>OX463815.1:33407355-35907355 GCA_949825045.1 Argyresthia goedartella
AGTGTGGACAATCGATTCAAGGACTTTGGAAAGGAAAGGCAGGATAGATATTGGACGATAATCTTTAAATGAAGATGGATTTGAGGTTTTGGGAAGAGGGATAACTAACGCCTTTTTCCACACATTAGGAAAAGAACACTGAGATAGAGAGAAGTAAACAATGTGTGTAATGGCAGGTAGGAGGAAATCAAGGATGCTTTTTATCATTCTCGAGCAGATACTGTCGTCACCTACAGCTTTTGAGGAGATGGCAAGCACTGCCTTCTTAACCGTGTCAATTTCGACAAGACTGAAGTCGAATGGAATGGTGGTGGGAGATGGCTTGGAGCGCAGAGAATGCAGGGTGGCATTTTTAACAGAGGGATTCATTACAACAGGAGGGTCGGAGAAGAAACTATTAAGACCATTGAGATCGACATCACCAACCAATTGATTCTGGGACTTGCCAACACCAAGGGTTCTAAGGAACTTCCACACTTGAGACGGGGTATAATTTTCGATGCACTCATAGATATGGCGGCGCTTGGCAGCGCGACACATATGGTTGCACCGATTGCGGAGACATTTGAAGGCAGCAAAGTTTTCATCAGTGGGGTCCTTTTTGTAGAAGCTTTTGGCTCTGTTCTTCTTTGCCATCAATCGCTTAATGGGATGAGAGAGCCAGGGCGCAGGGAGATGTTTTGCTCGAACCTTTTTTACTGGTGCGTGCTTGTCGTAGAGTCCCAGAATAATTGTGTTGAAGTGGTGAATCTTGTTGTCAACGGTCTCACTAATGATGACAGGCGACCAATCAATCGCGGCGGCATCAGACTTTAGGACAGTAGGGTCTATACCCCTAAAACTACGAGCAAAAATGAATTTACCTCTGCTTTTAGGAGGCCTAACCTTGTACGATAGATACACTAGGTCATGGAAAGAGAAAGGAGAGTTAAATTGACCATGGGCAGCAACTTTGTCTACATTAGAGGTTATCATGATATCGAGAAGAGATGGAGTGCAATGGGGCTGAAAATGAGTAGCGTTGAGAGGAAGAATATGCAAATTGAAAGAATTGATAATGGCCTGGAGTTGGGCAGAGCGAGAGTCATTCTTAATAAGACAAGTATTAAAATCGCCGAGGATGAGAGTGTTATCATAAAGAGGAGTCAGCTCATTGAGCAGAGACTCGAATGTATCGAAGTAATCAATGTGAAGAGAGGGACTGTAGAGAACACCGAGCAGAACTTTATTATGGTGAAGACAGATTTCAAGAAAAAGATGTTCTGCCGACTCAGTGTACACATTCGGGGAAGCACTTACAACTCTACAAGGAATGTCGGAGCGGAGGTAAATAGCTACACCACCACCTGCCTTCCCAACTCTGTCGTTCCGATAGAGCCGGAAATCAGGCAATGAGTACATGGTGGATGGTAGGGACGGTTTGAGAAACGATTCTGATATAAGAATTCCATCCACTCAAGACTCAAAGACTCAACATTGATGCGGAATTGACTAACAGAAAAATACACATAGCCTGTATACAGGAAACAAACATGATACATATGCCAAAACACTATCTCTGGTATCTGTATGCTCGCATCGGACAAGACGCTATAAAGAAATACAGGAAAAAGGGAATTATAGGAACAAACCTCCTTCACAATATTGCACACAAATATTTTAAAAGATACATCAAAAGAAAATGCATGTACAAGGGCGAGCTTGTCTCTAAAAAGAGATTTCTTCCAGCAAAACTAGGCATTACAAGAATTGCTATCATAAAAGGGTAGGCAGTGCACAATAATTACTATAACTAAAATTTCTAGGAATAAATTAAAATATCTGTAAAATACAGATAGCAAATACGAAATAATTACCGATATATACATAAACTTTACATATAATAATATAAATACAATAACTTTTACGAAAGAGACAGGTAGTGCTCTGATATGTTTCTTAAAAGAAAAAAGAGTCGGACTGTCTCTTATAGTGCAAAGAGGTGCATTCCAGAGTCGGACCGCCCGCAACCTGAAAGAGCGTTTATACGCAGCGCTGCTATGCCGCGGAGTAGCTAAAAGTGAATAATTAAATATCATCGGAGAAATGCTCATGGCAAACTTTAAAGTAGAAAGACGAAAATTCTTATAAGAGACCCCATAAACAACCAGAGTATTGGACGGAGTTCCAATACGAACGATATATTACGGCAGGACATAGGACACAATAAAAAAGAGGTGCCGGCAAGCCAAATGCAATTCCAAGGCCCTAATGCATTTTATAATGAAATCCAACATGGACTGGAATATAGTGCGCCTGATTTACAAAATGATCATTGCACTGTTTATAAAATACGGACAAAAAGCGGCAACCCTCACTAAAGTAAAACAGTTGAAAGTCAGTTCTTGACTAAGAAAATATGAACTCCTGATCCTCAGAGACTAGTTTGAGAACGCCAGAAGCTTTCCAAGATACCACAAAATTCATAACTGACTACAGGGCAAAATGATAACCAAACGAATCAAAAACCACCGGATGTGTTACAATACATATTCTGCGACGCCCACAACAGCACTTACTACACGCTCCATTCATATACGAAGCAAGGAAGAAGAAAGACGGCCGACTTATATACACCTGGAAAGATTTCCTTAAGCATGACATCAAATACTACGGTGAAGAACACAGTTACTGGACAGAATCATCACACAACAGGGACGAAGTCAGGATGGCCTAGAGGCAATATAGAGTATTCCAGAAACAGAGAGCGAAAGCGAAACTGGGAACTTACCGGAACCCAAGCGAACACGACTCAGGAAACTCAACTAATAACAATAACTGAAAATAGAAGGAAAACAAGAACTTGAAGAAAATAACAGTTGCTCTCCAAATCCCACATCCTCCCCATACCACATATCCTATATTGGCTTCAGGCTGAAGAGTCGGTCGATTGAATTCATTATCCTTCCCCTCCTATAGAGCAGGTCGTTCCGCCCCCCCTCAAAACTTGTGCCCTCTGGTATGCCGGCCGAAAGACCGGAACAGGTTTAGAACCCTGGCTGGAGAAGCACCATTCATTCATTCATTCATATCAGCATTATTATTTTATTTCAATAGATCTTAACCTCTGTACTGTCAAACCCAAAAATGCAAAATGGCCGCTTCTGTCACGGGGTCGCACGCGAACTCCGCGCGTTAACGTCCCGTTTCATTAAAATGACGATATCTCTATTTTTTCTATGGGAGCTCTCTAAGAAAGTTATATCGTTGGAATGGCTTTTAAATAAGCTGCCGGTTAAAAAAGAATAGTCCAGTTTTGCTTAGCAATATATTTTTATTTTAATTTTAAATCTTATTTTATTTTCTTTTATTTTTTTTCTAATTAATGTAGAAAAAAATGAAAAATGAAAAAATATAGCATGTTTGTAGTTTATTTACATCTAAATACGTTATCGCACATAAATAAATAACAATAACATGCCTCCCCATACAATGATACTGGAAAGCAATCACCACAACCACACCACCACTCAATAAGCGCTGGCACGTGACTGACGGCGCGATATTTCATTGCCTCGGTCAACCACTAATGCTTGCTTTAGAGTAGAAACAAAGGATGTTATGCCTTTCTCCTTCTTTCGGCAACGTTTAGTGGAAGTTTGAGCAAGATAGACAAACGCTTTGATTAAATAACGGTCCTTATTTACCGCCTTTTACGCATCGGTCAAAATGTGTCCGCGTGACAGACTGGGGTATTTTGCATCGGTCAAAATGTGTCCGCGTGACGTGGTCTGCCCCTGTAGTGTATCTTGATTTATTGATATATTTATTCATACTCAGGATTGGATCTAACAGGGTGTAACATAATGTAATCATATTTTATGGGGTTGTTATTAGCATCATTCTGAACAACGTTAAAGAAAGAGATTCGTTTTGGGCGACTTATTTTTTTATCATTTCCATACATTTTGGTCCGAGCAGTCAAACGATTAGTATGGAGAAGGGAAAAATAAAGTAGGTCTGATCAAATCGATTTCATAGTGAAAGTTGTAGTGTGACGTTACTAATAACCCCGTGGGTAAGGTGATCTTCGATTTTTGAACAGGACTATAATATTGTAGGCATCATGCTAATGCCAATTCTATTGTTATTAAATTCTAAGTATGCGACATGACATAGTCCAAATATAAAAAAACGGTCGAAGGGTTCCGTACCACCATACAATGGTAGGGATGGTGTGGAGTGAATAGTTTGGATTTTACATAGCAAAATGTTGTTTACAAAGTTATTGGTGCGGCTACTTTCACACTTTATGTACGTAACCAGGTGCATTCATAAGTTTGTATAAGGTATTGAATGAGTTTTTGTATGGGAGCCCTCTTAAATATTTATTTCATTCTATTTTTTAGTATTTTTTGTTATGGCGGCAACAGAAATCTGTAAAAAATTAACGGTCTAACTATCACGGTTCATGAGATACAGCCTGGTGACAGACGAACAGAAAGACAGACGGTCTTAGTAATAGGGTCCCGTTTCTACCCTTTGGGTACAGAAGAAAGTAGGCATGGCGCGATCTGATGTAAGGGCACAGAAGAGATAAATAGTATGGGGATTTTTTATTCGTGGTGCTGCCTTACTACATGAAATTACTTTACGGGCTAATCTGATTCATAAAATATTTCAATGTTCTTTATTGCACGCTATTAGAAACATCAGACGAAACATGGATGTGACTGGGCGTTTTCAAAAAAAAATGTCCTGGCGCAAATAACGTTGTCCCACGGATCCATGAACGAATAATAAGGGTATGTGTTACGATATACGACTAAAGTAACATTTAATGGATTCATTATATCTTAGCCTATGCTTAGAACTTATAAAATGTGACTTAAATAAAAAACATAAGAATAAATTGCTAAAATAAGTTAAAACATCGTGGTTTTCCTTTGTCCCACCTAGATTCTGCGAGAAAACCGTGTGTTTATCAGTTAGTTTGGTAACACTTTTGCCTAAAGTAAAAGTTAAGGCACTTTAATAAGGGTCAATACTTTCATATTTCGCATTCTAATACCATGGAATAAGACATAAAATAGAATAAAAACACATTTTTCTGCTGTCCCACGAAAAGTGATTATATGGAAATTCCTACATAGTCATGGTGTTTTAGAAGAGAAGAAGACAAAAATTACCAAAGACAGTTTGATTTTTTAACGCTGGTCATCTTTCTTTGTCTATTGTATTCGCCATTTTTCATTTTCGACTTTTTAGTATCAATAAAACTCGTGACGAAAGAGGTTGTTAGCTGTGGTGTGAAAAATTATATCCATCATAGTCACTTGATTTCTGAGGGTAAGAAAATATTTCCTCGTAAAGTTCGTGTTTAACTCTTTTTCTAAGAACAAAATTGCTTCAGAAAGAAGTATGAGGATCCTATAAAGTTTCGAAAACAGGCCACTAATTAATGATTTAAAATTCACTAGTGACAAACGTTACGTCCATATCGTCACGTTACGTACAGGTGGAAAGATTTTGTGACGAAATGGAATTGTAAAGCTTAGTACATACAGTAACTTTGCCGATTACGAAAAGATAAAAAAGGTTTGTGTAGTTCCTAGTGATTAAGATGACATAATATTCGACGTTTAGTTACTATGAAAATCACGATATATCAAGAAGATATTCTAGAGACTAAGATGACATAATATCAGATGTTTATTTACTATGAAAATCACGATATATCAAGACGATATTCTAACGATTAATTTTGTAAAAAAGAACTAAACTCTGAACTCAAATCTGCCAGATAAACAATATTTACTTACCCAAATGTGGATGACGTAAGTAAAATAAAACATATGGACGATATTGTATCAATTCTGCCAAGACTAAAAAAAATTCTCAGAGGACAGATAATATTTACTTAAAACTTTAGTAATTATTATGTTCAGTAAACTATAAACGGTAAAATAATAAGTGATAACACAAAGTTATTTTGTCAATGGCAATTTTTATTTTAGTTGACAGCAGATTTTTTATTATGTTTAAAGTTGCTCATTGGTATAACTCAACGATGGCCCCAAAATTAACCTTCTCGTTCCAGTATATACAGATTTTTTAAGTTGTTTGTTAAATATGTACAATTAAATTACTCATTTGGAAGTTTGGATCATCTCAAAAAGAATAACGAATTCCAAACGATTGTTGTTGGGTGGTGAATATGGGATCTCAAATGTTACATTTAGCGATAGCTGTAATGTTAACCTAAGAAATAATCACTGACTAGTTGCCCGGGTTTAAACTAAAGTTAGTATTTCTTTCAAGGGTCACTGTATTCTCTACTACAACAAGATACCTGGTTTTGAAATTGCCAGTTGAGAAATATTCAAACCATGTAAAAGTGGCTTTGTCTAAAAAGGTATATTACATTGTTCTAGATTTCTTAAATGACGGGACTGTATGGAGACTAATCTTACTCAACACATAACCCGCTGTTAATAATTTTGTAATTATTTCTAACAATTTATATTGTAATATTTAAAAGAGATCTAAAAATTTATCTATGGGAGTTTCTGCGCCCTTCTTCTCCTACAGTGGTCGAGTGTATAGAAGAGGCGAAAAATGAAATTTGCTAAGTAAATGTAAATATCTACAGTAATAAAGAAATTTTGATTTTGGTAAATTATGCCTAAGATAAACAATGATACATGAACAATTATGCGCAACGGCGAGCTTATCTCTAAAATGAGATTTCTTCCAGAATACCTAGGTAGGGCAGGACAGTCTATTGTTAGTAAGGGCAGTTTGGCGCACATACTTCCCAATCAGTTCTTATAATGTACCCTAAATAAAGATGTTTTTAAAGTTGACCTTCGGTTACAGAAAGGTTACTGTCTTTATTTTCATCAGTCATTCTTTTATGATGCTAAAACGGATGATTATACATAAGAAAACCAAATATCCAGAAGAACACATCACAATGTCAAGTATGAAATATGGAAAACAGCAATAAATTATTTACCAATATTAGTTTTGACTCCAAATGTGTTAAAAGTTAACCAAATTTATTGCCACACGTAGTTTCACTAAACCGTATCGGTTGCAGTCGTGTATAAGTCTCTTTCTGTCCGAATAATAAAGTTTGTGAGGTCTCAACTTTATAAAACAACCTGCAGCCGAAGCGAAGCGGAGCGGAGCGGAGCGGAGCGGTGCTACCCAATTTAGTTTTGTGTGGTCGTCTTTCCATACAAGTAGTTTCCATTTTGATATATCTGTATCTCCTGTTTTGTGCAATAAAGTATGTAGTTAGTAAGTTAGTATTTTTGTGTACATTTATTTAATTTGGTATGAAAATATATATTTTGGATGTAACTTTTTACTCTATTTGGTAAACTGTAAAATTATCCAAAAACATCTGGGTCATGTCGCCAGCCGCTAGCTTACAATATATACATCAGGTGTCACGCCTTTCCCCATACTGTTACAGCTTACTGTTACAGTCACAGCTTAATCCCGCGATTAGTCTGTAATTTAAAATTCCATTTTGATTGACTGATGGCCGATTGCAACATGGATCGCTATCTTTTAGGGGACACTTTATTTCTTTGAGGATCCATCTAGCAGTTATTTCGATTTGCCCTGGGGTCATCTAGGCCCCTTGGGGACCCCCTAAATATAAGAGTCCGGCCACCGAAACCATTGCTAGACAACTAAGAAAAAGAGCTAAGTGTCCCTTAACTGTTGGTGAAATCGGGCATTAGTCTCTCTAGACTAAGCCGTATAATAAAAAAAAAAAAAAACATACAGGCATATACATTGGTTCTGACCCCACACTAGGATACCCTGTGTCGTGGGAACCAGAAACACCAACGTCATTCACGTATAAAAATCCAAGACCTGCGTTTTTCTTTCTCTATCCCCAGCCGGGTATCGAACCTGGGACCTTTCGCAATGTAGACAGGGCCACAACCGTAACACCACAGAGGTCTCCTATCGCAGCAACTATACGTTTATGGAGACATGAATATTTCCCCGAACTGGTCACGTTTGTTTCCCTCAAATATTTAATTTTAATTTAATCCAATTTCGTTTTCACAAATGTCACATCTTACGCGTAAAGGTAGTTACAGTACCTTTCCCGAACCCTGCCATTAATAATATTCTGGAACACCATTAGACGGACGTTCACTTACATTTATCATTAATCATACAGTTTTGGTTCATTTGCGAATGAAAAGGGCGGGAGTAGAATGGAGGCGTCAATATGCCAGAGTCCAGAGGGAAATTAATGAGGTGAGTTATGATCATGACACGAATCGCGATATAAATACATCGATAGGTCACCATTAATGAATCGATTCAAAGCGATTTTGATTAAAATAAGGATCCAATCTGCGCCAAATTGTGACTTCACATAAACACGAATTCCTAAATCGATTCTTCGTAGTATTTGTCGTAGAGGGAAACCGCGCCAAGCTCTTTTTAAATTGATGGAATGAATAAAAAATATTCAATGAAATGTTTTAATTTTTCTTGAAATTTTTGAATGGTTGAAATAGAAAGTGCTTAAGGTGACGCAGCAGGTCCAAACAGTCCTTTGTGAATCTCGAGTTACGCAAAATAGGAGTATTAAAGCAGTCGTTCCTTTGTACAACAGTCTTCACAAAATAAAAGGCCCGGTGACAGCGTTGGGGTCACTGAAGTATTAAGGTTGAATTTAGTTTGGGCCTTTTATTTTGTGAAGACGGTAGCTGGCGATCATGAGTGGCAGCAGGGGTTCGTGAACGTATAAACTGATCGTTATTTGATTTTTTTGCTCGATAGAAAGGTGTCCCGTAGTTATCACAAAAAAAAAACCTTCGCCTCGGATTCGTTATTTATTTTATCTACACACGTATTATAAACCCTCTTTACTGCGTCTAAAAACCGCACGTTAAGACCAGCATAATGTAAAACTATTTGGTGAAACTCATTTCTTATCTGAAAATTTGTACATTATAACGATAATGTACAAAAAATTGTCAAATTACGACATTCAAATTTCGAACGCCGGCGCCCGCCTGCGTGCCGCCCCTAGTTTGTCTGTGAAGTTGGTACTATAGAATAAGCTAAACAACTGCAGAGCAATGATCAATGCCACAATGCCGGTCAATCATGCGGTTCCTGAACACATCAAAGAGAGCTTATGATATGTGTGTAGATAAACTAGTGTATGTAACATAATAAGGCATTAAAACTCTCGAGTGATATTATTATTAAACTCGCCTACGGCCCGTTTCATAAACCCACTCTCGAGTATTAATGCCCTCCATTACGTAGCAGTCACATAAACTACTATAATCGCTGTAAAATATTAAGTTGTGTTGCTTTGTTAGTCCTCTATAGATATCTGAGAAATATTTTCTTGCATTTAATCCTTCTTGCAATTAATAAATTATTAGACAGATATCGTTAACTAAGGGCCGGTTTCTGAATTGAGAATTTCACTAATCAAATACTTAAGTGCATTTATATCTCTGCAGATATCACAGAAAAGAACGAGACACAACGATACTTTAGTATTAACTTAGTGAATTTCTCAATTAAGAAACCGGCACTAAGGTATATCAATAAATTCATATATGTCACCGTAAGACAGTCAAAACCGTTAGTTGATAAACTGACGCGTTAGTTGATCAACTATCGATAGATAGTCAATCAGACCGACAGGGTTTATAATTTTCCGCCTTCTTACCTCAAAATAGCACCTTCGCCGCTTGATTTTGGGTTCTCAGGCGGAAAAATTCTATTCGTAACTCGTTCGAAATGGCTTCTTTACGAACCTCGCTACAACCTTCGCCTTCGGCTCGTGCCGTAAACTCCTCGGTTCGTATACTCGGCGCCACGACTAAAGAGCTTTGTCCTTGAATGCGCAGTAGTCACTTTTCACAAGTGTTTGGCGCGGGGAAGTGAGGAGCGACGGGGGCGGTAGTCAGCGCCGGCACCTGATTCGTTGATCAGTCGCTTCCCGATGCCCGCACCGAAAGTGCGTCTCGAAGCTTCTTGAGTACAGTCGCATACAATATTACCCAACGTTATCTTTCGCCCCGGTCGAAAATGCCGAAAAATAAAGTACTGACTAGGCAAGCTAGAAAAATGGTTTACGATGTGAACTGTTATATCAAAAAAGAGTCTGATGAAATCGTTGCTGATTTAAAACTGGCGAAGACCACATCAGCCACCTCTTCCATCACACTACAAAACTTGTTAGAAGCCACAATTCAAAATTTAAATGAAGTTAGAAACAGGTCAATAAGTGTTACAGACCAAAACATTTACAGGAATAAACAGGAATATCATTACTGTCAGATGAATAATATTTTTTGTGTTAAAAACTTAATTGTGGTTTAATTGTTACAAATTATTAGTCAGCGGGAAGAAAAGAGTGTGCAGGACTATTACTACAAGTATCTATATTCACTAGGCCCTAGTGACTAGGGGCATTCTATGCTAGGGGGTTATTTATATATAGGTTTCAACCTTGACGTTAACAAATGTTGTCAATAGAGAGTACCTATAGTTTATTTGACACAAAGTCCATTATTTACATCGGCTAATATCCCAATCAACAAAATATCAAACAGAGAAAAAATAGAAGTGAAGAAAGTCCTGAACACTCATTCCTTCACACTAACCCTAAAAACGCACTTCGGAATTATGCCGCGACTGTACACATGCGCAGTAATCAACGCCAGTTTCTCCGAGAGCTCTTTATTCGTGGCGCCGAGTGTAAATATAAGCCTTTGCAAACTCTTACGAAATGTACTATTACGTTTCTTTTGTTCTTACATGTCAACCTAACGCGAAAACTATTCGGGGGCTCAGCTGCGCCCGCCCCCTCTAGTCTTCATTTAAGCTTCCGCAGTGTTTGTCCTGGTATTTTGTTTCTAATTCAAGTTTGAACCAGTTTACTATTTACCGGTTTTTACCGTTAGTTTATCAACTAACGCGTCGTGTAGAAAGCAGTACGCTACAGTTTACTATCTGTCGATAGTTCACCAACTAACAAGAAAAAAGACGTTAGTTTATCAACTAACGGTTTTGACAGTGACATATACATACATACAATCAAATAAAACAAAACACGAACATTAAGTAAATTACTGTCTGGTTACATAGTTCTATTATTTATTCCGAGGTGGTAACTTGAGAGACCGAGACATCATTAAAATAAAGAAAAACAATTCTCACTTTATTTCGACGCCCGGGAACTCAACAATGACAAATTGGTATTTTTCTGTCTCCTCCTTTATTCTGAGAGCAGGTCCCTCATAATTTCTCATTATTATTCCCGCCGCCTTTTGTTTATTATGTTTCATAGCGTATTTAATTACTGAGCTGGGGTCATCCGTTGTATATGAGAATAATTTATCAAGGCGGTAGGAAGATGCTTTCTTTCTGCATTCTTGGAGAGAGGTTGTGGCTATTATAAAGATGATGTAATGGCATACCGGCTGTGAGATTGTTCATAATAAAGAGATAAGTATGTTGAAATGCTGAAACAGAAAAGCTCGAACGATTGGTTTGCACAATATTTAAACTAATTGCTAAAATGAAAAACTTCCTTTGATTAACAAATTCAAATTCAAAATTCTTTATTTTCTGTTAATATTAACATATGCTTAGAAAACTTTATTTTTTGCCGCTTCCCTACATTGGACCACTATGGGAGAAGAAGGGCTAGGAAAATCCCACAGATTGATTTTTAGACCTCTTTTAAATAAAACAAATTATACAAATTATAAACAATATGCAGGAACTAAATAATTACAAAATTATTCAGCGAGTTCTAAGCTAGGTTAGGTTAACACCATGCGTTCTTCTTATTATTTATGTAATCTTGAATATTGTAATAACCGTTTTAAGATAAAGTGGTTTTACATGGTTTTTAATTTCCTCATATGGCAATTTCAAAATCTCCAGAGGTAACCTGTTCTAGTGTCGAAAACGCACTGATCCTTGAAAGTATTGCTAACTTTTGCAAGTCTTAAACTGGAAGCCACTAGTCTGTGATTATTTCTTAGATTAACATAACAGCTATTGCTTATTTTGGAAAATGTTATAAGTTTCTGCGTACAAACAAATTGACGTGCTATAGTTAGATGTCAAATTATATCTTTAAAAGGTTCCTGTTTATCCAAAATAATATGATATGACCGATCAGTTGTCATCAATATGCTATCTCTCTCTAAAAACGTTGCTTCATGTATAAGAAGGGCAACAAATATAATGATCACCAAAACATTTTTTTCCTACCCAAAAGAACACCAAAAGTTGCAAAAAATATCAGGGCAAATACTGCGGTAGCTTAGGTGAAGGGTAAAGAGGGTGAGCGAAGTGAAGCCCCCTTTATCCTTCGTGTTAGGTTGAACATGTAAGAACAACAAAAAATACTTAAAACATAAAATTAAGTACACAAAACATAAAAATAATTTGGTGGACATTTATCCATTCTGGCAGTCATTTCGAATTTATTGGTAGTAAAATAGGTGCATTTTTGGTAATCGTTTAAACAAAAGCCTATAAGAAGTCACGCAGTCATTCATTCAATCAAGTGTTGCTCATCAGGTCGGTCATGCCATGATGTAACCTCTCAGTTAAACCTTGCTCGTAGCCCAGGTCGGTCATGCAATGATGTAACCTCTCAGTTAAACCTTGCTCGTAGCCCAGGTCGGTCATGCCATGATGTAACCTCTCAGTTAAACCTTGCTCGTAGCCCAGGTCGGTCATGCCATGATGTAACCTCTCAGTTAAACCTTGCTCGTAGGCCAGGTCGGTCATGCCATGATGTAACCTCTCAGTTAAACCTTGCCCGTAGCCCAGGTCGGTCATGCCATGATGTAACCTCTCAGATAAACCTTGCCAGTAGCCCAGGTCGGTCATGCCATGATGTAACCTCTCAGTTAAACCTTGCCCGTAGCCCAGGTCGGTCATGCCATGATGTAATCTCTCAGTTAAACCTTGCCCGTAGCCCAGGTCGGTCATGCCATGATGTAACCTCTCAGTTAAACCTTGCCCGTAGCCCAGGTCGGTCATGCCATGATGTAACCTCTCAGTTAAACCTTGCTCGTAGGCCAGGTCGGTCATGCCATGATGTAACCTCTCAGTTAAACCTTGCCCGTAGCCCAGGTCGGTCATGCCATAATGTAACCTCTCAGTTAAACCTTGCCCGTAGCCCAGGTCGGTCATGCTCGTAGCCCAGGTCGGTCATGCCATGATGTAACCTCTCAGTTAAACCTTGCTCGTAGCCCAGGTCGGTCATGCCATGATGTAACCTCTCAGTTAAACCTTGCTCGTAGCCCAGGTCGGTCATGCCATGATGTAACCTCTCAGTTAAACCTTGCTCGTAGCCCAGGTCGGTCATGCCATGATGTAACCTCTCAGTTAAACCTTGCTCGTAGCCCAGGTCGGTCATGCCATGATGTAACCTCTCAGTTAAACCTTGCTCGTAGCCCAGGTCGGTCATGCCATGATGTAACCTCTCAGTTAAACCTTGCCCGTAGCCCAGGTCGGTAATGCCATGATGTAACCTCTCAGTTAAACCTTGCTCGTAGGCCGCCGCTATGGAAAGTCGTTGTGCGCCTAAAGGCCCAGTTAAATCTTGTTCAATAGGTACCGCCGCGGTTGGTCTTATCATAAAATGTTATCGCAATTGTCAGAAGTTTTCAGTTTTCATAAATGTACAGTGCTTCAATTCAATAAAGTGTAGACATGTAACCAAGTCAGAGTTTAAAATTCAACGATCTTCACCCCATAAACCTTCAACCAGCTCTTTGGAAGGTCAAAGAACCGCCGCGTAATCGTGGCTGGTGGCCCGCCTTCGGTCCTGTGCCGCTGGGTATGATGGCTCAGCTCTAGCTGGCATTGTACCCATTTCATCTGCAGTCATCACGTATAGAGTCGGAGCGAAAAGGCCCGCCCTGCTGGCAGTTCGGCATTTGGGTGTCTGAGACCCATTCGCGCTTGGACTGCCGAAATATCACTTAGTTATCTTAGGGAGTTTGTGCGTTTTAAATTACTAATTGCTCATTTTAATTTATTCAAATGTTTTTAAATTGTAAATTGCTCAAATAGCCACAACAAAACTCGATCTACCAGAAAAATTATCTATATGGGGTTTCCACTGCAATTTGCTATTTATGATTATTTTAAGAAACTTTGTGTCATTAACTTATTCCAATGTGTTGCTTTGTAGCACTAAAATGGTCTCAACTTGCCTTAAATTTGAAGGTGAGAATTTGATACAATTATTTTTACTAGCCTTAACAATAAATGTGAAAAAAAGGACTGTGAAACAATTGAAGCTTAAAAACAATTCATTATTAAGACCATCAAAATCTTCTTCTTGACTTTAAATTTTGAAGACTATTGAAGTGTTATCAGCAAACGACACTGTTAGTCAATATCTCCACCATATAAGGCAGATTGTTAATAATACTTTATACCAGGAATAAGAAAGGGCCTCATATGGAACTTATGGAACTCTGATTTTTACATCTTACAATAACTTTTAACTTACATTAGATTTTATTTTATGAGCATTAAAATTTTCGGTCACATACATTGTTTCAGTCTCCACACTAGGATACTCTGTGTCGTTGAAATCAGACACAGCGACGACACACAAACATCCAATTCGCGGGATATTTTTTAGGGGGCAGAGAATTTAAGTTAATAAGGGTTGATTTTTTATTTCGTTTTCATTCGATTTTTGTACGAATTATTTTACAATGATTCAAATATTGAGATAAAAGTTGGAAAATCTTAACATTTGTTATTACTTTTGAAGTCTGTCCGTTAGTACCTTTTTAAGCATTTAATCAAAAAGTTTCAGCTGCAAATAACAGTTGGTTTAACAAAAAAAAGTACTGTAGAATGTTTAGGTACAGCAAAATTATTCCAGACTATGCCAGATTATCCTAAAATAACGGCGTGAAATTGCCAAGTGTAACTGAAATAACAAAGCTTGGTTCTGTAGACACGGAAAAAAACTCAATATAGAGCCAAATAATTTGCAATTAAATACACCCCCAGTGATAAGTGATGGAACCATTGATATCCGTAATGGATGGCGATTTTGTTACAATTGCAGCTCTTCCTCAGATAACTTGCACGCTTTAACTTAAATATTATTCGCGGCCTTTTAGATACAAGAGAGAACTAATAATCCGGTTAGATCACAGCTAAGGCACTGTGTCCCACCACGTGCTATGACACATGATCTGACGAGTGATATATGGGCGTGGCCTGGCATGTCACTCCTAAACACATGTCTCTGCCACGTCACTTAGGTGGGCACAGCTCAGGAAATGTTTGTTCCGGTCACTTCAGCGTTTTCCTTCGCAACTGAAAACCTAGTCAAGTGAACCATGAACGCAAACAGAGCCATCACGCTTTCATTTGAAATGAGCAGTTCAACGTCGAGCGAGCTTCGAGACGAGCTTTGAAAGCTTCGGTAAATAGAAATTAAATCGTCGCTTCATCCACTTTCGTTTAATGCTACAAAAACGAGCAATAAACTGGCGATTGCTGAGAAAACATGGCGAATCGACGGCCAAAGTTTGGTGAAATCATCCCGTAAGTTTATGTTTGCTTATGGTCTAATTACATGGGGTTCCATTCCACTAAACATATTGTAGCAATAGTAGCACATTTTAGTCACTCGTGGATAGAAACTTTTGGTATTCCGTGAATAGAATCCCATCAAAAACATTTTCATGTAAAATGTTGCCAAGACGAGACGGCACGCACTGTCATAAAGTTATCAGATCTCATGTAGAGCCATGCAAGCTTCTAACTCTACACTCCCTTACTCTACAAGCCCTAACTTTACAAAATGTACACCTTAGTCAAATATGTGGCTTGGCTGTTTCGCTACCGTCACATGGGCGTAAGGTAAAAAACTAATTAATTCACAAAGGGGGTGATTTACTTATAATCCTTTTATATGTATCTCATTATTTATAACAAGGCGTATCGATGTAAATTTGTAGACCTCTAGCAACAAAATTTGCGGAGGTCTCATACAAACTTCCATCCTATAGTTTAAGGGGTTGGGGGGTAAAAGTTTCAAGTTTTATATTTTTTTGATATTTGTATACAATAGCTAAAATACCAAATTTCAGCTTTCTGAGACTTGAGGAAGTACCCAAAGAATTTTGATGATAATCACTGAGTGAATCAGTGACTAAATTGGGGTATTTTAGATATGAATAAAATATAAAGTATACGAGCTATGATATTGAAACATTCTATACACATTAAACCCATTACTGACATCATATATAGAGAATTTTGTTCAACTGCTATAATCCAAACACAAGTTGGGAGTGATAAAAACATCGACAAAGCTGTTCTGGAAAAGGTAGGTAGCGCCCTTGCGTTTCGCTAGCTCGTTTTGGCGGGGGCACTTCTGTGCCCCCAGATAAAATCAGTTGGAACTGCATGTGTAGATATTAGTAGTGCCTTGTGAATGAGACTATTGATATACCCAATACACAATTAATGTCACTTTAACATTTTTAATCGTGGAATTGAGCCTTTAAAACCACTTGTATTATAAGAATCTTTTGCCTGAGCCATTCTAATCTCGTGATGTTGATGCACCAAAGCGTTACCCAAATTAATTCACTATAAATTTTTGGATGACAAGGGGCTAAACCATCGCTATATCATACCTAACATGACGGTTCCATTCATATTGCGGCAACCCTCATTTCAGATATCCTACCAATGCAGCGATTAATGCAATAGGAAGGTCCGGAGCAATATATGTGCTAAGCAGTGAACATTAAAATTTATATTGCTATCTATAAACCAGTGACGTCTGCAAACTCGGGTCATTATCGAACGGACGTGTGCGCTGGTCCCAAGGAGGGATGCAGGCACTTAGTTGAACATCCAACTTACTACCGGATGCACATCCAACAAAGTCTGATGGAGTCTTACCGCCGTACTCAGAGTCAATTAATGAACGATATTTCCGATTCCAAATTTGAATTTACATACAAAATCGTTCACTACGCAATCCTTCACGACTCTGGGTATAGCCTTTAAATTCATTTTGTCATTAGTAAAGTACTTCGGTATTTTGTTATACAGTACTATAACAAAATACCGAAAGAGATTTTAAATTTGTCAGAAATGAAATTCAAAGGCATTGTTAAAAAAAACATTATGTTACAAAGGTTTGTTGATTACATATAGGACAAAGAGGTATTGAGATCTGATTTACCAGCGCAGCGCAAGAACCACGCACACGTTTGTAACACAAGACCTATTAAAAAAAAAAACAGAAAGAAACATATAGAAAAGAAAAGTACGAGTTTCTTGCGCCGCTCTTTTTCCGCTGCCGTAACATTTTCCTAAGCGGTAGTAGTTTTTCTTGCAATATATTTGAAGATTCAATTGACATTCAAAAAGTGTTCGTAAGAATTTATTTTAAAATAAATATTTTGAAGTTTGAGAACACGCCAAAGGTAGGCACCTCGCTCTGTTCCTTTCGGAACATGCTGTCCGTTTCCCAACACACCTGTTCCAAAAACACGCATTCCAAAATAATAGCTTTTTTAAACGAACATACGGCAGGCAACAGATCTGTTTATCATAGGATCCATATGCCAAAAGATTATTTTCTAATGACATTTGAAAAGAGGTTACACATACCTCTATATATATATAACATCGAGACGGGAACAGATGTTGTGAGAAAGGGATATCAAGATCAACGTGTTTTTGGGGTAACGACTTCTGGGAAACAGATTATTTAAGAAATGGTAGTGACGGGAACGGCCGTTTCAGGATTAGGTCTATCTGGGAAACGGATATCAAGCCAAATGCATATTTTGGTGACAGCACATTCTGGGAGACACATATATCGGGAACCGGATTATTAAGGCCTTTTCCTAAGTGACGGGAACGGGTGTTTTGGGAACGGGTATTTTGGGAAACGGATAATATGTTCCGGAGCCACGCATCCCTCGCGGGTGTCTAGTTAACTTAGTAAATTCATTCTGACACGGTCTAGCGGGGGCTATCTGCCCTCCTAACCACCTCTTAGTAGCGGGGGCTATCTGCCCCTAACATGCCGCTATCATGCCCGTTGACTATGAGATGTCCGCTCATAAAAATGATATATATGGGAGGCAAACTCCTCCCATATATATCATATTTTATTTTATTTTATTTTATTTTATTTTATTTTATTTTATTTTATTTTATTTTATTTTATTTTATTTTATTTTATTTTATTTTATTTTATTTTATTTTATTTTATTTTATTTTATTTTATTTTATTTTATTTTATTTTATTTTATTTTATTTTATTTTATTTTATTTTATTTTATTTTATTTTATTTTATTTTATTTTATTTTATTTTATTTTATTTTATTTTATTTTATTTTATTTTATTTGATTTTATTTTATTTTATTTTATTTTATTTTATTTTATTTTATTTTATTTTATTTTATTTTATTTTATTTTATTTTATTTTATTTTATTTTATTTTATTTTATTTTATTTTATTTTATTTTATTTTATTTTATCTTATTTTATTTTATTTTATTTTATTTTATTTTATTTTATTTTATTTTATTTTATTTTATTTTATTTTATTTTATTTTATTTTATTTTATTTTACATTTTTAGGAGAGGTAACAGCTTTACTCACTAAATACAAAACACTATATTAACTAAAGAGCTAATAATAACCTCCCACAATTATTTTACTACACGAAAAACGTTCTTGCATGAATTTTTAAGTTAATGTAAAGAATCACACAAATAATTTGTAAAAATACACCTAACTTTTTAGTCAGAACTATATGCTGAAATACAATTACGTGATTTAGGAAAATATCTACTTACAGCAATATTAGCAAATAATAATATGAAGATATCATTATTAATTAAACAGTAATACAATCGACTGTCAAACACACCACTACTTCACCCAGCATTGTCCAAAAATGTTAAAAATTTACGAATCATATGAGCCCTTAATGTTTGCGCACTGCTCCAGAATATACACATATATATCGCCCAAAAGGGCAAATCGCAGGTAGAAAGCCTTCATTCAGCATATACCGAGGCCATGGCTCACAGTAAAGTCTTAGACAGACAACTGATGAAGACACAAAGGGGTTGTTTTTAGTCCGTATAGCACACGAGCTGATGCCCGCTCAATATGTGGGGACTCGGACATAGCAGGGAGGTCTGACTCCTGGGCATGGGTAATTCTATTTTTTTCCCCTCCAACAAAAAAAAACTGACACTGTCTCTTGCTCGGGAAACGACAGCATCAGTATGACTGTTGAGCAGCTTGTGAGCAGCTAATATTAAGATGATCCAACGCTAACTGGCTAATGTCAGCCGTAGCGTTGATTTTCATAACCCACCCACCCAGAATAAAACCGTTCAAGTGCGAATACGACGTCGGACCTGCACACGAAGAGTCCAGTTCAGTTCACCAATAAACAAATAAAACAAAATGGCTGAGAAAATGGCCACACAAATAATATCTTGTATGGGTACTACCTTGTTGTTGGTTTGATTGTTATTTCGGTTGATCCGGTAGAGCCCGGTGACAGACGGACGGACGGACGGACAGCGGAGGCTTAGTAATAGGGTCCCGTTTGGCACCCTTCGGATACGGAACGGAACTCTAATAAACTAATATTCAGCGTTGGTTAATCTTAACATTAGTCACCTAAACATAGGTTTAGCCGCTCTTCTAACTTTTAGCCGTAACAGATACATAAATAAGCCATGCAACAATTTCAGTCGAAATGCTACAATTTTCTTACTCCATGTCAACCATAAAGTATTCTACTGAAAATATCGTGTGGGTTTAGTTTTACGATCTGAGAATAGGGGATTTATGGCGGTAGCTGGCGTTATGAAAATAATGTAAGCATTGAGGCAGTGGATAGACTACTCGTTGTTTATGTATGTCGGTATGTTAGTCGGGATGTAGGTAACAGAAAGATCTAGTTTTATGATATGATTCTGCTGTTAAACTTTACACTAAATGACCGACTCCTCAAAATGGCAAAGGCAACAGTCCACCCTCAATATTGTGCATGCATGTTAAAAGTATCGACCTATGGTCCCAGTAAATACGATCAGTCAATTTATTTTACCAGAATTATTTATTTTATTTATCGCATCCATTATATGTAAATTTCACTGCGTTCACTCACAAAGAAAAACATTCATTAAAATTTTTTTAATAACCCTTTCATTTTAACGAATGATATTTTTTTTATTCAATCATGGTTACCGTTATATAGAGTCTGGCATAAGATCGAGGGGCACGGCAGTCGAGCGCGAAGCAAACACTGCCGTACCATCCTTTACTGGAACCATTTCGCCGCATTTTCAGGCCCCTATTTGAGAACCTCTGGATAAGACCAGAATGCAGAAATTTTCGTCATCTAGTAAGTTATAATCAGATACTTAAAATCCAAAATTTCAAGTCTGTAGGTCATTTAGTTCAGAAGTTAAGCGAAAGCAAAGTTTCGCATTTATGACACTCACTCACTCACTCATGATCATCAGAATAGAACTAGTACTTCTTATAAACTCAGAGAGCTGAAATTTTGACAGAGTTAGGTTTTAAGGGCTACATAAAGGGAAAACTATAAAAACTAGGATAATCGAAGATCTGGTGTACCTGGTGACCCTGATAAGAAAATACAAGAGCTTGGTTTTCTCTTGGTATAGATTCGGTGTATACCTTTTTCATATCTCCCGGATATCTCCCGAAAATCTAATAAAATAAATCAATATGCCCACGTTTCTACAAAAAGAAGTGAAATCCCACCAAAAATATTCTGTAAAAAACTAGCCAAGTCTCGATGGAGCTGCTTGTTTATCTCTAAAAAGTAATGAAATCTAGACAAAGTCGTGCCAAGTCCAAGGTTCCTTACTGCAATTTCTTTATTATACTGTATTATACTATACTTTATACGTTAGTGGGTACACGTCAATTTTGAACTGCGTTGTATTTAATTATAATAAATTACAAGCTGCAAGTTTCCTGATAGGGACACGTTATGAAATATTAGAAAATGACTGCAGGCGCCTTCCGTGATCGTTTTATGCTGCTCGTTAAGGGTATACAAAGGAATTCTATTTTAAGCAAATTAGTATGTAAAATAAAAATAACTTTACCAGGACTTATTTTTTATTGACATTGAGATTATCAGACATAACATAGGTAGTTACAACAGATATAACATTACGTGTTAACAAAATTGACTTGTACCCACTAACGTATAAAGAATGTTCAACGGCCAAGTCACACAACATTAACTATAATAATAAAGAAATCGCAGTAAGGAACCTTAGACTTGGCACGACTTTGTCTAGATTTCATTACTTTTTAGAGATAAACAAGCAGCTCCATCGAGACTTGGCTAGTTTTTTACAGAATGTTTTTGGTGGGATTAACTCTACACTTTCTCAGGCCTTAGTTACTTTGACATTTACAAAACCCATCTTACTTAGACTTTTCAGGGCCACCAAAAGGCGCAAGAGTTTTGAAAGTTCGAGAATTTGTTTATGTTTACGATACCACACAAACCGAAATACAACATATCACGCAGTGTTTGCAACACTTCTTTAAAATGTATCACACATCTTTTTGGTCCTTCGAGCCGGATATAAACCAGTAAACCAGCAGCCGTTGGATACACAGTCCATGCATATCGTTGCACCTGCATTGCATGCAAAAACAACCAGATGCACACCAACGCTGAGTTCTTCAATAATAGACTACCAAACTCCATTACAGACATAGGTACCGCAGCTTTGTTCTCTAGACATCTAAATTCATATTTATTAGATAAATGCCTTTATTCCAAAGATGAATCCTTCTCAGATATTCCAGTACAAACAACAAATTCAGTTTAAAAAAAATAAGGGTGCATGCATCATTATCAGTTACTTACTAAAACTATAAACGACTTGGTATATAATATTTAAGATATGATATACATTGTTAGGTCCTACATATAATTTATGAGATTATTTATTCTATATTACTCGAAAAGGGTAAGTCTTAGGGTCCTAGTTAACATATTGAGTTTGAATTTGAGTCTGAACTACGAGCACGTCCCGAAACGACTGTCTGCACGTGAATGTCTTTTCCGCCAAAGTCATGAATATTCAAGCCAAGGAGCTCCCTGCGTGACACTCTCGGTATGAGGATGTTGACGTTAACGTGTGCCTTAACTTCTGGACACCTAAATATGGTTATAAGGCATCGCCAGTTTGAACCTCATGTCATGGCAATAAAATTATACATTATTTTTAAATATTATCAAAACCTAATACGGGAAATAGTCTTCTTTGGAAGACGCCACGCATACAGAGGGACGATGGGTATTGTGAAATGCTCATCTTTGAAGCGTTATTTCTGTTAAAGTAGACACTTTCCAAATCAAGAAAAAGTATATGTTATGTTATGAATCAATATTGTTTCTTCAATTGTAATATTTGAAAACACCATAATGTCAATGGGAACTAATTGCAGTTTTTGTGGCTGATACATAATGGAGGGCACTAAAACTCGAGAAGGAATAATAATATTACTCGAGAGTTTTAATGCCTAATCATGTACAGTTTATCTACACACATATCGTACGCTCTCTTTGATGTGTTCAGGAACCGCATGTTCGACCGGCATTATGGCATTGATCATTGCTCTGCACTTGTTTAGCTTGTTCAGTAGTACCAACTTCACAGACAAACTAGGGTCGGCACGCTGGCGGGCGTCAGCGTTCGAAATTTGAATACCACAATATGTCGAAATATGAATACATTATGGTCACAATATATCAATATTCAGATAAGAAATGAGTTTTCACCAAGTAGTGTATCATTATGCTGGTCGTAACGTGAGGTTTTTGGACACAGTAAAGAGAGTTTATGATATGTGTGTAGACAAAATGATAAACTATATATTATCTTTATATATTATATATTATCTAAAACGTGTTATCTCTTGGGATCAAAAAGGGATATTATATATAAGGTTCTTCTGAAAAGTATTCAAAATATCTTAAAACGTAGTGTTTGAAATTATAGAAACTATAAAAACAGATAATAACATACATACAATTTTCGCACTGTTCTGCCGCTGCGACTGACGGAATAGCCATGATTCAGTGTAAGCTGTTATGAACTTTATTTTCATATGGTTGCGTTCAGAAACCACCACAAATGAATGCATTACCGATGCACAAGCCTAAAAGCAAGAAGATGTCACATCTGGAGTCTGACAGCGCCTTGGAAGTGCGACGCACTAGCCCTATATTACTACTATCCTGCTCGGCATACATTTTGTACAACTATGTATTTTATAAAGTTAAGTTAAGTTTTTATTTGCGCCGATCATTATGATAACACAAATATGTGTTATTATAATGATCGGTATCCCATTTTATGCAGCAGTAGCCTATACATTCGTATTCATTAGCTTCCCGACCTCCATAATGGTTCAACCTTCAATGGTTATCTGGTCCAAAGCCTGAATGCACCCCTATACGATACCACGTATCGTATAGGGGTGCATTCATCCGTTATTCAGCACGAGATGTAAGAAAATCTAATGGAACTCTTTCTGGGCAGATACTTTTCAAAATCCTATAGATGGCGTTGAAGACGACCCTCCATTTTTACTTTGGTGAATTATGAATGTGATTGAGGACACAAACAAAAAATGATGATCTCTTCAATTAATATTTAACCTGAAATGTCACGTAAGCGAGATTAATAGAAGTAAAGAGAGATATTTGAGAACATTGATTCTTTAATTGCAATGATCCCACAAACACGAAGCATTAAGGTCCCAAAAAAAATGTTGTTTGGGTATTCTTTGACCATATTTGTAAAATTTATCATGTGTCGAAGAAAAAAAATGAAGGGGTATCCTCAGCGCTCAGATGCTCAGAAAGTATCTTATTGGGGAAATGATTCTCCCAAGCACGGGACCACAACGGATAGCGTTTTAATAGCCGAGGAGTAAAAACGGCCAAGTGCGAGTCGGACAAGCGCACGAAGGGTTCCATACCATTATCTATTAAAACGGCCAAAAAACACGTTTGTTGCATGGAGCCCCCATTAAATATTTGTTTTATTTAAATTTATTTATTTATTTTGAAAGTGAATATATAACGAAATATTCTGTGAATATTTTAAGCGTCTACCTGTTGCCGTTATCGATATCGAGCAAATACGAGAAATAAAAACGTTTGTTGTATGGGAACACCCTTAAATATTTATTTTATTCAGATTTTTTGTACTTTTTATTATAGCGGTAACAGAAATACATCATCTGTGAAAATTTTAACTGTCTTACTATCACGGTTCATGAGATACAGCCTGGTGACAGACGGACGGACGGACGCACAGCGGAGGCTTAGCTATAGGGTCCCGTTTAGCACCCTTCCGGTACGGAACCCTAAAAATGTAAAGGTGCTAGGTTTATGTGTGCTTATCATCCTGTGTGGCTGTGTGTATCATACCTATATATATATATATATAATATTATATATATATATGTATACAGGTTGGAATTTTGTGACACCACCTGGAGGGCAAGTACTCTAAATAATGGAGGTAGCAAATTTCCCTCTAAGAAAACATTCCTTTGTTTTTGAAAAGAAACAAAACTGCATTAAAAGATTTTGAAAAATACGCTTGCCACAACCAGGAATCGAACCGGCTAAAATTCGAAAAAACATCAACCTCTACTTTTATGGCGTCAATCGACAGGGTCAATCATAAGGATCACATCTCTTTAACAAACATAGTAAATTAAATGAAAGAAAAACCATGAAAGACAGGATAAGTCACTTTTACTCAAGGATCCATCAGATACCTTGTGTTGTTCACAATATCATCTTTACGCGTGTTTGTAATGCAGACTCTTTAATTTAAAAATGGAACAGGGAAAATACGACGTCGCGATAGTCTTTTGCTATTCAAATTTGATTGTTGTCAAATTGTTTGTCAGCTGCAGCATTACTAATCGTCAAAATGGCTTATCAAGAACAATTTGATTTAATGCAAGCTTTTTTTTAAATCGCCAAGATGTCAATTTAGCTTTACGGTGGTACAGAGAGATATCGGGACCGACAAGTACCAACTCGATTCGTCTTGAGGCGAATGGTACAAAATTTGAAAGAATTTGGTAGTTACAAAAGTCATCGTCCATAGCTGCTCGAGCGCGAAAGTTCCGATTTTGATGTAAAGGTTTCATGCAGAGAATATGCCGACAAAATTGGAACCACCCATACTCAGGTACTAAAGTCTTGAAAAAATATAAGTGGAAATGTTATCGTGATGGTCGGTTGGTTCAAATATTACATCCTGGAGATCCTGAGAGACGACTATAATTTTGGTAAACCGTGCTAGTTACCCGTAACCCGAATTTTTTGAGCGACATTGTGTGGTCTGACGAAACCAACTTTAGTAATAATGGCATGTACAACCGCCGCAATAACCATTATTGGTCTAGAGTAAATCCTGTTCGTGTTCATGAAACTAACAACAATGCAAGTAAGATTTTCTTTCAACGTTTGGTGCGGTATAATGAGAAATATGGTTGTGTTAAGCCACATTTATAAAGGGCACCTAAACTCGGTCACATACCTTGAAATACTGGCCCTCTTACGAAACGAGTTGAATGTTTTACCCGTGGATGAGCGAAACCGTGTAATATTACAGCAAGATGGTGCTCCAGCCCATAACCGCAGAATCACCGCAGCCTATCTTAATAACAATTTCAGGACCTGGATCGGTACAAACGGCACAATCCGAAGGCCTGCAAGATCACCAGACCTCACCCCTCTGGATTTTTTTAATGGGGATATGTAAAAAATAAAGTTTACCTAAAATCCTATGCAACTGTGAACTACTTGAGGGCTGAGGTTTACAGTACAATTTTTCATATTCACCACAACACGCTATTAAATGCTATTGAAAAAGAGTTCCTTAGAAGAATAAATTCAGGTATTCAACGAGAGGGAGCCCATTTCGAACAACTAATTAGTTAGCTTTTACATGTTTTTAGGTTAATAATAAAATAAATTTTAAGATTTCATGTTTTCCTTTCATTTAATTTACTGTGTTTGTTAGAGAGATTAGCCGATTCGATTCCTGGTTGTGGCAAGCGTATTTTTCAAAATCTTTGAATGCAGTTTTGTTTCTTTTCAAAAATAAAGGAATGTTTCCTTAGAGGGAAATTTGCTACCTCCATTATTTAGAGTACTTGCCCTCCAGGGTTCACAAAATTCCACCCTGTATATAACAAAAATTACATGCGGTTTATTTTATTGCACTTACTTGTTGCTTAATTTTTCAATATAAACTATGATACCACCAAATAACATAAACCATTGTATTAACAGACCATTTTGTATACAGATTCTACATCCAATCATGATAAACTTCCCAAAGGCCCCTCGACCTCTGCGCTTCGCCTGGGGCACTCGTTTCAATTGCAAGCCTCGTGCAATATAATTGGAAAATCCAATTCCGTAACAGACATCTCCTGACTGAAGGCATGGATGGATACATCATGGTCAGAATACCTACCTTGATATTTGTTTCTGTTTCGCTTTGGTTAGTTATTGAATAAAATTTGGTAAAATCGATTAGTGGACGTGACAATTACAATTTAAAGACACATTTCGTTACATGAGAGAGATTAAATATGTCACGTAGAGATAAAAAGAACTATATATTCCTATGCCAAGGAAGTAGATCAAAAGAGATTGACGTATCCATGCTACAAAGATATATGATATACGATTTGTCGCCCATGTTCGAGTTACAGATGTTTTTTGAGAGCAGCTTTCAGTCCATATCTCCCCAGTCTTTGATTTCATGGTGTATATTTCGGTATATCACAGTGTGGCGTTATTAAATTACATGTTCTAGAGAGCCTGTTGAGAGTGACTACATACACAAACGCAAATACACTCACCGGAGGAATGTGAGCGAGGCTGGTAACTGTATGTGTAAATAAATGTTTGCACAAACTGCGCTTTTAAAAGTACTTGTATTTATTCGCACATCAAAAATACTCGCACAGCAAAAAAGGATGGCAACAAATATAATGGCAAAAAATATTTTTTTCCTGCACAAAATGGGTAAATGCTACCCAAAATGGGTAAATGATCACCAAAAGTTGCAGAAAATATCAGGGCAAAATACTGCGGTAGCTTAGGTGAAGGGTAAAGGGGGTGAGCGAAGCGAAGCCCCCTTTACCCTTCGTGTTAGGTTGTACATGTAAGAACAACAATAAATACTTAAAACATAAACTTAAGTACACAAAACATAAAAAGAAGTTTGCGGTGATCATTTATCCAAACACAATTTGGTGGTCGTTTACTAATTCTGGCGGTCGTTTCGAATTTATTTGTAGTAAATTTTCGAATTTTTGGTGATCGTTTAAACATAAGCCAAAAAGGATCATCAAAAACACTTTTATGTTTTAAATATTTTATGTGTACTAAAGGTTATGTTTTAAGTATTTTTTGTTGTTCTTGTATGTTCATTGTCCAACCTAACACGAAGGATAAAGGAGGCTTCGCTTCGCTCACCACCTTTACCCTTCACCTAAGCTACCGCAGCATTTTGCCCTGACATTTGCTGTGCAAATCAGTATTTTTGATGTGCAGTTTATTATTTCCCTTTTAAAAATATCTTACATCCCTAGCGTAGATATTTGTTTTACTCGGCGATGTTCTGAAAAATAAACCACTCCGAACAGCTCGACAGATGGCGTTAGAAAATATTAGACAGAGATTGGTGCGAAGTCGCGTTTCTTCTGTCAAGATTCAAGATTCATTTATTTCCATATTTTATTAAATATATTTATATATTATAACATTTTATTAATATTATTTGTTCCCTAAGCTATATCTATACAGAATGAAAATAATATTAAGATCAGATTAAGGACCCACAAACAATTATTTAGTGCAAGAACTCGGAAAGAAATGTGAACATGATGTTGTAGCTATATAAATATGTAACTTTATTTTAGTTTTTAAGGTATTTGTCAATATGGGTTTTTATACCTGAAATAAAAAGATTTATTATTATTATTATTATTATTTATTTTAAAAATTATGTTATGAAGGCTTTATAAATTAAGACTCCTAGTATTTGTCAAATCAGTAACCCTAATTCTAGAGGTATGAGAAAGCAGTGTCTACTAAGTACACTAACTACACTACACAACTATGACAGAGATTTTATTCTAAGAATTTTTTAAGACACATAATTTATAATTAAAAAATTCGATAAGGACTATTTAATTAAGCACTTACTTATGTACCTACGAACAAAAACTAGAAATATAAATAAGCACATCTGAACAGAGTTAACTGTAAATTTCCATACTACTTACATCATTATGGTATTATGTAAACGTTGTCGGTGGCTTTACAGCGGCTTATTCAACAATTTGATCGAAGATAATTAATTAATAAACACTGTATTAACAAAATTAACCATGATTGCAAAAGAAGGTCTAGGGAAATAAAATCTTTATCATGATTCAGTTAATTCGAAAACTACAGGTTTGTTTCATTAAATTCTGAATTCTTGACATCAAATCGAACATATTAAATTTGCAACTTTGTTGCAGAAATGGATCAACTCAGTAACTTCTTTCAATAAGTATAGGCAAATTGACTCCATATAATACAAAGTAAGTACTACTTTGTATTATATGGAGTTGGAGGGATTTGTACTATATATTAAAATTTGATACTTCATTCCATTTAAACATTAAACTATTTATGTCTTCTATACCCAGACAGATTATAAGTTTGATATAGTAAAGTATTCAAAGACATATGGCAATATGTTCTAGAATTCTCAATTTTGTATTATTATTTTAATTCAAAAGCTAAATAACCTAATTTTAGTGTACAAATAATAAAAATAACTTTCTTTTCAAATTTCACATTCTAAAATATCTTGACTGATGAAAGCTATGCTCCGAATAGTTTAATAAGTCATTGTTTTTGTTTGTTGTTTTGAGTTTATTTGTTTCTTGTTTAAAGCGCATGTCCTGACTTCGTTGGTTACCGAGTCAGTTCATATAAGTTTATTAATTATTAATTTAACACCAGTGTTAGAGTGAATTATCTCTGAATGAAAAGTAAATCAAGCGTTAAAGAAACCCAACAATTACTGTATTGTACGTAGCTGAAAGCCATTTTCACAAAATATTCTAGAAAACACATTCAAATAACATTCAAATCAAATAGCGTAAAATATTCTAAAAATCATAATTCAAATCAAATAATTAGAGTAAATAATTCTAGAATATATGAAGAAAAATCTAACTACAACCTAAGTACTACTCAAACCTTCAATTTTAAAATTGATGGAATAATTTTAATACTCAAATTAAATGTCTACAAAATTACATAAGGTTTTAGTTATACCTATATACCAGTATAGTTAATCCTCCGTTATTTTTTCAGAGGTGTGACTAAATTGGACCAAATTCTTTTTTAAATAAATTCTTCTTGCTTTTAGTTGTCTGTTTTACATACATACGTATGTAAAACAGACAATTTGGTGGAGCACTTGTGAGGATATAGACAGATATAGGTAAAGCACAGTCTTTAGCTGAAAGAAAGAAACCTAGATTTGATTTTACGATAATGGCGTGGACTTATATCAAGACTAAAGATGCATAGACGCTAATAAAATAAAATTAAAGGCACTGTCCTTAGATTCGTATTCTAAATTAAAGTAATTTTTAATATAAAAATAAATAAAAATAACCAAAATACAAGTGTAAATAAATATATTTTATCTACAAACGTATCATAAACCCTCTTCACTGCGTCTAAAAACCACACGTTAAGACCAGCATAATGTAAAACTATTTGGTAAAAACTCATTTCTTATCTGAAGATTTGAACATTATCATATTTGTCAAATTATGACATTCATATTTCGAACGCTGACGCCCGCCTGCGTGCCGCCCACAGAGCAGATATCGAGATAGACGCAGCAAACACGGTCGAATGTATGAGAACTAACCGTGTGACTTTTTCACTACCTACTGTGACGTCACGAGCGCCTTTTAGTGATGGGTTGACATGTTAATCGTGAAACAGAGTCAAAGGCGCGCCGCCAAATCGATTCAAAATGAGCGCTGCTGCGGGAATCCCCTACCTACCACGACCACATACCTACCGCGTTGCCTTTTTGTCAGTAAGCCGGCAGTGTTTCGAGCGGGAGATCGTATCGTAGCATTTACCTTTTATTATTCATGTGTAAATCCGTCCAACCCCCTTATTCAGTAACTCGAATCGATCTTAAATTGTGGAATAGTATCAGATTTCCCATAGTTATGGACAATCAATTGACACTGCGTTGCATTTGACCTGGCTCAAGCAGGAATAATAACCAGAGCGAAAAAGTTTTCGAGTTAAGAAAACATGAACCTTATGTCATTGCACATAAGAGTCACTGACAGTTCGATTCGCATACTTTTTCGACGCGTAATTATTCCTGCTTCCTACACTGGATTAAAGTTACTAATTAAGGGGGCTGACTAGAATAATGTAGGTAAGGTAAAACGGGGTGTATTGATAACCAAGTGTAAATAGAAATAACTCTTAGGCCCACTACTTCGTTAAGTATTAGAGAAGAGAGATTGGGAGCTATCTCTATTCTCCCCTGGGTATCTTCCTGGGTATCTGGGTACTTACTTGTTCAGTCTTGTTCTACCTACCTACTTATCTTTTTTTAAATCATTCCTCTGTCTTCTACTCATTCGTCTCGTGAAGTGAATCGATGTTGTATCGACAGAGGAATGAATTACTAATCGACTTTTAATGTAATGCTGAGTTACACGGAAAAAGCTTAAATTTTAAGTCATGATTAAACTAATTTAATCACGAGAATCCAATCAGCGGGTTGGGCTGTGCTTTGATATGTCAGTCAGTCAGTCAGTTAGTCAGTCACTCCGTCTTCTTTTATATATTAACATAAAATGAATACATAACAATCTCACATATACGTTATTCTACTACTAAAATATAGATTGCAATGAAAATGCAACTCAGAATTATCATTCTTCCGTCAACAAAATCGAAGCGTCCAGCGATTTTGCAAGAATCGTCGCATTGTACAACACTATCTGATTAAATCGACAGAAAAATGAGCAAATCGACTGTACCATGCAAGTGTAAGGTTAACGAAAGTATAGTTTGCTTCACTGTTCATTGAGGGCTACGAAAGATATATCCATGAATTGTCTAAAGTGGAAGCAGCAGTGGATGAAGTCCATGGGAAATATACGCTATGGTTCAACCTATCTCAGAAAAACGGGAGACGCTACTCGAAATTAAAAATAATTGATTATTAAATAAATTAGGCGAATTTCAGAAATAAAATTACTTACGTATGAAAGTTAACGCTGTTGTTTTCTTTGGAAACAACATTGCTTGAGTTTTTGCAATTCACAACGGCACAGTAAGGTATTCTTATGTTTATTAGTACACGGCTTACATTCGAACAGCCAGAGAGCGACTGAGCCGGGATGAGCGGAATCCGCCTATTAAAAACACGCGAAGTAGGTAGACTTTCGCTGTCTATCTCGATATCTGGTCTGTGGTGCCGCCCCTAGTTTGTCTGTGAAGTTGGTACTACAGAACAAGCTAAGCAACTGCAGAGCAATGATCAATTCCACAATGCCGGTCAAACATGCGGTTCCTGAACACATCAAAGAAAGCTTATGATATGTGTATAGATAAACTTGTGTATAAAACTGTACATAATTAGGCATTAAAAACTCTCGAGAGTCTAAAATAAATAAATTAATCACCCTTGATTGATAATTCACATTTTTATGAACTCCATTTTATTATTATGCTCGTTAAGGCCCTCATTAAAAATCTTCTATACATCGGCCATTTCAAATTTGTTGTTTTTCCTAGCAACTGAAAAACAACTCGTTTTAAAAGTGTTGTCTTTCCTAGCGACATATCCTTTTACTTGTGCCCATATGAGCTCCATGGGATTTAGCTGACAGTGTTGTGAATGTTGAGATGCGATTTCATCCACTGCACACCTTAAACAAAACTTCGTGTACATTGAATACCTACAATCCACATAATACATACAGTCAGGTATAGATAGGCTAAGCTCAAACATTACCTTTTGTACGAGTCTTTTTTATGTTTCACTATATCAAGCAGCTGTGGTCGTACCATATTTTCTTCAAATGGCATATCTTTGCTCCTTAACCATTCCTGAATTTTTGTTTTTCTTCATGAAGTTGTAGGTGCTGGGTTTAGCTGTCTTGTATGGTTAGGTGCATTGTCAAAAACGATTACGGAGCTGGGTTTTAGCATTCGTAGAAGTTCTTCAAACCATTTTAAAAAGATTCAAGAAGATCATTTTTTATTGAATATAAATAAATAAATAAATAATCTAATTCAACGTCAAAATTATACTTACTTATAACTACAATTAATTTTTTTTATATAAAAAAGACTACACCGTTTCGAAAGGTGGGCCTCGGGGTTAAGATGAAACGGCAAGAAACTCCCCCATACCTTATTTTTAAAAAAGTGACTTTACAACAGTTACTAGTGTTAAACTTAATACTTTAATAGGACTTTCTTATCAGCTCATTTTTTACATCGTTTTTAAACCTCTTTTCAGGAAGGATCAATGATTCCTGTGGTATTTTATTGTAGAAGCGTAAACAGTGCCCCATGAATGATGTGCCTACTTTACTTAGTCTAAATAATGGTAGTGCTATCCTATTTCTATTTCTAGTGTTATTTGCTATCACTTACAGTTTTAAATAAAGCTACGTTTTTTCTCACATGCATGACAAACCATTGTGAGTTCATTTCTTTGTGATAATCGTCTAACCCTTTCTTAGCCTCGAAGAGTAACAGGCCGCCTTCAACAAACCCTTCAGTTCTGCCTATTTGACTTATGATCAAACGCCTCACTTAACCAAAAGGTTCCTTGATGCCCGTGGTAAGGCCTTCCACGAAAGCTTGGCGTGACGTTTCAAGTTTAGTGTCTGTCCATGTCTCATCTTGGTAATAAAAAAAAATACCTTCTCTGCGGTACTGCTTAATAGTTTGTAAGTATCGGTGGCGCCACACGGTTATGTCTTGCCTGTCAATGAAACAGCGCTTTCTGATTATTTTTTTACATATTATAAACCGATATATTCAAATACTTTGTGCACAGTACTTCGTGACATCGTAGGTAAATCAGGGTCATCATTGATTGCTCTTGCTCCTTTTTTTAGGGTGGGAACTTCTTGGGAATAAAAAACTGATGGACTTTTCTTCTTATTGCTGCGAAGGTGAACTCATCAAACTTGTCTTTAAAAGTAAGCTTAGATCCAGATTTTTAGGTGAGATAAATTTCGGAGCCTTTTGGTACTCTTTTGTTACGTTCTGCACGGTTCTAAATAATACTCCAGATATAGCAGAGGCATACCTCTGTGTGTGCCATAGTCAATGCACTTTGTTTTCGATAGTTTTTGCTCCTTAGGCCATGATCTTCAGACTTGCTTATAAACGTTAACTATTGTAAGTTTTTCACTGTGCTTTAATGCACTCCGTGGTCTTTTTTCGTAGGAAAGGTCGAGAAATACTTTAAGAGGGTGCAGGGTCAGATGCCATCATTCTTGTCGATGGACCAGGATCAGCACTCGTATTTGCCAAAGGCACAATCTTAGTTCGTGCTTCCTACAACCTACTAAGATACTGGATCGGTATCCATTGTGACAATTCTGAGGTAAATAGATATCGAAGTCCTGGTAAACAACAGCGAAAGTTAAGAATTAAGCTGTAATCAGTACGAAAATAAGACAAAAGCATCAAAATTCCGGGGCAAGGATCAAAAAAGTTAATTTTATAGAAGTTATTATCAATTTGGTATTCACGGTATTCTCGGTATTATCGGTATTCACGGTTATCTATTTTGTTGGATAAAGTCTTATGTAGAAAATCGTTCGCAGGCAGTCGCGGTGGAAGGTAATACTTCCCAGTATAGGACTATTACTTCAGGTGTCCCACAGGGGTCTCATTTGGGGCCTCTATTATTTATTCTGTACATAAATGACATTACGGAATGCATAAGACAATCTAACTTGCTTTTATACGCTGACGATACAAAGATATTTAGAGTTATTCGAAACACAGATGATTGTAATACCCTACAAAACGACCTAGATAACTTTGAGACCTTTTGCGTCTCAAATAATTTTTTCCTAAATCCAGATAAGTGTGTTTATATAAGTTTTAGTAGGAAAAGAAGAAATATCGATTTCAATTATAATCTTTGTAATAGAGAGCTAACTCGTGTTAGCCAGATCCGTGATCTTGGTATAATAATGGACTCAAAACTAACTTTTATTCCTTATATCGATGCCATTTTGCGTAACTCTTTTAAACAACTCGGCTTTATATTGCGTGTAGGAAAACCTTTCAAAAGACTTTTAACGTACAAGATATTATTTAATAGTTATGTCCGTAGTCCATTGGAATTTGCAAGTGCGGTTTGGAATCCATTGTATAAAGGACACAGTGATAGAATAGAGAAAGTACAGGAAAAGTTTGTAAAAGCAATAGAGTATCGTACAACAAATTAATACTCAGATTATTCCACCGCTTTAAAAAGACTTAACTTTACTTATTAAGTTATCGTCGCGATCGTATTGATTTTTTGACCCTTTTCAAAATTTTTAACAATCATATTGATGCCCATATTTTATTACAGTCACTTAATTTTAGAGTACCCCGACGCTGTGAGCGAGCTTGTAGAAAAAAATCTCTTTTTATATCCCTCGCAGTTGTACTTCTTATGCGGGTAATAGTTTCATTAAGAGGGCATACAGGTTGTATAATGATAAGTTTGTACATTTAGATATTTTTAGCAGTAAGTTAAGTAAACTCAAAAAACTAACCATTACTTATGAATCAATTTAAGCTGTGTCATATACACAGTCAGGTCATAAGTTCTGTCACACAATAAAAACTTTTGAATTTAGAACGCTGGCCACAAAAAAGTTTATTGAATTCGAATTTCGAATTTTTCATGAAAATAAAAATGTGTACTTTTTAGAATTTTCCTCATTTTTAAATATGGAGTGGACACTTAAAGAAGACCGTCTCGCAGTTATTGCGTTGCATCGTTGCGGTTACGCGCCAATTCAGATTTTCGACTTACTGAAAAATTTGAATATAACCAAAAGATTCGTTTATCGTACCGTAAAACGATACAATGAAGACTCTAGTATAGATGACAGGTCAAGAAGTGGTCGCCCTCGCTCTGTTAGGACTCCAGCAGTGATAAAAGCTGTGAAGGCGCGAATTTAAAGAAATCCCATACGTAAGCAGAAACTGTTGGCCCTTCAGATGGGGTTAAGCAGGACCAGTGAAAAGGGTGTTAAATGAAGACTTAGGGCTTAGGGCATATCGAAGAAAAACAGGACATCGTTTGGACGCTCGTTTAATGGACCTGAGACTGAAGAGATGCCGCGCTTTGTTGAAGCGGTACGCGGGAAAAAAGCATCGGGAAATTCTTTTTTCGGATGAAAAAATTTTCACCGTGGAAGAGAGCTACAACAAACAAAATGATAAGGTGTACGCACACAGCAGTGAAGAAGCGAGCAAGCGTATTCCGCATGTCCAACGAGGTCATTTTCCATCCTCGCTCATGGTTTGGTTGGGAGTCTCTTATTGGGGCTTAACTGAGGTACATTTTTGTGAGAAAGGCGTAAAAACGAATGCAGTTGTGTATCAAAATACAGTCCTCAAGAACCTTGTGGAACCTGTTTCTCATACCATGTTTAATAACAGGCACTGGGTATTCCAACAAGATTCTGCGCCAGCTCATAGAGCGAAAAGCACACAAGACTGGCTGGCGGCGCGTGAAATCGACTTCATCCGGCACGAAGACTGGCCCTCCTCCAGTCCAGATTTGAGTCCGTTAGATTACAAGATATGGCAACACTTGGAGGAAAAGGCCTGTTCAAAGCCTCATCCTGATTTGGAGTCACTCAAGGCATCCTTGATTAAGGCAGCCGCCGATATTGACATGGACCTCGTTCGTGCTGCGATAGACGACTGGCCGCGCATAATAAAGGCCTGTATTCAAAATCGCGGGGGTCATTTTGAATAAACTTTATTACCATAAGAATCTATTTTTTATTAAGAACTTTTTGCTATATAAATGTTTACATAAATAATAAACATGTCTAATTATATGTCCATGTCTTTTCATATTACATATGTGACAGAACTTATGACCTGACTATGTATATATGCTTTATTTTTGTTTTTCATTTGTGTTCATGGGCGTACATACACATATTTACATCTAGACATACATGTACGTATGTTAGTTGTATGTAGCATTTTAATTTTGTATCCCCTTATTTTAGATTTTAAACATCAAAAATAAAATAAAAATAAAAAATCGCCTTTAAGTACCTTTTAAGTTTTCATGCACAAAAGCAATTCTTTCATATATAGATATATATTTTTTTAATTTTTAGGTTTGTAATATTATTGTTAGGAAACTGTTAGTCTACTATTTATAAGAAGTTTTATGTATTACTTAAAACTATGTGAGACTGTTTGTTTCTTTAATAAATAAATAAATAAAAAAAAATAATAATAATTGACAGAGCAATCTTTTTTCTTTTTCTTCTTTAATTTGTCGTGACGTCGTTTTAATAAAATCTTTTGAACTTAATTTTGCCAGTGTCAAGTGTATTTGAAAGATGATAATTTACTTTCGAGAATCTGGAAATTAGCGTCTTGAGAATAATTTGTTGCTCATTGGCACTACCCGGGAGGATTTGAAGGGCTGTAGGAATCAAGTATTTTCTTCGGACGTGAGCAAATCCTCCCTGACAAAGCATGTGGGGGTAAAAGTTCCAAGTTTTAGTTGTTTGTTTTAAAATACTAGCTTATATACCAAATTTCTGCTTTCTAAGACTTCAGGAAAAACCCTTTTAAATTTTGAAATAAAGTTAGTCAGTGACGAAATCGGGGTTTTTTAGATATCAATATTTTTTTAAGTATAAGAGCGAAACTATAAATGATTAATAAATGAGAATTTTGTTTTTCTGGTATAATTTTTATTTACCTAAATCAAAGTTATGAGGGTTTAGAAAAACGACAAATTGCTTCGAGAAATGCCTAGTGCCCTTGAGCTTCGCTTATCTCGTCTTGGCGGGGCACTACCGTGCACCCAGATGTAAAAAGAGTAGCAAAAAGTTCACTACTCCTTTAAGTTGGCAAAACTACGTATTGAATTAACTTGATATTGACATGTCATGATGGATAAAATTTATTTATGTAAACACATAATTCATAATTATCATGAGAATATTTAATAATAATCTGATGTACACATCAGATTTTATTTAATTTGAAACAGAGATTTTATGCTGTGGGAAGTAGTGGGTTTCATAGACATTTTAGCAATACGAATAAAATACGATGTTTACTTTTATTTTTGCATGGTTGAGATATGTCAAAACATAAAAAACCGGTCAAATGCGAGTCTAAATCGCGCACGAAGGGTTCCGTACCAACGTTCAATGGAAGCGATGGTGTGGAGTGAATAGTTTGGATTTTACACAGCAAAATATTGTTTACAAAGTTATTGGTGCGGTTACTTTCACACTCCATGTACGTAACCAGGTGCATCCATAAGTTTGTATGTGGTATAGAAAGAATTGTTGTATGGGAGCCCCCTTAAATATTTCTTTTATCCTGTTTTTTAGTATTTGTTGTTATTTGTTGTCTTCTTCGGTCACAATTTCTCTCACATCTTCTTCTTATTATAATGTGTTTCGTCCGCTTGTACAATTTGGGTTGTGCTAGTCTTATTGCAGCCTCGTTGTCAACACTTAAGGTTGGAGTATACGTGAGCGTTGTCAGTTGTTGCATTACTATTTTCGACCAAATCAATTATCTGGCCGCTTAACTAGCTGCTACTAGCTCGGCCTCTGTTGTGGAAATGTCCACGGATGCTTGTCATTGGCTGAGCCAGGAGACTACACCTCCTGCAAAGCTGCAGGCAACTCTAGTATTGGATTGATGATTCATTGCATAGCAACCGTTTTCTGCGACCTTAAAGCCTTCTAAAATTCCAGCCAGATGTCAGAGTTTGTATCTGATGCCGTGGGATATGTTGCCTTTCAAAATCAAAAAATCAAAAATCAAAAATCATTTATTTCCATAGGATGTTGTTACATCACTTAGATCCGTCATTACATTTTTTTGGGTGAGTTCACTAACACAATGGCGGAAACTGTGGAGAAGAGCTCACCGAAGAAACTCCACAGTCGTCGCATCTTTTGCGTTTCCTTTTTTAAATAAAATATTGTCAAATTACAAAATGAAAATACCTCAAATACCTCATAATTATTTTGACATTCAGCCAGTCTTCTTTAGTGGGTGCTTCCAATTTACTTTATGCTACACTAACGGCAAATGCCATATCAGGGCGTGTTGCTACCATGGTACGAATAGTTGGTCTCGATTTTCTCGTCGGTGGGATAGTTTACTTTCCCTGATTGAATGGTTTCTATATAAATCGAGTTACAGTCACTCATTCCAAATCTCCCTAAAAGCTTTCGTGTAAGAGCTTCTTGATTTAGGTTGACCCTTTGTTTTGTACGATTTCTATACCGAGATAGAAGTGCGCAGGCTTTGTCATTCAATTTAGCTTTTCCCGCAAGTTGCTTACAAACTCATTCGCTATCTTTTGATTCGTCGCTGCGACCAGTCCATCATCGACAAACAGTGTCATAAGTAATTTGTTGTCACCATAGTTCTTCGTGTACAGACATGAGTCTGCAGTGCTTTGTTCAAATTCTAGTTCTTTGACAATTTCATAAGACCGATAGTTCCAGCAAATTAGAGTATAGACTCTAATTTACGATACAGTTTTATTAGCATATAATATATATATATAGATAGACATTATATGCTAATAAAACTGTATCCTCACAGACTGTTTTAGAAAGTTTATACGATGCATACGAAAATTTACTCAGCTTTTACTTGTATTCTCGATATGTATTTTGCATTTAAGATTTTTATCGATACAGATCCCTAAAAAAATTGTGACCTTCGTTTGCTCGACTTTTTTGCCAAAGTAATTAATGTCAAAATTATCAACTAATGTATGGTCACTGTAAATGATAAAGTTCATTATTTTAGTTTTATTTACAGTATACAGTAACAATCTCGTTATATTTATAACGAGATTGTTACTGTCAAGCCATTGAATTATTTTATGTGTGTTTATGTCAAGTTCAAAGTAATTTGGATCATCGCTGGAAATAATTATTGTACTATCATCCGCAAATAATACCATAGGATGTTATACCACTTAAGGTAAGTCATTAATGTAAGTTAGGAACAATAACGGCCCCAAAACGCTACCTTGTGGAATAACGCGCTTCAACTCTCTTGGATTGGATACGTAATTCTGTTCAGTTTTAGACTTAATGCATATTTTGTTTATTCTGTTTTCTATTTTCCAGGTACGATTTTACCATATCTTGCCTAGCGTTGCCTCGTATTCCGTATCAATACAGTTTATTTTAAAGAATATCATGGTTCACAAAATCGAAGGCTTTACTCATGTCCATAAAGATTGCCATCACTGGATTCCGTTTATCTACATTTGCAGGGGCAAGAAAATAATAAATGGCCATGTTTATTGTTTTGTTTTGCCTAAACCCTTTTTGCTGTGGTGCGATTAGATTATTTCTTTCAAAGTATTTATAGATATTCCGATATACTATCTTCTCAAATATTTTTCCAATAACAGGTAATAGTGCAACAGGTCTATAATTATTCATATCTAGTTTAATGATATTTTACAAATTAATTTGTGAAGAGGTCACAGAAACGTTACATCTAATTGAATATCTTGTAGCAGGTTTTGTTGGTCGTGCGAAGCCTTGTACATTTTTTTGAAGGAATAGATTAAGGATGCATGCTGTATCAGCGGCGGCACATTGTTCCAGTACCGCATCGCCGCATACCGGAACGATCCCCGGAAGGCGGCGCCGCGATGTTTCGCTACTACCAGCAGTTTCCCGCCCGACCTCAGACTCCTACTCTGCAACCTTCACTTTAGCTCATTAAATAGATATTTAGGGGTTTGGGTTTTTATTATTTTGAAAACTAGGCATGCAAATGCCATTTTTCTCTGTTTTTCATATTGAGTATCTTATTTTGATTTAGTATAGGAGTTATTCTCGTTCTTCTAGGCATTTTATAGCAAAAGCGTATACATGCGTTTTGAATTCTTTGTATCTTCTTTGAGGTTTTCATAAATATTTCTTGGCCATAGACCGTAGACCCATAATCCAGATGAGACAGGACCAGCGCGTCGATCACTTTGCGTCTGATTTCTTCTGTGAGGAAATTTCTGACCTTGTATAACACCTTCAGTCGCGCAAATTCTATCTGCACCTTTTTATTGATGTGGGTTTCAAACCATAAGTTGCTATCAAATATAATGCCCAGATTCCTCGTTTCTTTCGCATATTTTATAGGTTTCTGATTTATTACAATAGGGCACGTGGTGACTAAAATTTCCTTTATCTTTGCTAATTGTTGATTACTGCCAATAGTCATATAAAGGGACTTTTCGGGGTTAAGTATAAGACCATTCTCCAATGACCACTTCGTTATCCCATCCAAGATTAGATTAAGTTGCGTAACCGTGTCGAATATATCATCGGGATGACATGACATGAATACCTGTTTGTCATCTGCTTACATTTGATAATTCGCTTCTTTATGACAGTCTGGAGAATCTGCTGTGAACGATAAAAAATAATTGGAGACAATATGGATCCTTGCGGACTTCCCTTTTTGAGGCTCATTGGTGTAGATTCCATGCTTGTCCCATCTTCCTTGTCAATTTTTACAAATTGTGGACGATTTGTTAGGAATGATTCAAACCAGTCACATGGTTTTACTGTAAAACCGTAGTAATGCATTTTTGAAATAATTAAATCCTTCTCCAAACAGTCAAATGCGCGGGAGTAGTCCAAAAGCACAAGTAGGGTGACCTTGGATTCATCCATCTCTTGATGTATTTTATTGGTTACATCTAGCAGGGCGGTCGCGACCTTTCCTGAAACCAGATTGACGATCGGGAATGGCTCCAATGACATCCAGATATTTCACTAACTGATCATTTACTACCATTTCTATAACTTTAGATAGGACTGGCAAAATACTCCCAACATTGTCTATGGTTGTTTTCTTTGGAAAAGGAATGACAGCAGCTTTTTTCCATGGCTGCGGGAATATTCCTGTCGTTATAGATTTATTTATAATATGTGTTATAATTGGTAGGGTATGAGATAAAGTCATTCCTATCATTTCTATATCGAGACCATCCCAGCCTCTTGCCTTTGTTTTTATTCTCCTAAGATATTTTAGAATTGTTGCTTCGGTGACCTCGTTGAATTGTAATTGCTTCCCCTCGCAGAATAATCCAGTTTTAAGTTTTAATATGTTCGGGGATTTCACGTGTATCTGGAAGTAATAAAAAATGGTTGTTGATAATATTCGCGTCTCGCAGTTTATTTGGAATAGCGGCGGTATTTTTAAAATTAACGTATTTATTAAATCCTTCCCACATCGCCTTTGAATTGTTTACATTGGAATTGACATGATCGGTAAAGAAAGCTTCTTTCGCTTTTCTTATTGATGATGTAAGCAAGTTCTTTATTGATTTGTAATACTCTTTATGGGTGTTCTGTTTTGTCTTGTGTGCTCTGGCTTTTGATTGGTGTTTCAGATTAACCATCGTCTTGATCACACCCGTTATCCAGGGGGCTGTGGTTTTCTAATTTTCTTTTTCATCAGTGGTGAATAGATGTTAAAAACTGCAATAAGAGTCTCAGTGAAACTGTTAACCAGGTCATCGATAGATTCAATGTCATAAAAGGCATTCCAGTTGATAATGTCCAGTGCGTTTTACCATTCATCTGCGTCTATGCTCTTTAAGTTTCTGAAAGTAATGGTACGTGGCTTTAGTATAGGCTTTTTAAAACAAAATGTAGCGATTGGGAGACTATGGTCGCTGATACCACTGTGCACAACTGTACATGTATTCAATCGTTCTTCAGGTATGTCGCAGCAGATTAGATCCAGAAGAGTTTCACAGCTCTCGGTAATCCTAGTAGGTTCAGTAACTAGTTGCTTCAGGGAAAATTGAGTCATAAATGATTGAAGTCCTTTTAGCGCAGGGGAGTCTAATAGGCAGTTTATATGTAAATCCCCTAAAATCACCGTAAAATCCGTAGCAATTGTTACCTTGTTCAGGACCACACAGAGGTGTTCCAATGCGGCTGATATTTTCACTTCACGTGGTCTGTATACAGATCCCAATGCAATTCTATATTTACCTGTACGTACCTCTATCCAAATTTGTACCAGGTCTCCCTAGTGCTGTAGCACTGATAACAGTTTAAATACTATGCACTCCTTTATATAGAAAGCGACACCTCCTCCTCTACTTTTTCTTGGAATGTGAACGAGGGTGTAACCTGGTATTTGTAGATTTCAAACCGCAACTGCGTCATCAGGTTTAATTCATGTTTCCCCAACTCCCAGTATATCTATATTATAATTCTTATCGTTTTGCATAGTTCGTCAAACCCTATATTTAATGATTGCACATTTAATGCTCCAACCGTCAACCAGTGACGGTTAGTTTGACTAATTAACCTGTTCTCTACGCTGAGTTATAAAAAATCAAGTAGTAAAAGAAATAATTATCACTGAAGTGCGCTGACGGCGGCGGCAGCGGTGGTGGTGACCGAAGCGAGCAAAACAAGCGGGGTCGGTAAATGTATGTGTGTAGTTTGTGAACAATGTAGGTATGTCTCCATCTAGGCGCCGCGAATAGGCATAACAGCTGAGGCAACCAAGTCTCTGAATGTGTAGGTACATCCTTTATGCCCGGTACAGCCATGCCCAGTCGTACGAGATTACACGATTGAGTATAGGTACATATAACTGGCAGGCATAGAATAAATAAGTAGTTTGTGAAAATAATAATAAACTCAGAGCGCGAGCGTGGAGCATCGCACACGTTTTTGCGACAAACATACGTAAACACACAACATAAGCTTCAACATGACATATTGTTGTATATAGATAGATATTTTGTATAATTGTTTTGTATAGTCCTTTTGCTATTATGAAAACTGGTGATGAGTATATATGGATAGATTTTATATAGTTAACATGCCTTTCTTCTTTTGACATTATGATACATGCAGTATTCGAACTTAATAATAATAAAAAAGTTATGTAGGTGAACAATGTTAGACCGTTATTTACAAAAAATCTTGAGTGTTGTTTATGACATACACTCGCGACTTATCCATTTTGCATAGACATATTTATAGCCGCAAACTGTCTTACTTTGGATAGCAGAATTTTGCGCTGCTTCGTAAGATGTTCGTTGATGTAAATTGGATCAGGCTCACCTTCTTGTCTGATACCTAGGCGAGCTGTGTTGAGTGGCCTTACTTGACGCGCTTTCCAAAGGAACTCGTCGTGCTTTGCCAGATTGTTGAACCGCACCACGATGAAGGGCGGCTGGGATGCTGGCGCCGGCTTGGCGCCTTCAGCCGCAGCTGCAACGGCGTCTGGTCTCGGTGACGATGAAGGAGGTGAAACAGGTGACGGGCGCGGGCCCTGTGATCGGCGGACGTATGAGATGTCGCTAGGACTAATGTTGCACCCTGCCACGTTAGATATAGTTTTTACATACGTCATGACGTCCTCATCTGGGGGTCACCGGTATACCCTTGATCTCGACGTTGCAGTCCCGATGATCCTGCTCGACCTGGTCGACTTTGTTTGTTAGAGCCACTATTTTTGTCTTCATCTCGTCTCTTTCCTTGATGACTTCGTCAAACATCTGTAGCTTCTTGGCCTCTTTGGGAAAGGCTTTCTCGAAACAGTCCAGTTTCATGGCCATTTTCTCCACAGCAGCGGTAAGCCTTTTTTGTTCCTGAAGTAAGGATTTGACGCTCTTCTGCAGCAGCTGGATGGCACGGGAGTCAGGACAAGACGACCTGACTCCCCGCATCATCGTCGTGACCGTCGCTGTCTGCCTTATCTAGCTCCACGATGGTGCTGTTCATCCCGCAGTCAGGGCAGTGCCAAGATTGAGGTTGCGCTTTTGCAGCGTTGACTTCCTCGGTACTCAGGTTGATACATTTGAAGTGGTACCAAGCACCACATTCACCGTTGCAGTTTGCACCGCCTCTGTTGGTCACGTTTATATCAAAAACACTGCACAATCCCGGCATTTTTCCGACAGCCGTTGGCGGGTTCTAGGTTTACTGTCAAATTGAGTGACGCGCACTTATCGTCTATGTTTTAGGTCGAAAAAACACCCGATTTCACTGAATTTTGTACACCACACCTGCCCTGGCTTCCAAATTATAGTTTGTAATAGTGTGTAGTGTTATGCTACTTACATGCCATTTTCCAGTCTGTTCAGCTGGATACTTGCTGAGCTGTATAGCTGTATATTTTGTATCACATTTATTTTCATAGGACCCTGTAACGTTTTAAACCATAAGAACACAATAACAAATCATTTTCACTTCGTATTTTCACACTATCAGCACTTCTAAATCGATAGCGAAGGGGTTTACCTTTGGTGACCTTGTATTTGGCTTTCCCCGAAACTCTGCAATCTCGGGCTTCGTGCACGCTGGTGCGCTACCTTTTTATTTATCGCTGTTATGTAATTTTGGCTATGTGAACTTGTTGATTTCTCTATTACGAGCCTGAAACCAAAATCTGACATATTACTATGTCGTTGTTTATCTGGTTGTCATGGCAATGTCCATTCAAACTCGTTAGCGGTCTGATATTTTTGCTTCAATACTTTTACAAAAATACTTTTTCCCTCTTGGCCATTCACAAAAATTGCTTTTAATTTAAATAATTTTTAGAACTCTCCAAAAAGGGTATAAAAGCGGAACATTTCTGAAATTCTGGAGTCTCACTTCAGCTTTTGAGCAAGAAGCATCACCTAAAGGCCTTATCCCGGGGCCGCACTGCCCCGGGATCCTGCGAGCCTCTGCTGTTATGCCTCCTGTCTTGGCGGGCCTCTACCCTGGCCGGCGCTTCGTGGGTCTCCACTTCACCTGCCCGTTCTCTACTTCACCTGCCCGTCGGTGACTTCAGGCCGACACGTTGCGGGCCTCTACCCTGGCCGGCGCATCGCTGCCAGGGCCACTACTTCTGCTGCCCGTCGGTGTCTCCAGGACACTGATGACCGATTGGCCGCCGGCCACGCTCTCCAACTGCAACTGCTACATCGCCCACCAGTGCCTCCACTGACCGGTTCACTAGACGTCTGCTGCTCCTTCTGCTCCTACTTTCCGTGTCCTCCGCTTTCTTTTTTTTTTATCTGATACCTGTATTTTTTATAAAACCTGTCTCACTTCATCCACCCTCATCTTCCTATCATTTTTTCTAAATAGTCATTGTATATACACCTAATAAACTGTCATTTCTAAATTTTATCCTGGTTGTTGTTTCTTGTTAGGTTCTGGCCAGGGTAGAGGCCCGCAACGTGTCGGCCTGAAGTCACCGACGGCAGGTGAAGTAGAGAACGGGCAGTTGAAGTGGAGACCCACGAAGCGCCGGCCAGGGTAGAGGCTTTATTTAATTTATTCTATCTGTACATAGAATATTCATTCTATGTACAGATTTGTTCTGTAGTTCAGTCAAATTACAAGCCTATGGAAATTTGCATAGTATAAATTTGCATTCCATCCTACTATGTAAGTCTAGAAGTGTTTCAACACTTTTATTCAAATCATTCCGACTAATGGTTGAATGATTTCCCACCATAATTGCAATAGTGCTGTACTCGTCATAGATACCACGACTAATTATCTTCAAAAGAACTACAAATGGACTATTTGGACAGCAAATGTTCGTTACTTTTTGGTTAAGCCGGTAATGTAGTAGAGGTCTAAGTCCTGCACCTAATTTGTCGGAGAACAATAAAGTTTTACTCACACTTTGAGCTCTTATTTCGGTAGTTGACGGTACACGAGTGGAGGTGAGTGGCGGGAGACACACCAGTTACCCCAGGCTATTGTTGATACTTGTTTCCTTTGAATTAGCTTTTTGTCATTGTTCCGCGACGGAGCAACTTTATTAACGCTTCGCGTGAATATTTCATGTTTTATTGATTTAAATAAAACTTTTTTTTCGCACTTCATTCCCAGGTAATAACGTGTTTTTGTTTCCTTCACCCTAAATTTCGAACAACTCAGGATTTTACCCTTTTAGCCTTTTTAATTGTGCGGATTTGATACAATATATCTTTGACCGCAAACCAACAAATGCCTCAATAATTTGGCCCCCCAATTAATCCTCAAATCCTTGTTTGATTGAGTGAAAATATATTCTACGGTGATTGTTTTCTAATGTTTTGACGAAAATACTTTTATTTAACAGTTTAAAAAAGTTTTGCTCAAAAGCAAATTTTACCTCCTGACACAATTTCCATGAACAGTATACCGTGATTTTAATCGTTTTTTTAAATCTACGTAATGTATAACGTATTTAAATTTGTGGTGCAAATTTAGTAAGACTTTACTAGATTTTCGGCCAGGTGGGATGTACTTTTCTGGGCAGAAAGGCAAACCATTATATTCATCATGTAAATTATGTGGGTAAATCAATCTCACCTCAAGTACGTTACCACACGAGGCATCATCTGGAACAGACTTGATATCCAAATGATTAATTTCATGGTCCTTCAAGAACTACCAGTCCGTTCCAATCCGAAAGTGGTAAAACCTGTATCATAAGGAAACCTTACAAGTTGTTGGCATCCACATATATAATACATGAATCTGGTTGGCTGGGATCATAATCAGCCATGTACCGGTGATTGGCTTTTGCATGACGCTTAGTACATACAAGACTTTTCGCCTTATTCCATCCTGAATCATTAGTATTAATGCTAAATCGCTCAGTAGCTCTTATTTAACTCCGGTTTCAAGAGCATTGCGTCAACGCAGGCTAGGCTAAGTGCAGTTAGATAAAAGGCAGGGTCAAGCTGATAAAATATTTAACAAGTCTTTCGAAAATATTCAAAGATGTCAGCTAATGAAAGAACATCGGTTTTTAAATAAAGATTGTATTCATTCACCCTTGTCTTTTATAGAAAAGGTTTTCCAAGCTTTCTTTGCGTGTTCGGATTCTTCCTCAGAAATATCTTCGTTAGTAACAGAGTTAAAAAAGGATTCTTTACAAGGCAAACATGTTTGCTCATAGCCTTTCCATTCGGACATGTGATCTTACGGATATACACCCTTGTGTGTAAGTAAGTAAGTAAGTAAGGTGAATTCAAATTCATTTTGAATATTTAAGCTCAGTAGTTAAATTTCTGTGGTTTTCATAGACTTCGCAAGTTTGTCTAAACTTGTCCCGAGGAATTTAAAAAAATCTATAAAACGCAGTTGAATGCTTTCTTCTTTCGAGATTGGGATAAATTTCGTGAATGAAATGTAGTTTTCCTTTGTTTTGGGGAGAATTTTGATGGGGCCTGCCTTACCTAAACTCTGATGTTTTTTCCGTAGAATTCTGACACTTATAATTTTTTGACATGTCAGAGATTACAAACCTTTTTGGCCGGGCACATTTTTCAATTTCAATACGAGTCTGATCATATATACTATATAAAAATAAGTCCGGTTTTCCTCCCTGACGCTATAACTCCAGAACGCACGAACCGATTTCCACGGTTTTGCATTCGTTGGAAAGGTCTCGGGCTCCGTGAGGTTTATAGCAAAGAAAATTCAGGAAAAATTCAACAGAAAAGTGGGGAAATCGTTTTTCACATACAGAGCCATCTCTGATACATAGCATATACTACAAAACAATATCCAATACTTCAAGTAGATGGCGCCGAGTGTTTGACAGCTACACATTGTTCTCTGCTCAGTTAATTTCATTCAAGCTCAGTGTAAATTATGAAGATGGCGCCGAGTGTTTGACAGCTACTCATTGTTCTCTGCTCAGTTAATTTCATTCAAGCTCAGTGTAAATTATGTGGATCGTGCATTTGAGATTAAATTCAACACTCTGTCCATAGTCCAAAATGCCTCGAAAACGACGTGCGAGCATCGGCCACCGCACAAGACATGCAAGCCAGCAACAAGTGTATTCAAGGAACTTAAGCGAAGAAATACAAAATATAATAAGAGAAAATGACCGATTGATACATCGCGTGAGCACACGAAGATCATTGGCATCATACAATCGCTTGGCATTCCAATATGATCCCACTGCGAACTACAGTGATGATGAAAATTTAGATATTGGACGAATGACGACTATATGCCGATATTGCAATGCGTTAAAGTTCAAAAGAGAAACGTCTGGATTGTGCTGCGCAAGTGGAAAAGTCAAACTGGATCCATTACTTACACCACCACAGCCACTGAAAACATTGTTCGATGGAAGTGATCCCGATTCCAGCCATTTTCTTCAACACATCCTTGAATACAATAACTGCTTTCGCATGACTTCCTTTGGAGCTAATATCATTCGAGAAGGCGGCTTCATGCCGACTTGCAAGGTAAAAGATACAACACACATAACCAATCACTCACACCAACACAATGAATTGCAACACATAACAACTGCATATACACCACACACTACAACATCAAACGATTTACAACGTATTCTTCAACAAATTTTAATGATTATTTGCAATTACAGATACAAGGACAAATATATCATTTGCATGGTTCAATGGTGCCAACACCAGATGAACCGCATCAATTTCTGCAAATATATTTCATTTCGTCGATGGTGGATCAGCTGAATGTGCGGTGCAATATACAGGGAGCACAACAGTTAAAGAGACGAATTATTGAACAGTTGCAAGCATTTTTTCACGCTAATAATGCTGTGGTTAATATGTTCAAAACAGCATTCGAACGAATGCCATCGGATACGCACAAATTTGTCATAAGAGCGGATTGTACCCCAACAGGTGAACATGTACGAAGATTCAATGCACCCACCGTTAATGATGTTGCTGCAATTATTGTTGGCGATCCAACTAAATCACGAGACATTGTCGTTCAGCGAAGAAGCAATATCATGCATCGTGTAAACGAGACACATCGTTTGTACGATGCGTTACAATATCCAATCATTTATTGGCAAGGGCAAGACGGATACGACATCACGTTGAAGATGATCGATCCAATTACAGGTACAATATTCACACACGAATTATTTCCATTATTACTATTATTGGTTTCCATTAACAATTCATTTAATTTTGCATTTTCAGGAGTATCAACGAATAAAAATCTAAGCGCAATGAATTACTATGCGTATCGTATGATGATTCGTACACATGAGGAGAATGTCATTCTGAAGTGCCGTCGGCTATTCCAGCAATTCGCTGTCGACATGTATGTCAAAGTCGAGACCGAACGTTTAGCGTTCATCCGATTCAATCAGGCAAAGCTACGATCTGAGGACTATATACACTTGCGTGAAGGCTATTCATTCAGATGGTGATGTTCAGAATATTGGACGACTGACGATTCTCCCATCAACTTATATCGGAAGCCCACGCCACGTGCACGAATACGCTCAAGACGCTATGACGTACGTGCGACATTATGGAACTCCGGATTTATTTATTACGGTCACATGCAATCCGAAGTGGACGGAAATTGAACGCGAGTTAGAACCGGGTCAAAAACCGCAAGATCGCCATGACATAATCGCCAGAGTATTTCAGCAAAAACTCAAGGTTATGATGGATTTGCTTACTAAGTATCGAGTTTTTGGTGACACACGTTGTTATATGTACTCGGTGGAATGGCAGAAGCGTGGACTACCGCATGCTCATATCCTAATTTGGTTGCTGAACAAATTACATTCAAATGAAGTGGATGACATCATATCAGCTGAAATTCCTGATCCAGTCACTGATCCCCGTCTACACGACATTGTGACGACACAGATGGTGCATGGACCGTGCGGTGCATTAAATCCATTATCGCCTTGCATGGCTGATGGAAAGTGCACAAAACCATATCCGCGACCGTTAGTTGCTGAAACAGTCACAGGGAACGATGGATATCCAGTTTATCGTCGGCGTTCAAAAGAAGATAACGGTCGAACTATCAAAGTTAAAGTTCAAAATCAAGAGATTGAGATCGGAAATGAATTCATTGTACCGTATTGCCCGCTGCTATCACGAATTTTCGAAACACATGCAAACGTTGAGAGTTGTCATTCGGCCAAATCAATCAAATATTTGTGCAAGTACGTCACAAAAGGCAGCGACATGGCTGTGTTTGGTATTGCGTCGGAAAATGCGAATGACGAAATCAGCAACTTCCAAATGGGCAGATACGTCAGTACTAATGAAACACTGTGGCGATTATTGTCATTTCAAATTCATGAAAGATATCCCACAGTTGTACATTTAGCAGTGCATTTGGAAAATGGCCAAAGAGTTTACTTCACTGAGGCTAATGCGGCACAACGAGCTGAGAGACCACCATCGACAACATTGACTAGCTTCTTTGCAATGTGTGAAGCAGATCCATTCGCAGCGACGCTGATGTACGTTGAAATGTCCAAGTATTACACTTGGAATCAATCAATAAAGAAATTCCAACGTCGCAAACAAGGAACCCCAGTTCCAGACTGGCCACAGGTGTTTTCAACTGATGCACTAGGTCGTATGTACACTGTTCATCCTAGAAACGATGAATGTTTTTATTTGCGACTGCTGTTAGTAAATGTACGTGGACCAAAATCATTTGCGCATTTGAAAACTGTGAATGGCCACCAATGCCAAACATATCGAGAAGCATGTCAACTATTGGGTTTGCTGGAGAACGATTCTCATTGGGATTTAACACTTGCAGATTCAGTTGTTTCATCAAATGCGTACCAAATACGAACGCTGTTCTCAATTATCATCACCACATGTTTTCCTTCACAACCAATTCAGTTATGGAACAAATACAAAGACGCCATATGTGAAGATATCTTGCATCGCTTGCGCATTCAAACGAATAATCCTGACATCCAAATAACCGATGAAATCTACAATGAAGGATTGATTCTGATTAAGGATCAATGCTTGACTATTGCAAACAAGCTACTGATTGAAGTAGGAATGATTGCGCCAAATCGATCGATGCACGATGCATTCAATCAAGAATTAAATCGAGAGCTGCAATACAATGTTGATACATTGCAGGAATTCGTTAGAAATAATGTTCCGTTGCTGAATGAACAGCAAAAACAAGTATACGAAACATTAATGCAAGCGGTGGACAATAATACTGGTGGTCTATTCTTCCTGGATGCACCTGGAGGAACAGGGAAAACATTTGTCATTTCATTGATTTTGGCCACTATTCGATCAAGATGTGACATAGCTTTGGCTTTAGCATCATCTGGAATTGCGGCGACTCTTCTAGATGGCGGTCGTACTGCACATTCTGCGCTTAAGTTGCCACTCAATTTAAACACAATTGATACTCCAACATGCAATATTTCCCGATCCAGTGCAATGGGAAAATTGTTAATGCAATGCAAGCTCATTGTTTGGGATGAGTGTACAATGGCACATAAGAAATCACTTGAAGCACTTATCTTCACACTGAAGGATCTTCGGCGAAATAACAACATCTTTGGCGGCTTGATGATATTGTTGGCAGGCGATTTCAGGCAGACGTTGCCAGTAGTTCCCCGTGGAACGCCTGCAGATGAATTGAATGCTTGCCTGAAGGCATCACCTTTATGGAATAACGTAAAAACATTATCGCTAACCACTAATATGAGAGTTCAACTTCAAAATGATCAAAGTGCTGCACAATTTTCCAAACAATTGTTAGATGTTGGAAATGGAAAAGTCCCAGTTGATGCGACATCTGGATTAATTACTCTTACCAACGACTTTTGCCGATTTGTAGACACTCAATTAGTTCTTATTGAAAATGTTTTCCCAAACATTAGTGAGAATTATAAGAATTATGCTTGGTTAAGTCAACGAGCAATTCTTGCCGCAAAGAATAATGATGTCCACGCACTGAATTTCACCATTCAATCAAAAATTACTAGCGATTTGGTAACATGCAAATCCGTTGATTCAATAACAAATCCCGATGATGTAGTAAATTATCCAACGGAGTTTTTGAACTCTCTGGAGATACCAGGATTTCCACCACATAACTTGCAACTCAAAGTTGGTACAGTTGTTATGATACTGCGTAATTTGAATCCACCGCGACTTTGCAACGGTACTCGACTTTCGGTAAAGAGACTTATGCCAAATTTGATCGAGGCGACCATTATTAACGGAAAGTACGCAGGTGAAAATGTATGTATTCCTCGAATACCAATGATTCCGACTGATCTTCCGTTTGACTTCAAACGATTGCAATTCCCAGTTCGCCTTGCGTTCGCAATGACAATTAATAAGTCGCAAGGCCAATCGCTTAGTGTTTGCGGGATAAATTTAGAAAATCATTGTTTTTCACATGGGCAGTTATACGTTGCGTGTTCACGAGTTGGGAAACCATCCGCTTTGTTTGTGTTAACGTCAGACCAAAAAACAAAAAATGTGGTTTACCAAAGAGCACTACAATGAAACGGATAATTTGCGGACACGTATAACGCTTCGATTCAGTATTTACTTTGGATTTGTAGCGACATCAAAAATTAACTTTCATTTACTTAGGGAAGTTCAACTACATAACACTTCATTTTAGTAGGTAATCGAAATGAATTTATGACTGTTGTGAAATGAAATAAATATTTTCCTTTTCAAATATATAACAATTTTTTTTTTTTCTTTATCTTTTAATCACCAAACGAAATGTTACATAAAACGAATCTGGTGGCGAAACGGAGTTCGCCGGGTCTGCTAGTCTGAGTATAAATTTTTTATTTGTTAGTGAATGTATCCATTTTATTAAGTGCGGCGCTCATAATTAAAAGGGCATTTACGGCGAGTGATAATTACGTCCCTTTTCATCACAAACAGTAAAAAACTACGAGTAAAGAAAACATATTCTTATTAAAATCTTAACCATCATTAATACTAATATCACTTTCATCATCATCATCATCTTCGCTGACATGAACTATTAAAGAGTCTGCGACTGTATCAATCACATTGTCGAAGATGACGATTTGATTGATACACCACGAGGACGCTTCTTTCTGGGAGATAGAAAGTCTGGCTCTTCTGCTCTGTCAGATGGGGCTACTTCCCGGAAAGGGCCAGGCTGTGGATCCATAACGTTTAAAAAAATTCAACGAATAATCACAACACGAAAAGTCAACAAGAAAAAACTTAACAGAATAACAGAAACGTAACTAATTTAACAAGATAATAACAACAAATAGCAGCAAACACCGAGAACACATGAGCACATTGGTATATCTTAGCTGAAATCTACCAATATAATTTGTTCGCCATATACTTCGTAGCGTAGAATCACGTTCATAATGTTAAATAATTCTGCAACCATCTGACAAAGCAGGTCTTTTGAGTGCACACTTTTACGTTATTCACTGTGGGGCTGTGAAGTGTTAAGTGTAAAGTAGTGTCCAATGGAGTGCAACACTGACAGCTAAACGTCGATAGCCATAGAACAAATATTACTCTCACGTCAACGGTAGTACCTTGTTTGTATCAAGTATCAGGTTTCGATTTTGAGCTTATAATTGCGATATAAAACCATAAAATTTATTCACTGATGACTGTGCGGGAACTTCAAACTGAGCTTCGAAGGAGAAATGCATTAGTAGCTGGAAAAAAGCTTATCTGATAGAAAGGTAAACATGTAAAACATGTAAAACAAGTAAAACATGTTAAGAATTCGAGGTAATGTTTCGTATTTTCCTCAAATTGATGAACTTCATTTACAACAATGTGGTTTCTGTTCAAGATTGGAGGCTTACGACCAAAACAAACACTTTGGAGGGTATTAAGACATTCCAGAAGACCATCCTGATGTATAGTGCCCTCAGATACATACCGAGATATCAACGCTGATACACTACTTCATAACATAAGCAAATCTCATCAAATTATGATAAACAGTATCTGATCGTAAATCTATTTACCGCCCTTTTAATTACTTATCCCTAAATAATCCCTTTCATTGAAATACAATGCACACAGCCGCGAATCAGTCGCGTTGCATTACTTGCCTTTGAAGTTTTTTAATACACAAGGCACTTTCCCACAGTCTTCATCGTTGAGAAATTGGCAGTTTTGCGCCCTATTGTGTGTAGCATCTCTGATGTTTAGTAGAAACCGGTTATTGAGCGTGAAACAGTCGAATTTGCTGTCCCAACGCTGTTAACTAAACAGCGAATGAAGGCTGAAGGGGAGGATGGGGCGCCGGGGACGTGGCTACTCGCAAAAAAATAGAATATACTTATATTTGCCTCACTTCGCTGATAACTGATTAGTAATCACTCACACTTAACACTGGCTGTTCGGACGTTGCTAGCATTTTACACTTCACAGCCACACTTTACACCTGCACGTTACACTAATCAAAATGAATAAAATAATAATTGTCCTCATAAAGAACCGTATGATATCTGAAATGTCAGAATTCTACGGAATAAAAAATCAGAGTTTAGTTGTTTTATAAACAAACTAGCAGACCCGGCGAACTCCGTTTCGCCACCAGATTCGTTTTATGTAACATTTCGTTTGGTGATTAAAAGATAAAGAAAAAAAAAATTTTTGTTATATATTTGAAAAGGAAAATATTTATTTCATTTCACAACAGTCATAAATTCATTTCGATTACCTACTAAAATGAAGTGTTATGTAGTTGAACTTCCCCTAAGTAAATGAAAGTTAATTTTTGATGTCGCTACAAATCCAAAGTAAATACTGAATCGAAGCGTTATACGTGTCCGCAAATTATCCGTTTCATTGTAGTGCTCTTTGGTAAACCACATTTTTTGTTTTTTGGTCTGACGTTAACACAAACAAAGCGGATGGTTTCCCAACTCGTGAACACGCAACGTATAACTGCCCATGTGAAAAACAATGATTTTCTAAATTTATCCCGCAAACACTAAGCGATTGGCCTTGCGACTTATTAATTGTCATTGCGAACGCAAGGCGAACTGGGAATTGCAATCGTTTGAAGTCAAACGGAAGATCAGTCGGAATCATTGGTATTCGAGGAATACATACATTTTCACCTGCGTACTACGTACGTTAATAATGGTTGCCTCGATCAAATTTGGCATAAGTCTCTTTACCGAAAGTCGAGTACCGTTGCAAAGTCGCGGTGGATTCAAATTACGCAGTATCATAACAACTGTACCAACTTTGAGTTGCAAGTTATGTGGTGGAAATCCTGGTATCTCCAGAGAGTTCAAAAACTCCGTTGGATAATTTACTACATCATCGGGATTTGTTATTGAATCAACGGATTTGTATGTTACCAAATCGCTAGTAATTTTTGATTGAATGGTGAAATTCAGTGCGTGGACATCATTATTCTTTGCGGCAAGAATTGCTCGTTGACTTAACCAAGCATAATTCTTATAATTCTCACTAATGTTTGGGAAAACATTTTCAATAAGAACTAATTGAGTGTCTACAAATCGGCAAAAGTCGTTGGTAAGAGTAATTAATCCAGATGTCGCATCAACTGGGACTTTTCCATTTCCAACATCTAACAATTGTTTGGAAAATTGTGCAGCACTTTGATCATTTTGAAGTTGAACTCTCATATTAGTGGTTAGCGATAATGTTTTTACGTTATTCCATAAAGGTGATGCCTTCAGGCAAGCATTCAATTCATCTGCAGGCGTTCCACGGGGAACTACTGGCAACGTCTGCCTGAAATCGCCTGCCAACAATATCATCAAGCCGCCAAAGATGTTGTTATTTCGCCGAAGATCCTTCAGTGTGAAGATAAGTGCTTCAAGTGATTTCTTATGTGCCATTGTGCACTCATCCCAAACAATGAGCTTGCATTGCATTAACAATTTTCCCATTGCACTGGATCGGGAAATATTGCATGTTGGAGTATCAATTGTGTTTAAATTGAGTGGCAACTTAAGCGCAGAATGTGCAGTACGACCGCCATCTAGAAGAGTCGCCGCAATTCCAGATGATGCTAAAGCCAAAGCTATGTCACATCTTGATCGAATAGTAGCCAAAATCAATGAAATGACAAATGTTTTCCCTGTTCCTCCAGGTGCATCCAGGAAGAATAGACCACCAGTATTATTGTCCACCGCTTGCATTAATGTTTCGTATACTTGTTTTTGCTGTTCATTCAGCAACGGAACATTATTTCTAACGAATTCCTGCAATGTATCAACATTGTATTGCAGCTCTCGATTTAATTCTTGATTGAATGCATCGTGCATCGATCGATTTGGCGCAATCATTCCTACTTCAATCAGTAGCTTGTTTGCAATAGTCAAGCATTGATCCTCAATCAGAATCAATCCTTCATTGTAGATTTCATCGGTTATTTGGATGTCAGGATTATTCGTTTGAATGCGCAAGCGATGCAAGATATCTTCACATATGGCGTCTTTGTATTTGTTCCATAACTGAATTGGTTGTGAAGGAAAACATGTGGTGATGATAATTGCGAACAGCGTTCGTATTTGGTACGCATTTGATGAAACAACTGAATCTGCAAGTGTTAAATCCCAATGAGAATCGTTCTCCAGCAAACCCAATAGTTGACATGCTTCTCGATATGTTTGGCATTGGTGGCCATTCACAGTTTTCAAATGCGCAAATGATTTTGGTCCACGTACATTTACTAACAGCAGTCGCAAATAAAAACATTCATCGTTTCTAGGATGAACAGTGTACATACGACCTAGTGCATCAGTTGAAAACACCTGTGGCCAGTCTGGAACTGGGGTTCCTTGTTTGCGACGTTGGAATTTCTTTATTGATTGATTCCAAGTGTAATACTTGGACATTTCAACGTACATCAGCGTCGCTGCGAATGGATCTGCTTCACACATTGCAAAGAAGCTAGTCAATGTTGTCGATGGTGGTCTCTCAGCTCGTTGTGCCGCATTAGCCTCAGTGAAGTAAACTCTTTGGCCATTTTCCAAATGCACTGCTAAATGTACAACTGTGGGATATCTTTCATGAATTTGAAATGACAATAATCGCCACAGTGCTTCATTAGTACTGACGTATCTGCCCATTTGGAAGTTGCTGATTTCGTCATTCGCATTTTCCGACGCAATACCAAACACAGCCATGTCGCTGCCTTTTGTGACGTACTTGCACAAATATTTGATTGATTTGGCCGAATGACAACTCTCAACGTTTGCATGTGTTTCGAAAATTCGTGATAGCAGCGGGCAATACGGTACAATGAATTCATTTCCGATCTCAATCTCTTGATTTTGAACTTTAACTTTGATAGTTCGACCGTTATCTTCTTTTGAACGCCGACGATAAACTGGATATCCATCGTTCCCTGTGACTGTTTCAGCAACTAACGGTCGCGGATATCGTTTTGTGCACTTTCCATCAGCCATGCAAGGCGATAATGGATTTAATGCACCGCACGGTCCATGCACCATCTGTGTCGTCACAATGTCGTGTAGACGGGGATCAGTGACTGGATCAGGAATTTCAGCTGATATGATGTCATCCACTTCATTTGAATGTAATTTGTTCAGCAACCAAATTAGGATATGAGCATGCGGTAGTCCACGCTTCTGCCATTCCACCGAGTACATATAACAACGTGTGTCACCAAAAACTCGATACTTAGTAAGCAAATCCATCATAACCTTGAGTTTTTGCTGAAATACTCTGGCGATTATGTCATGGCGATCTTGCGGTTTTTGACCCGGTTCCAACTCGCGTTCAATTTCCGTCCACTTCGGATTGCATGTGACCGTAATAAATAAATCCGGAGTTCCATAATGTCGCACGTACGTCATAGCGTCTTGAGCGTATTCGTGCACGTGGCGTGGGCTTCCGATATAAGTTGATGGGAGAATCGTCAGTCGTCCAATATTCTGAACATCACCATCTGAATGAATAGCCTTCACGCAAGTGTATATAGTCCTCAGATCGTAGCTTTGCCTGATTGAATCGGATGAACGCTAAACGTTCGGTCTCGACTTTGACATACATGTCTACAGCGAATTGCTGGAATAGCCGACGGCACTTCAGAATGACATTCTCCTCATGTGTACGAATCATCATACGATACGCATAGTAATTCATTGCGCTTAGATTTTTATTCGTTGATACTCCTGAAAATGCAAAATTAAATGAATTGTTAATGGAAACCAATAATAGTAATAATGGAAATAATTCGTGTGTGAATATTGTACCTGTAATTGGATCGATCATCTTCAACGTGATGTCGTATCCGTCTTGCCCTTGCCAATAAATGATTGGATATTGTAACGCATCGTACAAACGATGTGTCTCGTTTACACGATGCATGATATTGCTTCTTCGCTGAACGACAATGTCTCGTGATTTAGTTGGATCGCCAACAATAATTGCAGCAACATCATTAACGGTGGGTGCATTGAATCTTCGTACATGTTCACCTGTTGGGGTACAATCCGCTCTTATGACAAATTTGTGCGTATCCGATGGCATTCGTTCGAATGCTGTTTTGAACATATTAACCACAGCATTATTAGCGTGAAAAAATGCTTGCAACTGTTCAATAATTCGTCTCTTTAACTGTTGTGCTCCCTGTATATTGCACCGCACATTCAGCTGATCCACCATCGACGAAATGAAATATATTTGCAGAAATTGATGCGGTTCATCTGGTGTTGGCACCATTGAACCATGCAAATGATATATTTGTCCTTGTATCTGTAATTGCAAATAATCATTAAAATTTGTTGAAGAATACGTTGTAAATCGTTTGATGTTGTAGTGTGTGGTGTATATGCAGTTGTTATGTGTTGCAATTCATTGTGTTGGTGTGAGTGATTGGTTATGTGTGTTGTATCTTTTACCTTGCAAGTCGGCATGAAGCCGCCTTCTCGAATGATATTAGCTCCAAAGGAAGTCATGCGAAAGCAGTTATTGTATTCAAGGATGTGTTGAAGAAAATGCCTGGAATCGGGATCACTTCCATCGAACAATGTTTTCAGTGGCTGTGGTGGTGTAAGTAATGGATCCAGTTTGACTTTTCCACTTGCGCAGCACAATCCAGACGTTTCTCTTTTGAACTTTAACGCATTGCAATATCGGCATATAGTCGTCATTCGTCCAATATCTAAATTTTCATCATCACTGTAGTTCGCAGTGGGATCATATTGGAATGCCAAGCGATTGTATGATGCCAATGATCTTCGTGTGCTCACGCGATGTCTCAATCGGTCATTTTCTCTTATTATATTTTGTCTTTCTTCGCTTAAGTTCCTTGAATACACTTGTTGCTGGCCTGCATGTCTTGTGCGGCGGCCGATGCTCGCACGTCGTTTTCTAGGCATTTTGGACTATGGACAGAGTGTTGAATGTAACCTCAAATGCACGATCCACATAATTTACACTGAACTTGAATGAAATTAACTGAGCAGAGAACAATGAGTAGCTGTCAAACACTCGGCGCCATCTTCATAATTTACACTGAGCTTGAATGAAATTAACTGAGCAGAGAACAATGTGTAGCTGTCAAACACTCGGCGCCATCTACTTGAAGTATTGGATATTGGTTTGTAGTACATGCTATGTATCAGAGATGGCTCTGTATGTGAAAAACGATTTCCCCACTTTTCTGTTGAATTTTTCCTGAATTTTCTTTGCTATAAACCTCACGGAGCCCGAGACCTTTCCAACGAATGCAAAACCGTGGAAATCGGTTCGTGCGTTCTGGAGTTATAGCGTCAGGGAGGAAAACCGGACTTATTTTTATATAGTAGATGACTGTTATAACCAGATAAATTATGAAAAATAACTGGCATGAAGTTGGGTAGTTTAAATCGCGGGCAATAGCTGTGAGCCGCGCCGCATGCAATGCCCCCGTAATATGACAATGATCCCGAACTCTTTGTACCATAATAGATGCTCACAGATGTGACAATCAATGAGTGGCATGGTTGAATTTGATCATATCATCATCATTAAATATCATGGGAACACTGTTTTTCAAAACTTTATGTATATCTAATACATCCTGATATATAATTTACAAACTTAGCAACGTAATGCTTCCCGCGATATGTAACGAAACAGTTGTACTGAGAATCCAGTGTGCATACTATATATTAAGCGAAAGCTATCGGTAGATGTCGTCGTTTCGTGGTCATACTAGCTAAGTTAGGTTCGCCATCGCAACTTTGGTAGTATTCAAGCATTGTTTCGATGTCGGCATAAATGACAAACGGCATGTTTTGTTTACCTGGGTAGTTTTTGAACTGAATACACGAACCTTTTATAGGCAGCACTGTAGCGATTTCACCGCACAAGTGTCCATTTACTTCTTCAGCCGATTTAAAGAAAAGCAAACATCTGTGTTCTGCCGCTTAAGGCAAACTTTGTCAGTAGAATTTAATCATGCCGAGGAAACTTCTTAATTCTTGAATGGTTTTGGGTCGGGGATAGTTTTGGATGACCTTGACCTTCTCTGAAAGTGGTTTGATTCTATCTTTTCTACGTAGTTCTTCTATCGCACCCACGATAGAGGAACTACATCAAGCCGTCAGACAGCTCAAGATCGGTAAGAATCCGGGGAAAGACTTTATCCACACAGAAGTCCTTAAAATAAAGTGCGTCCTACCTGTGCTTTTCAACCACCTTTCCAAATGCTGGGAAGAAGGAAGCGTGCCACAGGATATGCGCGATGCTTAAATTGTCACCTTAAATAAAGGAAAAAATTACCGCGGCGACTGTAACTCGTACATCGGTATTTCCCTTCTTACCTTCGTCGGCGAAGCGATTGCCAATGTAGACCTGGGTTTACTCCAGAAACTTGCCGACCGCGTATATCCCGAGGCGCGTATATCCTTTTACGATGGATAAGACATTTTCTCTGCACCAGGTTCTGGAGCAGTGTGGAGAGCCATAATCCCCTCTACTCATCGCTTTTGTTGATCTTAACAAGGCCTTCGATACGGTGAATAGAGAGGGGCTATACATAGCGCTCAAAAGGGTTTGATGTCCGCCTAAGCTCTTGAGTCTCATCAAGTCATTCCATGAGGACATGAAGGGAGCTGTTGTGTTCAACGCTGACATATCTGCTCTGTTTGAGGTTCGCAGAGGTGTCCGTCAGGGCTGCGTCTTGGCTCCTACCCTGTTCGGCATATTCTTTTCGCTGCTTTTGACAGTTGCTTTCGGCGAGGCTCACCAGGGTAATCATCAACATACGAGGACTGATGGGAAACTTTATAACATCGCCCTACTCAAGTCTAAGTGGTTTCGCGAGTACTTACACATAGACAGTCTTCTATTTGCTGACGACGCGGCTTTTGTTTTACATAGCGCAGAGTTGTTTTCTATGTCGATTGACACGAAGAAGACCGTTTTGCTAGTGCAGGGAGATGCGGAACCCCCAGCAATCTTACTGGACGGTACTCCGCTAGAGGTAGTTAACAGATTTTGTTACTTGGGGTCGCATGTGTCAAGCGATCTTTCAATTAACGTGGAGATCAATTTTCGCATTGGCAAAGCGGCTACTATGTTTGGAAAGCTGCGTACAAGAGTATGGGACAATAAACATCTAACAGTGAGGACCAAAATGCTTGTATACCGAGAATGTGTCCTCAGCACCCTCTTGTACGGAGCACTAACCTGGAGGTCGTACGCAAAAGTCAGTCGCTTGCGCGCGCTTGCTCTGTGCAGTTGGTCGATTTCACGTGATTTATTGTTGTTATTGTTAAATACAGGGGCGATGGCCTCTTACGTGTTAAAATGCAAGTCCTGCAACATCGTGATAAACGAGTTACTTGCTTTTGTGCAAAACAAAATGGATGTTATGGTGGATGAAAGTTTAGTGCAGATTTGTGCAACGGCTTTTTCTGATGACGAAATCGAAAAAGCAAAAATCCTTCTGTTTGAGTCAGTCTCACAGCAGAAAACTACACGTAGACGTGATGGGAAGACTCAACGCAACTTGGATGACATCATCTGCCTCCTCAGGGAAACGGATCCCGAAGAGATGCCGATCTTCGTGGCCAGGGATCTTGGAAAACTCCCCCCGGTCACATTTGACCATGTAGACGTCACTAGACTTCTAAAAGACATTGTGTTGATACAAAGGGAGCTTGGTGCGATGCAGCAGAAATGCGCAGAGGCGGCGGAAACAGAGTACGTTACTATTCATCAATATCAACAACTTAAATCCGAGCTCGACGAGATGAAACGACAGTGCATTGTTTCTAATGTCAACACAAAAAGAGGCGCTTTCTGCCTGGAAGACAGCTACCAAATCAATAGTGGCCCTATGGGTTTCCTTGCTGTGTCAGAAACTCATCAGCAAGATGCGTCATCAATATCCTCATCATCAAGTCCGGAGGGTAAGCCAACGGAAAAAACACTTTCGCAAACGACTGAGGCGCGCGAGCCGCTGTCTCTGTCTTACGCAAGCGTGGCGGCTGAGACGGCTGCGGTGCCTGCGCAACCGACTAACTCACGCGTGGAGGCCCGTATTAGTACCGCGGTTTCGAACAGTAGGCAACCAGTGGACGCCACCGCCGGTGAGGCCCTACCGCGGTTTCAGACACTAACGGAACCAGCTGTCGGAAACAATAAAAAGGAGCAATCTCAATCTGAGCAAGATGGCTGGATAACGGTGGAGAACCGAAAGTCTAAATCTCGTTTTGTAGGAAGAAAAGGAAGAGCCCCTGTTGACCCAACATCTAAATTTAGAGCCGCGGCTCCGAAAATACCACTTTTCATCTACAACGTTTCTTTAGAATCCTCGGAAGTGGATGTCGCTGAGTACATAAAGGCGAAAACTGAGATTGTTGTGTCTCCAGTGCGAGTAGGTATGAAAGAGGAAAAAGAGTACAACTCATATAAAATCTACATACCTAAGGACAAACTACCGGTGTTCTACAACGACGACCTATGGCCAGACGGGATTTTTTTCCGTAGGTATTTTATATTTAGCCGGATGGCTATCAAAGACACTGATAAACTTTTAGCTTCAAGGAGAAACTGAGCCGCAGAACCTGTAAGCTCGCAAGCTTCAACTGTAAGTCCGTGACACGTGTTTCGGACCATGTCAGAGAGCTATGCCTATCGATGGATGTAATTGCACTGCAGGAGACTTGGCTGTTGCCCCACGACGTACCTTACCTGAGCGGCATCCATCCTGACTTCGCTGCGACTGGAGTATCGGCCGTGGATACGACGGCGGGAGTGTTGCGAGGAAGGTTGTGGGGTAGCTATTCTGTGGCGTAAAACCGCGTTTGATAAAGTAACTGTTATCAATTGTAAAAGTGTGCGATTGGTGGCTATAAAGTGCGAAGTGGCTAGTCGGTCTGCTATGTTTTTCTCCGTATATATGCCTACGGACTCGAAAGAAAACCTTCCAATCTTCACTGAATGCCTATCGGAGGTGAGTGCCATTGTTGAGGATAACACTGTGGACAATGTGTACGTACTCGGGGACTTCAACGCTCACCCTGGTGAGTTGTTTTGCTATGAACTACTGCAATTCTGTGCTGACCGGAAGTGGATCTGTGCGGACATTGAATCACTAGGTATTGACTCAGACACTTATACGTATATTAGTGACGTACATGGCTGCTGTCGATGGCTTGATCACTGTGTAACTAGTAGTGTAGCATATAAATCTGTTAGTAAAATTGAAGTGCGTTATGATGTGTCATGGTCGGATCACTTTCCCTTGCAGATTGAGTGTGATTTCACGGTTCTTTCACCTAAAATAAAAGTAGCGAATCACACTCCATCTCATGTCATTTGGGGAAATAGAGACGCTGCACAAATAGATATGTACTATAACGTATGTCATAGCCGTTTAAGAGATATAGACTTTCCTCCAGAGCTGAGACACTGCGATGATGGAATATGTACAAATACTGATCACAAAATAATTATAGATAATTTGTATAAACGCATAGTTAACGCATTGAGCGAGGCTGCTATCGGCAGTTACATAGTCAAAAATGTTATTAATAAGAAGAAATACATTGTGGGCTGGAACAAACATGTAGCGGGGCTCCATAGGGAGGCTCGACTTGGGTTTCAATCATGGGTACTCTCGGGAAAACCCGCCAATGGTTCAGTTTTGCCAACGAGCAATGAGCAGTTATGCCAACCGCAGGCACTGTAGTGTCAGATGCTCATACCCGGCGGGCAGTTTCAAGCCAATACACTCGCTTCACTATTAAAGAAGTAGATAGGGCGATACGTGGAATGAAACGAGGGAAGTCGCCGGGACACGACGGGTTGAGCGTTGAGCACTTGAAATATGCTGGTGCACATCTGCCTAGGGTTCTTAAGATTTTTATCAACGCCAGTATTGGACACTCCTATCTGCCTGAGGAGCTAATGAGAACTATTGTTGTACCTATCATTAAAAATAAAACAGGTGATGCTAGTGACAAAGGTAACTATAGACCTGTATCACTGGCCACTATAACGGCAAAGGTGCTGGACAGTTTGCTTGACAAGCAACTTGATAAACATCTAATCTTGCACGATGCCCAGTTTGGTTTTAGGAGTGGGCTGTCTACTGAAAGTGCCATCATGTGCCTCAAGCAAACTGTCCGGTACTACACAGACAGAAAAACGCCAGTGTATGCCTGCTTTTTAGACTTGTCCAAGGCGTTTGATTTAGTTAACTATAACATGTTATGGAAAAAGTTGGCGACTGAAACTGGCCTACCTGATGAGTACATTGATTTGTTCAAATATTGGTATGGCAATCAACGCAACGCTGTCAGGTGGGCCGGTTCATTAAGTCAAGAATACAGGTTGAGCTGTGGAGTGAGACAGGGGGGGCTGACGTCTCCTAAGCTGTTCAACCTGTTCATGAACAAATTGATTGGGGAGCTCAGCGACACCAAGGTCGGATGTTCAGTCGGTGGCATCATGGTGAACAACATAAGCTATGCTGACGACATGGTGCTGCTGAGCCCCTCGATTCGAGCCCTCAGGCGGCTACTGGACGTCTGTGGGTCATACGCCGAGTCGCATGGCCTAAGGTACAATGCCAAAAAAAGCGAAATGCTTGTATTCAAGGCCGGCACTAAAAAACCATCTTTTGTGCCTCCTGTCAAATTATGTGGCATCGCCCTGAATAGAGTCGCAAAATTTAAGTACCTAGGGCATGTGGTCACGGAGACACTCACAGATGATCTGGACATGGAGAGAGAGCGCAGGGCGTTGTCGGTTCGCTGTAACATGCTGGCCCGCAGGTTTACACGGTGCACTAAAGAAGTGAAACTTACACTTTTCAGAGCTTACTGTCAAACCTTCTACATCTGCAGTCTGTGGGTTCGCTATACGCAGAGGGCCTACAGCGCTCTGCGTGTCCAATACAATAACGCGCTGAGGATTGTGTTGGGGCTGCCGCGATACTGCAGCGCCTCATCGATGTTCATGGAGGCAAGAGTGGATGACTTTTTTGCCATCTTACGCCAAGAGACCAGTCGGTCGACCCCTGTTACGTTTCAAGGATTGTGTCAAGCGTGACATGTCCGCTTTTCAAATCGAAACCAACAGGTAGGAAACTTGGAAGAGAATCATCGCGGAAGGTTGCACAGTACATGACAGGGCCTGTTTCGATGCTCTGGCTGTAAAAAGAGCGAAACGAGATGCTCCACCAGCCAGTCCGCACGCACCACATGCATCAGCAGCGACACAAGATGTATGTCGTACGTGTGGACATGTCTGTCGCTCCAGGATCGGATTGTATAGTTACGAGGCAGTATGTACCTCGGATGCTGCTGAAATCATCTGTTATAGATGTTAAAGGCCATAATTGAATTGATTTTACCTCTCACTTTCGTAAAAGTTATTATATTTATATTATTTAAGTTTTATCGGTAATTATTAACCGCCTTATTCATAAACGTCTCATAAATCTATTTTAAGTATAATGCCATTATCATTCGTTTCAATCACAACAGATCGTCTAAATTCATCTCCATATGAAGCAGAGACTATATTAAAAAATAACACTAGCGTCAGTAAAGTATATTTAAAATTTCATCATGTATATCCCCAGGACATTGTCAAAACGTTTAGATTACATAACTTAAAAAATACCTGTGGGGTATATCAGTCAAAGTCATTGTTTCAGTAATTTTAGTTATAGCCTCACACTTAGCTAATATATTCAATAAATGTGTTGATAATGGGGTTTTCCTTGACCTCATGAAACACAATAAACTGATACATCTGTTGAAGTTGGGAGATAAGGGTGATCCTTCAAATTTCAGACCAATCTGTTCTTCCAACACTAAGTAAAATATTTGAAAAGATTATACTCAGTCAAATGCTCTCACACTTCAGCCGTACAAAACAACTCCACGCCAAACAATATGGTTTCACTAGGGGTAAATCGACTACGGATGCAGGTATTACCCTTATATCTCATATTTATTCTACATGGGAGGCCGCACAGGATGCTATCGGAGTTTTTTGGGATCTGTCGAAGGCATTTGATTGTGTTGATCATGATACGCTATTAATGAAATTAAATCATTTCGGAGCTAGAAAAAAAAGCGTTGGATCTACTAAGATCATATATAAGCAATATAAATCAAAAGGCAGATGTTAACGACGTTAAATCTGATAGATCGGGTGTAAAAATTGGCATTCCACAAGGTTCCATATCAGGCCCTTTCTTATTCCTGGTATATAATAATGATCTGCCGTTCATGTTGGAGAAATCCACTGACATAGTGTTGTTTGCTGATGATACTTCAATGGTCTTCAAAATTGAAAGTTAAAAAGGAAATTTTGATGATGTTAATGGTGTATTGTCTTTAACCTTGAATTGGTCACAATTAATAATTTATTGTTAAACGCTCGTAAAACCAAGTATATTAAATTCTCAATTCCAACTGTCAGGCAAGTTGAGACTAGTTTAGTATTAGACAACAGCACGTTAGAATTTGTAAATGATACGAAATTTCTTGGAATAATCATTGATAGCAAATTGCAGTGGGGACCCCACATAGATAAATTAGCTGGTAAATTAAGTTCTGCGGCTTAAGCTGTTAGAAACATCAGGCAAAGCACGGATGTGGCTACATCTGGCTAGTATATTTTAGTTAATTTCATAGAGTAATGTTCTATGGTATCTTGTTGTGGGGGAAAGCAGCGGATATTCAAACTATTTTTATTTTACAGGAAAGAGCTATTCGAGCAATTTATAACTTAAAACGAACAGACTCCTTAAGAGAGCTTTTTAAAGAAATTTACATATTAACTGTAGCTAGTTAATTTATTTTCGAAAAGATAATGTATGTACGCAAGAACCTTACAACATTTTCCAAACTTAGCGATAGCTGTAATTTTAACCTAAGAAATAATCACAGACTATGTGCGCCCCGGTTTAGACTGGCGAAGATTAGCAATTATTTCAAGGGTCAGTGCATTCTCTACTACAATATACCTCTGAAGATTTTGAAATTGCCGTTTAAGAAATTTAAAAAGCATGTTAAAGCGACTGTCTAAAAAGGGATATTACAATGTTCAAGATTACTTAAATGACGGGACTGTATGGGGTTAACGGTTAATCTAACTCAGCACAGACCTTGCTGTTAATAATTTTGTTATGATTTATTCCGTGGAGTCACTAAATGAGGTACTCTGCGAAACGATTTAAGAAACTAATAAGAAACACTTGGGAGGTCAAAAAATAGGGAGAGAAAACTAACACCTGATAATCTCACTCTCTTGTCAAAAAGAAGGGAAATGAAACATAACACGGCAACAGATCAGAGGCACTTAAAAGTATAAACAAAATCATCCGAAAATCAATTAGGACAGACTTTAGAAATAATAACACCAAAATTATTGAAGATACGATTAAGGAGAACAGAGGACCTAAAGTATTCAGAAAAAAGATAAATAAATCTAAACAACAAATTATGAAACTTAAATACAGTTCAGGAAACATAAATACAGACAGGAATGAAGATTCCCTCCACCACCCAATGGTTTTTCCTGCCTTCACGGCTTACAGACCGAATCTTGGGCACTGTCATGCGCTACTTGCCTTCGGCTCTTTCGCGCATGAACACAGGACAGAATGAAGACATGAGACAGGAGTGAACAGTGGAACAACAATGGGATAACCTGCCTCTTATCATGGAAGATAAAGTGGGTTACGCTCTTGGTCAGATGAATCGCGGAAAAGCGGCTGGTGAGAATGGAGTATTTGTGGAAATGCTGTAGGCAGGAGGCAATCCCATACTCAGTACTGAATAAACTCTACAACAGTGTCTTAATGAATGGAGCCACCCCAAGAGCCTTGAAGAAAGCTATAGTTACTATTCTTTACAAGAAAGGAGATAAAGCCAACCTGCAAAATTATAGACCCATCGGCCTACTCTTACAGGTCTATAAACTGTTTGCCAAAGTCCTGTGCAACAGACTGACGCGCCAGCTCGACGAATACCAACCTGTCGAGCAAGCCGGCTTCCGTAAGGGATACTCCGCATTAGACTATATTCACACTGTCAAACAACTGATGGATAAATGTAGAGAATACAACCGGCCCCTATGCTTCACCTTCGTAGACTACGAAAAGGCATTCGACAGTGTCGAGCACTGGGCCGTCTTCTATTCCCTCCATCGCTGCAGAATTGATAAGAGATATGTGGATGTCCTCCGGGAGCTGTACAGGTCCGCCACTCTCCAGGTGCGAATGCGCAAACTAATCAACCCCGTTCCGATAGAACGAGGAGTCTGCCAAGGAGATACTCTTTCACCCAAGCTCTTCACCAATGACCTTGAGGACGCTTCGAAGACTGTAGACTGGAGCGAAATAGGTCTCAATATCAACGGCGTGTATCTTTTGCACCTGAGATTCGCTGACGATCTGGTCCTGGTGGCTGAGAACGTTGCTGATCTCCAGACTATGCTTGCAGAATTTCATGAAGCATCCCTGAGGGTCGGCCTCAAGATGAACATGTCCAAGACAAAGATAATGACAGACACTCCCACAAGCCACGGTATCGACATTATTGTGGATAACCTTCCCTTAGAAGTGGTTGAGGAGTATATATAGTCAGGTCATAAGTTGTGTCACATGTGCAATATGAAATAATTTAGACATGTTTATTATTTATGTAAACATTTATATAGCAAAATGAACTTAATAAAACATAGATTCTTATGGCAATAAAGTTTATTCAAAATGACCCCCGCGATTTTGAATTGCAGCACGAACGAGGTCCATGTCAATATCGGCGGCTGCCTTAATCAAGGATGCCTTGAGTGACTCCAAATCAGGATGAGGCTTTGAGCAGGCCTTTTCCTCCAAGTGTTGCCATATCTTGTAATCTAACGGATTCAAATCTGGACTGGAGGAGGGCCAGTCTTCGTGCCGGATGAAGTCGATTTCACGCGCCGCCAGCCAGTCTTGTGTGCGTTTCGCTCTATGAGCTGGCGCAGAATCTTGTTGGAATACCCAGTGCCTGTTATTAAACATGGTATGAGAAACAGGTTCCACAAGGTTCTTGAGGACTGTATTTTGACACACAACTGCATTCGTTTTTACGCCTTTCTCACAAAAATGTACCTCAGTTAAGCCCCAATAAGAGACTCCCAACCAAACCATGAGCGAGGATGGAAAATGCCCTCGTAGGACACGCGGAATACGGTTGCTCGCTTCTTCACTGCTGTGTGCGTACACCTTATCATTTTGTTTGTTGTAGCTCTCTTCCACGGTGAAAAATTTTTCATCCGAAAAAAGAATTTCCCGATGATTTTTTCCCGCGTACCGCTTCAACAAAGCGCGGCATCTCTTCAGTCTCAGGTCCATTAAACGAGCGTCCACACGATGTCCTGTTTTTCTTCGATATGCCCTAAGCCCTAAGTCTTCATTTAACACCCTTTTCACCGTGGTCCTGCTTAACCCCATCTGAAGGGCCAACAGTTTCTGCTTACGTATGGGATTTCTTTGAATTCGCGCCTTCACATCTTTTATCACTGCTGGAGTCCTAACAGAGCGAGGGCGACCACTTCTTGACCTGTCATCTACACTAGAGTCTTCATTGTATCGTTTTATGGTACGGTAAACTAATCTTTTGGTTATATTCAAAATTTTCAGTAAGTCGAAAATCTGCAACGATACAACGCAATAACTGCGACACGGTCTTCTTTAAGTGTCCACTCCATATTTAAAAATGAGGAAAATTATAAAAAGTACACATTTTTATTTTCATGAAAAATTCGAAATTCGAATTCAATAAACTTTTTTGTGGCCAGCGTTCTAATTTCAAAAGTTTTTATTGTGTGACAGACCTTATGACCTGACTGTGTATCTATCTTTGACATTGTTTGTCTTTTGGTCGGCAGAGCCAGCTGAAGGAGATCGCTAGACGAGTCCAGCTAGGATGGGCTGCTTTCGCAAAACTAAGGGATGTTCTGACCTCTAACATCCCTCAATGCCTGAAGACAAACGTATTTAACCAATGTGTACTGCCCACTCTCACATACGGTGCCGAAACATGGACGCTCACGAAGGAGTTTATGCACAAAGTCACGGTAGCACAACGAGCCATGGAGGCATCAGGCTGTCAGACCGTATCCGTAATACCGAAATCAGACGCCGAACCAAGGTGGCTGATGTGGGTAAGCGGATAGGACGGCTTAAGTGGAAGTGGGCAGGACACTTGGCAAGGCGAGAAGATGGAAGATGGACCACATCGGTGACAGAGTGGTGGCCAAGAGGAGGCCAAAGATCGGTCGGCAGACTATCCGCCAGATGGTCCGACGATGTGGCGAGGATGGCAGGAAACCAATGGACGCGGGTAGCGCAGGACCGTTCTGAATGGCGTGTTTATGAGGAGGCGTATACCCAACAGTGGGTCCCCTGAGAGGCTGATGATGATGATGATGATGATGATGATGATGATGATGATGATGATGATGATGATGATGATGATGATGATGATGATGATTTATTCCCGCTTATTAATCATAATATATAATTTTTCATATTTGTATTAGTTAAGCATAACCAATTTTTAAAAGAGATCTAAAAATAAATCTGTGGGAGTTTCTACTTCCTTCTTCTTCCACAGTGGTCCAATGTAGAGAAGAGGCACAAAATTACGTTTGCTAAGTATATGTAAATATCTACAGTAATAAAGTACTTTGACTTTGACCTTTTTTTTTACTTTTGTCTTTGTCTGTCACTTTGAAATTTGTGTTTGTGAGAAAAGGACAAAGCACATTTTAGCTATCATAGGTTTGATAAGTTTTATGTATAAGGAGGTTAGTATTTGCTGTCTGTATTTCATAGGTATTTAATTTATTTCTAAGCATTTTATTTATACTATTTATTATATACTGCCTACCCTTTTATGATATATTTTCCTGTAATGCTTTGGTTTGCTGGAAGAAATCTCTTTTTCGAGATAAGCTCGCCGTTGAACATGCATTTTATTTTAATGTAATGGCTGAAATATTTTTTTGCAAAAAGAATTATGAATTATTAATAAAATAAACATATTTTTTAAACCCTGAAGTTGATTCAATTTTGTTTCGTGTTTAGTACAAGTTTTTTTTATAATTTTCTAACGACACCGAACTGGTCGAAATTCAGTTATTTGAAATAGAAATAGTTTATAATTTTGATTTGAATAACTTTATAATCAGGACCTTCATCAATCTAAAAATCATTCATATCGCAAACAGGTTATAGAGACTATTCTCTATCTAAGTAATATATAGTATCAAAATAATTTGCATTCATTAAATAATAAATTCTATCAGATCTCGGCAGTCCATTCAGTAATTCCCACATCACTATGAACGCCACATTTTTTTGGGTGTCCATTTTTGTTATTGAGATTGGCCATTTACCTATGTAGACAGTGTATCGTACAGTGCAGATTAACAAGATAATACAATGCCGAAAGGAGATAACGTTAACAAATAATTAACAAAACTTTGAAAATTTTGAGACTATTAATATAATAATGATATGTGAGTGGCCTCTCTTTGAGTTGTACGAGTGTGTGTGGGTATGTGTGAGAGGGTGTGTAGATATATGCAACTGTGTTGAACAGGAAATATCATATGTATACTTATTAATCAATGACAAAAACTAAAAGAGATAACATAATAAATATAACATACATATATTAGTTATAATTCATGTTCATGTATGATATACCATTCTACGATTGTAGGAGATCTTCGGTTTGATCATATGAGAGTTTTTAGAAATTTGGAAACTGCATCTTTAAAATAATGAATGTTGAGAGAGTATAAATGAAATTGTTTATTAATTCTATTATAAATGAAAGCACCCAGAATACAGAAAAAATATGAGAAAAGGAGTTTTAAAAGTATGAGTGTAAGAAAACTCTGTCATCGCGGCGTTTTACACTGAATTAGGGGTTAAATTTTGAAGAGGAATGCTTGATTACGAGTTTCTTGATAAATAAATAGTTGTCGTACAGTAAGGACATCACAGAAATGATAAAGTTGTTCAGTAGAAAATAGGTAGGGTTTGAAAGTACAGACTTTAAGACTGCTCTTTGAACTCGTTCCAGTTTCAAAAGTAGGGTTTTTGATGTACCACCCCATGAGCTGATGCAGTACGTCAGTAATGACTGACAAAGAGCCTGATAAATTATTTTCATCAGCCCTCCATCAGCCACATGTCGAAGGGTTTGAAATATATATATGAGTTTACGGACCCAACCACAGAGTTGCAGAATTTAAGGACCGAAACTCAAATTTTGGTCAACCAAAATACCCAGATATTTAAATTGCCTGATTTGGATAAAGATGGACAAGAGCAGGGTTGATTTGGGTGGGAACAATTGTGTGTGTCACAAAGTACTCATTTACTTGGTCAGTAGTGTTAAGATTACCCGGGGGTCCTAATAGCTCAGTAGCGGTATTCTTTTCTTTCTTACTGCATGCAATGTCCTTAATTACTCCCCATAGGTTCTTGGAATTATTAATAGCTTTGTCTATTCCCTTTTTTTTTAAAATACCTCTTAATCTCCTAAAGCAAATTGTTACAAAAGTTCATGTATCTCTTATAAGTGATTTGTGATACAGGATTATAAGGAAATTTACAGGACTTTCTATGCAAACGGTCTCTGTTACGCATGCACCATATGAGACCGGGTGTAATCCAGGGCTTAATGACCGTCTGTCGGCGAAAAAGTTTTGTAGAGGTTGAGTTTGCGTCAATAGCACGGCAGATACTTGAGACGAAGTGATCCAATGCTTGGTTAGAATCGTTAGAGGAGTAATTTGGTTGTAAATCAATTTCGATGAGCGTTGTGCTAGGTCCAGGATAGTTTATTCTAGTGACTGTTGATAAGGAAAAAAATCTTTTTTGCTTCGTTTTTAGGCAACGAAATACAAACAATATCATTAATATTGATCAAGAATAACAGCGGGCCAAGAACAATTCCCTAGTGATACTCCTTTGAAGCTTCAGCCCAATAGATTTTTTTTGGAAACAAAATCTCAGAATTTTTGGGATTTGTGTCCGATCAAATAGGTATGATTTTTTCAAATATATAACGTTTCCTCTGACTCTATACATGTTTAACGTCTGTATTTTGAGCATTTTGAGGTTTACATAGTCGAATGCTTTGGTCATGTCCATATATATGACTGAGACAGGTATTTCGTGCTGCTTGTATTTTTAAGGGACTAAGATATTGCGTCAGCTGCCCATCCATTGAGGTAGTTTAACCCTCACGCAGACAATGATGTGGCTATAACGGTACCAACAATAAACCATTTAGTTCAATATAATCACCACGGAGAAATTATATGACATGGCCCACAATAGCGTCGGTAATTTAAGAAGCGCACTGTCAAAGAACAACAAAGGCAAACGCGTATCGTCATAAAAGCAGATGAGAAACAATACAAGCAAGTTGGAGATCAACAACAATTGTGTTGACAACAAAAGGGATATTACAATATGCAAAATGAAATAAATGACAAGAGTGCATGGTGTTAATCTTACTCAATTCTCCTCCTTACTCAATCCTCTTCCCCCCGGATCTCAACACGAGCAGACGTTTTTCAAAGATATTACTTAATTTAATTTAAAGTTAAAACAGTAAATTACAAAATTAAAAACATACAAAATAATAGGAGTGCATAAGCAGTAAGGAGCCTTCACTTGACGTCACGTTGTGCTCCGCCCCACCGGCGCTGGCGCAACCCAGCGGATCATCTTGCCCCGCCCCTTCGACCCGCCTCCAGCAGCAGCGGACACATCCACCTGCGCGTGGCCCATTTTGCCCCGCCCTGAGGAGGACCAGTGCGGATACCGGTTAGTGGCAGCTTCTTGCTCACACTGCGCTCCTGGTACTTTCTCAGCGCTCGGAGTGTGACCGTGGTAGCTTCGTCGGCCAGTGTTGCTACCTCCTACGGTTTCGCCTGAATACGCGTAAAGAAATCGAAAATCCAATCCAATATTTGCGCTAAGTATAATAATCATGCCGTGCTTCAACTGTAAGAAAGTCGTGTCGTCTACTGAGCTACTAGTCTGCAGGGAATGTCAGAGCCAGTCTCACTATCACTGCCTCCAGATAACAAAAGCTCAATTTAAAGATCTTTCGGACAAAGATAAAAGATCATGGCAATGCAATGGTTGTCGTAATGTTTCTCGCCGTAGACGCAATGATGACACTCCCATTGGAAAGTCACAGATACAACCGCCGGCTGAACAGCAACAACAAGACAGCCCTGTGTTCAATGATAAAGAGGAAAGCGACCAGCAGACGGATATTAGTTGCCAACTAATTACTTTCAAGCAGGAAATGAAAGAGATGATAGCGATACAAGGTCGAGAATTCCGCCAAACATTGAAAGAGATCCAGCAATCAAATGCAAATATTGAAACCGCTATAGCCTTCATCACAGACCAAAATGAAGAATACAGGAAAAAAATTGAGGAACTAGAAGTGCAAGCTAAGAAGGATAGGGAACAAATAACATTTCTAGAAAATAAAGTAGAAGACCTACAAAGAGGTAGTCGCAAAACGAGCATCGAGATCAAAAACGTTCCAAAATCTTCTAATGAGACACAGGAAGATCTGATCAAAATGATGACTTGCTTGTCCACAAACATAGACTGTAAAATCGATGACTCTGATATTCGGGATATTTATAGAGTCAACGGCAAAAATGAGCTAAAAAACTCGCCTATAATAGTTGAGACGTGCTCAACCATAACAAGGACCAATATCCTCAGAATGTGCAAGGCCTACAACACTAAGCGCAAAGAAAAGTTATGTGCCAAACACCTAGGTTTCACTAAAAATGAGGACACCCCTATCTTTGTATCAGAGCAGCTCACTGCAAAAGGTGCCCGTCTCCACTTCTTGGCAAGGGACCTCGCTAAGTCGAAAGCCTACAAGTTTTGCTGGACTGCATTTGGTCGAGTATACGTTAGAAGGAACGAAACATCCCCTAAGATAAGAATTGACAGTGAAGCTCAAGTACATAGTTTACTACAGGAAAAATGACTACGAAACTCTTGTAAGTCAGATTCTATCTGCACTGTATTTTACTGTTATCACAGTTTGTTACTTTCATTAATTCATTCACACAACATACTCACTTTAAAAAATCACACATCCACAATCAAATATATCGTGTACACACACAACACACACCTAACTCAAATACACACCGACTCTCTCCCCAAACACGCCACTCATAGATACAAAATAGAACGAATATATTATAATAAATTTAAAAACAAAATTTTGAAATGGTACTCCAATTTCAAGCTTCACACATACTACACGGAAACGAATCACAGAATTAACTTAGCTTATAATGCTTAATCCCCTAGACATTATAAAAGATATAGATGACGCTGAAACTGCACATGCAATTCAATGCACTTCAGATGACTTACGTTCTGTGGAGCGTTTCCAAAACACCGATTTAACTATTATCCAACAAAACATAAGAAGCATCTATAGTAATCTTGAAGATTTGCAAATAACTATAACAGACCTCAATGTTGAAATAGATATTATGATCCTTACAGAATGTAGACTTAACCCAAACAAAACCGTACCCGATATCCATAATTACATGGCTTTTTCTACGACCAATCAACTGAACCAAAATGATGGGGTTGTAGTATATGTCAAAAATAACCATGCAGTTAATGTTGTGGAAATAACTCTTGCTGGGGCGTCATGCTTGCAAATAAATTTGAATAATATCGTTATCTTGGGAATTTACCGTTCACCTTCGAACGAAGATGCTGAGTCATTTTGAGACTCCCTTAGCAAACACCTAGACTCAATTGAGGCCCATAAAAATATTGTAATAGCTGGCGATATAAATATTAATATTATTCCTAAACTAAATGAACGATCTCAAGACAAGAAAAATAGACTAAGCTACTTAGACACATTAATTAATCATGGACTATTACCCGGCCATTATTTCCCTACTAGAGAAGAAAACTGCCTGGATCATTTTATTTTGAAAATAGACAGGGTTTCTAAGTCAGCTTTTATCGCAGTTTTAAATACTTCTGTCACAGATCACTTGTTAACTCTGCTAAAACTATCAAACAGTACCAAAACTGTAAAAAAATGGAAAACAGTCATTACATACGAAAATGCACTCACAAGTCTTGAGAGCAAAGGTCTTTCGGACCTAATTCTACAAAAGGATCCTAATATCGTGGCAACTAAACTTATAGAAAAACTAACTGAGTCTCTTCAAGAAAATACAAAGCAAATCCATATTCCTAAAAGCAAAAGAACAATTAAACCCTGGATATCTCAAGGCATACTAAGATGCATCAGAAATAGAAACAAAATGCAGCGTAAATTAAGTTCTGACCCTGATAATGAAATTCTGAGGATAACGTTCAGAAGATACCGAAATTTTTGTAATAATCTAATAAAGAAATTAAAACGCAGATACGACAGAGAATTACTAGATAAATCTACAAAAAACCCAAAATCTATGTGGAATACTATAAACAACATGACAAAATTCAAACAAAAAAAAACCCAAAATACAAGCTTGCTAAACTCTCATTCATCTCCTGATTTGTCAATCAACCTTACGAATAAATACTTTGCAGATATAGGAAGGAATCTGGCTGAGGACATTCAAAGCAGGGCTATAAACAACGAACAGATCTTACCTGACCCTCAACTGCAATCTTTTGTACTTCTTGAAACAGATCCAAGTGAAGTGCACTCCGTTCTTGTGAGCCTTAAAGCTGATAGTGCCCCGGGGTGGGATGGTATTACGGTCAAATTCCTCAACATGGCAAATAGGCTTGTTGTCCCAATTATCTCCCATCTAGTAAATCTTTGTTTTGATAAAGGTTTGTTTCCTACAGTCCTGAAAAAATCGATTATCACCCCTGTGTATAAGGAAGGTGACAAAGACGATTGCACAAACTACCGACCAATCTCAGTCCTGCCATCTATCTCAAAAATTTTAGAAAAAATAATAAATAATAGACTACTTAAATATTTGAATGCGTACAACATCCTCTCTGAGAAGCAGTATGGCTTCCGACAAAGTTTATCAACTGAAGACGCTGTCATCTCTTTGACCTCACTTATTGTGGAAAATGTTGACAAACAGAAAAAATGCCTTACAGTCTTTCTGGATTTAAAAAAGGCTTTCGATACCGTCTCAGGCTCCATTCTTGTCCAGAAACTAGAAAATATTGGCATACGGGGTAATCCGCTTGATTTACTAACTAGCTACCTACATGATAGAACCCAGCGTGTTAAAATAGGCCCTTATATTAGTGAGGAGACTTCTATATCCTATGGTGTGCCACAAGGAAGTGTCCTGGGCCCGACACTCTTTCTAATATATATTAACGATTTGTGTAACATGAAAGTAAATAATGGCCAGATATTCACTTACGCAGACGACACAGCTATTGTTTTCACAGGAAGCTCCTGGAGTGAGGTCAAGGAGATGACAGAAACTGGTCTTTCTAGAATAAGTAACTGGTTAAAGCGTAACCTCCTCACGTTAAATTCCTCTAAAACAAATTATATCTGCTTTACAACAACTGTCAAAACTCAACCTGAAACTGACTTTTATATAAAAATTCATGAGTCCACAAACTGTCTGAACGACGACTTCTTATGCTCTTGACCTGTGATAAACAAGGTGTCACACATAAAATATCTTGGTGTTATACTTGACCAAACATTGACCTGGAAGTTACACATAGATCTTATTATAGGTAGAATACGCAAGCTAACCTGGGTTTTTAAAATACTACGACACATTGCTACAAAACAGATTCTAAGTAAAATTTATGTCTCTCTAGTTCAATCCGTGATAATATATTGTATTCCTGTCTGGGGAGGTGCCATTAAAACAAAATTTATAGATATAGAAAGAGCCCAGAGATCACTTCTAAAAATCATGTACTTCAAATCTCGCTTATTTCCCACAAACGAACTCTATCAATCCTGTAAGGAACTGACAGTAAGGAAGCTTTATATACTTAACATTATAATGAAACTACACAGAAAGCTGGAATTTGATCCTAATTTAACAATTAAAAGAAGAAAACACAATGTAGCCCCTGCACACATAGTGAGCACAGAATACGCCTACAGGCAGTATAAAAACCAATCATCGCTACTATACAACTTGGCAAATAAAGAACTTAACATATTTCCGATGACATTCTATCACTGTAAAAAACTAATAACTGATTGGCTAATGGAAAAAAATTATGATGAAACAGAAGTTCTAATCAGAAATAAAACAAAATGAGAAATCAACTCTTAAAGTGGCAACCCAAATTTGAACATGTGTATGTACACACTACAAATCCACACCCTCAGACAGCCATATCCACACACTCACACCCCTACCCAACACATACACGAGAGGTCTCTCTCTCTCTCACACACACACACACACACACACACACACACACACACACACACACACACACACACACAACCTTCCTCACACTAACACACAAAGATGAAAGTGAATAGCCTAGAATATTTACATTATTTTATATTTTTATTTTTATTTGAATAACAATGTAGGTACCTAAGTAGTTTCAACATCTACTAATTTTGTTACATCAATGTAGGTACCTAAGCAGTTTCAACAAATTCTTTTAATTTTATTACGTCGCATTGAAGTCAAACTTATATAAACTTAGATATAAATTTAAATTAACTTTACCTACTCAAAATCAAAAGATGTATGGATTGCTATCCACATGCTTAACATAATGTTACCCAGATATGGAAGAGCGGGGCTTCCTGGTACAGGTATTTTTTACTTAAAAGGAAGCCCTAATCAACTTGTAATCTAAAATTAAGTTTGTTGGTGAATAAAGCTTTTTGTATTTTTGTATTTTTTTGTATTAATTCAGAACTTGCTTAATATTTTTTTAATTATGTGTTCATTCCAGCATATTATTTAAAATAAGTACTAGTTACACAGAAACAAAATATAAAATAGATCTAAAATTCAATCTGTTCTTCGCCCTTCTACTCCCACGGTGGTCTTGAAGAGGCAAAAAATACGTTTTCTAAACATATGTTAATATTTACAGAAATTAAAGAATTTTTAATTCTGAATTTTGATTTTGTATCCTGTATGTTGAACAATACTGAATTAAGGGGCTGCTTGAAAAACAACGTTTGCGGACTAGTGCGTGTTATTATAAACATATTTCGTTTATTTAACAAAGCACGCAGTTCATAGTCCGCTAATGTATCACTTATGTTGCCATTTTTTTCTGCTTGGCAATTTCCAAAAACTACATTAGCCGGTCGGTGGTTAATTCAGCTATTCAAGGCACAGAAGCTCAAATAAAGTGCTGTTTGCTCAAATAAATGGTAATTTAATGCCACTGTATCATTTCCCAAATGTTTCCGCCAAGCTTTGAGTTATCAATTTTGCATCGGGGCCTAATTTATGCTTTGCAGATAGTCGGCACTGTGCTTTTATTACCCTAGTCTATCAGTAGCCCTAACATGTGAATTCGAAAATGTAGTCGCACTAAAGACAGTTCGAGTGAATCATTTGTGTAGAGCTTGGTATTTTTTTCAAAAAGATTGAAATTCCTGGTGACAGAATTACATGATACGGCTACAGAACATATACAACACCTTGGTCCTTGGTCATACAAAACCCAGTGGTGATAATGTTTGCTGAAAACACCGCGGAAGCGCTGTGGCAAGCTATATTTCACTGCCCAAGTAGCATAGAAGGTCTTTAGATCGTCTCTGAGTACAGATCGCGCCAAATATCTCTAGCTCTGAACGAAATGTAACTTCTCTCACTCTCTCTCTCTCATGCTACCTTACCCTATCGTTGAAATCTCACCTTCTTAGCCCCATCTTTTGTGCAAAGACAGCGCGGTCTGTATCAGGTCTAACAATACCCCCCTTCCCCCTCCCCATTGCACGCAGACTCAGCCACGAGCTCAAGCACCGCTCGTAACCGCAACAGCTTCGTGTTTATATTCCGCTAAACTTGTTAGAAGGGGGCCAATTCCGCTATATTTATTCGCGTTGTCAACTGTATAATATATTTTGTGTCTCTGACATCTATCTCAACCCTTTGTAAATTGATGTATTGAAAAATTGACGTTTGACGCGCATATAAAACTTAAGCAAGTAGAACGGTGAAGTGGCTCTTTTGAGCAATTATATATGGCTCATTTGATCTGGACTCGCATATTTTTTCACTCTGGTAATTTTTAGATCTTTCTACTCAAAACGCAATTATTTACCACGAACTGTCATTTAAAGCGGTTTTGGATTTTGAAACGAAAATTCGAACACATTTGACATAAATTGACGACCGGTATTTTACTTGGAAATCACATTCAATAGTTGTATTAGCAAACGGTGTTTTCCTGACTTCATGAAAATGAGCAGATTAATATCACTTTTCAAATCCGGTAGTAAAGAAGACCCTGTCAACTTAAGACCTGTATCTGTATTGCCTGTGTGTTTGAAATGGTCATATTGAGTCAACTACTCTCTCACTTCAATGCATCTGGGCTACTCCACAAAAAACAGTTCGGATTCACTAAAGGCAGATCAACAACAGACGCCGGAGTAGCGCTAGTAGAACACATTTATAGTGCGTGGGAAGGATCACAGGATGCGGTTGGTATTTTCTTTGATCTTTCCAAAGCCTTTGACTGTGTCGACCATCAAACTCTTTTGCTCAAACTACACCACTATGCTATACTATCAAAGATAATGCGTTAAAATTAATGGAATCTTATCTTATGGAGATAGTACTAAAAGTAAATATAAACGGATGTAAGTCCACTGGAATCCGTATGAATATTGGTGTACCCCAGGGTTCTATTTTAGGTCCGTTCCTTTTCTTAGTGTACGTGAATGACCTGCCGTATGTGGTGGAAAAAATTACTCAGATTGTTCTATTTGCTGATGACACATCTATTATTTTCAAGGTGAAAAGACAAGAAGAAATTTAAGACAACGCAAATAGACTTTCATGTGTTAAGTTGGTATAATATATCAACCTGTAATTAAGTTTAATAACAGGTTATACATTTAGTCTTCTTAGAGTTCTAAATTATGTTTGCTTAATGTACGACAGGTTTCGAAACCAATGTAAGAATAGGATCTGAAAGATTCGTCCTCGTTAAGGACACACTTTTTCTTGGAATCACTATAGATTCGAAACTTTAATGGGGTCCTCACATAACTAATCTCGCACGAAGACGCATCTTACAGATGTTGAAACTGCCAGATTCGTTTACTTTAGTTATTTTCACAGTATGGAATACTGCTTTGGGGGAGAGCAGCAGATAAAAATACAATATTTGTTTTACAAAAAAGGGCGATCAAGGCAATATATCAATTAGATGCTAGAGAATCATTAAGAGAAAAATTCAACGAAATGAATATACTTACGGTTACCTGTCAATATATATATATGAGAATATCATGCAAGAAAAAACGTAGCTTTATTTAAAACTGTAGGTGATAACCATACAATTAACACTAGAAATAGAAATAGATTAGCACTACCATTATTTAGACTAAGTAACGTAGGCACATCATTCATGGGACATTGTAGTCGCTTCTACAATAAAATACCACAGGAATCATTGATCCTCCCTGAAAAGAGGTTCAAAAACTAAGTTAAAAATGAGCTGATAAGAAAGTCCTAATATAGTATTAAGGAATACTTAGATGACAAAACTGCATGGTCCCTACCATCTCAGCGAACAGAAATGTGACGAGGGGCGATGGATCAAGTCTATCACTCTTCGGCGAATTTCCTTAGACCGAAACCAGTACCTGTTGTGAAGTCACTTTTAAAAAAAAAAGTTATGGGGGAGTTTCTTGCCGTTTCTTCTTAACCCCGACGCCCACCTTCCAAAATGGTGTAGTCTTTTTTTATATAAAACAAGCTGTCTTGTAGCTATAAGAAGTAAAATTTTGACGTTGAATAAGATTATTTATATTTTTTATATAAATATTTTTTATATTCAATAAAAAAATTGAATCTGAATCTGCCTACGAAGCTGACGGTCCTGGATTTGAATCCCGGTAAGGGAAAATATTTGTGTGATGAGCCTGAATGTTTGTTTCTTAGTCTTAGATGTTTTCTTTGTATTTACATAAGTATTTATCTCTATTAAAAATATCGTCATCTAGTACCCATAATACAAGTCTTATTGAGCTTACTATGGGCCTAGTTTGAATTGTGTATGATGGTCCTTTAATATTTATCTATTTATTTAATTTAAAAAAATACATAATCTGGCTTATAATTCGTCGGTCGGGTCATAGAATGCACCACCGTACAGCCAAGGAGATTTATTACTCGCCCGACAACCTTGACCTTGAGGTACCTAATGTTCAAGTCAGCATCGTCATCGTCGCGTTATTGTCACTGAGCCGTCAGTTTGCTAGCGTAACACATGGCACTGTACAGTCAAACGTAACCCCACTAAAAATTATTTCGACTCTATGGTATGGAGATAAGAACGGAAAGTGTGAGCGGGGCCTTGTTGACCTCACTACAAAAGTGTGTTACCGAGTATGTACAAAGGCTGCAGGTTGTTTATTATGATAATTATTAGGGTGGTTGCACAAGTTTTTGTGTCGTCATCAAAAATTGGAAGATAGAGAAGTCCCTCTGAAATTATGTTTGTTTAATGTGAGTTAAAAGAGTTTATGGCGCTCTTCCACCAATCGATCGACGACCGATCAACGTCGATCGAATGGCGTAATAGAAACTTTCGTTCGACGTCGACTGATCCATTCTACCGTCGATCGATGCCGTCGATCGACTGACATGACAGTGTTGCGTCATGGTTATCAGACCTTCCGGTACCTACATTATTTTACTAGGAAATTCACGTCGAGAGTGCCAGGAGAACCTCGATAATACGATAGACTGGTCAACTAAACTACGATTTATAATCAACTAAAAAAAAGTAAACTTAACCCTTAAGTAAACCCGGAAATTTCCTGTACCTACTTAGGCTTTGTTTTAAATTTAGATAATGACGATCGGTTTAGCCTGGCGGGTAGTGACCGTGCCTACGAAGCTGACTGTCCGTGGTTCGAATCCCGGTAAGGGCAATTATTTGTGTGATGAGCAAGAACATTTGTTTCTTAGTCTTGGATGTTTCTATGGATTAACATAAGTATTTATCTCTATTAAATATATCGTTGTCATCAAATACCTGAGCTTGATATGCTAGTTCAATTTGTATAAGATTTTCCTCTAATATAATAGTAGTTTATGTGACTGCTACATAATGGAGGGCATTAATACTCGAGAGTAGGCGATTTTCATAATAATATCACTCGAGAGTTTTAATGCTTTTTTATGCCTAGTTACATACACTAGTTTATCTACACACATATCATAAGCTCTCTTTGATGTGTTCAGGAACCGCATGTTTGACCGGCATTGTGGCTCTGCAGTTGTTTAGCTTGTTCTGTATTACTAACTTCACAGACAAACTAGGGGCGGCACGCAGGCGGGCGTCGGCGTTCGAAATTTGAATGTCATAATATGTAGAAAAATTACACATTATGGTCATAATGTGTAATTTTTCAGATAAGAAATGAGTTTTTACCAAGTAGTTTAACATTGCTGATCGTAAAGTGCGGTTTTTGTACGCAGTAAAGAGGGTTTATGATACGTGTGTAGATAGACAAACAAACAAACAAAACAAATGTTATGGTACCTATCTGGACTATCTTTATAAAAATCAAACTGAAAAACGATCCTCTCTGTCTATTATGCTTTTTCTTCTTTTTTAATGCTAGGTAGGATAATGTTAATATTTCTAATATAACTGCACAATTTTTTTTCACTAAAACAACTATCCTTAATTTTAAAGGCTAATACAATATGGATAAATATAATTAATATAATGACATCTTCAGAGTTCATTTTATACGAATAAAATGCAATGTCTGCAATCGCAGATTGACTATATTCTTTGATTGATACAACTTGATGGATGACACCCACATGTTTATTTATCAATATATTTAGCATAGATCACTCAAGATCAAGCGTCAATAAATAATCACAAATATGTTTGCAAACATAGGTTTAGGCAAAGCGCGATTTAGGTTGACGAAACTTTAGGCAGATTAAAATTTAGCTTGAATACGAAGAGGACATACTGCGGAATAGGCCTACACGTACATTGGCATTAACCCGTATCATCCCAACCATAGTAAAATAAGTCCAATTTTTATGAAAATCGTATCGGAGCATGTTTATAGATGTATAATGAGAACTACATACCAAAAAATTTTTAATCTCATTTAGATTTTTAGTTTTGTAACCGTTCCAATAATGGAACACTAGGATTAAACATACATGTAAGATTCTGTCAGTGGCTATGGATTTCGTTGGGAAATAAAACGATTGTATTCACTTTTTATTTATTGTAAGAAGTTTTAAATCTTATAATTATTACATAAAAATACAATTGCGTGTGTTATTGAGCATGAAAAATGATAGAACATTTGCTATGTAAGGCAACATTACATTTGATACACTTCATGGTTGTGGTTTTGTGGCATAAACCACATCGAGTTTATTTATTTTGTTTGTCCTCTGCTTGTTTTATTCATTTTTTGCGGATATTTGAGAGGTGCTTTCTCAGTTTGGTTAGCTCGTATAGTCCCTGTTCCATCGTGACCGATTTTTTGTAACTCCTCAAGCAGCGGTAAGGATGTAAAAAAAATATCGAAATAAAAACTGTAGCTACCTTGTGGCCGCTTTGATATTAGATCCAGAACAACTGAGGCACCAACAACTAACTCAGGATGGGTATTTCCGGTACTAGCTCCCTGATACAGCTCACCATAAATCAAATATCCATGTCGCGTACAAATAGACCAATTTTTATATCCAATTCTGATTGGCTTTCCATGGATATGCTGCTTAGTACTATGTTTCCCAAAATATGGAATCATAGATTCGTCAATGCTCAAATTTCTATCTCCAGGGTAATACTTTACCCATCGTGCATTGAGCAGATTCCATAGAGGACGCACTTTAGCAAACTTATCATTAGGACCAAGATTATTATTGTCGGCAACATGGAAATAACGCAGCAAATCTTCAAATTGATTTCTTGACATAATAGCTACCACTGTTGGAAAACTGCAGTCAACTCTTTGTTCCCAATACATTCTGTATCTCGATACACTGTTATATCCCGACAATAAGAGAATGGCTATAAAGTGTTTCATATCCGTTGTAGTAACACGGAATGCATGTTTACCCTTCTGAATCACATTTTTTTCAGTTTCTGAGCGCAGTAATTCGAACACGTCTTCATAAAAAAATAGTTCAAAAACCTGAACAGTTTTTTCCAAATTTTCCGGGTTTTCCAGGAAATCTCGTTCACAGTATTCTTTCTCAGCCTTTTCTGGAATATCTACAAACCACCACTTTCTTTTAACAGCTCGAGACGATCTAGTGACTCGGAGTTCAGCTTCTGATAGTAACTGATGTCTAAACAAATTATTTATACTTGCAAACTCTTCGTCACCGCTATCATCGTCGCTATTTTGCCAATTTTCAGGAGGTGTGATGAAAATATCAGCCGCAAACAAGCCGTCATCTTCTTCCAACTGAGAGATTATCTGATACACATTCAATCTGCAATAAAATAATATTATAATTACGAGGCAATACAGATAAAATAAAGTTCCTAATGTATAAAAATTACATGTGCTTATGTTCCTACTGCTCAAATAATGGAACGGTACATAAAACTTACAGCTACCCTCAAATTTGCCTTTTTATTTCTAAATACGTATGACGACATGATAGAAAAATACTTTAACATGTTTATAAACCCTAAATAGTCAGTAGTATAATGTAAACATCATGATTACTTACATTTTCCTGTTCGCCATATTTTTCACTCAAAACTTACAAACACAATTATGTTTTCTAGATCAACAAAACCACGCGATGTGAAATGACATGTGTTCATCTGACAGCTAGAAATGTCAGTAATACCAACATAAAAACTTTACTTTAAAGACGCGTTCAAAAATTCGAGTAAAAAATAAAAAAATTACCGTTTTAAAAATGGAACACTAGGATGATATGGGTTAAGCTAGTTTTGAATGACGTTAAGGCATAACGCAACTTAGTCTCTCTAAGAATACTTAACATCTCAAGACTAATCGAATCATTTCAACGTTTTGATACTTACTTACAACAATCGGATTCCATGTCACAACATATTAATTATATGTTTTTGAATTAAAATACGGGTTTTAATTTAAAAATTCCCTCAAAAATTGTTTCACTCTGTCTTCTGTGAGCAAAGTCTATGCATGAAAGTAATGGATAGCCGATCTATGGTTATTCAGGGTTCCGGACGTTGAGCCTGACTTAAAACTATTTGCAAGAAATTCTGATAATGACCCCACATTAACGTTATAAAAATGATACCCCTTAGAAGACTGGACGAATATTGGGCTTGAGAACTTTTTGGTAGGATGAAATCACTATATATAGGGCCGCCTACGGAATGCCTTGTTTGAAAAAGCTTTCCCAAATATCACACTCGCTGCGAGAGAAAGGTGGCGGTGCAGAGGGTGTGTTAATCTAAAAACAGAAGAAAGAACATTCTTACTTGATAAAAATCAAGATTTCGTACACCGAAAGTGTCTTAAAAAGGGGGTACCACGGTTGCCAACGCCACTGTGGTACCACAACAATGCCAGAAGCATGATCATATACTATCTTATTTAATACTTTTAGTATCAATGCGAAAGATGAAAATGCATAAAATACAATTGAGATAACTCAATCGTAAATACATTTATGTTGAGAGCATAAGGATCTCCCTTCCAAGAAAGGTATAATGAACACTTCGCATTGGTTCTAGAAGCAAACATGTCTATGACCGGTTCTTCTAAATGTCGCGTTATTTTGTTAAAAGCAAAAGGTTTCATTTCTCATTCCGTGTCAACATTCAGTCTCCTGGACTCAGTATCAGCCTCAATGAACCTCAATGTTCAGAGAAGACTTAAAGAATGATGCAAAAACAAATATTCTCCATTCTTGCATCATTTCCATATTTGATTCGCAACATGATTCAGGTGTGGTTATTGAAAACCACCCATGTCATAAACGTATGCTATGGCTGTAGTATTGTCAACCCGAAGAAGAATGCAACAATCTGGCTTGTCACCGGCTAATTTTAAACAGAATAAAACGGTTAAAAGTTATAGTATGTTTTTAACGTTCTAGCTCTGTCCAATGACCGCCACTCTTATGTCCGTTACACGCAGCGCCCCAACCAGTCGTGGAAGCGTCAGTAAAAATTACCAGATCATAATGATATTGTCTAATGTCGTTAACAGCTGTTGCGATGTTATTTTTACCCCACATAACGTCATCACGTATACTATCTGGAACAGTCATAAAAGCATCATAATCGTCATTGTTCCTGAGAAGAGCCAAAAATATTTTGTAGCGTTGCGGTTCGAGGTTCTGCCTCCTGAGCGAGAGGTCTCGGGTTCGAATCCTAGCTGGGGGAGAAAAAATCCTCAGGTCCTGGATGTTTATATATATGTGAAGTCGTTGTTTTTAGTTTCCACGACTCAGGGTATGCTAGTATGGGGTCAGAAGCAATCTATTCATAATTCATTCATAATTCTTTATTGCACACACACATATTAAATTTAAAAGGTTACATTAGGAGAAATCATATGTACAAAGGCGAGCTTATCTCTAAAAAGAGATTTCTTCCAGCAAACCAAGGCATGAAAGCGAAATGTATCATGAAAGGGTAGGCAGTGTACAATATATAACATCTAATCTTTAAGTCGAAATTAAATGCAAATTGCTTCTTATTTAAGATAAATTATATAAATAATAATTTTTGAATGCAAATCAAATGTTTTTTTAATTTTTAAGTTTTTATGCTAAAATACATATATAATATAAAATACGGAAAATAAAATACTTACATACCAGACTACTAAATACAATACATACATATACCTGCAAATATATTTTATATATTATAATGATATACATACTATATATAACTCTCACGAAAGAGAAAGGAAGTGCTCTTTTACCCGGTTTTTGAAAGAGACAAGAGAGGGACAGTCTCTTATAGTGCTAGGTAGTGCGTTTTATTAATAATTAATAAAATCATATGCATTTGAACCAGGGTAATATTTGACAAGTGACAATTATGCTGACATACAATAGTAGTTTATGTAACTGTACATAATTAGCCATTAAAACTCTCGAGTGATATTATTATCAAACGAGCCGAACCCACTCTCGAGTATTAATGCCCTCCATTATGTAGCAGTCACATAAACTACTATTGTATGTCAGCATAATTATCACTTGTCAAATATTACCCTGGTTCAAATGCATATGATTTTATTAATTTGGGTAAATATACATAAGTAAGTGTTTTTTTGGTAACCGTGGTTTTATTTATAGCGATGTGTCCGCATTCAGGGTCCTGCACTTGGTAGATTCTTAATTCTACTGAATGTAGTTAGGTCCATAGCCTGTATATTTCAGAAAAAGATGTAATGCAGAAATGTCTCAGAAGGTAGTAGGATCACAAAGCCTCAGAAGATTAGCATTTGATATTTCTTGGTTAGCATTCAACAGAGTAAGTAAGAGTTTCGTTCATCAGTATCCCTTTAAAGTCTGTGATCAGAGCATACAACAATCAAATGAGAGTTTATTTCTAAATAGGTTGTATAGAAAATATCTTTCCTCTCCAGGGCCGGGTCAGGTATCTGACTTCTGCAATGCAGAAGGTGTTGTCTACACGTGATTTTGAAGTGAGCAACCGATTTGTGGTCTCGGATTACGGCAGGTTGTGGCAACACTTTTTTGCCAGATACCTAAAACTGCCCGAGGCAGCTGAACTATGACGGGGGATTTTCAAAAGGCTGGTTGTGATCCTATTGATGTGGTGACGTGAAGCCCACCAGGTGACCTTTTCGTACAAATAATATGGTGCTTATTGCTTTATCACACCAAACAAGAGTGAGGCAAGATGTAGTTCCTGCCTGCCGTCCATATAATATTAAGAATATTGGCCTTGTTCAAGTCAGGTGTATTTTATGTACTTCTACCGTAATCCACTTAACATGACATGTTCCAATTTTTCCCATTTCCAAATTCCACCACCTCTCAATTTGATCACTTAGCATAATGTCAGCCTTTTACTCGCGAAAGTAAACAATTTCTTTAAAGGGTGCATGTGACTTCGATTAGGGATATTTAAACAAAACCTGGCACAAACGTTCTGGATTCTTTGTAATAACCGGTGAGTGCATTTGAACAGACAGGGCCCGAATGCCGATGCCATAATGTAATTTGGACATAACTGGCAAGCCAGATATGCACATAGAGATATGCGCATCTGTCGCTTAAAAAGTTTCGGATCCTATAAAAAATTTGCTAAGTCTTTAGAAGCAAGCCTTTATACCAAGATTACGGGCCTCATATACTCGTTCAATCAAGAGACCCGAAATGGAAACTTGTGCATTTATATTATTTAATATCTCTAATTGATTATTTGACCCTAAACTCACATATTATGACTTAGTAGGGTTTATGACCAAGGTGTTCCTCATAGACCACGTGCTTATTCAGTACAAATCAACATTAATAAATAAATCAGTCTGCGCGCGTGCGTCACAGCGAGCGGTTAGGCTGTTACGTTTCGCGACCAACATGTCGTCGTCGAATTTAGTGAAATGTGCAAATTGTAACATCGTTGTGGATGAACTCCTAGCGTTCATGCAAAACAAACATGACGTTATGGATGAGGTGAGCCTTATCCAAATCTGCGTGTCTTCTTTCTCGCCGGAAGAGATCGTAGCGTCCAAGACGCTTTTATTTGAATCGCTGCCAACGGACAAGCGAAAAATATTGCGTAGAAGAGACAAGAAGCAACACCGTGACCTGCAGGACATGATATGCCTTCTGAAAGACACGGATCCCGAAGTAATACCGCTCTTTGTTGCTCATAATTTGCAAAGGCTTCCGCCAGTAACTTTCGATCATGTGGATGTGACCAAAATTCTTAAGGATCTTGTCATCTTGCGAGCAGAACTCAATCTCGTGAAAGAAAACTATGTTACTTCAAGCCAGCTCAGTGAAGTGAGGGAGGATCTACAATATATGAAAACCGCCTCGCTTGTGAATACGGATTTTAACGTAAATATGCGATGAGGTGCTTATCTATACAGTGGGCCCATGGGTATGTCACACAATAATGTGTCAATAGAAGACGGAAGTACAAGGGTAGAGCCGTGCTGGAGACCTATATCTTCTCTGGCAGCTGCATCATATGGGGAAAATCTGCAACCAAAGTTACCTACAACAAAATCTGCGGATATTTGTCCTATACCCTCAACTAGCCCGCCTATCCACAAGCCGGCACAAAATCGCACGGAGAAAGAGACAGCAGGCGGCCACGAAAGCGAGAGCAATGAGACACCTGCTCAATCCACTTTAACTACGCCACAGTTGAGCGCGGATCGAACGGCGACAGAGATAGCCAACGGAGGCGACCGCGGGTGCAGTGAGACAGATGCTAGAAACATCACGTCTCCTTATACAAGCGCGCAGTCAGCTGACTGTGAAGTGAATAGGGTAAACAAAAACATGACCCTTGCTGAAGTAGTTAAGGCCCAGGCCAGTGTTAGTACTAGGGCCACAGTTGTTGAGGTTGGAACCTCAAATGACCAAGAAGAGAACTGGACCGTAATAGCAAGAAGAAAAAAGTCCAAGTCAAAAAATCGCTTTGTGGGCCAGATAGGTCAAGCAGATGTAGACCCGGGCGGGCTTTTCAAAGCGGCGGATCCAAAAGTAGCACTCTTCATTACAAACGTGCACTTGGAAACAAAAGCCAAAAATATTGCTGACTACATATTTACAAAAACGCAAGAGAGAGTGTACTTGAGGCAAATCGTAACGGAGGAAGGTACGGACCATAATGCATTTAAAATGTATGTTTCTAAAAATAAACTTCATTTATACAAAGATGTTAACTTATGGCCAAAACGAATTTTCTTCCGCCGTTTTGTAAATTTTAAGTACTCTTTTTTAGACAGAGCACATAACTCTGATGACCCGAAGCCGAAAACTTAGATCATGTGTAGTACACCTGCAAGCAAATTAAGTCAACTTGTTAGCTTTAACTGCCAATCGTTAAAACCTTCTATGTTCAGCATCAGAACGATATGTGATAAGGCGGATGTTGACGCACTTCAGGAGACTTGGTTGATGCCGTACGATATTCCACTACTGGGAAGCATACATGAAGATTTCGAATACACAGGAAAATCAGCTGTCGACTTAGCTACCTACAGCACGGGGAGACCGTATGGGGGCGTGGCCTTGCTGTGGCGCAAACATGCATTCTCGTCAGTGTCGGTGATTAACTGCAATAGTAATAGAATAGTGGCTATTAGAGCGAAGGTATGTGATTGTGAAATAGTTATAATGAGTGTGTACATGCCAACGGATAATATTGATAACTTAACAGAGTTTACGGACTGTCTAGGTGAGGTAAATTCCTTAATTGAAAATAATGAAGCTGAGTCGGTTTTCGTCCTTGGAGACTTTAATGCACATCCGGGTGAACTATTTTGGACAGAACTGATGCGGTTCTCGTGTGATCAACAATGGGTGTTTGCAGATACTGAAAAGTTGGGTATGAAATCTGGATCTTATACTTACATCAGTGATGCGCATGGCTGTACAAGATGGCTCGATCATTGAATTGTAACTTCTGCTGCATGGTCAAGTGTCAAAAATGCAAATATTTTATATGATGTGACCTGGTCAGATCATAAGCCACTTTTATTAGAATGTGATTTAAACATTATTATTCCTAAAATAATTAATAATGATGCAACGTGTAACAAAATTGTTTGGGGCCAAAGAGAGGCTGACCAGATAAAGCAGTTTAGTAGTGCTTGTAATAAAAAATTTAGAGATATAGATTTTCCACGCGATTTTCAAGAGTGTTGTTCTGGTCTGTGTAAAAATTTAAAACATAAACTTATATTGGATGATATGTATAAAAATATTGTTTGCATTTTAGAAAAAGCATCCATTGAAAGCTACAAGGGAGTTGAAATCAAAAGGGCGCAGAGAAATAGAATTGTTGTAGGCTGGAACCGTCATGTACAAGAATTTCACAGGCAGGCCCGGCTCAAATTTCAGCTCTGGAGCCTTCAGGGTAAACCGCGTTGTGGCAGGACGTACGAAGAAATGTGTAGCAGTCGCTACATATTTAAAGCTAAATTAAAATGGTGCATAAAAAACCAAGAGCAAGTCAAAATGGACATCATAGCCACACACCGTAGTAATAATGACTTTAGCTCTTTTTGGCGAGCAACTAATAAGTTAAATTTGAAGCCTGGCCTGCCAGTGAGTGTTGACGGTATCAGTAAGCCCAGCGACATTGCCAATATTTTCAAGGACCACTTTAAAGTAATTTCAGCACTCAGGCCGCAATCGCAACAGGTGTGCGATGCTGAGACCGAGTCAAACCATGATGTTGACAGTGAAATAAGTAGGATAACAGCTAAAGAGGTGAGGAGTGCTATCCGGGGTATGAAAAGAGGCAAATCGCCAGGTCACGATGGACTCAGCATCGAACACCTGGTGCATGCGGGTTTTCATATGCCGAGGGTGCTAGCTTTATTTTATTCTATGTGTATTGTTCATGCATACTTACCAGACGATATGATGAAAACGATTGTAGTGCCGATAGTAAAAAATAGAACTGGCGATATATCGGACAAATCAAACTATAGACCTATATCCTTGGCTACTGTGATAGCAAAGGTTTTTGATTGTTTATTGGATGCGCGCCTAAATAAAACTATTAAAATTGGGGATGCTCAATTTGGTTTCCAGCAGGGCCTCTCTACCGAAACTGCTATTTTAGCCCTAAAGAGTACGGTAAGATATTATACTGATAGAGGCACTCCGATCTACGCTTGCTTTCTCGACCTATCGAAAGCTTTTGATATGGTTTCATATGATATCTTGTGGACTCATTAAACTCTCATTAAACTTTGTAATAACAGAAAAAAGTTAATTATTTGTGGCGATCTTAATGTAGATCTGCTTGTAGATACAACACTGAAGCGACGATTAATAACTCTGTTCAAATCATTTAATTTATGTCATGTATTTCTAGAGCCGACTAGAATTACACTTACAAGCCAAACTTGCTTAGATAACGTTTTTTGTGACTGTGCATTCACAACTAAAAGTGTAATTAACTGCTTACCCTCCGATCACAGTGGTCAAACAGTTTCATTCCCAATTAGTATTAGGGATAAGACTGGTCCAACATTTTATAGGCCTATTACATCCCATAGACTAGAGACATATACGAAAAACTTAGATATAAATTTGCCAGTACCGGATTTTAATGAACAGAACCCAAACAAAATCTACTCAGACTTCTTCAACATTATTCAGACAGAATTCAATAAAGTTTTCAAATTAAAGAAAGTCAGTGACTACAACGGTAAATCTAAATTTAATGACTGGGCAACGTTTGGAATTCGTAAAAGTAGAGTTATCTTGTATGACCTTTATGATCAAAAAACCTATAACTTTGATCGAAAATTTCATGACTATGTTAAAAAATATTCCAAAACTTTCAAGTTAGTTTGTAGAACTGCAAAAACTTTACACATTAATAGAAAAATTAAAAATTCAAATAATAGAATGAAAACAGTTTGGCAAATAATAAACCGCGAAACTGGCAAAGTTATACCAAGGGACAGTGATTTCTGCCTAAAGATAGGTGATGATGTTGTTAAATCCAACGCTGATGTTGCTCGATCTTTTGAAACATTCTTCACCAATGTACCCGTACTCACAACGGACAGTCTAAATTCATCTCCATTTGAAGCAGAGACTTTATTAAAAAATAACACTAGCGTCAGTAATGTATATTTAAAATTTCATCATGTATATCCCCAGGACATTGTCAAAACGTTTAAATTACTTAACTTAAAAAATACGGAAGACCTGTGGGGTATATCAGTCAAGTCATTGGTTCAGTAATTCTAGTTATAGCCCCACACTTAGCTTATATATTCAATAAATGTGTTGACGATGGGGCTTTTCCAGACCTCATGAAACACAGTAAACTTATACCGCTGTTCAAATCGGGAGATAAGGGCGATCCTTCAAATTTCAGACCAATATCTGTTCTTCCAACACTAAGTAAAATATTTGAAAAGATTATACTCAATCAAATGCTCTCACACTTCAACCGTACAAAACAACTCCACGCTAAACAATATGGTTTCACTAGGGGTAAATCGACTACGGATGCAGGTATTTCCCTTGTATCTCATATTTATTCTGCATGGGAGGCCGCACAGGATGCTATCGGAGTTTTTTGCGACCTGTCGAAGGCGTTTGATTGTGTTGATCATAATACGCTATTAATTAAATTAAATCATTACGGAGTTAGAAATAAAGCGTTGTATCTACTAAGATCATACCTAAGCAATATAATTCAAAAGGCAGAAGTTAACGGCGTAAAATCTGATGGATCGGGTGTTAAAATTGGCGTTCCACAAGGTTCCATATTAGGCCCTTTCTTATTCCTGGTATATATTAATGATCTGCCTTTCATGGTGGAGAAATTAACTGACATAGTGTTGTTTGCTGATGATACTTCAATGGTCTTCAAAATTGAAAGACAAAAAGGAGATTTTGATGATGTTAATGGTGTATTGTCTTTAACCTTGAATTGGTTCACAGTTAATAATTTATTGTTAAACGCTGGTAAAACCAAGTGTATCAAATTCTCACTTCCAAATGTCAGGCAAGTTGAGACCAGTTTGGTGTTAGACAACAGCACGTTAGAATTGGTAAATGATACGAAGTTTCTTGGAATAACCATTGATAGCAAATTGCAGTGGGGACCCCACATAGATGAATTGGCTGGTAAATTAAGTTCTGCGGCTTACGCTGTTAGGAACATCAGACAAAGCACGGATGTGGCTACATCTAGGCTAGTATATTTTAGTTACTTTCATAGTGTGATGTCCTATGGTATCTTGTTGTGGGGGAAAGCAGCGGATATTCAAACTATTTTTATTTTACAGAAAAGAGCTATTCGAGCAATTTATAATTTAAAACGAACAGACTCCTTAAGAGAGCTTTTTAAAGAAATTAACATACTAACAGTAGCTAGTCAATTTATTTCGAAAATATAATGTATGTACGCAAGAACCTTACAAAATTTTCCAAACTTAGCGACAGCTGTAATGTTAACCTAAGAAATAATCACAGACTATGTGCGCCCCGTTTTAGACTCGCGAAGGTTAGCAATTCTTTCAAGGGTCAGTGCATTCTCTCTTACAATAAGATACCTCTGGAGATTTTGAAATTGCCATTTGAGCAATTTAAAAAGCATGTTAAAGCGACTTTGTCGAAAAAGGGATATTACAATGTTCAAGATTACTTAAATGACAGGACTGTATGGGGTTAATCTGGCTCAACACAGACCTTGCTGTTAATAATTTTTTAATTATTTATTCCTGCTTATTAATCATAACAATTAAATTTTTCATATTTGTATTAGTTAAGCACAACCTATTTTTAAAAGAGTGTAGTGTATGCACACCTGAACCCTACTTACATCTATAAATAGCCTCTTTATTATGATTCATGACTCAATATACAACTAGTCTTTCGAACATGTGACTGCCTCATTCCACACCTAATAGGCCGATCCTTACATGGCGACCGTGCCAGGCCAGCCTACCTCTCGCGAGGTAGTGCTGTGCCGAATGGCGATTAAATAAATTCAAATAATATTTAAATAATACTTGAAGAACTTGGAAACGAGAAATATAACGAAGATAAATATATAGAGAAAAAGAACGGGATGACCTATGAAGAGATTAGCGGATTGCAGCCAGAAGAAGACGGATAAATAGAAGAAAGAAGATAATTATAGAAGAAAGAATATATTTACACAAGAAGAGAAAAGAAAATATTACAGAAGATTTGTGCTGCCGGGGGCCGGGCGATTTCCTAAGCCTGATGATGTGGAAGCAGGGCGCTGGGCGTAACCGTACGGGTCAAGTGAGGCGCAGCTGGGAGATGTACGGTTCCCAGGATGTGCTGACTCCGAGCGAGCTGCGTGCGACACGGGCGATGACGTCGTGGCGTCAATGTGTTTTTTGGACAATGGGTTTTATTATACGTATGACATGTAAGTAAATTAAATTATTTGTCGATTAGTATATTTAAGTTTTGGCTAGATTTTGTATTGTCAAAGGGTTGACGATACGATCAATATTAATATAATTATTTTTCCAAATGAAGATTGCATGAAGTAACTAAAATAGTATTATGATGAATGGCATAGAACGAAAAGTTAGTAGTACAGTATAGTCAGCAAGAGAAGTGTGAATGAACGATTGATATTATTTTTTAGGAATGGAGATATTTTTGAAAGCCGAAAAGTAAATAAGTTAGACACGAGTTATTTGGGATGAGATGATTTGACAGTAGTTTTTTTTTTGAGGAGATTTTGAAAAATATGGGAATAATGTGATAAAAAGTGTGAAGTAAGAAGTTGAAAGTATTGTTATTTTTTTTTGTTTTATAAACGCTAGTATTTTTTTTATATTGCATCATAATTCTGATTTACTCCAAATGTACAATCAAGTACATAAATGATTCAGTTGTTCATTTGACTTGGTAACAGTCAAAGTTATTCAAAAGTTAAGTATAGAAATTCAATCCAGTGTTCGCAGGCGAACCAAATATGGACATGCTACACTGCAGAAGAAACCAAATTAGATTAGAACATAACACATGTTTTGATTACAGAGAAACAGAATTGTTATTATAATAATTAGTAGTTCATGTTACCGCAGTGCGACTTGTATAGAGCGAAAGATTTTAGTTTCATGCGACTAATATGGAAGATACATAAAAGGTGATGGATGATTGATAGCGAGTTTAGGGTACCGCAGAGAGATTAAGTATGAAACCATTTTCAAGTTATAATACGGAATGAATTTGAATAGTATGGGATGTATAAATTTCATATTGTGTATGTATGTACAAAATATTTAGTATGCAAAAGAAGTTCAGCTTTAATCACAGATATACTTAAAAAAAAAACGTACGACGGAACCACTAACGTTAGTTTATCATAAAAGTTTGTTTAGAAATTGTACTTGCATTTATTTTACAGATTGCATTCGAGTCTATAAATAGAATTATAGTCCGACCAGCGGATATGGTCACTTCTTCTTGTTTTATATTGAGAGTTGAAAAGTATGGAAATTGAATGAAATTAAAAGTTAATCGTTGTTATGAAGGTTTATTTCATATTTGATATTTATGAGTTTTATGATAGTATTTTATAGGAAAGTTATATTTTTGTTTGGATTTGGGAATGTAGATTATTGTTGTCGTTAGGAATAAAAAGTATGAATTTGAGAGAAGGTATGGAATGTGCAGGATAGGTTACTCTAGGCCACAGAGCAAGTTAGTTGGGAACACTTCGTTTGTTAAGGTTTCGAGAAAAGTTGGACTGATCATCCAATCTTTACAGAATATCTTAAAATTCGAAGGATTCGTATGGATTGAGTATAAGTTATGTTTTTAGTATGGTACGTAACTATTGGCGAGTCCGATATGTTATTGTATTTTCATCAAAGTCTCAAAGGTACAAGGTACAAGGCACGAATCCTTCTCTTCGATCATGATGTGAACGAGTTTCCTTCGTGAGAAAGTTGGATATCGATGACCTAATAAGCTCGCGAGCAGGCTCAGGCAGGTAGACCTGGAGCCAGGTACTAGTAGTCTATGTATTTAAGTATTATTATAAAAAGTACCTTATAAAGTAAATACCAGTGTGTATAAAAAGTACCTATAAATGTGCACTCACTACATGTGAATATTAAGGGTCCGGATCCCGATAATTAAAGTACCTATATGAAGTGATAAGGAGATTATAATAAAATAGAGACTTTGATTGATAGCGATTGTTTATGAAAAGCGAGTATATTTTTGATAGTTTTGCAATGAAGATTTATATTTTTATAAGATGTGACGATTTTCTTTTGAGATGGAAGTAGGTATGCAATGGATAAATAAACAAAAAAGTAGTTAGTGATTATGGAATAAAATTTGACAAAAGTAAATAAATGCGTGAAGAAAGGAAAGAGATTTAGAAGGAATGAGAAATGTGGAGTTTTGAAATTGCAACTGATTAATTGTTATAATTTTGTGTAAAAGTTCAATGTGTTAAAAATAAAACGTTCTCATGTTTGATGAAGGATTGAGAAATATGTACTTTTGTTTTGCGTTTCATTTATTTTATGATTTTGTGTTATTTTGTTTAAATGTATAAAATTCGTTCATGTCGTCAACCCTACCCCTAAAACAGATAGATATTTTAGTTTCGTGTATTTACTTGTGTATGTACTTATTCGTTTATTTCGTGTATTCAAAATTAGTTTTAGAAAATACATAACCTGATGTTCTTATGTAATCATTATCAATGTACTTTAATGAAGTTGTTTAAAAATAGGTGTTAAAAAGGGGTGAGAAATAGTAATAAATGGTTATAGTTGATTTTGATAGTATTGAAAAAATTGTATCCAGCAAACAAAAATATAAAAGGTTTTCATTTGTTATATTTTTTACAGATTTTAAATTTTCAATTGATATTTTACACAGGTGATTTATTTTATTGTTATTTTTACAGAAATTAGTTACTTATTAGATTGTTGTTTTGATGTTATTAGATCTAAATTGTTAAATGTCATAAAAATTATATGCATATTTTTTACTTTCAAAAAAGGGGGAAGGTGTAGTGTATGCACACCTGAACCCTACTTACATCTATAAATAGCCTCTTTATTATGATTCATGACTCAATATACAACTAGTCTTTCGAACATGTGACTGCCTCATTCCACACCTAATAGGCCGATCCTTACAAGAGATCTAAAAATAAATCTGTGGGAGTTTCTACGCCCTTCTTCTCCCACAGTGGTCCAATGTAGAGAAGAGGCAAAAAATGACGTTTGCTAAGTATATGTAAATATCTACAGTAATAAAGTACTTTGACTATTGACTATTGACTAAGCTAAAAGAAGCTGGAATGCCACCTGAACTACTATCTGTTTTTCGATACTGGTACAATCATCAGATAAACTATGTTAAATGGTCGGATCAAGTGTCAGATAGCTATAGACTACAGTGTGGTGTGCGACAGGGAGGTCTAACGTCACCAAGATTATTTAATCTGTACATAAATAGCCTCATCGAGGGGCTCAGCAGTATGCATGTTGATTGCTATATTGATGGCGTTTGTCTAAATAATCTGAGCTATGCCGATGACATGGTGCTGCTGAGCCCGTCGGTGAGTGCCCTGAGAAAACTATTGGCTATATGCGAAAACTATGCAGATAGCCATGGTCTAATTTACAATGTTAAGAAGAGTGAATATCTGGTTTTTAAAGCAGACTCAAGAACACTTGATAATGTTCCACAAATAAGTCTTAAGGGGTGTTGCCTAAATCGGGTAACCGAATTTAATTATTTGGGGCACGTTGTAAACGAATATTTACAAGATGAGTTTGATATAGAGAGGGAGCGTAGGGCGTTGACAGTCAGAAGTAATATGCTGGCTCGTAGATTTGCTCGATGCTCAACACAGGTAAAGATAACTCTTTTTAGAGCATATTGTCAATCTTTTTACACCAGCAGTCTGTGGGTCAGATATTCACAGAAGACTTACAGCGCCCTACGCGTCCAATATAATAACTCCTTTAGGATGCTGTTGCGGCTGCCGCGCTTCTGCAGTGCTTCAGCAATGTTTGCAGACGCGCGCACTGATGGCTTCCAAGCGATCATGAGAAAAAGAGCTGCGTCATTGCTGAGCAGAATGCGCGTCAGTAGCAACGGCATTCTAAAGGTGTTTTCTGAGAGATGGGATGGCCCATTCACCCACCATTGGGTAAAAATGTTAATTTAGTTGTAATTATGTATGTATATGGATCCTGTTATCTGAGCTAAATAAATAATAAAAAAATAATAAATAATAATACATCAACGGCATCGGCAAAGTTGTCCTTCTTCACATCAATATAAATCTGCAGGTCATCAGCATAGATATGATACTTAGAGTGAGAGAATACATTTTATAATATCAGCACTGTAGATAATAAATAATAGTGGTCCCAGGATGGAACCTTGAAGGACACTTCTGTAAGTTGTGACAGTTTGTGATTGATCGCAGGTGCCATCGATCTTCCTCAGTACTACCTGCTGACTAAGAGCTCAAAGATAGCTTTCAAACCATCTCACCGCGGCCATATCAAATCCTTAGTAACTCAGTTTAGAAAGCAATTACGTATGACCGCGTTTTTCCAAGCGGTCAGAGAAGTGCCAATGGTAATGAATCTGTTGAGTATTTCACTGATAATGTGAAGAGTGTGCGGTAGCGTCAGAATTATCATGATCATAGTAATGTTTTCAGAACCACAGGAGTCAGATCCCACTCCACAGATGGTCTTTCCAATGTCATACTCACTAACAGGTCAAAGCTGGACGGCCGGACCATGCCTATGAAATTTGAAGAAGGTAAGACTGACAATTGACAGAGTTGACCCCAGAAACATTTATAAAGTGTGCATTAATTTCGTCGGATTTAGCAAAATTATCAAGGATATCTATGGATTTCTTAAAATTAGGTATTGAAGTTTCTATAAGGTTTTTCCATAAAAGTTTCGGCTTATTGATGTTCTTGTTTTTCTGATCTTAAAGATACGCTTTTTTCCGCGTATAAAACTAGAAATAGCTAAACTTTTTAAAGATTGGCGATGAGTGGGTAATTTTGACTTTTTATAGGTCTCGTGAGCGGAATCCCGGAAGTGCATTATGTAGCGTACATTGCTTGTCAGCCAAGACTTACATTTTTCCCTTACATTAGTAATTTTGACGGGAGCATGTTTATCAAATAGATTCAGAACCGATACTTCGAAGGCTCTAAGCATGTCATTAACATTTTTGTGCTCTACAGCTTAGTCCCAGCTAACGCTATGTAGGTCAAAACCAAATTTATCTTTATGTAATCCCACACTTAGCGTAAATATTCAATAAATGTGTTGACGATGGAGCTTTTTTCAGACCTCATGAAATACAGTTAACTCTGTTCAAGTCGGGAGAGAAGGGTGGTCCTTCAAATTTCAGACCAATATCTGTTCTTCCAGCACTAAGTAAAATATTTCAAAATATTATACTCAATCAAATGCTCTCACATCTCAACGGTACAAAACAACTCCACACCAAACGATAAGGTTTCACTAGGGATAAATCGACTACGGATGCAAGTATTACCCTTTTATCTTCCGTGGCCTACACAGGATGCCATCGGAGTTTTTTGCAATCTGTCGAAGGAATATGATGGGGTTAATCATGATGCTACTAGTGAAATTTAAATTAATGAATTTTCATAAATATAATGTATTACCCAAAAACCTTACAACATTTTCCAAATTTAGCGATAGCTGTAATGTTAACCTTTGACATAATCACAGACTAGTTGCGCCCTGGTTTACACTCGCGAAAGTAAGCAATTCTTTAAAGGGTCAGTGCATTCTCTACAACAATAAAATAGATCTGAAGATTTTGAAATTTCCATTTGAGCAATTTAAAAACCATATAAAAGCGTCTTTGTCAAAAAAGAGATATTACAATGTTCAAGATTACTTAAATGACGGGACTGTATAGGATTGATCTTACTCAACAAAGGATTTGCTGTCAATAATTTAATTTAATTTAATTTTACTCCTCTTAGCGCCCCTCTCCCACAGTGGTCCAATGTAGAGAAGTGTCAAAAATGGCGTTTGCTAAGTGTATGTTAATATCTACAGTAATAAAGATATTTGCATTTGATTTTGGGCAGTCTAGGACGCTTTTCAGAAGTGTGAGAGAATTTCTCTAAATCGTATTGGGCAAGCTAGGACACATTGTAGGAGGAAATCGAACGCAGAAACCTTTAGTGAGATTAAGGGATTTCTCTCACACCTGAAAATATGACCTAGAGCAATCCTATACTTCTGAAGCCTGCGATATGCTTGTGAGAGGATTGTCAATTAGTAGCATATGAGCCCCGGAGATCTTAATATTCCTCCCCAGCGGGGTTTCAAACCCGGGAACTCTTGCTTTTGAGCAGAGCGGCAATGCCACAGAGGTCGACTTTGAGTTATCGCATATGCTTACAGCCTGTGTGCCCTCTAAAAAAAAAAACATATTTTCTGTTAAGTTGTTGCACTTGTATAACAGCAGCCATTTACCACCACGGAGTCGAGGCCCCGCAATTAAAAAAATTGCACACCCTAATTGTGCAATGAAATGCAACTGTTGCGTGGGACGGATTCAGTACTTTATTCCTCTTCCCCTTGTTGCATTTTATCCCTAGTCCGGTATATTAAGTCCTTTGCTGGATGCATTTTCAGGAAGTAATAACATGCTGTGCTGAAATTTAAAGACAATACCCCCTATTCATATTCCACGACAGACAAGTTTGACGGACACTCAAAAGTCATGCTCTTACTCTCTCTTGCTCGGGGAATGACAGTGCCAATCTTTCATCTGTCAATCAGAAGCAGCCTATCCATTCGGCCATATTAGGCGGTGGTCGTCAGTCGTGCTCAAATTTAGCCATCAATTCAGTTTGTGGTGGCACCTAACAGGCGATGCACATACTAACATACAAGATGGATGTCAAGCCAACTATATATAGAACGTCTGAGCATAATCTGTCGGACCAGTGGTCCCCAGGCGTGGCAACCTGGAGCCGAGATCTCCCTTTTGAGGACGTAATATTCATAGTGGATGCAGCCACCGGGACTTGTTCTATATAGCCGCCCTCGTTGCTTAAAGTTCTTTTTTTTTTAAACTTACCCCTTTTATCGCCCCACTTAATACTTCCCTGTGCGCCCCAGCGCTGGGCGCATTAGCAAGAGTGCTGCAGCAGCGGTAAAATAAATAACCTGCAGGTGCTAGCGGCGTAGTTTTATTACAGTTTTGCAATAAAAAACCTACAGTGCGAGTGAGACATTACGTCCTGGGTTCCATTTCCTTAAAGAATTTTATGTTCGAATCTGTCTTAATTAAGCTATATGAGCTTATTATATCATCTTAACCCCAAAGTGAATTATCAACAGTAAGGTACCCTCGTCTTTGATAATAACTATACCTATAGGAGTTGATACCTAATTTACGTTGGCAAAACTGGATACTGGATGGATTGTTTGCAAAGAAACAGAAATAAAATAAACGAAAATACTTTATAATTTTCAACTTCCTTAAACGTATTTAGGCTCAGATACACTAGGGATAAAATCTCCTCTAAAATGTCGCTCCAGCGTGACGCTGCAACGTTGCTCAGTGTCCCGAAAGGTACCCGGCGACATTTTACTATGGTAAATTATTGCAGCGTTGCAGAGCGTCATGTAGGTTGAGCTTTGCTTGACAAGTTGGGTACATTTGGTCCCCTTATCCCCTGGTGTATCTGAGCCTTTAAAGTGGCATTTGCTGAATACAAGGGGCAGGATGTTGGGTAGATTAGGAGTAAATAAAAAACATTAGACAGCGGTTCCGAGCTACCATAACTTAACTACAGTTACACATCTTAGGATACATCCTAAGATGTGTTTGTATATCGTGCAAAGGGGTGAAACCTTTACAGATATTATGCATACATAGATATTTTGATAAAATTTACTAGCATACCCGGTGAACTTCGCACCGTACCACCTAAAATTTGATTGTTAATAAGTAATATGGTCATACACTAAAGGGTTGCGTTGGCGAGAAAGAGTGGTATGGGTAGTAGTGTGTATGAAAGAGATCCGCTACTACACGGAAAGGATATTTCCGTAGTAACTGTATGAATCGGACAGCTGTGGAACATAAAGTCCGCTACTAACAAAGAGGTTAAATGTTTTATCTAATTAATCAATGACCAAGGAGTTTGAATCGTCTATGGCTACCTACGCCATCTAGCGATAGGGAGCTGAGACTTCTCCACTTCCCATACAAAACATTATTTGATTTTTTGGCGGTTTTTTACGTTTTTCCTCATTTTCTTTTTATCTTAACCTCCTCCGGACTGAGGAGAATAATTGTGAATAGGAATTATTCAAACTAGTCGGGCCATTTTAAAGCTTTAGTAACAATTTATCGACAGCGATTCATTTTTATAAGTATATGTAGATAGCAGACCAATGCAGTGACTATCGCTGTTATCACAGATACTATAATACTATCTATTATACATAACTCCTTATTTTATTTAAACTTAACGTCCGTCACGCCTTTTTCCATAAGTAAGTTAATCGAGGTTCATAAGTTACACCCATACCTAAGTGATAATTAGACGAAATAAAACAAACAAAATAGTCGTCTTATATCTACTCGTACAGATACATACGCAGTTAGCTACGCGAAGAAAGCGTACCGTCAGCTACAACAATATGTTACAACAACACCACATTACGAAACTGCTACGACTAACCGCACCAAAACAACCAAAGCTCTAAACTATATATGTACATCTTGTAATACAGTGGTTACAGCTTTGAACATGATAGGTATATATTTCGAAAAGCAGACTGTGGTCATTATTTTGAACAAATTGCTGCGAGTGTAAGATATCAAGGTTATTATTCGTAGAAAGCTTGTTTTTTAGACGAGTTTAAGTCAATATCATGAGATATAGAGGAGACAATAATTTTCACTAAGGACCATCTGATCCTTTGCGACAGTTATTCAGAACAGTATCCTATAAATCCAATCTTTTTTCTAGCTCTAAATCTGAGTATATTTTCTTCGTTGTAATAATTGAGTAAGAATTTATGTTACTTCGCAAGAATCCAATAAATAAGATAAAGTTCGAAATTATATTCGGTGAAGTTTTGTCTATATTAAACCAGCGTTAAATCAAGGCTAAGCATAGATTTCCATATATTTTTAAAATAAGGATTAACTTTAGATCCTTATTCAATATCTTTCATGCAAAAAAGATTTTCGATTTAGCTGGAAATAAATATAAATAGGTATAGAGAATATATATATTAGGTCCTTACATATGAAATTGGCGTTTTGCATGGGAGGAACATAAAGTCGTTTTTTTTTAAATATAATATATTTATTTAAGCAAAGTATGTACCATTGCTATCTATACAATTTTGCCATCTCATAGGTAGTTCTTCGATCCCTTTACTAATAAAAACATTCGGACGGGAATCAATAAAATCTTTGAAGGTGGTTTGGACTGCCCCATCGGAGTTGAATTTTTTCCCTTTCAAGAAGTTATCCAAATTTCGAAAAAAATGGTATTCTGTTGGAGCAAGGTCCGGAGAGTACGGTGGATCACTTGGTTGCGTTCCTATAAATATTTTAAACGTCAGTAGACTTTCCAGATAACTATTCGTAATGTCACTTGGTTACCCCTCAATTTCGGTCGGTTAAATTTAATATTTCACTGTTTTCGCTGTAATTTTGAATTTAAAATGACCAGTTCATCAGATAGTGACAGAGAAGTGTTCGAAATTATATCGAACTCCAGCGAGACTGACTCAGCAGAAGATAATAGGCAAAACATGCAGCCCAGGACAGAACAAATGGGAGATCAATGAACAAGCCCCGTACCAACAACCATGACAGTCACGATCCTCAGCCATGAGGGAGCGACTAGAACGAAAGAACCGACAGAAATATCCCTGAGTCTTAGTCCTGAATGAAGATTTAGGTACCGAGGCAAAAACGTTGCATGCCTACTAGGCGGCAGACAAATTTGTAGATAAATCAAATGGGAAGATGATAGGTACTCACCGGCGTAATATACATTTCAAACCTGGTCGTTTGAAATGTATTATACACTTTGTATTTTTTGAAGAATTTGTCGACTAGAAGAAGACTCAAAGTTTTTGCAGGATATATGTATACTTATTTCAATTGATGGATGTCAATGTCGAGTCAAATGTCTTTTTCGCGCGATGAACGTTCCGTCCTTGTTATGTATTCTATGCATTCTATTAAGTTTGATAAGGAAAAAAATATGTCACGAAGATGCCTGCGTTCGTGTAGCTCTAATAAACATCATAAGTTTATAGAACTCTAAAATCAATTCGTATGTAAATCTAATTTGTATCGGCTTGAACTTTATCTTATTACAAATTTCAATCCTGCATATAACGAAACGCACATCTCTGAGTGAAGAGGGCGCGTCGGTATTTCAATGACATCTATGACCAACGGACGTCCGTAGGTAAAAGGTACAGAAAGTAAATTGTGGAACGGTATTAATGACTCGTAGTTGGTTAGGGAAAAACGGACAGTTACTTTTACGGATGACGATCCGTTAAATATAGGAACCGGGCATTAGACATTCCAATTGAAGCTCCTCTAAAATGGTAGCCGTCTGTTGTGCAGTGTGTGGTCTAGCGTTATCATGAAGCAGCAGTGGCCTAGAGCGATTGACCATGAGGGCTTCCGATTATCGTACAGGATCCACTTTTCATCACAGGTAATGATTCGATTTAAAATCCTTTCATTATTGTGCCGGGTGAGTAATGCAATGCAGCAGTCAACGCGCGTTTGTTGATTTGCTTCACACAGTTCTTGAGGTACCCACCTTTCAAGCTTTTTCACCTTCCCAATTTGCTTCAAGTGGATTAAAACAGTTTTATCACTAACACCGCAGCCTGCAGCTAACTCGGACGTGGTATGCGAAGGATCCGCTTCCACAATAGCCTTCAATTCTTCATTATCAACTTTGGTCTCCGGCCGTCCACGGGGCTTGTTCTGCAGGTCGAAATTTCCAGAACGAAAACGTTGGAACCAAAAACGCACTGTGTTTTCTATTCCGGCACCGTCGCCATACACATCATTAATCCTTCGAGCCGTTTCTGCAGTACTGGTGCCACGGTAGAACTCATACTCGTAAATAACGCGATATTTCAAGTTTTCCATTTTGTAATCTGAGTGACGCAAGAAAAAAAACAATTGAGGAAAAAACAAATGAATTATAATTTTAGAAAAACACAAATACATGAGTAAATAGCTGCATAAATTTGAATTTGGAATTGCTAACCATAGAGGAGATATTTGAGATCAAAGTGGCCAGTACGGCGAAACGCCAATTTCATATGTAAGGACCTAATAATTATTATTTATGAATCAGCCTGTCGTAATCACATAATAAATTTAACAAATTAATGTCACCACTGACAGGCAAAGGCCTTTACCCAGTTACGAGTAAGATTAAGCCATACTTCAGCACACTGGCTCAGTGCGGGTTTTTGGAGGGGTTTTACGACCACAAACTCGTAGCGATAGTAGCCGGGACCTGCTTTTTGGCCTGTCATCCGAAGCACTGCATGTCCGGTAATGTACTTATGATAAATTAATTGTCTCATTGGTACAAGGTCAGGATTCGAACCTGTGTGAGAAACAAGCGTGTGAAATACATTAGACCACGGAGCTCTTTTTTTAATAACATAGTTAAATTTGAACAAAAAGTGTCCCTACTTTTTGAACAAGTTTCATTATGAAACAAATTTGATGAGACCAACTTTACTATTGACTTATAGTCAGTAGCCTTATTTCTGATATCATTCATAATTTCATAATTTCTTTATTGCACACAAATAATTATATTGACAAGATATACATTAAAATAGTGTACAAAGGCGAGCTTATCTCTAACAAGAGATCTCTTCCAGCAAACCATGTCAGGATGAGATAGGTTAATCTCAGAGCGCGGGTAGACCTATGTGTACAACATACCTTAAATTACAACTCAATAAACTACACACATAAAATGTACATCCTAAATATAAATAAATATTAAATATATATATATAAATATATAAATACATAAATACTACCTATATTTCTAAAGAGATAGGAAGTGCATAAGCACTTTTAAAAGGAAGTGCATAAGCATCTTTAAAAGTCGCGTGAATAATCACGCGACTTTTAAAGATATTGAGAGTAAGACTTTCCCTGATGGTGCAGGGGAGTGCATTCCACAACCGAATAGCCCGGAGTCTATACCCCTGCTCGTAGGATGCGGTGTTATGTTGTGGGGTCGTAACCATGGAAACTGCGTGGGTCCTCCGAGGCCCCCGAGATCATTCGCAACACCAGTCAAATAAAAAAATCAACCAATCAAAATACGATTGAATCTGTCTTTCTAGCAATGTGATTGGTCCATTTCAATTTCGCATTGCGACTGAATTCAGGAATACTAACTATGGCTACAGGTATAACATACTCGGTCTATAAGTATGTGTATCATTGTCTAGTACCCAAGATACAGGGAATCCTAGTTTGGGGCTAGATCAATGTGTGTAAATAGTGTCCAAGGTATTATTATTATTATTATTATTATTATTATTATGCATCAAAGTCGCTCTGATCGAATGGATTTCACTTTGAAAGTTGTTCAGAATAATATCCCTGAGAACCCGTTTAAATATGGCCTGTCTGTACACCCTGTAGTACAGCTGTCTTCCCCCACCCTTTCGTACCGGGCTTCAATCTAAACTTAGCCCTGGTACAGAATTATTTATTTTCAATCTGGTTGGGTTATTTTACCTGTATCAGAACCCAATTTGTGTCGAAGGATGACCCTTTTTAGGTGTACTGTGAAAGCTTATGGATAAATGTACAGGTAGGTACCGTCGACATGCTAAGCTGATGTGATAACATTTGTTGGTATGTTTGAGATATCGGCCTAGGCGGCTTACTGCTGCTTGGTATAAGAATGATTGTATTCTTTAATCGAATCTTTAGCTCTAGCTTTAACGGTTCGTTCGATCAATCAACAGTAGGCTTTATCTGTGAATAAATGAAATAGATAAGAAAAATGTACCCAGTTAACATGTTCTTCAATATGCGTGAGAACAATATTAGTTTGAAAATTTTTAAGGTATCTTGTACCACTTTTGCTAAATTTACATCATTAATATATATTGACCGGTGCTAAATCGATTCAAGTCGCAAATCGTGTTTAGTGATAGTGGTACAAGTCACCCTAAGACTTTTTAACCATAAATTTATTTTCATTGTAAATGTTGCCCGTACTGAAAATTTTATAAATTATAATTCCTTTCAAGGCTATAGAAACAGAAAGTGGGTCATGAGTTATGTGGCGTCTAAGCATTCTTATTGCTTAACCTACCTATGGAAGTATCTAAGCAACAAGTACAAGTTAAATCATTTCCTTTTAGAAATAAATGCTCACCTTTGCATATTGTTCTTGTTATATTTCATATTGTGTTTTCTGTGCAATAAAGATTTATTATTATAATTATTATTATATAAATAAATGAAAAATAATAATAAAAAAAAATACAGTCCTAAAAAATCTAAATCCTTCTAAATAAAACAGCCCAATACTATACCGAAATCCCTCCAAATCATTTCATCCATCCCGCTACTAAAACTTTAATCAGACACCTAAAAGCACGTACGCAAAGCTTTTACGGGCCTCACTCAAATACATTATTCATTCTCGCTTACATTAGCATTCCAAGGGGAATATTACGTGGATTAGTGCCACCTGTAATAGTGCTGAGTGGTGTTAGTTTAATACTTCAGGAACTACGTTTCTGGTTAATTAAGCGGAGTTATGGTAGAGTTACTGTGAACTCCATAAATGTCAGTTTAAGGCCCTCTGCACACGGAGGATTCGCATATTCCATATAATTTCTAAACGTGTCGAATCTTTATGTGCTTCTACACCGCTTCTTCTTATTGAAATACCAGTGTGAATAAATCCTTACCTTAAGTACAGAATGCCAAACCTCTAGATAGTCCTTCAGGACTAACTTAACTTCAGTTAATAATAATAATAATAATAATAATATTTATTTATTTCAGATATACATCCATAATTAAACACGGTAAAATGAAAAATAAATTGAAATAATGACACAAAACAAAAAAAAATTAATTGGTAACAGAAAACAAGATCTAAGTATGTAAGTTAAGTTAAGTTAATGCCGCGATTGGCGTCGCAATAACCAAAGACACACGTGGCAACTTTAGAGCAAATGAGGCGTTTTGTGCGAGCTGTAGGTAGGGTGGTTAAGGTTTAGGGCTCCATGCTGTAATAGGGCAGAGAAAGCAAAAGCTATGTAAACTCGTACGTATACGTATTATGTCCGTTTGTTGCCCGTGGTCCCTGTATGTGATGTTGATGTTACCCCACCAAATTGAAAATACCGACTCATCATAGCTATGGCCAGACCTTGTTTGACCTACTCAGCATCTGTTTGCGGTAGCACGTGCGCCACAAATCAACTAAAACTGCAAGTCATTTAAAACTGAGCACCTACCATTGGACTTCAGACTTGTCGGAATTGATGTGGTTAAGAAAGCAGTGCTTGCCATTTGGTCCAAAGCTTGCGAGGCGATAATATCTTTGACGACGTGACGATAATTAACATAAGATCACCATACCTCAAAGACCAACTAATTCACCTAAGATCACCATACCTCAAAAGCCAACCAACAAAACAGTCCACTCTCACAGTTACCAATATAGTGGAGTAACTTACACGCGAGTCGGGTACACGTGTGAACAGATACAATGCACTGCTTCGCTCGTCTACTAGGTACGTGATCGCCAAACACTTCAACTGGGGAGGACACATCGACAGAGTATGCCAAAAATGACTACTGTAATAAAAAAAACGCCAAAAACGACTACTTTAATAAAAAACCGAATGCCATTCCCGACTAGGCTACTTTATTTAAAGCTCTTGCCGAGTCAATAGAGTCGTATGGACTTTCCAGTGATGGGCTTTCATTTGATACATACCTAAAGAATATATATAGGTACAACCTACAACTCAAAAGTCTAATACTAATAGTCTCACCACAATAGTAGTTTATGTGACTGATACATAATAGAGGGCACTAAAACTCGAAACATGCAACGAGCCGAAGGCGAGTTTCATAATAATATCACTCGAGAGTTTTAATGGCTAATTATGATAAAATAATTATATATTAAATAATTATACACTAGTTTATCTACACACATATCATAAGCTTTATTTGATGTGTTCAGAAACCGCATGTTCGACTGGCATGGTGGTATTGATAATTGATATGCACTTGGTTAGCTTGCTCAGTAGTACCAACTTCAAAACTAGGGGCGGCACGCAGGCGTGCGTAGGCGTTCGAAATTTGTGTCGTACACGGAGGTGTGGAGGGGCAATGTGACTCAGGACGGGCAGCCAATGAGTAGGAGTCGATTTAACGGTACCGGAGATACAGCGCATGGTGTCATTTAGCTTGGCGTCCAGTTTGTCTACATGGGCACTGTTCAGCCAAACCGGGGCACCTTACTCGGCAGCGGAGTAGACCAGGGATATGCCGGATGTACGCAGAGTTTATGGATAATGCAGCCTTTTGTGATAACTTCGAAAGGTGCTCCCTATAAGTCAGGAACCTATCGAGGGTGAATCCAAGATACTTTGGGCAGGGGCTGTACTTAAGAATCTGGCCGTTGAAAGGGATTTGTGGGATAGTTTGCCGCCTTATTGTTTAGATGGAAGCATGACACCTCCGTCTTGCTTTCACTGGGAATTAGGCGCCAGGATTTCAGGTAGTATCCCATGATTTCCAGGTCGGTGGCCAAGACCGATTCTCCCATGCTGAAATCTCTGCTCTGCGTGACGAGCGTGATGTCATCGGCGTATATACATAGTCAGGTCATAAGTTCTGTCACATGTGCAATATGAAATAATTTAGACATGTTTATTATTTATGTAAACATTTATATAGCAAAATGAACTTAATAAAACATAGATTCTTATGGTAATAAAGTTTATTCAAAATGACCCCCGCGATTTTGAATACAGGCCTTTATTCTGCGCGGCCAGTCGTCTATCGCAGCATGAACGAGGTCCATGTCAATATCGGCGGCTGCCTTAATCAAGGATGCCTTGAATGACTCCAAATCAGGATGCGGCTTTGAGCAGGCCTTTTCCTCCAAGTGTTGCCATATCTTGTAATCTAACGGACTCAAATCTGGACTGGAGGAGGGCCAGTCTTCGTGCCGTATGAAGTCGATTTCACGCGCCGCCAGCCAGTTTTGTGGGCTTTTCGCTCTATGAGCTGGCGCAGAATCTTGTTGGAATATCCAGTGCCTGTTATTAAACATGGTGTGAGAAACAGGTTCCACAAGGTTCTTGAGGACTGTATTTTGATACAAAACTGCATTCGTTTTTACGCCTTTCTCACAAAAATGTACCTGAGTTAAGCCCCAATAAGAGACTCCCAACCAAACCATGAGCGAGGATGGAAAATGACCTCGTTGGACACACGGAATACGGTTGCTCGCTTCTTCACTGCTGTGTGCGTACACCTTATCATTTTGTTTGTTGTAGCTCTCTTCCACGGTGAAAATTTTTTCATCCGAAAAAGGAATTTCCCGATGCTTTTTTCCCGCGTACCGCTTCAACAAAGCGCGGCATCTCTTCAGTCTCAGGTCCATTAAACGAGCGTCCAAACGATGTCCTGTTTTTTTTTGATACGCACTAAGCCCTAAGTCTTCATTTAATACCCTTTTCACCGAGGTCCTGCTTAACCCCATCTGAAGGGCCAACAGTTTCTGCTTACGTATGGGATTTCTTTGAATTTGCACCTTCACAGCTTTTATCACTGCTGGAGTCCTAACAGAGCGAGGGCGACCACTTCTTGACCTGTCATCTACACTAGAGTCTTCATTGTATCGTTTTATGGTACGATAAACGAATCTTTTGGTTATATTCAAATTTTTCAGTAAGTCCAAAATCAGAATTGGCGCGTAACCGCAACGATGCAACGCAATAACTGCGACACGGTCTTCTTTAAGTGTCCACTCCATATTTAAAAATGAGGAAAATTCTTAAAAGTACACATTTTTATTTTCATGAAAAATTCGAAATTCGAATTCAATAAACTTTTTTGTGGCCAGCGTTCTAAATTCAAAAGTTTTTATTGTGTGACAGAACTTATGACCTGACTGTGTAAATTTAATACCATTAGTTTGAGGGAGGTCGTGGATATAGTGGTAAAAGAGTTGAGGGGCCAGCACTGAACCTTGTGGTAGTCCGTTGTTTAGTATTCTAGTGCGGCTTTTGGCGTTTCCTAGGTGGACTTTGAATTGGCGTTCGGTCAGCATGCTTGAGATAAGGTTTGCTATCTCTCTACTTGGAATGGCGGTCAGGATTTTGTAGACGAGGCCTTGTCTCCAGACAGTGTCTTAGGCTGCCGTTAGGTCTATGAAAACCGCGGTGGACTTAAGCTGCTTTTGAAAACCGAACTTAATATAGCTGGTGAGTGATAGGACCTGGTCTGTGCAGTTTCTACCTCTTCGAAAGCCGGCTTGCTCTGGCGGTGTGACTGCTTCAATGTATGGTTCAATTCTGCCAAGCAGGACTCTTTCCAGCAGTTTGTAGACGCAACTGAGAAGTGCTATGGGACGGTAGTTTTCCGGCAATTGTTCTGTTTTTCCAGGTTTGAGTGTTGCTATTACTTTAGCTATCTTAAATTGTTTGGGGAGTATATTGTATGCTAGGATGTCAGAGAACAGGGCGGTAGTCCAGCTTACTGCGGCATGTCCCATGTGTTTGAGGAATTCATAGAAGATCTTGTCAGGCCCGGCAGCCTTGTTATTTTTCAGGAGCTTGATTCCGTTGATTACTTCGCCTATCCCGAAAGGTCTGGAGAGGTGTGGGTTTGAGGGTGCACACTCTTTGAGGCTCTTAAGACTCCTTTTGATCTTTTTGGTGAAAATCTTATCGCGTTTGGCTCGGGTTACCTGAACCATTCGAGCTGCTATGGCGTCGGGACTTGTGCCTTTGCACACATTCTGCGTGTGGTGTTTGCCTGTTAGGCTATTCAACGTTTTCCAGGCTTTGCGACTGGATTTTCTGTAGTCCATTTGTTCTACCACAGTCTTCCACTTCTCTTTTCTGTGGGAATCGAGAGCCTGAAGTAGTTATGAACCTTTATTGTGGTCTCCTGTGTTTTTGTACTCCCTATATAGGTCTTCGCTTTCGGCATTCCAACCTGGGATATATTCTTTCCTGAAGCCTCTGGGTATGGTTTTCTTGGCTGTTCGGATGATTATGTTGATAAATTTGTCGTAGTTTGCGACGGTCGGCTCAAGGTCCGCGGATAGTAGGTCTGAGTCGAGCTTCTCCTTGAAACCCTCCCAATCAGCTTGGTTGAAATTCCACCTTGGTAGAGGCATCGAGTTAGACAGCATGATTTTCAGGCCAACGTCCAGTATGACAGGTCGGTGTTGGCTATTAGGGAAGACAGGCAGGACTAGACGGGTTAAAGGTAGGGGTTGGTCTAGAGAGTCTTTCGATATGAATGTGAGGTCGGGATTATAGTCTTTTTTCCACCTCGCTGAATGGAAGGTACCCATGTCTTTGGCGTCAAACATTAGGTGAAGGTCGAGGTGTTCCGCCCATTGCACCAGCTGTTCCCCGTTTTTGTCTGTCTTCTGATACCGCCAGTTAGTGTGATGGCTATTGAAATCACCCATGTAAACACAGGGGTGGGTGTGCTGTGGTGGACTTGACTGAGGCCACTTGGCGTTAGGTGGTTTGTAGACATTTATAAGGGTCAAGTCGTCGACTTTTATAGTAATGGTAAAAATCTGGTTGTCAACATTTGCATTTATAAGTTGGACACCACTGAGGGAGGATCTCGCGTATGTGGCTATGCCGTATTGGCAGTGATGGAGAGCCTTTACTAAGTTATAACCCAGGAGTTGGCCCCTCCTATCGAGATCTGTCGTGTCTTTAGTATGTGTTTCTTGAGTGTGTACGATGTCAATCTTTTGGTCGTTTAATGTCCTAATTAAGAAGTCACATTTTGAAGCGCTTATGCCTTCTATGTTCAGCTGCAGGATGCGGACGGATGGTCCAACATTCTTGGTCGTTTGGCTCTGAGAAGACCCTTTTAGATTTGTAGTAACCATTTTAAGGTTATGATATCTTCTTAGTGTAGCCTATTTGCCTATGATTTCCAGTTTCACCACCCGGGGGACACGTGCAGGGTTTCGGTGGGTACACTCCTGCGGACGCGAACTAGAATTGTCCCCCAATGATATGGTCATAATGTATCAATATTAAAATCAAAAATAAGTTTTTAGCACGTAGTATAACATTATGCTGGTCGTAACGTGCAGTTTTTTTACGCAGTAAACAGGGTTTATGATATGTGTGTAGATAAACACAATTAAATTACTCGGCTGATAATAACGGTTTGTTCACCGTACTGTAACATGTTACCGATCCACATTAAATGTAATTATTATATTATTAAGGAACAATATGGTGACATTCATACACAAAAAAACTGTCTTCCATGACATCCAGACACGAAAGGTGGCAAATAAAGAACTAACACCACCAGAGCTCACAACTCCTCCGGTGAACGAAACACTCAATTTATTATACCACGGTTGCTTAACAGCCTACCTTCTCATTCAAAAGATACAATCACCCATAATAATTTGGAAATCAAAATATACAATACTTCCTTAGTGCCATGGCTGAAGAACGACCCGAGCTATGAATGCCTACTAGTTTGCCAGTCTCAAACCGATGTCGACACTTTGTGAAATAAGTGTGAACCCACTAATACTCGTAAACACACGAGTATCACGCACGTATATTCCCAGTATCACGCACTAACCTCCATGTCTTTTGTGATGTAAATGATGTATTTTGTAAGCCAGACCAACGACAGGGTTTAGAATTTACGTTCTTTCATGTTCACCTAACAACACAAAGACTATTCGGGGGCTTCGCTGCGCTCGCCCCCTCTAGTCTTCACCTTATCTACCGCGGTGTTTGCCCTGGTATTTCGTTTCCAATTCAAGTTTAAAGCACTTCACAATTTAACGGTTTTATTATAAACTAACGCGTCATATCGTAAATAGTACGGTACAGTTTACAATTTATCTATAGTTTGTAAACTAACGAGAAAAAAACGTTACATTATAAAGTAAAGGTTTTGAAAATCTTAGGGTGACATACAGACTGTACTGTTTGACCTCTGTTTGATAAATAAATTTAAAAAATCTGCCTCAAAATGATGAGAAGTATGCTCAACGAGTTTCTTCTAACTATCACACATTTTATAAACTCCTCTCTCTCCAATAGTTCCTTCTGTGCTCACTCTGCTTGCACTGCTTCAGCAGCGCCTTTAACAGCGTCGATTTGGATATCCTCGTTGAGACACTGAAGTCCCTGAATGTATCCTCCGTCTCTGATAGCTGGTGGCTGATAGCAACTTATTAAGTCGGAGGTGACTTCAGCAGAGTGGTATTCCCTCTTCTTTATTTTACTCTTTACTGTCTTCATACTCATACATACATGCCCTGCCCGTCCTGCTCGAGAATTCCCTTGACACAACCCGTAACACATAAGAATATCAGCATATTCTTCATTAGAAAACACCGGCATCATGAACCAAAATCTCACAATCCAAATCACAAGCAAGTTTCGACTTGCTTGTGATTTGGATTTGATTGAATCTGTAATAGGACTTCGGTACTAGTTACACAGCCAGGTCACAGTACAGGGGAAGATTCAAAAGTCCACAAAACAAGCAAAGTCGCGTTGAAAGAAAATGTTAGCTCAGGGAGGAAGGTATTACGGTACGCACAGGACAAGTTACGATAGTACGCGTAAGGACCTTGTAAGGACCTATCCGTGGACTATCCAGTCCAGTTATTGACAGACGTCACCTAGAGTACTTAAAATTCAAATTTCGAAGAAAACATAATTTTCCTTAATTTTATGTCAAAACTTTTCGTCTCGGCCTCATTAATTTTTGGATTATTCTAAATTATAAAACTTTTTCACATCAGCTGTTCTGTAATGCATTTTCCTCATGAATTGACCTGTTTTGATGTTCATCATCAGAAGTCTACTGCCATTTACAGAAAACCTCATCAAAATCAGTCCATTCGTTTGACCACTATTCTTTTTTAAGCAGATAACTTTCGAACGGCTTAACTGATTTTAACAAAACATATCTAAGAACCACCGCAGAGATGTCTTATTTTATTTACAGAAAACGGCATCAAAATTCGTCCACCTGTTTGACTTCTAGAGTGCCACGGACAGGCATACAGACAGACAGACCGACAGACTGACAGAAGCTTCAAACTTATAACACCCCCTTTTGGACATCGGGCGATAAAAATAAAATAATTTTGCCCTTACATCTTAAAACCCTTTTTTTTAAATCACCGGTCATCTTAGAGTCCGCTACCTTATCTACTTTGTCGCCCAATTTTCCCAAGAATAATAAACATTTTATTTGACTATTGTACCTCATTGAATAGCTAGAGAACTGGAGATGTTTTAAGTTTTGTTTGCACAAACAGTTACAAGTTTATTTTTTTGGTGACACTGCTTCAAAGTCAACCCATTAAGTAAACATGCGATATTCGGTTTTCACCATAAGCCTGTATTATAGGTTTTTTTTGCTGTGGTCGGTTCTTTTTTGTTTCTAAATATTAAATTAACTCTATTATTACCTAATACCAGCAAAATACCTGGACTTAATCAGCTAGATTAGGAAAATTGGTGCGAAATATGTTGTAAAGTGGGATTTTTCCTCGAAAATCTCTAAAGACCCTTACTCGAAAACGGTAAATTTTCGGGTAGGGTGTTTCATAGAAACAATGGTTGGTTTTGATCCGTGCTAGCATCTCCCAACGTATGTAGGTCGACTTACCAGTCACCCTGTATATATATATATATATCTAACTGGAAAGGCAGAGAAATTGCTTCTTTAACCGGTTTATGAATATATTTAGTGATGGACTGTCCCTGATAGTGCAGGAAAGCTCATTCCACAGTCGGTCGTATGGCTCGTATTCTATGAACCCTTGCTCGTAGGTTGCAGTGGAGCATTCTGGGGCTTTGAGCATAGACGCCATAAGAGTTCTCCAAGGCCTGCTTGAAGAAAGAAATTAAAAGCGATCACGCAGGATGTTAGGGTAATGAGGGTTCTACAAAATATTATAGAGGAAACACAGGATATGAGAATCCCGTCGAAGCCGAATCGGTAGCCACTTCAACTCCCTGCGATGTTGAGATATATTTGAAGGTCATCCACGTAGAGATAATAGAAAGAAGACAGGACATCGGATATGAAATTAATAAATATTGAGAGTAGAAGAGGAGAGATAATGCCACCTTGGGGGATACCAGAGGAGAGGTCACACCACTCCGTACAAGCCTCCTCCAACTTGATACGGTGTTTTCGGTCTCTTAAGTAAGAGTTAAACCAGCTGGCAGAGATGGAGGAGACATTAAGAGAATTGAGATGTTCAACGAGAATGTCGTAGTCAACACACTGCTGCAGTCTAGCAGAGCCAGCACTGAGAGCTGCCTTCGATCCATGGCTACCTGAATATCATCAGTCACTTGTAATAGAGCCGTAACAGTACTATGACCCATTCTAAAGCCTGACTGAAAAGTATTCAGTAGATTTTTAGAGGATAGATAATGGGATAACAGAGAATGGACGATGGATTCGAGGACTTTAGAAAGGATCGGCAGGATAGAAATTCATTATTTATCGCCTTTGATATCGCGATTCTCACATCCCCATCTGCATCTGCAACACCTAATTTAATCCTCGATACCCTGGCTTCTTTAGAGCTCGTTTTGAATTAATGTCTTCGGATAGGCCTCAGAGACCAACAACGGTCACTGTTTATACTGCAGCAACACAGCGCAGCCAAATATTAAGGTGATATATCGTCAATATCGACACCTGTTGAAGTTTTACACGACAAAGAAGAACTTCTAGTAGGACAGTTGAAATTCAATAAATGTAATGATGAGAGCTTCGAGCTTGCACGCGAAGAAGATCCTTAAATAAGCACGGTCTTCTCAAAGTGCCATGAAAAAAACTGCGAATTTGATTTAACTTACACAAAATCACGCGAATCTCCTCCTCAATATCTCAATCAAAGTTGATGATGTCGTCCATCGGTAACACCTCGTTCAGCTGTTCTACCTGCCCGGCAATGTCAAACTCCTCCAGAACTGGAAAACCTCCTCGCACAAGCACTTCATAATCCAACTCACCTCGTGCCAAAAGAGCAAAATTAATGGGCCTCTTTGCTGACACACCAGCTTCCCTCCAAGCCGACAACTTCTCAAAGTCAATAATGAGGCAGTTTCACCAAATACTCCAACAACAACAAATTGTTCCGATTTGCTCTTTTAGAAATTGAATCTGAACCTCCACAATTCTCACAATAAAATGGTTTTGATTCGGTTTCTTGGCCACAAATCAAAATTCTCCTCCTCAGCAACAAAAACAAAATGATTCTGGCTTGAATGAAATCCCTTGTGCAAAAAATCTTCACACGAACGCAGCTGCCCCCTCCAGGTTACCTTGGCGTCGCCAAGTCCATCCGCAGCTTGAGCTGACGCCTCAAGGCCTTTGGCAGCTGGGCTATCATCAACAATCTTCCGAAACACACCGATGTCCTCGACGGAGAACTTCGTCAAATCGCAGAACTTCCTCAGGCGACAAAACCACTCCCACTACTCCGTCCGGTTACCTCACGTTTACAAAAGTCAAAAAACTCATCGTGGCACTCTACAGTGTAATAGGTGGGGTGGTCTAGCAAGGCTAGGGCATACTTACTGGGTTAGGTAGTGTGCAGGTGGTGGGCCAGCGCTTGGAAATCCGGCAGTTCCTCATAGTCACACAGCTTCCCCTCTGGTCTGCTAAGGAGAGAAGTTGAGAATTCTCTATAATCTTCCTAACAACGATCTACTAAATAACTCCAATTGCCAGTCGCCAAATTAAAATCAAACTCGAATCTTCTGACATCAATTGGGACATCATTCATGTAATCAGCCTCTCTCTACACGTCTAAATTTAAACTTTTTCAGCTCATGAATGTATAACTTCAACTTGTTACGAGTGAACGTGAGTTATGTCTGAAATTGATGAGAGCTACTACCCCAACAAGCTAAGTTTGCACCCCGCGTCGATTACGTCACATTGACGCTTAGGTACGGTCTGCAAAAAAGGGTTAGCTATGACTTTAAAAAAGAAAACTAATGTTGGTTACAAAATTATAGCTGCTAAATTTGTAGTAGTAGATAGTAGAAAAAAGCAGATATGTTGCAGTTGTGGCTTTATTGTAACAAGGTTAGGTAATTTATAAAGTTTTCATTAAATATAGACAACACATGTTTTACTTTGCATTTATTATTTTTATCATAATATTATATATGGGTACTTAAAATATACCCAAAAAATTTGGTATGACTATCATAAGAAGAATCACTAGCTATTGGTTCGATGTCCGATATTTTGCTTTCGCTCTCACTCATATAAATGACGGAATCATCACTTGCTTCTCCTCCAAGAGGTATAATTAATTCTCGTCGATTTATATCCTCGAGGTGGTCGCTCTCCCAGTATTGACGCCCGAGCCTTTCGACGTGGTTCACCTAAAAAAAATGCATCAGAATCTGTTTTTAGCATTCCGTACCCAAAGGGTAAAGGGACTAAGACTCCACTGTCCGTCTGCCTGTCTGACCGTCTGTCACCAGGCTGTATCGCATAAACCGTAATAGACGACAGTTGAAATTTTCACAGATGATATATTACTGTTGCCGCTATAAAAACAACAACTAGGGTTAGGGTTAGATCAAAAATGCTTAACAATGCGTATACGTTACCTCTTTTCTCCCTTTGGCAGGTGTGATTGAATTTATAGCATTCCGCGTAAGTTTTTCAATTTCATTTTCCCAATGGTTTATGTTTTTGTCTGCCACCCTCTGTTTCACCAAATTCCATACAGATGCGATTGGATTAAGATCCCAATGATAGGGTGGCAGACGCAAAATATCGTAAACAACATATATTTTCGGTGGTTTTATTCTTAGTATAATTTCATTAAATTCTCTCTTGAGCATATTTTCTTCAAATGCCACGTTATGAGCGCGTAACCATTCTTGCATTTCGCCTTTTAAAGATGCACTTGTTGACGCCTTTTCGCTTTGGGTTAAATGGTAGGCTGCGTTGTCAATGACTACAATCCTACAATCACATTTTGTGGCAGGTTTGGTATCAATTTTTCTTGAAGCCTTTTTGTAAAATTTCATCTCATGGTGATAGTCTCCTTTATATAAAAGATCTGCGCCAGGTATAAACTCATTCTCTCCTCCAGCTTGAAAAATAATCTTTGCTTTTTTGCCAGCACTTACTTACTGTATAATAGGAATTAATCCACGTTTCGTCAAGGTACGTAACCCGTTTTTTGTCGGCGCTAAGGGCATTGCTCTCTTTTTTCCGCCGCAGATTGCGAGCTCTCCAAGCAGCGATATCGGGTTTTTGTATCAAAACGACCCGGGCTTGTTGCACTTTTTAAATTTGTAGCCTAGTTGCTCAGTGATAATTTTTCTCTCTTTCGCCTGGAAAGTTCAGATCTCTTTTTGCAATTTTGAGATTTTTTAAAGTTGGGATTTCTTTTTCGATTGTGTAAAATGAATTAATTATATTCCTCAGAGCCCAGATGTCAAAACTGTCAAGTACAATTTTTTTATGACATTGTTTGCATTTTTTACCCGGTGTCGATAATTTCGGTGGACTTAATTGGGCACTGGTACTTGGACGTGGCGAAGAAGGCGGCTGTGGCAGAGAACTTGAAGCTGGTAAAGCTGGTTAAGTAGCTGGCTGCGATAATCGTTGGCTTCCGTTTTTATGTTCATTAGCATTGCATCCTCTTAGATATGCCAGTTGCAGCAAATGTTCGCTGAATCAATTTATCAACAGGTCATCCTTTTATTAGCTTTTTCTTGTTCGAAAAAAATCATTACTTTCAGTATTATGTTTCTCCCTTCACTGTGTATCACCTTTCCTTTTATTTTCGTTGAACACAACAAGACACTCCACTACAGGGTCAACAAAAAATTAACAAAAACAGTCCAATAATATAACAAAACAGTGGTAACAACAAAACTTCAACAAAAAACTTAAGAAAAACAGTTAAAAAAAAAACAACAAATAGGAGACTAAAATTCTTAAGACGTGTATCGGTGATAAAAATGCTATCCGTACTGAGAGGGCGACAGGGCGATCGCGGGTAGGTGAGCGGGGAAGTAGTACAGCTGGAACTTATGGAGTCAACAGGGCGATCGCGGGTAGGTGAGCGGGGAAGTAGTACAGCTGGAACTTATGGAGTCAACAGGGCGATCGCGGGTAGGTGAGCGGGGAAGTAGTACAGCTGGAACTTATGGAGTCAACAGGGCGATCGCGGGTAGGTGAGCGGGGATGTAGTACAGCTGGAACTTATGGAGTCAAGAGGGCGATCGCGGGTGGGTGAGCGGGGAAGTAGTACAGCTGGAACTTATGGAGTCAACAGGGCGATCGCGGGTAGGTGAGCGGGGAAGTAGTACAGCTGGAACTTATGGAGTCAACAGGGCGATCGCGGGTAGGTGAGCGGGGAAGTAGTACAGCTGGAACTTATGGAGTCAACAGGGTGATCGTGGGTAGGTGAGCGGGGAAGTAGTACAGCTGGAACTTATGGAGTCAACAGGGCGATCGCGGGTAGGTGAGCGGGGAAGTAGTACAGCTGGAACTTATGGAGTCAACAGGGCGATCGCGGGTAGGTGAGCGGGGAAGTAGTACAGCTGGAACTTATGGAGTCAACAGGGCGATCGCGGGTAGGTGAGCGGGGAAATAGTACAGCTGGAACTTATGGAGTCAACAGGCGACTGAATCACGTTAGTCGCCTGATGAGCATGCACACGGAGCTACTAAAATGGGTCTGATCAATGACGCTAATTACCAAATAGTTTACATGAGTCACTTCGTAACTTCCTGTGTAACAAATATAATAGTTGCGCACACGTTGCCGGATATTCAATACTCCAATTTGCGTGACAGGATCCATCTTTGAAACTATAAAGATATGAAGGTTTTCTATCATTAGAACGTATAAAAATAAATAATAAAATTCAAAATTCAAAAAGAGTTTATTTCCATAAGAAACACATAGGTTACACTTGGAGAATGTCAAATCTTAAACTAACACATACATAAGGTATAGAAAAATAAAGAACTCTCTTTGAATTCCGTCACCTCAATGTTTTAGATGCTGGAAGCAAAGAGGCAAATCAAATCAAATCAAATCAAAAATCATTTATTTCCATAGGATGTTGTTACATCACTTAGATCCGTCATTACATTTTTTTGGGTGAGTTCACTAACACAATGGCGGAATCTGTGGAGAAGAGCTCACCGAAGAAACTCCACAGTCGTCGCATCTTTTGCGTTTCCTTTTTTAAATAAAATATTGTCAAATTACAAAATGAATGCTAATTATATATCGAAACAGCCTGTTACTCAAACAATCTATTCCCATGGACATCTGTTCTCTAAGTAATCAGATATCCTATAGTAACCTTTTTTATACAATTTCTGTTTTATTATTATTTTAAACTTGTCTAAAGGTAAGTTTTTAATATCAGTAGGGACCTTATTGTAATAGCGTATACAATTGCCTTTAAAAGAAATAATAATTTTATGTAGTCGGCTTACATAAGCAACCAACTTGTCTTTATTTCTAGTATTAAAATTGTGTATATCACTATACTTCTGAAAATTAGTTATATTTCTTTTTACATACACAAGATTGTCATAGATATATTGAGACACAAATGTCAGAATATTGATTTCTTTAAACTTTTCCCTCAGTGACACTCTAGGCCCTAATCTATAAATTGCACGAACAGCCCGTTTCTGCAGAATAAATATACTATTAGCATTCGCAGCGTGACCCCACAATAAAATACCATAGGTCATTAGACTATGAAAGTAACTAAAGTAGACTAGTCTAGCGGTGTCTACGTCGGTATTTTTTTAACTGCGAACGCTGCCGAACTCAGTCTATTCGACAATTTATTTATATGAGGATCCCATTGTAGTTTGGCGTCTAAAGTAGCGACTAGTAACCTCCAGCTTTATATGTTATTTTTTACAGAATTGTAGCAAACACCTTCCCAGGCATTCTTGTCTTCTACATAATCTGATATTTTATAGTAAGCCTTATATAATAATAAATGTTACCCATGAATGTTCCCAGCGAGGGGCACGGGCCTTTACTAGGATACGAGTAAGATTGAGCCAAATTCCACCACACTGGCTCAGTGCAGGTTGATGAAGGGGTTTCAGGCTATTGGACCACCCGACTGTCAGAAGTTATCAAACCGCCCTATTAGAGCCTCTGTCACAGCTTTAGAGTAGCAATAGTAGCCGGGACCAACAGCTTATCAGTGTCATCCGAAACAGCGAAGCGCCCGAAACCTATCTAGAAATGGAGACCCATCCTGTACCCGTCTCGGTCAGATATTTCCGATGTGCGAATACTGCTAGTCCACTGACGCTTCGGACGCACACATAAAGTATTTAAGATAAATTGGCTTAGATGGTCGGTACCGGGCGTCGAATCCGCATCTCCTGCGACATAGGCGAGCATGAAGCACCTAGACCACGGACACCCGCACGAATTGTTTTACAGAGACATACAAAGGTCGCTCTGAACACATGAATAATTTATAAGACGAGCGAAGTTCACATAGTTGTGTGAGTGTTAATTGAACCTTGTCTTATTTACCAGGACGATCTAAATCTGATAATATATGATATACGCGACTCCAGTTTTTTTATGATTTAACATAACAATAGAAAGCAGACATGCAGGCCTCCAAACATACACAATCTGTCAGGTTAATGACCTGTATTGTAAAAATGGGCACGACTAGAACGAAAAAAAGAGCATTTATTTGTATCTTGCAACGGTTTTTCTATATATGTATAGTAAGTATGTCGTTGCCAATATCCTTTCATATTGTATATTTTTTGGAAGTTTTGTAGTTACTTACACACTTTACTTCTTCCTCTAATGCCACACTAGAATGCCCTTTATTGTCGGTCTTTCAATAGTTATATTATCAAATCCAGCACGAGTCACGACAATCTATAGTCAGCTTGTTTTCCAGGTAAATGTCAGGTCTCTCCTGAATAATGCATGCCTTCGTGCCCGGACTGATTCAGCGATCTCCAATATTGTTTTGACCATCGAGATGGACGGTCTGATACTGGCTAGTTCACCTGGTTACGAAAGAAGACCATCGCTACAGGATTTCTGTAGCTTTTGCTGAGCCGGAACTATTTCACTGTAACCATACACAACTCAGTACGAATGAACGTATACATTTTTCCCAGGTTGTGATATTGTATAGAAGGTTATTTTTGGACCCCTAGCCAAAAGTTAATATGATTTGTAAAAATAGATAGAAAATTATTTGTTACAAAATTAACTTTTCCTTTATTAGGGTTCCGTACCCGAAGGGTGCCAAGGGGACCCTATTACTAAGCCTCCGCTGTCCGTCCGTCTGTCACCAGGCTGTATCTCATGAACCGTGATAGTAAGACAGATGAAATTTTCACATATGATGTATTTTTGTTGCCGCTATAACAACAAATACTAAAAAACATAATAAAATTGATTTTTAAGGGGGCTCCCATACAACAACTCTTTCAATACCACATACAAACTTATGAATGCACCTGGTTACGTGAATGGAGTGTGAAAATAGCCGCACCAATAACTTTGTAAACAACATTTTGCTATGTTAAATCCAAACTATTCGATCCACACCATCCCTACCATTGTACGGTGGTACGGAACCCTTCTTGCGCGAGTTAGACTCGCACTTGATCGGTTTTTTAATCAAAATGTCAAGCCTCTTTGTGAATCCTAAATTTCTAGGCGAGTTCGGTCACTCTTACGCTCAACCTGACTTGAGCCGCGTGCACATAAGTAAAGAAACGGAACAGAGACAAAGATTTATAGTAGAGTCGACAGGTAGTTTCAGCTAGAAAAAGGTCAAAAGTTAATGAAACTTCGGAAGGTTATTCAGGGGTTAATTAACATTTTCTCAAGTTTTGGACCTCAAGGACCCTGTGCGAAAAGAGCGGGGGGGGGACTACAAAAATTTCGACCTTCCTCTTGTTTTTCTTAAATAACTTTTTTCCCTTACATCTTACAACAAAAACAACTTTTTTGTAGAACGTTAAATTTCCCACAATTTTGACTATACAAACATGTTTGTGTGTCAACTCGGTACCAAAATATTAAGATTGGGATAAAAATTCACTTTTAAAAATTCACTAAGAAATGCCCAAACATGCAGAATACCACCTTAGTTCTTCTGTTATACCTGAATTATGATGACATTTTGTTGTAATTATACTTCTTGGTTGCAATCACCGACTTTGGCAACCACCGCCCTCCTCTCCCCCCACCCAACCCAATTCCAAAAGCTGATTGTCTTCTCCGATGAAAACCAATCATATTAACATAATTTTGGTATTGACATTAGTTACTTTTCGGATCGATATCCCCCCTCCCCCCGACTAAATATTTATCCCCGGACAGGTAAAAAAAAGACGTAGTCATTTCGTGGAAAAATTTATGTAATTGACAATATTAAGGTAAATACACAAGACATATGTTATAGGGAATAGAGTTATTATTATTGAAAGGTACTCATATATACATCTATATATCATAGTAGATATTGTCATTCGTAATAATGACAGTTATTTTCGGGATTTCTTAGCCGCTGTTTCTGCTTATAGCAGCTCGTCGTCCTCCAGAGTGATGAGACTGTCAAGGACGTCCTCACCGTCGTCGTATTCATCGACTATGTCTGGTGAATCATCCTCGTTTAAATAAGTTGCGGGGGCGTTTTCACAGGAGTGGCCTGTGCAGTGCTTGCACATTGCTGTGCACCTAAGGCCTGTTTTCTTGCAGCTGCAAGCTCCGGTGCTACAACCTTTGCTGCACTTGCAGGAAACAATCTGGAGGATGTTATCCGGCGCAGCATTTCTGATTGTTTGGATTGGTACAACCCCTCGCGTAGTAAGGCTCCAGCCCCAAACTGATGGAAGAAGTTCATTGCCTAACTGAGCCTGTACTTGCTGGTAAGTGCGGAGGGAGTGGTACTTGGCAGCGACCCTTGTTGGTGGTAGGCGGGCTAGTTGCAAATTCGCCTTCGTCACCGACCGTGTGAATAACCGATACCGCAGGTCGTCGAGATTGTCATTATCAATATCGCCTCCATAAACTGCTACCAGGAACTTTTCTTCAGCGTCACTGATCTGCTGCGGAGTAGCGCTTGGTGTGAGAAAAGGAGCCACTGCTGCTGAGAGAGAGGTATTCTTCATGTAGGTGCTGCAAATTTTGTTCTTCCCCAATCCATACGGTGTTGACGTGGTATCACAACCACTCACTGCGTGGAGGAAAAGTATGTCCTTGGGGGGAAAGGAGCAGGAACTTGGCGAGTAGAGGACACTGGGACCACTGCCTCTTCCACTTTTCTGAAGATAGATGTTTTTTGTAGACACACCTAATACTGTCAACAGAACAAGTATGTCCACATCTTCAGCAATAATGATGACGCTGTCGAATTCACTGGCCTTGGATATGGCGGTGTTGACGATCATCACGTCAGCGTCCTCATATGCCTGCTTCACTTGGATGCTAGCATCCACCATTTTCGTCATCAACATCGAAATGAATGCGCTCTTATTGTGATCGTTTGCCAAGAATGCCAAGATGCACTAGATGTAGACGCCATCTCCAAAAGGTACTCGAATTCGCACAAACACGGATTCACCAGGTTCTCTTCAAAAGATAACTCAACCAATAACTGCAACGATTCCTTCCTGATGATTCTCTGTGTGTGCTCAGCAACCACTGTTTATGCCTAGAAAAAAAGGAAATAAATATTAATTATTAAAATATTATTAACCAGGAATCATAATTACAACAACATATCATCATTATTTGGATAAAACGGAAGAAATAAGGTGGAATTCAGCATTTTTTTGGCATTTTCTTAGCAAATTCTAAGAATTTCCTTTTTTTTCTAAACCTTGTATCTCGGTAACGAATTGACATACAAACATGTTTATTTAATCAAAATTATAGAAAATTTAACGTTCTATAAAAAGTATTCAAGTAAATTTGCTTTAATGTGTAAAGGAAAAAGGTTATTTAGGAAAAACTGGAGGAAGGTCGAAATTTTTGCAGTTTCCCCCCCCCCTCCTCTTTTTGCACAGGGTCCACGAGGTCCAAAACTTGAGAAAATGTTAATTAACCATCCTTTGACAATATCCCGAAGTTTCATTAAATTTTGACCTTTTTCTACCTAACCCCACTTTATCCAACCTGTCGACTGTACTAATATACTTAACCTACTATAAGCATACGGCGTCTGTGTGCGTGTCATCAGCCCCTGTGTCGCGTACACGCCGCCACCGGATAAAACCGGTTTACACTCGTCCGGGATGATGACAAATGAAGGGCCCGCACTGCATAAATCACGTATTCTTTGTTTTATCACCTACCTTATCGAATTATTTTAAGTGCAATAATCAGCAAATAGTTAATGCTTGTTTACTGTACTATTTGTATGAACAATACGAGGAAAAGAAAAGATATTTCATACTTCATTTATCCCAAGGAGTCTAGCAGGTAAGTAAATGAATACCAGATAATACCTATCGCACATACCGTATTATTTAGTTAGGTACTTAATTGTTATTAGTATTTTGTTACAAAAGTAATTGGGTAAATCTACAAATATTTTGCTGTTTGGTTTCCGAATCGTCATTTGCATATGCATATAATCTGGCTACCCCTTTATATTCCCATAAAGGGGTAGCCAGAGCTGCTGGATCACATAATCAGTCCACATGACATCCACGTTCAGCAATTTATTTTATTCTCTTTTGCCATCCCTACTAAAATAGGTATGAATTTTGCACGCTCCTTTAAAGGATTGTCTCTGTTACTATTCCCTACTCACGTGCCGCGAACGACCCAGAATAATAATAATGGGTGGAGCGCGCGTTGAACAAACGAGCATAATTTTAATTTATGTTCGGACAAATTGCAACAAAATATCGTTTTATGATAATTTTCATAAATTGATTATACTCCTGCAATACTATGACGTGTAAACATTTGGCTAGGGGTCCAAAAATAACTCTGTATGTATGTGTGATAACATTGTTTATTTCATTCGCATAAATTCTTTATATTTCTATTCTTCGTTGTTTCTATTATATGTCTACTTTTTGTATTTTCTGTGTTCTTTTTTGTGTATTGTGACGACTTAATAAACGCTTTATCTATCGATCTATCATTGGTCGGAGAATTGAACTATTAATTTTAATATTCCATAAATTTTAGTAAACAGAAGTAGTTAATTTCGTCAATGTCACAAATATTTATAGAATTTGTGTTAATTTGAATTGTTGCTCGTAAACATCCACGGGAAATGTACGGATATGGTGGGAACCTAGTGTTTTCTGCGGACATACATATTTCCCAGTATTAATTTTTTGGGATCAATTATTATTTGATACTGTGATTATCGTCGTGAATCAAGACGAAGGTTTCAGCTAGCTAGTGGATGACATTATTCAACGAACCGGTCCGATGTCTTCAAAGCTGCTCTAAAACTGGAGGTCGTGCCAGTGCCAGGGTTCTATGGCAATTATTCTCCAAGTTTGTATTGTGATGTCAGCTGAGGCACAGATTAATAAAGGTGGCTTACACGGCTGGTTGTGAAGTTGGCCTGGTCACCAATAAACAGATACAACTCAAGGATCTTGACATGCCATGGTCTGATTGTGTCCTGTTGTCTAATGTTTCTATGATTCAAAGTATATTTCAATAAATCTAATCCCCGGATCTTGTGACTACGCTGGTTCTGGTTCTCACTCACTCAGATTGATTTTTGATCTCTTTTAAAAATTGGTTGTGTTTAACAAATACAAATGTAACGATATTAATTATTTAAAAATATAAAGTATTAAGCAGGAATAAATAATTAAATTTTTGTACCACGAGTTCTGGGTTGAGCTACACTAACCCCATACAGTCCCGTCATTTAAGAAATCTTGAAAAATGTAATATACCTTTTTTGACAAAGTCGCTTTTACGTGGTTTTTAAATTGCTCATGTAGCAATTGCTAAATTTCCAGAGATATCACAAGATATCTCTGGAAATTTAGCAATTTAGGAAATTTACAACAATGTAGTAGAGAATGCACTGACCCTTGAAAATATTGCTCTAAACAGTTTAGAGCAATATTTTCAAGGGTCAGTGCATTCTCTACTACAAAAAGATAATTTCAGCCTAGGTGCGCCCCAGTAACTGGGGTAACTAGGCTGAAATTATTTTTTAGATTAACTTTATAGATATCGGTAAGTTTAGAATTTTTTTTAAGGTTCTTGCGGACATAATATTTTCGTTAATAAATTGACTAGCTCTAGTTAGTACGTCGATTTCTTAATCTTAAGTAGTCTATGCGTTTTAAATTATAAATTGCTCGAATAGCTCTTTTCTGTAAAACTAAATAGTTTGAATATCCACTGCTTTCCCCCACACCAAGATACCATAGAATATGACATTATGAAAATAACTAAAATATACTAGCCTAGATGTAGCCACATCCGTGCTTGCCTGATGTTCCTATCAGCGTTAGCCGCAGAACATAATCTACCAGCTAATTTCTCTACGTGAGGTCCCATTGTAATTTACTATCAAAGGTTATTCCAAGAAACTTCGTATCATTTGCTAATTCTGACGTGTTGCTGTGTAAACTGGTATCAACTTGCCTTCATTTAGAAGTGAGAATTTAATACACTTGATTTATCTTAGTAGCATTTAACAATAAATTATAAACTGTGAACTAATTCAACAAACACATCTTCCAAAACTTATTTTTGGCTTTTAATTTTGAAGGCCAGTGAAGTATCATCAGCAAGCAACACTATGTCAGTAAATTTCCGTACCAGTAATAAGAAAGAGTCTAATATGAAACCTTGAGGAACGCCAATTTTTACTCCCGATCCATCAGATTTAACGCCGTTGATTTCTGCCTTTTGAATCATATTGCTTAAGTATGATCTTAACAGATCTGTCGCAGTTAGTTGGTTAACTCTCTAGACCGTCAATGCCGACGTTTAACCAAGTCACTAAAATTCCGTCAGACATATGAGTGAACGAAATGTTTAACGAGTTGTCTAAACGTTCCTAGGCAACATAATTCATAATTTCTTTATTGCACACAAATCATACAGAAAACAAGAGTTACATAAAAAAGTGTACAAAGGCGAGCTTATCTCTAGTAAGAGATCTCTTCCAGCAAACCAGGTTAACTTGGGAAAAGTTGATGGTTGAGCAGGGGTAGACCTATGTCTACAATATATAAAATAATAAATAAAATACATTATATAATAACCATAATAATATACTAAATACTTATAATATACTACAACTACTATTTTATACACTATACCAATATATAAAACTATAACTCTAAAGGGAGAGTAATGCTTCTTCACAGGACTTTTAAAGATATTCAGAGTAGGACTGTCCCTGATGGTGCAGGGGAGTGCATTCCACAACCGAATGGCCCAGGCTCTAAACCCATTCTCATAGAAAGCGGTGTTATGCTGTGGAGTTCTGAGCATGGAAACTGCGTGAGTTCTCCGAGGTCTGCTGGAAGAAATAAATTAAAAACTGTCTCTTAGGAAAGTTGGGTAGCGTGGATTACGTAAAATGTTGTAAAGGAAATTGAGGATGTGTGAATCCCGACGAAGACGAATCGGCAGCCACTTTAACTCCCTGCGATGTTGTGACACATGGTCGTATTTGCGCAGCTCGAAGATAAACCGAATCCCGAGATTTTGAAGTCGTTCGAGTTTGTTCAGTAGTTCTTCGTTAGCACTGACCCATCAGACATCAGCGTAATCGATAAAGGGTAGAATGAGAGATTGAGTAAGAGTGATTTTGGTATGTCGAGGCAAAAAGTACCGAAGTCTCCTGAGAGAGTGAGGTAGAAAATACTCGACCACTTACCTCATTGACATGCGATGACCAGGACAACTGGTTGTTGAAGATTAGACCCAGGTTTTTAACTTTATCGCTATATACGATTGTGGTACCATTAAAAGTGACAGGTGGAATGGAATGTTGCTGCAACAATTTAAGAAAATGTCTGGTACCTATGATCATGGCCTGGGACTTACTCGAGTTGACCAGGAGTCCAAAGGAGCCCAACTTCTGATACCCTCAAGATCAGCGTTGAGTGTCTCCACAGCAGAATGTGCATCGTTAGGAGAGAAGTGGCGATAAATCTGGAGATCATCAGCGTAAAGATGATATGAGGAAGACAGGACGTCCGAGATGGAGTTAATAAAGATCGAGAATAGAAGAGAAGAAAGAATACCACCTTGAGGGACGCCTGTAAAGAGGTCACACCATTCAGTGGATATCTCTTCCGACCTGATACGCTGTTGCCGAACCCTCAAATAAGAGTCGACCAAGGCAGAGAAGGAGGAGACGTTCAGAGATCTGAAAAGCTCAACGAGAATGTCAAAATCTACGCAGTTGAAGGCACTACTGAATTCAAGTAAAGCCGTTTGCGGTCCATGGCTACCTGGATGTCATCGGTGATTTTCAGGAGAGCCGTGACCGTGCTATAACCCGGTCTGAATCCTGACTGGTACATGTTCAGCAGATTGTTTGAGTGAAGGTAATAAGAGAGCTGGGTATGGACAATGGATTCAAGGACTTTGGAGAGGATGGGTAGGATTGAAATAGGTCGATACTCTTTAAAAGAGGTGGGACTGGAAGTTTTAGGAAGCGGGATGACTAATGCTTTTTTCCACATGGTGGGTAAGATGGCATTTGATAGGGAAAAATTTATAACATGTGTAATAGCTGGCAGTAGTTCATCCTGGATTGTTAAAAGCATTTTAACGCAGATGTTTCCATCACCTACGGCTTTCGATCTGACTGTCTTCTTGAACGCATAGATTCCAACATTGCTCAAGTTTAATGGTGTGGTAAAGACTCAGAGCGCAAGCTCTGAAGAGTGGCTTGTTTAACTGTGGGATCAATCACAACAGGTGGGGCAGAAAGGAACTGGTTGAGACCGTTGAGATCTACATTACCAGTATGTAAGTCCTGAGTCTTACCTATGCCAAGTGTTTGTACAAAACTTATACAATATAAATATTTTTTATGTGTACTCAATTTAAGTTTTAGGTATTTTTTGTTGTTCTCACATGTTCAACCTAACACGAAGGAAAAAGGGAACTTCGCTTCGCTTACCCCCCTTACCCTTCACCTAAGCTACCGCAATGGTTTGCCCTGATATAAGCTGTGCAAATCAACTGTTTTCGTGACGCCATCTTGTTTTCCAACACACCGGCTTTCGGTAATACAGATTGTTAAACGGCGGTATTTAATTAACGGTCAAGAGAGTTAGTTAAGTGTCTGATTTAACCAACCAACTGCGACAGATCTTATGCTTTATTTCTAAATCCGTAATGTACTAATTTCATTAGAAGCGTATCATGATCAACACAATCAAATTCCTTCGACAGATAGCATAACATTCTGATAGCATCCTGTGCGGCCTTCCATGCAGATTATTTTATTGTGGGGTCACGCTGCGAATGCTAATAGTATATTTATTCTGCAGAAACGGGCTGTTCGTGCAATTTATAGATTAGGGCCTAGAGTGTCACTGAGGGAAAAGTTTAAAGAAATCAATATTCTGACATTTGTGTCTCAATATATCTATGACAATCTTGTGTATGTAAAAAGAAATATAACTAATTTTCAGAAGTACAGTGATATACACAATTTTAATACTAGAAATAAAGACAAGTTGGTTGCTTATGTAAGCCGACTACATAAAATTAGTAATTCTTTTAAAGGCAATTGTATACGCTATTACAATAAGGTCCCTACTGATATTAAAAACTTACCTTTAGACAAGTTTAAAATAATAATAAAACAGAAATTGTATAAAAAAGGTTACTATAGGATATCTGATTACTTAGAGGACAGATGTCCATGGGAATAGATTGTTTGAGTAACAGGCTGTTTCGATATATAATTAGCATTCATTTTGTAATTTGACAATATTTTATTTAAAAAAGGAAACGCAAAAGATGCGACGACTGTGGAGTTTCCTCGGTGAGCTCTTCTCCACAGATTCCGCCATTGTGTTAGTGAACTCACCCAAAAAAATGTAATGACAGATCTAAGTGATGTAACAACATCCTATGGAAATAAATGATTTTTGACTTGATTTGATTTTGATTAAATATGAGATGTAAGGGTAATACCTGCATCCGTGTTAATCCAGGTGAAACAGTATTACTTGGCGTGGAGTTGTTTAATAAGGTTGACCTGTGAGAGCATTTGATTCAGTATAATCTTATCATTTTTTTAATTAGTGCTGATCACCTTTATCTCCCGACTTGAACAGAAGTATCAGTTTACTGGAAGAACAGATATTGTTCTGAAATTTGAAGGATCACCCTTCTCTCCCGGCTTAAACAGAGTTTACTGTGTTTCATGAGATCCGGGAAAGCTCCATCGTCAACACATTTATTGAATATATATGCTAAGTGTGGGGCTATTACTAGATTACTGAACCAATGACTTTGACTGACATACCCCACAGGTCTTCAGTATTTTTAAGTCAATTAAGTAATGTTAACGTTTTGACAATATCCTGGGGATATTCATGATGAAATTTAAAATCTACATTACTGATGCTAGTGCTGTTTTTTTTTTACAAAGTCTCTGCTTCATATAGAGATGAATTCAGTAAGGGTAAATTGGTAAAAAATGTTTCGAATGCACGAGCTACTTCAGCGTTGGATTGAAAAACATGATCACCTATCTTTAAGCAGAAATCATTGTCCCTTGGTATAACTTTGCCAGTTTCACAGTTTATTACCTACGCAATCATTTTCTTTCGTTTATTTACATTTTGTTTTTTTCTATTAATGAGTAAAGTTTTTGCAGTTCTGCAAAGGAACTTGAAAGGTTTGGAATATTTTTTAAGATAGTCATGAATTTTTCTATCAAAGTTATTGGTTTCTTGTTTATTGAATTTTATTTGAATAATATTGAAGTAGTCTGAATAGATTTTGTTTGGGTTCTGTTCATTAAAATCCGGTACTGGCAAATTTATATCTAAGTTTTTTGTATGTCTCTAGTCTACGTGATGTTATAGGCCTATAACATGATAGATCAGTCTTATCTTTTCTAACAATTGATTGGGAATGAAACTGTTTGACCGCTGTGATCGGATGGAAAGTAGTTAACTATATTTTTACTTGTAAATACACGGTCACAAAAAACCTCTTCTAAGCAAGTTTGGCAGGTAAGTAAGTGTATTTCTTGTCGGCACTAGAAATCCATGACATAAATTCAATGATTTCAATAAAGTTATTAATCGTTGTTTCATTGTTTTATCTACAAGGAAATCTACATTAAGATCGCCACAAATAATAAACTTTTTTCTTTTATTACATAGTATAGTGAGGGTTTCCGCCATAATTTTCTCAAATATTTCGAAATTTCTTTGGCCTTTTTCTTCCCTCAGAGGTCTGTAGACACTTACAATAATATGGCTATCTAACTCAATACAGGATACCTCTGTTTGCAAGAAAAACAAACGCAAGAAAATCTTTTTGTAGTTTCAACTTAATATTATTTTTACTAAGATTAAAGAACCACCTCTATTCTAATTTTGACATTATTTATATTATGTTAACATTATAGAACCTTACCATACAATGTAGGTACATTGTGAACCTCTCTTTCTAACAAAGGCGTGATGACGTATCCTAAAGTCGTCCTTGAGCTCCAAACGTTATATCCAAGGGCACATAACGTTTTCTATAACTTTCCAGATACGATATATATTTTTTGATGTTCTAAGATTTGCTTGTTTTATTTTTGTTGATTATTATATCTAAATATAAATATATAAATTTCATAATATTGGTTAATAAATGCCTAGTAGCATGTAAGAACGCTAGATATGTTTAAATTATCTACTGGCAGGTAAACAAAATGTGTATTGTGGACCAGTGTTATAAACCAGGAAAGCTTCATAATTTTAAATAAAAACCGCTACTGTTAATACCTTGTTTAGTTATAATAATAAAAAAGGCTGAAACAAACAAATCGAAAAAATATATAGGTAAAATTTTAGAAGATGGTAATTTTTTTATGGAATCTATGGACATCGCTGAAACATTCAATAATTTCTTTATAGATTTAACAAACAGTAGTAATATAAATCCTGACAATAAATTTAATTTGAATTCTAATAATTCTAATTATTATAATATGACAAATAATTGCAATTCTATTTTCCTAAATCCAGTTACATCCGCTGACATATCAATAGTAATTACCTCATTAAAAATACAAATAGTACAGGTTATGATGAGATTAACAACTGGTGGCTACTGGCTGGGAAGCGGCTTCCATAAGAACGAGCTTACGGGCCGGTCGGCGCAATATGTCACCCTTGGTGTGGACATCTGCCACGCGGACCGCTCCGTACTGAGGAGTGGCGCCACCGTCGCGATCTTAACATCGGCTCTGTGATAAAATATTATTTAAAAATATTAAATCATTCTTTTTTGCCATCAAAAGTATTTATTCGGGTAAAATTAGTTCCAAATATACAGTGAAAGTGTTATCTAATCATAAATTTGTGTGTAAAATCAAAAAACATTCAAATAAACAAAGTGTCCAATCGTAATTTTGGTGCATCATATTAATGCACCAAGATTACGAAATATAATAAACAAAAGTGCAATTAACTGTTATTGTGTAAATATATATTAAATAAACGAGGGAACAGTGTAAAAAACAATAAAAATCAAATAAAAACATTCAATAATTTCCAATCACCCTCATTTTAAATAAAAATCAAGTGGAGTGAATTTTGTCAACATTGTGACTCATCGATTAAAAATATTATATAGCAAAAAGATATCTAAGTGGGGTTTGAACTTACGACTCTCGGCGTCCGAAGCGGGCAGGCGCACCACTGCGCCACTCGTCCTTATTCAGTAAACTCGAATTAGCGCGTCGTATGATGCGGCCAGGTTTGTGTCGTCCGAACTAAGCCGTTAAAATACTTAAATATACAGAATAAGTCTCTAACAACAATTGTATTTCATCCATTATGTTTTAGTGAGTTTAGAAAGATATTAACGAATATTGAGCAAAAACCTACTTTAGATATCTATGACATGAGTACGAAAACGTTAAGAAATATTGTAATAAATAACAATAACTTATTTGAATTAGTACTTCTTGTTGTCAACTCTTGCTTATCTGAAGGCATTTTCCCTGATTTACTTAAGCCGGGTAGGGTAGTACCGCTCTTTAAAAAAGGAGATGTCACAGATCTTAGCAATTACAGGCCAGTATGTGTATTACCAACTTTATCAAAAATTTTAGAAGCAGCTATAAAATCTAGAATTGTAAAATACTTCGACGATAATAACATGTTTACAATAGCACAGTTTGGATTTAGAAAAGGTAAATCGACTGAAATGGCAATTAGAAAAGTAATTTATTACATTCTTGATTCCTTAGATTTTTCAAATAGATGTGCCAGTATTTTTTGTGACCTTTCAAAAGCTTTCGATTGTTTGCGTCACGATATATTAATATTAAAATTTCAGTACTATGGGTTTCAAGGCGTTGAACTCAGTATGATGATAAGTTACCTAAATAACCGCACACAAATTGTATCGGTAAATAATCATACTTCTCATCCAGGAAAGATGTCGATCGGGGTACCACAAGGGTCAATCCTGGGACCCGTATTGTTCTTAATATATATAAATGATCTTTGTAATATACTTCCAAGTGAAGCTCATTTGAGCTTATTTGCTGACGATACACATATTGGCTTGAGAGACAAAAGTAAGTCGCAGTTAGATGATAAATTAAACAACGTCATAAGTTTGCTTAAAGAATAGTTTGATGCTAACGGCTTTATTCTCAACTCTAATAAAAGTATCTTAATGTATTATCAATCAAGATTAGGCATTTTTGGTAACTCGACTTCTCAAGAAAATGTATTTTTAGGATATACAATAGACAATACGATTAATCACAAAGGGCATATTGATAAAATTTGTATGAAATTAGCTAGCAGCAATTATGCTCTTTTTAAACTTAAACCATTATTAGATAAAAAATCACTTCTTTCTGTTTATTATGCGTATATACATTCAATTATTAGATATTCTATTACTGTATGGGGTAATGCTACAGAAATTAACAGAGTCCTAAAATGTCAAAAACGATCAATCAGAACAATCAATGGTTTAAAAAAACGCAGCCACGCAAGAGAGCACTTTAAAAAAGATAAAATTATGACAGTTATTTCTCTTTACATTTACAATAGTTTGTTAGAGGTTCACGAAGATAGGGAAATTCCGGAAAAGCAAGATACTGCTTTACCCTATACTTTCCGTGATAATAAAAAACGAACAATAAAAAATAATGAAACCCGTATAGTACCAAAAACAAGATTAGCTAAAGTACAGAAACAAGGTCGTTACTTTAAAATCCTGATGTATAATAAATTACCAAAAAGTCTGACCACTCTAAAATTTTACTTGTTCAAACAAAACTAAAAATATTTTTGGAAAATAATCCATTTTATACTGTCAAAGAATATATGTCAATGGAACTTGTAGAATCTTTGTTCTTGGAAAAATTATAAACAAAATAACTATCATTTCACTGTAAAAAGTTAAATGCAGTAATTTAAATGTCAAATATTTAAGTAATGTAAAATTTGAAATATTTAAGTTAGAATAGGAATTTCAAATATTTAAGTAGTATGTAAGTGTAAAATGTAAATGACTTGCCTGTAAATTATTTTACTTCGAGGCCAATAAATATTTCTATTCTATTCTATTCTATCCGTCTGGCCCTGGGTAGATTGACGTTATCCTTCCTAACGGCCATAAGCCACGAGGAAGGGTAGGGTCAGAGATCAGCACCACGTCTCCCTCACTAAAATTGAATTTGCCGTTGGTGGAGGGTCCTCTTGGTTGGAGCGTAGGCAGGTATTCGCGCAGCCATCAAGCCCAAAACTGGTCCGCAAGACGTAAGCTCCGACGCCAGTCGCATCTTCTAGATAAGTCTGCGTCCGTCAGCGAGCTGGTCCATGGTACGACAGAAGAGGAACCAAGGATGAATTGGAATGGTGTGATGGCTTCTGGTGAGACGGGGAAAGATGGCACGTATGTGAGAGGTCTCGAGTTGATTATAGCCTCTGCCTCAAGGAGTAATGTGGATAATACGTCTTCCTTTATTATTTTTTCGGTGAGGCAGGCTCTCAGGGCTGTCTTCACGGTTCTCACCAATCTCAAAATGTTGGTGAGCTAAATGGACTGTATGGAAATGGATAGAAGGGAGTATGATGGAAACATTGCGATACCGCATTGTTGAAGTAATTGTTACCGGTGGCGCATGCAACTGTCGACGGGAATGTATGGTTGACGTTCGGTATGTAGAATGTTACCATGTTGGTGGGAGCGGCCGGCTGTGAATTGCCCAAGGGATCTTCCTTGGGGATTGCCCAAGATGACAGTCGTTGCCTCACCAGGCATGTTCGCGTTAGTTACCGTGGTCATGTTCTGGTCGAAAACCCACGTAGCGGTGCGTTTTGCGGAATTACAATTGGACAAACGTGAATAATGGGATTTGGATGACTTATCTGATGCTTCCAAAGCGGCTAGTCTGGCTTGTAGCTCCGTTTCTTCCGCCTCAGCCTCAAGACGTGCAATATCGCGCCCGCACTCCGCTTTTTGTCGCGCAAGCTCGTGTTCGCGCTCCGCTTGTTGTCGCGCAAACTCGCGTTCGCGTACCACTCGGCGCCGCATAGCGTCGGCTTTGATGGCCAGTTTCTGGGCGCGGACGGTTGTCGAAGATCTCAAGGAGTGAGTGCGTTCACTCCACAACAGTTTACTGTGAACACTGCGCCGCGAGAAAGTGCTTTGGCATTTGCGTCTAAATGCGAATAAGGTCGAACACTTGGGCAATTTGCGAGGCTAGGTTGAGCCTGGTCGCAAGATTCGGAGCCCACGAGCTGTGTGGTCGAGCTAATTGGCAATGCTGAAGCACCTTCCATCGCCATGGCCGAAGTCGGCTGAACGCCGTCCAGTGAACTTTCACGACGTTCGGGTAGCATCCGCTCAGTTTCCGTGGCCGTTGCCGTAGCCGAAGCCGGCCGGCCGCCGCTCAGTGAACGTTCACGACGTTCGAGTTGCCTCCGGTTGAAATCCGTGGTCGTAGCGTCCATGTCTGCTGCCTTGCGTTGTTTACTGCGTGTTTATACCTTTGTAAATGAACGAAAATGACGAAATTAATGTTTAGTTAGGAGAGAAGTGGCGATAAATCTGGAGATCATCAGCGTAAAGATGATATGAGGAAGACAGGACGTCCGAGATGGAGTTAATAAAGATCGAGAATAGAAGAGAAGAAAGAATACCACCTTGAGGGACGCCTGTAAAGAGGTCACACCATTCAGTGGATATCTCTTCCGACCTGATACGCTGTTGCCGAACCCTCAAATAAGAGTCGACCAAGGCAGAGAAGGAGGAGACGTTCAGAGATCTGAAAAGCTCAACGAGAATGTCAAAATCTACGCAGTTGAAGGCACTACTGAATTCAAGTAAAGCCGTTTGCGGTCCACGGCTACCTGGATGTCATCGGTGATTTTCAGGAGAGCCGTGACCGTGCTATGACCCGGTCTGAATCCTGACTGGTACATGTTCAGCAGATTGTTTGAGTGAAGGTAATAAGAGAGCTGGGTATGGACAATGGATTCAAGGACTTTGGAGAGGATGGGTAGGATTGAAATAGGTCGATACTCTTTAAAAGAGGTGGGACTGGAAGTTTTAGGAAGCGGGATGACTAATGTTTTTTTCCACATGGTGGGTAAGATGGCATTTGATAGGGAAAAATTTATAACATGTGTAATAGCTGGCAGTAGTTCATCCTGGATTGTTAAAAGTATTTTAACGCAGATGTTTCCATCACCTACGGCTTTCGATCTGACTGTCTTCTTGAACGCATAGATTCCAACATTGCTCAAGTTTAATGGTGTGGTAAAGACTCAGAGCGCAAGCTCTGAAGAGTGGCTTGTTTAACTGTGGGATCGATCACAACAGGTGGGGCAGAAAGGAACTGGTTGAGACCGTTGAGATCTACATTACCAGTATGTAAGTCCTGAGTCTTACCTATGCCAAGTGTTTGTACAAAACTTATACAATATAAATATTTTTTATGTGTACTCAATTTAAGTTTTAAGTATTTTTTGTTGTTCTTACATGTTCAACCTAACACGAAGGAAAAAGGGAACTTCGCTTCGCTTACCCCCCTTACCCTTCACCTAAGCTACCGCAATGGTTTGCCCTGATATAAGCTGTGCAAATCAACTGTTTTCGTGACGCCATCTTGTTTTCCAACACACCGGCTTTCGGTAATACAGATTGTTAAACGGCGGTATTTAATTAACGGTCAAGAGAGTTAGTTAAGTGTCTGATTTAACCAACCAACTGCGACAGATCTTATGCTTTATTTCTAAATCAGTAATGTACTAATTTCATTAGAAGCGTATCATGATCAACACAATCAAATTCCTTCGACAGATAGCATAACATTCTGATAGCATCCTGTGCGGCCTTCCATGCAGATTATTTTATTGTGGGCTCACGCTGCGAATGCTAATAGTATATTTATTCTGCAGAAACGGGCTGTTCGTGCAATTTATAGATTAGGGCCTAGAGTGTCACTGAGGGAAAAGTTTAAAGAAATCAATATTCTGACATTTGTGTCTCAATATATCTATGACAATCTTGTGTATGTAAAAAGAAATATAACTAATTTTCAGAAGTACAGTGATATACACAATTTTAATACTAGAAATAAAGACAAGTTGGTTGCTTATGTAAGCCGACTACATAAAATTAGTAATTATTTTAAAGGCAATTGTATACGCTATTACAATAAGGTCCCTACTGATATTAAAAACTTACCTTTAGACAAGTTTAAAATAATAATAAAACAGAAATTGTATAAAAAAGGTTACTATAGGATATCTGATTACTTAGAGGACAGATGTCCATGGGAATAGATTGTTTGAGTAACAGGCTGTTTCGATATATAATTAGCATTCATTTTGTAATTTGACAATATTTTATTTAAAAAAGGAAACGCAAAAGATGCGACGACTGTGGAGTTTCTTCGGTGAGCTCTTCTCCACAGATTCCGCCATTGTGTTAGTGAACTCACCCAAAAAAATGTAATGACGGATCTAAGTGATGTAACAACATCCTATGGAAATAAATGATTTTTGACTTGATTTGATTTTGATTAAATATGAGATGTAAGGGTAATACCTGCATCCGTGTTAATCCAGGTGAAACAGTGTTACTTGGCGTGGAGTTGTTTAATACGGTTGACCTGTGAGAGCATTTGATTCAGTATAATCTTATCATTTTTTTAATTAGTGCTGATCACCTTTATCTCCCGACTTGAACAGAAGTATCAGTTTACTGGAAGAACAGATATTGTTCTGAAATTTGAAGGATCACCCTTCTCTCCCGGCTTAAACAGAGTTTACTGTGTTTCATGAGATCTGGGAAAGCTCCATCGTCAACACATTTATTGAATATATATGCTAAGTGTGGGGCTATTACTAGATTACTGAACCAATGACTTTGACTGACATACCCCACAGGTCTTCAGTATTTTTAAGTCAATTAAGTAATGTTAACGTTTTGACAATATCCTGGGGATATTCATGATGAAATTTAAAATCTACATTACTGATGCTAGTGCTGTTTTTTTTTACAAAGTCTCTGCTTCATATAGAGATGAATTCAGTAAGGGTAAATTGGTAAAAAATGTTTCGAATGCACGAGCTACTTCAGCGTTGGATTTAAAAACATTATCACCTATCTTTAAGCAGAAATCATTGTCCCTTGGTATAACTTTGCCAGTTTCATAGTTTATTACCTACGCAACCATTTTCTTTCGTTTATTTACATTTTGTTTTTTTCTATTAATGAGTAAAGTTTTTGCAGTTCTGCAAAGGAACTTGAAAGGTTTGGAATATTTTTTAAGATAGTCATGAATTTTTCTATCAAAGTTATTGGTTTCTTGTTTATTGAATTTTATTTGAATAATATTGAAGTAGTCTGAATAGATTTTGTTTGGGTTCTGTTCATTAAAATCCGGTACTGGCAAATTTATATCTAAGTTTTTTGTATGTCTCTAGTCTACGTGATGTTATAGGCCTATAACATGATAGATCAGTCTTATCTTTTCTAACAATTGATTGGGAATGAAACTGTTTGACCGCTGTGATCGGATGGAAAGTAGTTAACTATATTTTTACTTGTAAATACACGGTCACAAAAAACCTCTTCTAAGCAAGTTTGGCAGGTAAGTAAGTGTATTTCTTGTCGGCACTAGAAATCCATGACATAAATTCAATGATTTCAATAAAGTTATTAATCGTTGTTTCATTGTTTTATCTACAAGGAAATCTACATTAAGATCGCCACAAATAATAAACTTTTTTCTTTTATTACATAGTATAGTGAGGGTTTCCGCCATAATTTTCTCAAATATTTCGAAATTTCTTTGGCCTTTTTCTTCCCTCAGAGGTCTGTAGACACTTACAATAATATGGCTATCTAACTCAATACAGGATACCTCTGTTTGCAAGAAAAACAAACGCAAGAAAATCTTTTTGTAGTTTCAACTTAATATTATTTTTACTAAGATTAAAGAACCACCTCTATTCTAATTTTGACATTATTTATATTATGTTAACATTATAGAACCTTACCATACAATGTAGGTACATTGTGAACCTCTCTTTCTAACAAAGGCGTGATGACGTATCCTAAAGTCGTCCTTGAGCTCCAAACGTTATATCCAAGGGCACATAACGTTTTCTATAACTTTCCAGATACGATATATATTTTTTGATGTTCTAAGATTTGCTTGTTTTATTTTTGTTGATTATTATATCTAAATATAAATATATAAATTTCATAATATTGGTTAATAAATGCCTAGTAGCATGTAAGAACGCTAGATATGTTTAAATTATCTACTGGCAGGTAAACAAAATGTGTATTGTAGACCAGTGTTATAAACCAGGAAAGCTTCATAATTTTAAATAAAAACCGCTACTGTTACTACCTTGTTTAGTTATAATAATAAAAAAGGCTGAAACAAACAAATCGAAAAAATATATAGGTAAAATTTTAGAAGATGGTAATTTTTTTATGGAATCTATGGACATCGCTGAAACATTCAATAATTTCTTTATAGATTTAACAAACAATAGTAATATAAATCCTGACAATAAATTTAATTTGAATTCTAATAATTCTAATTATTATAATATGACAAATAATTGCAATTCTATTTTCCTAAATCCAGTTACATCCGCTGACATATCAATAGTAATTATCTCATTAAAAATACAAATAGTACAGGTTATGATGAGATTAACAACTGGTGGCTACTGGCTGGGAAGCGGCTTCCATAAGAACGAGCTTACGGGCCGGTCGGCGCAATATGTCACCCTTGGTGTGGACATCTGCCACGCGGACCGCTCCGTACTGAGGAGTGGCGCCACCGTCGCGATCTTAACATCGGCTCTGTGATAAAATATTATTTAAAAATACTAAATCATTCTTTTTTGCCATCAAAAGTATTTATTCGTGTAAAATTAGTTCCAAATATACAGTGAAAGTGTTATCTAATCATAAATTTGTGTGTAAAATCAAAAAACATTCAAATAAACAAAGTGTCCAATCGTAATTTTGGTGCATCATATTAATGCACCAAGATTACGAAATATAATAAACAAAAGTGCAATTAACTGTTATTGTGTAAATATATATTAAATAAACGAGGGAACAGTGTTAAAAACAATAAAAATCAAATAAAAACATTCAATAATTTCCAATCACCCTCATTTTAAATAAAAATCAAGTGGAGTGAATTTTGTGAACATTGTGACTCATCGATTAAAAATATTATATAGCAAAAAGATATCTAAGTGGAGTTTGAACTTACGACTCTCGGCGTCCGAAGCGGGCAGGCGCACCACTGCGCCACTCGTCCTTATTCAGTAAACTCGAATTAGCGCGTCGTATGATGCGGCCAGGTTTGTGTCGTCCGAACTAAGCCGTTAAAATACTTAAATATACAGAATAAGCCTCTAATAACAATTGTATTTCATCCATTATGTTTTAGTGAGTTTAGAAAGATATTAACGAATATTGAGCAAAAACCTACTTTAGATATCTATGACATGAGTACGAAAACGTTAAGAAATATTGTAATAAATAACAATAACTTATTTGAATTAGTACTTCTTGTTGTCAACTCTTGCTTATCTGAAGGCATTTTCCCTGATTTACTTAAGCCGGGTAGGGTAGTACCGCTCTTTAAAAAAGGAGATGTCACAGATCTTAGCAATTACAGGCCAGTATGTGTATTACCAACTTTATCAAAAAATTTAGAAGCAGCTATAAAATCTAGAATTGTAAAATACTTCGAGGATAATAACATGTTTACAATAGCACAGTTTGGATTTAGGAAAGGTAAATCGACTGAAATGGCAATAAGAAAAGTAATTTATTACATTCTTGATTCCTTAGATTTTTCAAATAGATGTGCCAGTATTTTTTGTGACCTTTCAAAAGCTTTCGATTGTTTGCGTCACGATATATTAATATTAAAATTGCAGTACTATGGGTTTCAAGGCGTTGAACTCAGTATGATGATAAGTTACCTAAATAACCGCACACAAATTGTATCGGTAAATAATCATACTTCTCATCCAGGAAAGATGTCGATCGGGGTACCACAAGGGTCAATCCTGGGACCCGTATTTTTCTTAATATATATAAATGATCTTTGTAATATACTTCCAAGTGAAGCTCATTTGAGCTTATTTGCTGACAATACACATATTGGCTTGAGAGACAAAAGTAAGTCGCAGTTAGATGATAAATTAAACAACGTCATAAGTTTGCTTAAAGAATGGTTTGATGCTAACGGCTTTATTCTCAACTCTAATAAAAGTATCGTAATGTATTATCAATCAAGATTAGGCATTTTTGGTAACTCGACTTCTCAAGAAAATGTATTTTTAGGATATACAATAGACAATACTGTACCGGCCCCAGGCTAAGGTCGGAGCCTCCGCTAACAGTAGCTATGATCGTCTATTCTATCTATCCCAAAATGAGAGGACCCGATTCGGCTGTAAGTTTTGTAAGTAAGAATGATAAGTCTGAATTTCTCGTTCGTCGAGAAATCCGTTAGGCGTACAATAGTCGAACGAAGCTTGGTTCAGAACTTACAGTTTCTAGTTAGACAGAGAAAGCATATATGTCCGCGAGCCGGTAATTCGCATCAGTCAGCGGTGTTTTGCGCCAAAACGATCGTTGTTATATTTTATGTGATGGCACCATCTGGTTTTTGTATATATGAGCGCTTTGGAACATCTTTTGTTTTAGTTTTAGTTTTAGTTTTAGTGATCGATCACAGTTATAGTATAGATATCCGTCGTAGTTTTACGACGTGAGTACTCATGTGCTCGCTAGTAGCGGCTTGTGGTGGTTCCAATTATATATTTGATTCACGGCAATAACGATCCGAAAAGACCGGTTTACACAATTGCGATTTGAGTTCCGAAATGGGTTCTGAACTAGCGGTTACCTCAAAAGGTCCGTAACGTTTTGAAACCTTCAACTCTGCGCAATTTGAGCTGGATGTTATCGAAACGCAAGCATTATTGTTTTTGGATATCTAACCCACACCATAGCGAAGTGCATAATTCGATAAATACCGAACTATGAATTCCACTAGCCGCAGCACGTCCTGGGCTGAGCCAAATCATATATACCGACTCAACTTACACATTAGATATCCAGCGAAATTTACATTTAATTTAAAAATGCAACTTGAATCCAATCTGACCCAAGGCAATGCAAAACACCTACCCGGACCTAAACAATGAACTTTAGACTGTAAATTGATCTCTTCGCGCGTCCCCGATAACACTCAAATGTCAAAATATCAACAGGATATGTTATCTGTGTTGACACCGGTTTAACTTTGTTCTGAATTTGTTATTTCCATCCGCGGAACCTCATCGATCAAACAGTCTCCCTATGCCCTGACAACCTAGGTTTAGCCGCAACTAAACTCCTGTCTAGCCTAGTCTAAAAACCTAGTGTTATACCACGTCCATTATCGACACCACTCGAAAATGGTTGAGTTTGATTTGAATGTGCTTGAATGTTTAACGACTGTGTGTGTGGGAATTACAAAACTCGCTACTCGAAAGGAAATGAGGAGAGGATTAGCCCGCGAATATCCTAAGAGCCAATCCAGGAACCCTATGGTGAAGGATAAAGGAATTTAGGGTCGCTCCAAGCCCAGACTCAGACTCAGATAAATTGACTTAAAAGTTCTTTCCTAACGACCCAAGGATAGTTTTGGAATTAGGGGTAGGTTGATATAAAGGTTAGGAACCGAGGTAAATCTCGGCGCTTCAGACACTCACGAAAACCCACTGAAACTTCGCAATCACCAATTCGTATAGTTCTGACGCGTAACACGGCAGCCAAAACTGTTTAGAACTCGTGAGGCGACTGTCACAGTAGCTAGACGCTGAGACTGAATGCTCTCCCCTCCCAGACCCTCGTATTTATATGCCCCACATGCGTCCTTTGCAAATACGCTCTGCCCAAGCGAAGCTTCTTATCACTAACTACACAGGGTCCAATTTCAACCATGCCATGCAGATCCGCCGTTCTACAATTTGTGTGTACGCATATTCACTATGATCAACCGTAGGTTATCACTCAAATCAATTGGTACTGCCGATACACAGAATCTGTTGATCGCTGACCAATAAAAGCTTGTTGCGATTAATTAAGCACTACCCGACCACTAGCTGCGCGTAGCAAAAGACCACTAGAATGATATTCAATCCAGAGGTGTCAGACCCTCCATATCATACCTCAATCGCAATTGTATATTTGCAATCAACATAATAGCTTTCTCCGTTCCATAATAACCTTTCATTATTTAGTTATTCATAATTTTATTCAACGCGCAGCCAAATCGGCTCTCATCTCTACACATCTCGCAGGAATGCGACAAAAAAACTTGACCTGAACTGAAATTCCACGAATGAACCCACGCGTCTTTTTTGCGAACTTTGCCAGTAAGCTACACAAAACCCCCAAACGTTATCTGAACCGATTCTCGTATTCAAAACAGCGCGGCGTTGGGCTAGCCCTCTATCACGCAGAATGAAGTATCTAATGTACCGACTCTCGTGTACCATTACAGCCCCCTCCCAGACCTTGAGACACTGTTTATCTCAGTTAACATGGCGCAAGGATCTCATTACCACTATGCTACCCATGCTTTGTACATATCTACTCTATATGTACGAACATCTCAAATCATGTACACAGACCGATGAATCTGTCAATTATGTATATAATATTTACACAACTCGATTGAGTTCTCTCCTGTCTTATCTTATTTATCTATCTAACTATACAACCTCGCTTACCCGCAATTTATCCTAATTCGTATTACTATATATATATATACAAATTGTTTTTTTTTGTTTTTTTTTTTTTTGTTTTTGTTTCCAAACCATGCAAGATCCTTAAATCTACAAAGTAGTTACTCAAATTTACAGCTTACAGCTTAATTATATAACCTTTATACACTATCTTATTTATCTACGCCCTTATTCGTCCTCACATAATACCTGGCTATATTTATAGTATTGAAGTTACCCAATATCTCATTTGAACCCGGATCTACTAACGTATAACAGATAGGATATACCACTGCCGAAATAACATAAGGCCCTTTATACAACAACGAAAATTTCCGCATGATTTTATGTTCTTTATTTGAACGCACAAAGGCCTTAAGTTTCACATAATCACCTATACGATAGACTTCTAACTTACGCCGTTTGTCCGCCTGTCGCTTACGTCGTTCACTAGAACTTTTAGAGTTTTCTATCGCTACATTCCGCACCTGTTCCGAATCTCGCACACTATGGCCTAATAACCATTCATCGCCTAATTCCTTGTCAATAGTTAACGGTTCCCGCCTACCAAACGCTAACTCATTAGGCGCAAAGCCTGTGCTTGTGTGTTCGATATTATTATAGCAATTCTGAATGTCCGGTAACACGTCTACCCAACTACGATTACTTCCGCCGCAATAAGTTCTAATCAGTCTACCTAGCTCGCGATTCACTCTTTCTACGCTATTAGAATTTGGACAATACACCGACGTATGAGTGACCCGAATCCCCAGCTGTTTGAGTCCAAATTCCCAAACTTTCGATATGAACTGTGGTCCTGAGTCCGTAATTATAGTTTCGATAGGTACTTCCCTATGAAATCTCTTTGTACAAGCGAGCACGCTCCTACCTGTCGCTTTTCGCATTGGATATAATTTTATTACTTTACTGTACACGTCTTGAATCACATATATATATTGATATCCGAATTTACCTACGGGCAATGGCCCATAAAGGTCCGAGAAAACTTTCTCACCCAACCTTTCCGCCAACACCGGTGTACAAGGACCAACGGTATTGTTAGTACTTGGTTTGACCTTTTGACATATGTCACAACTTCTTATCACCGCGCTTATCACCCTACTCATATGAAGAAAGTAATATCTGTCCTTCATCAGTGCTAATATTTTATATCTGCCGTAGTGACCTATTTCTTCATGTATGTGTAAAATTAGTTCCTCCTGTAGTGATTTCGGAATTACTAGCAACTGTACGTTCCGCTTCGGCACGTGAAAATATAACGTATCACCTACTAGCTTATAATTTTCAAAACCTCTCGTTCCCGTATCTACTACATTACGTCTGATACAACCGCTAATTCGATTTAACCGCTCATCTTCGCTTTGTAATCTCGCAATGTCCCGTAAACTCGAAATAACACTTGCGGTATTCGATGCCTGAAACCAGAATATCCCCGGCTGAACATTTATACTGTCATTCATACCTCCAGGTCCCGCTATCTGCCTGCTTAGCGTGTCGGCAATTTGATTATCAGTCCCTCGCACAAATTCTATGTCGTAATCGAATTGCTCTAAAAACATAATCCACCTCGTTACGCGTGCCCCTAATAAGATCCACGACTTAATGAACGTCAAACTTTTATGATCAGTTCTAATAATAACCTTTTCTCCCCGCAAATATATCTCAAATCGCTTTAAAGTGTATATAACTGCATACATTTCCTGTTCACTGATCGACCATCTAGTCTGGGCACCCTTGAATGCCTGCGAACAGAACCCTATAATTAGTTCCTGGCCCGATTCATCTAATTGATAAACATAGCCCCCAATTCCTATAGCGCTGGCGTCACATTGAACATAATATGTTTTTCCCGCCAATGGCTGACTCAAAATTATACTTTCTAAGAATTGATTTTTTATCTCGTCAAAAGCACTTTGCATCTGCGCACTCCAGACGAACTTGACTCCAGACCGTAATAAATTGTACAAGGGCCGTTTTAACGTTCCAAAATTTTTTTATAAACCTCCTAAAGTAATTTATGAACCCCAAAACCGCCCTCAATTGCCTGACAGTTCTGGGTGACGGATATAATTTAAGTGTTTCAATTTTGTCCGGGTCCATCTGCAAACCTTGTGTAGACAAAATATGCCCCAATAACTTGACCTTTTTTTGTGCGAACTCGCATTTTTTTAGTTTGCATGTGAAGCCCGCGTCTTTCAATTTACTCAGAACCGTGTCCACTTGAGACAAATGCTGTTCGAAGTCACCCTCAGTTAAAATTGCCAAATCGTCAACAAAATTTAAACAATATGACCTAACCTCTGGCCCTAGAATTAAGTCCATCGCCCTCGAAAATGAACCCACACTGGTTTTCAACCCCTGAGGTAAAACGTTGTAAACATAACTTCTGCCTTGATATACAAAACCCGTGTATCGTTTAGATTCGTCTGATAATGGTATAGAAAAATACGCATCTTTGATATCAATAACTCCTATGTAATTTATCCGGCGCCCGGATTGTAATATCTCACTCATTAAAGGTGTGGTTTCAACCTCCCCGACCATTCCAGTGTTTAATTGTCGTGCATCTAGAAGAATACGGACCTCTCCTGATTTCTTTAATGTACAAGTCAATGGACTGCTGAAATCCGTAGATTGCCTGCTAATAATACCTATCAATTCCATCTCTTCCAAACGTTTTGTTACTTTATCGCGATATGCGAACGGTATGGGATAGCTTCGTTTTACGAAAGGCGTTTCATCTCTCATTTTTATCTCATGTATATATTTATTTGTCCGTCCTATCCTATCGCTAAACAACTCTGCATGTTTATTTAACACCGGCAATAACCTTGTTTTGTGTTCAACAGGTATTGATGAATTATTCACATATTCCTCTATCATATTTCTACTGGTATCTTGGTTCTGTACTTCCATTGTACAACAGCAAAAATCCTGATTAGGGCCAGTACCTAATGGTATTTCACACATCCGCCCGGCGCTTCGTATAATTAGCCTCTTATTACCCTCACACGTTAAACTGGCTCGCGTCTGTTGTATAAAATCAAACCCCAAAATTAAATCTTTAGGCACCCTTGTTAATACTAGCATTGGAGTATCGATAACGCATTCACCTATTGTTAATGGTAACGTTACTAATTTATCAACCTTTTCCTTACTGACTCCAAACGCACCTGTGATTCTCAAACTTGGAATCGGTATTTCCGTCGGTTTTCCCAATTGACTGCACACTTCTTCGTACACTCTCCGACTTATTACACTGATTTCGCTCCCCGAATCAATCAAACTCCTTACAACAATATTCCCAATACGCACATCTATCTCAGGTAATGTCAAAGTACTACATAACTCGCGCCCACACTCAGTCGAATCGTCGTCTCTGAATATCGTATGTAAACGTCTGTCATTTCGATCTCTATAATTCGATCTAGATTTTTCATCTAAACACACGGCATATCCGTGCGCTTTATGCGCTAATAATTGAATAAATTCATTCACACCCACGTTCGAATCCAAATTACACAAATCATACAGTCTATGTTTTCTTTCAATTTGATCGGCTGTCCACCCGAACCGTAATAAATATCTGAGCGCGAACGACCCGCGCGAGTCCGCTAGTTTTTTGAATTCTGACTTATCGCATTATTCCTGTCACTTGAACTTTGCCCTGCCTCTGTATCTCCTGAACTATCATTGCCCCTCTGAAACCCTATTGCCTTGAAGCTAGGCCTAGGCTGCCTGCCTCTACCGCGAAAATAACCGCGACCACGCGTCCCAAATTCGTTTCGCGCCTTCGTTACCGTGTTATAATTATTCCTACGACTCATCGTGTTATAACGTAACGTATTTACCCGCATAGCTCGATATTGCCCACGCATGTAGCTATCCCGCCTCACGTTATTCGTATTCATAGGTTCCGAACCATGTATCGCACTTAATCCTCCATCGACATTCCGTTCTAAATGCCGAAGGAATTCGACCGCATCCCGTATGGTCATAGTCTCCTTTCTAGCAAAAAACGCTACTTGAATATCACGCGGCAACTGTCTGAAAATCGTGTTGATTTTCTCCGTATCAGTAAACGGTATCGTAAGCTCATATATGCTATTCAATTGAGAGGCAAAGAATTCTTCCATACTTTGACCTTTCTTAGAATCAAACTTCGCAGTTAGGAATCTTTGCTTAATTAATTCCTGTTCATTATCACCCCAGAATACCTCTCTGAAATCTTTTTCAAAATCCGAATAGGTTCGCCATGAGTCTCTGTATATGCTCATTCGAACTTTTGCAATTCCTACCAAACTATCCGTTGCCCATATCAAAGCCCTAGAACTATCTCCCGAGACCTTAATATAAGCCTTTAAATCTCTTAAGAAAATCATCGGATTTTCCGAATTCCGCCCATCGAATGTCGGCAACTTCTGTGTCATTTTCACAATGCATGATTGACGTTTTTCTACCGATTGTTCAAACGTCTCTAGTTCCTGTCTGTCAGTCTGTCTGTCCGAAGTCCTACTAGCATTGCTCGTGCTGGAACCCCTTTCCAAACTGTCTAATCTTTTCACTATTTCAGATAACAATTGCGTCACCTGCCCTGACGCCATTTCACTTGTGTGTGAAAGTGAATTTTGTGCTACCCGACTACCGTTTTTCCTAGGCCGGCCGGCCATTATTCCTATTAAACCGCCGTAGCTCGTACAAAGAATTGTGAAAACAATGCCCCTTTTTTGCTTATTTCTTATTTACAAACTAAACTGTTTAAAATCGTTTCTACGTTGTGTTATTTTTAAAAGTAACGCGTTAGACCTTTTAGAATATCTAGGAATATCTAGGTATCAGACTATCTAGGATATCCTTCCGTCTCGGCACCAAAAATCTGTAGCGGCCCCAGGTTAAGGTCGGAGCCTCTGCTAACAGTAGCTATGATCGTCTATTCTATCTATCCCAAAATGAGAGGACCCGATTCGGCTGTAAGTTTTGTAAGTAAGAATGATAAGTCTGAATTTCTCGTTCGTCGAGAAATCCGTTAGGCGTACAATAGTCGAACGAAGCTTGGTTCAGAACTTACAGTTTCTAGTTAGACAGAGAAAGCATATATGTCCGCGAGCCGGTAATTCGCATCAGTCAGCGGTGTTTTGCGCCAAAACGATCGTTGTTATATTTTATGTGATGGCACCATCTGGTTTTTGTATATATGAGCGCTTTGGAACATCTTTTGTTTTAGTTTTAGTTTTAGTTTTAGTGATCGATCACAGTTATAGTATAGATATCCGTCGTAGTTTTACGACGTGAGTACTCAATTATATTTCATGTGCTCGCTAGTAGCGGCTTGTGGTGGTTCCAATTATATATTTGATTCACGGCAATAACGACCCGAAAAGACCGGTTTACACAATTGCGATTTGAGTTCCGAAATGGGTTCTGAACTAGCGGTTACCTCAAAAGGTCCGTAACGTTTTGAAACCTTCAACTCTGCGCAATTTGAGCTGGATGTTATCGAAACGCAAGCATTATTGTTTTAGGATATCTAACCCACACCATAGCGAAGTGCATAATTCGATAAATACCGAACTATGAATTCCACTAGCCGCAGCACGTCCTGGGCTGAGCCAAATCATATATACCGACTCAACTTACACATTAGATATCCAGCGAAATTTACATTTAATTTAAAAATGCAACTTGAATCCAATCTGACCCAAGGCAATGCAAAACACCTACCCGGACCTAAACAATGAACTTTAGACTGTAAATTGATCTCTTCGCGCGTCCCCGATAACACTCAAATGTCAAAATATCAACAGGATATGTTATCTGTGTTGACACCGGTTTAACTTTGTTCTGAATTTGTTATTTCCATCCGCGGAACCTCATCGATCAAACAGTCTCCCTATGCCCTGACAACCTAGGTTTAGCCGCAACTAAACTCCTGTCTAGCCTAGTCTAAAAACCTAGTGTTATACCACGTCCATTATCGACACCACTCGAAAATGGTTGAGTTTGATTTGAATGTGCTTGAATGTTTAACGACTGTGTGTGTGGGAATTACAAAACTCGCTACTCGAAAGGAAATGAGGAGAGGATTAGCCCGCGAATATCCTAAGAGCCAATCCAGGAACCCTATGGTGAAGGATAAAGGAATTTAGGGTCGCTCCAAGCCCAGACTCAGACTCAGATAAATTGACTTAAAAGTTCTTTCCTAACGACCCAAGGATAGTTTTGGAATTAGGGGTAGGTTGATATAAAGGTTAGGAACCGAGGTAAATCTCGGCGCTTCAGACACTCACGAAAACCCACTGAAACTTCGCAATCACCAATTCGTATAGTTCTGACGCGTAACACGGCAGCCAAAACTGTTTAGAACTCGTGAGGCGATTGTCACAGTAGCTAGACGCTGAGACTGAATGCTCTCCCCTCCCAGACCCTCGTATTTATATGCCCCACATGCGTCCTTTGCAAATACGCTCTGCCCAAGCGAAGCTTCTTATCACTAACTACACAGGGTCCAATTTCAACCATGCCATGCAGATCCGCCGTTCTACAAATTGTGTGTACGCATATTCACTATGATCAACCGTAGGTTATCACTCAAATCAATTGGTACTGCCGATACACAGAATCTGTTGATCGCTGACCAATAAAAGCTTGTTGCGATTAATTAAGCATTACCCGACCACTAGCTGCGCGTAGCAAAAGACCACTAGAATGATATTCAATCCAGAGGTGTCAGACCCTCCATATCATACCTCAATCGCAATTGTATATTTGCAATCAACATAATAGCTTTCTCCGTTCCATAATAACCTTTCATTATTTAGTTATTCATAATTTTATTCAACGCGCAGCCAAATCGGCTCTCATCTCTACACATCTCGCAGGAATGCGACAAAAAAACTTGACCTGAACTGAAATTCCACGAATGAACCCACGCGTCTTTTTTGCGAACTTTGCCAGTAAGCTACACAAAACCCCCAAACGTTATCTGAACCGATTCTCGTATTCAAAACAGCGCGGCGTTGGGCTAGCCCTCTATCACGCAGAATGAAGTATCTAATGTACCGACTCTCGTGTACCATTACAATACGATTAATCACAAAGGGCATATTGATAAAATTTGTATGAAATTAGCTAGCAGCAATTATGCTCTTTTTAAACTTAAACCATTATTAGATAAAAAATCACTTCTATCTGTTTATTATGCGTATATACATTCAATTATTAGATATTCTATTACTGTATGGGGTAATGCTACAGAAATTAACAGAGTCCTAAAATGTCAAAAACGATCAATCAGAACAATCAATGGTTTAAAAAAACGCAGCCACGCAAGAGAGCACTTTAAAAAAGATAAAATTATGACAGTTATTTCTCTTTACATTTACAATAGTTTGTTAGAGGTTCACGAAGATAGGGAAATTCCGGAAAAGCAAGATACTGCTTTACCCTATACTTTCCGTGATAATAAAAAACGAACAATAAAAAATAATGAAACCCGTATAGTACCAAAAACAAGATTAGCTAAAGTACAGAAACAAGGTCGTTACTTTAAAATCCTGATGTATAATAAATTACCAAAAAGTCTGACCACTCTAAAATTTTACTTGTTCAAACAAAACTAAAAATATTTTTTGAAAATAATCCATTTTATACTGTCAAAGAATATATGTCAATGGAACTTGTAGAATCTTTGTTCTTGGAAAAATTATAAATAAAATAACTATCATTTCACTGTAAAAAGTTAAATGCAGTAATTTAAATGTCAAATATTTAAGTAATGTAAAATTTGAAATATTTAAGTTAGAATAGGAATTTCAAATATTTAAGTAGTATGTAAGTGTAAAATGTAAATGACTTGCCTGTAAATTATTTTACTTCGAGGCCAATAAATATTTCTATTCTATTCTATTCTATCCGTCTGGCCCTGGGTAGATTGACGTTATCCTTCCTAACGGCCATAGCCACGACGAAGGGTAGGGTCAGAGATCAGCACCACGTCTCCCTCACTAAAATTGAATTTGCCGTTGGTGGAGGGTCCTCTTGGTTGGAGCGTAGGCAGGTATTCGCGCAGCCATCAAGCCCAAAACTGGTCCGCAAGACGTAAGCTCCGACGCCAGTCGCATCTTCTAGATAAGTCTGCGTCCGTCAGCGAGCTGGTCCATGGTACGACAGAAGAGGAACCAAGGATGAATTGGAATGGTGTGATGGCTTCTGGTGAGACGGGGAAAGATGGCACGTATGTGAGAGGTCTCGAGTTGATTATAGCCTCTGCCTCAAGGAGTAATGTGGATAATACGTCTTCCTTTATTATTTTTTCGGTGAGGCAGGCTCTCAGGGCTGTCTTCACGGTTCTCACCAATCTCAAAATGTTGGTGAGCTAAATGGACTGTATGGAAATGGATAGAAGGGAGTATGATGGAAACACTGCGATATCGCATTGTTGAAGTAATTGTTACCGGTGGCGCATGCAACTGTCGACGGGAATGTATGGTTGACGTTCGGTATGTAGAATGTTACCATGTTGGTGGGAGCGGCCGGCTGTGAATTGCCCAAGGGATCTTCCTTGGGGATTGCCCAAGATGACAGTCGTTGCCTCACCAGGCATGTTCGCGTTAGTTACCGTGGTCATGTTCTGGTCGAAAACCCACGTAGCGGTGCGTTTTGCGGAATTACAATTGGACAAACGTGAATAATGGGATTTGGATGACTTATCTGATGCTTCCAAAGCGGCTAGTCTGGCTTGTAGCTCCGTTTCTTCCGCCTCAGCCTCAAGACGTGCAATATCGCGCCCGCACTCCGCTTTTTGTCGCGCAAGCTCGTGTTCGCGCTCCGCTTGTTGTCGCGCAAACTCGCGTTCGCGTACCACTCGGCGCCGCATAGCGTCGGCTTTGATGGCCAGTTTCTGGGCGCGGACGGTTGTCGAAGATCTCAAGGAGTGAGTGCGTTCACTCCACAACAGTTTACTGTGAACACTGCGCCGCGAGAAAGTGCTTTGGCATTTGCGTCTAAATGCGAATAAGGTCGAACACTTGGGCAATTTGCGAGGCTAGGTTGAGCCTGGTCGCAAGATTCGGAGCCCACGAGCTGTGTGGTCGAGCTAATTGGCAATGCTGAAGCACCTTCCATCGCCATGGCCGAAGTCGGCTGAACGCCGTCCAGTGAACTTTCACGACGTTCGGGTAGCATCCGCTCAGTTTCCGTGGCCGTTGCCGTAGCCGAAGCCGGCCGGCCGCCGCTCAGTGAACGTTCACGACGTTCGAGTTGCCTCCGGTTGAAATCCGTGGTCGTAGCGTCCATGTCTGCTGCCTTGCGTTGTTTACTGCGTGTTTATACCTTTGTAAATGAACGAAAATGACGAAATTAATGTTTAGTTAGGAGAGAAGTGGCGATAAATCTGGAGATCATCAGCGTAAAGATGATATGAGGAAGACAGGACGTCCGAGATGGAGTTAATAAAGATCGAGAATAGAAGAGAAGAAAGAATACCACCTTGAGGGACGCCTGTAAAGAGGTCACACCATTCAGTGGATATCTCTTCCGACCTGATACGCTGTTGCCGAACCCTCAAATAAGAGTCGACCAAGGCAGAGAAGGAGGAGACGTTCAGAGATCTGAAAAGCTCAACGAGAATGTCAAAATCTACGCAGTTGAAGGCACTACTGAATTCAAGTAAAGCCGTTTGCGGTCCACGGCTACCTGGATGTCATCGGTGATTTTCAGGAGAGCCGTGACCGTGCTATGACCCGGTCTGAATCCTGACTGGTACATGTTCAGCAGATTGTTTGAGTGAAGGTAATAAGAGAGCTGGGTATGGACAATGGATTCAAGGACTTTGGAGAGGATGGGTAGGATTGAAATAGGTCGATACTCTTTAAAAGAGGTGGGACTGGAAGTTTTAGGAAGCGGGATGACTAATGTTTTTTTCCACATGGTGGGTAAGATGGCATTTGATAGGGAAAAATTTATAACATGTGTAATAGCTGGCAGTAGTTCATCCTGGATTGTTAAAAGTATTTTAACGCAGATGTTTCCATCACCTACGGCTTTCGATCTGACTGTCTTCTTGAACGCATAGATTCCAACATTGCTCAAGTTTAATGGTGTGGTAAAGACTCAGAGCGCAAGCTCTGAAGAGTGGCTTGTTTAACTGTGGGATCGATCACAACAGGTGGGGCAGAAAGGAACTGGTTGAGACCGTTGAGATCTACATTACCAGTATGTAAGTCCTGAGTCTTACCTATGCCAAGTGTTTGTACAAAACTTATACAATATAAATATTTTTTATGTGTACTCAATTTAAGTTTTAAGTATTTTTTGTTGTTCTTACATGTTCAACCTAACACGAAGGAAAAAGGGAACTTCGCTTCGCTTACCCCCCTTACCCTTCACCTAAGCTACCGCAATGGTTTGCCCTGATATAAGCTGTGCAAATCAACTGTTTTCGTGACGCCATCTTGTTTTCCAACACACCGGCTTTCGGTAATACAGATTGTTAAACGGCGGTATTTAATTAACGGTCAAGAGAGTTAGTTAAGTGTCTGATTTAACCAACCAACTGCGACAGATCTTATGCTTTATTTCTAAATCAGTAATGTACTAATTTCATTAGAAGCGTATCATGATCAACACAATCAAATTCCTTCGACAGATAGCATAACATTCTGATAGCATCCTGTGCGGCCTTCCATGCAGATTATTTTATTGTGGGCTCACGCTGCGAATGCTAATAGTATATTTATTCTGCAGAAACGGGCTGTTCGTGCAATTTATAGATTAGGGCCTAGAGTGTCACTGAGGGAAAAGTTTAAAGAAATCAATATTCTGACATTTGTGTCTCAATATATCTATGACAATCTTGTGTATGTAAAAAGAAATATAACTAATTTTCAGAAGTACAGTGATATACACAATTTTAATACTAGAAATAAAGACAAGATGGTTGCTTATGTAAGCCGACTACATAAAATTAGTAATTCTTTTAAAGGCAATTGTATACGCTATTACAATAAGGTCCCTACTGATATTAAAAACTTACCTTTAGACAAGTTTAAAATAATAATAAAACAGAAATTGTATAAAAAAGGTTACTATAGGATATCTGATTACTTAGAGGACAGATGTCCATGGGAATAGATTGTTTGAGTAACAGGCTGTTTCGATATATAATTAGCATTCATTTTGTAATTTGACAATATTTTATTTAAAAAAGGAAACGCAAAAGATGCGACGACTGTGGAGTTTCTTCGGTGAGCTCTTCTCCACAGATTCCGCCATTGTGTTAGTGAACTCACCCAAAAAAATGTAATGACGGATCTAAGTGATGTAACAACATCCTATGGAAATAAATGATTTTTGACTTGATTTGATTTTGATTAAATATGAGATGTAAGGGTAATACCTGCATCCGTGTTAATCCAGGTGAAACAGTATTACTTGGCGTGGAGTTGTTTAATACGGTTGACCTGTGAGAGCATTTGATTCAGTATAATCTTATCATTTTTTTAATTAGTGCTGATCACCTTTATCTCCCGACTTGAACAGAAGTATCAGTTTACTGGAAGAACAGATATTGTTCTGAAATTTGAAGGATCACCCTTCTCTCCCGGCTTAAACAGAGTTTACTGTGTTTCATGAGATCTGGGAAAGCTCCATCGTCAACACATTTATTGAATATATATGCTAAGTGTGGGGCTATTACTAGATTACTGAACCAATGACTTTGACTGACATACCCCACAGGTCTTCAGTATTTTTAAGTCAATTAAGTAATGTTAACGTTTTGACAATATCCTGGGGATATTCATGATGAAATTTAAAATCTACATTACTGATGCTAGTGCTGTTTTTTTTTACAAAGTCTCTGCTTCATATAGAGATGAATTCAATAAGGGTAAATGTTTCGAATGCACGAGCTACTTCAGCGTTGGATTTAAAAACATTATCACCTATCTTTAAGCAGAAATCATTGTCCCTTGGTATAACTTTGCCAGTTTCATAGTTTATTACCTACGCAACCATTTTCTTTCGTTTATTTACATTTTGTTTTTTTCTATTAATGAGTAAAGTTTTTGCAGTTCTGCAAAGGAACTTGAAAGGTTTGGAATATTTTTTAAGATAGTCATGAATTTTTCTATCAAAGTTATTGGTTTCTTGTTTATTGAATTTTATTTGAATAATATTGAAGTAGTCTGAATAGATTTTGTTTGGGTTCTGTTCATTAAAATCCGGTACTGGCAAATTTATATCTAAGTTTTTTGTATGTCTCTAGTCTACGTGATGTTATAGGCCTATAACATGATAGATCAGTCTTATCTTTTCTAACAATTGATTGGGAATGAAACTGTTTGACCGCTGTGATCGGATGGAAAGTAGTTAACTATATTTTTACTTGTAAATACACGGTCACAAAAAACCTCTTTTAAGCAAGTTTGGCAGGTAAGTAAGTGTATTTCTTGTCGGCACTAGAAATCCATGACATAAATTCAATGATTTCAATAAAGTTATTAATCGTTGTTTCATTGTTTTATCTACAAGGAAATCTACATTAAGATCGCCACAAATAATAAACTTTTTTCTTTTATTACATAGTATAGTGAGGGTTTCCGCCATAATTTTCTCAAATATTTCGAAATTTCTTTGGCCTTTTTCTTCCCTCAGAGGTCTGTAGACACTTACAATAATATGGCTATCTAACTCAATACAGGATACCTCTGTTTGCAAGAAAAACAAACGCAAGAAAATCTTTTTGTAGTTTCAACTTAATATTATTTTTACTAAGATTAAAGAACCACCTCTATTCTAATTTTGACATTATTTATATTATGTTAACATTATAGAACCTTACCATACAATGTAGGTACATTGTGAACCTCTCTTTCTAACAAAGGCGTGATGACGTATCCTAAAGTCGTCCTTGAGCTCCAAACGTTATATCCAAGGGCACATAACGTTTTCTATAACTTTCCAGATACGATATATATTTTTTGATGTTCTAAGATTTGCTTGTTTTATTTTTGTTGATTATTATATCTAAATATAAATATATAAATTTCATAATATTGGTTAATAAATGCCTAGTAGCATGTAAGAACGCTAGATATGTTTAAATTATCTACTGGCAGGTAAACAAAATGTGTATTGTAGACCAGTGTTATAAACCAGGAAAGCTTCATAATTTTAAATAAAAACCGCTACTGTTACTACCTTGTTTAGTTATAATAATAAAAAAGGCTGAAACAAACAAATCGAAAAAATATATAGGTAAAATTTTAGAAGATGGTAATTTTTTTATGGAATCTATGGACATCGCTGAAACATTCAATAATTTCTTTATAGATTTAACAAACAATAGTAATATAAATCCTGACAATAAATTTAATTTGAATTCTAATAATTCTTATTATTATAATATGACAAATAATTGCAATTCTATTTTCCTAAATCCAGTTACATCCGCTGACATATCAATAGTAATTATCTCATTAAAAATACAAATAGTACAGGTTATGATGAGATTAACAACTGGTGGCTACTGGCTGGGAAGCGGCTTCCATAAGAACGAGCTTACGGGCCGGTCGGCGCAATATGTCACCCTTGGTGTGGACATCTGCCACGCGGACCGCTCCGTACTGAGGAGTGGCGCCACCGTCGCGATCTTAACATCGGCTCTGTGATAAAATATTATTTAAAAATACTAAATCATTCTTTTTTGCCATCAAAAGTATTTATTCGTGTAAAATTAGTTCCAAATATACAGTGAAAGTGTTATCTAATCATAAATTTGTGTGTAAAATCAAAAAACATTCAAATAAACAAAGTGTCCAATCGTAATTTTGGTGCATCATATTAATGCACCAAGATTACGAAATATAATAAACAAAAGTGCAATTAACTGTTATTGTGTAAATATATATTAAATAAACGAGGGAACAGTGTTAAAAACAATAAAAATCAAATAAAAACATTCAATAATTTCCAATCACCCTCATTTTAAATAAAAATCAAGTGGAGTGAATTTTGTGAACATTGTGACTCATCGATTAAAAATATTATATAGCAAAAAGATATCTAAGTGGAGTTTGAACTTACGACTCTCGGCGTCCGAAGCGGGCAGGCGCACCACTGCGCCACTCGTCCTTATTCAGTAAACTCGAATTAGCGCGTCGTATGATGCGGCCAGGTTTGTGTCGTCCGAACTAAGCCGTTAAAATACTTAAATATACAGAATAAGCCTCTAACAACAATTGTATTTCATCCATTATGTTTTAGTGAGTTTAGAAAGATATTAACGAATATTGAGCAAAAACCTACTTTAGATATCTATGACATGAGTACGAAAACGTTAAGAAATATTGTAATAAATAACAATAACTTATTTGAATTAGTACTTCTTGTTGTCAACTCTTGCTTATCTGAAGGCATTTTCCCTGATTTACTTAAGCCGGGTAGGGTAGTACCGCTCTTTAAAAAAGGAGATGTCACAGATCTTAGCAATTACAGGCCAGTATGTGTATTACCAACATTATCAAAAATTTTAGAAATCTAGAATTGTAAAATACTTCGAGGATAATAACATGTTTACAATAGCACAGTTTGGATTTAGAAAAGGTAAATCGACTGAAATGGCAATTAGAAAAGTAATTTATTACATTCTTGATTCCTTAGATTTTTCAAATAGATGTGCCAGTATTTTTTGTGACCTTTCAAAAGCTTTCGATTGTTTGCGTCACGATATATTAATATTAAAATTGCAGTACTATGGGTTTCAAGGCGTTGAACTCAGTATGATGATAAGTTACCTAAATAACCGCACACAAATTGTATCGGTAAATAATCATACTTCTCATCCAGGAAAGATGTCGATCGGGGTACCACAAGGGTCAATCCTGGGACCCGTATTGTTCTTAATATATATAAATGATCTTTGTAATATACTTCCAAGTGAAGCTCATTTGAGCTTATTTGCTGACGATACACATATTGGCTTGAGAGACAAAAGTAAGTCGCAGTTAGATGATAAATTAAACAACGTCATAAGTTTGCTTAAAGAATGGTTTGATGCTAACGGCTTTATTCTCAACTCTAATAAAAGTATCTTAATGTATTATCAATCAAGATTAGGCATTTTTGGTAACTCGACTTCTCCAGAAAATGTATTTTTAGGATATACAATAGACAATACGATTAATCACAAAGGGCATATTGATAAAATTTGTATGAAATTAGCTAGCAGCAATTATGCTCTTTTTAAACTTAAACCATTATTAGATAAAAAATCACTTCTATCTGTTTATTATGCGTATATACATTCAACTATTAGATATTCTATTACTGTATGGGGTAATGCTACAGAAATTAACAGAGTCCTAAAATGTCAAAAACGATCAATCAGAACAATCAATGGTTTAAAAAAACGCAGCCACGCAAGAGAGCACTTTAAAAAAGATAAAATTATGACAGTTATTTCTCTTTACATTTACAATAGTTTGTTAGAGGTTCACGAAGATAGGGAAATTCCGGAAAAGCAAGATACTGCTTTACCCTATACTTTCCGTGATAATAAAAAACGAACAATAAAAAATAATGAAACCCGTATAGTACCAAAAACAAGATTAGCTAAAGTACAGAAACAAGGTCGTTACTTTAAAATCCTGATGTATAATAAATTACCAAAAAGTCTGACCACTCTAAAATTTTACTTGTTCAAACAAAACTAAAAATATTTTTTGAAAATAATCCATTTTATACTGTCAAAGAATATATGTCAATGTCGCCGCCTATGGCTTTAGTATAGCAATAATCATTGGTAATATAGATTGCTATTGTTTTTTCCACAGGCGCTTAGTTTGTGCCGTTGCAACTCTGTATAGAGAATTTCATTACCTCATCGGCTTCTTAGCCATACGCACAATATTTTGTAAAGGATAAAAAATAAAAGATTAACAAGTGTATTTGGTTTATAATTAATCAAACATAATTATGTTCACTGGACATAAATTGGCGACCGTGACAGGACGAGAAGAAGCCCTAAGAAACTAATGTCCTGCAACAATGTCGGCCGGGATCCAATCGCGAGTTTGAAGAGAGCCACGGGAGACGATCCTCGAATACCTATTGCTGCGACTCATCTATTATTCTTCGGGACTGCACAGGAGTCTTCCAGCAGTCTTGTGTCGTCTTCAGTCGTCAGGCCTGGTCAGCACTTCAAAGAAAGTTTGTGCTGCCACGTGGTACCAAGTCTATCTGCGCAAGATCTTGGGAGCGGAAGTGGACAGCAGTATCATCGAAGAGCCCGCTTCGGTGTCTGCCTAAGGAAGCTCATGCCAACCAGCTCGGGCAAAAGGTCGAAGGTCGAGAGCCTGCCTCGCCGCGCTGTCTTGGTCTTCTAAACGAGCTAAGTGTCCATTTCTAATCCCCAATTCCAAGCCGACCTTCATTTTCCTATATTTGGTTTCCTTCTCAAAATTAAGAACCTAGTGCTATTTAAATTCCAACACTTGCGTGTAAATCATCAAATCATAACCTATAAAAACAGTTCAGATACAGTTATTATGTGTGCCCATCGAGGTCCTTAGTTACTTATTCACTAAACATTATTTGCAACAACCTATATATTATTTACAGCAGTAATATAAACTACGTTATATAAAATACGTATTCACAATGAGGTAATCAATCATCCCCACTTAATCTGAGTACAGATTTGGCCTGTGTTTCAACTATTCTGTTTGCGGGGCTATGTTATAAATAAGTTACAGTCCAAATCACATTCTTATTGCAATTAGAAGTTCACGCATTTCCGCGTTTTATTCCAGGTTGCCCGACTTATCTACTAATCGTGCGCATGGTCAAGATCAAGGTCAACATTCCTTTGTCTGCGCCCATGTGACGCGGCATGACGAGCTACTCCGGGCTGCCGGATACCGCGGAGCGAGGGGCGTGAGCGTTTAATATTTGTTTAAACTACTTATAAATTTGAGTGAATTAAGCATAGCACCCTTAGGCATTGCATTGTAAATCTAATATTTGCTTGCTTACTAGCTTGCTTGCTTGTTGATTGTGTTGGCTCTTTGCAATTGACATATTTTAACAGGATGACTGAACTCAACGCCAGCAGTGGTACAAAAATGAATGAAACTAAGGATAGTGCGCTAAAGACCGCCTTAGTAAAACGTAGCTCCATGAAAGGTCAAATTACGAAATTTAGAAACTATTTAGATAAATTCAGTAAAATTAATTGTCCTTCTGCTGTTGAGATTATCGAACTAAATTTAAAGCTGAATAAAATTGAATCGCTATCCGCAAAATTCGACGAGCTGCAGTCAGAAATTGAAGTCATAAATCAGTCAACTCTAGACACCGAAATTGAGATTCGAGAAAGCATTGAACAAGATATTATAATCAATATTGCAACCGCTAAAAACCTCATTGATCATCAGCATGACGTGCAACTGGAACAAAAACGTCTATCAATGGTGGGTGGCCAATGTTCGTTCGATCACAGTGAAACTAACGTAAAATTGCCGCGAATACAAATTTCTAAGTTTGATGGGTCCTATTTCCGTTGGCTAGAATTTAGGGACACATTCAAAAATCTCATCTATGATAATGACAAGATATCTGATATACAAAAGTATCATTATTTAAACTCCTATCTGGAAGGGGAGGCTGCAAGAGTAGTTTCCAACTTCGAGATAACTTCGGCCAATTTTGTAAAGGCTTGGTCCATGCTAAATGAACGTTATAACAATAAACGTCAGTTGAGAGATAACCACCTTGACTCATTATGTAACATTCAGACAATGTCGCGTGAGTCTGCAAAGGGACTCCGGTTTCTTATTGACCACATAAACAAAAACCTACGTGCGTTATCCACGCTAGGGATGCCCACTGACCAATGGGATGGACTGCTTGTTTTTATGCTTTCTAAGAAATTGGACCCTCGAACGCTGTTAAAATGGGAGGAAGCCAGAAATGCAATTCACGAGGATGCTGAGATAACGCTAGAAACATTTAATAAATTTCTATGCGAACGAGCAAATGTTATCGAATCAATGAGTCGTAACAATTATCATAACTCTAATTCTCGTGATCAACCCCCTTCGCGTTCTAAGTATGATCAGACCCCGCAAGGCAAGGTGAATAGAAATAGCTTCACCACAGCTCTTGTCAGCACCAGCCCTCATAACAATAAATCGTACCGCAAGTGTTTGATTTGCCAGGGTCATCATAGAATATTTGATTGTCCCACCTTTAGAGCTAAAAACATAAATGAAAAATACGCCGATGTTACAAAGCACGAACTGTGTTCAAATTGTTTGAATCCAGGTCACAAATTCCATGATTGTAGATACATGGGATCCTGTCGTGAGTGTAATGAGCGACATAATTCGTTGTTACACCAATCTGAAACTAATGCACATACAGCAACAGCTATCAATAATGAAACCGTAACTGAGGGCCATGCGCATCTAGCTGCTACGTCCGATAATGAAACCGAAACTGTAGTCACATCAGTATCCATACAAAACCAAAATCAAGTTTTGCTGTCCACAGCGCAAATAAAGATAACAAACCCAATCACAAAGCAAACTAAAGTTGTTCGTGCACTATTAGACTGTGGAAGCCAATCGTCGTTTATCAGTCAATCACTAAAAGAAGGGTTGTCTTTGAGTGGCAACCCTATTGATACCGTCAAAATAGTAGGTATCGGCAACAGCTCAACTAATCAAGTACAAGAGAGTTGCTCTGCCCTATTGAGTTCAATGAATGATTCGTACCGGGTAACCTTTTCATGCTATGTGCTGAAAGAGTTAACTGGTGAGCTGCCTAAAGCCCCTATAGACGTTTCAAAACTATGTTTACCAAAGAATATCAAGATGGCTGACCCCACTTTCGCTCAACCAGCACCTATTGACGTTTTAATAGGCGCCGATTTATTCTGGGATATTATTAGTGGCGAACAATTGTCACTGGGTCAAACAGGCCCCAAGTTGCACAATTCCCGCTTAGGATGGTTGCTTGCTGGTCCTATTCTCTATGGAGCCAATATGAAAACAACAAACAAAAATATCAACATCCACTGCAATCATGCGTTAATTGACAACTCCTCCGACGAATCCCTTGTACATGAATATTTACCTAAGTTTTGGGAGATGGAGGAGCTCCCCAAGAAAACAATCCTAAGCGAAGGTGATAAGAAATGTGAAATTCATTTTTTACAGAATACAGTGCGCACAAGCACTGGGCGATTTTGTGTAAAATTGCCCCTGGCAGAGTCAGCCGATTGTCTTGGTGACTCATCCAGGGTAGCAAGAAAGCGATTAATCAATTTAGAAAAAAGATTCAAAAGAAATCCCGATTTGAAGGAGCAATATGCAAATTTTATTCAGGAATATTCCAATTTAGGTCACCTTTCTATTTCTGACAATCCAGATCCAAAGCCGTCATACTATCTATGCCATCACGCAGTCTTTAAGCAAGACAGTGAATCCACAAAAACACGTGTTGTGTTCGACGGTTCCAACCCCACCTCTTCGGGCTACTCATTAAACGATATTTTGATGGTTGGGCCTTCTATACAAGATAATCTTTTCTCCATATTACTACGCGCGAGGCAGTATAAATATTTACTGTGCGGTGACATCGAAAAGATGTACCGCCAGATTGAAGTTCACCCCGACGATAGGAACTTACAGTTAATTCTATGGAGAGATGATGAGTCATGCCCAATCACCACGTTACGACTAAATACTCTCACTTACGGAACCGCAAGTGCGAGTTATTTAAGTACACGATGTTTATGGCAAGTGGGAGAGGAGTGCCTCGATGAGGAAATCAAAAGAATTATACAGAGGGATTTTTATGTCGATGACCTTATCACGGGGGCCAACACCGAGGCCCAGTTAAAAAACATCAAGCAAACGGTTTCCGCCGAATTACATTCCGCATGCTTCAAACTACGTAAATTCAAGAGCAACTTGCCGTCTGTATTGGAATATTCTGAGTCAGATAATAATCAAGACAATCTAACAATCAGTGAGTCATCAAGCACCCTCGGCTTGGGGTGGAATCCACTCAGCGATAGTCTACATTTTCAAAATAAGGAGATACCTGAAAACACAAAAATCACAAAGCGCTTTATTATGTCAAACTCATTCAAGATATTCGATCCATTAGGTTTGATAAGTCCGGTTATAATTCAGGCTAAAATGTTGTTGCAAAGATTATGGTCTGAAAATATTGATTGGGACACTCCTGTGCCTCGAGAGCATAAAGAAACATGGTTACAATTTTCTAATAGTCTTCCATGTTTATCTGATTATCAGATACCAAGGCATGTTATGTGTGATTCACCAAAATACATAGAACTTCATTCATTTAGCGACGCATCTCAACGCGCATACGGTGCGTGTGTTTACATTCGCTCCGTGAGTGATAATGATAGCATCACTGTTCGTTTGCTATGCGCAAAATCGAAGGTCGCTTCCCTAAAACCGGTTACAATTCCGAGACTAGAACTGTGTGCTGCGCTGTTATCTGCTCGGTTATGTAATACAATAGTAGATGCAATTAAGTGTACACCTATGCGTGTATATTATTGGTGCGATTCAAGTGTCGTTCTGGGGTGGATTAAGACGGACCCCAGTAAATTAAAGGCGTTTGTAGCCAACCGGATATGTGAAATTAATGAATTAACAGAATCATCGTCATGGCGATACATTCCAACGGATTTGAATCCAGCTGATCTAGTTTCTCGTGGCGTCGACGCCAGTCAGCTGGTAGACCTGGACCTTTGGTGGTCAGGACCCAACTTTTTAAAACAAAGCAGTTCTCACTGGCCAATTCTGCCTTCGAACTGTAAGGGAAACACTTCATTCACAACATATCTCAGGATTGTCTGAAACTTCGAGTTCCTTCATTGTAAATCCCGAAAGAAATGAATACACTAACATTATTGAGTTTGAACGATTCTCAAAACTAAACACGTTAGTGCGAATTATGGCATACGTTAAAAGATTTATATACAATTTAAAAAACACAAAAACCAGGCAGGTAGGTACATTTACCGCAGATGAATTAAACGATTCATTCACTTACCTATGTTCTAAATCTCAGCAGCAGTCGTTTCCCGTTGAGTATAATCAACTATCGAGAGATTTGTCGATAAAATTCAAGTCCAAACTATTATCTCTCTCCCCCTTTTTTGAAAATAACTTGATAAGAGTGGGAGGTCGCATAGGTGCATCAGAGTATTCCTTTGATAAAAAGCATCCTATTTTATTGGATTCGAATAACCATTTAACAAAGCTATTGTTTGAACGCGAACATATAAATAGTCTACACGCAGGTCCACAATTATTGTTAGCCACTATCAGGGAATTTGTGTGGCCTATAAGTGGACGGCGTCTGGCTAGACGCACTGTGCATAACTGTGTGCGCTGCATTCGAGTTGCAGGCAAAACTTTGTGTCCAAAAATGGGTAACATACCGGCCCAAAGACTCACCCCAGATTTTCCTTTCACATATGTAGGATTGGATTTTGCTGGGCCATTTTTTATTTTGAATAGGAAAGGTCGTGGTGCCAAATTAATTAAATGCTACCTGTGCTTATTTGTCTGCCTAAAATATAAATGTATACATTTAGAAGGAGTCAGCGATTTGTCAAAGGATGCCTTTTTAATGACTTTGAGAAGGTTTGTGGCTCGTAGAGGAAAGCCCGTTGAAATTCAATCTGATAACGGACGTAACTTTGTAGCTGCAGCAAAGGAGTTAGCACAATTTCTGAAGACAAATACTGAAAGCATTACAGAGTTTGCTGCTCAAGAGGGTGTTCGCTTCAAATTCATTCCTGCTTACGCTCCTCACTTCGGTGGAGTTTGGGAGGCCGGAGTAAAATCCGCCAAATTCCATATAAAAAGAGTAATGGGCAACTCTCATTTAACTTTCGAAGAAATCACTACATTGTTCGCGCAAGTGGAGGCAGTCTTAAACAGCCGTCCCTTGTGTCCTCTATCCTCATCCCCTACAGACTTCCTTTTTCTATCCCCAGGACACTTTCTCGTGGGTCGTCCACTGACAGCGCTGCCCACGCCAGCATTGGAAGAGAAAAAGGAAGCATCACTGGCTCGATATGCCCGAATTGAGAAAATACATCAACAGTTCTGGAATCGCTGGCAAAAAGAATACATATCAGAACTACAACAGAGGCAAAAGTGGAAAACTTCACCAGCGTCCAGAAATCTGACCATTGGAGATCTAGTACTGCTCCAAGAAGACCATATCCCACCGCTTTGCTGGCGCCTTGGGCGTATTCATCGCCTGTTCCCGGGTCCAGATGACATCACAAGAGTAGCCGACGTGATGACAATCAGGGGCTGCGTGCGTCGTGCCGTGGTTCGGCTCTGTCCTCTGCACCCCTCAACAGAGTAGTGATAAACTTTTTTAGTGTAGTAGTGTAATTTTTTTTATATATATTTTTTATTTTGTTTACGTGAATACTTAAATATTTCCTTAGGAATTTATATTTTTTGGGCGGGGGAAGATTATGTCGCCGCCTATGGCTTTAGTATAGCAATAATCATTGGTAATATAGATTGCTATTGTTTTTTCCACAGGCGCTTAGTTTGTGCCGTTGCAACTCTGTATAGAGAATTTCATTACCTCATCGGCTTCTTAGCCATACGCACAATATTTTGTAAAGGATAAAAAATAAAAGATTAACAAGTGTATTTGGTTTATAATTAATCAAACATAATTATGTTCACTGGACAGTCAATGGAACTTGTAGAATCTTTGTTCTTGGAAAAATTATAAATAAAATAACTATCATTTCACTGTAAAAAGTTAAATGCAGTAATTTAAATGTCAAATATTTAAGTAATGTAAAATTTGAAATATTTAAGTTAGAATAGGAATTTCAAATATTTAAGTAGTATGTAAGTGTAAAATGTAAATGACTTGCCTGTAAATTATTTTACTTCGAGGCCAATAAATATTTCTATTCTATTCTATTCTATCCGTCTGGCCCTGGGTAGATTGACGTTATCCTTCCTAACGGCCATAAGCCACGAGGAAGGGTAGGGTCAGAGATCAGCACCACGTCTCCCTCACTAAAATTGAATGTGCCGTTGGTGGAGGGTCCTCTTGGTTGGAGCGTAGGCAGGTATTCGCGCAGCCATCGTGCCCAAAACTGGTCCGCAAGACGTAAGCTCCGACGCCAGTCGCATCTTCTAGATAAGTCTGCGTCCGTCAGCGAGCTGGTCCATGGTACGACAGAAGAGGAACCAAGGATGAATTGGAATGGTGTGATGGCTTCTGGTGAGACGGGGAAAGATGGCACGTATGTGAGAGGTCTCGAGTTGATTATAGCCTCTGCCTCAAGGAGTAATGTTGATAATACGTCTTCCTTTATTATTTTTTCGGTGAGGCAGGCTCTCAGGGCTGTCTTCACGGTTCTCACCAATCTCAAAATGTTGGTGAGCTAAATGGACTGTATGGAAATGGATAGAAGGGAGTATGATGGAAACACTGCGATATCGCATTGTTGAAGTAATTGTTACCGGTGGCGCATGCAACTGTCGACGGGAATGTATGGTTGACGTTCGGTATGTAGAATGTTACCATGTTGGTGGGAGCGGCCGGCTGTGAATTGCCCAAGGGATCTTCCTTGGGGATTGCCCAATATGATAGTCGTTTCCTCACCAGGCATGTTCGCGTTAGTTACCGTGGTCATGTTCTGGTCGAAAACCCACGTAGCGGTGCGTTTTGCGGAATTACAATTGGACAAACGTGAATAATGGGATTTGGATGACTTATCTGATGCTTCCAAAGCAGCTAGTCTGGCTTGTAGCTCCGTTTCTTCCGCCTCAGCCTCAAGACGTGCAATATCGCGCCCGCACTCCGCTTTTTGTCGCGCAAGCTCGTGTTCGCGCTCCGCTTGTTGTCGCGCAAACTCGCGTTCGCGTACCACTCGGCGCCGCATAGCGTCGGCTTTGATGGCCAGTTTCTGGGCGCGGACGGTTGTCGAAGATCTCAAGGAGTGAGTGCGTTCACTCCACAACAGTTTACTGTGAACACTGCGCCGCGAGAAAGTGCTTTGGCATTTGCGTCTAAATGCGAATAAGGTCGAACACTTGGGCAATTTGCGAGGCTAGGTTGAGCCTGGTCGCAAGATTCGGAGCCCACGAGCTGTGTGGTCGAGCTAATTGGCAATGCTGAAGCACCTTCCATCGCCATGGCCGAAGTCGGCTGAACGCCGTCCAGTGAACTTTCACGACGTTCGGGTAGCATCCGCTCAGTTTCCGTGGCCGTTGCCGTAGCCGAAGCCGGCCGGCCGCCGCTCAGTGAACGTTCACGACGTTCGAGTTGCCTCCGGTTGAAATCCGTGGTCGTAGCGTCCATGTCTGCTGCCTTGCGTTGTTTACTGCGTGTTTATACCTTTGTAAATGAACGAAAATGACGAAATTAATGTTTACTAAACGAAATGAAAAACATACGTCAAAGAGAAAAATTTAAAATGATTTGTTTTTACGGCGACAATGGACCAAAATATTGGTGATCTAAATGGACTGTATGGATAGAAGGGAATATGATGGAAACACTATGAATGAATAATACTTATTTAATTAATAAAGTATGGGACAATAAACTATGTTTTTACGCGATCGGCACACACGGACACATGACAACGATCAAAACCAAATATTCTAAATAAAGCTGTCAGTATAAAATATAAAGATTGTATATCAAAAGAGGTGGCATCGCAGCCAGTCGCCAACAACTGTATTAGTTGAACAGTGAAAAGGCTGAAAGGGCCTTACCACAAAAACAAAAACTCCTCTTCAACACTTGTTTTCAGACAAAAATGTATAGGCTTTGATGTTTATTTTGGGGTTAAACTATGTGTAACAATTAATTAAATAATTTAGCTTTTATTATCTAACAAATTTAATTCAAATACAGCACAACTGTTTTTGACGTGTTGCCGCGAGGGCGGTCCGATCCAAAACCTTACTTGGACACCGAGATGTCAGCGGTTGTAGATCACCCCAGTAATCCAATGGCAGGCACATATCCCTTGGCAGTTTCCTTGGCAACGCCAACCAACTATCCGCTGTACTGTGGCTGTCGAGATTCCGGTAAGTTCTGAAGTAACATTGTACAGTTCACTCATTGTTAAATGACCATTGTTCTTAATGAGAATTTTCCCAAAATAAATGAACACTATGTTTAATTTCTCAGCTCTGCCCATTTAAAGTTTACCCATGACCAGTGGTTCCGCTATTTGTCATTATACCTCTCAAATAAAATTGTTGTGAAATAGTTACAGAACAGACGGATATCGACATGCCATCAACAACATAAGAGGCATTTTAATAAAGTCATTTCCTAAATAAAGAGGTTATATATCATAATTACGATCAAAGGAGACTGACCATTCCATGCTCCTTGATGACTGCATGTGACATTCTACATCTAAAGGAGCCTAATGTTCGTATGAAGTTACACAACACATTCAACTTTTTTATTTATAAAAAAATAGCTTTTGCCTGTGGCTCCGCCCACGTGGTATCCGGTTTTACGTTATGCTTTGGAAGGTAGCCTAATGTTAAGTCCGGGTATAAGCCGCCGAGCCCTTTCAGCGTGAGAGAGTAACAAACATTATACACGAACACTCACACAAACTTTGGCATTTATAATATTAGTAGGATTGTAATTGTCCATTGGGTTTGCTGCCGCTACAAAATAGAACATAGATTTCAAAATTCCGCCGTCATCTAAGTATCGTCTTCTTTCTCGTTCACATCAACATAGCCTGCGATGTCTGTAACACATATAACCTCTTTGTTGGTAGCAAAGTTTATGCTCCACAGCTAAGCGATGCATAAATTACTACGCAAAGGATAGACGGCGTTTTAGCGGATCTATTTCACTTACCTACATGTAAATTACTAACGACTTTTATTTAACGACCAACCATGTTGTTACTAATTTTCTCGCCAACACGACACTTAGGTTGTTATTATTGTATATATTACTTATTTTACTATAACATTTTCGGTGGTACGAAGTTCACCGGGTCAGCTAGTATTTGATAAAAATTGTAGTGTACTTATTTATTTGCAGAGTGGCTGTATTTTTGGTCCTACTTTAACGGATATTCAAAGTTGTCGTACACTTTGCCACTATATCCAGTGTGGGATAAAGTAAATACCTAACTGTATCTGCATACAATGAGCATTTTTCCAGTTCTGAAATTGCAATTTCATTAACTCCACAATAAGCAATAATAATATTAACTTCATCCCCCGTCACTCCCTTCACAGATGTGACAGATTGTCACAGAAACGGAGCGTTTCCTTTGACTGCCTGTTCTTATCAACTTTACCCCAGCTCCAATACAGTTACCCAATTTATTGTTACGTCACTCTTGCGTAAAGAACCCCAGGTATAAGGGTGCTTACATAAAAGGCAATAAAAGGGGGTAAGATTGCCTCGCAAACCACGGGAATTCTATGAATTATAAATCACAATAAAAAAATAAGTCATAGACTTAACAGACAAACATTCCTCGACTGCAACCGGATAATTCGTCCAAGAAATTAACGTAATTTTCTGCAGTGATCCAGCATTTTGATGTGCGGATTTCTGTAAGTACAATACGATGAACTTTACACTCGACATTTTTCGGTTCGAGTCGTCGAAAGTGATCAAGTTGTACTGGAAACTTGAACTTTGGCGCAGAGGCGTATCATGAAGAGTATATCAAGGAAAAACTTAATTGATTTACGAAAGCCGAGAAGTGTCGAGCGGTAAAGATAAAATAATGGGACTATTCTCATATTGCCAGTGCCATTTAACAATGAGAACGGACTTTTGACAAATAATTTAATGTAAGCATAGACATACCGTATTAATTACGAATAATACGGTTATTTCTGAATCCTGAAGTTACTGAATAAGCAAAAAATTATGTTGCTCTGATCAAGTCCGTTTTATATGGACAATAGTTTGCTCAGAATAAGAAGTCTTTTCCATCGACCTTCCTATAAGATTTTACTGCCTTAAGGTGTTGTAGCGCTTTACGTCATTATACGTTTTCAGCTAAGAGTTCAGCTGATTTGTATAGAGTGTCAAAACATAAGCTTCTCTGATCAAATCGGTTTCAACCTGAAAGATGTTCACAATGAAGTCTCTAACGAACCCTTAGACTACACCATTATGTTATAGTTCAGAAGGCGAGACCCGAGAAAAGCGGTTGTGTGAGTGCTTCCATTCGTATAAGACTTCAACGAAGTGTGAGACGTTTCTATGAAAGTTTCGTCGATGTAATATACTCTTGTCAAGTAGCCCGATGGACGGCCCTCTGTTTCGCTTTCTTGCCTGTACACCCTGCAAGCTCCAACAGTTGAACAGTTTGTTTAGTTTATGAACAGATGATAACAAACAAATTGCTTTTTTAACCACGGCCCCACTGTTTATCTGCGTTGTTGTATCCGCCCCACCCTGCTCGTTAATGTACGGCCTGTTTGGTACGCGCGGAATGAAAATTAACAAAAGGCATTGTTGGCTGTGTTTTATATTATTGCAGATTTTTCTTTTGAGAAAAATATTTTTCCTGAGATAGGACCAAGTTTATGTTTTTAAATGGGATTCCTTCTGTTTCATTAACATTTATAATGTCTTATCAGACCTTACCATTGTTGCCTCACCAGTTGGGTACTAAGAAATTCATTGTGGCACACTTAATTTTATCTTAAAATAGCACAAACGAAACTAGAGCACTCAGTATTTGGCGCAGCTGAAAACAAAGCGTGTAGTTTCCATTCGGACATATATTTCGTCCAGCCATACATACATTTCGTCACCATACTTATCATATGAAAAAGATTTTTTGGCCAAAGGAGCATCGATATTGATACCACGTATTCCCATCATTCCAACGAACTTGCCTTTCCAATTCAAACGCTTAGAGTTGAAAGTGGCCTTCTCCATCATTATAAATAAGAGTCAAGGACAAACGCTAAAAGTGGCAGCGATTCATCTGAGCATCCATGTTTTTCTCACGGACAGCTCTACGGTGGCTGTTCACGTGTATCCAGAGCTAGAAATCTCTACATATACGCAGAGAACAACAAATCTCGGAACCTTGTTTACAGAGACGTATTGCAGTAGATTTCTGACTCTGGACACATTTCACGTATGTTTGCGATATTCTAAGCTTGGAAAAGGCTAGCTTTTACCCACGGTCTCAACCGCGTGATATTTGGTTATAAGTCAAACTTATGTAGTCATATTATATGGTAGTCATTTGGTAGTAAGTAGATTTCTGGCTCTCCATACATTATCTTTTCCAAGATAAACATATCACAAACAGTCGTGAAATCATTTAGTGTTTAGTCTCTTTTGAAGCGCATTCCACAGGATGACTAATACTACGCGAGCGGAGCCGCGGGCAAAAGCTAGTATTTAATAAATGTGTTGATCACGGTACCATTCCCGATTTAGTGAAAAATTGCAGAGTAGTTTCTCTGTACCAAGCTGGTGACAAAAATATCCCAGTAAGTATAGGCCTGTATTTGTTTTACCGGTATTTAGTAAAGTGTTTGAAAAGATCATGCTCAATCAAATGCTTTCCCATTTTTAGCGCAATAATCTATTACATAACCAGCAATTCGGCTCTTTGCCACAGGAAAGCAAAACAAAACACGTTTTACTACAGATGCTGCTGTTGAACTATTAAAACATATTTTTGGTGCATAGGAAGAACCAAAAGATGCTATTGGTGTCTTCTGTGTGTGACCTTTCTAAAGCATTGCATTGCGTAGATCATAAAACTTTACTCTTAAAATCGGAACACTACATTATTAAAATAAAGTTCTGGAACTTTTGAGTTCTTATTTGGATAATATAATTTAGAAAATTCAAATTAACAGAACCAAATCATAAGGACCTCGCGTAAAATTGGCAAACCTCAAAGTTCCTTATTAAGTCCTTTTTTATTTTAAATCTATATTAATTATTTGCCTTGCATGATTCATAATTTGTTAAAGATTGTGTTATTTGCTGATGACACATCTCTTATATTCTATAAAGTTCGACTTGTACAGAAATATAACGAAGTATATAATGCTCTTGGACAACTTCATAATTGGTTTACTTTTTAAAAAAAAGGTACAAATGTATAAAGTTCACTTAGCCTAATGTTAATTTCTTCAAAAATTATGTTATATTAAATAATAATAAAAATAGAGTTTTCCTCACATTACTCGAAACTACAATGGAGCCCTCACATTACGTCTTTATCGGGAAGACTAAGTTCAATAGCATATGCTGTGGGAAAAATCTGACGGATATAGCTTCGGCGAGACTTATTTGCTTTAGTTATTTCCACAGCATTATGTCCTATAGAATTTTGCTAGCTGCTGACATTGACTCAATTTTTGTACTACAAAAAAGGGCTCTTAAAGCAATTTATAATCCCCACAAACGTGACTCACTGAGGGAACTGTTCGCTCTATGACTGTACCGCGAAGAAATTAGCACCGTGTCAATATATTTATAAAAATATCATGTACGTAAGGAAAAACATAAAATAACTTCACTAAAAATGTTAACAGGCACAAATAATATTAGAAGTGGAAATAAAATTGAACAACCTTACTTATGCAAAAAAAAAGGAAGTTGAAGTAAAATTGCTAAATTTGGAGAGATTAGGAATTATTGTAAAAGTGACACGTAGATTGGGCAAGTCCTATTGTAGTAGTACCAAAAAATGATAATAAAAACAGAGTGTGTGTTGATCACAAGGTCACATTAAATAAAATGTTAGACACTAAGCATTATCCGTTACCTGGGCCTGAAGATATTTGTGCTGAGTTATCAGGAATGAAAGTTTTTTGCTTCCTTGACCTAAGAGAGAATATATGACAATTAACATTCATTTGGGGTTATTTATGCCTACTCGTTTACATTTCTAGTGGGCCATCAGTATTTCAAAGTGTTATGGATCAGATATTACAAGGTGTCATAAATGTAAGGGCATATATAGACGACTTAGTTATTACTGGTATAAGTTTGGAAGATTTTCATAAAAATTTAGAAAAGGTGTTAGAAAAATTAAGTTATAATAATAATTTATTTACCAAAAAAAGATTACAAACTCGCTAATAATAATAACTAACAAATTGTTGAGCAATTTATATTTAACAGGTGCGGAAAAGTCTTTTAAGTATACTGCCGCCTGCACTAGTTTTTATAAACTGTGTTGCAGCAGGTCAATACAATGTAAAAGCAAATCTAGTAAAATAACATTTTTTCTGTAAAGAAATAAAGTTTTTGGGACATTTAATATATAGCGAAGGAATAAAACCACTGCCTGTAAAAATTTAAGCCACCAAATTCAGTGTCACAATTATAAGCCCATTTAGGACTTCTAAATTACTTTGGAAAATTCTTACCAAGATTGTCAGATCATTTGACACTACTTGATGAGTTATTAAAAAAAGATTTTGTTGGATAGTAATTGTTACAAAGCTTCTGCGTTAAGCAAAAAACTGGTATTGTATCCTGGGTTATTGATCCACTATGATGGTAAAAAAGAGCTGAATGTAATAATAATAATAATAATATAATAATAATACCTTGGACACCATTTACACACATTGATCTAGCCCCAAACTAGGACTCCCTGTATCTTGGGTACTAGACAACGATACACATACTTATATAGTTAAATATTATACTTAGATAGATAAACAACCATGACTAGGGTACGCATCCGAGCATCCGTTCTCATCAAACAAATATTTGCCCCCACCGGGACTCGAACCCGGAATCCTTGGCTTCGTAGGCAGCGTCACTGCCGACTCGGCCATTCGGGTCGTCATGTAACGACTGACGCAAGTATATATGGCATTGGAGCAGTTTTGAGTCATCAAATTGACAGTGAAACCATAAGTATAGCACACAAAGAAATTATTCCTTAGTAGAAAAAGAAGCTTTGGCTATTATATTTGCAGTACAAAAATTTCATAAATTTTTATATGGTAGAAAGTTCATATTAGTAACAGACCATCAACCATTAAAGTTTATCTTTGATCCTTTAAAGTATTCCAGTATCTGTATCTGGTTATAGATATTAAATTATATATAGAAAAGGTACATTACTGGGAAATGCTGATGCACTGTCTCGTTTACCTGTAACAGTTGATGTGGCCGATTGTATGAATTATATTAATTTTGAAAAAAAAAAACAATGGATTATCAAAAGATAGCTAGGTACACACAAACAGAATTAGTTTTGAGCAATAGTGTTGTTAAAGAAGAAAGTTTAATAACCCTATTTTTTTTTAAATCAAATACTGGACAGAAATGTGTGATATAAGGAAACAGAGTGATAATAATAATTACAAGTCAGTTAAGAAATAAGACATTGAAATTGTTTCATGAGTCTCACCAAGGCATTGTTAAATTTAAAAAATATTTTAAAATTAATGATAGAAAGAAAAGTTTGTATCGAACTGTGGTATATGTCAACCCAATAGGAATTTCACTAAAAAAATGTGAAACTATCTTTGAAATAGCACATATTGTTTTTTTATGAGAAATTCAGTTTTTTATTTATTGATTGTGGACTCAGAATCAAAGTGCAATAATAATAATGCAGGGTACCTCTGCGGCTCAAGTTATTGAGAGGTTATGTAAAATATTTGCCATCACTGGTATACCAACTGAGTTAGTTAGCAATAATGGCCCACCTTTTTCCTCCATAGAGTTTGTAAACTTTTTAAGAGAAAATGGTTGCATACCCTAAAAAAGTCCTCCATATAATCCAGAATCAAATGGTGTGGCTGAAAGAACAGTGCAAACAATAAAACATTCATTAAACAGATTACAAGAACAAATATCTGGATTGTGTAAAGAGATTTTGCTACAAAATTTCTTATTCATTTACAGGAATAATCCAAATTCCACCGGAATGTCTCCAAGTGAAATGATGTTTAAGTATAAACCAAGAACACGCTTTGAACTAATCAAACCATCAAATGTTTTATCGAAAAAGGTAGTCTTGTATAACAAACATAATTCAGTTAATATAGGAAGGTGATAAAGTTTAGTGTAACAAATTGACAGAAGGAAAAGGGTGGACTAAAGCAGTGGTTGTAAAATGTTTGAGTAAAATCAGATATGTTATTAATGCTAATGGAACGCAAAAACATTATCATGTAGCTAATCTAAGGCGTTGTACTAGTGATACTGATTATACGATTAGTAGTAGGATAGGATCCTCAGTAGTGATACTTGAGTGATCAAATAACAGTAATGATAGGGATCAGGAATATGATGAACTGAAGGAAGCAACTACTCAAGAATTATTGAGAGAAAATCAGGAGAGACCTGATGAAGGTAAGGGGAATATTCATTCGAGAGTTAGTAGTAGCGGAAAATGTTAATAGAGACGTGAGGAGGGAGATAGTCTCTAGAAATAAGGAAATCGCAGAACTAGAACTACAAAATGGTTGTGGTTTACGAAGGTCTAGCAGAACTAGAAAAGCTCCAGAGCGAAAAGACTTACAAATAAATAAAAAAGGGGTAAGATCTGTAGATTTTTATTAATTAATTTATAGGTTTGTAAGAAAAAGTAAGATATCTAAATTAGAATACTTTTGAATGTAATAACTTTTAGAAGGGGACGAGTGTTGTGTATCCAAAGCCATTACTATATCATCATGACAATAACTGATATACTCCTATGAAGTAGGTTATGCTTTACCTTGTGTTTGATATCAGTGTATTTCGTTTATATTATTAAAATAAATAAGAATAGTTATAAGTGTTTCAATACATATAACTTGCTAGCTTTTCAGGTGACCCGATTCACGGAACACAGGCATAACCTCATAACTTCAACAATTTTCATAATTATATTAAGCCTCATCTCTGGCGGACAGGCGTAAATCGGTATAAGCTCTTATTAAATTTTGCATGATTGATTAACCAGGGGTGTTGATTCCGCTAAGGGTCGATGAAAATGACGTTACAACGAAGCGATTGTTATATATCATTCAAAGTGGGGGAGCATGGTTTGTCAGCTTTAGTAAACCGTAAGACCCTGGTATCCTATTTAACGCTGTATGCAATGTCTCACTTAAGTTTCAACCACAGATATCGAGAGATAGGCCCTTGGCGCTAAGCTTGTATCGGAACCAGTGTCGCCGAAAACTAAGAACACGCATACATTTACACCACTAGTACATCAATACCTCCGCATTTATTGGTCAGTGCAATGTCGTGGACCTATCGTACGAACACACCCACACTACCGCAGGTATACTAGCTAGCTGAGCTAGTGTTGGGACAATGCAAGGACAGCGTGCATCATCGATCGATTATAATTTATAGACAGTGGTATAGACAGTCGTATACAATGCCGGGTTGTATAAATTGACGCATCGGAATTTCCGATCAGTACTTAAAACACCCCATTATCCTTCGTCGGGCGAGGTTTAAAACAAACTTAAAATCTAAACTGCCTGTTTGGCAATTATTGCACTAACTAACAATAAGCTTACGTATAATAAGTAATAAAATAACAATATTATGACATGAACGTAAGAGTCCGAGCATAATTGCGGAATGCTAATATCTATCGATTCAAAAATATATTTCTCCTATCACTATCCCCATCACTATACGTCGTTTTTGAATGCGTGTAACAGTTCGCCTCCGTATCACGATGCATCTTTGCTTTCGTATTTAGATAAGTGTGAAATATTCATTGCGCGTTATCTTGGCAATACGTAGTGAAATTAAGATACAAAACAAGCATGGATATATAACCTAGCTAGAACAAGATGACATTGTCACTTGAATGATCAATTCGTGACGAATTTTCTGCGAATGATTTATTTTCGTAATAATGTTTATTTCTTGTGTTTTAAGAAGAAATAATAGCTGGAATGAGACTTACAAGTGATATGTGACACCGCCGTTCTTGGAGTTCACAATCCCGCTTCTATTTTTGCATGTGAGTTTTGCACAGGTCGGTATTTTCGAAAAACAGCGGAAATGAATTCGTCACTGCGGTCGCCCGGTGACTGCCGAGAATTTTTAATATCAAGACTATCGGGGCTACATTTGTTCGCACGTGCAACGCCCCTCAACCTATCTCTCGATATCTGTGGTGTCAACCAACGAGTCATTAGGCCGTGTTGGCTATCTAGAACTACGTGACCTACGGGATCTACATGCCGACATGTGATGGAGACCACACCAGTACATTTCTATAGTAAGCATTTAGACGTGGCCTACGACGTAAACAGGAGACCATGAGGTCGTAGCTGACTCAAACGACACCGCTCCAGTACCTACAGCTAAAGAAAGTTCGTTCGAATATGGGTCTTAGGTTGTGCACTGAAGATATACAGGTACTTACCTCACTTACAGCGTGCTGTTTGCTAACTGAAGTCGGCAATTTAAAGTATATATTCAAAGTATATTGAACGAACATTCTTTAGCTAAACAGAAGCGGTGTCGCATAAAGCTCATCGCTGACTTATAACAGAAGCGGTGTCGCATAAAGCTCATCGCTGACTTATATGACACCGACCACAAATGTTCATTCAAATATAGGTTATAGGTTGCGCTCTGTAGGTATACTTTGAGTAGGTAGATAATGACAGTTTAAATTCACTTCACGATCGTTCGGGCCTACGGGCTCGACAGATGGATCGAAAAACCTATCGACAGATGGATCGAAAAACCTATTGACAGTTCAAATTCATTTCACGATCGTTCGGGCCTACGGGCTCGACAGATGGATCGAAAACCTATCGACAGATGGATCGAAAAACCTATTGACAGTTCAAATTCATTTCACGATCGTTCGGGCCTACGGGCTCGACAGATGGATCGAAAACCTATCGACAGATGGATCGAAAAACCTATTGACAGTTCAAATTCATTTCACGACGTAGAGCCTAAGTTCGGGGTCGGATGATTCTTGATCCAGAACCAGGCTGCTACACAATATAATGTTATTAATATTCGAAATATTTGTAGTCTTATGCAGATTTCCAAGTGAATCATACCGATTTCAATATGAAATTTTTAAAACAAAAAAGTACATTACACTTATCTAAGTGTAATGTACTTTTTTGTTTTAAAAATTCAATTTATCTAAATTATGTACTTCTGACTCAACTAAAATACTTCGCCATGGTAACCTGTTACCAAATTCCATACGATGTCTGATATGCGGGCCGTCAAACTGCGGGAAAACGAATCTGATGGTCGGTCTTCTATTACATGAAAACGGGCTCCACTTCCAGAATATTTACGTTTATTCAAAAACCTTACATCAACCAAAATACGAATTTCTTGAGAAGGTCTTAAGTTTAGTTCCGAGTATATCGTTCTTTAAATTCCATGCTAATCAGCAAGTACTCAGCACGGAGGAAGCGCAATCAAACTCAGTAATTATATTTGATGATGTCTCATGTGAAAATCAAAACAACATGCGTGATTATTTCGCAATGGGCAGACACAAAAATATTGATTGTTTTTATTTAAACCAGACTTATACTAAAATACCCAAACAACTTGTTAGAGACAATGCAAACCTACTTGTACTTTTTAAACAAGATGACATTAATTTACGACATATATATGATGAACATGTTAACACGGATATGACATGGAACGAATTTCGAGAAATGTGTTCAAAAATATGGAACGATTCTTATAGCTACTTGGTCATAAACAAAGATTGTGAAAAAAATAAAGGGTGCTATCGTAAACAGTTTGACACGTTCGTCGTTTTTACCTGAGTGAAAGTATATATAAATGCTGTTTTATTCGATAGCTTAGCACTTAGCTTAGAAGAGGACGAGCATACAAGATATTATTTAGATATGGAAAATAACTTAAAGGAAATCGTAACTGCTGCCGAAGCAGTAAAGAAAAAGTTTAAAAAAATGCGTAACGTTGAATCAGAATATGAAAGAGCTATAGGAAACGTGTTCAAACCAGTTCTTAGCCCCCTTAATAAAATTACTGATGCTATGAGGCAAACAGAGAGCAAAGAAACAACATGTCCTATCAAAAATGGAGAGACGAAATTTGAAAATGAAATCGACGATTCCATTGACCGGAGTGCAGCCGATGACACTTTACGAAATATAAGACGTTCTGATCAATTTATGACACCTACTCATAGCTTAGATCGTGCAGCGGAAATGGAAGGCGAAGATTCTGACAACGACTTTAATGAAGGACAAGAATCTGATATATCTCAAAATTCGATTGAGTCTGATGCAAACACTCAGAACCAAAATTGTTCATCATGGTCGCTTACATCGGAGTATTTAAAGAATACTCCTTTTGGAGTAAGAGTCGAAAGAGGAAAACTTTTGATGGGCTCAGCGAATGTAAATATCACCGATAAAACCATTACAATAGGAACATCTGATTACAATAAGACTCGAGGCTTGATGGAATTGCTAACCAAAAAATTACCAGACTTGGCAGATATAACAAAGGAAGACTTGGCAAATTACAAGTTAATGCTGTTGGAGACAAATGCACATAGGCGAGATTACGACTCAAATAAACCAGTAAAAAGCAACAAAGGAATAAAATACTTAAACATTATTAAACCGCTATTTAATAAACATGACAATAGTGAAAGCAATCAGGTTCAAGGTTCAGGTTTACCTGTACTAAAAAAATGGAAGAAAAATATAGACTATGTCTACTGGGATGATCCAAATGAGCTAGTGGATAGGTTAAAACTACTTATAGCATCTCGTGACGCTGGAAACACTGGACTTGATAATGAAATAATATCCATCATAGAAGAACTCAAAGAAAGTGGTTTGCTTGGTTAGAATAAATAATCATACTTAAATTATTTTGAGCACTTCATCTTCAACTCTCTACAAATAACTAGGGTAATCTACCTCAGTACTATGAATATTGATAAATTCGGTCACCATGTTCATAAACGTTTACGTTTATCTGAATTGTTTGATTTTACTGACAATGCGTTGACCAAAAACGAAGAAGGACTTTTTGATCTTCAGTCGTCACGATTAAAAGGTTTAAAGGCACCACAAGAGTCAGACGACGCCGTAAACAAGGAGTACGTTGATATGAAGAGTAAAGATTTACGGGAAGATTGTCAATTTCTACTGAACGAAGCAATTAAAGATATACAAGGAGTGCTGAATAACTTTATAAAGGATGTTTATACGAGGAGTGAATTAGATAATATCATTAAATCGTTGAACAAAGATGAAGCAGCAGGTGGTAAACGAAATACATAAAAATGCAAGAAAAAATTTTTCTCGTCGATCAGTGCTTCTCAAAGGAATTGATGATTTGTGGCAGGCAGATTTGATAGATGTTATTTCATTGAAAATTTATAATAAAGGTTATAAGTTTATTCTTGTCGTTATTGATTGCTTCTCAAAATATGCGTGGGCTGTACCTCTTAAAACTAAATCTAAACAAGAAATGTGTCAAGTCTTCGAAAGCATCTTGCAGAAAAGTAGAAGACAACCAAATAATCTACAAACAGATATGGGAACTGAATTCTACAACGATGAATTCAAAAGACTAATGAAAACCTACAAAATAAATCACTATTCTACATATTCAGTTAAAAAAGCATCCATAGTGGAAAGATTAATCAGAACATTAAAAGCACATCTCTATAAGAATTTTTCTTTTAAAGGTAGTTACAAGTGGCTAGGTAAACCATTAGAAAGTGTAGTTCATTCTTACAATCATACAAAACATCGTGTTACGCAAGAGGAGCCTGCAAAAGTAACAAAGTTAAATGCAAGCAAAGTATTAGACAATATCAAAAAGTTCCAGAGTAAAACTAATCACGTTAAGAAACCTAAATTTTGTGTTGGCGATAACGTAAGAATAAGTAAATACAAAAGCTGTTTTAAAAAAGGCTATACGCCTAATTGGTCGACAGAAATATTTCTTATCAAGAAGGTAAACAACACGATTCCTGTTACTTATTTGATTGAAGATAGTCGTCGTCAACCGATTTTAGGAAGTTTTTATGATCAAGAACTCCAGAAGACCAAATATCCTGATGTATATTTAATTGAAAAAGTCATAAGAAAAAAAGGGAATAAGTTGTTTGTAAAATGGTTAGGTTTAGATGAAACTCAAAATAGTTGGATCGATAAAAAGGCAATGGTATAAACTATAACCTTAGTCTATTATCAGTAATGCATGGCGGAGGTCTTATTAACAGTTTTATCAATAATTTACCGATCGAGCTACATCTACCTGGCTATAATTATTGTGGTCCTGGAACAAAGCTGGTGAAGCGTCTAGCACGTGGAGATAAGGGCATCAATCTATTGGACAACGCATGTATGCATCACGACATAGCGTATACGAAATTCTCTGATTTAGAAAACCGACATAAAGCTGATTTGGATTTACTGAATATGACAAAACAGAGACTACGATCAAAAGACGCTAAGCGTGGTGAAAAGATAGCTTCTTGGTTGGTTAATAAAGTCATGAAGACAAAACTTAAAACCGGGTCTGGGGTACGACGTTTTAAAGATATGGTATCTAAAATAAAAGGTCATCTTCAGAAATTAAAACCAAAAAATAGTAATAGTGCTATTAAAGTTGCTTATGCGGTCGCCAAAAAGTTAATTGATGTAGATACCAAACACAACATAAGGATACCACGAATTATTCCTCTCCCTAAAAGCGGAGGATTTCTTCCTTTAATACCTATCTTTGCTGGGTTGTCTGCTTTAGGAAGTCTTGCTGGAGGGGCAGCTGGAATAGCAAAAAGTGTTAATGATTATAAAGCTGCTCAAGAAAGTTTGCGAGAATCAAAACGTCACAATCAAAAGATGGAATCAATTTCAGTGGGTCGAGGCTTATACATCAAACCTTACAAAAAAGGTAGTGGCTTGTTTATTAAATCAAAAAACTAATAAACAGGCTGCCTAAGCGTGCTCTGACCAATTTAGATATCATCGAATATGCTAGAGAAATACCATATTTTCGTGGAGTTTACATGAAAGATGCTTTACCACGAAAACCAAGAAGTATAGAATGTGGTATTATAAATTTAGACGATTCGCACAATGCCGGAACACACTGGGTAGCCTACATAAAACTGAAAGACTATTATGAATATTTTGACAGCTTTGGAAACTTGAAGCCGCCGGTAGAAGTTGTGAAATATCTCAATACTCCTAATTTGTATTACAATTATACTCGATATCAGACTTATGAAAGTGTGAACTGTGGACATTTATGTTTAAAGTACTTGCAAGATTTTTGGAATAAACATATAAAGTATTGATGTTAGCGTTTATTTTCACCATTGTTAAAATGTCATTCACCCTATCAATAACAGGCAATACGTCGCTTTTAATTACGAATTATTCTCCTACATTACAACTAGAGGGAGAATATGAGTGCGCTCTGCTATACCTATCTACCTTTAATTCAATTCCAAACGTTGATAGTACAAATAACAAGTTTTATTACGGTGAAAATGATGTTATTGAAATTCCTGAAGGAACATACGAATTGCAAGATATAAACGACTACCTGAAAGGAAAATTGCAAGACATCAACTTTAATTTATCATGCAACAATAATACATTGAAAACGTACATTATCAGCAACAAAGCTATTCATTTTGAGAAAGAAAATAGTCTAGGAAATTTGTTAGGATTTGGTAATCAACCGCTTGAAGCTAATATATTACACGAATCACAATATCCTGTTAATATGCTTTCAACAACTGTGGTGAGAATAGAATGTGATATAGTGAGTGGATCATATATAAATGGCATATCAAGTCACATTATACATGAGTTTGCTCCTAACGTTCCACCAGGTTATAGGTTAATAGAAATACCAAAGAACGTTATTTATTTTCCCGTAAACCAAAATAACATAAGCACCATAACTGTAAGGATATTGGACATTAAGAATAATTTAATTAATTTACGTGGTGAAGAAGTTCAACTGTATTTACACCTTAAGAAAAAATGATTGATTTTAATAAAAACTTATCACGACTACCAAAAACGATTAGTCACACTTCAATCTCTCACAAGGAAAGGACTTGGAAGAAGAAGAAACTAACTGCAAAAAATATAAAATTCCTTAAACAAATTAGACTTTTATCATGAGTAACATTCTAGATATTTTGAGTGCGCCTGTCTATGATAATAGCATTGATGGTATTGAGATTCATTCGTATAAACCTTATGTCACTACATTCAATCGTAATGATGAAATTCGTATACCGATTAATCAACAAGATCTGTACATACTCCCATCGGCAAGCACGTTATATTTGGAAGGTGTCGTCAATGTTTCGAAGAACGCTGCAAAGGAAACGGTTGCTAGTGTGCAGTTTACAAATAATCCGCTGTTATACTTTTTTCAAGATATTCGTTATGAATTGAATGGAGTTGAAGTAGATAAGGTTAAAAACGCTGGAATTACTACTACAATGAAGTCACTGTTGTCTATGAATGATAGTGAGTCAAAGATGTCTAAAGCGTGGGGTTGGGATATCAATGGCACGAAAAACGTGCAATCAGGAAAATTTTCAGCGTCGATACCTCTGTGTAACATCCTAGGATTTGCAGAAGATTATAAGAAAGTTATAATCAACTGCAAACATGAACTTGTTCTTCTTCGCAGTAACACAAACCTGAATGCTCTAAAATTAAATACCGGTGAAGTCGTAGAAGACGTAAAAATTCATAAAATTATATGGCGAGTTCCACATGTAAAAGTGAGTGACGCGGAAAGAATCAATCTTCTACGATTGTTGGAAAAGGATAGATCTATCCAAGTACCATTTAGAAATTGGGATTTGTATGAATATCCCTTGCTGCCAAGAACTACAAAGCATACATGGTCAATCAAAACATCTTCCCAGATTGAAAAACCACGATATGTTATACTAGGGTTGCAGACCAATCGCAAAAACGACGCTCACAAAGACATGTCACAATTCGATCATTGTAATTTGCGTGATGTAAAAGTATATCTAAACTCAACCTACTTTCCGTACGACAATATGAACGTAAGTTTTACTAACGACAATATTGCTATATTATACGAGCAATACGTTAGATTTCAGCAGTCTTATTACGGCAGAAGAACTGAGCCATTGTTGAGTGCAAAAGAGTTCAAAGAGTTGGCTCCTCTTTTTGTTATAGACTGTTCAAGACAAAGCGATAATCTGAAATCTGGACCGGTGGTTAATGTACGCCTAGAGCTCGAGAGTGAAGTAGAAATACCTGATCAAACGTCGGCGTATTGTCTTATTCTGAATGAATGTTTAATTGAATATAAACCATTAAGTAATATTGTAAGAAAATTATCATGAATACAAAAACTTTATTTGTAGACGTACAAGGTTTTAAAAATGCTGAGAATGATTTCATTGTTAAAGAACTTGCGTTGGCTACAGCCGAATACACTCAAGTATTTCTCATCAAGCCTCCGTATCCTTATCGATATTTATCAGAAGTGGAAAAGAAACGTGTACAATGGATTGAAAACAATCTCGGGTACAGATGGGGTGAGGGACACGTTGATTTTCTGCAGTTCAAAAGTATTATCAAACCATATCTAGAGAACAAACTTTTAATAGTTAAAGGTTTAGAAAAGGTAAAATGGTTGAAAGAATTGTGTGAGAACTGTGCAATAATAAACATAGAAGAAAAAGGATGTCCAAATTTAAAACAGTTGTTTGAGATGTTTAAATCACATCTCAATGATTTCAGTTGTATAACTCACAAATCCAATTGTGCTCTAAGAAACGTATTATGTATTAAAAAATGGTTTAAAGATAAACAAATAACTATGTAATTATTTTACTTTTGTTTTATGAGTGTATGTGTTATCGATTAGTTTAAAAAATGATTAATAATAAATGTTTGTTTACCTAAATTATTGATTTTATTTCAGCATCCCTTTAAACTACACAAGGGTTAAAGACTTAAAGTACATAAATAAAACATCAAAATAAATTAATAGTGAATTTTATTTATTTAAATAGAATCATTGCATATTTTTTTACAAATTTTATTCACTAAATTCTCTGACAAGTCCATTATTTCATCTACTACTTCCGATTGTACGTACTGTACGCTTACAACACTATCATCTGTACAAGTCTGAGGTCCATTTAAGTCGTAAATTTCTATCTTAATCAAACGAAGAGGTCTTTTCGGGGCCTTTGTTATTACGTATGATGACAACACTGTCGGATTTAATTTATTTCTGTCCAATCTCATCTTTTTCTTCTTTTTCTTTTCTTTGGTGTCTTGACTGGGTGTAGAATCTTGCAGAACGTCGTCATAATTTTGAGGCTGAGCGTGTTGGAACCACAAGTCAGAGGGATCCATTGACTGTAAAACAAAAAACATGATGTAGTTTACTGCGAAAATAAACTTTATAATAATCATCCAAAAATAAACAGTATGTTTTACCTCGTTTAATATAGACATAATCTTGGAGTAATGAACCGCGTCCTCTTCTTAAGCTACCTTCTTTAGAAATGGTCATTATCACGTTGTAATAAAACAAATCACCTAATCTTGCATTTCTTAATAAAATTTTGCTTACGTTAATATGCACATATTGTTATATTTTTCAAATTGAGTTCATTGAACGCAACACGTGCAATATTCACGTTGCGATTAGTCATCATAATCATTTCAACGTTATCGCTTTCAAGCGATATGTTCCATCTTTTAGAAAACCATTCTAAAGTACCTAACCTCTACATACAAGTCCACTCCGGCTGATATCTGACATTAAGTAGGGTATGTTGTAACATTAAGCTTAAAAAGAAACACGAAACATAATCCGAGAACACATTTTTTATTTTAATATAACAATATTCACTTAAAAGCTATAGTTTAGAGTCTATGTTGATTCATATTTTATTTTTAAAACAATATTCACTAAGCACGATATTTTATTTTTAAAACAATATTCACTTACAAGCTATAGTTTAGAGACAAGTTATATTCATACATATACAGCTCAAAATGCTGATTCATGACCCCATGAAAGAGTTGATATTTTATTTTTTAGAATGATGCGCTTATCATCATTACTTGAGAGAGCTATTTTATTAAGCGACTGTGTAAAAATTTCATGTTTTAATGACCTGAATACCATATTTTTTTTCCTAACTAAATTATTATCTAATAAAACACCTTTATAGTCCTTAAAACTCAATGTTTTCACAACAGATTTTTTGGTTCCTTTAGCTTTTTTTAATTCAGTATCTTCAGTTTTTATGGAATAAAGTTTAGACCGTAGGCCTACAAATTCGACTATAAGCTGACCTCCTAGCTCATCTTTAAATAACCCAGGCACTTTTTTATTATGCCTCCTTATACCATACATATTATTACACGCGTAGTTGCTAGTGTCGAAGTATTGAGGGAAATGGTATTTTATGTCTTTGTAGACATCTTTCGTTGTTATGGAATACAGAAAACTGTCAGTATCTGTGTAACACATTTTTATATTAGGGCCATAAAAAGGTTTCATAACAGAATAGTGAAAGTCGTACATATGACTCTTAGATATTTCCAAAACAGAAAAACCAATGTAAATTGGTTTATCGAGAGTAATTTTTTCAGGATTCATCTGGACCGCTACAAAATTTTCAGTAAAAATAGTTGAGCTATGGTAATTAGGTCGAGCTATTAGTTGCTCTGCGCCTAAATGTTTTTTCGTTTTGTTATGTTTATCAGACCACTGATTTACTAATTTAACATTTAACCTTTTTTCCGTATCCTCAAGGGTTTTACCAAAAATGCTATTGTTTAATAATTTAAAAAAGTCTTGTTCAAATTGAGATTTAGCTTTTTGCCTCAATTCCGTATTTAAATCAATATATTGTTTCAAATATGGACCTTGTTTAAATTTAATAACTCTGTGTATGCTTTTTAATTTAAGTCCATGTTTCAGACACGTTTTCAAATGAATATAGTGCATAACATAATTATATTTGTCATACAAATTCGGTATCAGTTTACTCGTTTTAGATCCAGGCGGTACAAATTTTTGTGGGCAGAAAGGTAAATCGTTATGATGATCATGTAGAGATTCAGGATATTCTAGATCGACATCAAAAATGTAACCTACATCTGAATTGTCTTGTAAACAGAGAATGTCAGAAACTTGAAACACAGGATTTTCGATCAATTCGAAATCAGAGTGTGGTAAATAACTACACATAGCAAATCCGTACAAATTATTACAATCTATATACAATAAGTAATTATCAGGATTCGAGGGGTTGTAGTTCGAGAGGTACTTATTATTAGCACTGGCATAGCGAGTAGAACATAAACAAACACCTCCACGAATACCTTTTTGTATCATTCTGATAATTTCCAGATCATCTATTAATTCTAATTTTACTTCTGTTTTTAACAGCATTGCATCGAAGCTTAAGCTGGGAGCCGTTATGTAAAAGGCTGGGTCTAACCTATAATTAGTTTTACACGTCTTTCTAAAACTCTCAAAAATATCCGTCAACAGCATTACATCTGATTTTAAGTATAGATCGGTATATTGACCAAGGTTTGACAAATGGAATAAGCGCCACACACACTGTGCGTGAGCATAATCTGACTCTGAAATAACCTCATCAGTTAAACTGCTGTAGAAACACTCACGCGGAGGTAATTTATTTTCATCATAACGTTTCCATTTATTCATGTACTCGTAAGGATAAATACCTTTACGTCTCAATAAGTCGAATTGCTGTTTATCGGGGTAGCAACGAGAGAGGTGGATAAAATCTTCGATTACTAAATTTTCTGCAACTTTTTCTAAACTAGTACCTAAAAATGCGAATGAGTCAACAAAACGAACAGCCATATAGTCATTATTGTTAACAGGAAAGAACTTTGTAAAAGACACATAATTTTCTTTTGTTCTTGCGATAACATTTATGTTTCCGTGCATTTCACCTAGCTCTCGTATAAACAAATGACAGTCATAGCCTGACAGGTTGTGGAAAAAAATTGGGACGAAAGATTTAGGGAGCTTAAATCGAAGGTTACAATAATCATGAGCTGCCCCGCGGTAGCGTCCAGTCAAATGACAATGATCTTTAACCTTTCCTTCAAACATTAACTTATTACAGAGGTAACAATTTTTCGACTCTAAAAAGTTTTTCAGCTCATTTTCATTAAGGGGTAACATGTCGATAGGATCGTTTAGTATTTTACTTATCGTTTCAACGTCTTCGCCTAATATTTTTAAAAACTGTTGAATACAGTCCGGACCTCGGTATGATTGATATCGATTTAAAGACGCATCGTAGGAGCAAACAATATAATATCCGAACGCTACTGGAACGTGTTTTTGAATCGACTCCGTAAAATTCGAGTTTTTCTCCGAACAGGGTTGTAACATAGACTCAAAATCTGCGTAAATGACAAATGGCATATCATGCATGCGTTCGAAATGTTTGAACTGTATCAATGTCCCTTTATCAGGCAATGACGTTTTAACACCACTGCACACATGCTCATTACGCTTTTTATCATTAGAAAAAAATAACAAGCAATCATCACAAAAAAATATTCTACCATCATGTTTAGTTATCTGAGACCTTACAAGCCTACTCAAATCCTTAATAAGACAATAATGTGTTAGCGCACCCGATTCCAAAAACAATAAATTTATACGATGCTTCCGCCCCTTGTGAACAGATTTGTATAAAGGTCCTACAACAACAGACTTTTCACTGAGACCATAAATATTAATACTTATGTTATCGTTATTCTTTTCAAAAATCTTTACATCCCTGAAACCTGCTGGAAACTTCATGTTTTTTGTGTTAAGCACAGTATCGAAATGAGGATATGAACTCGTTCGGTGTGAATTTTGTTGTGCAGGAAATAAAGCGGCCATTATGCACCATAGAAACCAGAAATTATCTGAGTTCTGAATATTGACACACGCTCGTTTTAATTTAATAGGTCTAGGAAGATCGATAAACCTTGAACCTCTTAGTGGATTATATTTGTTGATATTGACTTCCAGATACGAATTTGCTACAAAACTCCAACCACTGTCTCTCTCCTGAAATTCATCGATTTTTGCAACAATCAAATTTACAGCGTTTTTGTAAATATCTTCAAAATCATAATGTTTGTGAATCACTTTATTGGGCGTGGCGAACGATTTAATCTCCCGTTCATCATTCTTAGGTAAGGAGAACTCAGCATACAGTTCAAAATTTACCTTAACGCTGTTAAAGGAGCCGATCCGCGCCTCTATCAGCTCACGTACGCGTGACCGCAGCGAGCGCAGATAGATGTTCGGAGGGCAAGCATTAGAGCCCGCGCCGCCCGCCGCCGCCCCCGAGTCCACGTTGCTTAGTCTGTACGTTGCGATTCGACTGCGGAAAGCACTGGATATCTTCTCAAGACCCTCACCCTTAATAACAGCATTATTATTTTTGTGTACAGTGCTGCGCAAATGAGCTGACAAACTTTTACTTTTTACAGAGACATCACAGGATGTACAATATACTAATCTATTATTAGACATCTTAATTATATGTAAGGACAAAACCTAAGAAATGATAAATAAAACCTATCTAAAGTCTCCACAATATAAAAGGGTCGGTAGCCCAAACTAAATTTAACCTTATTACGTCAGTGACACGGACGCTGTCACCGAGCCTTTTATTTTGTGAAGACTGTACCTAAGTTACACCTAATTTTTACTACCTACCTACCTTTCGTGGGGCCTACAATAAAGGATGCCTGCCTACCTAATAAATTATAAAGTAAACATAGTAAACTTATTAAATAAATTTTATTAACCAATAAATCTAATCTAAGTTTTTCTTATCACCGAAGAAAAATCCCTCTTCAGTAAAAGACGTCTTGCAGAGTTTTAAGAGCTCTCGCAGGAGTCCCAGTTGTGGTGAATTGAAGTCAGCTTGATACTTCAATGCCAGCACCGCCTTCTCGTAGCGTTTGCGAGGTTCCACGTCTTTGATATCCGCCACCTGGTAGAGTTTCAGGTCCAAGTAGAGGTCACCCTCCAGTTTAATACTTCGCCGCACGACGCCGTCGGCAACCCGCTTCGAGTATGAAGACCTCAGCTCTGGTTTCTTACAGATCACCTCGTCCTCGCTTTCGGAATCCAAAGCGCGCCAACTCTCTTCAGGCTTCTTAGTAACAACGCTCTGCTGCACCTTGCGTTTGGCTGGAGGCTTCAGGTCCTTTTGCGGTTTGCGTCTGTGAAACAAAACAAAAGTTATTTACTGGACGTCTAGATACCTAAATATTGACAGAAAAATATAGAAAGAGAGATTTTAGAATCCCTGTTAAAACTAAACACATAATATGTCGTGACATAGCCTTATTTTATTCATACTTGCTGCTCGGTTCGAACTAGGATTCATGTATTAAAAGTCACAAAAAATATTCACCTTTGTACTGTATCGTCGTCAGATTCGGCGGCACGCTTCGATGATGTCTGCTTAGCGGGAACCTTCCTTTTGTTCCTGAAAACATAAACATCACTGTAGCATATTGCAATTGTGTAGAATGTAATTATCAAAATCTATCGTTGAAAATAAAAACTTAATTACCTCACAATCTCCGATTCCTCATCCGATTCAGCTACACGCTTTGATGCCGTCGGCTTAGCGGGAACCTTCCTTTTGTTCCTGAAAACATAAACATCACTGTAGCATATTGCAATTGTGTAGAATGTAATTATCAAAATCTATCGTTGAAAATAAAAACTTAATTACCTCACAATCTCCGATTCCTCATCCGATTCGGCTACACGCTTTGATGCCGTCGGCTTAGCGGGAACCTTCCTTTTGTTCCTGAAAACATAAACATCACTGTAGCATATTTCAATTTTGTAAAATGTTATTTATCAAAATCTATAGTTCAAAATAATAAGTTAATTACCTCACAATCTCCGATTCCTCGTCCGATTCGACTACACGCTTTGTTGACTTTGTAGCGGCTTTCTTTTTGTTGCTGTTAACAATAAAATATGATAGTCTATGTGAGTACCAGGGTGACGTAATATTATGAGAGCATAATAAAGATATACGTATAGCTGGTATAATGATATTTACCATAAGAAAGCAGCCTCGTCGTCCGTTTCAAACGAGTTCCGCTTCTCATTAGTCGCAGCCTTCTTCGTGTAGTACTCAGTGTCCGACCTAAAAATAAAAATAAGTACATATGTAGGTAAATGAGAAAATAAAACTAGAATATAGCTTACCAACACTCTTGCAGTACCTAAGATTAATTAGTTACAATGTAAAAACGTAAGACATGGAAAGACTAGTAAGATATCAAATAATTACATGGTATAGGTATATTCGATTATTATAACCCATTTGATCCGTCTACCGGCTAATACAATGTAGTACCCATTTTACGTACTACACTTGCATTCAAACAGGTTATAAAGCTTTTCGAATAAGTTATAACTACTTATTTGGTCCGTCTTCCGGCTTATACCAGGTAGTTCTCCTTTTATGAACTACCCTAGTATCCAAACAAATAGTTATAAGCTTTGTACACCATCTATGCAAAACAAAAAACATACAATTAGTCAAGAACTATGTCTATAAAAATAACTTAAAAAACTTACTGACATGATTGTAACGCAGTGGATACGCAGCTTGCAGCAGGGATATGAAGACGGGGCGCGGTGGACCTGGAGCGCGAGCACTAGCGTGAACGTCTGTAGCTTGGTGTTACTGCCAACAATGGTACAAAAGTAATTGATAATTTTTCTTTCGATTTTGGCAGTTTTATTGGAAATAAATGATGAGCATGCAAGTAATTTACAGGGTGTAATAATGAAGTCATTGTTTGTCGATACCTATTCAGTGGCGTGAAAAACTAGATTCATGAGAAAGTTTTATTAGCATTATCTATGCATAACATTTTAATTTTAACTATAAATATATTTTCCTGGTATGTATATTTACAAAACTTCACTGCGGTGTAATGAACAAATAATCATAAGAATAGTTAATTACTTACGTTTTACTCCTTACGTTTGATATAAGTAATCAACTCATAGGACAAGAAAAAAAATAAAAAATAAAATAACTCATTTACGTTATCAGTTATACCTTCAGAAATCTTGTTCAGAATAAATACCTAACCTAGTAACAACAACCTATGCTGTTAGCAAAAATAAACTCAATTATATTTACAACATAATACTCATTTACACCCTGTATAAATTTGCACACTTGCGACTATGCAAAAAATAATAGAGGTAAAATAAAATCAATTAAATGTGATGACAAACAATACCGCCAGCGGGTAACGTGAGACCGGCATCCGTCATCGATTGCATTGTTATACGAAAGCAAATCACACTAGGGTTACCAGATACAATTTATTAAAACCGGCATTGGTAACTGTGGCGATGAGCTAGCCCTATCATACCTACGTCTAACATCACATAAAATGTGTCGTGTAAAAGCTATAATCATTAATGATATGTTACATTACGTACTTTACTTACATACGTTGTACTTACCATGGATATTATACGATTCAATGACTCGCTTTACCATGCGAAGTATATTTGATACTTGCAGCGTGCTAGTTGGTGCAGTTAACGTTACAAACTCACTTTAACATTAAAGTTTTGTTTTTGTATAGTCTCATTTCGATAAAAGTTGCAACAGTTAAGGAACATTTAGAAGATGGTAACACCAAATTTTACTTTAAATAATAGATTTTAAATTTATTTATGTGAAGTGAAGTTAGTGGACACATCGTGTGTTGTTAATCCTTTAAATTATGATCACCTTGATTACAAAACTCCCTGAAGAACCAGGCTTTCAAGAAAGACAAAGCAGATCTGGTTGGGATAAGTACAAAACGAACATATTTCTTGGATTAATACGCATTGATGGTCTCTGTGTTGCTGAAAACTAATGGTGTAGTTGTTTAGATACTAGGGTAGTTCATGAAAGGAGAACTACCTGGTATAAGCCGGAAGACGGACTAAACAAACATCTTATGTTTCAGCTTCCTTTCAGTTGTTATTTAGTATATATTTACATTGTCAAAGTGAAAGTGTAGAGTCATTTGTGTAGCTGAGCAGAAAAATGGTAAGTTAAAAATAGGATATTATATTGAAAATCTAAAATTACTTGTCTGGATGCAAGTGTAGTACGTAAAATGAGTACCACATTGTATTAGCCGGAAGACGGACCAAATGAGTGATTATAGGTTTCCGAAATTATATTGAAAACTAAAATTACTTGTCTGGATGCAAGTGTAGTACGTAAAATGAGTACTACATTGTATTAGCCGGAAGACGGACCAAATGAGTGATTATAAGTTTCCGAAATTATATTGAAATGAATTTGAACTGTCAATAGGTTTTTCGATCCATCTGTCGATAGGTTTTCGATCCATCTGTCGAGCCCGTAGGCCCGAACGATCGTGAAATGAATTTGAACTGTCAATAGGTTTTTCGATCCATCTGTCGATAGGTTTTTCGATCCATCTGTCGAGCCCGTAGGCCCGAACGATCGTGAAGTGAATTTAAACTGTCATTATCTACCTACTACTTTGCATTGGTGACATAACTATCCGCATTCATACCACTCGATAGTGTATCTACAGAGTATACAACCTAAAATCCATATTTGAAAGAATATTGTTTGCCAAGTAGGAGCGGGGTCAACTTAGGTCAGCGATGGTCTCGGCAACGCCAGAGGCTACCTTGAGGCTGCCTTAACTTTAAAATGAACCAGTGAACCACGTGATCACGTCTTTACGTGAGTAAAGACGTGATCACGTGGCAAAGGCCAGAGATCGGATTTCTTACATGTATTGTGTAACCCATCGCTGCCCCGCCTTTGTACACTATTTTAATATATATCTTGTCAATATAATTATTTGTGTGCAATAAAGAAATTATGAAATTATTTACAATATTTATTTGTGCCATTCTAAATCGACACAAACATACATTAGGAAATATTTAAAAGATTCAATTACAATATGAATACAGATTCAAATTACAATTTCAATTCATAATTATATAACAATTCAGATCCATAGACAAAATTCAATTTCAATAATCCAGGGAAAACACTATCACGCCTAAATCTCACAGAACCTGCCACATTCTCATACTATATGCACCACCAAACAGATCATTCAGTGATGCTGCCGCCACCAGTGATAGATATGAAATAAGTCCACCAGACCCCAGACTCACAATTAATCATTTATCTTGGGGAAGAATGGACCGACATTATCAAGTCACCATCATGGAGCCATATATTAAAAGCGGATTCAAGGCCCCGGCGCGATGTTTAATATCGGTCGGTCTAGACATAAACGTTTAGGTAATTAATTAATTATAAAAATGAGTCTTCATTTCACAATTCCATCGCTAGGTGGATCATTCTCTGCTGGATGTCTACGGACGGAATGGCTATTACGTAAACAAATTAATTGAAGGCTTGCCTCTGATAATACCTGGGCCTAAGAACGAAGTAAGGCTATTTTAAGGCCCTGTTCCTATAGGCCCAGGAAGTAAAAGAAGATCTGTGTCACTCCTTGTCTCATACTAATTATTTTACTTTCACTTATCATTCATTTCATATCTCGTTGCCTAGTCCATATTTCAAAAAAACTAGTGACCTCGCGAGCATGATAGGAAATTTGCTTTTTTTTCATTATTTTCCGCTCCCTCAGATGCCACCCCCGACCGATTGAAGTTTTTGATAACCAGACAGAATGTTCTTTCCATACCACATACAAACTTTTAAATAAACCTGGCGTACATAGACTATGAAAGAAGCCGCCGAAAAAATTTGTAAATTACATTTTGCGATCTAAAATCCAACCTATGTACCATTCACTAAAATTATGTAGCTCATGTCAAACATACGGTCACCAAAAATCCAACGAAACGGGCTTTAGCAGTTTTAGTTTTTTTTTCAACCACACATCTCCGCCATTTTGAAAAAAAAGCATTCAAAATTTCACGAGAATCGGATGAGAAATGCGACCTTCCCAAGAGAACAGCCGGAAATCCGGACAGACATACCGAAGCATTGTTGCCCAAGCCGAAACGGAAAAGTTTCGTCGCGCTTCGCGCTCGCTCGGTCAATTGCAATGTAATCGATAAAGTACCACTTGAGACAAAAAAAACTTATTCAATCAACACTCACAAACAAAACGTTACAGTGAAATATTTCTTCTAATGAAATCTAAAAAAATTATCACCGAAAGTATGAATCGAGTTTGTTCAAGTTCAAATCTACTTATAAATCAGCGTCAAAATGCTAGTGGAGGAAACTATTATACCTAATTGAAACCGGAGAAAGAATAAATCAGGGTTTTTGATACAAGTCGTTTGTTCCATTTTCATGCTAGCCGTACCACCCACACAACTCATTTTAGACGATATAACCCTAGAATATAACTCTGGAATTACAAACTAGGTACTTAATAACAAATTTAACGGTCAACAACTTTACTTAGTACAAATTGATTTTTGAGTATGTATGTAGGGACAGTCCATCACTGAGCATTTAGAAAAGACCGCACCGAACAGGATCCTAATCCCGTTATGAGTCATCGCGATTTTGAACCTCATGTCAAGGTAATAAAACCTATAATGGGAAAATATATCAGTACTTTATTTTTTATTAACAATGAAAGTAACCAAAATATATGAATTAAAAATAATATAGAAACACTAAAAGAAACAACTACGCGAATAAACCACCCCGGGACATTGCCGAGGCTAAGGTTCCCATGACGCTTGCTGCATCTCCCCGCTGCACCGCCAGGGAGATCCTTTGCATCAGAAATGCCCCAGAGCGGTAGTCAAATCCTCTATCCCTTAGACGGCGCCCCAGATCCTTAATAAATATTTAATTAATATGGGAAAATGTCATGTCGACATGACATTGGGCGAGAGGTTACATTCTCTCCCTTTCAAGTAAAATATATGTACAAATACATTGTGTTGGTATGTATTAGTTTATTATTTCTATGATATATATTGATACTTTGAATTTGATTTATGATCCCGGTCCACTGGGTTTCACGCTAGTTCCTCACGCCAGAGGTGCAGGTTCGAGTCAGCATTTACCAATGAGATAAGTAATTTATCTGATGGAAAACATCGTGAGGAAACCTTCAGTACTTCATAGCTACGGCTATGAGCTAGCCCCCTGCCTCGCAAAATGGAGTATTGTATAACTGGCTAAAAGTGGGCACAATTGTGCCTCTGCCACCCCGTATGGGAAAAGGCGTGACATTATGTTATGTTATGTTGCATTTAAGTATTTGTTAGCCATTGTGGTTATATGAGATGTGTAGTGTGTATTATTCCCCTGCTCAATTATTTACCTTTCCTATCCATCCATGGTTGGCTGGAAGAAATCTCTTATTAGAGAGAAGCTCGCCTTTGTTCATGTTTTTTATGATAATTTATCTGCATGTCTGTTTTGGGTAGCGCAATAAAGACATTACGAAATTACGAATGTAAAGACAAATTATGATGTAATAATATTCCTACTCGTCATATAGCTCTCTTCGATATGCAGTAAAAGTACTTCAGAATAATATGCCTCGTAAATATCAATACAACAACTAAACTATAAATTTCAGATCAGCCAAAAGAAAGCGGCCCCCGCAAAAAGTGCGTCTGCCGAAAATCTGAAAGTAATTTCATCCAAACGAAACTCTATGGACCTCTGATTCCTTTTTTACCGGGCGGGATTTTTATTTGAATACCCTTCCAGATTTAGGTCGTCGCGTTCATTTCGCGATTTTTATCTCGTGAATTTTAATCGGCTGCGCGGTACAGAGTTACCGAAACGGACCGTTTAGGCCAAGGGGGAGTTGGTGTGGAGAGGCCATCTTTCGTATATATGTATATTTTTATTGCACATGAAATTTACATTACAAGCTTATAGAAAAGACATTCTACGAAGGCAAGCTTACCTCTATCAAAAGCTTTCTTCCGGCAAACCCAATATGGAAATGATAAATTTAATAACAGTGACTGGTGCATATGTGCAGAAATACAAGTAATTTATTTTAACAATATTTGCGCTTACTGCTGATGTTTAAGATTTAAGGCCACTATTACTTTGTATGTAAGTAAAAGAAATGTTAGCCAGTCTTATAATTTCAGTGCTTGTTGTGACGAGAATTATTTTGCATCTGTACCTATGTGTAGGTCGTCGGTACGGTATGTCCTCCACAGCAAAATTTAGAGACATTTTCTGTTGCAGATTTTATTCGCAAGGCGCGACCCGTGCCGTTTATTCTGAGATTTCAGCTTGCAATAAATTTGCGAGAGAAAGCTTTATTGGTCTTTCTTAAATATAAGAGCGTTTAGATTCTCATTAGCCGTGAATGATTCTTCGGTGAATCACTGGGGTCAGGAATTGGCGGTAAGTTTATCGCCCTCCTTCTCACAGATTGGTCCAATTAGAGAAAACATCTACAGAAAATGAAGACATTTTAATTTTGATTTTTGGATAGCAGCGTGTTTGATTAGGGCCTGTGATTAGGGCCGAACGATTTTCGGGTATCAATATTAGAAAAGCTTCTTGAAGGAGTGTTACATTGAATTTAAGGGATTATATTGAATTGAGAAATACTGGGTAAAACAAGCATGATGCACAATTTAGTTGGTATTTGTAACAATAAGATGCTTGCCTATTACTTGAAAATAAAAAATACACACTATATAAATAAATCTAATGTTTCCAGCACCGGCTTTCTACTCGGATTCAGCTACATTCTTACATCGTAACTCACGAAGCACGTCCGAATGTAATGTTGTGTTTTTGTGTAAAAAGGTACTTGCCTCAGCAACATTCAGCTCTCGGCGAAAAATGGAAAATACCAAGGACCCAAATACCTCTGACTTCTGGCTCATTGAATTAATGGTATTGAAATTGTTTGGAATAATTTCATGTTACTATTGTATTCTTTCTTTTGTTTATTGATGTCATTTCGACATTAAACAATTTATCTATTTTATCTAAATGATTTGAATGATTGATTATGACATCTATGTCTTTTTACCCTTTTAAATTATTTTTGAAATAAAACCCCTCGTGACGTCGCTTAATTTAAAAAAAAAACAGTTACTTGAGGCTGGTTGTATCTGAACGAAAAAATCTAAGTTACTATTGAACATTCACATCATAACAATAAAAAAATCCAGAAAATTGAGCAGAAGACGGTTTAAATCACTCTCATCATTAAATAATGGACTGTAGCTGGCCTACATTGTAGCTGGTCACATTGTAGCTGGCCTACATTGTAGCACATTGTAGCCGGCCTACATTATAGCACATTGTAGCCGGCCTTCATTTTAGCACATTGTAGCCGGCCTACATTGTAGGAAAATGTAGCCGGCCTATATTGTAGCACATATTAGTAGGCCTACATTGTAGCACATATTAGTCGGCCTACATTCTAGCACATTGTAGCCGGCCTACATTCTAGCACATTGTAGCCGGCCTACATTGTAGCGCATTGTAGCCGGCCTCCATTTTAACACATATTAGTCAGCCTACATTCTAGCACATTGTAGCCGGTCTACATTGTAGCCGGCATACATTGTAGCCGGCCTACATTGTAGCCAGCAAACATTGTAGCCAGCCTACATTGTAGTTCAAGTACCGTGCCCCAATTGCTGGAGTTACATCCTACGTCCCCTTCGACCGTTAACTTGTTACGTTAAAGTTTTTAATACTGCAGCAGAAGGCTGAGGAAACGCTTCGTTACTGAGCCCCCGAAATTTAGGAAAATTGCTTCAATATAAATAAACTTAAACGTTTACATACATGTACATACATTGCTTCTGGCCCCACACTAGGATACCATGGTTCGTGGGAACCAGAAACAGCGACTTTAGCCACACATAAACATCCAAGACCTGTTTTTCTTTACCCCCAGCCGGAGATCAAACCCGGGACCTCTCGCATGGTAGGCAGAGCCACTACCGCTGCGCCACAGGTTCGTCAACTCTTACCAATTTAATGCTGATATGATATTTTTTAATCGAAGCACTGACATCCTATTGCAATAAATAATTACAATAAAACTTAATGCAATAATTATTATTTTTAATTCAATTAAAATTAAAATTAAAAATATATAAATAAATCTTAATCGTATCCGGCCTGTGCCCCTCAGTGGGGACATAACACTTATCGCATTTTATAATAACAAAGCGTCACGCCTTTTTCAGTGGGGTGGCACAGGCACAATTGTGCCCAATTATTCAATACTCCATTTTGCGTGACATTGGGCCATCGCCGCAGATATGGAGTAATGAAGGTTTCCCCACGATGTTTTCCATCACCTTTAGAGTCATCAATTATTAATTGACCGAGCGAGCGAAGCGTCCACTTTCGAGATTGGCCAAAAAATGCATTTGTATTTCTTTTTGTCTGTTCTCGCCTACAGGTCGCATTACTTAACCGATATTCGAGAAATATTATATAGTATTTTTCTGTCAAGTCATTTTTTTTTAAGGCTTAATTTCATACTTTATGGGCGTAACAATGCAGTGGGGGTTATTTTATTTAGGGAAATTATAAGTCAACCCACAATTATTATTTTTTAAATTTTTAATATATTGAATTAAAAACATAGAAGCTAATAAAATATCTTATTTGATGTCATATAGTAATATTTTAGAAATTTACTTCTTGAATGCATGTTACAAATTTTGATGCAAAAAAATAATCAGCATGCTGTGAAATATTGAAAGTGGCTTACATACAATATAACTATGGGCTAAGATAGTATCATTCAGACGCTCATTAATTCTGACTGACTTAGAAATTTAGAAGGCAATATAGATTTTTAGAAGCAATAATGCTATTAAAAAGAAGTCTGTTTAATAAGCAACCTTTAATTAATAATAATACCAGTTGTTCGTCCGATCAACTTCAAGGGGTCAGGGGTGTGACAGGGAGGAATGGAGGGGGAAGGGAAGGGAATGACTCACCAGAAATAGTGACAATGTACAAAAACTAGTATTTGAAGACCGCAGACTAAAAGTGCGCGAGTTAGCGGACATTGTAGGAATTTTTAAAAGTGACGAAAAAAGACTGAAAACTTGGTCATGAAAAAACTGTGCGCAAGATGGGTGCCGCTATTCAACAGAAGCAGCAACGTTATGATGTTTCGACGCAGTGTTTGGAGAAATTTCAACGCAATAAAGCCAAATTTTATGACGATTTATCACGATAGACGAAACATGGGTCCACCACTTCTCCCCTGAGACGAAATATCAGTCGAAACAATGGACTAAAAAATCAGAACCGACTCCAAAGAAGGCGAAGTCAAGATGCGCATGGAATAATTTGTATTGATTATCTTCAAAAAGGCGAAACCATCAACGGCAATTGTAACGTAAAACTATTGCAGCGTTTGAGTGGAGAATTTAACCAAAACGGCCGCATTTAGTTAAAAAGAAAGTGTTGTTTCGTCAGGACAATGCACCGGTTAACAAGTCCACTACTGCAATGGCAAAAATTTATGAGTTGAAGTTTGAATTGCTTCCCCATGTAACTTATTCGCCATATCTAGCTCCCACGGATTATTTTCTGTTCCCAAACTTGAAAAAGACTTGCCAATAATGAAGAGGTTGAGTCTGCTGTTGACGGCTATTTTGAGGATTTTGACAAAGACCACTATAAACAGGGCTTTGCTATCGAACATCGCTGGGAAAAGTATAGCGTTAAAAGGAGACTTTATTGAGAAATAAATAAGTTTTGTTCGAATTAGTTTGTGTTATCATCGTTAGGCCGTTTACATTTGGGACCACCCTCCTAAAATTGGACTTTCTTCGTTAAATTGTTGCGCAAAAGAAATTTGTATCGCATTATAATAAAACCTTTTGTGCGTTAGTTGTGACAATATCTTTAAGTATGAATGTATGTCGAAGGGCTGGCTAGGTCTACTCTGTTCTCACAGAACTACTAGTTCTTGTTTCACTTATTTTTTTTACCCCAGTATATTTAATTTAATTTATAAATAATCTCCGTGTCCATTTCAGACAGGGCTCAAAACCTTTCGTATGTCGGGATTTCTGTCCGGCTGTTCTCCTCTAAAGGTCGCATTTCTCAGCAAATTCTCGTGAAATTCTGTGAGCAGGCACGATAATTCACTGACGACCCGAATGGCCGAGTCGGCAGTGACCCTGCTTACGAAACCAAGGGTCCCGGGTTCGAGTCCCGGTGGGGGCAAATATTTGTTTGATGAGAACGGATGTTTGTACCCTAGTCATGGTTTTTTATTTATCTAAGTATAATATTTATCTAATAAGTATGTGTATCGTTGTCTAGTACCCAAGATACAGGGAATCCTAGTTTGGGGCTAAATAAATGAGTGTCAATAGTGTCCAAGGTATTATAAAAATAAAATTCGGGTGCATTCAGGTGATGTTGATCTGAACGCTCTCGATCAATTCCTCTCTGCTCCACCAGTTGTAATGGACCCCTCTATCAAGGAAGCCACTCTTCAGAGTCTGCGCTCTAGGTCATTGCCAAACACCACTCCTTTCAACCTGAGCAATGTTAGAAGCTGTGGTTGGAAGCGACACGGTTAAGAAAGCATTTCTAGCAATTAGCTCCAAAGCTGTAGGAGATGATAATATCTGCCAACAAATGATTCTAATTATCCTTTAATTCATAATTCATATTCATAATTCTTTATTGAACACAGTTATTTAATTCCTAATATCCTTGATGATCTGCTTCCGGCCATAACATATTTTTTTAATTTCTCCATTTCAAATTGTTCATTCCCTACTGCTTGGAAACAAGCATTAGTTATCCCTCTCCCTAAAATAACCAATCCCACCTCCTTTTGAGAGTATCGCCCCATTTCTATCCTGCCGATCCTTTCTAAAGTCGTCGAATCCACTTTTCATACTCAGGTCTCCCATTATCTATCCTCTAAAAATCTACTCTTTTCAGTCTGGCTTTAGAACGAACGGGTCATAGTACTGTTACGGCTTTATTAAAAGTGACCGATGATATTCAGGTCGCCATGGATCAAAGGCAGCTCTCGGTGCTGGCTCTGCTGGACTTCAGCAGTGCCTTTAACTGTGTTGACTTCGACAGTCTCGTTGAACTTCTCAAATCTCTAAACGTCTCCTCCCTCTCTGCCAGCTGGTTTGAATCTTACCTAAGAAACCGAAAACAGTGTATCAAGTCGGAGGAGGCTTGTACGGAGTGGTGTGACCTCTCCTCCGGTGTCCCCTAAGGTGGAATTCTCTCTCCTCTTCTGTTCTCAATATTTATCAATTCCATATCCGATGTCCTTTCTTCTTCCTATCATCTCTACGCGGATGACCTTCAGATCTATCGTCACTTCTCTCCTGATGATGTAAATTCCGCTGTGGAGGCATTAAACACTGACTTGCTGGATGAGCATCGTTAATCCGAATAAGTCCCACTTATTCGGATTAACCAGGAACCCAAATGACGATGCCTATAATCATGGCCTGTGAGGTCATTATTATAGGCACCAGACACTCTTTAATCACGTGGCAGCAATTTTATGCCCCTTCTGTAACTTATAACGGTACTGTAATCATGTATAGTGATAAAGCTAAAAATCTGGGTGTCATCTTTGATAATCAACTGTCCTGGTCAATGCATGTTAATGAGGTCAGCAGGCGAGTTTACACAACCTTTCACTCTCTTTTGGTCAGAAAGTTCTGAAGTGTCCTTCAGAACTTTCTCCCTCGCCAGACCAAAATAACTCTCGCTCAGTCCCTTCTTCTGCCCCTCATTGATAATGCTGATGTTTGCTGGGTCAGCGCAAATGAAGAACAACATCTTCGGAATGCGCAAGTATGACCACGTATCTCAGCATCGTAGGGAGCTGAAGTGTCTACCGATTCGGCTTCGACGGGACTCTCATATCCTGTGTTTCCTTTATAATATTTTGTGGAACCCTCGTTATACTTACTTCCTACGTGATTCGCTCCGAATTTATTTCCTCAAGCAGGCCTCGGAGAACTCATATGGCGTCTACGCTCAAATCTCCAGATCGCTCCACTGCAGCCTAAGAGCACGGGTTCACAATCGGTAATACAGTTTTTTTTTTAAATGGCGTATAAGTATATGCGGTTGTTAATGTAAAAAACCGATAAAGCCCGAATGGCTTGACCAAATGTATCTACCCTTTAACATGTGACGAACGTTTTATTGTTCGGTTAAAGACAAAAGACAAGACAAAGACAAACATTTTTATTTGTTCATCATTGTTTGTAAAGCCTAACCAAGAATATAAAAACATCGCCATGTTGCGGAAAACCTATGAAACTTTTTCTTCAACTTGCAACACTTTCTTTAAAAAGTAATAAATGTCATCTGTCGATTGCTGTCAAAGTTGGGCGTCGATTGTGCATGGTATATTTCTTGTGTTTTGTGAGTGAAAATGCCGAAAACTATTAACAGTAGCGAAAGAAAAGTTATTCACAATCTATCGAAATATTGGTCCGATAGAAAGTCTGAAGGATTGGACTATATTCCTCTAAATTATATCTCCAGCCTTGTTGTCAACATGACTGTAGGTACGTCATATAGTATGTGCAATGTGAATTGGCTAATTTGTAACTATTTATAAGTAAAATATTTAGTTGTATATATGTATATATATATGTGATTTTGATTTATGTGCAATTAGGTATAAAATACATTAATTTTATTCTGTCCGAAAAGAAGTACCGTGTTTGAAACGGCTGCTTGCAGCTCTTAAAGAATCCATAAATTATGTTGGTGGTAGAGATTCTTTTATTTTACTCTTACACAAATTAGGTTATAAATTTAAAAAAAGGTAGAAATCCAAGGACAGTACTTATGGAGCGACATGATATAGTGGCATGGAGGGACAGGTACCTATATGAAGTCAAAGATGTAAGGGAGAGTGGTTTGTCTGTTCTATACCTTAATGAAAGTAATATTCATACTTTGCTCAATCATGCAAAATGTTGGCAAAGCGAAAATGAGCCCCGCGTATCTAAATCTGTAGCTACAGGAAAAAGATAAATAATTGTTCTTTGTGGTGGCAAGACTGGATTCGTCCCTAATGCTTTGTTAATTTATAAAGACAAAGAAAAAGAAGCTGATTTCCATGATGCCTTCAATAAGGCTAATTAAAAAAAAGGAGATTGAATAAATTATCACCCGATCTAAATAAACCCACCTGAATAGTCATGGACAATGCTGGATATCATTCTAGGCAAGTTAACAAACCTCCAAGCTCGGTTGATAGAAAAAATTTAATCGCAGAATGTCCTACATCAAATAATATAGCCTACCCTACCACCAAAAGTATGTTGTTATCCCGCCGTATGTTGTATGGCCGCCATATCATTGTGACCTGAATCCGATAGAAATTATATGGGGCCTTGTTCAAAACTGTTTTGAGGATATTACTGCTGATACATGGAATAATTGCTGTGAGCATACAAAAAACTAGAAGAGGAATATAGATGCAGGGGACTGGTAATTGAAAGATAAATTGAACTACTTATTATAAATGATGGCGGCAGTGATAGTGAAACATCCAATTTTACAACTGACAATAAGTCTGATATGTCTAGAATTTAATCAGTATAATCTGATCATGAAGATCATGAAATGTCAGATTCATATGTTGTTATTCATATTTGTTGAACATTTAGATTCCGAATTTGATGACTAATGAAAAAAATTAATACATACACAGTCAGGTCATAAGTTCTGTCACACAATAAAAACTTTTGAATTTAGAACGCTGGCCACAAAAAAGTTTATTGAATTCGAATTTCGAATTTTTCATGAAAATAAAAATGTGTACCTTTTAGAATTTTCCTCATTTTTAAATATGGAGTGGACACTTAAAGAAGACCGTGTCACAGTTATTGCGTTGCATCGTTGCGGTTACGGGCCAATTCAGATTTTCGACTTACTGAAAAATTTGAATATAACCAAAAGATTCGTTTATCGTACCTTAAAACGATACAATGAAGACTCTAGTGTAGATGACAGGTCAAGAAGTGGTCGCCCTCGCTCTGTTAGGACTCCAGCAGTGATAAAAGCTGTGAAGGCGCGAATTCAAAGAAATCCCATACGTAAGCAGAAACTGTTGGCCCTTCAGATGGGGTTAAGCAGGACCACGGTGAAAAGGGTGTTAAATGAAGACTTAGGGCTTAGGGCATATCGAAAAAAAACAGGACATCGTTTGGACGCTCGTTTAATGGACCTGAAACTGAAGAGATGCCGCGCTTTGTTGAAGCGGTACGCGGGAAAAAAGCATCGTGAAATGCTTTTTTCGGATGAAAAAATTTTCACCGTGGAAGAGAGCTACAACAAACAAAATGATAAGATGTACGCACACAGCAGTGAAGAAATGAGCAACCGTATTCCGCGTGTCCAACGAGGTCATTTTCCATCCTCGCTCATGGTTTGGTTGGGAGTCTCTTATTGGGGCTTAACTGAGGTATATTTTTGTGAGAAAGGCGTAAAAACGAATGCAGTTGTGTATCAAAATACAGTCCTCAAGAACCTTGTGGAACCTGTTTCTCATACCATGTTTAATAACAGGCACTGGGTATTCCAACAAGATTCTGCGCCAGCTCATAGAGTGAAAAGCACACAGGACTGGCTGGCGGCGCGTGAAATCGACTTCATCCGGCACGAAGACTGGCCCTCCTCCAGTCCAGATTTGAGTCCGTTAGATTACAAGATATGGCAACACTTGGAGGAAAATGCCTGCTCAAAGCCTCATCCTGATTTGGAGTCACTCAAGGCATCCTTGATTAAGGCAGCCGCCGATATTGACATGGACCTCGTTCGTGCTGCGATAGAAGACTGGCCGCGCAGAATAAAGGCCTGTATTCAAAATCGCGGGGTCATTTTCAATAAACTTTATTACCATAAGAATCTATGTTTTATTAAGTTCATTTTGCTATATAAATGTTTACATAAATAATAAACATGTCTAAATTATTTCATATTGCACATGTGACAGAACTTATGACCTGACTATGTATAATGGTTTTATTTTCCATATTTTAACCCGATTACTTTCTTTACTTACTTTAGTGGAAGATTACATGGTGGCTAATGTGACTTCCAAAATGAGAGACTTTAATATGCAAGTGTTTCATAATAACAACACACGAGTATTTTAATGCCTAATAATGTACAGTTACATACATTGCTTTATCTCTACATATCATAAGCTTTCTATGATTGTTAATTTATAGTTATATTCAAAATGTAAGTTCTATTTTAAAATAAGTTTGGCAATTAGCGAAGCGGCCAATTTGCATGGGTATATTATACTTAACATCAGACAAGGTTTTTTATGTTCCTGGTTGGGCTTTTTTTAACTAGGTTTTATATTATTTATCGTATCATAAACCCTCTTTACTGCGTCCAAAAACCGCATAATGTTGTAACTACTTGGTAAAAACTCATTTCTTATCTGAATATTGATACATTATTACCATAAGTTGGGTTCCTGAACACATCAAAGAGCTTATGATATGTGTGTAGATAAACTAGTTAATGTAACTGTACATAATTAGGTATTAAAACTCTCGAGTGATATTATTATGAAACTCACTCTCGAGTTTTCATGCCCTCCATTATGTATAAGTCACATAAACTACTATTACAGTTTTTCAAATAATGGTACCCAGTTGTACTAGGTTTACAAATATTAACATCTTAAATCTGAATCCGTCTGCCCTGCCAGACACAAAAACAATGTCGGCATATTCTTCATTAGAAAAACCAGCCATAACGGGAAGCTTTTGACCCGCCCAGAACACATTGAAGAAAATCCAAGACGTAAAGAAACAATGTGTGAAATTATCCCAATGAAATAGAAATTAAAGAGTAAAGAGGTTTAATTTAGTTCAATCCAATTAATTTCAATTTCGTGCGCTGTTTAGTGCATTGGAAATGCATTAGGCGGTGAGAAGCTATCTTGACGACTGTTTTCACAATTGCTGGATCGGCAGAGACAGGCCTATTCCTTGGCCTGCTCGTTTACCAGACCTGACCCCAATGGAATATTTTGTGTGGGGCAGAGCCAAAAAACTGGTCTATTCTAACGTAGCCATCAACACAAAAGAAGTGTCGATTTCAAAAGTAAGAATGGCTTTCGACACCGTGAAAGATGAAATGATGCTCAAAATCACGACCACAGAAGTCCAAAAACGGGCTCGTGTCTGCGAGAGGAACCAATGATCTCATTTCGAGCATGAATAGCATAAATTTAATAAATTAAAAAGGCAGACAGTCTTTTTGACAAAAACGTCTGTTTTTCTCCCTCAAACTGGTTAGTAGGTCATAACTTCAAGAATGTGTGAGGTATCTATGTCAATAATACCTTAAATGAAAGATCATTAACAAAAAATTATTTTATAAAGATTTGCACATAAAAAACTCACTTGTTTTTGTTAAATGAGGTCCGAAAAACTTATTTTATTGATGATTGTAATTTGCCGTGCTCTTCAATGGTCTGTAAAAACCAAGTCTGACGTCACAAATCAAGATTTATTAGAATGCTTTTTAAGTTATTTATTAGAATCAATTATAAAATAATGCAATTATTATTTAGTTTTGCAATAATAATCACTTAACTGTGAAAATCTGTTTTTTTTTTTCAAAAACACTAAATAATCAATAAAAATTTAACGGTAAGACTTCGCCATATGTATGTTTGGCCAAATGGTTCTAAATGGTATGTACTAACTTCGGTTTAAGTCTTTGCATCGATCTACCGGACACCCTGTATATATTAACAAAGTATTACATACTTTATCTTAATACGGAAGAGAATAGAGATGCAGTTTAAATATTTTGATTAAAATGAAAAGGATGGACTATTATCTCTAATAGCGCAGGGAAGTGCGTTTCACAGTCGGATTGCCCTTAATCTGAAGGAGAGTTCATAAGCAACAGTGTTGTGCTGAGGAGTTGAGAGAAGAGACACCGTGTTGGATCTGCGATTCCTGTCCCTGGAGAAAAGGATCTCGAAACGTTCACGAAGATAGGTGGAGTAGCCCAGATTCATCAAGATATTAAAAAGGTAGGAGAGAATGTGCATATCACGGCGAAGACGAAAGCCACCCACAAAAATCCCACTAATTCAGTCAACTTAACTGTTCATTTTAACCAGTGGGAATAAAGGGATTAATGAAAGCAGAAGGGACTGAGCAAGGGTGATTTAGTCTGCTGTGGCAGGAAGTACTGCAATCTCTGGAGGGAGTGAAAAGACGCAGACTCGCCTGCTTGCCTCACAGTCATGGGGCGACCAGGACTGCAGGTTATCAAAAACAACCCCAAGGTTCTTGGCTTTCTCGCTACACGAGATTATGGTAATATCAAACATTACAGGAGCGACGGGCATTTTCTGTAATAGATTGAGAGTGTGCCGTGTTGCCATAATCATGGCTTGAAATTTACCCGGGTTGACCAGTAGCCCATACGAAAGAGACCATTGCCTGATAATATCAAGGACAGCATTCAACGCCTCTATAGTCAGAGTCATATCACACGGAGAGAAGTATATAATTGACAACATTTCAAATAATTTAATTTTAATAGCTAATTCAAAGGTTGGCCGAGAGGTTCAAGGATTTTTATCTTCCAAAATTTAGATTTTTCATATTTAAATTAATTTTCAAAACTTGAGTTTTTGGAAAAGTTAATGTTGGCATAATGGACCAGAACATAAAAAAATGACAATGTCAAGGCTTTGTCTTTGCCTGTCCCAGAAACTAAAAAAAAAAAAACTGCGTTCGGTTTGAACGTCTCAGTTGACGCCCGGCATGAGCCCACCTTACATGCTATCTCTTTTGCAGGCGTATAACTTGTATAGTGCTATTCTTCTGTTAGTTTTATGCGGATGTGAGTGGACGATCAAACAAATCGAACGCACGGTTATGCTAAATACGATACAAGTTAGATGTTGAGGTGACATTGAAAGCTAGTGTCAGGTAGTATTTTTTTAATGCTAGGCAAAGGTAATGTAGTGGTTATGCCTACATCCTCGATATCTGAATTATTTTCAAAGTATCTTTAAAACGAATGAAAATAAAAATATATTTAAATATGTTTCGTATAAGTAAGCATTCAAATAAATCTCAATGGACACTAAATCTTTTTACCTACACAAAAATGACATGTTGTCAATTGGAGGGCATCTGCGTAAAGGTGATAACAAGAAGTAAGGACGTCGGAGATGGAGTTAATATATACTGAGAAGAGAAGGTTTTCTCATTTTGGTACGCTTGATCATTGTTTCCATCCCAAATTCATGCTTAACGATGCTTACATCCCGAATCACGTTGAAGAGCCATTTCACACTACCTGTGTCAGACCGACTGTTCACATTAGGCGACCCGATTAAACAATCGGATCCAACTCATTTGTATGGATCTGACACCTTGGCCAGATATAGAGTAAACTGGTTCTAACACTAATTAATAAACATATCATAGGCTTTACCCATACGTGGCAACAGAGGAACCCAGGATTAGCCAGTTCAAAAAAAAGTTGGAAGGAGAAAAACACATCGTGCCTTGCGTAGACATTTCGCTACGCGGCTGCTACGATGCTACGGTAATAAATTGCGAAATATATATTTACTTCAATGATTTAAGTGGTAATATCGAGTAATACAACTACTAAATTATGATAAGACGGAGGACCTACTTAAAATTACTACTTAGCTACATAGGTAGCATTTTAAAACTGCTTATAGATGTAGTTTCAAAATGTATACAAGGCAACTTTTCTAAATGCATATTTTTATTAATCTGAAACGCGATTGATAGACATAGTAACGTTGTATTACTCACCCTCTCACACACACTTACTCACACTCATACTACACATAGAGAGGTTCACCCATTCACGCATTTTTATCCTTTTTAGGGTTCCGTACCCAACGGGTAAGAACGGAACCCTATTACTAAGACTTCGCTGTCCGTCCGTCTGTCACCAGGCTGTATCTCAAGAACCTAGCTAGCTAGAGAGTTGAAATTTTCACAGAAAATTTTCACAGCGGCAACAGAAATACATAATATTTCTGTTGCCGCTATAACAACAAATACTAAAAAACAGGATAAAAGAAATATTTAAGGGGGCTCCCATACAACAATTCTTTCAATACCACATACAAACTTATGGATGCATCTGGTTACGTACATGGAGTGTGAAAGTAACCGCACCAATAACTTTGTAAACAATATTTTGCTGTGTAAAATCCAAACTATTCACTCCACACCATCGCTTCCATAGAACGGTGGTACGGAACCCTTCGTGCGCGGTTTAGACTCGCACTTGACCGGTTTTTTCATTATTTTATTGTCTACAGTTAGTTTTTATTTGTTTCAGTCGTTTGCCTTGGAATCGTGTAACAAAATATAGCAAATTCATTTTTGGCACTGTAGCGTGAAATACAGGTTTACACCTAGCTCATGCTCAGCTGTTCCAATTATAATTTGTCATATCTTTAGCTTAGTCCTTTACATAATGAACTTTTTCTGACTGTTTCTGTTGAATAAATATTTTATTATTATTAAAAAAAACCTGTGGATAGAGTATCTAACGTGAAACTCACGAGCGTGGGCTTTGAAAAAAAAAAAAAAGTGATATTACAATGTTCAAGATTACTTAAATGACAGGACTGTATGGGGTTAATCTGGCTCAACACAGACCTTGCTGTTAATCATTTTGTAATTATTTATTCCAGCTTATTAAATAAAAATAAATCATAATTGTATTAGTTAAGCACAACCTATTTTTAAAAGAGATCTAAAAATCAATCTGTGGGAGTTTCTACGCCCTTCTTCTCCCACAGTGGTCCAATGTAGAGAAGAGGCAAAAAATGACGTTTGCTAAGTATTATGTAAATATCTACAGTAATAAAGTACTTTTGAGTTTGAGTTTGAGTTTGGTTTTCACTCGACTGGAAAAGGTACTGTGGTATCTAGCAGGAATGCCTGTAGGTACTAAGTTCTTGATAGATTAGGCTTGTTTTAAAATGCTACCTAATATGATGGGAGGTAAGGAAAGAAAGGCATTGCAATAAAACCCATTAATATAACGTCGTATTATTTATTTTCGTCTGTGACTCAGCCATTGGATACAACGTACGGCGTTTATTTGTTAAGTACACGTTTTTACGCTACCTTTTACCAAATTTCGAAATACTGATATTACTTTTGTGGGGTCCGCAAGACCCCGCAACGCAAACGTACCAACGGGTTAGTGCGGGGAGGCGAAGACAATATTTACAATAGTCCTGTGCATTTGAGGGTTAAAATAAGTTATTATTGTCTACGGATGCCTTTGTTGACTTTAAGTAGAAGACGAAAGCAAATCAGCCCCCTTAATCACTATCTTTACTCCACAACCAAACCAAAATCCACTGATCCCGGGGGGCGGCCAAAACCAGAACTAAAGTCGACAGTATTAAATGTCATTCGTTATTCATTGACGCCAGCGACGCCGTCACCGATGGCGAAGATAACACAAACTTTTGGTAGAGGGCACTGTATGTTTGTAAACACAGAGTGTTACCTTCATCTGAGGTTCTGTGGAAATCTGGATATTGACAATTTATTTACCTGAAATCGAAACTCTTTGCATAAACTTTGCTTTACTTACTTTTACTGATTAATTTGTAAGTAACTCTTTGCTTAGTCACTCTGTGTTTATTATGACGACCGGTTTAGCTTAGCTTGTAGTAACCCTGCCTACGAAGCTGACGGTCCTGGGTTCGAATCCCGGTAAGTGCAAATATTTGTGTGATGAGCATGAATATTTGTTTCTTTGTCTTTGATGTTTTCTATGTCTTTACCTAAGTATTTCTCTCTATTAAATATATCGTCGTCTAGTACCCATAACACAAGCCTTGTTGAGCTTACTATGGGCCTAGTTCGATTTGTGTAAGATTGTCCTCCAATTTTTATTTATTTATTATTGTATCTACACACGTATCATAAACCCTCTTTACTGCGTTCAAAAACCGCACGTTACGATCAGCATTATGTCAAACTACTTGGTAAAAACTCGTTTCGTATCTGGAAAACTACACATAATGGTCATTATGTGTAGTTTTTCTACATATAATGACATTCAAATTTCGAACGCCGACGCCCACCCGCGTGCCGTCCCTAGTTTGTCTGTGAAGTTGGTACTGACATTCAAATTTCGAACGCCGACGCCCGTCTGCGTGAAGTTGGTACTAAAGAACAAGCTAAACAATTGCAGAACCACAATGCCGGTCAAACATGCGGTTCCTGAACACATCAAAGAGAGCTTATGATATGTGTGTAGATAAACTAGTGTATGTAACTGTACATAATTAGGCATTAAAACTCTCGAGTGATATTATTATGAAACTCGCCTTCGGCTCGTTTCTTAAACCCACTCTCGAGTTTTAATGCCCTCCATGATGCAGCAGTCACATAAACTACTAATCTTCACCCTCCACGTGGTATCCTGTACTAATATGACAGTTTGCTTTCCCATTGAGATTGTGCCACAGTTTGAAAGTCAATTGACGTTTAATTTATCACTCAACCGTCACAGTTTCATATTTTTCAGTGGAGTTGAGTTAACGATAAGGGGATTGGTTAAATATTAGTATATATTTAATTATATTTTGCTGATTCGTTAATTTATGCATATGTTTACAATGTAATAAACGTACATTTTACTAGTCAATCAAATAGGCATCATAAATTCGGATATTTTTTACATCAACATTACAAAAGTATTAATATATCAACAGCTTAAAGATTTAATACAGATGTAGTCTAAGAATTATTGTTACTTTGGTTTCACACGGAATTTGATTTGTAAATTATACAACTTCAACAAAATATGAATAAACGTATAGTATTAAAAATATAGTTTACCCGTCTAATATTCAAATCTTACCGACAGAAAGATGAAAACGAAGACAAAAGTCTCCAAGTGTGAACTCATGAATTTGACAAAATCCGTGTAAAACAAATACTACTCAAAGTACAAAATAGCTACGCAGTGTTGGTCACACCGCCGCCCCTCCACGCACGCCCGTCTCGAAGCCAACAGAAGCCGTGCACCGTAGTCTCTACATGCAATAACTACATTCCACATAGTCACTAGATGTACTGTAGCTATGACTGTAGTCATTACATGCATTATAGTTACTACATGTTACATATTTACGGGATGCATAGTTGTGACTACATGCACCGTAGTTACTACATGAAGTAACTATAGGTATGCCTCATAGTCACTAAATGTACCGAAGTCACTACATGGATCATAGTCACTTGCTCTAAATTTACTATATGGACTGCAGTCACTATGTAGTGAACTATGTAGTCACTGTGGGGCACATGTGAACCCAGTACAGTCATTGGATGCAAAGTAGTCACTACATGCACCGTAGTCACTTACTACATACAACGTAGTCACTTAATACAAGGAACATAGTCACTACATGCTGTAGTTGCTACATACAACGTAGTTACTACATGCACTGTAGTCATTATATGCATTGTAGTCACTACATGCATCGTAGTCACTACATGTATCATAGTCACTACATGTATCGTAGTCACTACATGCATTGTAGATACTTCATGAATCGTAGTCACTATATGCATCGTAGTCACTACATGCATTGTAGACACTACACACTGTCGCCCAGCGACTATTAACACTACTCTGTCGAGCGACACTTCAAGTTTTACACATTCTAAGAGTAGTATAGTCTTGTTTGCTTATAGTAAATGTGCAGATACAAGGGCAATCGATTCTCGACCGAATTTTGAACGATAATTATTTGACCATGTAACTGCTTTGAAGTGGTGAACTGGGAGTTTTTTAACGCGTTGATTTGGCTGCTTCTAAAGAATTCTTGAATTGCTTTTAGAAAGTACAAAGTAAGTTATATTCAGCTCTTTAGAAACCAAAAGGTAATTAAAAAAGCTGGCAAAGTAGGCTACGCTCGGCATATGCTGAGTCGCATACAGCCATTTATAAATATTTGCTTCTGAATGAATAAATGAATGTTAGGATTTGGTTTAATACAAATAACAGTAATCTTCGTACATAAGAAAGTACTGTCATTTCACAGTAGGTATGAGAGCTTAATAAATAACAAACGGTCGTTAAAAAAATCACAATGCACCATTAGTTAGTTTATTAGATCATTTTGATACGAACGTAATTGCTTTTGAAATATTGATAAATAAGAAACGCTGATAGCTAAGGAATTCATAAGAATATATGAACATGATTATCATAAAATGAACATAACTCACATCATCATGAGAAGAAGAGAGATTATTTTACCAATTTATGTAGCTGAGCAGTAAAGCATGTAATTCAACAGCTTGTCTTGAGTATTCAATTAATTCTCAATCAAATATTTCAAATTAATTCTACATTGTGTAATAGAAAGGTGTGGCCATATTTTACAAGTTATTTAGATATGTTTAACTAATTCCTATTTGGTATTTAATATATGGCAAAATCTTTCTATTGCACCGTATACAGGCAGTAGTTTGTCAACGAGTCTACACTTGAGTCATGATGTTAATCGTTATAACGATATAAATATTAAACTTAAAATTATATACCTTCGTGGACAATTCTCTAACTAGAGTCGATACCTATATGTTTCAATATGTCTGAAACTCCGTACAGGATCTGTAGAGTGTAGACTCATCAACATAATTACCCCGGAATTAATTACAATGTAAAATGCACTTCTGAAAGCAGATAACATTGAGGTGATAAAATTTATATAGTTTCCTGAATTTCTATCATAAACATCATTTACATGTAAATCTGTACGATTTAGAATCGAAATAGAATAAAATATTATGTATGTAAGAGTTAAGTGAGCGGTATTCAGTTTATTTCTCCCCAAACGCACAGGATGGTTCAACTACCGAGGTATATTATAAAAGCTATAGTTATGCAACCGCGGTTCACAACATTATTTTGGGGAAAAAAATTCAAAACTGTAACAGGTAAAAAGTAAAGTATCAAAAACATTTTGTGTCCCGTATCAGTCGTGTTATTTGTGCAGTGATTCATACTTGAAAAATAACTAAAACTTTCTTTGACCATTCATCTTGAAGTGTTGCTCAAAAGCACTGATTTACCATGTAGCCTCCGACAGACATATAAACAAGTGTACAATAAGCTTAATATCAAAAATGGACCAATCATGGCAGTGATGAGGTGATCGATGCTGTCATTGGTCAATTTCTATCTCTCAATCTTATATGTCTAGCAGACGCCGTAAGAAAACCGAGATTCTATTTTCAAATTTCTAATGAATTGACCAATCAAAGATTATCTTTAATGTGATTGGTTCAATTAGAAATCTAAATAGCTGCCTTCATCTTGAGATTGCGACCGGTAGTCTTACAATTCCATTTCTTCGTAAAATTAGCGAATAGTGAGAATATTCAGAGAAATTCACTTTTCCGTAAAACTTAATTGCCGAAGAGACAAACATTTATTCAACAAGCAACATCCCTCGAGACAAAACAATCAACAAACAAGAATATTATTTCTGTTGCAACTCATTTACGCAACAAAGTAACACTCGCCCAAACTAATCTTACGCGAGAGTTTTTCTTTTCCTGAACTCTGTGGAGTCTATGCTAGATAGAAACCTACCAAAATAGTGCTTTGCAGACATGTGAGTTACATTGAGCCGCTAGTTGCTTGAGTTCCGCCCACTCGATTCACTGTGATTGCTAATTCTAGGAAGGATGACCTCCTCTTAGACACTACAGACAGCTACTCTGATATGGTCTCAGTCTCAAGACAGCCCATAAGTTCTGGCTACTATACGCTCCTGCTGCTCCATCTACAAGTCTGGACACACCCCCACACTTCGACAGGAATAAGACTTGTTGTGAAGATACGGCTGAAAATGACAATTGTTTAGGCCCATATGAATACAACGCTTTCAGCTTTGAGAAAAATCACACCCATGTATGACCTTGAGATGCTGTCTTCATAAGATTCCACAAGTCAAGTCCACGTTAATGACAGCTCTAAGAACTGGGAGCATTTTAATAATACTGGCCTAAGGCTTGTGAATAAGAACCCTGTGTATTTTTAATGGTTATCGAAAGTGTGGTAGGTATCTGAAGGCGTCTGATATGTGGGATGATGTGTGTAGCGTCGCGGCCTGTCCTCATAAGTTCCTGGTACAAAACTGGAGCGTACCTACATACATACACGATTCGTAATTATATACAATATACAATAAGATAAATGCTATGAGCCTACGGGACCCGAGGAACAGGCAGCGGATGACTCGCGTCGGTAAACATTCTCACATTTAAATATACATCGTAAGTAACTCGCTCTATTAATATAGTATTTATAATAACAAAGTTTAGGTCGGTCTGTACGCGACGACTTGTTGCTACGCACGTCCACGAGACATCGGTACGATTTCACTCTATCACATAAATCTATTCGTATATATAAAAACAAACTATGCAATATGCGGAATGGCACTCCTATCCATACAGTACAGTGGGAACGAAATTAGCGGAATTATTTTTTCATATATATCTATTTATTTCGTTCTAGTCTGTATAAGAGTTCTATACCAAACCAATAAGTACTCCGTTTCTTTTGCGGTAAGAAAATCTGTAAAAGGATCCTTAATCATGCGATTTCCGTCATGGTCCCGCGGACGTGATGGAAGTCACCACAGACCGACCACGCGCCACGCGCTCAACACAATATACAATCAGAATCGTAGCACTCTTTCGATTCGTTTAAAAAAATTGACTAGAAAATTCCTTTACAGCCGGCACTATGTGTGCGTGGCAGGGGGGGAGAATATGTCGCCGACACGCCAGTCCTCCGCCTCCTCCTCTGCGTCGTACTGCTGCAGGAATGGGTTGGTCGAGCTGTAGCGCGGGCCGTTGCTGATGGGGCCTAGAGTGACCGCCATCCCCGCTGAGGTCCCGGGGATGGCTGAACGAGGGGACTCGGTGCCCCGGGGCGTGTTCCTGGAGAATTGAGACAAACAAATCTCATTGGGTGCGGTTGGGCGAGAAACGTGTTAACTGGCGCTAATAACGCTAATCAGGTCGATCTGGGCTGAGTATGATGATGATGTCATGCATCATTTTTAAGACAGGAATTATCATTGCAAGTGAGAGTATTTTTTGGTTTTTTACGTGGCGTCTTACTGCGGCGAGTCTCTAGGCGAGGCTCTGGGCAATTTCCTTGGGGAGCTGCGCTCGGGTGGCGCAGACCCTACTACTGCTGGGCAACTTACCTCGGCGAGTCTCTAGGCGAGGCTCTGGGCGAGTTCCTTGGGGAGCTGCGCTCGGGCTGACGCAGTATGGAGGAGACGGAGCCGCCGTGATTGATGGTGTCGGCGGGGGAGTGGCTGCCGCTGCTACTGCTGGGCAACATACCTCGGCGAATCACTAAGCGAGGCTCTGGACGAGTTCCTCGAGGAGCTGCGCTGTGGGTGGCACAGTATGAAGGAGATGGAGCCACCGTGCTTGATGGTGTCGGCGGGGGAGTGGCTGCCGCTGCTGGGCAACATACCTCGGCGTGTCTATAGGTGAGGCTCTGGGCGAGTTCCTCGGGGAGCTGCGTTCTGGCTGACGCAGTATGGAGGAGACGGAGCCGTCGTGCTTACTGGTGTCGGCGGGGGAGTGGTTGCCGCTGCTACTGCTGGGCGACTTACCTCTGCTAGTCTCTAGGCGAGGCTCTGGGCGAGTTCCTCGAGGAGCTGCGCTGGGGCTGACGCAGTATGGGGGAGACGGAGCCACCGCCGTGCTTGATGTTATCGGAGGAGGAGTGGCTGACGCCCAGCAGTAGCTGGGCGTCTTACCTCGGCTTGTCTCTAGGCGAGTCTCTAGGCGAGTTCCTCGGGGAACTGCGCTAGGGTGGCGCAGACCCTACCACTGCTGGGCAACTTACCTCGACGAGGCTCTGGCTCGAGGCTAGGCGAGGTTCTGGGCGAGTTCCTCGAGGAGCTGCGCTTGGGTGGTGCAGACCATACTACTGCTGGGCAACTTACCTAGGCGAGTCTCTAGGCGAGGTTCTGGGCGAGTTCGTCGGGGAGCTGCGCTCGGGTGGCGCAGACCATACTACTGCTGGGCAAATTACCTCGGCGAGTCCCTAGGCGAGGCTCTGGTCGAGTTCCTCGGGGAGCTGCTTCGGGCTGACGCAGTATGGAGGAGATGGAGCCGCCGTGTTTGATGGTGTCGGCGGGGGAGTGGCAGCCGCTGCTACTGCTGGGTGACTTACCTCGGTCTGTCTCTAGGCGAGGGTCTGGGCGAGTTCCTTGGGGAGCTGCGCTCGGGTGGCGTAGACCCTACTACTGCTGGGCAACTTACCTCGGCGAGTCTCTAGGCGAGGCTCTGGGCGAGTTCCTTGGGGAGCTGCGCTCGGGCTGACGCAGTATGGAGGAGACGGAGCCGCCGTGCTTGATGGTGTCGGCGGGGGAGTGGCTGCCGCTGCTACTACTGGGCGAGGCGGGCGACAGCGCTGGCGGCCGGGAGCGAGGCGGCGCGGGCAGCGGCGCGCGGTGTGGCGACGCTGGACGATATTGGCCGGCCCTGACTGATGAGAGAACCTGCGGAAGCGAGCTTTAAGTAACACCGTTCATCTGTCATATCGGCAGATTACATAACTTACTCTATGGTTGGGAGCTTGTTTCATGACTCAGTAATTAATGTATGGGAATGACAAACAAATTAATATTTTTTTGAAATTTGTGTCACATGATTTGGGTGTCGTGAGAAAATTCTACAATTCCCCCCCCCCTCCCTCTCCACCTGACGCTTCACCCCCCTAACCATAGTCCCCGTAAACAGTTTTTTAATTTTTTGGAAAAACTATAGTAGATACGATAAAATTGTCAAAGGCAAAAATTATCAAGAAATTTTCTCTATAATTCTTGCAAGAACCTTTTTTTAAGGTTCCGTATGTTAGTAAGAAGAGGTTTTAACAAAGGAAAAAAGAAACCCTTATAAAATCACTTTGTTGTCAAGCTGTCTATCCGTCTGTCAAGACCCTTTCTCTCAGTAACACGTAAAGATCGTATTAACGTGGTGTCACCCCCTGCCTAGGGTGCTACGCCGATATTGACTCGAACCCCTGGTTAGAGCGGAGTTCTGTGAGATTTTGAGGTTACTGGTTTGGTGTTGTGGTGCACTCGATTATGAACCAGTTTATTCTTTGAACCAGTTTATTTGATACCTGTGGCGTAGAGATCAGCTCAGAGAACGCCTCAGGTATCGAGACCCCGTCTCCTCGGTCAGGGATTGCTACAAAAGTATCTACCCCGCCATTTTGAACACGAGGATTTCGCCAACGTGGCTCTCGAAGGGCTAGCCAAGTCAAGCTCGCCACGAGCGAAAACCTGGTATGTATCCACTGCAGGCCTGGGCAAAAGATCCCTTCTAGCATTATTTGAGTATTAAGTGAACAGTGATTTCCCCTCGTTCGTCGCATCATTCGCCACAGTGGAACAAACCGCAAGGCCTTTTATTTAGTAGACCAGGTTATTTAGTAGCCTAGCTATGGCAGCTGACACCACCATTTTTAAGCTTGGTGTAACCATTTTTTCTATAAATAATTATTTTATTATTTATTATTATGTGTTCCGTACTAGTAAACCGAGCGGAATGGAGCGGAGACCATATTTCAGCATTATGTAATTCATTACACAATTTCAACATGTGTTCATTATTCAATGAGATTCAGATCAATCGTATATGTTGCTTTAAGGCTTTAGTTAATATTCTTGGGAATGTTTAACATACTGAGTGTCAAGGACGCCTGAGACAAAAGTGGTGGACCAGTGTTTCGCCCGTGATAAACCTGACCTTTGACAAAACATCTGGTGTATATCGGGAGATACACGTGGTGCTGTGCATGTTAATGATTTGGGAATTATTTGTGCATGAGCCCCAACTCAGTATATGATAAGAGAATATTGTAGTAGGACCATAAATTGTGTAGTCAAAGAGGACCTTCCTTCGTTGTTGTTTTATCCCGAATTCCAGGAAACAACAACCAAAATGTCTGGTTAAAAGACTCCGCCGCTAGGTCAACGGCCCGCTGGATGTTTCCCCATTTCAGTGTGCCGCTGAGACTATTCCGAAGAGTTGTTGGCTAAAGTAAGTTAAGATAGTAAAACGTTAAGCTATGTATTTAGAACCGAACGTACCCAATCGCAATTTCGTCATGATAGTTAGAGTGAATTCGGAACGCACCCTTTTATGTCTATGACCGTAATTTGTGGCAAGCTGTCACTTCACATTAGACGAACACGCGTTTTTGTCGAAGGTTAACTCGTATTGGCTGGGATTTTGAATTGGTCTGTCGAAATCGTGTAGTGTCCTGGATAGTAATCCAGGAGCAATCAATCCGCGTAATGGTAGGCTAAGGTATAGCCCGCGGACCCGCGAGTGTATTGGAACATAACTCGTGAACTTGACATTTTTGCGGGCCTTAGTAGTTTTAGAGCAAGCTTGCAAAAATTAATCTAGATTAGCTCTGTGCCAATTATTATGAAAAAACTAACTAATATTAGTTTTTATTTATACATGCCTATATCGATGTTACTCGTTCTTAATTGTTTAAATTTATCATTAATGTAAATTAAATGTCATATTCAATGTCAATTGTTAAAATTCACATTTGTTTTTCGGAATTAAATATAGCTAAGTAATCTAAATAAAAATAATACATATAATAATCAATTAATAACAAATAAATTCAAATGAACATTTCACAATTCTAATTATAGTCGAATTTGCATGCTGTGATCTTTTATAATTAAGAAAGCGCTTAATTCTGTTATTATTAGGTCCTTACATATGAAATTGGCGTTTCGCCGTACTGGCCACTTTGGTCTCAAATATCTCCTCTATGGTTAGGAATTCCAAATTCAAATTTATACAGCTATTTACTCATGTATTTGTGTTTCTAAAATTATAATTCATTTGTTTTTTCCTCAATTGTTTTTTTTTCTTGCGTCACTCAGCTTACAAAATGGAAAACTTGAAATATCGCGTTATTTACGAGTATGAGTTCTACCGTGGCACCAGTGCTGCAGAAACGGCTCGAAGGATTAATGATGTGTATGGCCACGGTGCCGCAATAGAAAACACAGTGCGTTTTTGGTTCCGACGTTTTCGTTCTGGAAATTTCGACCTGCAGAACCAGTGCCGTGGACGGCCGGAGACAAAAGTTGATAATGAAGAATTCTTCAATTCTGGTTTGCGATGGATCCGCTTCCACTATTTTGGAAGCGGATCTATCGCAAACCGCGTCCGAGTTAGCTGCAGGCTGCAGTGTTAGTGATAAAACTGTTTTAATCCACTTGAAGTAAATTGGGAAGGTGAAAAAGCTTGAAAGGTGGGTACCTCACAAACTGAGTGAAGTAAATCAACAAACGCGCGTTGACTGCTGCGTTGCATTACTCACCCGGCATAATAATGAAAGGATTTTAAATCGAATCATTACCTGTGATGAAAAGTGGATCCTGTACGATAATCGGAAGCACTCATCGCTATGGCTGAACCCTGCCGAACCAGCCAAACCATGCCCCAAGCGAAAATTGACTCCAAAAAAGTTACTTGTGAGCGTTTGGTGGACTAGTGCTGGTGTAGTTCACTACAGCTTTCTTAAATCTGGCCAGACGATTACGGCAGATGTCTTTTGTCAGCAACTGCAAAAAATCATGATGGAAAAGCTAGCTGCTAAACAACCGAGGCTGGTCAATCGCTCTAGGCCACTGCTGCTTCATGATAATGCTAGACCACACACTGCACAACAGACGGCTACCATACTAGAGGAGCTTCAATTGGAATGTCTAAGACATCCACCGTACTCTCCGGACCTTGCTCCAACAGATTACCATTTTTTTCGAAATTTGGACAACTTCTTGAAAGGGAAAAAATTCAACTCCGATGGGCAGTCCAAACCGCCTTCAAAGATTTAATTGATTCCCGTCCGAATGTTTTTTTAGTAAAGGGATCGAAGAACTACCTATGAGATAGCAAAAGTGTGTAGATAGCAATGGTACATACTTTGATTAAATAAATATATTATATTTAAAAAAAAAACGACTTTATGTTCCTCCCATGCAAAACGCCTATTTCATATGTAAGGACCTAATATTAAGTATCTAACCTTTGTCTGTATTGCGTATTTCTTCTTAAAGATCCTGTATAAATAAATAAATAAATAAATAACCTCAAGGTTGATACCTCCTTGGGGTGGGGGGTAGTGTGGGGCGAGAAACAATGTATGTGCCTGCATGTAAATGTAATGTGATGTTTAAAATCCTGGCTTATGGTTGTTATGTAGTTGTGTCTGGTTCCTAAAACAGGGTATCCTGGTGGCTTCAAGTCAAACCCTCAACACTAAAGGAATCGAGCCCGCACGATTCTCCCTTTTTTGCTCTTTCGGAAATTTAACATAAACAAAATCTGCGTACCTGCCAACTTAACCTGCGAAAGGTGATGAGCCAATTCGGTTCTGTGAAAAACAGGATATATTATAATGTTGTGACCTAACACAACCTAACTTTCGGTCAGAAAGTGACCTATAGCAATTCGGTTCTGAGAAACTGTATAACATCAGGCGTTGAGGCATGCGCAGATTTAGTTCAGTCGGTATGCGCATGTGTGAAGGCCATAGTCTGCTTAGCACCTAACATAGTTGAGCCATGCACAGGTTTCGGCTTTATGCATCCTGATGTGGAACCGGAACCAATGTATGCAAATATTTGTTTGATGAGAACGGCTGTTTGTACCCTAGTCATGGTTGTTTATCTATCTAAGCATAATATTTATCTATATAAGTATGTGTATCGTTGTCTAATACCCAAGATACAGGGAGTCCTAGTTTGGGGCTAGATCAATGTGTGTAAACAGTGTCCAAGGTATTATTATGTGCTTGTTTGCACGGTACTCACATGTGCGGGCGGCGAGCGGTCGGGCGCGAGCCGAGCCGAGGGAGCTGGCGGCGGAGATGCTGCTGATGCTGCCACTGGAGGCCGATATGGACTGACTGAGCGCGGAGCTCGGCCTAAACACATACCACAGATTCGTGTTCACTACCAAACGCCAAAAGTGAACCAACATCTATTACGTAATTAGCTTAAAAAAACCTGCCACTTTTGCATTTGACATAGGCCGCGTTCACACTGAACGGCTGAATTTCATGCGATTTTCTCATTTTCTGTCGATTTATCTAAATATTGTTTGGGAAATATTATACTGCACATCAAAAATACTAATTTGCACAGCAAATATCAGGGCAAAATGCTGCGACAGGTAAGGTGAAGGGTAAAGGGGATGGTGAGCGAAGCGAAGCCCCCTTTATCGTTCGTGTTCGGTTGAACATGTAAGAAATAAATAAATACTTAAAACATAAACTAAAGTACACATAACATATTTAAAACATAAAAAGTGTTTTCCTTGATCTTCTTTTCTATGAAAATCAGTATCTTTGATGTGCGATTAAATACTAGCCATATTGTTTTACATAGTGATGATTCAGATTCAGCGGTAACTAGGAGCTGTGGCAAGTGCGACTGACTAGGCGGCTTGTGGTCACAATGCGTCGCAAACTTTTGTAGCAGCGTTTGGACTAGTGCGCAGGTGTCGCAAGCCATAAATAAGTTAATGATGTTTTTCTAGTGGGATATGGATGGGAAACGTGTGACGGGAGGTCACTTCAAACTGAAATAAATTCAAGATTATTTTTGGACCTCTAGCCAAATTCTTCACCTTATCGTATTGCATATGTACAATAAATTTATGAAATAAAAAATGTTTTTTTTTTTACATTTTATCGCTAATTTGTTCTAACACAAATTAAAATTGTGCTCATTTACGCGTTTGTTCACCGCGCGTACCACCCAATTTGTTCCGGTTGTTCCGGTTCGCAGCGAGTTGAGCGCAAGGGTGACCGAACGCGTCTAGATATTAAGGATTTTGGATTTTGGAGTGGCGTGAAATTCAGATTTAAAAAAGGAAAAGTTGTTTTATTTTTTTACCAAATACTTTTTTATCGATTTTTATAAAACATGTTTACTGTTGGCTAGGGGTCCAAAAATAACCCTTAATATACAATAATTATTAAATCTAATCTTCCTATATATTAATATTGCATGAATCGTCGCAGTAATATTTTCATAATTCTACGAAAATAGGAAAATTTAATTCATCTGTGCCGTTCAGTGTGGACGCGGCCTCACAACACCTCAGTGTTTTCAATAGGTAAAAACCAATTAATACCATTTTACTTTCGGGAAAAATATTTCTGCTACGTTAGTACTTATATCTACACACGTACAGATGTAGTGAATAATCCTTTCCTTTCGTATTTTCTCGGAAATGTTCGTTTTTGTCTTACTACTTTGATACATTTGACATTGATAAATAAAGTATGCGATTTATTTGATACCTACACGTAATTTAATAATACAGTAATTCATAGACACATCGGCACCATTCGGGTGTTATCGTTGTTCCGAGTTTTGCCGATAGGAAAGGATTATTCACTACATCTGTATCATAACTTATCATTTTACTTTCGGGAAAAATATTTCTGCTACGTTATTTTTATCTACACACGTATCATAACTTATCATTTTACTTTCGGGAAAAATATTTCTGCTACGTTAGTACTTTTATCTACACACGTATCATAACTTATGACATTCAAAAACGCCGTCGCCCGCCTGCGTGCCGCCCCTACTTTGTCTGTGAAGTTGGTACTACAGAACAAGCTAAACAACTCAATGCCACAATGCCGGTCACACATGCGGTTCCAGAACACATCAAAGAGAGCTTATGATATGTGTGTAGATAAACTAGTGTATGTAACTGTACATAATTAGGCATTATGTAGCAGTCACATAAACCACTATTGTAAATGATTTACTTGTATACGTTATAAAACATTATTATCTTTGAGATGGTTTTTGGTAACACGAGTCTTCAATTAATGGTTAAAAAATTCTACCGAATGTATTTATTCGGTTTCACTGCTTTTTAATTTTTTTGCAGCTAATTACGAGATAGACTTGAGGCACCCGCAAGGAATTCGATTTTCCCTTCCTCTCTCGCTCGCTCTCGCCGTCGACGCATCAGTAGGACAATGGCAGATGGTATGACGTCATAAGAGCGAGGTGCCTAGTTAACTTTTGCATGTAGTACATGGTGTCTTCTTCTTCTGGAGGATAATAAAGTGGTAATTTACAATGCCGGGCCAAAACGATGGACCCACCAGATGTGTATGTTCTTAAAACATTAAGAGCTTTGGGATTCGACTGGAGCGAGGTGGAGAATGCAGTTAGCGTGTTGAGGTGGTCTGAGGTACTCTAGGACAACAACAATCCATATATATCTCTTTTGGTCTATCTAAAGGTAAATTTGTTTTGTTGTAGTTTCCATGATAAAATCCACTCCGCTGACTAAGAAACTGTGCAACGGTTACTCATGCTGCCATCTTTGTGATGAAGACGATAACGACCAAACGCTAAGTAAAAATGGATAGTGTACCTTGGGGGAGCGTGGCTGAGGCCGCTGGCGACACACTGGCTCTGCCTCCACGCGGCCCGGGCGCTGGCTCGCCGCGCCGAACTGTCTACAAACAGACATGCGTTAAGGCGCTGCTTAACTTTAGTATGTATTTCCCTGGGTAGTATATGTAACATGCTGTTCTGTTCTATGTGCCGTGCGTTGGCTAATGGACTGTGTTCGTGCGTTTGCTAGGTTTTATGGATTGTTTTCGTGCGTTCGCTAGGTTTTATGGATAGTGTTCGTGCGTTTGCCAGGTTTTATGGATAGTGTTCGTGCGTTTGCTATGTTTTAAGGATTGTTTTCATGCGTTTGCTAGGTTTTATGGATGGTTTTTCTTGTGTTTGCTAGATTTTATGGATAGTTTTCGTGCGTTGGCTAGGTTTTATGGATAGTGTTCGTGCGCTTGCTATGTTTTAAGGATTGTTTTCGTGCATTTTCTAGGTTTTATGGAATGTGTTCGTCCTTTTGTTATGTTCGTGCGTTTGCTAGGTATTATAGAACGTGTTCTGTGTTTCGTGAATTATATTAAAAATATTTTTGTTTTGATTGAGATCTGTTTTTTAGATTACATTGCTAGGTGATTGAAAGAATTTACTCTTCATGAGGTTACAAAGTAGATTCTGGTTGTATTATTTGTTTTGTAAGCTCATGCTGTACTAGGATTAAAGGTATTTTGTGCGTCTACTAGTAGATAGTACGTGATGAGTGCGGGTTTTCATGCTGTATATCGAATATAGATCCTACAATTGTCTCTTTTGTGCGTATATATGTATGGTTGGTATATCCAACCGTTTTTCAAAAATTATGTAGGTGGCAAAGGCGTGTTATTTTGTGAACTGCTTAGCCAATGAGTAACAAGTTTATTTTATGTCTCTACAATAATCACTGGTCACAACTACTGCCTACCTGTTATTTGAAGAGAACTGGAACAATTGAAAAAATACGTTGCATGCTTTTGTATTCACATAAATACATACTTTGACATGCCAAAGTAGGATAAGAATGATAACGTGTTATTATATTTAGGTAAATAGAAAACAATTGAATGTAACTGAAATTGATTTAGTATATGGTGTATAGGTAGGTAATCACAAAGAGTTAGTAAAGTTAATATTGGTTTGTGTTATTTTCTTGCCACCCCACCTAACATTAAAATATATCTTATCCAGTTTCTAATAAGTGATAAGCGTACCAGAATTCAATAAATGAAAATATGCCTTTTAACGGTTTCACGTCGTATTTTTGTTATTTTGCAAAAGGATAATCATCGCTAGGCTTTCACTACAAGGGGTACCAACAAAACCAAATACCAAGAACCACCTCTACATGCATGCCAAATTAACGACCACATTACCTGAACGCTTCGGCGCCGGCCAAATCTGAAGCAGACACTGCAGCACATGAATCGGCCTCTGATAGTCCATGTCCGCCCCCGGTTGGCTGTGCAGCATGAGCGGCGGTGCCATAGCCACAGCTAGGTGCTGAGGGTTCATCTTGTTCCGGTCTTGGGCGGCCACGACTAATGCTAGGTGGTCTAGAAGGTATACTAGGGTGGCGCGGGCGGCGCGCGGTAGGCATTCGACGATGGACGCCATGAGGCGTGCGTTCCCTTCGCGGTCATCAGGAAGGCATACTCCTGTACAATGGGAAACGTTGGTTTAGGTTTAAATTTCACTAAAGATGGCGTCGTTTTCATCTGATTGAAGCTACTGTTTCGGAAAATGAATTCGTTAGAGGACGGACTTACAATAGTACATTGTTGCCCAGGTATAGAAAGTAAGCAATAGATGGACGAGTTAGTTCGCGGGCCGAACCGCAGGTGAGGCCCGCGAAGATGCGAGTCCATCTAAGAACTACTTTCTACTCTCATTTCAATCCATCTTTGGCCATATTTCCGAGCAGTGGCGTGAAAAGAGAATGAATAATTGAGAACAATGGCCCAGATTCTAGAGCAAACTCTGATGCTGAGATGACGCCTTATGGAACAATCAACAATCGTAAGGTTAAGTCTCCGATTCCCAGTGTCGCCTGGAAGTGACAGATGTTTATCTATTTTCAGGGTTCCGTACCCGTAGGGTGCCAAACGGGACCCTATTACTAAGCTTGTTTGTCCGTCCGTCAGTCCGCCCGTCCGTCCGTCCGTCCATCCGTCCGTCTGTCTGTCACCAGGCTGTATCTCATGAACCGTGATAGTTAGACAGATGAAATTTTCACAGTCCGAATTAAGTTGAACATATACTACTCTGTCAAGAAAGTACCGGGAAAAGATCAATAATACACAAAATGTTAGTTATTCATCTAAAATTTTATCGCCTTCAAAGTATGCTCCTTCAGAAACGATACACTTACGCCAACGAATAGTCCAATCATCAAAACATTTTTTAAACGCTTTTTCCGGAATTGAGTTCAGTTCTCGTCGCGAATTCTCCTTTATGTCTTCTACCGAATGAAAACGTGTGCCACGAAAACCGTGTGAAAACGTGTGTTTTCCTAAACTCAAATTACCACAATTTGAGTTTAGGAAAAAGGAAGAAGTCGGCTGGAGCCATATCTGGTGAATAAGGTGGTTGCTCGATAGTATTTGTTGAGTTTTTGGTCAAAAATTCGTTTACAATTATGGCCTTGTGCGAAGGCGCATTATCGTGATGCAAAATCCAAGAATTTTCTTTCCACAAATCTGTCCTTTTTCGCCGAATTTGCTCTCTTAAACGCCGCATTACGCTCAAATAATATTCTTTATTTACCGTTCCACCTTCCTGCAAGAACTCCGAGTGCACAATACCTCGATAGTCAAAGAAAACAGTCAATATGACTTAACTTTTGATCGACTTTGGCGTGGTTTTTTCGTTTTCGGTTCAGTTGGGAGGCGCCACTCCGAAGCCTGTTGACTAGTTTGCATGTCAAACTCGTAAACCCAAGTCTCGTCACCAGTAACAATGCGTTTCAAGAATGTTGGGTCGGGTTGACTCGTTCTAGCATGTCCTCAGCGACTCTTATACGATTGAGTTTTTGGAGAAAATTCAGATCTTTTGGGACCAGCCGAGCAGCAACATGTTTCATACCCAAGTGATTATTTAAAATGGTGCGGATCGACTCGTGAGACACAGAAAGTTCAGCGGCTATCTCTCTCAAATTTGAATGAGGATGTTCAGTCACTAATTCCTTCACTTTTGCGACGTTAACTTCAGTTGAAGATGTTGATGGCCTACCAGAGCGAGGCAAATCTTCTATCACATCTCGACCGCTTTTAAACGTTTTGTACCACTCATAAGCACGGGTTTTTGATAAAGTCGATTCACCGTAAGCCTTCTGTAACATTTTCAGTGACTCCGAACACGAAATTCCGTTAGCGATGCAAAATTTAAGACAAACTCTTTGTTCGATATTTTTGTCCATAGTGAAATTCGCAGTACACACTAGATATGATCTAACTAAAAACAGCACTATAATAAATATAAACAACAGATGCAACTCAAAATCCGCGCCAAAATGGAAAACAGGTGTGCCAATTGAAAAACAACAAAAAAAAAAAATTGAATTTGGAACCATAGACAAATTATCCATTCCCGATACTTTTTTGACTGAATGTATATATGTCACCGAAAGATTGACAAAACAGTTTTTTTTTCTCGTTAGTTTACAAACTATCAATAAATTCTAAACTGTGCCGTACTGCTTACGATATGACGCGTTAGTTTATAATAAAAACTTTAAAATGTGAACAGGTTTAAACTTGAATTGCAAACGAAATACCAGGGCAAACACTGCGGTAGCTTAGGTTAAGACTAGAGAGGGCGAGCGCAGCAAAGCCCCCGAATAGTCTTCGTGTTAGGTTGACATGTAAGAACAAAAGAAACGTAAATTCTACTACTACTACTACTACTAGGTACTAAAATTATTATTGCACTTTCACTTTAATCATAATATATATATTTTATTATCTTAAGTATGATGGTAAAACATCGTGAGGAAACCTTCATTACTTCATAGCTACGACGATGGGCTAGCCCCCTGTCACGCAAAATGGAGCATTGAATAACTGGCTCAAAGTGGGCACAATTGTGCCTCTGCCACCCCGTATGGGAAAAGACGAGACGCTATGTTATGTTACTTTAATAATTGGAGATCTGTGCTTTAACTTACCGAGAGCATCCAAAGTCATCTGATAAAGACATCGACTGAACAGCGGCTGTGGCAGCTCCCTCAAGTAGTCCTTCAGCAACCCGGTGATGACATTGATGTCCGGGACCGAGTCGGGGGCAAGCTCAACGCCGCGTGCATTCCGTTCGAAGGCTTCGCGGAGGATGCGCTTTTTGCTCGCCGACCCGCATAACCGGTAGAGACCTGAGAAAGAAATTATGAAAGGGGAAGTAGTTATTTGTTTCTCAAGGGAGCAAAATAATGTATTTACGGCGAAGGCGGTACATTGAATCCTGAGCGTAACGAAGGATTCTAAGTTAGAATCCTGAGCGTAACGAAGGATTCAAGCGTTAACGCCCATGACGAAAGTAATTTTGCTCCTGAGTGACATATACAACTTTTCGCACCGACTAGCGACTATGAGGAAAATTGAAATAAAATGCTCTAAAAATAATGAAATAAATTTTGAATTTTGATATATACTTTCACCACTTTTACAATAAGCGAACAACGACAACATTATTTATTTTTATTATTATAAATTGTGATATTATTATCGGATTGTGAAGGATTGGGGAAAGGTCACCCAACCACAAATAAAATATTCCTGTGCTACTTTTACCAATGTGTAAAAATAATCGAATCGGATATAACAATGGCATCGGATAACATTATACATTATATCACAATAACAGTCATCGATAGTTTTGATTTCAGTAAAACATATAAAAAAAATACTTTTTTTTTTAATATTACGAAAAATTCATAAATTTTCATATAACGTTGTTAAAGTTAAGACTTGAAACATGTTCGTTTTTAATCGATTACTATGAATTACAATCGATTATTTTATTAAGATCTATATTCAATTGAAACATTGCGAAAATGCTACATGCCAATGAATAAGTCAAAAAAGTAGCTTAAACATAAAAGTAGCATTTGCTCCCTCTCGTCGTGGAGCTAAACATACTTTTCCGAATGAAAGGTGTAAAAAGATTATTTACCACTCTGTCATCATCTGTCATTTTGTGAAGTTTTATGAAGTCAGTGTATTTTATTATAATATAAGAGACCAGTGTGCAACCAGATCGATGGGCCAAACTAACAACTCTTTGGATCCCAAACGCTAAACGGGGACGTGGTCGACCCAGGACACGCTGGAGTGACGAATTGAGGTACCAAGACAACAACTGGTGGGGGGTAGCCCAGGGACGTGGAGAGTGGAGGAGGGGAAGAGAGGCATTTTCCCAGAAGTGGGATGGTGTATTAGCCTACGCCATCCCACTGCAATATAATATAATATAATATAATATAATATAATATAATATAATATAATATAATATAATATAATATAATATAATATAATATAATATAATATAATATAATATAATATAATATAATATAATATAATATAATATAATATAATATAATATAATATAATATAATATAATATAATATAATATAATATAATATAATATAATATAATATAATATAATATAATGTATGAGACCAGTATACAGTTATGACGATATTATTAAATCAACGAAATCTCGCTGCATGCTGTTGGCACAGAACCAAGAGGATTGGCGCCATAGAAAATAGGCCTATGCACAGCAGTGGAAGGATATCTGTACTAAGCATGATGATGATGATATCACCTGTCCTTTCGACTGAAGTTTTAGGATTCGATCACACAAACACTGCATTACGTACCAATAATGTCCAGACCGCGTCTCTCGATCTCCTCCACGCAGCGCCGCACTATAGTGGGCACGGGCGGCGCGTGCGCAGGCCGCGGCTCCCGCGCCAGCACGGCGTCCAGCTCGGCGCCGAACAATGGCGGAGGCAGGCGCGGCCCCGCGGCGGAGCGCCGGAACAGCTGCGCGGGCTCCGTGTGGCGCACGCGCAGGTAGAGCGTGCCGCGTGGCTCCATCTGGGACAATGCGCTTTGTTTAGTTTGCTGATTGATTTTTAGTGGCTCACCACAATAGAGCCGATGTCACGCGGCTGATTTTATGTTCTGACTTAGACACGACATGGAAATTACGTGACTAAATTGTATAAAGATGCGTTGACGCCGAATACGCTCGTGTAGGTAAGCCAAAACGTGACGTTATTTCGGAAAATATGTATGTTTCTAGTAATTGAAATAGCATTGCAGGCCTAATCATGCGGCATAGTGTAGCTAAAGTCGGAGGTCGCAGGTTCAAAACCATTTTTTCAAAACAATGACGGTTTTCACCAAATTTCACGCCACCAGTTGATTAGAGGTCTTTCCTGGTCTTCCTTATGAGTACGAGTAGGGTTACCATCAGTGTGTGGACCTGGCAGCGCCTCAGCTTCTCTGTAGTACAACTTGTGTCTATGAGTATGTGTGTGTGTTACCATCAGATCCACCTGGTGCTGCGTGAACCTGGCCAGCAGAACTGAACGCGTCTCAGCGCCAACTTGTGTGTGTGTGTGTGTGTGTGTGTGTGTGTGTGTTTGTGAGAGGGTGTGAATGTGTCTGATGGCGTATTTGAATGTGTGTGTGTGTGTTACCTTCAGACCTAGCTGGTGTTGTCTGGATCTGGCCGGCAGATCTGGCAGCGTCACAGCGCCCCTGTAACATAACTTGTTTATGAGTGTGTGTGTGTTTGTGAGTAACCTTCGAACCAAGTTGGTGCTGACCTGGACGATAGATCTGGCAGCGTCACAGCACCCCTGTAACACAATTTGTTTATATGTTTGTGTATGTGTGTGTGTGTTTGTGTGTGTGGTGTGTGTGTGTGTGTGTGTGTTACCTTCAGACCCAGCTGGCTGCTCTCTGGAACTGGTGAAAAGATCGGGCAGCGTTACAGCGCCCCTGTAGCACAACTTGTATATGTGTGTGTGTCTGTTTGTGAGTGTGTGTTACTTTAGAGCCAGCTGGTACTGCGTGGATCTGGCCAGCAGATCTAGCAGCGTCACAGCGCCCCGGTAGCACAACTTGTGTATGTGTGTGTGTCTTTGTGTAAGTGTGTGTTACTTTTAGAGCCAGCTGGTGCTGCGTGGATCTGGCCAGTAGATCTGGCAGTGTCACAGCGCCCCTGTAGCACAACTTGTGTAGGTGTCTGTGTGTGAGTTCGTGTTACCTTTAGAGCCAGCTGGTGCTGCGTGGATCTGGCCAGTAGATCTGGCAGCGTCACAGCGCCCCGGTAGCACAACTTGTGTCTGTGTTGAGGGTCCCATGAGTAGACCAGCACATCGAGTTGCCTGTTGTCTACTAGCTCCAGCTCGAAGGACTCGTCCCAGTCGAATTGGAGCTCACCGGTGCGGACCTGCAGTGTTGGTGTGTGATGGTAAAAATGCGACTAAATTAGGATGTCGATTTTATGTCATTGACAAAATTCAAATTATGTATATCACTGTACCCTTGTAAATTTAAATACAACAACAAAGGAATCCATCCCACCTTTCCCAGTATCAAAGAAAGGCCATGTGCCGTGACACGTCAACCGACGACGGTAGCACAGATTAAGTGCAAACTTCCCCGATGGTCACGACACATTTTAAGGATCTAGTTATTTTTCATGGTTACTGTAGAAATCCCAATTCCATCGTCCCCACTAGCAAGGAAACACCACCGTTATTTTTGGGATTAATTCATTAGTAGTTAACTAAGTCAAAACTTACCACAGTCCTAGCTTTATGCACCCTATCGCACTCCAGCACGCAATACAAGTCCCTTGGAGCCACCGCGGGCTGCGGCGGCGCCAGCGGACCGGACGGCGGGGAGCCGGGGGATGAGCCGGAGGCCGAGGGGCGGAGTCCCCTGCCGGCCAGCAGGTGCACCCAGAGCATGCCCGAGATGCCGCCGGCCAGGCGGGACAGGCCCGTCATGGAGGAGGATAGACCGCTGCTCGGTTTTTCGACTTTGTACTTTAGGAACTCTGGAATGTGAAGGTTGTAAAATAGTGAGTTGATTAAACTGAAATAAATTGGGTTGGAAAATTAAGAATAAGAGTCAGCGATGACTGAGTTACTTGAACATGATTATATTCCGGGATTAAAAATCTAGAATTACGTTTGTCACTTGCTATTACTAGCACACATGTAAAGACAATTTCTGTAGTGTGGTGGTTGAGGCTCTGCCCTACAAAAGCCAGAGTTCCGTGTTCTAATAACGTCCAGGAAAAAATCCTTCGGTCTTGGATGTTTAAGCAATAGGCACAAGAAATATATTTTTCAAATGTGTATGTACCTGCACCTCTCAGACTTGTTTCTCTTGTAGATCCTCAATAGCATCTACAAGAGAAACAGTGACCGACAGACAAACTCTTTGGTATTGCAATTCGAGGCTCAGCCTTCCAAGTGACAGTTCCCAGGTTCGAATCCCGGCTGGGGAGTAAGAAAGAATGAACCCCAGGTCTTGGATATTTATAAGTGTGTGACTTTGCTGACCGGAACGACCCACGGTATCGGTATAGTGTGGTTATGTTTACCACTCTTGTTTATATCCAAGTGCCACTGACGCGTGGCGTTGGTACTGGACTTCGGTTCGGGCAGTTGAAGCGGGATCCGTGGTCCAGCAGCTGTCTCACTCTACGCGCGGACAGCGAGCTACTCGGCCCGAGCTGCTGTGACGAGAGCGAGCGAGACGTCACCTACTACTTAACAGGCTCGACGAATCTACAGAAGTAAACTTACCGCTTGTGTTTATATCCAAGTGCCGCTGATGCCGCGAGCCAGGCGTCGGCACCGGGCTCGGGTTCGGGCAGTTGAAGCGGGAGCCGAGCTCCAGCAGCTGTCTCACTCTACGCGCGGACGGAGAGCTACTTGGCCCTAGCTGCTGTGACGAGAGCGAGCGAGCCGGCAGATGGCGCGGGCGTTCTACCCGACCCGCACGGCTGGCTAGACCGAGCGTTGAGCCGAAGCGACTGGCGCTCTCCATCTGTGTTAGAGGTTGGTTATTGAGACTTAGTATTTATACATCACGTCCGTGGACTAATGTTTAGACTCTCCCCTGAAACGAGGAAGATGTGGATTAGAATCCCGATGCTGACCATGTACCAATGGGATAAGTAATTTATCGAACGTAAAGGTGTTGGAAATGTAACAGTGGGACCCGTCCATGTCATTAGACCGAAACAGAAGACTTCGAGTTCTGTTAGGGGATGGCTTATATCTAGCTTATAGCTGATGTGACATGAAGCTAGATCAGAAAACTCTGTGTATATGAACTCTATTTTGGTTTGATGAAAAAAACAGTGTTGTTTGATAATGATGTTCTCCGCGCAGTAGTGCGTGGGCAGCCGCGGGCGCAACGCCTCATAGAGGGCGCTGGAGAAAATCAATAAGGAGACTACTCACATTCCTCAGCGCGTCGTGTATGTTCTCCGCGGAATAGTGCGTTGGCAGCCGCGGGCGCAACGTCTCATAGAGCGCGCTGGTGACAATCATTAAGGAGACTACTCACATTCCTCAGCGCGTCGTGTATGTTCTCCGCCGATTAGTGCGTGGGCAGCCGCGGGCGCAACGTCTCATAGAGGGCGCTGGTGACAATCATTAAGGAGACTACTCACATTCCTCAGCGCGTTGGCGGAGTAGTGCGTGGGCTGCCGCGGGCGCAACGCCTCACAGAGGGCGCTGGTGACCATCACGAAGAAGATTACTCACATTCCTCAGCGCGTCGTGTATGTTCTCCGCGGAATAGTGCGTTGGCAGCCGCGGGCGCAACGTCTCATAGAGGGCGCTGGTGACAATCATTAAGGAGACTACTCACATTCCTCAGCGCGTTAGCGGAGTAGTGCGTGGGCAGCCGCGGGCGTAACGTCTCATAGAGGGCGCTGGTGACCATCACGAAGAAGACTACTCACATTCCTCAGCGCGTCGTGTATGTTCTCCGCCGATTAATGCGTGGGCAGCCGCGGGCGCAACGTATCAGACGCTCAGCTTCTCCACGTACCTTCCCTTTCAGAAACTGCATCTTTTGTGCGTTAGACAACGAAGCATTCTTGTGAATAGTTTCAGTAAAGAGGTCTTTAAAAGACATCCACTGGTTGTAGTTTCCATGATATACCGGTACCTCCATTTTAGGGGTTGTTTTGTCTCTGTGGGTTTCTGACCACATTTTTGAATTAAGGTTCTTTTTCAGTTTATTATACTGCTTCTCGTTGTTGTTAAATAATGCCTCGAACTGTTCATTATCCTCTTCATTAAGCAAACCTTCTAGTTCCCAATGCAATGAGTCGATTGTCGACCAACGCGTTTCCAAAGTCTTCAGAGCATCTTCAAACTCCCATTTCTCTGTTATCGCCTCTACATCTATGTTCGTAATTGTTCGCTGAAAAGCCTTGTAGTTAGCCGTCTGCTTACGCAGCTTGTCGTCTAATTTTTTGTCAATGTTAGTGATCTCCTTCGACGTTCCAGATGTTTGTTGTTGTAGCTTCACATATTTCTCCAAATAGGCTAATGTTTCATAGTAAAATATTTTTGTTGTCTCGTAATGTTCTCCTTTGAAATAATCGTGCGATTTATCTTCATACTGACAAAGGATGAGATGATTCGCGTGAAATTCACGAAACAGCTCCGTCAGTTTCTCAATCCTTTTACTTGCTATGGTTGGCTTACTCTCAGTTTTTTCTTTTTTGAAGTTGACCAGCAATTTCTCCATGGCTGCCGTCGTCTCCACTTGTTTGCTCATTAATTCCTCCATTGTTGGTTGTTAATGTTTTCTGTCGCTCTTGGAATGTTAAGATAATTGTTGTTGTTTAATGTTAATGTTCTCCGACTCTCTCGAAATGTTTAGATGTTTGTTGTTCGGCACTCACTCCTTTTTTGCTGATTACCCGGCGAGCTTCACACGTCAAGTTTGCCCTTCTCAATCCAACTGGTGGAACCCGCTTCTGGGAAGCCAGTGAACCGATTGCAATCACGCACGAAGTCCAACCGAGTGGCTCGAAGGACCAATGTTTGGGTTGATGCCTTGTTGGGGTTGTTGATTGATACACAATGTTAGCTTGAACACTGAAGTGACTTTAATTCACGAATAGTTAATGAGGAAATGTTGAAATGTTATGAATGCACCCGTCACGCGCGGATCCGTAAAATGCACTGAAAATAAGTAATCGCGAGTGGCCGACTATACAGGCGTCAGCAAAAGGTGTTCGGTTCCCGAACAAGGAGACTACTCACATTCCTCAGCGCGTTGGCGGAGTAGTGCGTGGGCAGCCGCGGGCGCAACGCCTCACAGAGGGCGCTGTTGACCATCACGAAGAAGACTACTCACATTCCTCAGCGCGTCGTGTATGTTCTCCGCCGATTAGTGCGTGGGCAGCCGCGGGCGCAACGTCTCATAGAGGGCGCTGGTGACAATCATTAAGGATACTACTCACATTCCTCAGCGCGTTGGCGGAGTAGTGCGTGGGCAGCCGCGGGCGCAACGTCTCATAGAGGGCGCTGGTGACCATCACGAAGAAGACTACTCACATTCCTCAGCGCGTCGTGTATGTTCTCCGCGGAGTAGTGCGTGGGCAGCCGCGGGCGCAACGCCTCATAGAGCGCGCTGGTGACAATCATTAAGGAGACTACTCACATTCCTCAGCGCGTCGTGTATGTTCTCCGCCGATTAGTGCGTGGGCAGCCGCGGGCGCAACGTCTCATAGAGGGCGCTGGTGACAATCATTAAGGAGACTACTCACATTCCTCAGCGCGTTGGCGGAGTAGTGCGTGGGCAGCCGCGGGCGTAACGTCTCATAGAGGGCGCTGGTGACCATCACGAAGAAGACTACTCACATTCCTCAGCGCGTCGTGTATGTTCTCCGCGGAGTAGTGCGTGGGCAGCCGCGGGCGCAACGCCTCATAGAGCGCGCTGGTGACAATCATTAAGGAGACTACTCACATTCCTCAGCGCGTCGTGTATGTTCTCCGCCGATTAGTGTGTGGGCAGCCGCGGGCGCAATGTCTCATAGAGGGCGCTGGTGACAATCATTAAGGAGACTACTCACATTCCTCAGCGCGTTGGCGGAGTAGTGCGTGGGCAGCCGCGGGCGCAACGCCTCACAGAGGGCGCTGGTGACCATCACGAAGAAGACTACTCACATTCCTCAGCGCGTCGTGTATGTTCTCCGCGGAGTAGTGCGTTGGCAGCCGAGGGCGCAACGTCTCATAGAGGGCGCTCGTGGACGGCGCGCGGGACAACCAGGCGCGGTACTCATCTGATGTGAATACTGCAACAACAACACATATATTATGTGAACTCAACTATAAACATAAACATTTCAATATTGGCACAGCTGTTGCATGTAACTATGGTGTTTGTACGGTGTAGTGGCCGCTAGTCTTGAAGATGTTATCGGAAGTTATGTTTAAGCTCTGGTAGCTATGATGGGTTCTTGTAGTTGTTGTAGTTAGTTAGAGAAAGATCACCAAAGTTCAGTAAAGCACTATATTGTCACTTAATAACACGAAATACAGATAAATTAGGCAAGTCTTTCTTGGTAGATGTTAACCCGATCAATATCGTATTGCTACTGCTTGTTTTTGTATAGGTACTAACGTCATGCTAAGTGCAACGCTAACAAATTAAAAGTAGGTCGTTATTAATTATGTACAAACTGTACATCTTGGAAGCCCCAAGAAAAGATAAAAGTATGATAAGAAAGATTTGCCTTAACAATAAAATTAATCAAAATTAAAAACTAAATTGTCTGCACCGAGAATAAAGTCCCGCCGCGATGCATCCGCTCGAGGCGTCATCGGTCTCGGATTGCCCCGTGTTGGTTTTTGCTGATTCTGCAGTTCTGTGCTTATCGTTGATAGCTCGATTTGCTCGAGCCGCTCTCTGACTGCATTATGTTTTCTCGTACATTTTGGAAGGCAGCGAGTCTTCGCCACCCACACGATGCCGATGATGATGAGGACGGTGACCATCGAGTAGCCAACCACGTAGTGGTGCAGATCATGTCTTGTTAAGTTGGCGGGCAGGCTATTTTCCTTTCTCTTCTGAAATTCAACCTGTTCTCTGAGTTTCTTCATGTCAGCATTTTCGCTCGTAAGTTGTTAAGGCACCTTAGGATAGGTCAGGCTCACTATGTTGTTTACAGTAGAGTTTATTGTTGCTTCCGGAATGTTATAGTTTAATGTTGCATTACTTTTGTATTTGTTGTGTGCGAAGATGCTTAGATCATCGGACTGTAGCACACACCCCTGTGATATTGTTATGATAGCGGCAGATGTGAGCGTGTATGATGCGATGTCTTCGTTGCAGATAGTCCGTATAGTGCATGTCCCGCAGCATGTTGCCAGCCAACTGTTCGGTAGGTGCAACTCGATCCACTCTGTCTTGCACGACGCCGGTTTAACGTCACAGGGCAAGGTCGTTGTGTGACCCAGTAACTTTGCTTCGCACGGAGTTTTGTCAATGTTGTTATGAAGATTGTAGATCGGCACATTCTGTTGACAGATGTACTGGTCTTGATTGTGTACAGTACAGGAGCGTAAATTTTCATCAGTTATCGACATGTAGGTATTCTTTTTGAAGTCTGTTGCTAGGTATGGGGTTCTCGGTTGGATTATGACTATTTCAGCGCCCATCTTGATCGGCAGTGGAATGATCCGATATAGAGCGTAGTCCCCTTCCGCCACCAATGGTATTTGGATTTGACACAGAAAATAATTAGTTGTGACCCTAGCTCTGACCTTCAAAAGCTTGTATAATTCCTTGATGCTCTTCGTGACATCAGTGTCGCCCGGGATTGACAGGGTCTTCGGTAGTTGTTCGTTTATGTTTTTCAGTTGTTCCATTAACTTAGTAGGTGTAATCAAATGAACGTCAATGTGTCCTTGGTACACGTCAGTGAGGGTATTGAAAATTATTTCTTGTATTTTTTTCAAGTTGTTAATAAGCATGTAGGCTGACAGGGATGCCGAGCTGAAGTAGGTTGTCGCCATTACGACTTCTAATTCTTCTTTAATTGTTGCAAAGTTAATGTTGGTTTGATTGATAAAGCCGTCGATCATGTTGAACTGTTGTTGTATATTATTTTCATTTTTCTTGAGTAAGTCGTTTTGGAGTTCGACTATTGAGGTCTGATTTTTTTATAAGTTGTAATAAGTATTTTTCGTTTTCTTGCACCGATTGAATATCATCTTGATATTTTTCCGCAAATCGCTGATCCAGCACCCCAAACAGGCTGTTTGCGACGTAGCCTACTCCGTCGATCAGTCCCCGTTTCTTCCTTCTCTCGCCTAGTTGGGCATGTGGAGACAGTAGTATAGTATTGTATGTTTTAAGTTCTTCGTTCTCGTAGTAAAGTTGATCCAGTGTCGTTTTGCAGTATCTTGGGTCCGTTTTTTGGCAGAAATTATTAATGTCGTTGAGATATCCTTCCATTCGTCGAATTCCATCCCAGTAGTTAGTTAAGTTATAATACATGACTAATGTCCATTCATCGTGTGTAACTTGAAGCGCTCCTAGCTTATCGTAGTAAATCGGCCGCTCGGGTTCCACCTTGGTTATTTGTGTTTTTGTTGAAGTTGCGTACGTTCCAGTGATGAATGTAAACATTAATAGCATCGTCGTCAGAACAGAGAAAGCCGCGTAGACCCTTTGAACCTTTCTTTGGGTTTTCATGTTATTGCTGTTCGGGTCCACATGTTTTTCGTCGTACTTTGTTCTGTTTTCATTCTTTTCCGATTCGGTAGGCAATAATGATAGTTTTGTTACGGGTCTTTTGATCGTTCCAGTTTGAGTTTTTAAAGTAGTTACGCGTACGTAGCCATCAGCGCCGGGGTGAACCTCCATCACACGTCCCATTGCCCATTTTGCGGGGGGGAGGTTGTCTTCCTTAACCAAGACAACGTCTCCTATCTTGATGTTTTTGTTAGGCTTGTTCCACTTGCATCTAGTTTGAAGTTGATTTAGATAATAGTTTGACCAGTTTTTCCAAAATTGTTGTGCCATATGTTCAGTTAATTGCCAGCGGCGCCGTATGTCGATGCTCCTGATGTCCGTATAATCCGATAACGGTGGTGTCAACGTTGCGCCACCGGTGAGGAAGTGCCCGGGTGTCAGGCAGTTGTAAAATTCCTCTGGATCTTCAGTTAAGGGGCACAGTGGCCTTGAGTTAAGGCATGCTTCGATTTTCGTTAGCAAAGTTAGGAACTCTTCATAGGTTAATTTCTGTTCCCCCAGTACTCGGCGAAGATGGTGTTTCATGGATTTGACCGCAGCCTCCCATAGTCCTCCGGCTGTCGGCCATGATGGTGCGTTAAACCGCCAAGTCACCTCCATTTTACTGATTTCGTTGAAGAATTTTTCAGTCATCATCTTCTTAAAGTCGACGAACTCTTGTCGAAGCACCCTTGAAGCTCCAATAAAGTTGGTTCCGCAGTCTGAATATACACATTTCGGCGTCCCGCGCCTAGCGCACATTCTCTGGAATGCGGCGAGGAATGTTTCCGTACTGAGATCGGATACAAGTTCAAGGTGTACAGCCTTCGTGGCCAAACACACAAAGACTGCGATGTAGCCCTTGGATGTTTTCACTCCTCTTCCCTTGTTTAGTTTGATGTCAATGCTGCCCGTAAAGTCCACGCCGGTGTGCGTAAATGGCTTCGATGGGGTGATGCGTTGCTTCGGTAAGTCTCCCATCAGTTGATAATTTTTATGAGGACCGAAGCGACGACATTGAACACAGTTGTGCAAGATGGATTTGACGGCTCTATTGCCCCCGATTATCCAGTACCGCTGCCGTATGTATGTTAGTGTGAGCCGCGCTCCGCCATGCAATGTCGAAAGATGCGCGTGCTCGATCATAAGTTTTGTAAATCTTCCGTTGCGTGAGAGAATTACAGGATTTTTCATGCCACCTGGTAATATTGATTTGTTCAGTCAATCTCCCACACGCATAATGTTGTTCTCGTCCATGTAAGGGTTAAGTTTATTGATGTTGCTTTTTGAAGGTAAAGGTTTATTGTTCTGAAGTAGCTTGTAGTCGACCTCAAATTCCTTTTCCTGCACGTATTTAATTATCAGTTCATTCGCTTTGGTCAATTCGTTTGTTGTTATGTGAGGTATTTGTTGACTTGCAGTAGATTGCGTTTTTGTGACGAAGCGCAAAATCCAGGCAATGACTCGGCGAACTCGGGTCAAATTACTGTTATTCACCAGTAATGTTTCTATAAAATGCTCGGGTTTTTTATTGATAGTTTTTATGTTGCTGTTATGTTTCTCGCTTTCTTTGCTTTCTGTTAAGTTTGTATAGAGGCATTGTTGAGACGATGTTGATGTTTCTTGTAGGGTATATTCGGGGTCCTTTAGGAACTCTGGGCCCTGCCACCAAAGGCTAAAGTTGAGTAGTTTACTTGGTTGTAAACCTCTGGATGCACAATCAGCTGGGTTGAGCTCCGATTTCACGTATTGCCAAGTGTTAGCTGGCAATATAAGTTTTATTTTATTGACTCTGTTTGCTACGTAGGTTTCCCACCGCGATGATTCACCTTGTATCCATGCTAGCACCACTTGTGAGTCGCACCACGCTCGTTTGATTATGTTGTAGCCGGCGAGAGCTGTTTGAACTTTTTTCATTACTTCCGCTAACAGGAGAGCGCCACATAGTTCCATTCTTGGTAGGCTTATTTTCTGTGATATTGGCGCCACACGAGTTCTTGCGATCAGTAGGGTTAAAACAAACTCTCCGTGTTTATTTAGGACTCGGCTGTAGACAACGCAGGAGTATGCTTTTTCACTTGCGTCGCTAAATCCCAATAGCTCGATGTTGTTATTTAATCCGGCAATCCATCTGGGAATTCGCATTTCCGGAATGATTGGTATTTCACCTTTCAGTTTAAGCCATTCTGTTTTAACCTCCTTTGGTACCTCTTCATCCCATCTCAGGTTACTTATCCATAGTTTTTGAAAGATAAGCTTGGCAGTTAGTGTAACGGGAGATAGCCAGCCCAACGGGTCATAAAGTTTGGAAATCTCTGATAGGAGTGTTCGTTTTGTTAGTTTTGAGGTTTGTTGGAGTGGCCAGTTAAACTTGAATGTATCCGCTTCCGGGTTCCAGGTTAGACCAAGGGTTTTCTGTGATTCTTCGTATTTAAATTCAAAGTTGTTTTTTGTCGAAATTTGCTCTTCAGTTAGTTCCTCTAGCAGAGCAGGGTGATTTCCGCTCCACTTTCTTAGGTTCATGTCGCCTCTTTGTAGCAACATGATGAGTGATTTTTGTAGCTTTTTAGCTTCTTCCAGAGACGAATGACCGCTGATCAGGTCGTCCATGTAGAACTCTTGAGTCAAGGTCACTGCTGCACCTGGATATGGTACCTTGTCTCCATCATCACTAGCTAATTGTTTCAAAGTTCTCATCGCCAGCCATGGAGCACACTTAGTACCGTAGGTTAAAGTTTGTAATTTGTATTCTTGCATGTTTTCTGTTGGTGAGGCTCTCCAGATGATTTTCGTCAGGTCTCGTTGTTCTTCCTGAATCCAGAGGCAACGGTACATTTTTTCAATGTCCGCTGTGAAGGCATAGCGGTAAGTTCTCCACTTCAAAATCAATGCTTGAATGTCTTTTTGTAGGTTCGGACCCTTCTCTAGCAGGCTATTGAGGCTGTAGCCGCTAGATGTCTTGTGAGATGCGTTAAACACTGTTCGAAGTTTGGTTGTAGTTGAACTTTCTCTCAACACTCCATGATGTGGGAGAAAACACTGAAGAGCTGATGTTGTGGTCTGTGATGGCGCCATGTGACCTTAATCTTCGTATTCTTTCATGAAATCTCGATACATGGTCGCTAGTTGTTGTTTTCTCTCCAGTCTCTTTTCAAGTTGAAGAAATTGCGAGATGGCTATGTTTTTTGAATTGCCAAGTTTTCTCTCAAAATCCGAACATAAGGGCATCTGAACAATGTATTGTCCTTGAGAATTACGCTGAACAGTCTTCTTGTAAAACTCTTCACATTGCTCTTCCCTTGGCTTATCCGGTTGCTGCTGGGAGATGTCTTCGGTTTCCCAAAAGCGTGTTAGTTCTTGTAGGTCAATCAAAGTTACATTACAGCAGTATGATTTAGTTATGCTGCCACATAATATCCACCCCAACTGCGTTTGTTGTGCAATAGGGGCTGATTGATTGCCTTTCAGTAAGCCGTCCAGAATTATTTCAGCGTACACTCCTGCCCCAAGTAAGAAATCTATGTTTTGAGAGATGTTATACTCCGGATCGGCGAGTTTTAAGTTGCTTAAATGAGGCCAGTTAGCCTTGGGGAATGACACGTTCGGTAAGTTGTTAGTTACTTTTTTCATAATCAGCGCTTGAGTTTCAAACGTGTAATCCGAGTTAATTGATTTACAGTTTATTTGAAGCCTTCCTTTGCATTCCCCTGAAGATGATCCAATTCCATTGACGCTAGCATTAAATTTCTTTCGGGGTAGTTTTAGAAGATGAACCGCCCTTTCCGAGATCAGGTTTACTTGTGCTCCTTGATCCAGAAGTCCGCGAAGATTTTGGTAAGTTCCGTCAATAGATTTAATATTCAATTGAACTGTTGTTAATAAAATCTCTTTATCGTTAGTTGGTGCGTGATTTGAAGTATTTGCTTGACCCGAATTGGATGATTGCTGAGTTGAGATGTTTATGTTTGCAGTTGTTTTCTTTGCGTAATGAAGCATCGTATGATGTTTCAAATTGCACTCTTTGCATGTTTTCGCTGATTTGCAAGCATCCGAGCCGTGGCTAAAAAGACAGTTTTTGCATAAACGAAGTTTCGCAATTGTGCCGTTTCTTTTCGCTGTATCCATGTCGACGAACTTCGGACATTGCATCAAAACATGATTTTCGTTGCATAAAGGACATTGTCCATAAGTTGTATGACAGATTTTGTTAAATGTTGGTTTGTAGTCAAAATGTTTTTTTTCTTGAGTTTGTTTATTCGATGGATGGATGGATGGATGGAGAAGGGCTTCGTTGAGTTTTCTTTTCTTGTGCTTTTCTTTGCTTCAAAGGCGAGAAATGCTCCCTCCAAATATTTTAAAAATTCTTCAAGTTTCGGAATCGCTCGTTGATCAACCCGAGTCTTCACATAGTCCTCATAGGAAGTTGCGTCCAGTTTTTGCGACATCAAATACACAATGATGGGGTCCCATGTTTGTACGTCTAGGCCGATATTCACGAAACCGTTGACAGCTTCGTTTATGACGTCATGCATCTTTTTTAAGTTGAACGCGTCGCGTTGTTGTATGTTGGGCAAATGCATTATGGTGTTCATGAAGGTCACAAATTGCAGATGACGATTGTCGTATCTTTGCACTAAAAGTACCCAGCATGAATCGTAGTTATCCGCGCTGATCGATAGGTGTTGAACAATCCTCTCAGCTTCACCATGAAGTTTCGTCTTTAGATGCTGCATCTTTTGCGCCTTGTTTATAGTGGGGTTGTTGTGGATTATTTCCGTAAATAGATCTTTAAAAGAAATCCACTGTCTGTAGTCTCCTTTAAATTCCGGTATGTCGACTCGCGGCGCAGAGTGCTGATAGTGCATTGTTGAATGTAGTTTGTTTTTTAGTTGTTTGCGTAATTGTTCATAATCCTGTTCGCCTTTCAGGAAAAGACAGTTGTATGCCTCACACTGGACCCCCGCCAGACTTGCCTCAATCTCACAGTGCAGTTTGTCGACAGGTTCCCATTTCGACTTTAAGATGGCTAAACAATCTTCCAGTTCCCATTTTTCAGTGATCGACTGAAAATCGATTTTCGCCATGGCGCGATCAAGCGCTTTGATGTTAATTTCTTGCTTGAACATAAGTAAGTTGATGTTGTTTTCATTAGCCTCTGGGATCCCCGCCAAATCAAAGTTGATGTTGTAGTCGGTAGGGGTTGGTTTTAACCCTTGAAGAACTTGCAGTTTCTTCAAAATGTCATCTTTCGTTTTTTCATACATTTTCTTAGTCATAGCATAGACGTCATCGGTAAAGTACTTGATGTTCTTTTCAGGAACCGTGGCCTCAATTGTTCCATGCCTTTCTTCAAACTCCTGCCAGTAGTCGTCGAATTTGGAGAGCGTATTCGATAGGTAGTCCTTAGTCTTCCTTGTTTGAATTTGTTAAAAAGTTCAAGTTGTAAAGTTAGATGTTCCATGATGTTCCTCAATTTTGAACGCTCAGGGATTCGGCGAAGTTTAGTTGTCCTCCTTTCCCGTCCTGCAGTTCACAGTAACGCGAAAAGGTAAAGTTGTTATTGTTTGTTCACATTCACGTCCTGCAGTTCACAGTAACGTGAAAAGGTAAAGTTGTTGTTGATTGAAGTAAGTAGTTTCAGTTCAGAGCTCGCTGGATAATGGATGCAAGTGATCACGGCCGTGAATCTCAATCCCCTCCGTCCCTGCACCGATGTTTACGACTTCTCAATTCAATTCGGTGATTCCGCTGGTGGAGGCCGAAAGAACCGATCCGTTATCAGTGAGGAATAGAAGGAACAAAGAATCGCTTAGTTTGTGGCACTTGCTTCTCGATGCTCGAAGGACCATAAAGATGTACGGTGTAGTGGCCGCACGTCTTGAAGATGTTATCGGAAGTTATGTTTAAGCTCTGGTAGCTATGATGGGTTCTTGTAGTTGTTGTAGTTAGTTAGAGAAAGATCACCAAAGTTCAGTAAAGCACTATATTGTCACTTAATAACACGAAATACAGATAAATTAGGCAAGTCTTTCTTGGTAGATGTTAACCCGATCAATATCGTATTGCTACTGCTTGTTTTTGTATAGGTACTAACGTCATGCTAAGTGCAACGCTAACAAATTAAAAGTAGGTCGTTATTAATTATGTACAAACTGTACAGTGTTTGTCTTATTCTTGACAGTGGTGTGACCGGGACCGTTTATGGGCTTATCTACGTGCTTTTCCTTGGAGATTCTGCCGGTATATCCTGCGGGAAACATAGTTTTTTGTTCGATGTATCCTACAAGATTTACGAGCGTCGTTTTAGCCGGAGAACACTCGTTATACGGCTGGCATACCACCACACTCCAAGACAACAGTCACTCTTCTTCTTTCCACTAATCTTTAAACGAGCAAATTATTACTGAATTATTGAATTTGTTTACGGCAACGTCATAGGTATTAATTTACATTGACGTTGGCGCAGAGGTTGTGGCTCTGCCTACCATGCGAGAGGTCCCGGGTTCGATCCCCAAAAAACCCCGAGTCTTGGATGTTTATATGTGTGTGACGTCGCTGTTTCTGGTTCCCACTACACAGGGTAACCTAGTGTGGGGCCAGATGCAATGAATGTGCCTGTATGTAAATGTTTATGTTTTATGTGTTTATGTGTATTATGAATCTCGTGTTTAGCGCAACTTTTGGGTGATACAGAAATAAATACAGCAGATTAATTGAGCCACCTATTAATAGTAGATACATAGTTTTCTGACCTCTGGAAGAACGAAGATCCAAACGTGAAGACAAAGGCTCCGGTTCATCTTGCAGCACGCTACCAGCTCGCCTGCCGGACAACCCCAACCTTGAACCAAAAAATAAAAATTAGCTCTTAAAACTTTCTATCTATATAGGAAAAAGACGTCAATAATAGTAGTTTTATGTGACTGCTACATAATGGAGGGGATTTATACTCGAGAGTGGGTTTATGAAACGAGCCGAAGGCGAGTTTCATAATAATATCACTCGATAGTTTTAATACCTAATTATGTACAGTTACATACACTAGTTTATCTACACACATATCATAAGCTCTCTTTGATGTGTTCAGGAACCGCATGTACGACCGACATTGTGGCATTTAGCTTGTTTGTTTAGCTTGTTCAGTAGTACCAACTTCACAGACAAACTAGGGGCGGCACGCACGCGGGCTTCGGCGTTCGAAATTTGAATGTCATAATTTGACAAATTTTGGTACATTATGGTCATAATGAGGAAGGATAAGGAATGAGTCTTTACCAAGAAGTATATCATTATGTTGGTCGTAACGTGTGGGTTTTGGACGCAGTGAAGAGGGTTTGTGATACGTGTGTATACAAAAAATCATTTATCCTTACCTTTGCCCCGTATTCCTCACGTCACGCGGCAGGGAATTGAACTTCGATCCGATGTCGGTCCTTCCCAAAGTGCTACTTCTGTAACCGCTCAGACCAGAATAGTAGGGCGTTCTAGAAGGAGCGGTGGCTTCTGTATCGGACGAATAGTCCAAGCTTCGGTTCCTTCTAGCCGTCCCAAACTTGCTGCTATATGACGGCAACCCCAAGCCACTAGTTCCATACTGGCCTAAAGTGGAACTTAAACCAGCACCAGATAATCCGCCCAAGCCAGAACTGGTCAACCCTGAGCCAACTAAGCTGGATCCGGTCAAGCCACTCAGGCCAGTTGAGGATAAGCCAGACGGCAGGCCCTGGCTGGATAGGCCTGGGCCGCCGAGGCTTGGACCGCCTAGGCCTGAGCTCAGACCTGGGCCTGTCATCCCCACTCCGCCGTACCGCTGGTTGTATCTTGAGAGACTTGCTGCTGGAACAAAATATACAGTTATGCCTAAAAATATAACTGAGAAAAAGGAGCCAAGTTCGATAGAATGAATATGACTATATGTCGGCCTCCGACAAAATAATTGAGATCTAATTTAAACGTGCGCCAAGTTCTGTAGATAATCCTGATATTCAATCAGGCCAGTTTTTCAATCCTTAGATAACGTTTATATCTCTGTTGATCAGAAGAATTTGTGTTTGTGAAATGTCAAATATAGCTATCTTTCTGTTTATCTGGGGACTGAAAAATCGCCCGTCAGTGATCAAATACGCTGATTGATATATGAATCTGTTATATCTTTCCGTTTCCGGGAATGAAGTCCGTCCACTAAAATAGGCATGAAATGGGGTAATGGACCTCTTGGCGCCAAATTAACTTTCAGCGACCACCCTGGATGAGTTCTCCCCTCATATGTTTGTCAATGACTGTCCATTTTAGGGTTCCGTTCCCAGAGAGACGAGAGAATGGGACCCTAATACGAAGCAATTGCTGTTCGTCCGTCTGTCCGTCTATCTATCCGTCAGTGGGCTGTATCTCTTCAACAGTGGAAATTAGCACAGAAATACACATTCTGTTGCCGCTAGAGCGACAAATAATAAATTACAGGCAATAAAAAATGGGGTACCTATACAAAAGCCATGTTTTGATATTCCTATATATAAATCCCTGTGAACTACCAAATCACCATGATGCAAATATCGATGGCGCAATAAGTTAATAGTTAGATCTGTAATCTTTAGAGTACCGAAACCAAGTTCGGACATTATTGATTTGTTTTTGTTTTATTATTATTTGTCTCGAACTATTCTTGTGCAAGGGTGCGGAACCCTTCCTCGCACTTGACCGATTGTTGATCCCTTGCAACTGCTAGAACAATATCTCACCGCCACCACCAGAAGCGGTGGATGCCTTCAGGCTTGAGCGTAGCAGGGAGTGTCGGCCAAAGTCTGAATGCGTCTCGGCTCGCGGCAACTGTTGCTCGGAGCCCGATCGTGGCACGCGCCCGCCGAATCGCGTGCTGAAAATATTAATGACATTTCAAGTTATCTTCGATATAAACATGTGCGTGAAACTCTTCCTCTACCACCAAGTATAGTTTCTTTGTCCTCTCCATGTTAGGTTTGCTGGAAGAAATCTCTTGTTAGAGATAAGCTCGACTTTGTACATGTTCTTTCCTTTATATTAGTTTTGTTTTCACTGTTTTGTGCAATAACGTGTTACAAGACAAGTATGGGAAAAGGTGGTCAGGCCACACTTGGAAATCTTCATACAAAAGTGCGGACGCGGCACACGCGCCACATTCCATGGCTCACAGTTAATTCTTAGTAAGACAACTGTAAAAACAAAGGGGTTGTTTTTAGTCCGTATAGCACACGAGCTGATGCCCGCTCAATATATGGGGACCCGGACATAGGAGGGAGGTCTGACTCCTGGGCATGAGTAATTCCATTTTTTCCCCTCCAACAAAAAAAAAAAAACGCGCCACATTCCGCTCTGCGTAAGCATACGCCGCCACACGCACGCATTGCTGAGTTTAAAGGACTGAGCCGGACCCAGGACAGGGTTGCCCAGCCGTTGCGCTCGAGTTCATTCATTGTAGTTTTGATGTGACTTGTCTTGCTACTTGTTCTTTTTATAACCCCCCGCATTTGCACGCTCACCTAGCGCCTGAGCGGAGCAAAACAGTGATTACAAGCAACCCTCAAATTTCCAATAAGGAATCGATGCAATGAGACAACATAAACCAGTAAAACACGAAAAGTATAAAAACTCCACTTACTGTCCAGTCATCTCGTACCTCCCACTGTCCGTCGGGTAGTAAGAGTGAACCTTCTCTGCTAGACTCTCCAGAGTATTGGGGTACGACCGCTCATACGGTACAAAGTGTTGCGTGGATGACGACTTCGGCTGTTCCGTTATGACAGGAGGTGGCGGACGGTAGCTGGTGGACAGATTTTAGAAGAAAGTATTGACATTAATAATATAGGTTATTTGCTTCTGGCCCCACACGAGGATAAGCCGTATCGGGGGAACCAGAAACAGCAACAGCACAAACTTATAAAGATTGAAGACCCAGCGATTTGTATTCCAAGTGCGCTAAGTGACAGTCGAAGTCTTAGTGCAACTAGTACGAAGGCGGGCAACACTTTTATCTGAATAACTTTGACAATTCCATGTTCAACCTCCACTTAAAACCGAACCGAAATATTTAATAAATGAGATATGAGAATGAATCTTCCAATTGGTCCTTTCCCCTCACCTAAACAATCTTACAGACTACACAGTGCAGTACAGTGTACGTGCAAGTGCGAGTACAAGTGCTTCTGAGTACAAGCCGGTCTTCTGTAGTCTAGACTACACCTAATTAAGAATGAGGTCGCAGTAAGAACTAAACCTGCTGTCTCTAGAAGTAACCAAGCTCCATGTAGAATGGTCTTACAATGGCCTGAAATTGTTGTAAGCGCGTTTGAGTCAGAGGACAACCCAACTATCTGCAGCCGAATTCGATCCCCCGTTCCTGCCTCCGAAGGAATTAAGCCTGCTGTCTCAAGAAGTAACTCTCCTCCAAGAAGAGTGGTCCGAAGGTGGCCTGGGGTTGAAGTAGCTGTCTAGCACGGCGGTCTCAGGGGACATCGCACCTATCTGCAGCCGACTTCAATCCAACGTTCGTAACGCCGAAGGAACTAAGACTGCTATCTCAAGAAGTAACTCACCTCAGAGTAGACTGGTCCAACTTTGGCCTGGAGTTATAGTAGATGTCTAGGATGGCGGTGTCAGGAGACAACGCACCTATCTGCAGCCGACTTCGTTCCCCCGTGCGTACCGCCGAAGGAACTAAGCCTGCTGTCTCTAGAAGTAACTCACCTCCAAGTAGAGCGGTCTGACGGTGGCCTGGAGTTGTAGTAGATGTCTAGCGCGGTGGAGTCAGGGGACAGTGCACCGAGCTGCAACTGACTTCGTTAACCCATTCCAGCCTCCCAAGGAACTAAGTCTGCTGTCTCTAGAAGTAACTCTCCTCCCAGAAGAGTGGTCCGACGGTGGCCTGGAGTTGTAGTAGATGTCTAGGATGGCGGTGTTAGGAGACAACGCACCTATCTGAAGCCGACTTCGTTAACCCATTCCAGCCTCCCAAGGAACTAAGTCTTCTGCCTCTAGAAGTAACTCTCCTTCAAGAAGAGTGGTCCGACGGTGGCCTGGAGTTGTAGTAAATGTCTAGCGCGGTGGAGTCAAGGGACAGTGCACCGAGCTGCAACCGACTTGGTTAACCCATTCCAGTCTCCCAAGGAACTAAGACTGCTGTCTCTAGAAGTAACTCACCTCAAAGTAGAGTGGTCCGACATTGGCGTGGAGTTGTAGTAGCTGTGTAGGATGGCGGTGTTAGGAGATAAGGCACCTATCTGCAGCCGACTTCGTTCTCCCGTTCCTACCACCGAAGGAACTAAACCTGCTGTTTCTTGAAGTAAATCACCTCGAAGTAGACTGGTCTGACGGTGGTCTAGATTTGTAGTAAATATCGGGCACGATGGAGTCAGAGAACCTTTCTGCAGCCGACTTCATTCCCCCGTTTCTACCGGCGAAAGAACTAAGCCTGATGTCTCCAGAAGTAACTCACCTCCAAGTAGAGTGGTCTGACGGTGGCCTGGAGTTGTAGTAGATGTCGAGCGCGGTGGAGTCAGGGGACAGCGCACCTAGCTGCAGCCGACTCCGTTCTTCTCGGCCGTCACCGACTGGGCGCACGTTGCTGCCTCCCACGGAACGCAGTGTGCCGTGTCTGGACAAAATTTGTTATAATTTAGCGGAAGAAATTGAAAATCTTCCGCCCATATCAAAATGTTACCCTTCCGCACCGAATTTCTACCACATCCTAATACAGGATGATTGGTTAATCGATAAATATAATTTGAGAGATTAAGGAAGGGCCCTCATTTCCAGTATATTTAACCCTATAATATCCTATACGAAAATTTTATTTCTAACCCTATAATATCCTATAAGAAAATTTTATTTTCTTCGGGTATCGAGTAACTTAGGTTTTTAACCATTTTTTTTTTCAAATTTGTCATGAAATTAATTACGAAAAAATTAAACTAAAATTTTTATTGTTCAAGAAATAAACATATAATGTAACATAGTATAAGCTGAGGCCTTTTTTTAAGTAAAAAATATCTGTGCCAGGAGACCACGCCCCCTCTTTCCAAGTCATTTTAGTTAAATAATAAGAACATTACATATACATGTGATGTGATTGTGTGGAATAGCTTAAAGCTAATACATCAATCTTAATTTTGATTCAGTGAACCCATCAACTCGCGTGATGAGAAAACTTAAACAGACCACAAATGCAGGAGTACTCCAGAAAATGTTAAAATATAAAGTGATCTTACTGCGAGTAAAGTCCATCGACGCGGTCTCGCTCCCGTTCGTCGTCGTCGCGGCAGTCCCGCTTCAGCACCACCACCGGAGGCGCCTTATGCTCCGAGCGAGGGAGCGACGGCGAGCCGGGACCGGCTTTACCTGGAACGAATGAGGTTTCAAGAAAAACACATAAACATACTCGGAGCTCCGTGGCCTAGATAGCTTCATGCTTGCTTCTCACACAGGAGATGTAGGTTCGAATCTGGTGCTGACCATGTACCGGTGAGATGAATTTATCTTAAGTGCATTATCGGACGCTCAGTGTTTCAGATGGCACGTTAAGCTGTAGGTCCCAGCTGGCATCGTTACTTGGTAGTACTCGTAGTAGTCGTAATACCCCTCCACCAACCCGCAATGAGGCAGTGTCACGCCCGGTGATCTACATAGAAAAGATCGCGCTCGGTCGCACACACCCAGCCACATTACTTTCCGCGTAGGCACAAGCTACCACACGCACACATTGCCGAGTTTTGGAGCGCAGATAGAAGCAGTGCGCAGAACGGGTTTGCCGATTGGCCCGGCTCGGTAGGCCGGCTGCGCACGAGTACATTCAAGTTGTGATGTGAAGTTCTGTTGAATCTTCCTCTATTTGTAAGCAACTGTCATCTTAGTTTACATTATTTTAAATACCTACTTGGGTAATATGTCCATGCCTACATGTATTTAATTTGAAGTTGAATGTGTCATCGAAACACAGGAGCGCTGAAAACAAATGCCTCATAGAATCGGTCATCCATCCATCTGCATTATCTGCCAGATGTAGCTTAGACACACGATCTTAACGAGAATTTCCCATTTTGTACGGTGAATGTTTTACCCACCTTTCCTCTGCCGCGTGCAGAGCAGCAACCTTCTGGGAATAGACATGATGATGACGACGTCGTCCAAAGACATCCGTCTCACATCGACCAGGTTTACTGCTAGGATCTCGTCTCCGACCTTGGAAATAAAAATATTAATCATGGATTAGAACATGTTTTATTATGTCTGTGTTATTTTGGGCAGAAATCAGGAGACAAATGCAATGGAAATATGTTTGTTTACATGATATGCAATAAATTGCATACGACAGGGAAGACTGGTCTGACATAGGGGAGGCCTTTGTCCAGGAGTGGGACAAAACCCAGGCCACATAAAAACAATAAATTAATTAAATGTCATCCATGTTGAGGAAGCGAGAGTTGTATGCCAATATCGTAGTGAAGTAAGTGGAAGTAAGTAGTTGAAATTAATGGCCTTAGTCTATACATACCCTCTTCTAGTAAAAAGGCGTGAGCATACGTGTGTTTGTTACCCAAGACACCTCCCTAGGATTTCTGGAGGAAATCGCTGATCACTGTCCTATACATGACCTATACATTTTCCACATCATTTCGGGCAAAGAAGTATAAGTAGCTATACCTTCAGACAGCCGCTATTATAGACCGCCGACTCTAGTGCTATGCGCGATATGAACACGCCATCCGTCCGGCCGCCGCCATCACCCTCCCTGATGTACAGCCCCAGCGTCTGGCCGGGACGCTTTACTATCTCCACCAGCTGCACGATGTGGCGATTGTCCTGGAAATAGAAGAATAATCAATGGGGTATAAACCTCTTCTTGACCACGCCATCAACTCCGACCCTGAGCCTCCCGCATACACTGACTACCAGCTAAGGCGATGATGTCGTCCGTCCATCTGACTGGGGGCCTGCCCACTTTACATCTTGCGGTTCTGGGTAGCCACTCTATAACCGCTGCAGCCCACCTTAATCATGTTCCGCATACTAATAAATGTAGACCACGTCCTTACCGAGGGGACATGCCTATACCCGGATAAGAGTAAGATTGAGCCATATTCCACCACGCTAGCTCAGGCTGGTTGGTGGAGGGGTGTCGGGCTAATGGCCAACCGGACTGTCAGAAGTTTTTAAATTAAAATACCAGTATTGGTAGACCTTGAGAGATAAGTTGCAGATCGTATGGTCTGCAACTTATCTCTCAAAACCCGTTACCTAAAGTAACGATTTTATTAATTAATACCCCTCCTTCTTATTTTTTAATCGTCACCTAAGAAGTTTAACTTGAAAAGTAGATTGTTGGTCGTATGAAAAAGATCCTGAGTGGTTATAAGGGAAGCAGGGAATACATGGTCGGAGCTCGAAATGACGTGAAGTAGAGTAATAGTTTCCTACAAAACCACAAAAATTGTCACGATGAGAACAAACTGAAACCAAGAGGCATGAGGAAGTAATTGATCAATAAAACACTATAACACAGCAACAACCTGCGTTATGGGTAGCTCCAAATAACAATATTCGCAGACTCCGTATAAGAATTCATGACGTTATTGAAAATTACAAAATATTGTCGAAGCATCATACATCTAATTTCAGTATTCCAGAAAATATAATTTAAACAAAAAGTAATACTTTGGAAAAAAACGACTTCAAATAAACCCTATTTGATGGGCAATCATTTAAGCAATTATAGTTATTCGTATCCCAGGCCCGTCTTTGTTCAATTCTGTGAGTACAAATAGCTGTACTTTCCTTTAAATATAAGAAAGAAAGTTACTTTGTAAGGGTCTGTCTCGGTGGAGGACATAGGAACACATAAATCATAATGTACAATTGTGCTTTAGTGAGACAGGTCAATAAAATATGTGTCAGTTGGTTCACTACATTAGAACGAGCGACAGAGATCACGCATAATGTAGGTTTCCGTGATCGCTCCATAAACTTAGTTTGAAAAAACAATGTAACATGGATAAATAAATAATAATAAAAAAGAGACAAGTTTAAGAAGATCAAAATTATGACTCTGCCTTCTCAGTATCTGTGAATATTCTGTATCTTAAGAAAAATATCCAACTTTTCAAAAAAAAATGCGATAACCATAATTGTAATAAGAATAAGAAATAAGAATAAACTGTCCAGCAACTCAAGTAGACTACACGAAATTTCCAATTCCTTCATCAGTCAATATATACGCTTTTACAACAAGGTCTCCTATACTATTCATCGCTTACCGACACATAAATTCAAAACGATTAATAAATGTAAATTATGTTTGAAGGGATATTACTCAGTGTCAAATAAACTAGAAGTCGTAAATCCTTGGGAATAAACTGCTTGTTCTTCCATTGGCTATCTTAAAAATAAACATGAGCGAAATCAATGTAGTATTAGTTAATACCGAAGGTTAATAAATTGATTTGTGCGTTCTTCTCTGAGAAGTATCTGCGTTTGGAACGTATACCTAGTATTAAATGAATGACATACTCTAAGAGATCCTTAATGACCCGACAGAACAAATAATATTTTGATTGATGGATTGATTAATTGATACTTAACCGATTTTGATAAAACTTGCACTCTTCCCTAAGTTGAAGTAAATGTAAGCCAATAAAAAAAATGCTTGAGATTTGATTTATAGTTTCGGAGAAACTCGAAGACAAAGATTGATATAATAGTAGTTTATGTGACTGCTGCATAATGGAGGGCATTAAAACTCGAGAGTGGGTTTATGAAACGAGCCGAAGGCGAGTTCCATAATAATATCACTCGAGAGTTTTAATGCCTAATTATGTACAGTTACATACACTAGTTAATCTACACACATATCATAAGCTCTCTTTGATGTGTTCAGGAACCGCATGTTTGACCGGCATTGTGGCTCTGCAGTTGTTAAGCTTGTTCTGTAGGACCAACTTCGGGCGTCGGCGTTCGAAATTTGAATGTCAGTACCAACTTCACAGACAAACTAGGGGCGGCACGAGGCGGATGTCGGCGTTCGAAATTTGAATGTCATTACATGTAGAAAAACTACACATAATGACCATAATGTGTAGTTTTCCAGATACGAAACGAGTTTTTACCAAGTAGTTTAACATAATGCTGATCGTAACGTGCGGTTTTTGAACGCAGTAAAGAGGGTTTATGATACGTGTGGAGATAAACATACACACAATTACGAAATTTTGTATACTTGTGTAAATATTTGGCGTTTCTGCTAGTATTACATAAATACGCATAGAATTGAGAACCTCTCCCTTTTTAAAGTCGGTTAAAAACCCAAAAAGAGGCACGCACTCTCGATGCGAAGAATAATAAAATAATTCTTACCAGCCAGAGAGAGCAAATACTCTGCGCGTGCAACTAAGGAGGTCGCGTTAAAAGCAGTTCAGATGTGTAAGATCCGCTACGATTTCTAAACCGAGCAATATGACATTAACACCACAAATCTTTCGCCCGACCGGGTAAGCCTGTACGATAAAGGATCAATAGAGCTTTCGGGCCAAATCCAAACAAAGCAATTCGGATCCAATCCATCACAGACAAAGACATACAAACCCTATCCTATTCTACCTATATTATATATATTATATATAGGGCGTATAGAAGAGACAAGCTAAGCGTCTAAATCGACCTCAGGAATTAGATCTAGCACAATCACCAACTACCAATGAAGTTTTATTGGAGACGCCGTACTTTCACTTATTTTATCATTTGCCAACGTATGTTTTCCCCCTTGCGTGAGGAATCATTTATATCACTATAGGTGCGGCTATGGGCTAGCCCCCTGTCACTCAAAAGGGATTTTACAGTACAAGTATTAAATATTGAGTGTCTCTGCCACATGTCCGGTTGTTGTTGGTCTTTTACGTGTATGCGTAAATGACAGACTTTCTCTGTAGGGGATTTCCTTCAAGCGCTTCTGGTCCGAATTATTCTACGACGACAAACTACCAATAAACTATAATCGCTAGAGTACATGGACGACATTGTAGTGAATTGCGAACATTCCCGGAGATCTAGGGCAGGCGCGACGGAAGGGCTGTGGAATCTTTGAAATGGGGCGCTGGAACCTATGGAGTAAATAGGTTTTTACTCAGCGCGTGCTTGTACGAGAATGTGCTTATTACCATTGTTCAAGGGTGCGGGAGACACCGTCTACTGTTATTGGATTACGTCATTAACTGAGAACTTTGCATATCGGTCAAGAGCAGCATTTTTTCGTTTCCATGAACTTCCAGAAACATTCTCTATTGCTTGGGCGGGAATATACTTTTTTTGATTCTCCACTCTTTTACATATTTGAATAGCTTAAAAGTTATAGCTTGTCAAATTCGTACGTAGCACTCCCATGGTCTGCGGGCAGCGGGACGAAAGATGCGGGGGCGGAAAAGAAGAGCGCGGGCGGTTCCTACTACGCGCCCCGCCGCCCGCGCTCTTCTTTCCCGCCCTCGCAGCCCCTGCATCTTTCGTCCCCCGTCGCCCGCAGACCATGGGAGCGCTACGTACGAATTTGACAAGCTATAGTCGAAAGCTGAAGTTTTCCGAAGAAGATTGTAGAACTATGTGTAAGAGTGAACTACCACTATAGGACTTTGAGTTATTGTGTATACACTAGAGTAGACGCCTCGGCTTGATTTCTTGTAAAACCTATTTAAGGCAATTGACCCAAACGCGATCACTCTGTGCCGGACTGCTGCGACAGCTCGACGCATTAGAGCGAAAAGGGTTACGTAAATATGCTTTCATGTGTACTGAGGTACCTACTACACAAACTTTACAGGAAAATTAAATAAAAGTAAATGAGCTACTTTCCACATGTAGGCTTTCTGCATTTTTTTGCAAAATCACGCTTAATTTAATGGCTAGTATTTAATCGCACGTCAAAAATACTGATTTGCACAGCGAAAAATGATCGTCAAAAACACTTTTTATGTTTTAAATATTTTATGTGAACTAAAGTTTATGTTTTAAGTACTTTTTGTTGTTCTTACATGTTCAAACTATCATGAAGGATAAAGGGGGCTTCGCTTTGCTCACCCCTTTTACCTTTTACCTAAGCTACTGCAGCTTTTTGCCCTGATATATTTTTGATGCGCAGTTTAATAATTCCCTATTTTATTACTTTTGTATCAATTTTAACTCATACCGACGCGCCATGTGGCCGACATATTTTGCAGAAATCATACAGTAACAAAAAAGGTCTACGCAGAAGTCAACAGTCCGTGATTTATATGTAAATTATGTAATGCATTTTTGGAAGAAAATAATTCAAATATTATTCAACTGAGATATTTTGGGTTCGTTACCACTAAGTGCCACAAGCACGAAGGCGTGTCACCACTATTTCCCTACACCACTATTCTTCATCAAATCCGTAGATCCAATTGGCCGTGGTCAGATGCCACCAAAATCTGATCATAAAATTATGATCAGTGGATAGTGCCACTAGCACGACGGCGGGCTACCAGTTACCACTATTCTCAGATGGTCAATTGTATCTACGGTCAGACCTACATACATAAATACATGCAGGTCAAACACATAACCCTTCTCTTTTTCGCTTCGCTGTAGTCGAGTAAAATAGCTCCGGCACTCCTACTTTTAGGTTGGTACAATATAAAAGCAGTGTCACTTCTGCGGTGTGCAATCTCGCCGCGACCCCCGCTCCCTCATGTCATCAAGTAGCGACACGTTTTTTGTCTGAAAAAGAGTCTCTATACGCTAGTTATAATAACTCAATGCTATAGGACTAAATCTCTTTCCAATCGACGTCCAACATGATGTTGTCTCGGGTACGTCCTTTAAATATTGGTCTGTCCGTGACATCTGTATATGAAATAGTACATTATGGTACAAGCGTGTAATGTTCGTGATTACCTTAAGTTCTTAAGAAAACCGAGGACAGTAATTTTTTATTTTTATTTTATTTTATTTTATATTCTTAAGGAAGGTAACAGCTTTAATTCTTAATAATAACAGAAAAAAATACATACTTATAAGCTACTGATAACCTCCCACAGATGAAAACCTAAGCATTAAAACTATAAACTACTCAACTACTTAATTAAGTGGCCTATCTTAAAGGACACATAATTTTAGGTAGAAGAAAACACAAACATCACACCACCACTAGTCATCCTTTAGAAAATTTACAAATTGCCTTGTAACATGAATCCTTACTGATTGAGCACTGCCACTAAATATGTCGACGCCATCATCACCCTTACCGCCACCACCACCACATACATTATTGTAGGCCGAACACGCTCTCATCAAGAACGAATTCTTCCTATAATTACTATGCACCTGGGGCACCTGAAAGAGTGGACGCCTACGAGCACTGACGGTAGGAACTCTTAGGTTAATTTTACTGAGCAGGAATGGACAATCTACATTGCCTTTATCAATCATCAATACACTCGTGTATCATACGACGTTTTTCAACACACTTGCTCATAAAATGGCTCTTATTTCACCGCAATTCAGCACATAATGACACCTATAAACTGTTGTCTTTTTCAATGCTATTATTCACAAATGAGTTATAGGGTTTTTTATTTTATTTTTATTGGTTGAGATGCTTTGTTCTTAAAAAAGTTTCGATACAAAAAAGATCGTGTTCAATAGAACAAATAAATTAATGTACCTATTGCTTGCACATTTCATGCAACTTCGTATTTAAATAGATAACTTCTACTTGTACGTTTTTAATAAATAAAACTTTCACTCAAATATAACTTTTGTTTTCTCTATAATAAAAAAAAATTGAATTCCCCATTTTCTACGTAGCTAAAACATTATCCGCGAAAAGCCAAAAAAAAGAACCCTCATTCTTTTAGTCTATGGCCGATCGCCATTGTTAGATGCGCGCGCATAGGAAAACCGATAAATTTTTCCCGCCATTGCGAAAAAAATTCACAACTCGTTTTCACTGTTGTATTTATTAATTAAAATGTCAATAAGTACCGTGGAACCTGGCATCTTTGCCACTTTTTACTAGTGTTGAAAAGTCATAATCCATTTTTCACCAGAACTTGTATGCAACCGTTGAAGTATGTATGAAGCGACAGACAATATATTTATCTATGAGTGCATAAACATGCATATTATTATATAATACGACGTATTATAAAGGTTAACGCCTAAAAACAAAACTGGCAAAGTTACCTACACCGTGTGGCAACTTTGCCAATTACATTTTTGCGTTATCAACAATGGAATTTGTATTTACAATATTAGTAAGTAATACTCAATAGGTAGGATACAAAAGGTTAGGAATTTGACCGATAGGTTATAATTATTATGAAATAAAGCACAGACGAAATGGCAAAGTTGTATACCCATATAAGAAATTTTCATATAAAGTCAGTGAATGTGGTCAGGGTTGGCACAATTGAGAAAAAAGATTTGATTATTTTTTAACTATTTATTTGTTTTGTTACATATTAGTAATCAGGTACATAAGTACTAAGGAGAAACGCTTCCGATGAAGTTATATTCTTGTTTTTTACAAGCTCAACGGCTAAGTCTAGCATTTCCTGGCTATAATTCTTATAATTCCTCGATCCCAGTTTTCGGCGAGTTCGGCGCCCCATTTTCCTAAAAGTAAATGAAAATAAATTAGAACCTACCTACCTACAACATGCTAAAGGGCCTAGCAAAGACTGCAGAATAAAGCTAAATTCTTATAAATATTTGAAAAGTATGGTAACAATGTATAAGTGAAGATAAAGTAGTGTACCTAGCGATGCAATTGCATATAACTATAGACGAAAACATTTTTATGCTACCTACTACCTACTAAATTTCCGCCCGCGTGAATTTTAGGTTATAGTTGTTGGTAAAAAATCGATTACCTATTTCAACTTTTCATCATCCCGCGTGAACACTGCATTTTTTCCCGGATATAAAGTACGTAGCCTGTGTTTTAATCCAGGATGTCAGAAGCGTCAGTGTCCAAATTTCATAAAAATTAGACCAGCTGTTTGAGCTTGAAGAGGTAACAAACATACACACAAACACACATATTCACTCTCAAACTTTCGCGTTTATAATGTTAGGTATGTACCTAGTAGAATTATTTTTGTTTTGGTACAACCCTAGGCCACTTGAAAACATGGCAAAGTTGCCCTCCCATACTGGCCGGCATGGTCTAGTAACTTTGCCAACGCAATTATATGACACAATTCAAACACTACGGCATTTATAACAATATAAATCCATTCCTTACCATAAAACTAACATTATATGAAAAATTTACGTACCTGGATCCGATGGTTCCGCTCAAAAATAATAGATGTTCTGGAGCACTGTATTTTTAGGTTAGATGCGTGACGGATTTTTCTCTCAAATGGCAAATAATGGCTGCCTTGGTGTTACCCTATTCAAAACAGTGTTGCCAATTGATAATCGTATTTTCCCCTAAAAATAGTCACAACACAAAAAAATGGTAGTAGACTGAGATATTGCAGGATTGCCGTAGGCACAACGCTGATGGCAAATTTACTAACCCTTGGCAAAGTTGCCAAGTTTCACGGTACTAGTTAAGAAGAAAATGACTTTTTTTAATTATTTTCTTCACAAGTGTTTTGAAGAACGTCGTATGATACACGTGTGTATTGATGATAACCGTCCTCGGCTCTCTTAAGACCCTTACCTCACGGCACTCAATGGCGCCTCAGCGGTAATCACCAACATTACACACTTGTACCATAATGTACTATTGCTAAATGAGCATCAGTTATCCTTACCTGAAGCGAGAAAAACTTTTTGGCCGCATCGACATTGTTCCGCCCAACTTGTCTGATCTCCAGGATGCGAACTATCATCTCTCCGCGACGCTCCACCGCCTGTGTATGCAATGCAAACATATCAAATCAAATCAAAATTTCTTTAATACTGGAGATATTTACATATACTTAGCAAATGTCATGTTATGCTACTTCTCTACGTAGAACCACTGGGGGAGAAAAGTGCCAATTAACTCCCACAGATAGATTTTTAGATCTCTTTTTTGGGCTCCGTAGGTAAGGATGGGAAGAATGCACATGTCAATGAGCTTGCGTTTCAGGGACAATGGAAGTACCTTGTACCTTGATTTAAGGCACACAAGTACCTTGATTTAATTCAAATTTTCAGTCTATCGCGATTTTTGATGGGTGGAAAAGGGGGGAAGTTCGCTGTAGATGTTGCGAAAAAAACCCAAAAGGGGGAGTGGGGCGAAGCACTTTGGAGTATTTTCGTGGGTGGGGGATGGGTGTCAGGTGGGGAGGTGTGGGGTTGGGTAATATCTACTTTCTTTCCAACATAGGTAGGTTGGTTTCAAAACTCTGAAATGGCTTTGCTAAGCTAGGAGAAAAGGAAAAGTGTCGGTTATTTAATGTTTAGACGAAGCTTTGTTCAAATGGCTATATTATGAAACTGACAGAATACTATACTGACTTTGTTCAATCCTTCGTTTTACTTTTGAAATTTCCTTATTGCGTAAATCGCAATATTTTTCATTGAAGATGTCAAAAATGTAAGGCTTTGGAGCTGACATAATTAAAGTGATTCGCTGAATAGACTAAAATTATGAATAACTGATTAAAAGTGGGCACAACTGGGCCACTGCCACCCCTTATGGAAAACGGCGTCATATTAATTTATTTTGTTTGACAGTGGCAGACAAACAAAATTATTCGGCCATTTTTCAAAGCGTCATTTTTTTCGACCATTTAGCGGCGGCCATTTAAGAGGGGAACGAATAAACCAGTCACTTAGGTTCATACTAAAGGGGCCATTATACATCATTTAAAGAAGGGTAAAGGGGCCATAATCCAACAAATATTACATCATTCATCAAATTACGTCTGCTATGCTGTCATGCCACTACAAAGCAATTTTTGCTAGGGCAATTTAAACCAGGCTGTATGTTAGTGAAACATACCAACATAACTTACAACACCTAGACAGGATAATCAGAAGTTAACGTGCCAACTTCCACCGTAAATTACAGAAAAGTTAATAGCTCTAATTCCTTGCGTGTTGTGGGTGAATTTACCTCAAGCGCCGCAGCTGTGGTGGCGTCGTGGTCATTTTCGACCATCTCAATCTGCCTGAATATTTCATTGCTGACACCTGACACCTGCAACATGAGAAACGGTCAAAGTTAAAGTCAAAGTCAAAGTGAAATAGTTTCCTTATTAACTGTAGATATTTTGACACCTGACACCTGCAACATGAGAAACGGTCAAAGTTAAAGTCAAAGTCAAAGTGAAATAGTTTCCTTATTAACTGTAGATATTTATAAAATGCTTATTTAGCGGGGCTGCGGGGTTTCTGAACCTGTCCTATATAGGGATCTTTATGTGACATTGCAATTCGGCCTACTTCATAGTGGGTATACCAGCCGCAGTATATCTTTGCGGCGCTCTGATATTCCTGCATCTCTGTAAACTTGGCTGGCCAAGAACAATGTATGTAAGGTAACACGCATGGTAATGTATTTAAGTGAATTGACTGTATAGAGCTAGGTACCTTCGGCTGTAGCTGCAGCGGGTTGCGATGTATGTGAGTGTATGTATGACTGTATAGATCTAGTTACCATTCTGAAGTCTGGCTGCAGTACGCATGGCGGCGGCGGCGCATGGTTGGTGCTCTGCAGCTGCGGCGGGCTGCAATGTGTGTGCGTTTATGTACGACTGTATAGATTTAGTTACCTTTCTGAAGTCTGGCTGCAGCACGCATGGCGGCGGCGGCGCATGGTTGGCGCGCTGCAGCTGCGGTGGGCCGGGCGGCGCGCGGCCGGGCGAAGCGGTCAGGTCGGGCGCCGCTCGGCCGTTGTCCTGTTAGCAGAACGATGAAAAGGTTAAAATAGAAATTAAATTAACTTACAGTTGTGACTTTCGATGATTAATTTATGTGAGTATTTAGTTCAAGACTAACCTCCGATTAAGAAATCGGAATTCTCAATTAAGAAATTGAGAATTCCACTCAAATACTTAAGTATGGTTTTGTGTCTGCAGATGCAATAAAAAAGAATGTGATAAAACGAACAAGTACGATATTTTTTTCTTTTCCGCACGACACTTCTCGGTTTTAGTCACTGAAATTCGTTTTTTAACGTAGACATATACTCCTAGACATTACTCACAATACATACTCAACACAAATGGTAACAGATTAATACGATGGTTTATGAGATGATTTGTCGGGTTTTGACACAGCGTAAGTAACTAAAGCAAAAAGTTTCATTCATCCGTCGGTATTGTCTTAGAGTCTTTGGCTATTAAGGCATTCGTGTAGAAAATTTCTTAACTGAAGAAGAAGAACTGGATGTTTTTAGTGACAGCTTTATAATCAATGTGTCTGATTACAAAACTGTCAGACAGTGAAAGTGCGAGTGACACATCTATGTAATTTATAGGTCTACTCTACAAAATGTGACTTCGGTATATTACTTTTTTCTACTTTAAGGTAAGTAGTATTGTGATGAATATGCAGCATTGTATATTTTCTTCCGACCTGTGCCGATCAAAGCCCAGAAGTGTCGAGCGTATACAGAGGGTAGTTTATTAGGACCACCCACCCACTATTCCCGCTCTATTATGTATCGCACTTATGTATTATCTTTGTGAATTTCTCAATTCCGAACCCGGTGCTTCAGAAACAGCGAGCTATGCGTTGATGTCCTTTAGCAAATATCTGTACACAGTCAGGTCATAAGTTCTGTCACACAATAAAAACTTTTGAATTTAGAACGCTGGCCACAAAAAGTTTATTGAATTCGAATTTCGAATTTTTCATGAAAATAAAAATGTGTACTTTTTAGAATTTTCCTCATTTTAAAATATGGAGTGGACACTTAAAGAAGACCGTGTCGCAGTTATTGCGTTGCATCGTTGCGGTTACGCGCCAATTCAGATTTTCGACTTACTGAAAAATTTGAATATAACCAAAAGATTCGATTATCGTACCATAAAACGATACAATGAAGACTCTAGTGTAGATGAAAGGTCAAGAAGTGGTCGCCCTCGCTCTGTTAGGACTCCAGCAGTGATAAAAGCTGTGAAGGCGCGAATTCAAAGAAATCCTATATGTAAGCAGAAACTGTTGGCCCTTCAGATGGGGTTAAGAAGGACCACGGTGAAATGGGTGTTAAATGAAGACTTAGGGCTTAGGGCATATCGAAGAAAAACAGGACATCGTTTGGACGCTCGTTTAATGGACCTGAGACTGAAGAGATGCCGCGCTTTGTTGAAGCGGTACGCGGGAAAAAAGCATCGGGAAATTCTTTTTTCGGATGAAAAAATTTTCACCGTGGAAGAGAGCTACAACAAACAAAATGATAAGGTGTACGCACACAGCAGTGAAGAAGCGAGCAACCGTATTCCGCGTGTCCAACGAGGTCATTTTCCATCCTCGCTCATGGTTTGGTTGGGAGTCTCTTTTTGGGGCTTAACAGGGGTACATTTTTGTGAGAAAGGCGTAAAAACGAATGCAGTTGTGTATCAAAATACAGTCCTCAAGAACCTTGTGGAACCTGTTTCTCATACCATGTTTAATAACAGGCACTGGGTATTCCAACAAGATTCTGCGCCAGCTCATAGAGCGAAAAGCACACAAGACTGGCTGGCGGCGCGTGAAATCGACTTCAACCGGCACGAAGACTGGCCCTCCTCCAGTCCAGATTTGAGTACGTTAGATTACAAGATATGGCAACACTTGGAGGAAAAGGCCTGCTCAAAGCCTCGTCCTGATTTGGAGTCACTCAAGGCATCCTTGATTAAGGCAGCCGCCGATATTGACATGGACCTCGTTCGTGCTGCGATAGACGACTGGCCGCGCAGAATAAAGGCCTGTATTCAAAATCGCGGGGGTCATTTTGTATAAACTTTATTACCATAAGAATCTATGTTTTATTAAGTTCATTTTGCTATCTTATATCTAAATGTTTACATAAATAATAAAAATGTCCAAATTATTTCATATTGCACATGTGACAGAACTTATGACCTGACTATGTAGAATGTCAAAATTCATCGTAGATTAGTGCTGTCCTTCTATCTGGGAATACTGAAATTCGGAATAAAAAATAAGACTGTCAATTCAAATGTCGTTATTGTATTTAGAGTAATTGTTGTGTCTGTGGAAGTTAGTACTAGATTTGTCGGAAGAGCCTTCACCCTCTGTGGTAGTTAGTAGAAGGTTTCTCGGAAGAGCCTCACCCCTAGAGAACGAGTCCCCAGGTGGCGAATAGGCGTGCTCGACAGGTTTTCTTTATGATACCTGTAGGGCTGGGGGGGGAAAATACCTCCCGTGGACCAACAGACCCCTAGCCTAGGGTTATAGGTGGATACCTCAACTGCAGCAGCGGTGGAGAAGTCAGGCTTTGTAACGGCCAAGCTGGAGGAAGAGGCAACCGATCCGGAATACCGTTAGGTGCAAGTGAAGTTCAACTTGAAAAGCGGCAGTTCCTGCGACAAAACCAGTCCTCTATGTATCGACTTGCTCGATCCTGGGGGCCAAGCTGCCAAGCTGGGGATGTGGAGAGGATGTGGATGCTGCGCAAGTCTGCATTTCTTAACTGTATCCCCGGTGACACAGCACTTGTGAAGAGGTCACTTAGCCCGTGTCGTATGCAGAGCGGCTGTAATAAACATCTGAATAGACGACAAGGCCAAGCATGATGGATGACGTAGTAGGTATGCTATGAGAACTACGAACTGCAGCACAAATAATAATATCGTAGCAGATATTTTAGCTCATTTGCTGAAGTGTATTCACTCATGTGTATTTAGAACGTACTTAATTGAAGTTCTTCATAAGTTGACCTTAAAATTTCCCTGAACTGATTAAGATACTTGACAGTTTTATAATTAAAGTACACGGAAGCGCTTTTCCCATTCATTTTATTTGTTACTTTAGTGAGAAATAATTAAACAACAATATAATACATAGGTGAAGAAAATTGGTGTATTTACAATTATTTTAATTATTACATATAAAGAGTAACAAAAAAAAAGGTATATAAATACTGAAACCTATTTTCCGTCATCATTATTACTATAAATACATTAGCTCTTTAATAATTATTAAGCTTAAAAAACGATAGAAAGGTCGGTAGGCACTAAACTTATGTACCAATTAGCATAATGGGAACATACAAAAGAGTGCCCCAAACAGCGAGTGATCAAAGCCGCAAAAGATACATGTACAGTATTTATATTCTACTTTGGTTGAAGAGGATTAGACATTGGTTCCTTACAAGAATGAATACAGTCACTCGCTACTCACTCACTTTAGTCCTCTTTGCAATTTATACTATCTTGTTTTTTTCCCCAATAAAGAAATAATCAACCATAAACCCGCAGCGAGCCAGCGAGGGTGATGTAAAACATGCGGTGTCATCTGCAAAGCATGCCAGATGGTTTCGGGGTTGTTTAGGAATGTCATTGATGTAGACCAAAAATTAGGTTGGCCCCAGTACAGAGGCATAGGAAATAAATTTGAGACATCATTACCCAAGTGAACACGATATTGCCGGTTACGAAGGAATGACTGGATTAGTCGCACAGTTTCTAGAGGAATATTACTCGATATTAGCTTATGGAGAAGCCCGTCGTGCCACACCGTATCAAAGGCTTTATCTATGTCCAACAAAAAATCATTTTTATTCATTGCAGTTATACTTGTTCAGATAGAGGAGCAAGTTGTTGAACTGTGAAGTGGGCTTGGTGAAAGCCAAACTGTTCATTTATTATTGTGAACTCTACATACCTTAAAAGTCTGGGTCGAACCAGATGTTCAAACAATTTGCTCAAGGAGGATAAAAGCCTTAAGGGATGGTAATGCGATGGGTCTATGTCAGTTTTACCAGGTTTTTTAAGGCAACAATTTTTGTCACTTTCCAGCATGATGGAAAGTAGCTGAGGTATAATCAACGATTGACAGGTTTTGTTAGTAGAACATAAAATTTTTAGGGCAGATTTTTCAAGACGAAATTATAAACACCGTCTTCGCCAGGCGATTTACGCCACTTGATACTGCGGAGATGTTTCCAGACCTCATGTGGACGAATCGGATGGGTAAGTTTACAGGTAGTATGGTTTAGAGTTTTAACAGAACCTTCAGCATTTCGTGTCGTTTCATCGTCTCTCCATTCCAATGTGAGTACCACATTTTATTGAAAAGCCAATTCATTATTTTTTTAAGACTTATGGCTGTAACGGTGTCATCTGGTTTCGTCAACGGGGGAAAAATTGTGGGTTTTTGACTTAATCGCTTTACTACCTTCCAGAGATCTGAATTTGCTTTATCTACCTTTGATAATCGAGCATCCCAAAGATCATCATTTTGTTGCATAAGTGCTGTTTTTACAACTGTTTGCAATTTATTTATATGACCACTACTATATTTTAATACTATACGATTATTAAGATATTTATCGCGGAATAGATTTTTAGCTGGTTTTTGTTACGTATCCACTTTTTAATTTACTTTGGGACCTTTTTTGATGCTGTAGATAAGTCAACGCATGAAACATGCATAACCCGTGCCTGGATAAGTAATTTTGTGACTTTAGCAAGATCGTCATCGATGTCATCGACGGTATTGTATATTTTACTGACTAACTTCGTTGTCAATGAAGAAGCGAAAACCTGACCACTCCGCTTTAGTGCACTTAAAACATTTTTCTCAAACATGCAATGAAATGTCGTCATTGCGTGCCTTATAACAGGCTTGGAAAGTAATTTCATACAAAATTGCAGACCTAGGTCGGGAAGGATTTTCAGTTTATTTTATGCTCAAAGCAAAAGACATCAACGGGCACACGGAACTTACGATCAGTAGTATTTTAAAACATGAATTTGTTTTTTTGAGTGGTGTATCTTTTATTTCATTGCATATGTTTGAGAAAAGCATACATAAACTATACCTATGCCTTTGGCCATGAAAAGGGGTTGCCGGCTTCGTATCACCATCCGGCCTCCCTACGGTCGGCAGTCTATACCTACTCAGCTGGCAAGCCCTTCTTTCCAGGCGTCTGCAGTAATGTACTATTTTGTTATTTCCATAGCATTATGTCCTAAGGCATACTACTATGAAGACGGGCTGCTGACATTGAGATCATCTTCATTTTGCAGAAGAGAGTGATCCTATTTATTTATAAACTAGGTAGTAGTCTCTGAGAGATTTATTCAAAGAAACCAACATCCTAACAGTTGCAAGTCAATATATCTATGAAAACATAATGTATGTGAGGAAAAATATCTGTTACTTTTAAAACGATTGATAGCAGCCACAATGTGCAAACTAGAAATAAACGTAAGCCTACTTTTCCAATGTTCTCACAAAAGTTAGTAGTTCTTTTATGGGACACTGTATACGCTTCCACAATAAAATTCCGCAAGAAATACAAAACTTAACTAAAGCTCGATTAAAAAAATGCATAAAGCACACTTTGTTCACAAAGGCCTACTACAAAATTAATGACTTTTTACAAGACACCGACATCTGGTATTAAACCAGTTCATTGCACTCTATTTATTATATGCTAATAACTAGGCACCTACCTAATGTTTTATTATGCTAGCTTGATTATGTTATGACGTTCATTAAATCTCAAATTTTTTGCTATTATGAATAAAAATCTTTGAACTTGAAAGCTTTTCCTCTTAAAGGCTACAAAAATAAAGACGGGTAAATGATTTTAAGATAGCGCAGTGGGTTTAATTTCATTTATTTCGTGGAAAAATTTTGCTAACGCCAAATCTGGTGTGGATGGATGAAGCTCTGGTCGGTAATATAGGTACCAGGATAGGTTTGAGTGGAGCATGTAAGACGTCATCGTAATTCATGATAAAGTTAAGAAGTGAGGTTTCAAAAGTTTCTTTTAACACGTTTGGGTGGCGGGCATTAAAGTTACCGGCTACTACGACATGCGGGCCAATATTTAATAATTTTTCCAAATGTGCTCTTACCATGGGCAAGTTGGGTGACTGATAAAACGATACAACTATGGGATTTTGAGCTGACATAATCAACTCAATACCAACTGCCTCAATATGTGATGGATTGGGAATATGAATCCTTCAATGACAGATATCCGACTTTATTAATAGAGCAACACCTTGACCAGTACCACTACTGTGTTTGTCTTGGTGATAAGAAGTGAAACCGTGAATTTTTAGAGGGATAGAACTGTTAATCCTTATTTCACAACAATATCCACTGAAAAAATATTTTTGATTAGATCTGTTAGTTAATGTATTTTATGATGGATACTGTCAGCATTCCAGTATTTTTTTTTTGCTATTATTGAATGAACTGACCAAGTTGTGATAAAATTAGTATTATTTTATCCACCATTTTAGTACAAGATACTTACTTGATGTTTTTGATAACAGTTAATATGCTTAGCATTTCTGCTGTTACGGTATCATTACCACACTTGGCAGGTGCAGATCTAGCAAAGATTGTTCGGCCTTTAGTGGTCTTCGAGGTAGCGGCTTCCGAGTAAGAGCGTCGATTCAAAAAGCTGGGTCTGGAGTCCGCGTCGTCTTTTATTGTAGTTTTTATGGAGTTTCTCCTGGATTTTAAGTACTAGATGTAATTGATGCGCTCTTTGCATTTGCTATAGTTGGCCGGGTGGTCTTCTTTGCAGTTACAACATAATAATAATAGTAATACCTTGGACACTAATCACATACATTGATCTAGCCCCAAACTAGAATTCCCTGTATCTTGGGTACTAGACAACGATACACATACTTATATTGATACATATTATACTTAGATAGATAAACAACCATGACTAGGGTACAAACATCCGTTTTCATCAAACAAATATTTGCCCCCACCGGGACTCGAAGCCGGGACCCTTGGCTTCGTAGGCAAGGTCACTGCCGACTCGGCCATTCGGGTCGTCATGCCGGAACAGATCGATCTATTTTAGGACAATCCTTGGTGGCGTGTTGGTCCGTGCATTTCACGTTTCGTTCTGGCATATGGTGGTGGTGGTCGTCGCCTATCTGGACTTCCGTAAGGCGTTCGATAGAGTTGATAACGATGCCCTAATGAAGAAATTGTGCGCCATAGGATTAGCCCCAAGGCTGTTGGTCGTCTTTGCTGACTGCTTGAAATACCGCCAACAGTTTGTGCGACATGGCTGCTTTGAGTCCCAGCCGTACCAAACGCGGTCGCGTGTTAGCCAAGCCTCTATTCTTGGTCCGTTGTTATTTATCATCATTATAAATGACCTAGAATCTGTGCTAAAATATTCTAAATGCCTACTGTACGCGGACGACCTCAAATCAGTACTTCCCATAAAGTCAGAAAATGACTGTAGGCTACTACAGGAAGATCTAGATGCGGTCTATAGATGGAGTGTGAGCAACAAACTCCTATTCAATTGTGAAAAATGTTGCATAATGTCTTTCACGCGCTCTCCTCGGCCTATTAGCGTGACGTATACACTCGGCGCGGAGTCCTTGACTCGAATGTATTCGATGAAGGATCTCGGTGTTACGTTTGACCCTAAACTTACATTCCATGAGCACATAGGCACTTTAGCCAAGGAATGCTTTAAAGGATTGGGGTTTGTGATTCGGAATAGTAAGGGATTCCGTAATCTGGGTGTGGTACAGCTTCTTTACACTGCCCTAGTGAGAACCAAACTGGAATCTAGCTAGGATGTTTGGAATCCACACGAAAGCTCATACGTCCTTATGCTCGAGAAGGTACAAAAAGCTTTTTTACGATACCTATATAATAGGGAATTTGGGTACTACCCTTATCTCTATCCAACCGCTTTTATATTGGGTATGCTTGGATATAACTCACTAGAGGTGAGACGTAACACTGAACAACTTGTGACTGTGTGTCGATTGTTGCGAGGCGACAGTGACTGCGCGACGCTTGTCAGTGCGGTATGCGCGTTATTTGTGCCTGACAATTACCTACGCGGGCGCAGGCACCAGCTGCTAGCGGGCGGCTCGCACCGCACGGTGACGCGCCGGCAGTCTCCTCTTGTCTGGGCGCGGGACAGCCTGAATGCTCTGTTGGCGGCAGCACCACTGAACTATCTGTTTGGTGATGCATGGAGGGACATTGTGCGAGTGTGTGGCAGGTTCTGCGAGATGATGGAATGACAGTAATGTCAAATTATTACATTGAATTTGTATTTTTATTAATAAATTTAATTGATTTTTGATTGATGACATATTGTGAATTATAATTTGGATTGTAAATATTTAATTTTATAGTTATTTTTGAATATTGAATCTAATTAATGTGAATCCTATATGTAAGTGTAAGGAATGTACTTAATCTATTGTCTATGTATATATCTGTAATTTATGTCGATTTGGCCTCGGCTGTCAAGGCATAAATAAATTGTGTTAATAAATAATAATAAAAAATACAATCACCTTCTGATTTCTGCCACTGGATGGTTGGTGGACAGCATAGGAATCGGAGTCACTGACTTCTTCACGAGGGAGTCCAGTAAATTCGTTAGCCAATCGAATGATGTTAGTTGTTATTTATTGTCGTGATCTGTAAGGTATTTTGCGTATTGACCAATCACTAGAAATATCACCTTGCAAAGCAATTTGATTTGACCTCGATTCTAATATCAATCGAGATGACGTTCTTTTCGAAATTAAATGTCAATGCCACAATGCCGGTCGTTCCTGAACACATCATAGAGATCTTATAATATGTGTGTAGATAACGCAATAATGTAACAGTCACATAGAATACAATTGAATATCAGCTACTTTCCCCCATATCCACGCTATCCAACCTTCCCACGCAACAGTTTTCAATTTCTGTCTTCCAGTTAAGTAGGCCTCGAAGAACTCACGTAGTTTCAATGCTTACAACTCCACAGCATAACACCGCGTCCGGTTCCACAACCGGAATGCACTCCCCTGTACCCCTCCCTAAAAATGCGAGAGGTCCCGGGTTCGAGTGTGAAGTATCCTAGTGTGGGGCCAGAAGGAATGTATGTGTCTGTATGTAAATGTTTATTTCATGTTTATGTTATAATCGTTTTTAATAGTAGTAGTAGTATATATTATAAGTAGTTATTATATTATTATAGTAATTATGTAATTTATTAATATATATGTATGTACTTATTTATTTCGTTATATTGTTATATATACACATAGGTCCACCCATGCTCAGCAACCTTTCCCATCATAATCTGGTTTCCTAGAATATATATCTTTATTAGAGATAAGCTCGCCTTTGTACACTGTTTTCATGTAACTCTATTCATAGTCATATTCTTTATTGCTCAGAAAACATAGATAAACAGACAGTTACAATAAATTTTATAGGTAAATGCGAGCTTATCTCTAAAAAGAGATTTCTTCCAGCAAACCTAGGCAAGACAGGAGTGTTTATGAAAAAGGACAGTCCTAGTGCGCAATAACTCTTGTTTTTTAATATGATTAGTGTGCAATAAAGAAACTATGAATTGTGAACAAGATACCAAGGACATGACACTTTGAAAGAGACTAAAATATACTAGCCTAGCTGTAGCCACGTCCATGTTTTGTCTGATGTTCCTAACAGCGTAAGCCGCAGAACTCAATATACCAGATAGTTTCTAGTTTAGATCTATGAGGGTCCCCACTGCAATTTGCTATCAATGGTTATTCCAAGAATCTTCGTATCATTTTCTTATTCTAACGTGTTGCTGTCTACCACCAAACTGAATATATGAATATCTTTACGTTGTTTCACCTTAATATTATTTTTACTAAGATTAAATAACCAGCAGTCTTTTTATTGTAACAACTGTCAATTTTGTAATTATTTATGTGAAAAGACATCATAATACCCTTTATCTACACACGTATCATAAACCCTCTTTTACTGCGTACAAAAACCGCACGTTACGATCAGCATAATGTTAAACTACTTGTTAAAAACTCATTTCTTATCTGAAAAATTATACATTATGACCATAATGTGTAATTTTTCTGCATATTATGACATTCAAATTTTGAACGCCGACGCCCGCCTGCGTGCTGCAACTAGTTTGTCTGTGAAGTTGGTACTGACATTCAAATTTCGAACGCCGACGCCCGCCTGCGGCACGTTGATACTACAGAACAAGCTAAACAACTGCAGAGCCACAATTCCGGTCAAACATGCGGTTCCTGAACACATCAAAGAGAGCTTATGATATGTGTGTGTAGATAAACTAGTGTATGTAACTGTACATAATTAGGCATTAAAACTCTCGAGTGATATTATTATGAAACTCGCCTTCGGCTCGTTTCAAAAACCCACTCTCGAGGATTAATGCCCTCCATTATGTAGCAGTCACATAAACTACTATTAACCAGTGTTTTCTACAAATAACATGTAGATGTTTTCCCTATATCTTTTTTGTATTAACTGTTTCTGTGCAATAAAGTATATTGCAGTATTGAAATAACATCAAATACAAATACAAATACAAATACATTTATTACGTAAAAATAATGATACACATTAACATGAGTAGCAGTTACAAATAAGCATAAGTACTATAGTCCATCTTTGTGTAAGTCAATAGTAGTAGCAGTGACCCCACACTAGGCATGGCCTGTACCGTGGGCGTCGCGACAACATTAAGCACATTTAAGATTATTATTACAATGCGGAAATCTAAGCAGGCTTATTATAGGATATGTATAAAAGTAATTTCATTTTGAGAAGTAACAGATAATGAACATATGCATTTTTATTAGAGAAGGAAATTATAGCTCACACGTAATAACTAACGATGTAAAGGCATAGCACAATCATACATATTTTTATTTTTATCATTTATATTACATCGGTGTCAGAATTATTAAGAAATAATCCCAGCACAAATTCTTTGCCAGACAGCCCCTGCATGTTTTAAAAAAGGCTTTAGTTCATTATTTGTTGCTGTGGCGGCAACAAAAATACTCATTTTGAATAAATTTCAACTCTCTGACTATTACCTTTCATGAGAGATAGCGCGCTGACGGTCAGACGGACAGACGAACGGATAGCGGAGGCTTAGAGATAGAGCCCCGCTTAATACCCTTCGTGTATAAAACCCTAAAAACGGATGCGCCACTTTCAGAAAAACAAAACCCTTCAACTACTAAGCTGATCCTCCAACAGGACGCCTTCCCTTTTTCTCAAACGAAAGGCTTACGGTCGATTCCCGGGTTTTATTATTCTCCTCTGACGAACATTTTGTTTCAGTGCGTTGGTATTTGGCGGTCGATCGAGTGGCGCCCCCCGGCTCCCCCGGACGGCTGGCTACCCCTCAGGGTGGGGGGCCGTGACCTAGTTCCCTCTTGCCCCCCTTCCTCCCCCCCTTCAGATGGTGCTAGTACGCACGGGTTCACTGGACTGCTGCAAGGCTGGTGGTGCAGAGGTTAGTGCTCTTGAATCTACAATATGGGAGGCTATTGTTTGAATGACAGTTGAAGCTGGGTGGATTCAGGTCGCGTTTTGGTATTTGTACGCGTTATTCCGATCGGTCTTAGGGGCAGCAATTACTAGTACGCTACGTGCATAATATTCAGAGAAATATTTAACTACGTACTTGAAACATTATAACATCGCACACCGAGAGATCTATTCGCCAAGGTGTACGTTTAGATTTTGGAAAAGTGACGTGAGAGAGACGGGAAGAATAAACATAAACATTTCATAATAACAAAAATACTAGTATAATCATGAACATAGGATACAATAAGGATCTAAAATATTTTAATAAATCGCTATATCCTACCAACAATTTGGTGTACGAACATTAATTTCTACTTCATTAAATTATATTCTATTTCATATAATAATCAATATGTCATAACCTTGTCATAACAGGCAAATATTAGAGATAGAAATGTTGATATTGTAATAGCGTTTGTCGCTGAGCAAATGGAATAATTTATTCTTAAACAGTTGTTAATTTAGATCTTTAATTTAAGAGAGCTGTCACTGGACGGCAACGGACGGCTTGTTGTGGACGCCTCGATAAATTTTATTAAATTAGTTTTCGCGAAAACAGCAACCACAAAAATGTATAAGTAGGGTAGGTTCAGTATTCTGTGTTTTCTGAAATATGGTACATATAGCTCTGACGCATCTATTTGTCCCTTAAAACAGTTCCTTTTTCTGTGCAGTTGCCCCAGAAAATCACACCGTACCGGAGAGTAGATGAGGCAAAACCGTGATAAGCAGCCAAAGCTGTACCAATGTTGTCTATTTTAACTCATTTTTTAAAGCAAGAAGGCGGAGCTGCTTAATCAATCATAAGACATTGCTTCTGACCCCATACTAGAATACGCTGTGTCGTGGGAACTGAATTATCCGGGGTTGAACCCGGGACCTCTCGCATAGTAGGCGGAGTCACAACCTCAGCGCACAGAGTCGTCAAAATTTGACGGCCGGTTTAGCCTAGCGGGTAGTGACCCTGCCTACGAGGGATCGAATCCCGGTAAGGGCAAATATTTGTGTGATGAGCATGAATATTTGTTTCTTAGTCTTGGATGTTTTTAGGGTTCCGTACCCGATGGGTTCCAAACGGGACCCTATTACTAAGACTCCGCTGTCCGTCCGTCCGTCTGTCACCAGGCTGTATCTCACGAACCGTGATAGTTAGACAGTTGGAATTTTCACAGATGATGTATTTATGTTGCCGCTATAACAACAAATACTAAAAAACAGGATAAAAGAAATATTTAAGGGGGCTCCCATACAACAATTCTTTCAATACCACATACAAACTTATGGATGCACCTGGTTACGTACATGGAGTGTGAAAGTAACCGCACCAATAACTTTGTAAACAATATTTTGCTGTGTAAAATCCAAACTATTCACTCCACACCATCGCTTCCATTGAACGGTGGTACGGAACCCTTCGTGCGCGATTTAGACTCGCACTTGACCGGTTTTTATAAGTATTTATCTCTGTTAAATATATCGTCGTCTAGTACCCATAACACAAGCCTTGTTGAGCTTTCTATGGACCTAGTTCGATTTGTGTAAGATTGTCCTCTGATTATTAAAAAAAAAAACAGAATAGACGGACACTCATCTGTGATGTCTCATAATGTCTTTATTGCACACAAGTCATACACAAAACAAGAGTTACATAGAAAAACTGAACAAAGGCGAGCTTATCTCTAATAAGAGATCTCTTCCAGCAAACCAGGTTAACATGGGAAAAGTTGATGGTTGAGCATGGGTAGACCTATGTGTACAATATATAAAATAATAAATAAAGTAAATTATATAACAATATACTAAAAACTTGCAATATACTACAACTACTATTGTATATACTATACTAATAAATACTTACATGAATACTACCTATAACTCTAAAGGGAGAGGTAATGCTTCTTCACATGACTTTTAAAGACATTCTGAGTAGGACTGTCCCTGGGGAGTGCATTTCACAACCGAATGGCCCGGGGTCTAAACCCGTTCTCATAGAAAGCGGTGTTATGCTGTGGAGTTGTGAGCATGGAAACTGCGTGAGTTCTCCGAGGCCTGCTGGAAAGTTGGGTATCGTGGATTACGTAAAATGTTGTAGAGGAAATTGAGGATGTGTGAATCCCGACGAAGAAAGACGAATCGGCAGCCACTTCAACTCCCTGCGATGTTGTGACACATGGTCATATTTGCGCAGAACGAAGATAAACCGAATCACGAGATTTTGAAGTCGTTCGAGTTTGTTCAGTAGTTCTTCGTTAGCACTGACCCAGCAGACATCAGCGTTATCGATGAGGGGTAGACTGAGAGATTGAGCAAGAGTGATTTTGGTATGTCGAGGCAAAAAGTACTGAAGTGTCCTGAGAGAGTGAAAGGTAGAAAATACTCGGTGACTTACCTCATTGACATGCGATGACCAGGACAACTGGTTGTGGTATCATGAAAAGTGACAGGTGGAATGGGATGTTGCTGCAACAAGTTGAGAGAATGTCTGGTACCTATGATCATTGCCTGGGACTTGCTCGGGTTGACCAGGAGTCCGAGTGATGAAGCCCAACTTCTTATATGCTCAAGATCAGCGTTGAGTGCCTCCACAGCAGAGTGTGCATCGTTAAGAGAGAAGTGGCGATAAATCTGGAGATCATCAGCGTAAAGATAATATGCCTTCCGGCCTGATACGCTGTTGCCGATCCCTCAAATAAGAGTCGAACCAGCTGGCAGAGAAGGAGGAGACGTTCAGAGATCTGAGAAGCTTAAGGAGATTGTCAAAATCTACGCAGTTGAAGGCACTACTGAAGTCAAGTAAAGCCAGCACGGAAAGCTGTTTGCGGTCCATGGCTACCTGGATGTCATCTGTGACTTTCAGGTGAGCCGTGACGATGCTATGACCCGGTCTGAATCCTGACTGGTACATGTTCAGCAGATTGTTTGAGTGAAGGTAATAAGAGAGCTGAGTATGGACACAGGAGCTTACTATGGGCCTAGTTCGATTTGTGTAAGATTGTCCTGTAATTATTAAAAAAAATACAGAATATACGGACACTCATCTGTGATATCTCATTATGGGTGACGGTCATCGATATAAATACTAAGGATAGGCCTTCCCGTACTAAATTTCTTACCATTTTGAGGCTAAGAAAAATAGCGCCCCTGTCGGAATTCGTCGGAAACAAGACAGTACGAAAAATTGTAACGGCGTCACGGTCGGTCACGTTCCGATTTGTGGTGTATAGACACAATATTAGGAAAGTTGATCTACGGATAACTCTCAAATACCCGGTGACTTTTAATCGGTGATTAGGAGTAGAAATAAAATATATCTAGCTAAAATTTTACTTAAGGGGCGAGGTCTCACGCAATTAGCTCATGTTTAATTAATAAAAAGTTGAAACATAATTAAAAAGGCATATTAATTTTTGTCTTTGCCGTTAAATTATGAAAGAGGATACACATTAGTAGCGTGACTTGGAATTTAAGATCTTGATTTTGATTTATAAGAAATAAACTACCTAATCATAGAAAAAGTTATGAATTTGTTAGGGGGGGGGGGGGGGGTAACCAAATGACATTACGAATAGTAATCTTGACATTACGAATAGAAAAATAACCAAATCGGATCGTTTTTCAAATATAGGAAGCGGGCAGTTTCACTGTGCGTCGCGCGTCGCTACAAAGTTACGTCAGTCGAATGGTTGATTTTCGTTTGAGGATTTTTTCGAGAACAATATTTTATAGATAATCAATTTAAAGCCAATAGTAATTGAAAATATAATATTTACTTGTGATACGACACTCCCTGTTCTTGTGTTTTGCGATTTGGGTATGATTTACACCTTTTTACGTCGCAGGTCACCATTTTTGTTTTTGCTGCCGATATGTCAATCGGCTGTCACCGTCCAAGCGCGACTGATTGCAAACAGTCCAATTTTCCCGATTTTGTACTGTTTTTGTAGCGACACTTTCAAGCGCTCCGTGCCCTGTCCCTACTATTCAAGTCTGTGGTGACGGTACAAAATGCTGTCGTCGGTAAATAATGGAACCTAACGGATTTTGAAAATACAAGTGGCAACAAAAAAAGTTTTTCATGTGCTTCATTCAATATATTCTGCTATCCGGTCAAAAATACTGGCAGCAATATCCAATCAACGTTGACGAATCACGAACAAATTTACAACTGGATTTCAATGCACAATTTTCATTTAATTGGCCAACAATACATGATTCCGGCATAAACTGCGGTACGTCGACAGCTCACACACAAACACACGGAATGCGAAAGGAAAAAACCCAAAACAAAACAACAATTTCGACAACATGAAATAAAACCCGTTACAAACGTCGCTTCAACGGACGTGAGTCCTGTTTTTCCGACCGGTTTTAGGGTTCCGCACCTTAAGAAAGTATACGCAGACAATTGATAAATTAGCTGACCATGTGATGGGGATATATAAAATATTTTGTTCTTGTACCTTTAATGTGTTATCTGCCACTATGGGAAAATACTTTCATATTAGTGTTTACCATCATTTCCCAAAATGTGATCAACTAATTTGAAGGAGAACAATTCAAATGCCGACCAAAATATTTTTTCCTACCCAAAAAGGGTAAATGGTCACGAAAAGTTGCAGAAAATATCAGGGCAAAATACTGAGGTAGCTTACTTAGGTGAAGCTTTAGCGTAAACGGTAAAAGGAGTGAGCGATGGGTAGGCCCCTTAATCCTTCGTGTTAGGTTGAACATGTAAGAACAACAAAAAATACTTACAACATAAACTTAAGTACACAAAACATAGAAAGAAATTTGGTTATCATTTATCTAGACACAATTTGGTGGTAGTTTGCAAATTCTGGCGGTAGTTTCAAATTTATTGGTAATAAAATAGGTGCGTTTTTGGTGATCGTGTAATCATAAGCCAATTTAAAGTCATTCAGCCAATAGTCAGTGTAGCTCAACCAAGTAAACTTAGATACAACGAATACATACCACATGTATTCGTTGTATACCCCAAAATCACTACGGGTCCATCACAAACTAGTACAAGCTGTACTTGATCGGTTTTTCTGTTTATGTAGCAATTACGCGACCCTATCGCAGTAAAACCACATGTCGAAACAAGGAGTTTATCCAAATCGGGCCAGCGCAATTTGCGCCTTGCTGCATTATTCATTGGAACCGATTTCGCTTAATGCTCGGCGAGCACGCGACAATGATGAAGCGAAGAAAACAGATTAAAATTCTGTGAAAAGCGACTTTTGTGCAGAATTGTTTGTCCGTCTGGCACTGTGCTACGGAGTGACTATAAACAATTTCGTAGTACGTCTGCTACGGTGGAAGAATTCGTAGCAGATGGTGTTTTGTTTCACGTCAAAATGTATTTTTTTCTATCCAATCTCCAATTGTTTTATCCTGGTTTAGTAAAAAACGGTCAAGTGCGAGTCTAACTGGCGCCCGAAGCGTTCCGTACCACCATACAATGGTAGGGATGGTGTGCAGTGAATAGTTTGGATTTTACACAGCAAAATGTTATTTACAATATTATTGGTGCGGCTACTTTCGCACTCTATGCACGTAACCAGGTGAATTCATAAGTTTGTGTGTGGCATTGAAAGAAATTTTGTATGGGAGCCCCCTTAAATATATATTTTATTCTGTTTTTTAGTATTTGTTGTTATGGCAGCAACAAAAATACATTATCTGTTAAAATGTCATCTGTTTAACTATCACGGTTCATGAGATACAGCCTGGTGACAGACGGACGGACGAACGGACGGACGGACAGCGGAGGCTTAGTAGTAGGGTCCCGAACCCTAAAAAATGGTCCTAAAGCGTCCGTAGCCTAGCGGTATTATCGCGCGGGTAGCAACATCTGGCCGGGACGGATGGATGGGTGTCCGTTTCCATATGGCATTTGTTTCGGGCGCTTCTCTGGTTCGGATGTCATGTTAAGCTGTTGGTCCCGGCTACAGGTGATAGGTAATACTCGTAAAGTTGAGTCAGAGGCCCTAATACGGCAGCTTGATAATTTCTATATATATATATATATATATAACAACGACCCGAATGGCCGAGTCGGCAGTGACCCTGCCTACGAAGCCAAGGGTCCCGGGTTCGAGTCCCGGTGGGGGCAAATATTTGTTTGATGAGAACGGATGTTTGTACCCTAGTCATGGTTATTTATCTATCTCAGTATGATATTTATCTATATAAGTATGTGTATCGTTGTCTAGTACCCAAGATACAGGTAATCCTAGTTTGGGGCTAGATCAATGTGTATTAATAGTGTCCAAGGTATTATTATTATTATTCTGACAGTCGGGTTGGCCACTAGCCCAACACCCCTCCATCAACCCGCACTGAGCCAGCGTGGTGAATAATGGCTCATTCTTACTCGTATCTAGATATAGGCCCGTCCCCTTCGGTGGGGACATAAATGGGCTACATTTATTTATTTTAAAATAGATATAAATATGTCACCGTAAGATAGTCAAAACCGTTAGTTGATAAACTAACGTTTTTTTTCTCGTTAGTTGGTCAACTATCGACAGATAGTAAACTGTAGCATACTGCTTATTTATATGACGCGTTAGTTGATAAACCAACGGTTAAAATTGTTAAATAGTAAACTGGTTTAAACTTGCAAACACTGCGGTAGCTTAGGTGAAGACTAGAGGGGGCGAGCGCAGCGGAGCCCCCGAAAAGTCTTCGTGATAGGTTGACACGAAATAACAAAAGAAACGTAAATGCTAAAACCTGTCGGTCTGGTTTACTATCTGTCGATATTTGATGAACTAATGCGTTAGTTTATCAACGGTTTTGACTATGTTACGGTGACATATATAAAGGTCCTGCAAATTCGGCTAAGCATTTCACGTCCTAAATTAATTTTAATCACTTGCATCTTTATATCTCTCTACCAGTAAAAAAAGTATCTGTGTTAACTAAAAGCTTTAATTTCTACACGAAACTCATTACTTTGCACGATTTTATCTTCTTAATCCCACTAAGTAAGAGACTGCCATTCATTTATAGAAGCTTAGCAAAACTGTTTATACTTAGTTTCCTTCGCTATTTAGTAAACAAATATGGCTGCTCTAGTTCCTGGACCTTGATTCCACTAACAAACTGGCGTCACAATGACAGTAACATGAAACCGGCTGTTAGGTATTCATTGTTTGAAGTTACTGTAATCCATTAGATGAAATGTTTAAAGGTTAATATAGGTGCTACGATTATTATTTTTCTTTTCCGTTCGACTCTCCTCGGTATAAGTCGCTGAAATTCGTTTTTAAGGTAGACTTCACTAACTCCTAGACATTACTCACAAAAACACATGAACAAGATGGCCCGAATGGCCGAATCGGCAGTGACAGTGACCCTGCCTAAGAAGCCAAGGGTCCCGAGTTCGAGCCCTGGTGGGGACAAATATTTTTTTGATGAGAAAGGATGTTTGTTCCCTAGTCATGGTTCTTTATCTATCTAAGTATAATATTTATATATATAAGTATGTGCACCATCAGGGACAGTCCATCACTGAATATCTTTAAGAACCGACTAAAGAAGCACTATCTTTCACTTTCTATTTAGCTATATAATGTATTAGTATTAGTATATTTGTAAGATATTTATAGATATGCTGTATTTATGTAACTGTGTATGTAGTCTATATTTCTTAGCAATAGGGTTTTATGTATGTGTAATATGTATTATATTAGAATATAGTCTTAATTGTACGCGCAATTCTTTCCCTTACCTATCATCTCCATCTCCTATCCAACATGGTTTGCTGGAAGAAATCTCTTATTTAGAGATAAGCTCGCCTTTGTACACTTCTTTTATATCATAAGCTATTTTTACAGTCATGTGAGTGCAATAAAGAATTACGAATGTGTATCGTTGTCTAGTACCCAAGATACAGGGACTCCTAGTTTGGGGCTAGATCAATGTGTGTAAATAGTGTCCAAGGTATTATAAAGAAAAATGGTAACAGATTCAAACCATGGTTTATAAGATGATATCATCGGGTTTTGACACAGAGTAAGTAACTGAAGCAAAGAGTTCCACTCATCCATGGGATTTGACAATTAAGGCATTTGTGATAATAAAATCAAAATGTGAGGAAGAATATTTAGCTACAGAAAAAAGAAAATAGTAAGTGACAGCTTTATAATCAATGTGTCTGATTCAGACAGTCAAAGTGGATGTGCGCTTGACACATCTATGTCATTTATAGGTCTTCGGTACATTTGTTTTTTCTACTATACGGTAAGTGAAGAGCTTCATGGTCTAACGGGTTTCACGCTTGCTTCTCGCCCAGGAGACGCAGGTTCGATTCCTGACCACATACCAATGAGATAATTAATTTATCTTAAGTACATTATTGGACGTTCAGTGTTTCGGATGACACGTTAAGCTGTAGGTCCCGGCTACTATCGCTACGTGGTAGGTCGTTAAACCCCTCCATCAACCCGCACTGAGCCAGCGCGGTGGAGTATGGCTTGATCTTACTCGTATCCGGGTAAAGGCCTGTGCCCCTCGTTGGGGACATTTATGGGCTACATTATATCATATACGGTAAGTAGTATTGTGATGAATATGTAGCAATGTATATTTTCTTCCCATCTGTGCCGATAAAAGCCGAGAAGTGTCTAGCGTTAAAGAAATAATGTTTTACAAAATCTTTCATCAATTTACGCAGAAGAGGACCGTGGTAGTGATGTCATTGTCACTGAGCAGCCACTGTCACTGTCATTTCACTAACAGAATCGGTACTCTGGAAGTGGGTTAAGATAAGTAACGAGTTTAAGATGGCGCAACCTGGAGTGGGGCCCTTCGGTTTAATTCCAAGGAGCTAAATGTTGGGAAAATGTGTGATGAAAAGTGTTAACTGCTGGCTGTGCATCTAAGGGGTTCAGGCACATACATTGCTTCTGGCCCCACTGTAGGGCACCGTGTCGTGGTGACCAGAAACAGCGACGTCACACACATAAACATCCAAGACCTGGGATTTTTTCCTGTATCCCCAGCCGGGAATCGAACCCGGGACCTCTCACATAGTGACGACCCGAATGGCCGAGTCGGCAGTGACCCCGCCGACAAAGCCGAAGGTCCCGGGTTCGAGTCCCGGTGGGGGCAAATATTTGTTTGATGAAAACGGATGTTTGTACCCTAGTCATGGGTGTTAACTACCTAAGTATAATATAGTTATGTGTATCGTTGTCTAGTACCCAAGATACAGGGAATCCTAGTTTGGGGCTAGATCAATGTGTGTGAATAGTGTCCAAGGTATTATATATTATTAAAAATAGTAGCCACAACAAAAATTCTACTATACTACAGGGACCTAGTCCACTTTACTGACGACCCCTGTGGCACAGCGGTTGTGGCTCTGCCTACCATGCGAGAGGTCCCGGGTTCGATCCCTGACTGGGGGTAAAGAAAAAAATATCCCCAGGTTTTGGATGTTCATATGTGTGTGACGTCGCTGTTTCTGGTTCCCACGACAGAGGGAATCCTAGTGTGGGGCCAGAAGCAATGTATGTGCCTGTATGTAAATGTTCATGTTTTTTTATGTTACAAATTCCGGACGGGGTAAATACCATCCGTAATTGTAAAATAGTAAAAACATATATATGTTTTACTTTTCCATTGCTTGAGTTGATGGACTCACTGCATCGAAATTAAGAGTGATGTTTAAACTTTAAGCTATTCTACTAATGTGTAAGCTTACAAATGACGGTCGAAAAATTGCTCAAAGTATTTTAGTTTTTTAGTACCTAATTAATAACTTTATAACAAATTTTGGAAAACGTTGAAAAAACTCGAATCCCATTTTCATATATCATTAAATTTACTGGATATGGGCTCTACTTTAGTACGTCACACTATCGAATAACCTGTATAATAAACATGTGGCCCATTACTGTCCGCACCGAAGGGGAAAGGGCCTATAGTATAGGCCCTTCATCAGTGTATAGGCCCTATACACTGATTCGAGCAAGATTGAGCCGTACTCCACCACGCTGGCTCAGTGCGGGTTGATGGAGGCGTTTCGGGCTAGTGGCCAAACCGACTGTCAGAAAATTTCAAGCTGTTATAACGAGACCGGATTTGTACCGAAGATATTTATTTACATCTTATACACGTATACGATATCGGCCTAAATGCCAAGGCTGTACTGCCGAGGTTAGGTTAGTTACGGTAAGGTAAGGCAAGGAGGGCGAGGTTACGGCACGTGTCGTCGATCCCACTTATCCTTGTCGGCATGTCCTTTTGGTTAGCTACCCAATCCTTGAAGTTCCATTGGATAATATAATATAATATATTGGACACTATTTACAGACATTGATCTAGCTCCAAACTAGGATTCCCTGTATCTTGAGTACTAGACAACGATACATAAACTTATATAGATAAATATTATACTTAGATAGATAAACAACCATGACTAGGCTATAAACATCCGTTTTCATCAAGCAAATATTTGCCCCCACTGGGACTCGAACCCGGGACCTTTGGCTTTGTAGGCAGGGTCATTGCCGACTCGGCCATTCGGGTCGTCAAAAGAACATGCCGTGCAAACGTGGCCTTTGTCAGATCGATGCCACGTGGCCTAAGTGGGCACGACGCCCATAAGGCACTAGAGGCTCGCCGTGATGCCGTAAACATAAAAAAAAATAACATTTACATACAGGCACACACATTGCTTCTAGCCCCACACTAGGATACCCTGTGTCGTGGAAACCAGAAACAGCGACATCGCACACATAAGAACATCCAATACCTGGGGGTTTTTTTTTTCACCCCCCGCCGGGGATCGAACCCGGGACCTCTCGCATAGTAGACAGACCCACAACCGCTGCGCCACAGAGGTCGTCTTAAACCTCAAGTCTAGTTGTATATGAAACAGCATTATATCAACTAGGTATGTCAAGAGCTCCGTGTCTAATGGGTGTAACGCTTGCTTCTCTTCGAATCCTGAGCAGGTACCAATGAGGTATTTTTTTTAAGTACATTATCAGTGTTTCGGATGACACGTGAAGCTGTAGGTCCCGGCTATCATCAGGTCGTAAAGCCCCTCAAAACGCACTGAGCCAGCTTAGTGGAGTATGGCTTCTTACTCGTTTCCGGGTAAAGGCCTGTGCCCCTCGGTGGGGACATAGCGTCACGCTATTTCCCATACGGGATGGCAGAGGCACAGTTGTGCCCATGTTTAGCCAGTTATTAAATATCCAAATTTTTTAGAGTTTTGTACCTCAAAGTGTAAAAGCCCTTAAAGGATCACTGAAATTGCCATTTGAGCAATTTAAAAAGCATGTTAAAGCGACTTTGTCGAAAAAGGGATATTACAATGTTCCAAATTACTTAAATAACGGGACTGTGTGGGGATAATCTAACTCAACACAGACCTTGCTGTCAATAATTTTGTAATTATTTATACCTGTTTATTAATTATAATAATTAATATTGTAATATTTGTATTAATTAAGCACAACCAAATTTTAAAAGAGATCTAAAAATCAATCTGTGGTAGTTTCTCCGCCCTCTTCTCCCACAGTGGTCCAATGTAGAGAGGAGACAAAAAATTATGTTTGCTAAGTATAGGTAAATAATTACGGTAATAAATAAATTTTACTTTGACTTTGAGTTTCGTGTCCGTCCGTCCGTCTGTCACAGGCACTTTGCTTATTTCAATTAATACTTAATCCAGACAATCATAATAAAAATATATTAAATTATAACTTAAAAGAAATCGTGCACCAATTTACAAACTGTATTTTGTCTTATATTTTACGTAACTCTTATTTAGCCTCTACAGAAATAGCTCGGAGTGGTCACGAAGCGCTCTGAATATTTGAACACTATATTCTCAGGATTCAGTATACCTTTCTCACGAATACCATTTCAAGAAACATTTCGAATTTCCAATCAATAGATACTTCTTTGAAATAGGGGGCTATTCAAAGTATATCATAGCGTCACGCCTTTTCCCATACGAGGTGGCAGAGGTAATATTGTGCTCACGTTTAGCCAGATATTCAGTACTCCATTACGCGTGACACGGCGCGAGCCCATCGACACAACTATGGAAGTGAAGGTTACCTCACGATGTTTTCCATCACCGTTAGAACGTCCGTATGATATACATACGATACATTACTTATCTAATTTGTACATGGTCAGCACCGGAAGAACCTGCATCTCCTGGGTGAGAAGCGAGAGTAAAACCACTATACCACGGATATCATATCATCGCGGATTTTTCCCAGAATACCCGCCCGGCCACCGCTACCTTTGAACTACGCGGTAAAAAGAGGAATACTTATAAGAGCTCAGACTAAAGACTTCTACTTGCTATGATCTCGGTATACATAGGTATACCGAGATCATAGCAAGTATGTATATAGATACGAGCGAGATATGTATAGACATATCTCGCTTCCTCAACACTCGTAAAAATCAATCAATCAATCAATCAATCAATAAGCCCACACTACCCCCTGCTGGGCACAGGAATTTTTACCACGTCACCTACTCAGGTCCTGAGCCTCCCTCATCCACAGCCTACCAGCTATGGTGATGAGATCATCCATTAATCATAAGTCTCGGTAAATTCAAATCATTTCAATAAAATATGTGATTAGGTTATAGATTTTTCAAACATAGCTATCCTCTTGACGACCTCTGTGGCGCGGCTTTTGTGGCTTTGCCTACCATACGAGAGGTCCCGGATTCGATCACCGGCGGGGTGTACAGGAAAAAAAATACCCCAGGTCTTGAGTGTTTTTATGTGTGTGACGTCCTGTTTCTGGTTCCCACGACAGAGGGTATCCTAGTGTGGGGCCAGAAGCAAAGTATGTGCCTGCATGTAAATGTTTATGTTTATGCTCTTTAATAATTAAATATAAAATTCAGGTTCATACTTTATACAGGCTACTCGTCCTCAGTTCAATTTGTATCTGATATCCCCCATTAGCAGACCTTTACCGTTGACCCGGGCTAATTAATTATTTAAGCGTTTTGCGTTTAAGCCATGACACTATAATCGACTGAGTGTGTCCTTTTGGTACAGTGAGCGATGAAAATAGAATATATGAAAATATATCTAATAGTACTCTGAATAACAGATACCATGAATTATACATAGGTATTTACCCAACTGACATTGAAGATGTAGAATTACAATTTCAGAACATTAAAGATGCTATAGAAGTTGCCAGCAAAAATATAAAACAGAATAAACCCAATCACAATAAATTAAGTAGACAAGATGAACTTACGAGAGAAAAAAATCCTCACAATTCTACAGTTTGGATAGAATATCTAAACGTCATCTCAGAAAAGACACTTCAACTCCGCTCTAGTAAAGAAGGCAATCTAAACCAAATCTTTTTTAAATAAGGTTTTCTAAAGGAAATTCTTGGATTACTATACTGACGCTGAAATCGGACAGAAACAAGGAATAGAGAAGAAATAATAGTCAAATGCTAAAAAAAATATCAACAGTTACTCCGATTCCACAAAAAATATTATACCAGATAATAATAGATAGTAAATGCTCCGATGTATTCCCCTACATAACCGGGAACCAGTAACCTCCATGCTAAAATCACTCCAGAATCAATATAACCATCCTTCATACATCCAAATTATAGAGACAGTTTATAAATCAGTAATGCACATATATAACTGAATCTAGCTGAACCATCGTTCTCAATAGACCGGGGAGTGAAACAGGGAGAGCCGATGTCTCCGAAACTCTTCATCTGCACTCTAGAAGAAGTTTTTAAGAAGCTGGCGGTCCCATGGACGGACAAGGACATTGATGACGGCGAAAGAAGACTACCAACCTTCGCTTCGAGGATGACATTGTCTTTTTCGCCCCAACGGCTCCCGATCTTGAGCAAATGCTGCAATAACTCAGTACAGCGAGCCTTGAGGTTATACTGAAGATGAATCAGTTAAAACCCAAGCCAAGAGCAATAGCAAGTAAAGTAGGGTCGAGGTATATGGCAGGAGTATACCTTCTTGGGCCAGATAGTGTCCTGTCCTTCGAAAAGAGGCAAGACAGGGAGAAGAGTCTCAAACGCCTGGCAGAGCTTCTGCTCCACGAAGGAACGATACGAACGAAGGTCGATATGTGTATTCTGCCTAACCTACCTTCCTCTATTTATGGTGCTCAGACGTGGTCGCTGACCGTACTTTAGAAGTCCAAGCTTAAGGTTTGCCAGCAAGCCATGGAGCACGGCATTTTAAATGTTCGAAGGACGGATCACGTCAGGAGCACGATACTGCGCTCCTTGGCTGGCATTACCGATGTAGATGTGCAGACCGCCAAGCTGAAATAGAGCTGGGCCAATCATGTCTGTCGCATGCATCCAGACAGATGGGCCAACACCGTCATTAACTGGGTGCCACAAGACGGACGCCCCGGCGCAGGCCGAGGCGGAGATGGCGGGACGACCTGGATAAATTTCAGCCCTGGTGGACGGACGTAGCCCAAGATAGGGAATTGTGGTTACGACATGGCGATACATTTGCCTAGAAGTGGCACACTTAACGGCTACAGAAAAAAACAGATATGACGGTTGATCTACAAAGCCGAAAATAGTCTATTATAACAATTGCAACAAGCCTAATATATCCCCTCGACTGCCTGCTAAGGTAAACGATTTGACGAGTAGAATTCCCCTTCTCACTTTTCTGTTCTACCGTTCATTTAGACTTTCCAATACTTTACAAACAAACTAAAACCCTAGCAGTAATTCAGATCGTTAGCGAAGAAAAAACTAGATTTATTTCAACCTTAACGCCTTTTCTCAAATAATGCAAACACTCTAAAAACTCCATGCAAAACTGAATGGCCTTCCCCAATGACGGCCATTCGAAAAACTATTTTAAAAACCGTTCTCCCGGCAACCTATTAAAAACTTCCACTTAACCCGGCGCTGGGCGTACTCACGATCGATCGCTTCGTACAAACTGACTGCCTCAATGGGATGCGCGCGCAGACGCCTTACGTAATGCGCAGAACAACCCACCTGTTGCTTGTCGTCGCCTTAACACAACACGGATATGTCAAATAGGCAGCACTTAAAGGCGGTAGTAGTGCTGAAGCGAGCGAGGTGATTTGGCAGCGTAATAATGTCAATGCACCCTGCAACCTTCAGTGCACTCAAGTGCATGGCTGCTAATGATCTCTAGTAGGGACCTATTTAATTGTATGTCTTTTACGATACAACTGCGCTCATTGTATTCCAAACTAAATACCTATTTAAAACTGGAGCAGCAGGAACATATTGCAATAAAATTCCTAAAGCAATTTCGATCGTGACAAGTCATTAATCAGACACATTTGCAGGCAAAATAAAATCCGTCACACACTTGCCTAGGGTGTAGAAATATCGGAAATACGTTTTCCCACGGGATAAAAACAGACAAGACTATGAAAACAGATGAGCCCTTTGACCTTTAAACATAAACAAAAGCTCAGTGACATTTAGTCTGAGGGCGTTGAGTACTAAAATAAGTAACGATTATTTATTACACTAAACTATAAATAGCACATAAACGTCTCCACCGAGAGGCCTTTACTCGAATTCAAGTAATATGGAGTGAAACTCCGCACTGGCTCAGTGGGGGTTGATGAAGTGGTGCTACTGGGCGTAACGTTAAGGCGTGTGAACTGTCATGAACATAAGAGCCATGTTTTATTTAAAAAATATATGGAACTACAACGCCATGAGCGTTGTCCGGTGCTTTAAAATTTAAAAATTGCTCATTTGCCACAAACAAGTAAATACTTTTTAAATGCCAAAATCTTTGTTATTCGGCTAGTGGGTTTGTGGGTTTTGATTCCATACCTTGAAGTTATAAGCATTTGGTGGGATTTGACACTAACTGAGACGCCAAATTCAATGTTCTTTTGTAGAGCTTAATTCCATAATGCTGAAAATTCAATTTTGGGCTGAATACGTTTCAGCGGGTTTTGAAACTCAAACTCAAAGCTTTATTTTTTAACTGGACGACGATATATACGTTTTATACCAACGGAACAAACATTTAGCCTGTGCAATGTGAATATTTATAGCCGAACAGAGACAAATCAAATTAAGTACCACTTAAATGTCATGCTGAGAGACAGTGGCAGTATGACTTTGACTGTCCGTCAAACTTTGAGACGTCGGTTGTACATAAGGGCCTGACATCAGTAGTTTTGGCGAGAAAGATGAAAAAAAACATCCATCCATCTTTACAAACGTTGGCGTCCATAATGAGATGATTATAGTTATTATAGACCTCTTGTCTTAACAGATGGTTAACCCCTATGCCCTGGTGACGTCACTGTGCCGTTATAGGTTTTGAATTTTATTAAAATGGCACGAGGCTCAAAATGCGACCTCATAATCTGGTCCAGGGCTCGAGAGGTTAAACAGGAAAATCTGTGTTCCTGCCGCACTATTTGGGAAAAAGCGTGTTTATTAGATATGAAAAAGTAGTAAAGCATCAAACTCCTTGATTGTAGATAATTTAATCTATGACCGAGAGTAATTTGGTAAGTAAGAGTCTAGGAATGACGAGTAATGCGTCGAGTAAAAGATCCCTCTGACTAAGAAACCCGGTTGACATACACAAGGCATTAGACACGTGAGTCTGATCTACACAAAAGTAGGGTAGGCAACGAAGGCACGTCTAGACGGAGGGACGGACGGCTGTGGCCAACGGCGCGGGGGCTTTTAAGGGCCGTATCTAATTCTACATGACGTAACCATGGGCCGTATCTGCTGATTCTACATGACGTAATCACTACCAAACTCAAGGGCACATTATGTATTGAACTAAATTGAATCTGTACTTATATCATTTTGAATTGATTTGAATTCAATCTGTAATATTTGTAATATTTCGCATATATTTGTGTCGATTTGGAATTTTCTGAAATGCACGAGTAATTAATGTTAATAATAAATAAATAATGTTTAGGTTAGCAGAAGTAAATATCAGACGCAGGTGGATTCTGAATAGATTCCCCATGAAACATATAGCCATGTTGTGTGACTTGAGATTGTTGAAGTAGTTTAATTGAAAAATTATTGAAAAGTAAGAGAGCGTCAACGCTTAACAACCCAACAAATGAGTGGCTAAAGGAGTATTATACTTTTATTAGTAAACAGCCATTTCGCTAGCGGAGTCAAGCCTGCGCGAGATCTGGCCTATGTTCAAAATATTACGCCCTAACAGTATTCCAACTTTCAGACAGATTTAAGTCTAACGTAATAAAATAACCTCTCACTTCATCGCCGCTTCTATTCAAGCCGTTAAACACGGACAGCTCATAACAAAGCAGTGGAATCACAAAGTGAGATTACAGTGGGATTGTCGTTTCACACAATACGCTACGCGTTCCGGGGGAATATTCTTCAAATGATGCAAATAAATGTACCCTTAGATTATGTTTGAATACAACGAGACTGAACATGTTTTGTTTGTATAAAAACCATTAGTATCAGCTTAAGTATCTAATCCCGCCTTTATAAGCTGTTGCTTTAAGTTACTAACCTAAACAATACTTATACGTTAGCCCTCACTTACCTAGCAGAACGTGCATAAACTTAAGGTGGCATAAAGAGCAATGGAGCGTTGTTGGGTATCTCTCTCGTAGACTGGATGCCAAATAAGAAAGTCGAAGTCGTAGGCAACCGGATAACGAGACTAAGTTGGAAGTGGGAGGGACACTTGACTTGACTTGGAAGACGGACGATGGACCAAAGCAGTCAAAGAGTGGTGGCCAACGGGAGCGCCACGGCCAAGGAAAGACCAGCTGCCCGATGGTCTGACGATGTCATCAAGGCAAAAAGTCGACGGGATGTCACTGGACCGTAAGAATTAGTGCTATAGAGAAGATGCCTGTGCCTATGATGGTGATGGTGATAATGATTTTGACATGCGTTAAAGTATGTAGTTGTCGAATGTAAGCCTTATATTAGCATAGGGGGAATTCATAAGAATTCACTTTGTGCCAAGACTTTGAATTTGGTATAGTCTTAGGTATGGTATTAAGGATTTAGGAAGACACCACCAGCAACTAGTGCGCGACCTTTGGTGGCCTGTTTGCTATAAATAAATCCGCCATCTGTGTAGGTATTTTCAACAGATGAAGTTATATTAGACATGAAACCTTGAATATTACCACTTTTAATGGGTTTTAGGATGCGAAGAATTAATTTCTAAGGTCAATTTTGTGTTTCAAAATTATTCTCAAGGTCTTTTTTTATATTACCTTTTTTTCTTACTTGTTGACACATTTTTGTTTTTGACATATCGAAGAACGGCTATACCTTGACATATAGAGCATCATGTCGGATTTGTGATTATCTGGCATCTCGGTTGGAAGGTAGCAGATTCCGACTCCAAAAGCTAGTACCACGGAAAGTCATGGAAGGGCCGATCTTTGATATGTCAGAAATGAAAATCTTTCGAGTACTAAGAAAATTGTAAATCGCTAGAGCTATTGAAGCCGGATTCAGCAAACTTTCAACCAAAGATGCCAGATAATGACATACCAGACAGAGCAGCAAAATGTGTCAAAAAGTAAGAATAAAATAGGTTATATAAAAACATACCTTTAAATTTATTTTGAAACACAAATTAGACCTTAGAAATATATTCTATTCATCCTAGAACCTACAAAAAGTGGTATAACTCAAGATTTTGTGTCTAATAGAAGCCCATATATTAAAAATACCCACACAGAAGCCAGATTTATGGCAAACAGACCAACAGCGGTCGCGCACAAGTTGCTGGTAGTGGTATCCTAAATCCTTAAGTCCTTACCTAAGACCATACCAAATTTCAAAAACTTGGCACAAGCATTCTTCAAAACAAACTTTTCTCATCAATTTGGAATTATTACTTTTCAGCTATATTATAAGTCTCCTTTGATTTAAATAAGCAAACATGTATACCACCGCAATTGCTTGGTTAAAGTTAGTTTATCCTTCACAGTTTACATTATTGACGGTTTTGACCTACTTAGCTGAGGCTTTAGAGTATGCCTGAGTACAAGCTATGCGCTTCCATTATGAGGCCGTCTTGCCTTATTACTTGAAAAGGTCGTTGCTTCAGGTATTAGTTTAGTTCGCGCTTATCATCAAGATCAATAACATTTAACAGAACCGTCATCATCAAGAAGTTAAACATCGTCAAGAGTATACGAGTATAAAATGATTGCAGTTTAAATTAAATCCAGCACTGCATTATAGTATTGTATTTAAAGTACGCTATAAAGTTATAGTCATGGTCGATTTCAAATTGAAAAATAGCCATTCACAAGCATTCAACCCACTACTCTTACTTATTGGTTCTGTATCAGAGCCATAAAGGGGTTTATTGTGGTTTAAGTGCGGAACCATAAAAACTGGGTTATATCTAGTTGCATGCAACACCATAGTCTGCGTTCGTAGCCAGGGTTCAACGAACTCTAATCCAAAAGGTAGTCGGGAAGGCGTTGTTTCTGCAGTGTTTATAAATATTAGTAAAGCCGTAATCGAATTCGGAGCTTTAGGCTTACGTGGAAAGCGATCGATAGAAGCTTGATTGAAAAATAATAGATTACTTAGAAAACTACATATTGTACTCAGCTTTCGTAAACGATTCATATTTTTGGTGGTAGAAATATATATACAGTGGTGGTCATATAATTAAGAACGGCTATTTGAAAACAAGCTTTTTTCAAACTTACGAGAATAACACTTATTGCATATCGTTTTGTATCTCTCTCGGTATCGTAAAACTGTTTTACACAATCGTAGCATACAGTTATAATATGATAAATTCAACAATATTATTATATAAGTAAACTTTTTGTATATAATATATCTTAACATGTTATTGCAAACTTACTGGCTGGCCACATAATTAAGAACGCTGGATAGTTTATTTTTTTATTCAAATTTAAATAGAGAACACTCTGTAACTAGGCCACTATTCGAGTAATTTTGGCGCCATTTAGTTCTGTAAAAGTCAAAAAGTTGATCGTTTCATAATAAAAAAATGGGAAAAAATAAAAGTTGTGATGCATCTACAAGGGAAGTAATAATAAAACTTCGCGATATGAATTGGTCATATAAAAAGATTGCCAATCATTTGCAGTGCTCAAAAACGATGATATTCCACGCTGTGAAGCATTTCAACACACATCAAACAACTTTAAATATTCCTCGTGTACCTAAACAGAGAAAGTCATCTCAGCGAGACGATCGAAATATCGTGCGTTTGGCAAAACAATACCCTTTTAAGGGGTCTAATGAGTTAAAAAAAGAATGCTTTGGTGACAATAACCCTTCAGCGATCTCAGCGCGCACTATCCGAAGGCGATTGGTAGAAGCGAAGTTGAACGGAAGGATAGCAAGAAAGGTGCCCATGTTGAAACAGTGTCATAGGCAAGCCCGGCTTGCATTTGCTAGGAGGTGTGAAAGCTGGACAGAAAGACAGTGGAAAAATGTTCTTTTCTCTGACGAAACAAAAATTAACAGAGTATGTTCTGATGGGAAACGATATGTTCGACGCCCTCCGAATACAGTATTCGACCCCAAGTACACAAAAATGACATTAAAGCATGGTGGTGGAAATGTGAAAATTTGGGGATGCTTCTCTGGTCATGGTGTTGGACCTGTTAGACTGATAGAAGGAAACATGGATCAATTCCAGTACAAAAATATACTCGAAGAAACTATGTTACCATATGCTGAAGACGTACTTCCGATTATTTGGACTTTCCAACACGACAACGATCCGAAACACACTGCACGCACCGTTTAAGAATTCCTCACATCTCAATCAGTTTCTGTCTTAGAATGGCCACCGAACAGCCCAGATTTAAATCCCATAGAGCATCTTTGGTGCGAAGTCAAGAAAAAGGTTTCAAATCGACGATGTGGTAACCTAACTGAGTTATATAACGTTTTTTTTAGAAGAATGGCGCTCTTTTTCTCTTGAAAAATGTTCAAAATTGATAGAATCAATGCCTCGTCGGTGTAAGGCAGTTATTAAAAGCCATGGTCACGCTACAAACTATTAACTTAGAATTAAATGTATTAAATTATAATTTTTAACATTGTCACTGTCTTATTTAATGTGATTTGTAAAATCCAAGTATCTACGGAAACAACTCTCGAGCAGCTTAAGAATCGTTCTTAATGATTTGTTCAGCATTTTTACTACTTGAATTTGTAATTATCGATAATCAATTAAATTTGTAAAAAAATAGTAAATGTTTTAAATATTTACTCCTAATCCCGTTTACTTTATCGATGTAGCTATTTCATAACACAACTAATTACTTTTAAGAAGGAACTTAAAAGTACACATAGCATAGTTTTGAAAAAAAATATCTGGTACTACAAATCGTTCTTAATTATATGACCACCACTGTATATGTATAACTTCGCTAAGAGGCCTCAGAGTCGGTTCGAAGAAGCAAATTAATAAGGCACAACGAACTATAAGAATTAAGTTTAAATTTTTCACGTGAGTCTAAAATGCTTTTTTTTTATCACATACCAAAACCAAACGACGTGACAGATAAATCTTACCTCCAAGGGCGTACCCAGGATTTCAGCTAGAGAGGGCAGCTCATACCTGTTTCGAGAAGATGGTCGGTCAGGTATAATGAAACAAAAAATGTAGACGTTTATTTTATCTTCTAGGGGGGGGGTAGCAGCCCCCCCTGCCCCTACCTGGGTACGCCCATGCTTACCTCCTCTATGTCGAAACTAATTTGATGTGATTCCTCATTGGAATAGTTTATTACCAGTCGTAACACATGCGCCTACAATACACACTATAAACTCTTACTTCAATCATGAGCTCCAAAATTCTCCAAAAAACTCCATTGACGAGCTCTGTGGCGTTGATGTTCAAGGCTCTGCCTTCCAAACGAGAGATCCCGGGTTCGAATACCAACTCAGGAGGAAAATGAAACCCCAGGTATTCGACATTTATATGTGTGTGACGTCGCTCATACTGAATTCTACAACACAGGATGTCCTAGTGTGGGACCAGAAGTAACGCATATGCCTATATATAAATGTTTATGTTTAAAAGACCGACAATCTCCTGCCTCTCGGGAATCCAACAGCCGGCTTCGTCCAATCTCATCCCCAGTCCAAACTCACACGCTTTTTAGGGTACCGTACCCGAAGGGTTCCAAACGGGACCCTATTACTAAGACTTCGCTGTCCGTCCGTCCGTCCGTCTGTCACCAGGCTGTATCTCAAGAACTTAGCTAGCTAGAGAGTTGAAATTTTCACAGATTATGTATTTCTGTTGCCGCTATAACAACAAATACTAAAAAACAGGATAAAAGAAATATTTAAGGGGGCTCCCATACAACAATTATTTCAATACCACATACAAACTTATGGATGCACCTGGTTACGTACATGGAGTGTGAAAGTAACCGCACCAATAACTTTGTAAACAATATTTTGCTGTGTAAAATCCAAACTATTCACTCCACACCATCGCTTCCATTGAACCCTTCGTGCGCGATTTAGACTCGCACTTGATCGGTTTTTTATATTCCTATGCAAGGGTACAGTTGTCGGAAAAGTGCTACGATTTGGAAAAAAAACTTTTTATCAATATCACGTATTCATTTTACTATGGCAGTCTTGATATTTTTTATACTCTTGTTGTTTATCAAACCTTGTGAAATTCGTATGTCCTAACAAAAGAGTCATAGAATATTACCGCCTATTTGATAAAAAACATACCCATACGTGACTTCATTAATTAAAGAGTTCCCTTATTTCTCCATGATCCCTTCACCAGATCCTAACCGACGATGATATATTGTTGAGAAGCTCTCCTGGTACCTACGTCACCATCACTTCCATTTCACCATTATGCATTATGACGAGCATACGTTACTGACAAACTTTAATAAAGTTACCATATCGCAACCTGTAGGCTAGTTCAGCAGTTTCGGCGGCCACCTTCGTCAATAGTTTCACTTTACAAAATGATGCTCGCGAGAGTAAATGCATGAGTGACTATGAAAATTACAAAAATCGCAATAGGTCTGCATGTAATAGTTGAAGAGTTCCCTAGATTTCTCCAGGATCCCATCATCAGATCCTGACCTGATGAAAATGGGACCAACCGGAAGGTAAAACCTTTGAAACAAAAAAACTATTTTCCAAATCGGTAGATATGTCTTGGAGAAATCGATGAACAAACATAAAAATATATATAGATCCCGATGAATTGTACACCTCATCCTTTTGTAGAGTCGGTAAAAAAGAGGGTTGCCAGCTTTGCAATGCCAGAATATATGAGGTTGAAGTCTTTATTATATAATCATACTAACAATAATTTAAAAGTTCCTAAAACAATATTTTTAAACAGCTTTGATGCTGTTATTCCAGAATAATTTCAAGGTTTCGTATAAGTGGACTACTGCGAATATGGAAATCGGTTTTTTTTTTGCATCTACATGACCCAATGAGCAAATAAAACACAACAAACATTGTTTTGTCGACAGTACATTCAATTGTTGAGACCTCTCATACAGTATTCAAGGTGTTATTGGGATCTGCGAAAACTCAACCATGTGCTGTACGTTCTCTTGGTGAACAAAGAAGCCAGCTCATACGAAATTATGTTTCAAAAAATAAAATTAACTTTTCCAGAATCGAAACCAGTGAAATTCTCATTTGATTTTGAAACTGAAGCAATGAAGGCAGCAAAATTCGTATTTGTTGCTGTTACGTACACTTTCAGAGGTGCGTTTTCAAAAAAGCAAAATCATTATTTTACTTCAGAATTGTGATTATAACTAGGTTAGATATACGAATGTTTCCTTTAACCAGCGTATAATATAATATATGTTGTTTGTTAATGTTAAATATATCTTATAGATTAAAAAAAACATGAATAGTACTTAACTACCCATTGTTAATTTTATACCACTGAATAAAAACAAATAACAAATCATCAATCTCTTTATTTACCATCTATTCATCAGTACTCTTGCGCATTCTAGCTACACATATATAATAATAATAATAATACCTTGGACACCTTTCACACACATTGATCTAGCCCCAAACTAGGACTCCCTGTATCTTGGGTACTAGACAACGATATATATACTTATATAGAGAAATATTATACTCAGAAAGATAAACAACCATGACTAGGGTACAAACATCCGTTCTCATCAAACAAACATTTGTCCCCACCGGGACTCGAACCCGGGACCCTTGGTTTCGTAGGCAGCGTCACTGCCGACTCGGCCATTCGGGTCGTCATAGATAGATATATAAGTGCCGGGCGAGTTCGGACTGTGGATGAGTTTGGAGGAAGCCGGGAACCGTATCGCCACCTCGACGATCGTCACTTTAGGTCTCTTCAGACGTCACGTCTCCGCCATTATAAAGTTGCGGCTTTTGCCATTAGGCTAACGTCTTTGAGAGATGGCCGGCCGAGCACTAAAAGGGTTTTAGCAACACCCAACGTGTTATATGAGACGGACTATTTGAGTAAAGTTGTTCACGAAAAGTGGTGAGCGATTGCATTAGTTGTGTATGATGTAAGTTTTCAGGGTTCCGTTCCCGAAGGGTGCTGTTTTAATACTAATACTATGCTTCCGCTGTCCATCTGTCTGTCCATATGTCAGTCAGTCTGTAAGTCTGTCTGTCAGCGGGCAGTATCGCAAAAACCCTAGCAGAGTTGAAATTTTCACACGATTTTGAATTTGTATTTGTGTTGCCTCTACAGCAAGATATTGTGAAACAGACGTGTTTAAAAAAATACAGGGGTCGCGATAACTTACAACACCCGTATAAGGGATGTATTTTTTTTAGGGTTCCATACCTTAAAAGGAAAATGGGAACCCTTATAGGATAACTACGTCGTCCGTATGCCTGTCCGTCTGTCCGTTTGTCAAGAAACTTTTTATCAGGAACGCTTAAAGGTAAAGTTGTGAAAAAATAAATATATAGGTCAACGCAAAGGGTACCTTATCTTTTGATTGATTTGATATATATAAGTCAAAATTTTACTGAAATTGCTTGATATTCGTAAGGGAATCAGATCCTATGCGGTACTTTTCGTTGACCTAGACTCATAAAATTTTTCAAAAAGCATGTTTTTATAACACAAGTGAAGGAACAAATTCTAAAACCGTAATTTTGTACTTCCTTGCCAAAAATAATGTGATTTGGGCGGAAACTCAAAACCTAAAACTCATTTATTGCAAGTAGGCAAACATAATGCACTCAAACACTTAAGTAATATACGTGGAGAAAAAAAATATGATTGACTAAGCTATAAACTACTGATTATGGTTTGAGTTTGAAAAACAGACAGACGGACAGACGGAGTAAAAGTAAAAAGTAAAAATACGTTTATTTAAAAAAAAACAAGTCCTTAGTCTTTCCCTGTCTCCCAAATTAGGGTAACCTGTGTCTTGGACAGCAGAGTATTTGTAAAAGGGCCCCGTTTTTACCCTTTGGGTACGGAACCCTGAAAACAATATAATCTAATGCCAATATCATAACATCGTATCTATAAGTGCCAATAAGATGTCTAAAAATAACAATTTTACAAAAGAAATAAATAAGAAAAAACAAAAGCTTCAATTAACATGCTGAACCTCGGTGGACGAGCCCAACTCGCACCTGGCCGGTTTTTTTTTAATGTACGATGAAGCGGAACCCGTCGTCTGGGAGTGCGACTCGCACTTGACATATTTTTAATGTTTAGAACACTTATGTTATTGACGTATTATCAGTCATGGTATCGTACTTTGAGGTATGTGAGCAGACATTTTGATGTTCGGATATATGTCTAGTAGATAAGGTATGGAGGAACAAATGATCGTTTACATTCTTGGCAGCCAAAATAGAAGCGTTCCCAACAAATATAAAACTAGCAATATCTATGACAGAGCTCTGGAAAAGGCAAACTAGTAGATTTTCAGCTTGAATCAGATGCCAGCTACTGAAAACTGAAAATCAAGACACACGGCAGTGTATTAAGCCAAGTTGTTACATACGCCGTGGTTCACACGCTTTGACGCAATTGAATATCATGATTATCTTCAGAACTTGGCACCCGTTTAGATCTCTATTCATATGTCGGTGAGGACTCCCGAAGTTAACTCCTATTTTTACAGTCATGACACTGTTTTGTTGAGATCGTGCTTACCAAACCTACTATTCAGCGGAAGACGTGGGTGTTTGAGTTATGAGTCTAGAGGCGATATGACGTCACCGGACGCCGATAACTCATGTAGTGATACGGTAGGTAGGCGGTGACAGTTGCTGACGTTACGTCATTCGATTTTCATACATTGAGCCTCCTATTCCCAACTCAAATTGACTATACTGAGATTTTAATTTGAGGCCAGAAATGTAAACAAACAACTGTCATTTTCTAGAACAAAACCGTTGACTTTGACTTTCACATTATACTTTTTGTACTAGAAAATGACAGTTGTTTGTTTACATTTCTGGCCTCAAATTAAAAATCCTAGTATAGCAATGTGTAAGAAACCGTCACAGTACTTCCACCTAGAGGGCGCTCAATGTTTATGACAAAACGAGTTTCATTCATCTTGGAGACCTCTGTGGCGCAGCGGTTGTGGCTCTGCCTACTATGCAAGAGGTCCCGGGTTCGTCCCCGGCTGGGGGTGATAAGAAACTCTTAGGTCTTGGATTTTAATATGTGTGACGTCGCTGTTACTGGTCCCCACGACACAGGGTATCCTAGGGTGGGGCCAGAAGCAATGTATGTGCTTGTATGTAAATGTTCATGTTTATGTTTATCTGAGGCGACATATTTTCATAAACACGAACAGAAACAGAAACCAGTTCATTGCACCCTATATATTATCATATATTATGTACTAATAATTAGGCACCTACTTAATGTTTTATTATGCTTGCTTGATTATGTTATGACGTTCATAAAGTCTCAATTTTTGTGCTATTATGAATAAAAAGCTTTGAACTGAACCGAACTGAACAGAGTAAGTAAAGCAAGTTTAAGCAAAGAGAAATTAATTGTCAACATCAAGATATCCATAAAAGCCTCAGATGAAAAAAACTCTTTGTTGCTGTTGACAATTTTTAACAAGATTCAAACCTCAGATAAATTGTATTTATGTTACAAACGTACTGTTCCCTCTACCAAAAAGTTTTGCGTAATCATCCCCATTAACTCGTTAACCTCGAGTTGTTCCATATTAGTTGACTGTAATCCAAAAAAAAAACTGTCACATCAACGCTTATAGCCTGGCGTCTATCTAAGTAACGTACAGAAGTAACGTGACAAGTGACCTGACAAATAACATTCCGTCTCGGGTGGGCAAAGGACAACTGGCCTTCACCTGTCACATCAAATGTCACGTTACCTTAAGTCGGCGCCCGGCCTATGGCATTATTTTCCTTTTCCACAACTTTCGGTTTCGTGTTAGCAAATAACGGAGCTGTAATCAGACAGAACGTTCGAGAATTAAATAGGAAGTACGCGTCATCGTCAGATTGTCCACGCCCAACACGAGATTACTGGGAGCTAACGATGTGAAACCCCTTTGTGCGGGTAAAAGGTCGGCGAAATCAGCCACCAGCCCACAGAGCGACTAACAGAACCGCTTTACACCCTTCAGGGTTCTAAGATCTTACCTTATCTACCGCGAAACATAGGCTTTTTCCATAAAGGCAGTCTCGCCTAACAGTCTCTTTAAACTTGACTATTAATATATTGAAGTTGTTCCTTGTCCGTAATTATCGGTAGTTAATAAAATCAAGTTCTATATAGACTGTCACTCAATAATGGTCGTGTTTATTGTTTGTTTAATGGTCCTCTATCGATGTATGTAACTTTCAGAGTACGCCACCAACTTGAAGAAATTTTCAAAAGGTCAAGTAGTGACGCCTGTAAAACACACCAGTCAAAATTTGTGAAAAATGTCAAAAAAATACGCGTGCAGCAGCGTACACGTGTTAGCAGGTTAAAACAGGAACCGCACACCTATTAACCAAGAAATAAATAATAATTGGCTGTATGATCGGATTACTTTGGCCTATTCAGAGGGGTGAAGATTTTTTTTAAAACGGCCAAGTGCGATTTAGTCCCGGGCGCGAAAGGTTCCGTACTATTATCTATAAAAACAGCAACAAAAACACGTTGGTTGTGTGGGAGCCCCTTTATTTTATTTATTTTATTTCAATTTAATTATTTATTTTGAAGTGCCTGTTGCCGCTATTAATATCGAGCCAAAACGAGCAAAAAAATCACGTTTGTTGTAAGGGAGGCCCCTTAAATATTTTTACTTAATTATTTTATTCTATTTTTTAGTATTTGTTGTTATAGCGGCAACAGAAATACATCATCTGTGAAAATTTCAACTGTCTTACTATCACGATTAATGAGATGCAGCCTGGTGACAGACGGACGGACGGACAGCGGAGTCTTAGTAATAGGGTCCCGTTTTACCCTTTGGGTATGGAACCCTTAAAACATAAAATGGCGGTGGTTTTGTTACAAAAACAAAACTGCTCAAATTAGTTAAAATATAATAATTTTATTGATTTATTCATTTGTTTTCTTCTGACTAAATGAATCGTCTCGGTGAGTTGTTGATGGATTAGTGTGGGTATCGAGCTGATCTGATGATGGGTCCTGAAGATGGATAGTGGAACTCTTCTAAGGCCACTATAATACCTCGAGTTTGGAATCGTTTAAATTGTTTTAACGTGACAAATACATGCGTTTTTTTTTGTTTTAATCAAGTTAAACTAGCTAATTGTTAGAGATAAGCTGGCCTTTGCATGCCTTTTCTTTTAATGTAACTTGTAAAATATTTGTGAGCAATAAAGAATTACGAATTATAATCTGCCGTTAAAAAGCGTTTTATCAATCAATGAGCTTTAAAAAGGCTTCAACTGGTCCTCCGTTACATATGGGCCCCGTTTTCCAATGGGTTTCACGCTTGCTTCTGAGACAGGAGATGCAGATTCGATTCCTGACCATGTACCAATGAGATAATTAATTTATCTCAAGTACATTATCGGACGTTCTAAGACAACCCGAATGGCCGAGTCGGCAGTGACCCTGCCTACGAAGCCAAGGGTCCCGGGTTTGAGTCCCGGTGGGGGCAATTATTTGTTTGATGAGAACGGATGTTTGCACCCGAGTTCATGGTTGTTTATCTATCTAAGTATACTATGTATGTGTATCGTTGTCTAGTACCCAAGATACAGGGAATCCTAGTTTGGGGCTAGATCAATGTGTGAAAATAGTGTCCAAGGTATTATTATTATTATTCTAACGGTGATGGTAAACATCGTGAGGAACAATTCATTACTCCATAGCTGCGGCGATAAGCTAGACGCAAAATGAAGTATTGAATAACTGGCTGAATGTGGGCACAATCGTACCTCTGCCACCCCGTATGGGAAAAGACGTGACGCTATGTCATGTCATGTCATGTCATGTCAAAAAATCTTCAAAAAAAACTTAAAAAAATAAAGGTGTTAATTTACGTGTCAGGCCTCTGCGCCACCCCAATTGGAAAACAGTGCGATATTCTGATATTATATATTGATATGCAATTAAGTAAAGAGATTCGCTATTCACTTCTAATAGTGCATAGGTATGCACGCATATTATTGCCTGAAGTTTGTGGTTCTTTTTATCTTCCGCCATAGATAACAAATTATCTGAGCACGAGTGATTCGATTACGTGTACTTTGCTGCACGAGTTTTATTTGTTGTTTTGTGTTTAAGCACAGGTACAAAAAAAGGGATTGTAGCTGGCAATACAGTGTTGGCACGATAACCTAGCTGACTCCCGCATCCCTGTCTATTTGTCAGTCAAGGACTTAGGAATCCAGATTACTATGTAAGCTACATTTCATTCAAAATTTCAAATGAAATCCAATGTGTCTCGATGTTTTTTTTCTTCATTAAAACCGATATACAATTGGCCATGTAAAAAAAATCGAGGGATTCACGACAATTTGCGAGGTTTGCCGAATCGTTCACTGATTTTAATGTATTGTAATAGGTATTATAAACCGGTGTAGTCCCCGGTGTAACCAACACATGAGCCGATTTTTCACCCTCAATTTGGTTCGGTTGAAGTCCTAGTGGAATTGTTACTGAGTTTGAGAGTGGTACTTCTGCTACGTAATCTGTGAGCAGACGGCAAAACAAAACCCTTCATTACTTGCATATGCTCAGGGTGAAAATGTATATAGGTAATATGAAGCAGCCGATCTAATTTGAAATCTAAGTCTTAGGGCCAGCTGCTCAAATTAAGTGCCGCTTAAATGATAAAGGGCCTAGGACAAAGGTAAAATCAACTCATTTCTTTTTCATATGTAAGAGAGATGAGTTGGTTTTATATATCCCAATATTGCCATGCCGAATAGAAGATCTGAAACTAATTATCCAGATGCTGCAAATAACATATGCAGTCAGTGCATTCAGCAAATGAAAATAGTATGGTATCTCTAAGCGATATTAATATAGTTTTCATAGTATGGCATCTCTAAGCGATATTAATTTAGTTTCATATTATGGACTCTCTAAGCGATATTAAAATAGTTTTCATTGTATAGAATCTCTAAGCGATATTAATATAGTTTTCATAGTATGGAATCTCTAAGCGAAATAAATATAGTTTTCATAGTATGGCATCTCTAAACGATATTAATATAGTTTTCATAGCTTTTCAAAGTCTAAAAGTAAAATCATAGATTTTGTTGATATTACACTGACGAGCAATGAAAAAGTTCCAGTGACATAGCACCAAATTACTCCTAAACGGGAAAGGCTAGCTTAATGACGCCGTCTGCAATATTGAAGTACATTTAAAAGCGCATCAGAATATTACCAATTAAAAACGTAAATATTGTAAACGTAATATTGGTTTTATGACTTAAGAGATATTAAGGTGTTTGACAGCATTTTGTGGGTGGAACTTTTTCATTGCTCGTCAGTGTATAAGTAAGATCGCACCAATTGGGGAGGCATATGCCCAGCAGTGAACACGAACATGCTAGAGACGAAGAATATAAGTATTTTGTTAGCACAGCCTCAATTGGTACATGGAGAGTTACACAAAGACCACTTGAAGTGCCTAGACCACGCCTAGAACTATTTAGGAGAAATAGTGTTTATATGGCAGCACAGATATACAATAGTGTTCCCAAAAGTATTCAGGCTCTACCAACAAAATCTTTCTCCACAAAAACAACGAAGCATTTTACTCCGTAAATGAATATTTTATGAAATGCAAATAATATTAAACTTAATAAATTATAAATGACATTTTGCAATACAATTTTTCTTAGGTTTTAATTGACATTTAATGTTTTATTGGTTAATTGATTTATATGATTAGTTTTAAGGTTATGAATTTAATTATTTTATTGTAAATATTTGTGTACCTATGTTTTGCATGCCAATATCTGGCTAAATGTGCTGTACTTGTTAATTATACCAGCTGATGTAACCACATTTACGCAAATAAATGAAATCTAAATCTGAAATCATGTCAAGCGTATTTTCGTAGACTTCAAATATACCTATATATTGAACAAAATCCGTGTTACCACAAAAAAATATTAAACAGCGTTTAACCTCAAAACAAACGTCCAACCCCATTCGTTTTTGTTTTTAAACAAGTGTTGAACAGTAGCTTATTTTTTTGTGGCAAGGCCCAATGTGTTGCGTAAATTACCGTGATAAATTAGGTCCCTGAAACAACATACTTTCTGACTTCTCGAACAGTATAATAAGAGTAGCTTCAAAACATTTAAAAAGCCGCTAATTAGTTAAAAAATGAAGGGGCTTTTAGCCGTTGTCCACGGTCCCCTAAGTCGAGGGGGACCAGTAGGAAGATAATTAGTCCATGTCACAAAAACGTCGGATTCTTAACGTTTCTTGCTGTATAATGGAGATTTTTTTTTGGTGAGTTGTGGTGAGATAAGATTAAAGTTCGATTAAATCATTACATAATATACAGTGTTCTTTTCCATCAACTAACAACAATGGCTATTGAATAAGGCTTGTGTTTAAACGATTACCAAAAACGCACCTATTTTACTACCAATAAATTCGAAATGACTGCCAGAATGGATAAATGTCCACCAAATATGTTTTAAGTAGTTTTTGTTCTTCTTACATGTTCAACCTAACACGAAGGATAAAGGGGGCTTCGCTTCGCTCACCCCCTTTACCCTTCACTTAAACTACCGCAGTATTTTGCCCTGATATTTTTTGCAACTTTTGGTGTTCATTTATCCATTTTGGGTAGGAAAATAATATTTTGGTGATTATTATTATTGTTGCCATTGAATAATAACTCAATAAACTTAGCAGCACGTAAATATATAAAGACAATTAACTATTTTAGTTTTTAAACTACAAATTATATTTTTTGTTATAGTACCTACGCCTGAAAATTAAAACAGCAGTACACTCATAATAAGTAAGGAAACAAAGCCAATGTCCGAATTTCAACTACCTACTCTGGCTCAATCGGCTAGGAGCCAAGAGTGCGAATGCGAGGGCTATAGAAAGAGCAAGATGCAAGAGAAGTTCTCATCTCAACTCGAATGAATGTACTCGAGCGCAGCCGGCCGGCCGCCGGTTCAGCACCCCAACACTCGGCTACGTGTGCGTGTGGCGGCGTGTGTTTACGCGGAACGGAATGTGTTTGTGTGAGACACAGCGCGCGCGAAGGGTAAAACGGGACCCTCCGTTTTACCCTTCGCGCATCCCATTCAAATGAGTTCAAACTCGAGGTATTAGTAGGCTTTGAGGAGACCTTCAGGTCCCATCATCAGATCAGCTCGATAACCTCACTAATCCATCAACAACTCACCGAGACGATTCATTTAGTCAGAAAACAATAAATAAGTAAATAAAATTATTATATTTTTAATTAATTCGAGCAGTTTTGTTTTTGTAACGAAACAGCCGCCATTTTATGTTTTTACGGTTCCTGGTACCCAAAGGGTAAAACGGGACCCTGTTACTAAGACTCCGCTGTACGTCCGTCCGTCCGTCCGTCCGTCACCAGGCTGTATCTCAAGAACCGTGATAGTTAGACAGTTGACATTTTCACAGATGATGTATCTCTGTTGCCGCCTTAACAACAAATACTAAAAACAGAATAAAATAAAGTATTTATCTTTAAACCTCATACAAACTTATGAATGCACCTGGTTACGTACATGGAGTGTGAAAGTAGCCGCACCAATAACTTTTTTTAAACATTTTGCTATGTAAAATCCAACTATTCACTCCACACCATCCCTAACATTGTACGGTGGTACGGAACCCTTCGTGCGCGAGTTAGACTCGCACTTGACCGGTTTTTCTATGTAGATTACCGGGCGTGCTAAACAAGCTTTGTTTTGTTTAGCACGCCGGTAGCTGGTAGTAAAATTGCTACGCCCGTAGCTGCTACGCGGCGCGCTACGAAACTTGTAGGAGACCGTTACGATGGTCAATTCTGTGAACAGTGTTTGGCGAATTCGATTGTTCAAATATGAGCAGGCTTGTTGAATAATGCACATATTGACAAGTGTCTTCGAAGCTCCGGTTAGGAACATATCTAACTCAAACTCAAAACTCATATTTTTATTGTAAGTAGGCAAATATAAAAAATAAATATATGATCAACTAAACTAATGAGCAACTGATTATGGTTTGAATTTGAAAAATAAAATTCCCTTTCGAGTGGTGATTCATGGCTGAATCTCGTACAAGAAAAGGAAACTCCATTAACTCTACCAGTTCTTCGGAAATACGCCCGTTAAAGAAGATAGCTCATAGAAACTCTTTTTTATATGCCACAATGTACAATATAAAAATCATCTAATCAAAAGACAATATTATAACATCGTATCTATAAGTGCCAGTAAGAGGTCTCAAAATAACAATTTTACAAGAGAAATAAATAAAAACAATCTAAAACTGTAATGAACATAACTTATGAGAATCCAGACTGGACCAGTCCCCCCAAGAAGCACCCGTTGACGAGTATGACTTGTGCACCAGTCATCACTCCCTCGCCATATTCGAGGGAGAGGAGCAACTCGCTATACAGAGCCGCCGCAAGCAAAGACATTTTAGTGAGTGATTGAGTAACGTTTTTGATTTGACAGTAGCTATATTTTTTTGAGAATTTCAGTGAAACATTGCTTCCGGCCAGGGCGAGCCCTACACTTTGATGTAAAGGCGTTTAAGATAACACCTAGTTTAAAAATATAACGTAGCAGGTGGAAATAACAAAAAAAAAATGGGTCTCTGGGATACGACTGGTGGGTTTACCGCTCAGGACCGCCAAGGGTGGGAAATGTGAGATAGGCCTTTGACCAGCAGCGGGACACGGTGCGCCCTTAATAAAAATAATAATAATAATAATGATGATGGTAGCACCTAATCCCGTCTAAGTCAGTCAAAGAACAGTCCTACGGATGAAGAGACTCAATTCTCTAGCTTAGATGGTACAGGTCGTGCATAAAGAAGTGAGAAACAAAGCGTTACGTCTCAGAGAACAATGCTACGCTCTGACGCCTTTCCCCGTCCCCTGCTCCCTCGCCCCGCTTCCACCCCCCTCTCTCGTCCGACCCACGATGCCTAATGAGAGGCGTCGGGACCAAAAATTTGGAACCAACTCGAAGTTCCAAGCGCCCTTCACTCGGGAGTAGCAAAGCGACCGAATCTAGGCCACGTATACTCATAACCGGGTTAACTCAACGCGAAAATTGTCCGTAAGGCGATTGAAATAGAAACGAAACAATCACAGTCGATTTACCCCGATCCAGAACGAAAATAGACTATATGACCCCTGCAACAGGAACAAGATAGAGATTGGTGAGAAAATAACGCGACTGTACTCTACAGACAAGTGTACCTACCGGCGACGATTTAAGGTGATACGAAAAAAATGGGGTTTTTTTTTCGAATCCATTTACTCCACCATGAAGTCATCTGCAGATTTGATTTTTGGGTTAAAGTTTATTAAGTATTTGACTAAGATTTTCACTAAAGGAAAACGCGATTGGATGAAATTTTCTCGATAGAATTCATTAAAGGAAGAGACTCGCAAAAGACTAGAGGCCTTTGAAATGTGGTGCTACCGGCGGATGTTAAGGATTAGCTGGATCCAGAGGGTCACCAATGTGGAAGTTCTGAGACGAGTCGGAAATTCCCAAGATCTCATGACCACCATCAAGAGAAGAAAAGTTGCGTATTTGGGACATGTGCTCCGCCACGATCAATACAAATTGCTTCAAGTGGTCATGATGGAAAATATTGAAGGGAAACGGAGCGTCGGAAGAAGAAGAGCATCGTGGCTCTCCAACATCCGGAATGGACCAGCATAGCCGGCGTCGAAGAACTTTTCCGCCTCGCTAAAGACCAAAAGGGATACTCGGAGCTGACTGCCAACCTCCAGTTGTGGAGAGGCACTGGAAGAAGAAGAAGAATTCAATTACGAAAACACCTCTAAATTGTTTGATTGTTTCCTGTAATTCTGAAATCCTAACTAATTTCATTGTTTAACTGCGTTCAAAATGTGGATATTATGTATTCGCAAAATCTCCTTAAAAAACTTTTTAACAAACTAGCGTAGTTTATTTTTAAACAATTTTTCTGTGGTTTAGCGCTACGTTTTTTCATTTTTTCCCGATTCCGTCCCGCTCACACTGCGGGGTTTTCCGCCTGGAGTAACGAGGACCTTTGCTTAAGGTTCGAATTTGAATAATCACAGATCGGTTTCTGAGTAAGATAACGGTATTGATGGAATTTGCGATACGTTTGGGGCGTTGTCTTTCGACATCGAATCTGTAATTAGGTGTGGAGTCGAGTTAAATCGTCCTCTTAAACAAAACCCTTTTTTCATTTTGGAAAATTTATAAAACTTGTTATGACATTATGAGGACAATAAGTATTGTTTATCTAATATTTTTATGTGTGCATGCATGTCTGGTCTGTATTATGTAATTTTAACTTTAGTACGAATCTAAATCCAATGTTTGAACGCCTTACGGTAGATCATAGTGATACACTTGACTGTGTTATTTTACAAACAACCAACGAATACCTAAGTTTCATCTATCTTTCTTCTAGACTTATAAAAATGAGTCGCTGTACGTTAGTCTTACTAAATCTCTAAAATGGCCCGATCAGTTTGTATCATTCCAATTTGGTTTTATTCTCCTGATTCCAGAGGAGCTTTAGATAAAATTAAAATTACGAAAAACGCAAAGAAACAGCGCAAAAATCGAAAAATCATTTGTATGGAAAGTTCAGCCTCTTTCGCTAGATAGCGGTGGTAGTCATAGTTCTAGCAGCACTCAAACTCCTTCGTCGTTGATTAATTCATTAACGAACTACATTTAACCTCTTTGTTGGTAGCGGAACTTATGTTTGACAGTGCGATGCATAAAGTTTGTAAGCAAAGAGTTTCGTTAATCTGAGAGAGGTAATAATCTGTATCTCAAATATTTATTCCAATCACTTTCAAATTGACGATTGAGCAATCATAATTCAGAACCCAATTAAATAACACGAGCTGTCATTTAAAGCGATTGCGATAGGGAATATGAACGATTGGCCTATTCCAAAGAGATATATGTCTTGACGAACCGAATGGCCGAGTCGGCAGTGACCCTGCCTACGAAGCCAAGGGTCCCGGGTTCGAGTCCCGGTGGGGGCAAATATTTGTTTGATGAGAACGGATGTTTGTACCCTAATCAATAAATCCTAAAATATCATAAAACCTCTTTACTGCGTCTAAAACCGCACTTTAAGACCAGCATAATGTAAATTTTCGTAAAAACTCATTTCTTATCTGAAAATTTGTACATTATTATTATATATACTTATATAATTTGACAATGTTTTGTAAATTATGATCATAATTTACAAAACATTGTCAAATTATGACATTCAAATTTCGAACGCCGACGCCCGCCTGCGTGCCGCCACTAGTACTGTAAAGTTGGTACTACAGAACAAGCTAAATTACTGCAGAGCAATGATCAATGCCACAATGCCGGTCAAACATGCGGTTCCTGAACTATCAAAGAGAGCTTATGATATGTGCGTAGATAAACTAGTGTATGTAACTGTACATAATTAGGCATTAAAACTCTCGAGTGATATTATTATGAAACTCGCAATAAAACCACTCTCGAGTATTAATGCCCTCCATTATGTAGCAGTCACATGAAGTACTATAAGAAAACAAGAAGAGTTTAAAGTTTTATTTTTGAGCTGGTAATCTTGAACTCGTCTGCGATGTTCAACTTTGAGCACAAAATCAATTTTAGTATTCTGACCTTAATGTACTGAGCTAAGCCTTCGTCTCAGACTTAAGGTCATGCCCTGACGCCCTCGTGCCCTCAGAAGAAGCTAATATTTATATAACCGAATGCACAGAACGCTACTCAATTAAAGTAAAGCTTAACTGTCATACTGTCATGTTATGCGCGAGTAAGTGACAGCATGCTGACTTCATAGACGACCTGTGTGGCGCAGCGGTTGTGGCTCTGCCTACCATGCGAGAGGTCCCGGGTTCGATCCCCGGCTGGGGGTAAAGAAAAAAAAAACAATCCCCAGGTTTTGGATGTTTATATGTGTGTGACGTCGCTGTTTCTGGTTCCCACGACACAGGGAATCCTAGTGTGGGGTCAGAAGCAATGTATGTGCCTGTATGTAAATGTTTATGTTATGTTATGTTATGTTTATAGTGAGTGTCCTTCATAAATCATGTTTTATTATTTGTTTGTTCCGACATATGAACATCTTTTTGCAAAGATGTTTCAATGTAAACTATTGTGAATCCAGAAAAGTCCATTCGCGTGGATAATAAGGTCGCGTAGCCGTGGCACGTGCAAGTGTCGTATCAAAGGATATATTACCTTGCCTATTTCAATTATAATAACCACATTTGCATGCGGGTGTAAGACGTACATAGTGTGTACGCGTTTGTATTGCGTGCGATAGCGGTCATTGACCCATTGAATGCTGCTGCAACCGAATCATACAGGGCAATCATGGTAACGGTTGGTAACCAAGATGACGGTTGGCGACCGCTACCATGATACGCTAAACGACAGTAATTTCGGTCGTTGCACGCAATAAATCGCTAACCCCTGCAATCATGAGCGAACAGTGGTAGGCAGGAGTCGATGACCTCTATTGCAACGCTATCGTGTACCCACTATATCTAAGCGAATAGACTTTATCTGCACTAATAACAAACGACTGTTTTACTAAATACCATAAATTGTTGCAACATTTCTCACACCGGGTGGCAGAGCAGAGTTGCGCCCACGTTCAGACAGTTATTCAATAAACATACACAAGAACATTTATATACAGGCACACTGGCACATACATTGCTTCTGGCCCCACACCAGGAGACCGTGGGTCACGGAACCAGAAATCAGACATCACAAATATATAAACATCCGCAAGAACTGGGTTTTTTTCTTTATCCCCAGCCGGGAATCGAACCCGGGACCTACTACCTACCTACCAACCTACATGTACCTAATAACCCTTTTTTAGGGTTCCGTACCCGTAGGATGCCAAACGGGACCCTATTACTAAGCCTCCGCTATCCGTCCGTCCGTCCGTCCGTTCGTCTGTCACCAGGCTGTATCTCATGAACCGTGATAGTTAGACAGATTAAATTTTCACAGATGATGTATTTATGTTGCCGCTATTACAACAAATTCTAAAAACAGAATAAAATAAATATTTAACCTCTCCTTTCCCGGGAGTTCGAGACGTCAAAAACGACAAATACCGGAGTGTTTTTGAGCGTGCGGGCTGCGCGGCACTTGACTAATATATCAAGTGATTCTGTTGGAATTGTAACACTTAGAATTATGGGAGTTGTATATCTGAGTAGCTAATGAAACCCTCTTTTACACAATGTGTAGAAAATGTCACTGTGACCTTAGTTTATTTTTGTACTGGCATGAGAAACACAGACTTCTATGAAAATGCTCCCTCTCGACACAAATCTAGCCGACATCAGAAAATTATCAACAACATGTACATGTTGTTTGATACCTACGTAATCTACACAAAATAACCTTTTCAAAACAATAAAAACATTAGGGTGTTCTTATAGAAACTTTCGAATATTTCAGCGTTTCAAATTTTCATAAAATACGGAAAGTAAACTGACGCATCGCGCGAATTATGCAAATCTTGTGAAATTATTTGTGAAGAGACTAGACTACCTAGCGTTATATTTCTTAGTTCCTAGGATAGGTAATTTATTCAATAAGAGGAAAACAAGTGGTATTTGCCACTAAATCATAAATGATAAGTGTGAGGACGCCATATCTCGCAAGGAAAGTATAAAATAGGTAGAAATCAACACTTTGTACTATTATTGAATTTATAGGCAATAGGTGATACTTATCATTCTAGAATTAGTGGTTCTAAGTAGAAGACAAACTAGGCTTTCTAACAGTGTATCGTACTATGTACCTTTTCATACAAAAATAATTCAAAATCATGCATGTTATTTCGTGTCACGGTGTGTTGTTTCTGGGCTTTCTCAAGGTCTCGGCAGGTGTACGATATGCGTTTATACAGAGTGTGCAAAGATGGAACGAAGAAAATGTTTCGCCGTGATTTGATTCTAGGTAAAATAGCTAAACTGGTGTTTCGTTCGTGTAGGTATGGTGTAAGTTTGAGTTAACTAGTATTTAGTTGTTATGTGTATATGAAGTGTTTCCACGCGGCTCCGTTCACGCGCAAGTACAGATACCTACTGTTCTTACGAAGTGTAATATTGTGTAATATTGTGTTAACTAGTGTTATGCGAGATCAGATATGTACTTTTGACAATTTAGTGTAAGATTACACAAATTTGTAAAAAATAAACAATTATTTGAAATGTGTAATTAGTAATTAGCTACCACCTACCTAATGTGTAATTGTGTAATTAGGTTTTGGAAAAATAAAAAAGAACAAAAATTTATATAGTTATATATTCACATTCTTTATTGCCCTGTGCATAAAAATGTACTTAAAAGAAATTTTATAACAACAGGCGAGCTTATCTCTAAAAAGATATTTCTTCCAGCAAAATTTATATAGTTATATATTCATATTCTTTATTGCCCTGTGCATAAAAATGTACTTAAAAGAAATTTTATAACAACAGGCGAGCTTATCTCTAAAAAGATATTTCTTCCAGCAAAATTTATATAGTTATATATTCATATTCTTTATTGCCCTGTGCATAAAAATGTACTTAAAAGAAATTTTATAACAACAGGCGAGCTTATCTCTAAAAAGATATTTCTTCCAGCAAACCTGGGCGAGACATAATTGTTTAAAAAACAGGACAGTACTAATGCACAATGAAACTGTATACATTATATTTACACACACACGAGTACACAATTATGGAAAAGTAGTAAACAGTAAGTAAGTAGGTAAACAATTCTATACAAGTTCTTAGATAGTTGTTTGACTGATATTTGTAACTTTTACCGTATAAAAAATGGAATAAAGTACACAATTACGGAAAAATGAAAAAGAATTTTGTTGCAACTGTCAAAGTAAACAATTTCTATACAAGTTATAAGATAGTTAGGTAGTTGGCCACAAATAGAAATTGTTATTTACACAAACGCATAAATATTAGACACATAAAAATTCCACACAAAAAGATAGAAACATTGCAACTGTTAAAGTAAACAATTTCTATACAAGTTATAAGATAGTTAGGTAGTTGGCCACAAATAGAAATTGTTATTTACACAAACTCATAAACATTAGACACATACACACATAAAAATTACACACAAAAAGATAGAAACATCCGGATCGCTAACGCTATGAAGGAGGAGAATTACAATCACACACTGATGGCTGATTTAGATGTGTCTAGCTAGCAGCTGCTGATGACTGTGAAAATAGAAAAATACATTATTGTATATGGTATGGTACTAGAAAGCATGGAAGGATAGCTGGAATAGAAGAGTAGGTGCAGGAGAAATGCACAAAGGCCCCGCTCAAATGGGCCAGCTGCAGGCAGGCCACACCCTGTTGGAGGAGAAGAATGGTATGATACCACCGGTGATCTATCTGCTTGCTAATCAGAATACCTACCACCATTTCTTCAGCCAGCGAGCGCCGGCAGCGCCTTGATGTCGACGGCTGCGGGGAGGAGTCGCCCTCGCTCCCGCTCCGGCCCAGAGAAGCTGGTTGCTTCACCATCTATAACATAAATAAAATAGGCAAATTAAATATAAACAAAATACCAGACTGGCAGTCAGTGACATTTGCAGTATAATTATTTGTGTCCTTTTAGTATAAAACTTCACATTTCCCAGGTAAATATTTAATTATACTTGGTAAAACTATATTCAGACCGTTTAGGCTGCTGAATGGAACAAATTAATGGATATGTATATATATAAATATAAAAGGAAACGAAGCAAAAACGATGCGAGTGAAATTTCAATTATTTACCTTCATCCGACCGGAGCGGGAGCGCACATACACCAGCTTCTCATCAAGCTGGGCATGGTAGTCATGATCCATTCTGAAAAAAGTAGCTAAGGCATTAGGATCAAAACGTACACTCTGTGCACTTTTACAAATTTGTGTAATTTTGCATTTTTTTGTCATTTTACACTAAATTGTCAAAAGTACATATCTGAACTTGCAGGCAAACGAATCCGCCTAAAAAGACAAGTTAACACAATATGACACAAATTTGTTATTTTTTTATTTTATTTTTATTTTTATTTTTTTTATTTTGATATTTCCACTTGGGCATCGTGTAGGGTGTCTTACGAGCATAATTTTATGTCATATGCATGTTTTCCCTAGGACCAATATTTATAGAGATATCGATATTACAAACATAATATGACGTATATCTCGAAATCGGTGAGGTGCACGAGGAAAATGTTTATAACCAAAAGTGATAGCAAAAAGCAGCACTACACGATTCCGAAGCAAAAAATAACAGTCAAAAAAAATATTTATAACACAATTTTTCTAAGTCGCTGGATGCTGGATTTTTCCATTGATAAAAAAAAGGGGCTTCCGCCCCCTTATCGACACTGAACTCCAATCATAAAGCCGCGGAACCTTTGATATGGAAACCTCAATCATCACATCACCCCGAAACCTATGATATGGAGTTTCACCGAATATGACTGAAAACACCCGCATCCTGTAGTGAGATTCTGTCTGTGTGTGAGTAAAATGGCGTCGCGGAATGCTTGTGTGCGGGTGAAGCATGTGAATTGGATGCCTGATCACGTTTCTGACGGAAAATCAGCAAATTGGTACATTATTTTGATAAAGAAACCTATAAAAATGGATTCCTTATAAGATTTCCAATAAGATATGTGTATTTTTTATTGAAATCTAACTGTATTTCTCATTGGAATTACAAATAGCATTGGGGGGAATCCGTCTGGTTGCATGACGTATCATGTAAATTTGCCGATTTTCTGGACATCTTGATGAATTTTACTATGATTTGTGGTTTGTTTATCGCAAATAGAGTTGTAAATATGAATAAAACAAATACTTACCTCAATTCACCAAAAAAACTACACTTTTCTCCCAATAAAATTTCACCACCAAATACGTTGGGAGCGTCCGGAAGAAAGTGATTTTCAAAACGCGGTTGAATTATTTTTTTCTACGGAAAAGCATAAACTAGCACACAGACCATAAAGTTTGTCTAATTGGGTGTCCACACATGATCGAACCGTAAAAATTGGTCCAACCGTTGGATAAAAAATACCGGTTTCAAAAATATTAGTCATCCCGCTGCTTATGCTGACAGCGGTACAGGGAGTGACCGGGGCCGCGCTGCTTATGCTGACGGCGGAAAAGGAGAGGTTAAGGTTATTTACCTACCACATACAAACTTATGAATGCGCCGGGTTACGTGCATGGAGTGTGAAAGTAGCCGCACCAATAACTTTGTAAACAACATTTAGTATGTAAAATCCAAACTATTCACTCCACACGATCCCTCCATTGTACGGTGGTACGGAACCCTTCGTCCGCAAGTAAGACTCACACTTGACCGTTTTTTCTTTCGCATGTAATTTATTGTTGTTTCTATTATTTGTTGTTCTATTCTATACCCCCTTGTTGTATTTTCTGTGTTTTATTTGTGTACGTTGACGACGAAATAAACGATTTATCTCTCTTTCTATCTACATACTCCATTTTGCATTTTCCATCCCATCGTCTGTTTTCCATCCCTTTGACCGTTCTCCATTCGTTCGACCGTTCTCCATCCCTTCGCTATTCCCTACCAAAATCCAGCAGCCGTCTGGCATCTGTCGTCTGTGCTTAATAGCCATAACCGTCTTGTTTTTGCCCGATTATTAACATCTACAGTGGCTCCATCTCTGAAGGCGTTTGCAAACTACAAATTGTCGTTTGACCAATCAGAGGCCTGGGGGGTCACCACAACGTCTTATTCCGATTCAGATCAGGACCCTAATTTGATTCGCAAAATTACCGTGACCGTCCTAAAACAAGCCTTGGTATTAGGTAAATAAAGCCCATTATGGCGAATTGGAATGGAAATGGTTGCCATGGTCTTAAACCTAATTTGAATCGGAAAAAAATTGTGGAAACCCCCCTGATCACGAAACTCTGACATTAAGGAATTTAAAATGCTTTCAAATGCTTAAATGACGGGACTGTATGGGGTAAGACCTTGCTGTTAATAATCACTTATTATTAATTACTAGCTGATGCCCGCAACTTCATCTGCGTGTTCCTGGAAATTATCATTTACCGAGATAACATTACCCTCCTTGCAGTGCAGTCGAATAAAAAGCTGAACGAAAACAAAATGGAGATAAACAAGCTCACGGATACAGCCGGAAACTTTGTGACGGATCGGGATAGAATTATAAAGATAGTTAAGGAGTTTAGCGGAAACTTGTCTGCTTCCAAAGCACCGACACGAGACCCACCAGATTCAGCGGAACCTAGAGCAGTACCTAAGGAGCGCTGCGAAGATAGTGATCTTCCTCCGATAACTTCAGATGAAGTACAGTACGCTCAAGGCAAAATGAAAAGAGGCAAAAGACCTGGGGAGGAAGGTGTGCATGTTGAGATGCTGCAGGCTGGTGGAGAGCCCAAGTACAGTACGCTCTAGGCAAAATGAAAAGAGGCAAAGCATCTGGGGAGGAAGGTGTGCATGTTGAGATGCTGCAGGCTGGTGGAGAGCCCATCCTTAAAGTTCTCCTAAAACTCTTCAACACCGTTCTCGCTCAGGGTGTTACACCCGGTTCCTGGAAGAACGCAGTTGTAACGATTCTTTACAAAAAGGGGGACAAGACGAATCTGCCTAATTACCGCCCCATAAGCCTGCTCTCTCGGGTCCACAAACTATTCGTCAAAATCTTGTGCCACCGTCTCGCTACCACCCTCGACGAATTCCAACCTGTCGAACAAGCTGGCTTCCAGAGCGGATACTCGACCATGGACCACATTCATGCGGTCAAGCAGCTGATGGAAAAATGTAGAGAATTATAACAGTACCTTGGACACTTAACTCACAGAGTTCCAGCCCCAAACTAGGATTCCCTGTATCTTGGGTACTAGACAACGATACACATTCTTATATGGATAAATGTTATACTTAGATAGATAAACAACCAAGACAAGGGTACAAACATCCGTTCTCAGCAAACAAATATTTGCCACCACCGGGACTCGAACCCGGGACCCTTGGCTTCGCAGACAGGGTCACTGCCGACTTGGCCATTCGGGTCGTCAATATCCTCCGGGAGCTGTAAAGGTCCGCGAAAAGGCAGGTGCGCTGCATAGAAACACCGACTCCGTGGGAATAGACCGGGGCGTCTGTCAGGGTGACACTCTCTCACCCAAATTATTCACCAAAATTCAATGTGCCGGGATCTGAGGGCCGAAGTTTAGTTGTGCTTTATTGAAGAAGGGTTTTGGCCGTAAACACCACGCTGGCCAGGCGGCTTAGCGTCTTTCAGGGGATTAGGGAGTGGAAAAGAGAGAGAAATTGTAGTTTATGTCACTGCTACATAATGCCTAATTATGTACAGTTATATACACTAGTTTATCCACACACATATCATAAGCTCTCTTTGATTTGTTTAGGAACGCAGTAAAGAGGGTTTATGATACGTGTGTAGATAAACTAGTGTATGTAACTGTACATAATTAGGCATTATGTAGCAGTCACATAAACTAATATTTACCAATAAGTTTATCATTATGCTGGTCGTAACGTGTGGTTTTTGGAGGCAGTAAAGAGGGTTTATGATACGTGTGTAGATAAAGGATTGTTATTGAAAGGAATATGAGTGTAGGATTATAGGATACCACTTTCTCTGAAGACTAGTTATAAGCTGGTGGTAGCTCGGGAGGCCGGGGTCGCATACCCGTAAATTTTTATGTTTTATTATTTCAAGAGCTATTGTATCTCCTAGATATCTGAATTACATGGAACGCGATTATTTCAAACGAGCTGTCACTTAGCGACTGTAATTTGTGTTTGAAAGCAATCAGGATATGTCAAAAGAGACATAATGGAGATACAGCTCCAGAGATACCAGAGATACCAGAGATATGGAAATACCTCAATTGAAATAGGTGTGCAATTAAAAGCTCATCAGTAGCAACAGTGAGCCTTTCGATGTACAACTAGAGATATCGTCAGAACACGAATTGAGCGCGTACAATAGTAATTTATATGGAATGTCTCACTGTCATTACTGTCACAAACACAATCATTGTTCAAAACTGAGTTATCATTAATGGTTAACAGTAATGTTCATCGGATAAGGTGCCACCTCATTGATGGAACAAATGAGTAAATATTTTTACACTTATCATTTTTCCTTTTTAGGGTTCCGTACGTCACCGTGCTGTATCTCATAAACCGTGATAGTTAGACAGATGCTATTTTCACAGATGATGTATTTCTGCTGCCGCTATGACAAGAAATACTTAAAAGCAGAGTAAAATAAATATTTAAGGGGGCTCCCATACAACAGTTCTTTCAATACCACGTATAAGCTTATGAATGCACCTGGTTTACTTCATGGATTGTGAAAATAGCCGCACCAATAACTTTGTAAACAACATTTTGCTTTGTAAAATCCAAACTATTCCCTCCACACCATCCCTGCCTATGTACGATGGTACGGAACCCTTCGTGCGCGAATTAGACTTGCACTTGATCGGTTTTTTTATGCACACAAATAACAAGTAGATTATAACATAAAAATGTGTACAAAGGCGGGCTTATCTCTAACAAAGATCTCTTCCAGCAAACCAAGTAAGGATATGATGGGTTGATTGTTGAGCCATGGTATTTCGTAATTATATAGATGACTGGTTGAGCCTAGCGGGAAGTGACCCTACCTACGAAGCTGACGGACCTGGGTTGGAATCCTAGTAAGGGCAAATATTTGTGTCATGAGCATGAATATTGGTTTCTTAGTCTTGGATGTTTTCTATGCATTTACAGTATTTATCTCTATTAAATATAACGTCTTCTAGTACCCATAACACAAGCCTTATTGAGCTTATTATGGGCCTAGTTCGTTTTGAGTAAGATTGTCCTCTAATTTATTTTTTAAATGGTGTTATTTTTGTTTCTGCGTTGTTTATAAATTATAAAATATCATACGAGTATTCAAACCAATTCATCAAATGAATATGTCTTATCTCAACATAATCAGACCGAATCCAGGGGCAAAACAACTTAAGTGATACAAAATGGAATTAGAAAACAGAAGCTGACGAATTTCAAACTGTCAGTTGAGTTCGTTAGTTTGAAGCCTTTAGGTTTCACCGGTAGTAATAAATAACAGTCAAGTATTTGGGGTTGATCCATTGTCATACGTTATTAGACACACGTTGAAGTATGTACACCATATGCAGATTTATGATAATCTATGATTAATATAACAGTATTAGATACTATTATTTTGTTGAAGCAGAGCGCATGCGCCAATGATAATATTGCGTGACTGGAACCAAACGTAGTTACAAGAGTTTGGTAGCATTACATTTTTTGGAGCCACGCCATAGCAAAATCTTAACTAATATAACATCAAGCTATTTAACTACTAGCTTAGGAAATAATAAGCTCACAAGGAGGTTTGGAAGGAAAAGTCGAAAGCAGAAAGTTTGAATTCGGTTTTTTTTTGGAGGAGAAAAAAAACCGTAGTAATAAAACCGGTCAAGTGCGAGTAGGACGTCGGACCCGCAGACGAAGAGTTCCATAACATTTAAAATGGAAAAACGTAAACTTTTGTACGAGTATACCTTTTTAATTCTTAATAATATAGTAGTTTATGTGACTGCTACATAATGGAGAGCATTAATACTCGAGAGTGGGTTCATAATAATATCACTCGAGAGTTTTAATGGCTAATTATGTACAGTTACATACACTAGTTCATCTACACACATATCATAAGCTCACTTTGATGTGTTCAGGAACCGCATGTTTGACCGGCATTGTGGCTCTGCAGTTGTTTAACTTGTTCTGTAGTACCAACTTCACGCAGGCGGGCGTCGGCGTTCGAAATTTTAATATCAGTACCAACTTCACAGACAAACTAGGGGCGCACGCAGGCGGGCGTCAGCGTTCGAAATTTGAATGTCATAATATGCAGAAAAATTACACATTATGGTCATAATGTATAATTTTTCAGATAAGAAAAGAGTTTTTACCACGTAGTTTAACATTATGCTGATCGTAACGTGCGGTTTTTGTACGCAGTAAAGAGGGTTTATAATACGTGTGTAGATAAAAATATTAAATACTAGGTAGGTTTACATTTAAGGCCGTACATCAAAACATTGAAAAAGAGTTTTGTGTATGTAGTATGTAAGTATTGAACTATGTACTAAGGTTAACGAAACTCTTTGCTCATTGAAACCGGAAGTGGATAGAAATTGAGTAACTTATTTACAGAAATAAAGCCAAATATGATAAAAAACTTATTATTATTCATTTTAATTCAAATGAGCAAATATTCATCGTATAATGACAAACAACTTAGACAAAACTCAATAACCACAATTAAATAACCACACTATTTTCCGATAATATCGGGAGTCCAGTTGTTCACCGATGAACATCACAGACTGGGATACTACGTATATAAACATATAAAACAAAATGGCTCAGAAAACGGCCATACAAATAATCTCTTGTATGGATACTACTCATACTCATCTGTATACTCTATTGTGATACCATTATATGATATAGAAACGTTGGGTTTTTATAACAAAGGGAGCGTGTGCCTGGTTTGAAAAATCATGGCTTGTGATTTGGTCGGATTTACCGACAGTGCCTATGATGAGGCCCAGTCTTCCACACTCTCGAGGTTAGCATGCAGTGCCTCCACGGAGGAGGTTTCATCGCAGGGTGAAAAGTGGCAATAAATTTGGAGATCATCTGCGTTTAAAAGAAAAGATGATACGAAGAAGAGATGAAGTCGGAGATGAGTTGATAAAGACTAAAAATAGAAGAGAAGAGAGAATACTATCTTGGGGCACTACTGAGGAAAGATCAAACATGAGGTCGGTCTCTTCAGACTTAATGCGTTGCGGATGACTTCAGGTATGGGTGGAAACAGTTATCAGCATGGAAGGAGATATTTATTGAGCTCAATATAGCGACAATAATACTAAAATCAACGCAGTGGAAGGCATTAATGAAGTCAAGCATGGCTACCACCGTGACCAACTTCTGATCCATGGCTATCTGTCAGCCATCGCTGATTTTTCTAGACGACCTCTGTGGCGCAGCGGTTGTGGCTCTGCCTACCATGCGAGAGGTCCCGGGTTCGATCCCCGGCTAAGGGTAAAAAAAACAGGTATTTTATGTGTGACGTCGCTGTTTCTGGTTCCCATGACACAGGGTGTCCTAGTGTGGGGCCAGAAGCAATGTATGTGCCTTTATGTAAATGTTTATGTTTATGTTGAAGGGTGATGTGGTAGTAGTTTGCCCTGGCCATCTGAACCCAGATTGGAACTGATTGAGAAGTTTGTTTGATAAAAGTTAGGAGGGATTGGAATTTTTGGACAGTGGAATGACGAGTGCTTTCTTCCACATACTAGGAAAGGAGCTTATCGATCGATAGAAAAAGTAGGTCATGTGGATAATTCGAGGAACCAAGTCCTTGAACTCTGTGGATCACCTGATGTCTGACGTTGGTCGAATTTCTGATTTGATATCCTCGCAACAAGCCCTTTCATTTGACATGACCTACAATACAGTTCGAAAAACTTTTTTTTTTACTTTCTGATTTGACCCCCAAAATTGCCCCCCACATTCAAAATGTATTCGCTTACGTGACAAGTTCGTCATTTAATTTCGGTCATTTAATATTACTATTACTTACCAGTGGAGAGACAGTCTAGGGATCCTGTAGAAACGCAACCAGCGTTTCTATTTTTCAAGGCACGAAACCCTATTAAGTGTACAATGGAACGTAACTTATTTTGGGGTTATTTTTTTATTTCGTTACCACAAATGAACAAAATTTTACTGATTTAAAAAATAAATAAAAAAAAACTATAAAGATCCCCAACCTGAAACTTTCAGGATTAGTTTTAGAACTATCCGCCAAAAATCATGAACGTCCCAAATTAGTGGTCATCTTCTAAAGGTTGGCCGAAAACAGGAAGATTCCAATAACGTTTCTCGTGTGTGTTTTCTCTTCTTTCCGTATCCTTGAGTTATTGTTTATTTTTGTTTTTTACATCGAAACAAAAGGCTCTTTGATAAAGTACCCACTGTTTCTGATCTTTTGTTATATACAAAGCTTTTAGTTGGATGTTTAATTCCTCGTTAATAATGGATAAGTAAATGTTTTGCTTTGTTAAGCTTTTATCAACCATTTATGAGTGCCCACCTTTATACCTTGAATTTTAATAGTAAATTAATTTAACCCGTTTCTTTCTGAGAAATATGGCAGGTATTACGTTTAATTATGCGATTGCGGACTTCAGAATAATTAATTACTAATTTTGCCTGGTAACAGATAATGTAGAATAATATATACCTATACTTCACGGGTTCAAAGTTATTAATAGTGATCGGAATAGGTAGAGCTAATGTACATGAAGTTAGTGGAACAGAGAGGAAAAGTTGACCTTCTAAGTTTTTTTTCGGTACAAGTTAGTCTCGGTTTTGAGACATCGTAAAAAATACATACCCATAATGGTGCTAACATTGGCTGTCATAAATAAATTACGATTTACAGTAAAATAATTAATTTCGATTCTTTTTGTCTTTCATTATTGATAAATATTAAGTAGAAATGACTTTTTTGGCTTTATCGGTTAAGAAAAACCATTTGAAAAGATGGCGCAGGAATACTTTGGTAACAGCTTGATCTCGTGAAACAGAAGCACATATTTTTTTACATATATGTTGTTTTTAAAGATATCATTCATTATTGTTACAGCAAGAAACGAAACATAAACAGACAAAATAACTTACTCGCTACTCTAAGCTTATCGATAACAGGAAATGTACGTAGTTACTTGTACCTTCGCACATCTATTGTTATCTATAAGCTCATAATTGAATAACGTAGTAACGATTAAGAGTAAGAGACAACTTTCAACAACAACGGAATAAGCTTATCTCTTGCTAGAGATAAGCTCGCCTTTGTACACTTATTTCATGTATATCTGTTATTTTCATTATTTGTGAGTAATAAAGAAATTATGAAATTATAAATAAGTATTCTGACTGTATGCGTTCTGAGAACTAAGTTATTATTATTGAGCTCGATGTCAGTTTGCGTTAGGTTTCTTGCTTTTCTTTTACAATAAAAATATGATTGACGACCAGAATGGCCGAGTCGGCAGTGACCCTGCCTACGAAGCAAAGGGTCCCGGGTTCGAATCCCGGTGGGGGTAAATATTTGCTGATGAGAACGGATGTTTGTACCCTAGTCATGGTAGATTATCTATCTAAGTATAATATGTATCTATCTAGGCTAGATCAATGTGTGTAGGGTATTATTTCTATGATTTACCAATGATATTTGTTAAACCAAAGTAATTTCTACCGAATTATTTGAATATTGGAATAAAAAACTGGAATAGAATTCAATTCTTTAGCTGTAAATTAATAAAATAACTACCTGGGCAGCCGAGCTTTGCTCGGTGATTGCAAAAACGGAGAAAAACGCGTTTTCCCAGAAATGGGAGCTGGCTACATCGATTTTCCCAGAAATGGGAGCTGGCTACATCGATTTTCCCAGAAATGGGAGCTGGCTACATCGATTTTCCCAGAAATGGGAGCTGGCTACATCGATCTTCGCGCTCAAAAACCCCCTAATAGCAAATTGTATTGAATGCGTTAGAGCCGCTTTCCAAATCTCAAAACATATTTACGTAAATAAATTAACGTAAATGTATAAATATACGTAGTTATGTATTTAAATACTAATATTGCTCGTTTCATAGTATAGGATTTACAAAAACCAATCCTAGCAACTTTACGGCACTTATATTAATACATTTCAACAATGGCCCAAAACCTAAAGAATTCTCCGCTTTAGCCTCTGTTCCACAAACTTTAGGTACATTAGCTCTACCTATTCCAATCACTGGTTTGAAAGTAATTAGAACAAATTAAATAGACATTATCTTTCATCACAATAGGTAAGTACTATCGACAAAAGTGAATCCTGACCCACAATGGAACCTTGTAAAATTAACACCGTGCACTTTACAAGGTTCCATTGTGGGTCAGGATTCACTTTTGTCGATAGTACATTATATCTACTGCTAGGCCTAGAGTAGCTTCACTATCCTGTTACATCTAAAAGAACTTATTATTAGAAACACAAATACTACTCGGTCAAGTTACTTAGTAATGCACGGTATGCTACTGCCTGTCAACTAAGACTCCTTCTCAACATGGCCGTGTCGTATGTACATTCTATTCACCTGTATTTAGCGACTGTCATAAGTCTGGTGCAAGTCGGCCTTAGTTCTTTAAAACGTAACAGGGTTGTGCCAGCAGTTACTCCAGGCCTAGCAGTAGATATAGTGTAAATGGTGCATGTAGTGCAAGTCGCCCTTTAATTAGTGAAATTATTGGAACGTTAAATAGAATATGGAATATCGGGCAAACTCATTTCCGCCAACTGTCACATGTAAATCGGGCGTTCGGCCAGTACGGGGATAATGGCCATCAGGATTTGTTCAACTGTACCATTCAGAGCGTTATCTATGGATATTCAAAGGGCACTGGAGAAGGACCTAAGGGCGAGTATCTCTACCTTTAGTTTGTTTGTTTACAAACACAAACACAGCATCTCAAATTTTCCTATTCTGGGTGGCAGAGGCTCTGTCACACCTGCGTTTATTAGTAAATCAATACACCATATCGCGTCACAGAGGTCTAGCCCCTCGCCGCAGTTCTAAAACCTAAGAAAATATATTATTTTGCTCAGTCCGTCGAGGATCTGGGAAGGATATTTCATAATAAGCAACACATTTTACCGAAAGTGGCTGAAGGTTGGCAATTAATATGTTTTCCTGCAGCTCTGGCAGCCCCTAATGGGAATACGGATTGAGTGTATGTAGTATTGTACCTATGTTGTATTAGTCAGTCTGTTTGTCGGTCCATTTTCAGTGTAACTACCGGACAACTGCAATCGAGCAATCTAGCTGAGAGGCACGTCTGTAGAATAATAATTAAGAACACGAGAAGAGAATCCCGGCTGGTAAAGAATAAAAATGCCGAGGTTTTGGACGTTTACATGTTTGTGAAGTCCCAGTTTCTGGTTCCCACGACACAGATTAATATAGAAAGACTGTGTAGTTAAATGTCATGGTATAGCTTGCCTTTTTAGAGACAAAGTCGTATTATGATTATTTATTACTAATAAATTATTAGGCATGTTTCTTTCTTCCATTTTGAGGGGTAAATCTAATTTGCTGCGCGGGCCAAAGCCAAGCGACGCAGATCCTGCTCCTGCTGCAAACATCCTGGTGAGGCAGGTGCTCATTATTGCGGCTTCCTGCATAGATTATTGCAGATGATGCCAGTTGTTGAGATAACTTTGAGGTTGAGGGCTTTACTTTCCATTGGATTTTAATTATATAGCAGCATATTTCGTCAGTTTTTCTGAAATAGTTTTTTGATGTTGATAATTTGTATGATGAATTTGATGATACGTAATTTTTTTGCCTCTTTTCTACATTGGACCACTGTGGGAGAAGTAGGTCAAAGAAAATCACTCTAATTTAAATCTCTTTTTTTTTTAAAACGCAGGTTTAGTTTAAATGGTGCAAAATTAACTAATAAATCTCGATTATATTAGATCGAAGTTATGAACTCAATTCGCTCATCTTTAATATAACTCCTTCTTCTCTCTCCCATTTCCTCTCTCTTTCGTAAAAGTTATTGTATGTATTTATATGTAAAGTGTAAGTAATATATTTCGGTACTTATTTAGTAGTTACTGTCTCTATTTTATAAATATTTAATTTATTCCTTGGCATTTTATTTATACTAGTTATTGTGCACTACCTACCTTTTATGATAATATTTCCTTTAACGTCTTGTTTTGCTGGAAGAAATCTCTTTTTAGAGAGAAGTTCGCCTTTGTAAATACAATTTCTTTAAATGTAACTTGTAAAATATTTGTGTGCAATAAAGTATTATGAATTATGAACACTTCTTCCAGGCGACAGATGACAGGTTTATGAAGATTTTGAAGGTTGCGCCCCTTTCACTAAGTCGGTCACGACTGCCCTATGATAATGAGCGCATAATATAATGCCTGTTGGTACGTGATGTGAGAACTAATACAGACCTTTGTAATGGAGGTGTCGGGGCTTGCAACTGACAATGTGTAACTGAGGTTCGCATATTGGATGGAAATGCCATTGAAGATAAAATAACTCTTTAGTTTAGAGCGTTTTCGACTGGCTTTAATTTCCACTGGTATTGGGTTTGAGAATGGGTTTAGGTTTCAATTAAACTTTGAGTTGATAGTTTTGCATCCTGGCCAGAGAAGACACAGGCCTGTTCGTTCATTCGGTATTTGAGAGGATATAAAAAATAGATTCAAAAAATTATTAAAAAAAAATTAGATTGATACAAAATAAATACAACCTTTTGGAAATATATTGAATAATTACAATGCAGAAATTCAACGATAATTACAAAATTACAACTATTACTTAAATTAAACGGATGTTGTAATACGTCATAACATAATATAATCCTATTTCATTAAACAATTAATGCAAATCTCGATTTATTTACACAAAATAATACAAAAGTTATTCTTCTTCACCCTCAGACGAGTCAGATTCCGTCTAATCTAGATTATTTCTAACTAAATTACTAGTAGGTGGTGAAATGGCCACTGTAGGCGGGATAATTAGGTCGCGGACTTCAGGCATTAACTGTTCGGTCCTTTTTCTAGGAATGTCTCTGAGTAAGGGTCAGATGACGCCAAAATAATGTGCATCAAGTCTCTATTCGTGCCAATACGTGACGTCTTGCGAGTATTATGCAGCTGTTAACGGCGTTTATCCCACGCATTGACGATCCGAATGGCCGAGTCGGCAGTGACCCTGCCTACGAAGGCAAGGGATCCGCGTTCGAGTCCCAGTGGGAGCAAATATTTGTTTGACGAGAACGGATGTTTGTACTCTAGTCATGGTTGTTTATCTATCTAAGTATAATATTTATCGGTGAGCGAACGAGCTCCTACATAAATCAGGGACTTGTTCACGCAGACAAATATTAAATACAAACTGAAAACATACTTTCTCTCAAAATTATTAGGGTTGAATACTACTTGAGAACTGCACACTCTTTTTTGAACTTTAATTGTATATAGCTTACTTGAATTTAGATATAGCCATAAATACTGTATATTGAGTAGATAACACCACACACAAACCTCAGTGGTTTAAGTGGTGTTCAAGTACTCTGTTATTTTTAATATGTCAATTAAAAAATTAAAAAATAAAGTATGTGTATCGTTGTCTAGTACCCAAGATACAGGGAATACTAGTTTGGGGCTAGATCAATGTGTGTCAATAGTGTCCAAGGTATTATTATTATTATTATATTGGATGAAAATGCCATTGAAGTTAAATAACTCTTTAGTTTAGAGTGTTTTCGACTGGCTTTAATTTACACTGGTTGGAGAATGGGTGTAGGTTTCAATTAAACTTTGAGTTGATAGTTTCGCATCATGGCCAGAGAAGACACAGGCCTGTTCGTTCATTCGGCATTTAGAGATATAAAAAACCTAAAATTCTACTTTATTTCCTATAGACATAGAACACAGCACATATCTTAATATGTCATACTTAAGTGAATTGGCAGCTGGCACAGATAATCTTACCTATCTATTTTAAAAAGATAGCTTAGCTATATCTATTGGTATTATCCGTATCATGGTAGGTACATAGAAACGAATCTGAATTAGATAGCTTACTTAGTCTCGGATGCTTAACCAACAACTCAAAGTTGATGGACGCTCACAGTCATGGAGTCACCGTAACTCGCTCGAGCAATTACATTTAAATGGCAAACACCAGTTCTACCGGTGATGGAAATCACCTTGAGGAAACCTTCATTACTCCATAGCTGCGGCGATGGGCTAACCCCCTGTCACGCAAAATTTAATATTGAATAACTGGCTCAAAGTGGGCACAATCGTGCCTCTGCCACCCCGTATGGGAAAAGGCGTGACGCTATGTTATGTTATGTGGTTATGTTTGAGCAGCAGACGATGCCTTCGACCCTTAGACTGAAGCTTCAAATGAAGCTTTCCCTGACACACAAGAGGAAAAAGGAAACCGTCGTTTATCTCTAAAGATAGAAAAGGATAGCCTGAGTTAATATTTTAATCAAGCAATATATTACAGAAAGGTTCACAATCTGCATCTTCGACGCAAGTCTTCAGACAAAATGGCGGTAGATGCATTTTTACTATCGCACACTATCACTATACATATTGAAAGCTGTAAATAGAGCCAGAAAGGGAGGCATTCAGAGCCTCACTTTGAAATCTAGTCTATGGTCAACTGTCAAATCATGGCGTAAGCAGCCCCCATAACCACTGACCTGACTGACTGACGAAACCGACACTTAACACTGACCTGTGAGACAGAAGTTGCCTCACCCGCACTTAATTTTAATATCTATTCTTATAGACCAAATCATCGATTCGGAATGCACGTGACCTGCATAACCATTCAATTCCACTGAAAATATCTATTCGATGTTTCTTTGAAAGGTTTTCCAACAGGGCCGTATCAAGGCGCACAGAATCGGGGGTCGTCGCCCGCGGGGCGCAAGGCGGGCCTATCGATTACCTTCCTGCGGCCGCAGCAGAGCATCCTCCGTGCTCGGGGGTGTCCCGGTGACGTCTTGAGCCTGGCCAGTTTCCGCCACTGCATGGGGAGGGCGTTATGGCCGGGCGTGGGCGGCCATCGCGGCGGGACTGCGCGGACCCGGCGGCGGGTCGGGGCGGAATGGCGGCGGCCGGGAAAGGCGCGCATGCGCGGGGAAGGGACGGTTGGGTTGCTAGGGTGGCGTGGTTTGCGTTGGACGTGGGTAAGAAATCGCTTAATGTTTTCTAAAACCTGGTCCGGTCGTAACCATGGTTGTGGTGCTAATGATTCTTAGCGCTTAACATACATAAGTCATAACAAGAAGTCGTTTTTAGGGTCCCGTACAGAAACAAGGAACCCTTATAGTTTCTTCAAGTCTGTCTGTCAGTCCGAATGTCACAGCAACTTTATGCAGAAACTAATAGAACTACAAAGTTGAATCTTGGTATGTAGATGTATTCTGTAAACCGCTTTAGAATTTTATACAAAAATTTAAAATTTAAAATAAATACATGGAACTGAAGCCAAAAAATATTTTTTTCATCAAATCTATATGTGTGGGGGGGTGTCTTTAGATAGGTCTTTAAAGTTTAGGTTTCTGAAACCATTTTTCCTCCAAGTAAATTGTTAAAGAGACAGACCCTTCCAAATTGGAAAAATGTGTCCCCCCCCCCTAACTTTTAAAGTAAGAGAGTGAAAAATCTACAAAAATATATGCTGTATATCTCAGTACACACTTTCAACGAAAATTGGTTTGAACATAATAAAATAAGTAGTTTTTAAGATATTAAACATTTATTAAAAACTGCAAAGATAACTTTGTCATTCATACAAACCCTATGAAAAACATAGTTACAACACAAACATCCAGTCACATAATTGTTGCTACCTTCATAGGCGAATCCTTCTCATGAAATTCTATTCAAGCGATTACTTCATCAGTCTTTAAATTATTTCAATATTTCAACTTCACATTTCATCAAAACTCTTGCAGCTCATTTCACTCATTAACTCATTTTCTAAACGTCAACACAACTGCTCAAAATTACGGTCCTCAAGCAAACCAAGCGTGTTACAGCTGGCGTTTACACTGCACCCTCCTGGCAACATCGCATATTACAGCTGGCGTTTACACTGCACCCTCCTGGCAACATCGCATATTACAGCTGGCGTTTACTCTGCACCCTCCTGGCAACATCGCATATTTCCCCCCTCCCCGCGCCCCGCCTCGCCCCCGCGATTAATAATTCTGGCTACGCCACCAGTGCGTATGTGGGTTACTTCTTTTTTCGGCGATCGATGCCTTAAGCGGTGCAGTTAGACGACCTACAAATTGAGTTACAATCGGATAAGCGAGCCACGTCGGGGCATGAGGATGATAGTTTTCTGGCTCTGGACGCTAGGCCATCTCGGTTGCGGGGCACTATATCTGTATATATCAAGACACACCGCAGTGTCCAGCCTAGTTTAATGTATTATCGAAAGCGTATGTGCATAGATTAGAACCGTGACCTCTTTAGCGTGATGGCCTCTTTGGAGATCGCTTTACAATTTTCTTACTGAAAGTTCTAATATTACAGTATCTGTGCTGAAAGCCCATCTTAATTACCATCAATTGTCTCCGATGGCTAATTATCTACACCATGTGGGCCATGTGATACTCGTAGTATTTACTGATGACAAGATTAAGAGATCTAAAAATAATTTTGTGGTAGTTTAGTCACCCTTTTCCTCAGTGGTCCAATCTAGAGAAGAGGCAACAAAAATACGTGTGTTAAGCCTATTTGTGAATATGTACTGTAATAAATACTTTATGAGTAGGCAGACAATCATCCCACCTGGGAAACGGATCCTATTACAAATTCAAATTCAATGTTTGAGTGGCATCTTAATAATTTTACAGGAAGGAAGTGGGTGAAGAAAAACAACATCAATGAACTGGATATACCTATTACCTATATAAGCATAGCGTAGCCGCAAGCTGGTATCTCGTGCTTATGTACACTTGTAGAGACTACATGCGATTGTGTGCGTTTATGCCTCTCCTAAGCCTTTGTAGTATTGGAACACATATGTGTTTCGTAGCAGCGTAGCCGCCTACTACGGCGTAGCAGCTCGTAGACTCGCGGCATAGCGTAGGCGAGAAAGAAGTACACACACACAATTAACTTTCTCTATGGTATACAGCACAGACTACCCTAAACTAGTTAAGGCTGGGCAAACCGACAGTGTAACTTGGAATTTCACATTCAGCTTGACTTTTAGATGAACAGGAATTCATAGTTAAGAAAGTCTTTTATCACATATGAGAGGTATTTGATGGGTAAGATAGGCAGGGCCAAAAATATTTTTTTATCAAACATAATTTCTCGCAAACGTGACAGTTCAGGATTTTAAGTTATATAAAATTTTTGTTAAGTTAATGGTCCTCTATCGATGTATGGAACTTTCAATGTGCGCCACCAAATTGAAGAAAAAAAGGTGGAATTTTTCTTTTTCAACTTGGTTCGGAGGTCCTTACTTCAATAAGTTACGAGATACCATTGTAAGTGATACTCGTATCTCAAAAGATAGAACGATTGATTTTTCGAAAATGCCGTCATAAAAGCCTGGCTTTACAGCAGAGGATTTTTTTTTTCACTTCAAAGGCATGTTAAAACCAAATCTCACGACACAGATGCCTAGAATAAGTTTTGTTAGATTACTTGAATAATACGGAATTGGAAATTTTGGAAAAAGAAATCAATGATTTTTAAAAATCGCAATCATCAGCTATGAACTGTGAAATTCTGGGAATTTTCGTCAAAACCATAAAACATCGATAAAAACGAAGCGTCACTGTCATCTTTGGCTGACACAAATTGTTCTAAATGGTCTGTTCTAACTTTGTTTGGAAGATTTATATCGATCTATAAACACCCTGTATATAGAGGACCAACAGAGCAACATAACTTAAGATGTTTTATCACGATACGTTCAATATCAAGTACATAAATTCAAATACGGGTGCAAAATTGTAAAAAAATATATCGTCCTAAACTATTATTATTATTAAACTGATTTTGTGATAACTTCGGGAAACTGTTTTATCGAGCAAAAATAATCGAATTACGTATACACTTTGGCGAATGCAAGTTGACACCCATGATCAACAAGCTAGCCTAAAGTAACAACTGTTCTAATACTCCTATTTTGCGTAACTTTAGATTTCCAAATGGCTTGTGTTTAAACGATTTCCAAAAAAATCAAAAATGTACTACCAATAAATTCGAAATGACTGCCAGAATGGATAAATGATCACCAAATTGTGTTTATATAATGTTCACCAAACTTCTTTTTATGTTTTGTGTACATGTTCAACCTAACACGAAGGATAAAGGGGGCTTCGCTTCGCTCACCCCCTTTATCCTACTGCAGTATTCTGCCCTGATATTCTCTGCAACTTTTGGTGATCATTTATCCATTTTGAGTAAGAAAAAATAATATTGGTGATCGTTTATATTGTAGCGTTTACCAATGGCTGTTTTCGGCCTAATGCGTCGCCTTAATTCTACAATAACATTGAACTTATTAACACATGCTCATAGTAAATACAAACACATTAAGGATGACTTGCACCAGATTTTTAACGCCCGCTAAGAACAGTTTAATAAAAACTTAAGTACACCACTGTCAAGTTACGAAGTGAATCACGGCAATATTATTATAAGACATGTCAGCCAGGTTCCTAATTAACATAGTCGTGTTGTATAAAGTTGTTTTTAAACTTCATTGAATGTATAAGTCGGGTGCAAGTCGCCCTAAGTTATGTTAATGAGACACGTCTTATATATATATAAGACCTTTCGTGCCCCGGGAAATCCATTTACGCAGTGTTGTGATAGGAAAAGTGAATTAATGAACCGTTTCCATATCAAAATATCTGCTTTAGGGACAATTTTTATAACCAAATCCCAATTATGTAGGCCCCGAAGCTCAAATGGGTTTTGGTAATCAAATTTAGCTCTCAGTTAAAGCTCTTAACATGTGGAATACGCGTACATGATATGAGCGTTCCGCGCAATATAAATTTTTATTAATAGCTCAAAAGTGGGTGCTGATGTGATTATGAATTCAATTATGAATTCAAATGCTAATCACGCTATCTCGTACTAACTTAGTTTGCTGAAAGAGATATCTGGTTAGAGATAAGCTCGCCTTTCTACACTGTTTTTATTCAACTGCAGCGAAGCCTCACCCGACTGTGGCGAAACTTAAAATAATGGTTATGAGTTTGGCCCGTATGTATGACTGACATAGTGTTGTTTGCTGATGATACCTACTTCAATGATCTTCAACATTGAAAGACAAAAAGAAGATTTTGATAATGTTAGTGGTGTATAGTCTGTAACCTTGAATTGGTTCACAGTGAATAATTTAATTGCTAAACTCTGGTAAAATCAAGTGTATCAAATTGTCACTTTGATTCCCAAATGTCAGGCAAGTTGAGACCAGTTTAGTGTTAGACAACAGCACGTTAGAATAAGTAAATGATACGAAGTTTCTTAGAATAACAATTGATAGTAAATGGCAGTGGGGACCCCACATAGATAAATTAGCTGGTAAATTAAGATCTGCGGCTTACGCTGTTAGGAACATCAGACAAAACACGGATGTGGCTACATCTAGGCTAGCATATTTTAGTTACTTCCATAGTGTCATGTCCTGTGGTATATTGTTGTGGGGGGAACCAGCGGATATTCAAACTATTTTTATTTTACAGAGTCTATTCGAGAAATTTATAATTTAAAACGAACAGACTCCTTAAAACAGCTTTTTAAAGAAATTGCCGTACTAACTGTAAATTTATTTTCGAAAATATAATGTAATGTACGCAAGAACCTTACAACATTTTCGAAACTTAGCGATAGCTGTAATGTTAACCTAAGAAATAATCACAGACTTTGTGCGCCCCGGTTTTGACTCGCGAAGGTTCACAATGCTTTCAAGTGTCAGTGCATGCAGTGCTCTACTACAATAAGATACCTCTGGAGATTTCGAAATTGCCATTTGAGCAATTTAAAAAGCATGTTAAAGCGACTTTGTTGAAAAAGGGATATTACAATGTTCAAGATTACTTTAATGATGGGGCTGTATGGGGTTAATCTGGCTCAACACAGACTTTGCTGTTAATAATTTTAAATTATTTATTCCTGCTTATTAATAATAATAATTTAAAAAAACATATTTGTATTATTTAAGCACAACCAATTTTGAAAAGAGATCAAAAATCAATCTTTTGTAGTTTCTACGCCCTACTTCTCCCACAGTAGTCCAATGTAGAGAAGAGTCATAAAATGGCGTTTTCTAAGGCAAATATAAATATATACTTGTATATGTTAATATCTATAATAATAAAGTACTTTGACTTTGACTTTATGTCCATTCATATGAGCCCTCGTAACGACTCAACGGCTCAAGTGATTTTGATAAATGATACATCATTATATTCGTCGTGATAGCGCTACTGTCACTCGATACATAAAATCGCGCACGAAGGGTTCCGTACCACCGTTCAATGGAAGCGATGGTGTGGAGTGAATAGTTTGGATTTTACACAGCAAAATATTGTTTACAAAGTTATTGGTGCGGTTACTTTCACACTCCATGTACGTAACCAGGTGCATCCATAAGTTTGTATGTGGTATTGAAAGAATTGTTGTATGGGAGCCCCCTTAAATATTTCTTTTATCCTGTTTTTTAGTATTTGTTGTTATAGCGGCAACATACATTTATGTTGCCGCTATAATTTATTATGTATTCATAATCTGTGAAAATTTCAACTCTCTAGCTAGCTAGGTTCTTGAGATACAGCCTGGTGACAGACGGACGGACGGACGGACGGACAGCGGAGTCTTAGTAATAGGGTCCCGTTTGGAACCCTTCGGGTACGGAACCCTAAAAATGACTTGTTGTATGGAAGTAGTCTTAAATATTTATTTTATAATTTTTTTAGTACTTGTTGTTATAGCGGCAACAAAAATACATCATCTGTGAAAATCTCATCTGTTTAACTATCATGGTTCAGAGATACAGCCTAGTGACAGACGGACAGACAGACAGACAGACGGACTGCGGAGTCTTAGTAATAGGGTCCCGTTTGGCCCCCTTCGGGTAAGGAACCCTACGCACAATGGCGAATTTTATACGCGGGGCTAAAAATTGTGTTTTAAGACCCTTTGGTATCTAAATAAAGGATTGAAAATTTCTTGATCTCAGAGATACATAATAGGGCCAATCAAACAGGATTATTTTAAACAAGCTGTCTATTGTAGCGATTATGATTGGTCGAATTGTTTTGTAATGCGATTCAAATTACAAGAGTTGCCTCGCGAGCGTCCCAGACCGCGGCGTGGTACAATCCATAAATACATAAATATAAAGAAAATATAAAAATAGGTAACAATAATGGAAAATATATATAATGTCACACGAACTGTCCTTTAAAGCGACTGTAATTTGAATTTGAAAGGAATCGGGATCTGTCAAAAGACACAGAATCGAGCAGATTTACATAAATCTCTGATCGAATACAACATGCATTTAAACTTTGACGCCCTTATAGATGTAATCTTCACCGAGCAGAGGCGGGGCAACGAAATGCAAAACTTGGAAGTTTATTCAGCCTTCAGTAAATCTAGATATGTAGTTCTGTTCTGCAGTGTCAAATTGGAGTCCGTGATCCTAGCATGAAAGTACGATTTGGACAGATTCTGATTTACACATATTAAGTGTGTTGATAGATATACATGTGACCGAATTTTCAGAATTTGTTTGTACACAGGGGCTTAAAATATTTCACAAAAACACATCCTGCTAGAATCACGTTTAGAAACGTGATCCTAGCTTGAAAGTGTGAAATCGAAAGATTTCACTTATATGGGCATTTAGTGTGTCGTGAATGGTAAATGTGACCGAAAAACCATTTTTTTTGTGTCCACGGGTTTCAGAGATATTCCATTTCCTGCTAGGATCACGTTTGATCAAATAGGTACTGGTTTGAGAAAACTACTGAACACACAAATATTAGTGGTAATTTGTTTGTTTGTTTCGAATTTATCGATCATTACACCGTTTGGGAGTTTTTGGTAAATCTTTGAAATACCTTAATGGCTTAATATCTCCCTAACAAAGCAACGCAAAGTCGAACGAGAGATATCTAACGATACATCTTACTTAATAATATCGCTACACCGAATTGCAAAAGCCTAGGATAAGCCGTTTCACCAAAACAACAACTTTTGTGAATAATTTGGACAAAAATATTTGGACCCCAAAATAAGCAGGATATACTTTGTTTACAGCAAAATTTTTACTACTAGCACATAGTGTGTCGTATTTAGTATTATTAACTTTATCTACACACGTATCATAAACCCTCTTTACTGCGTCCAAAAACCGCATGTTACGACCAGCATAATGATATACTACTTGGTAAAAACTCATTTCTTATTTGAATATTATGTGATGTTGTTGATGACTGTGATGTTGGTAATACTGAACAAGCTAAACAAGTGCAGAGCAATGAACAATGCCACAATGCCGGTCGAACAAGCGGTTCTTGAACACTGATGTGTTTAATCAAAGAGAGCTTATGATATGTGTGTAGATAAACTAGTGTATGTAACTGTACATAATTAGGCATTAACACTCTCGAGCGATATTATTATGAAACTCGCCTTTGAATGACCTCCACTATGTATCAGTCACATATACTACTATTTAAAACCAAAAAGTCGTAGAAATACAGTACTTTTTTGAAAATTGCAATTTCAACGACAATACGACCAAATTAAAGTGATGATCCAAAAGCATCCGTGGAGTACTTGAGACATACCATCATCATTTTGCAGCGTTACCTAGTGACCCTGTTTCCTAGTCCCGGGTTCGAGTCCCGGTGGGTACAAATATTTGTTTGTTGAGAACGGATGTTTGTACCCTAGCCATGGTTGTTAATAATAGTTATCTATATAAGTATGTGTATCGTTGTCTAGTACCCAAGATACAGGGAATCCTAGTTTGGAGCTAGAGCTATGTGTGTAAATAGTGTTCAAGGTACTATAAAGATTTTAAACCATATGCCATGGTATTAAAATTCAAAACCTATAACGCGAAAATGGCATCATATCATGCCTTGGGTCGTTGAGAGGAAGAGCATATTGTAGTTTAAATATCAAACGCGTTATAAATTATCACGAAAACTTCAATCGTTTGTCACGGCAATACATATGCAATTTTGCAGTAGATAAATCTAAAACCCACCTGCAGAAGCTGGACAATCAGAACAGTTTGAGTCCAGGATCTTACTCACAATTACGAATTCAGAAATGTTGTGGTTGCTGGAATTCGACATGAACTTCGCCATAATGATAATTTTGGTAACTTGAGGTAAATTTCACGAATAGGCTTTTTCAAAATTTGCCGCTCTTGTCGTAACGAATAAAAACGAAACGATACTAGTAGTTTATGTGACTGCTGCATAATGGAGGGCATTAAAACTCGAGAGTGGGTTTATGAAACGAGCCGAAGGCGAGTTTCATAATAATATCACTCGAGAGTTTTAATGCCTAATTATGTACAGTTACATACACTAGTTTATCTACACACATATCATAAGCTCTCTTTGATGTGTTCAGGAACCGCATGTTTGACCAGCATTGTGGCTCTGCAATTGTTTAACTTGTTCTGTTGTACCAACTTCTCGCAGGCGGGCGTCGGCGTTCGAAATTTGAATGTCAGTACCAACTTCACAAACAAACTAGGGACGGCACGCGGGTGGGCGTCGGCGTTCGAAATTTGAATGTCAGTACCAACTTCACAAACAAACTAGGGACGGCACGCGGGTGGGCGTCGGCGTTCGAAATTTGAATGTCATTAGATGTAGAAAAACTACACATAATGACCATAATGTGTAGTTTTCCAGATAGGAAACGAGTTTTTACCAAGTAGTTTAACATAATGCTGATCCTAACGTGCGGTTTTTGAACGCAGTAAAGAGGGTTTATGATACAGTGTGTAGATAAAATATAAAACAAGACGCTGAATATAATAATATAACCTACCACAGACATATAATTATATAATTATATATAGAGAGGTTACTCATAGATCACAGACTTTACAGGGTTATAGTATATAGATTGACGTTTGACAATGTTTTTCTTTTGTAGGTAAGACAATTTTTTCATACATCTTATGAAGATGTCATAGAACGTCAAATAAATGTCATTGTCTTTTAAAAAATATCTTATAATATACAGGGTGTCCGGTAGATCGATGCAAAGACTTAAACCTAAGTTAGTACAGACCGTTTAGAACCATTTGAGCCAAACATACTTACATATGGCGAAGTCTTACCGTTACATTTTTATTGATGATTTTGTGTTTTTCAAGAAAATTTCCAGATTTTCACAATTTCGTGATTATCCTTGCGAAACTTAACAATAATTGGATTATTTTACAAATGATTCTAATAAATCACTTAATAAGGATTCTTATAAATCTTGATTTGTGCATCTGCTACGTCAGACTTGGTTTTTAAAGACCATTGAAGAGTAATTTGGCTCAAATGGTTCTAATTGGTCTGTACTAACTTAAACCTAAGTTAGTACAGACCATTTGAGCCAAACATACTTACATATGGCGAAGTCTTATCGTTCCATTTTTATTGATGATTTTGTGTTTTTGAAGAAAATTTCCAGATTTTCACAATTTCGTGCTTATTTTTGCGAAACTTAACAATTATTGGATTATTTTACAAATGATTCTAATAAATCACTTAATAAGGATTCTTATAAATCTTGATTTGTGCATCTGCTACGTCAGACTTGGTTTTTAAAGACCATTGAAGAGTACGGCTAATTTCTATAATCAATAAAATAAGTTTTTCGGACCTAGTTTAACAAAAACAAGTGAAAATTTTTATGTGCAAATCTCAATAAAAACATTCTTAGTTAATGATCTTTCATTAAAGGTATTATTGACGTAGATACCTCACACATTCTTGAAGTTATGACCTACTTACCAGTTTTACGGAGAAAAATAGACATTTAGACAGTCTTTTTAATTAATTAAATCTATACTATTCATGATCGAAATGAGATCCTTGGTTCCTCACACAGACAAGAGCCCGTCTTCGGACTTCTGTGGCCGTGGTTTTGAGCATCATTTAATCTTTCATGAGATCGAAAGCCATTCTTATTTTTGAAATCAAATAAGAGAGATCCAACCAACGAAAATCTTCCAACTTTCAAATGCCTCCGTAACCTGTGCAACCACATAGTACGGCGATGCCAAGCGACGCCACATCCATGAGTGTAAAGAGATGTACTGTACACCCCAGCTTAGGTCTGGAAGTTCCTTAAACCCTTGGTATTGCCAAGCCCCAGGAATCCTCTTCAGGTAATGTCGATCTCAACGGTCTCAACCAGTTTTTCTCTGCTCCCCTCGTCGTGATGGACCCTGCCGCTAAGGAGGCAACCCTTCGTCCTTCGTCTACGGTTTAGGGATGCAGTCTGCACCTCACCGTTCAACTTCAGCTTCGTTGGAATCGGCCCAGTCAGAAAGGCAGTGCTAGCTATCACATCCAAAGCTGCTGGTGGCGACAACGTGAGCCATCAAATGATCCACAGCGTCCTTGAAGAGTTGCTTCCTCCAATTACTTACATTATCAACTTCTCTTTATCTGATAGCTCCTTTCCTAGTCTGTGGAAAAAATCTATCTAACCCATTCTCTCCAAGGTCCTTGAATCCATAGTCCACTCCCAACTCTCCAACTACCTTTCATCAAACAAACTTCTCAATCCGTACCAATCTAGGTTCAGACCAGGGCATAGTAGTACCACAGCACTTTTAAAAGTCAGTGATGAAATACAGCTAGCCATGGATCAGAAGTTGGCCACGGTGCTGGCCCTGCTTGACTTCAGCAATCCTTGTCTCACTGAGCTGTGAATGTATCCTTCCACGCTGCTAACGGTTCGTCTCATACCTGAGAGGTCGTCAGCAACGAATGAAGTCTGAAGAGACTGAAACTCAATGGTGTGATTTTTCCTCAGGAGCGCCTCAAGGTGGTATTCTCTCTCCTTTTCTATTTTCAGTCTTCATAAACTCCATCTCCGACGTCCTCTCTTCTTCGTATCATGTGTACGATGATCTCCAAATGTATCGCCACTTCTCGCCCTGCGATGTAGCTTCATCTATAGAGACACTGAATGCTGACCTCGAGAATATGAAAGAGTGGGCCTCATCATACGGGCTGTTGGTGAAACCGACCAAATCAAAAGCCATGATTTTAGGAACCAGGCACAATCTCTCCTTATTACAAAAGCCCATTGTCCGTGTATCATACAATGGCATTACAATAGAGTTAACTGATAAAGAGAAAAAACTCGGGATTATTTTTGACAGCCAGCTGTCTTGGTCTCCACATGTTACCGAGGTCAGCAGACGGGTCTTTGCGTCCTTCCACTCCCTCAGACGACTGCAGTACTTCCTGCCGCGGCAGACCAAAATCACTCTTGCACAATCCCGTCTCCTACCGCTAATCGACTACGCCGATGTCAGTTGGGCAAGCGCGAACGAAGATCTACTGAACAAACTCAAACGACTTCAGAATCTCGGGATTATCTTCGGGTTGCTCAAATTCGATCATGATTCTCAATATCGCAATGAGTTGGGGTGGCTTCCGATTCGTCGTCGCCGAGACTTTCATATTCTTTCGTATCTTTTTAATATATTGAATAATCCGCGCTAACCCAGCTAGCTTCGACAGCGCTTTGAGTATCTCTTTTCACGAGATCGGCACCGGAGATCTCACACGGCCTCACTCTTAGCCACACCAAGGCACAACATCTCGGCATACAAGCACTCCTTCAGGTTGCAGGTGGTCCGACTGTGGAACGCACTTCCTTGCAATATAAGAGACAGTCCCACTCTTTTCTCTTTCAAAAACCGAGTAAAAGAGCACTTCGTATCCCTTTCATGACATTAGTTATAGAATGTATATTATAACTATAAGTACTGGTTTATGTAGATATTGATACTTATTTAGTAGTTTGGTATATATGTATTTTATTTTCCATATTTTATAGATATTTAATTTATTTATTTAATATTTATTATAGATAAGTTATTAAATATTGTGCACTGCCTACTCTTTCATGGTAAATTTTCCTATCATGCCTTGGTTTTCTGGAAGAAATCTCTTTTTAGAGATAAGCTCGCCTTTGTACATGTTTTTCACAAATGTAACTTTTTATTTATCTTTGTGCAATAAAGAATTATGAAATTATGAAATCAACTCTTCTTTTGTGTTGATGGCTACGTTGGAATGGACCAGTTCTTTGGCTCTGCCCCACACAAAATAGTCCATTGGGGTCAGGTGATGTACTAGCAAGAACTAGCAAGCCAAGGAATTAGCCCGTCTCTGCCGATCCAGCAATTGGGATAACAGTCGTCACTTCAATAGTCCAATGTGCTGAACCGCCGTCTTGTTGGAATATGAGTTCCCGATCTATCGGAGCTCCAGACTCTTCCTACAAAACCGGGAGGTCGTTCTGGATAAAATCCAAGTAGTTTTGGCCGTTTAAAGTATCTGGTAAGAAGTTTGGCCCAATCAACGTCCTGCCTATCACCCTGGCCCTCACATTGACTGAGAATTTCCTTTGGAATGACACCGCCTTTTTCGAATGTGGATTTTTATGCTTGTCAGCCCATTTATGTCTATTATGGAAGTTCGTGATACCTTCTCTGGAGAACTTGCTCTCGTCAGTGCACTGGAACTGTGGCGATAGACTAGCCCTTTGTCACTCATAATGGAATTGGATAACTTGTTGACTTTAGTTATTTCTACAGCATTATGTCCTATGGAATTTTGCTTTGGGGCTGAGCTGCTGATATTGACTCAATTTTCGTTCTACAAAAAAGGTCTATTAGAGCAATTTATAACCTCGGTAGTCGTGACTCCCTGAGGGAACTGTTCAAAGTAATACGCATTATGACTGTACCGTATTAATATATTTATGAAAATGTCATGTTATAGGAAGAACATAAATAACTTTACTAAAAATGTTGACAGACACAAGCGAAATAATATAAGCGGAAATAAAAATGACTAGCCCTCTTACTATAGATAAGCTAAAGTTAGAACTTCATTTGTGGACCTACAATACTACAACAAAATAGCGGAAGACATATTAAATTTGTCAGAAAAGAATATCACAGGTTAGATGATTACATTAATGACAAAGAGGTATGGAGCTCTGATTTTCCAGCCCATCACAACCACCCACGCACACATTTGTAACACAAGACATTTATTTATTTATTTATTTATTTTCTCTATTTAGGACATCAACAGCAAATTACAAAGTAGTACTTAACATCAAAATTAAACATAAGTATTGCCAATAACAGATATCCCCTAATTTAACATGTGAAATTGAAGTTGCGGCGGAAAAACAAACCATTACCTAAATTATGATTATTAGATATATGAATATTATATATTATTATGAATATTTAAATACTTACTACTTATATAAACAACGGATATGAAATATAGATAGATACCTACAGATCTACATAAAATAAATATGTATTCAATATATACATACAATACAAATATATGTACTACAATATAAGAAATAAATACCTATATAAAAATATAAAAGTAAGAGCCTTTGGACCTATTAGAATTAATCAGTCAAATTGTCATCGCTGTCTGGATGCAACAAATTATCAACAATATTGCGTCTGAAAGTTGTTTTGGAGTGCTGGAATAGATCTACAGAGTTAAAGTCTTTGTTGTATGTGTTAGCTATACGAGTTAAAGGTTCGTTATTCGCATAATTAGTGCGATGTCTTGGTGCATATAGAAGTGGAGTGTGGCGGGTGCGACGCCTAGGAGTTACAAAAGCAATAGCGGACAGTAGTTCTGTAGAATCAAGCCTACCACGAAGAATGTCATAGAGGAGCATCATATCCAATACTGTCCGCCTCTGTTCTAATGATAAGATGTGATGTTTTTTGCATCTGCCTTCATAAGAAGTATGAGAACGTCGTGTTTTGTAGTCAAGAAATCTCAAAAATCGTTTTTGAATATTCTCGATACGATGCTTATACACGTCATATTGAGGAGACCAGACACTGCATCCGTACTCCAAAATACTACGCACATAGGAAAAGAAAACTACTTTGATACATAAAGGGTCATTGAAGACGGAGCATGTCCGTATAACAAAACCAAGATTTTTATAGGCTTTATTGCAAATAATTTCAATATGTTGATCTAAAAGAAACTTACTGTCGAAGTAAATGCCCAGGTCGCAAATTAAAGAGACTCTATCAATAGTTGTATTGGTAATTGTGTAATTATTAATGATTGGTTTTCTTTTACGGGTAAAAGTTATGACTTGACATTTCTGGGCGTTAACTGTTATACGGTTTCTAATGTAGTATTCCTCAAGATTATACAGGTCGTTTTGTAACCTGGAGTAGTCATGTGAATTATTTATATCAAGGAAGATCTTAGTGTCATCGGCATACATGAGAAATTTTGCATTCTTAAGACATGTATAAACATCGTACAGATATGCGTTGTAGAACAGAGGCCCGAGATGGGATCCCTGGGGGACGCCAGATGAAATTGTAACGTAATCGGATTTAAATCCACCCATAACAACTGCTTGAGACCTATTTGAGAGATAGGATTCTACCCAGCGAAGCAAATCTCCGTGGATACCAAAGCGATGGAGTTTCTGCAGAAGGATGACGTGGTCTACCCGATCAAACGCCTTCTCAAAATCTGTGTAGACCACGTCAACCTGGCTGCCTTTTTCCATCGCGTTAAGAACAAAACTAGAGAAGAGCGTAAGATTAGAGGTAGTGGACCTACCTTTTAAAAACCCATGTTGTTCATCGGGGATTCCTTTGGACAATACTGGATAAATCTCATCATAGACTATCTTTTCAAAGATCTTACTGATGTATTCAGGATTGAAATTGGTCTGTGCTTCTCAATTTTAGTGGTAAGTCCTTTTTTGTGAATTGGAACAATACGTGCTTTCTTCCAAATAATTGGGAAGGTGCCTTCGTGAATAGATTTATTGAAGATGATCGATAGAGGATAAGCTAAAGAACTTGCACATTTAACTATGAAAATGGAAGCTACATTATCGTCTCCAGCCCCTTTACTAGTAGAAAGTTTTTTTAGTAGAAGATTGACTTTAGATTCTGAAATTTGCATTGTATGAATACCATCGTAGTCACCGTATTGGGGTGGGGGTAAATCAATAGTAGGGTACGATGAAGCTTTAGGAGAGAACATTCTCATAAAGAAGTCATTGAAACCTTTAGTGATATCGGAACCATTATTAAGCTGCGTATTACCTACTGTAACAGGGTTGGGATACTGACTTCTACCTCTTTTTGATTTGACAAATAACCAAAAGTTTTTAAGATTCGATTTTATTGAATCCTGAGCATTAATGGTCATATCTTTGTAACAGTCTTTATGAACTTTGTGGTAACGGTTCCTCAAAAGAGAAAACTCTTGGTAGTCATTAAGATTGCCATATTTCTTCCAACGCATAAGCGCATAGAAGCTCATAAGAGCTCTGTCTTTCTGATGAATTATTTTAACTAAATTACGCGAGTACCAAGTAGGATAATTATTGTTTTTATGAAATCAGAAATCAGAAATCAGATATTTTATTGTGGTACGTAGTTTAATGTAGATGTTACATAGTATGTTTTGTCCTTACGTCCAGCCGCGAGGCGTACAAATAATACAAATAACCAAATAAACAACAGGTGAGTTAAAAAATATAGGCAACAAACAATACATTAAACCATTACAATATTACAATGATGTCAAAAAAAATAATGTCAAATATATTATTATTGTATGTCATATGTAAAATTGTATTTAGTAAAAGGTGATTAAAAAAATTAAAAAAAGATGTCAATGGCAATAGTTTAGTAGATATAACATGTCAACACTATGCTAAATATTCACCTACAGAGTAGTATGCTTTATCAGCCAAATAATCTTTTAATCTAAGCTTGAACTTGTTTGGGTTATTGCTATTGGAATAAACAACTCAAAACACTCATAAATTCGTTCGTAAAGTAATGATGCAGAGTCTTCGGTATCTAGCGGTTCGAAGTCGGAAGTCCAGTCAAAATACATGAGACGTTGGTTTATTTTCTCGTAATCTCCTTTGTAGAATTAAAATTTTCGAACAGGGGCGTGAACAAGATATTTCTGAAAAAAAAAAGAAACATAGAAAAGACATTCAGCACGCAATGGATGAGAAACAGCTCACTGTGATGGCATTGCTCGACTTCAGCAGCGACTTTAACTGCGTCGATTTCGACATTCTCGTTGTGATACTGAAGTCCTTGAATGTGTCCTCCGTCTCTACTAACTGGTTTTTATTTGAGAGGTCGCCAGCAGCGTATAAAGTCATAGACGATTTCAACGGTGTGGTGTGACCTCTTTGCGGGAGTCCCCAGGGTGGTATACTCTCCCCTCTTCTTTTCTCTATCTTTATTTATTCCATATCAGATGTCCTCTCCTCATCATACCATTTTTACGCCGACAATCTCCAGATATATTGCAATTTCCCCCCCTGTGATATGGCACCAGCTGAAGAGGTATTAAATGCCGATCTCGAGACGATCAGGGTTTGGGCCTCGTCTTATGATCTCCTTGTCAACCCTACTAAGTCAAAGGCGTTGATTATTAGCTTCAGCTACTCCCTTAACTTGATTCAGCATATTTCTATTGCTCCTATGATGGAACCGTAATCTCATACAGTACCAAGGCCAAAATATAGAAGTTATGTTTGATAGATGTTCTGGTCAGAGCATGTCAGCAAGGTAAGTAGACGAGTCTTTGCCACTTTCCACTTCCTCAGGAGTCTTCAAAACTTCCTGCCTCATCAGACAAAATCACGCTTGCCCAGCCTCTTCTTCTTCCCCTGATCGACTACGCTGATATGTGCTGGGCAAGCACAAACGAAGAGCAATTAAACAAATTCAAGCGACTTCAAAACCTTCAAAAAAAGTTTGACCACGTCTCGGAGTATCGCAGGGAGTTGAAATGGCTCCCGAATCGCCTTCGACGGGATTCCCATATCCTCATTTGCCACTTCAACATTTTGCGTAATCCTCTCTATCCTGGCTCATTTCGGGATTCGTTTTCTGTCTTCAGTTAGACCACGAAGATCTCACACTCGGTCACTACTTATAACTCCGCAACATAACACTGCCGCTTGTGAAAATGGGTTCAGACTACGAGCTATCAGTCTCTGGAATAAACTCCCCAGCGCCAACAGACAGTCCGTCAATTTTCATTTTTAAAAGTCGTTTGAAGTAATACTATATTTCTCTTCCATGCTAAGTATTAGTATCTATTTGCAGATACTGTCCCCTCTTTTATTTTCTATTTTATCAACCAGCTCACAAAGGTTTTTTCGTCCCGTCTTCATCTTTATGCTGATGACCTTCAACTTTATATGCATTTCTTAGCTGACGAGATCGCAGACGCCATGGTGAGAGAAAATATTGATCTTGAGGCCGTTGAAGTGTGGGGCAAGTCATTTGGCTTACTGGTCCACCCCACTAAGTCACAGGCTATCATTATATGGTGTCGCCATATGACCTCCAGGCTGATTTCAGTAGTGCCTCCGGTTTAATACGGTCATATATGAATATATTTCTTCTAGGCTCTAGTCCCTTTCCTCTCCTGTTGGGAGTCAAAGTCAAGCAGCGGCACCAAGAACAGTAGTGAGTCAATCGCTAGGTCTTTTTTACCCAGCGATTCCCTACGGTGCTCTTATACTCCCTGCGGAGTATAAGAGCATAAGAACCTGCGTGCGGTTGAGGCCGTGCCGCTGCTTTGCAAGTCGGACGGCAAGACTTCCGTCTCACGCGGCTGGCCAACGGGGTCTAACGCTGGCCCTCATCCAGTATTTAGTAAGTGATGGTTTTAAGGTTATGGTTTTAAGTATTCGGGGACTTCACTGTGGTCGCCCCTTAAGTCTTCACCTAAGCTGCCGCAGTGTTTTGCCCTAAAATATTGCTTCGTTCAATGAAAGAAATCAAACGTGGTTGGCCATTTCATGAAATGAAATTGTATGTTATCCACTCATGCGTGCATCCGACTTTAAAAGTCTAATTATGTTTCTTAGCTTTTGAACTTTATTTCCAAGCAATAAGGTTCAAAATAGCATTTTTGGTGCATCGAAGCATGAATAAAAACACGACATATACATGAAATACAACCATTTCATGAAATAGTTGGTTACATCGAGAAATGTTCAATTTCATTATAAGGCCAGACCACGATATATTGTATTGTGATTGTGCCAAAATAGGTACCTACGCCTGTTATTTTCCCTTATATTTAAATTTAAAATCACATAAAAGTATAATTATTTTGACTTAATTTTATATTTACCTTGTATCTTTACCTAAGAAATGAAAACACACAGAACCAACAGTTCCAATCCAAAGGAAAATTCCGAACCAATTTTAAACCCATTAAAAGTTGCCCTAACCCGCTCAATTTCTTACATAATATTTGTGTTAAATGGAATCTGGTTTGATTATTACTGCTTTGAAGCCGTCCACGGCCTAGCGGTATTCGCACATCAGAAACGATCGTGCGGGTAGCAACATCTGTCCGAGACGGGCACTGGATGGGTGTCCGTTCTATGTGGCATTTGTTTCGGACGCTTCCGTGTTTCGGACGACACGTGAAGCTGTAGGTTCCGGTTACTATCGCTACCCGTTGGTAGTAGTTGTAAAGCTGTCTCAGAGGCCCTAATAGCAGCTTGATAATTTCTGACTAATAGTAATAAAATAAAAAGTAAGAACAACAAAATTATGTCAATAGACTAAAATTATACACTTGGCGTAAGAAGTTCATTATAGTGGTAGAACGATTGCCCGACAAGCCAGCGTTTCAGTCTGAATTTAAAGATTTGCGTGCTGGGAGCGGAAGTGATGTCGTCCGGCAGACGGCTATAGACTGACGGGCCCGCGATGTGGATGAGCCTGGCGGCTTTCTCCAGCGTGCGGTGCGGAATGACGGGCTTCCCAGCGGCGGCATTCCGTGTATTGAATCCGTGGGTGTCCCCGTACGTTTTAAATGAGCCCAAATTTTCAAAATTTCGCCAGAGAAGTCGCAGTTTCGTTAAATCTTTGCTCCAGAAGATCAATGTCGTCCGCGTACATTAGTACCTCTGCGGTGTCGACGGCTTGTGGGAGGTCGTTAAAGAGCAACGGGAACATAATATTTCACAAAGATGAGCCCTGGGCTACACCCATCGTGGTGGCAATAGGGTCAGACGCGGCCCCACTACCACTGCTGACTACAATCTGCGACCTTCCTTTCATGAAGTCGGTCAACAGGGAGTGAGCGGGACCGGCTATACCATAGTGTCTTAGCTTCGCAGCGAGGACGACGTGATCCGCAACATCAAATGCTTTGGATAAGTCGCAGAACAGCAACGCAACCTGAAGTTTCCGCCTCCGAGCGAGCACATTGCGGCGCACTTGCGAGCGCGGTCGTAGAGCGGCCCTCTCGATAGGTGTACTGTCGATCGGAGAGCGCATTTGTTGATGTTAGGTGCTCAATCAGACGCGTGCTGAGACCGTTTTGAGTACCTTATCGATGACCTTAGCTAACGCAGGTATTACGGAAACAGGTCTATAGCCATCAATATCGTCTCTCTTACCCTTTCCTTTAAATATTGGAGAAATTTTACTTAATATAAGCACAGTGGGGTACACTCCTTCGCTAACGCATTGGTTATATACGTGGGCTAGCATTCGGGACATGAGCAATGAGCCCAAGTGAAGTAAATATCCTTCGTGGTCTTTTTGGGTATGCGAGAGGTGATAATGCGGAGGATCTCAGCTGGAGAAAATGGTCGTAGCTTCAGCGAGCGGCCAGTGGGCCGGCGGGCCAGAGCTAGGGCGGCGCGGCGGCGGCTCCACAAAACCTCAAGTTAATCGCTTTCACCGCATCCGTTCTTGAATGAAACTTCTCACCAGCGGAGTTCCTTACAACGTCTGTGAGATCAATTCTGAGGTTTGTACTTTTGCCTCGCTCCTTGTTTACTATAGTCGATATAGCTTTGTTCGCATTTGTATTGTTCTTAATGTGATTTGTGTAGAATGTTGATTTTGTATTTTGTAGCAGCATGTTATAATTAGTGTTTAATTTATTAATGATAGTTTAATTAATGATAGTTAGTTCGATTATGTCAAATAGCAGGTTTTTTATATTTTTTATATCTAGCGAGATGCAGCTGTATTTCTTGGGTGGGTTCAAACGTTTTAGTGGAAAGCATATGTCAAAGCTATTGGATGTGATATTGATTACAGACGCCGCTAAGCGCTCCTCAGATGTGTTGTTTTGTGAACATACTTCATTCCAGTCGACGGCGAGTATCGCAGAGACAAAGTTGTCGCGGTTTAGGGCGCTATTCTGTCTACCTAGCTTCGCGACTCTGACGTCGCCGCAGTCTGCGACAACCTGTCGCGCGCGGCCGACGCGGGCGCGCACGACACGGGGTGGTCGCTGATATTCGTTACGACAGGCTGCGCATCCACCTCCCCCAGTTCTAGGTTTGAGTAAGCATGATCGAGAGCTGTCGAAGATGTATTTAAAAAGGCGTGTCGGGAAGTCGACAAGGTTCGAGAAGTTATGTATAACTAACATGTCAAGGAGACGCTTCAGCTTAGGGGTGTGAGGCCTTATGCAGTCAATGTTGTGGTCACTTACGATTAGACAGTCTAAACTAAGTTCGCTAATTTTGTCGAGCAACCGTTCTAGGTGGTCCAGAAAGCCATCATTAAATTAGTTATATATATACAAATAACAGTAATATTAAAATCGATTATGTCAGCTGCAGATATCTCTAGATGACGTTCTACTGACATAGTAGTCAAGTCAAGTCAATATGTTACATTTCAGTTCATCTTCCAGCATTTCAATCTTCTGAGTTCTATTATTAAGTGATCTCACATTCTGTAGGCACACAGTGAGTTGAGCAGTGTTGTTACTGCCGGTCGGCACGGGCGTTCGAGGCGGCGGTGGCGGCGGAGACGGCGGGGGCGGAATCTCCACGGAGCTGGGCTGGTTGTTCCCCCCGCTGCGAGGCGCGGGGGCGCGGTTGAAACCAGTCGGCAAACACTCGCGGCGGCCACACTGAGGGGTTGGTAATAGTATCATACAGGCTCACTGGAAGCCCGAATTTAAAGGAGGGACTCTTCGAGAGTATATTTCTTGTTTCTACACACTTCGTCACATCTTTCTATATCCTTGAGGAACGTCATTATGTTGATTTCTGTCATATCTGGCTTGAATGACAGAGTCAGAATCAGAGTCATTTTTTTTATTGAATATAAATAAATAAATTATCTTATTCAACGTCAAAATTATGATTACTTATAACTACAAGTCAATTATTTTTATATAAAAAAGACTACACCGTTTCGGAAGGTGGACCTCGGGGTTAAGAAGAAACGGCAAGAAACTCCCCCATACATTTTTTTTTAAAAGTGACTTTACAACAGGTACTGGTTTCGGTCTAAGGAAATTCGCCGGCGAGTGATAGACTTGATCCATCGCCCCTCGTCACATTTCTGTTCGCTGAGATGGTAGGGACCATGCAGTTTTGTCATCTAAGTATTCCTTAATACTATATTAGGACTTTCTTATCAGCTCATTTTTAACTTAATTCTTGAACCTCTTTTCAGGGAGGATCAATGATTCCTGTGGTATTTTATTGTAGAAGCGAATACAATGTCCCATGAATGATGTGCCTACGTTACTTAGTCTAAATAATGGTAGTGCTAATCTATTTCTATTTCTAGTGTTAATTGTATGGCTATCACCTACAGTTTTAAATAAAGCTACGTTTTTTCTTGCATGATATTCTCATATATATATTGACAGGTAACCGTAAGTATATTCATTTCGTTGAATTTTTCTCTTAATGATTCTCTAGCATCTAATTGACATATCGCCCTGAACGCCCTTTTTGTAAGAAAAATATCGTATTTATATCTGTTCGATTCCAAATCGATATTCGATCGATGGTTTCTGAACGGCCATTTTGAATTTGACGTTAGCTGCCAACCTGGCAGTTTTTTGACAACTGACGGACGAAAGCCCTCGCAATGTAAACGCGTTTTGGTAAGGGTATTGAAATTAAATCGCAGGCCATCTGGAATGTATTCGGGTTTCCCTCAGGATTGTTAATATAGCTGAGTGTGTTATTGTTTCTCGAACCAGATAAAGTTCGCATTTTCGTGCCCGATTGTTTTTACCACGTAACATAACCTGTGTTGGAACACTGTGCTCATTGAAGCTGGCCCGCCAGTCATACCTGGTTGGCTGAAGAACCTGTCTACCAAGAAGAGCCTAGGGTGCACCCGGGCCTTGCAGAGAGACAGGAGGTTGACGGGACCGAAGCACAGACCAGGTTAGATCGACCCCAATTAACTTCAGCTCGGTGAACCGCCGACGTTCACACTTCTTGGCAACTGATCGTTACGCTACCTCGTAGCTGATGGGCCCCTACGAGGTCATTAGGTGCTGAGAAGCCTGAACAATTTTGGTAGCAGAGCGTGGTTTCCTGAGATTTGCAGCCGTCAAGGGCTCCAGGAAGGCACGATTTGGGACTATCAATCTGTAGGTATAGGCGGTTATTAGGTAACTTGGTTGTTGTTCCTATATCCACATAGATTGGTAGTATTGTAAGCTATAGGTCTATTGCTGGTAGTAGATAGACAGATATTGAATTGAAAATTGCATTGAATTACCAGTTAGTCAATCTATTAGTGGTCTAGTAATGCTATTGAATGAATGTTTTGGTTAACATAGGTAGTTACATCTATTGATAGCAGGCTATTACATTGTTTTCAGTTTATAGCAATTTATAACTTGAACTAATATTGACTATCTGTGTGTGTTATAATGATAAAGGGAAACTAAATTGTATTTACAGAATTTATATAGATATAAAACTCGGTTCCTATTGTTTAAGGAAAACAACATTGTTTAAGTTGTGGTTTAGGGTTCCCTCGTTTGGGTTGTAGACTGGAGGGTCCAATAAAATTGAGTTACTGCAAATTGTGAGTAAGTATCGTTCCGATCATGTCGTTATCTGAAATCCAGAAGGGTGTTTCTAAGGAACTCAGATGGTTTTCCTCCGCACACGGTCTGATAGACCGTTTAGATAGGCATGATGTGGTATTGGAGCGGTCTATGGACGTTAAGGAACGTTACAATAGGGTGCTCGAATTGTCCGCGCAGGCGGAATCAGTTGATGGTTGCGCACCTGACAGGCTGTCACGGTTGATAGGGGATGTCGACCAATGTATGGAGATGGCAGCTGCTATCACGCAGAAGGCTGCGGACATACGTAGACAGCGCGAGTCCAGCCATGGTGGTGACATTGAAGCACCTCTGCCGCTTCAGGGATCGGGGTCGAGGTTACCTGCCATAACTATGCCTACTTTTGACGGCGTGTCCGGTGAATGGATGAGCTTCATCAATCTGTTCGACAGTTTGGTGCACATGCGATCGGACATTACCAAGTCTGTCAAGATGGCTCAGCTGGTGGCAGCATTGAGGGGTGAGCCTAGGGAGCTGGTCGCTCATTTGACAGTTACGGAGGGTAACTATGAAACGGCCAGGCAATTGTTGGTCAGACGTTACCATAACAAACGGAGGTTGGCCGATGCCCAACTGAACCGTTTGTTTAGTATCCCGGTTGTGAACAAGGTCGGGGCCATACAGACGGAGGTTTTGAACCCATTGTTGTCCGTCACCAAGGCTCTAGAGAATCTTGGACTTCCGGTTGGTGAATGGTCGTACCTACTGTTGTACATTGTACTTTCCCGCCTACCCGCTGACGTGCAGACTCGTTTCGAACAGTCTCACGGGAGGTCGGCCGAGGACCTGCCCGCCTTCTCCGACTTGGTCGGATTCTTGGAAGAGGAGGCTCGACGGGCAGAGAATTTGGGGTTGACGGTCACCCATCCTTCAGAGCCACAGAGAGCTGCCGGGAGCGCTGTGAGTAGGGGCCCTCCGACGAGGAAGGACCGCACCAACCGGCAGTCGTATGGGACTGTGAGTGAATTGACCCCACATGGTGAGACCTGCCCATGTTGTAGGCAGATTGGCCATGCTGTGGCCAATTGCAATAAGTTCGGGGAACTTAGGGTTCAGGGACGGCGCCGGATGGCCAAGCAGCGGAGCTGGTGTTTCCTGTGCCTCGGGCCACACATGGCTAGGGACTGCACGCGCACACAAATGTGCGGATATTGTGGTGGGCCCCACAACAATCTGTTGTGCATGAACCGGTCCGGCCAACAGCCTCCACAGGGCCGTACCCAGGGTGACACGGCATGGGGCCCTGAGAATTCGTTTGCGACTCGGAGCGCAACTCAGGGGCCAACGTCCCCACGTGCACAGGGCAGTACCAGGGTGCAGGGCCGCACTCAGGACCATTACATGGGGGGCCCTGAGTTTTCGGTTGCGACTCAGCATCCGACCCAGCGGGACATTGGGTGTGTTGAGCAGGCCGTAACGGGCGGGTGTCATGGGATACCTTCGAGCTATGCGGGTGCGGTTCGGACGCCGCCTCAGTTGTCGCCCCGCTCGTCGCCTCGTCCTCGTCGGTCACATGTGATGTCCCCCCCGCTCATGGAGCGGCCACGGTTGAATTCACGCCCACCCCCCTTTACGGGGAATCGTAGGTTGGGAATGGAACCGGCGCGTGGGCCATTTGTACAATGGGACCCTCTGGCGTATAGCTGCATACCTGATCGGTTACAGGCACAGTGGGGCCCCGGGGGTCCTCGCTAGGAATTTGCGGCCCAACCATTTGTTGCCCCCCAACCGGAGACGGTGGTGTTACCGATCGCCTCTGTGCTTGTTTGGGATTTGGCGGGCAACCCAACATACGTTCGCACCCTATTAGATTCTGGAGCTCAGGGCTGCATTGTATCGAATGATTTAGCAAAATGGTTGGGCCTCAAGGTAAATAGGTATAATAAATCAATACGGGGCGTGGGGAATGTTACGGTTACGAATGTAGTTGGTCAATCGGTGATCACGTTCTCTCCACGTTATGACATTTTGACAAAAACATCCGTGCAAGCTTTAGTAATGACGCATGTCATGGGCAGACACCCCTTGGTGAAGTTGAATCCGGCCGTTCGATTCCTGACATCAGGACTCAAGTTGGCGGATCCCGATTTTGACACTCCAGCCCCGGTCGACCTGCTACTGGGAGCAGACGTTCTGGGTAGGTTTCTGTTGTCGGATCAGCGAGTTCTTCAGCCGGACGGGTTGATTGCTGTGGATACTAAGTTTGGTCACGGGATCATGGGTCCGGCATTGCCAATGGTTAGGCCTGCCGAGTCAGATGGCATACTTATTGGCTCAGCGTTGTCAGACGTTATCCAACGTTTCTGGGAGATAGAGGAACCTCCCACCGTTCGTCGAGTCGACGCAGACGAAGAAGAGTGCGAGTTGTTTTACCAGAATAGTACTGGTCGCCTTCGTTCTGGTCGTTTTGTAACTCGACTGCCTTTCAGGGCCGATCGACCGGCACTAGGAGAATCTAGGAAGATGGCTGAGACGAGATTGATGTCGATGGAGCGTAGGATGACAAGGGACGCCGTATTTAAACAAAAATATGTTGATTTCATGAGGGAGTATGAGTCGTTAGGACACATGTCGGTATCGGGTGTGGACTGGAGATCTGAGGATCATTGTTTCCTTCCACACCATGCCGTCCTACGAACCCCTACCGGCAAGATTCGAGTTGTTTTTGATGGGTCAGCACCTACCTCGAACGGGATGTCCCTGAATCAGTGTCTACATTCGGGACCCAAGTTGAGTCGTGATATTTCGGATATTCTCACGAGCTTTCGGAGGCACCAGATTGTATTTGTCGCAGACATTCGGATGATGTTTAGGCAAACGGTAATTCATCCGGCTGACAGAAGGTATCAGTTGATACTTTGGCGTGAGTCCACGGCCGAGCCAGTCAAGGTCTATGAGTTAAACACGAACACGTATGGGTTACGGTCTAGCCCGTATTTGGCGATGCGTACCCTGCGGGAGTTGGCGTCGCGTGACCGTGTGAGCTATCCTAGAGCCGCCGCTATCCTGGAGCAAGATTTGTACGTCGATGACGTCTGCACAGGGGCAGCCAATGTAGAGGAAGCTCTGGACCGACGTGACGAGCTCATTCAATTGCTGGAACGAGGCGGCTATGAACTACGTAAGTGGATGTCCAACTCCCCTGAGTTGATGGCTGGTCTCCCAGATGAGTTTCAACAAGACCCGCACGTTTTTGAGAATCCTGACAACCCTAACATGTTGTCAGTACTTGGAATTCAGTACCGGCCCGTCCATGATGAGTTTACCTATCGGGTGGTTTTAGAAACACCGAAGGCCTGGACAAAGCGGTCAGTACTGTCAACGATTGCGAGAACGTTCGACCCGAATGGATGGATTTCTCCAGTCACCTTTGCTCTCAAATGTTTTATGCAAAGGCTATGGGCGGCTCAGTTGACCTGGGACACCCACCTCTCAGGTGATTTGTTGATTGATTGGACGCGAATGTTCACCTCGCTATCGGACATAAATAATGTATCGCTGCCGAGGAAATTGGTCCCTGCTGGGGATTACAGGGCAACCCTCCACGGGTTTTGTGATGCCTCTGAACGAGGGTTTGCGGCAGCGGTTTATTTGCGAACCGTCACCTCCACCGAGGAGGTCGACGTGCGTTTGGTTTTGGCAAAAAGCAAGGTAGCGCCTATTCGGACAAGGATGACGATTCCAAAACTGGAACTGTCCGGGGCTGCTCTTTTGACCAAACTTTTGAATCACACTCTAACAGTGTTGCGTGGGTCAGTGGTTTTGGAGGATACGGTGTACGCTTGGACGGACAGCCAGATTGTTTTGTGCTGGCTGAAGGCTTCGGTCCATAACTTAGAGGTTTTTGTTGCGAACCGTGTCTCCCAGATTGCGTCGTCTGAGGTCCCACTGACCTGGAGACATGTACCAGGAGAATTGAACCCGTCTGATTGTGCATCCAGGGGATGTCAGGCTCGTTAGACACCATTTGTGGTGGGGACCACCCTGGCTTGCCAAGAGAGAATCGGACTGGCCCCACAGCAATGTAGTAGTATCTTCGGATCATGGCCCCAGAGCGGCCGTGCATGTTACCCAGAAGGCTGAGGACCCTGACGCCGGGTTTCTGCTGGACCGGTATAGCTCACTTGACAAGTTGATAAACGTGTCCACTTGGATTAGGAGATTCGCTCGAAATTGTCGTACTCCTCGCGATCAGCGAACGTTGAACCCTATTCTGACTCCGGCAGAGCGAAACGAGTCGCTATTGAATTTGGTCCGGTTGGTACAGTCCTCGAAGTTTGGGGCAGAATTGGAGATTATACGAAGTGGACGTTCGAAATTGAAGGGAGCCGTCGCGCGTCTCAACCCCTTTGTTGATTCGACCGGGTTACTTCGGGTAGGAGGAAGATTGCGCAATGCGAATCTGTCGTATTCGGCTCGTCACCCACTTCTGCTCCCCAAGGGGGGACAGTTAGTTGAATTGCTGGTGACTGATCGTCATATTAAAAACGCGCATGCCGGCTGTAACGCGTTGTTGGCCACGCTCCAGCGGGAGTTTTGGATCTTATCTGCCCGCCGTGTCATACGGAACATCGTGTTTCGGTGCATGCCTTGTTATCGACTTAAGGCTGCCACGATGCAACCTCTCATGGGGGACTTGCCCCCTGATCGTGTGAATGAGGTCAGACCGTTTTCAGGTGTTGGTACGGATTTTGCAGGACCGTTTATGGTGAAGAGTTCACGATTGCGTACCGCTAGGCAATACAAGGCGTACCTATGTGTGTTTGTTTGTTTATCCACCAAGGCGGTACATCTCGAGCTCGTTGCTGATCTCTCGACAGAGGCTTTCATTGCTTGTTTGGATAGGTTTGTTTCTCGAAGGGGACTTCCAACTTTGATCCGCTCTGATAACGGCACTAACTACATCGGTGCGGAACGATACTTACGAGAGATAGTCAACTTTTTGAATGTAAATAAAGTGGATATTGGAACGGCCCTCTCCCGTCGGGGTATACAGTGGACCTTCAGCCCACCGATTTGCCCCCACTGGGGTGGGATTTTTGAGGCCGTAGTTAAGTCAGCTAAGACGCACTTGGGGCGTATAGTAGGTCAGACCGCGCTGACTTTTGAGGAGCTCGCGACATTGTTTTGTAAGATCGAGGCCGTTCTCAATTCGCGACCGTTGTGTCCGCTCAGCTCGGATCCAAATGACCTGGAGGCTCTGACCCCAGGCCATTTCTTGATAGGACAGCCACTTAACGCGTTGCCCGAGCACCCCTTCGAGGGAGTGAAATTGTATCGGTTGTCAAGGTATCAGATGTTGCAGCAGTTTACTCAGAATTTCTGGAAGCGTTGGTCGCTCGAGTATCTGCATATCTTACAACAGCGCCTTAAGTGGACTGACAAAACTAGCCCCCCTAGTGTTGGTGACCTTGTTCTGGTTAAGGATGCTAACCTACCGCCACTACGTTGGCGCAGGGGGCGCATTGTTATCTTGTTCCCTGGCAAGGACGGGACCCCCCGGTCTGCAGAGGTTCTAGTAGGAGGCTCGGTTCTAAAACGAGCGGTAGCAACGTTGTCTCGGCTGCCCGTAGATTAGGGGACAGGTGGGTGCCTGTCCGGGCGGGTGATTGTTCGATTCCAAATCGATATTCGATCGATGGTTTCTGAACGGCCATTTTGAATTTGACGTTAGCTGCCAACCTGGCAGTTTTTTGACAACTGACGGACGAAAGCCCTCGCAATGTAAACGCGTTTTGGTAAGGGTATTGAAATTAAATCGCAGGCCATCTGGAATGTATTCGGGTTTCCCTCAGGATTGTTAATATAGCTGAGTGTGTTATTGTTTCTCGAACCAGATAAAGTTCGCATTTTCGTGCCCGATTGTTTTTACCACGTAACATAACCTGTGTTGGAACACTGTGCTCATTGAAGCTGGCCCGCCAGTCATACCTGGTTGGCTGAAGAACCTGTCTACCAAGAAGAGCCTAGGGTGCACCCGGGCCTTGCAGAGAGACAGGAGGTTGACGGGACCGAAGCACAGACCAGGTTAGATCGACCCTAATTAACTTCAGCTCGGTGAACCGCCGACGTTCACACTTCTTGGCAACTGATCGTTACGCTACCTCGTAGCTGATGGGCCCCTACGAGGTCATTAGGTGCTGACCCATCAAAAACAACTCGAATCTTGCCGGTAGGGGTTCGTAGGACGGCATGGTGTGGAAGGAAACAATGATCCTCAGATCTCCAGTCCACACCCGATACCGACATGTGTCCTAACGACTCATACTCCCTCATGAAATCAACATATTTTTGTTTAAATACGGCGTCTCTTGTCATCCTACGCTCCATCGACATCAATCTCGTCTCAGCCATCTTCCTAGATTCTCCTAGTGGCGGTCGATCGGCCCTGAAAGGCAGTCGAGTTACAAAACGACCAGAACGAAGGCGACCAGTACTATTCTGGTAAAACAACTCGCACTCTTCTTCGTCTGCGTCGACTCGACGAACGGTGGGAGGTTCTGGTAGCAGAGCGTGGTTTCGATCCACGGACCTCTGGGTTATGGGCCCAGCACGCTTCCACTGCACAATATCTACTGCTCTCCTCCAGAGCAATATTCCATAAGACATAATACTGTGAAAATAAGTAAAGTAAACCAATCTGGCAATGTCAACATCTGTAAGATATCTGATTTGTCTGACCGCAAAAGCGGCTGAGCTAAGTCTTCGTGTGAGATTAGTTATGTGAGGACCCCATTGAAGTTTCGAATCTATAGTATTCGGCTGGTCGCCGTTTGTGCCGTCTAACAGTCGTCCATCCATTCTCGTCTGGAGTATAATCTCAATATTCCAGCGATGAGTCAGTCGGCGATGACGCAGTCGATGGACGTGGGGACGAGGCAGCGGGGGGAGGCTACAACGGTTGAGGCTATCGATGGAGTAGCAAGTACGGTGAACTGGTTCACCTTGGGCTTAGTCATAGTCGGCAGCGATGACCGCTTCTTCGCTTGCTGTAGGGTGCGTGCTTGTGTGGACACGGATGTTTGTGCTCATCTGATAGGTCGCTCCTCTCGGGCGGCAGCAGTTGATATCGGTTGGCTCGCGGCATGGGGGCCGGCAACGGCATTGGCTGGCGGCTGCTGCTGCACGGCGGGTTTACCAGCTGTTGGCGGGGGCGCGGGGTGTTTACCAGATGTTGGCGGGGGCGCGGGGTGTTTACCAGCTGTTGGCGGGGGCGCGGGGTGTTTACCAGCTGTTGGCGGGGGCGCGGGGTGTTTACCAGCTGTTTGCGGGGGCGCGGGGTGTTTACCAGCTGTTGGCGGGGGCGCGGGGTGTTTACCAGCTGTTGGCGGGGGCGCGGCGTGTTTACCAGCTGTTGGCGGGGGCGCGGGGTGTTTACCAGCTGTTGGCGGGGGCGCGGGGTGTTTACCAGCTGTTGGCGGGGGCGCGGGGTGTTTTGCTACTGTTAGCAGATGCAACGGTTTTTAATCGTCTTATTTCTTCTTTTAGTTCGCTCGCCGTCTCATTTAGGGAGGAGATTTTTTGCTCTAGTGGTAGTAATACACTTTTCACTGCTTTCACTATGTAATCCATGGTTATATTCGGCATTTTTAGTAATTAGTTTAGTAAAATATTAACAGAGGTCCGTACGTTCGACTTGTTGTTAGTTCGCGCACACAGACACCAGTTAACCAGAACAATAAAACAATTATTTTAAGGGGTATATTGTTGGCAAGGGGCTTGACCAGGGATCTCTATTTTGTTCTGTCCTGGACTGCGTGTATAAAGCCTGGTGTAGACCTAGCTGCAGGTATTTCTGCTCTTGTTTTTGCTGCTTCTATTATTCCTGCCATTATTTGCTTCTCCTAACTTGCAGGGCCTCTACGTGCTGGTCCAAGGAAATCCAGCATTCGGTATCGGCATGTGACTGAGAAACGAGTGGTGATTTTTAATTCCCAGAGAATGGTCATTGGTCCTGAAGTCAGCCCAGTAAACTCTCAACATTTTCCGCCAGCACTACATCTCAAATGCGTCTATCCTTTTACGCATTTTTGCACGGTTTGTCCAGCATTCAGCACCATATAGGAATATGGACCATTATTGCTAAATACATTTCAATTTTATGTTTTTTTTATTAAATTCGTGCCAATTTAGCCACTAGTTTTAGCTTCCGAATATCGCCAAAATCAAACCCACACTTTAGCTAACAATAGTTTATTCACTGAATTCCACACAGTACTATGACCTGAGTCGTATTCACTTCAACACAATTTTAGAGGTTTTGACTCCACAAGAACTGACGATCTACTGAGCGCGTTTACGTGATGTGCGTGCTTTTATGCTACAGGCTGGGTGAACGAATGAATGAACAACATCAGTCGTCTAGTTCGAAATGTCATCACGTAAGCGCGCCAATTGTATAAAATTATCTGTATTTATGCTGTAATTAACTAAAACTTAGGTAAATATTCCTTTTAAAATATACGATTGCTAACACTAGTTTTAATAGTACTAATGTACTATTAAAACTAGCCGTACCTCGCCTTTTGGTCTCTGCAGTAATCTGCAGAGACCAAAAGGCGAGGTACGGCTCTAATACGGCGTTTATAGGCTTTTCTCAAAATAATACCAGTTACGTTTACTGTGAACATTTTATTTTAATCTTCTTTTTCTTCTGTTAGTATCAAATTCATAATTAGTATCAAAATAGTAAAAAATACGAATGAACGGAGTTTTCCGCCATTTTACATCGTGCAATATAAGTGCAATTCGGACACGCCAACCTATATGGTACCTCCTTTTTATTAAAGGCCCTTAACTGCCAATAACCTCCTTAGTTTATCTTTGGAATAAAATAGTTCTATATTTAAATATTATGATATGTAATGGGATTTCATAATTACTTACTGGACACTTTTGCGTTTTCCTCGAAACTTCTAAAAATTGTCCAGGATAAGTCACTTTCGGATACCTACTATCTTCATAGATGTAATCGGAACATTTCTTACTATTTTTGAGAAAATAATATTCATTATCAGTGATTTCGTTTATACTGCTTCAGTAAAAAAGCTAACGAGCTAGATGTATGTGTCCTCAATTGATCTCAGAGCATGGGAAATTCTGTCCTAACATTTCTAAGAGAGATTAGACTCTATAATATTGTCTATTTTATTGTATTGTCTAACTATACAGAGTCAGGTCATAAGTTCTGTCACACAATAACGTTGTTGCGTTGCATCGTTGCGGTTACGCGCCAATTCAGATTTTCGACTTACTGAAAAATTGGAATATAACCAAAAGATTCGTTTATCGTACCATAAAACGATACAATGAAGACTCTAGTGCAGATGACAGGTCAAGAAGTGGTCGCCCTCGCTCTGTTAGGACTCCAGCAGTGATAAAAGCTGTGAAGGCGCGAATTCAAAGAAATCCCATACGTAAGCAGAAACTGTTGGCCCTTCAGATGGGGTTAAGCAGGACCACGGTGAAAAGGGTGTTAAAGGGCTTAGGGCATATCGAAGAAAAACAGGACATCGTTTGGACGCTCGTTTAATGGACCTGAGACTGAAGAGATGCCGCGCTTTGTTGAAGCGGTACGCGGGAAAAAAGCATCGGGAAATTCTTTTTTCGGATGCAAAAATTTTCACCGTGGAAGAGAGCTACAACAAACAAAATGATAAGGTGTACGCACACAGCAGTGAAGAATCGAGCAACCGTATTCCGCGTGTCCAACGAGGTCATTTTTCATCCTCGCTCATGGTTTGGTTGGGAGTCTCTTATTGGGGCTTAACTGAGGTACATTTTTGTGAGAAAGGCGTAAAAACGAATGCAGTTGTGTATCAAAATACAGTCCTCAAAAACCTTGTGGAACCTGTTTCTCATACCATGTTTAATAACAGGCACTGGGTATTCCAACAAGATTCTGCGCCAGCTCATAGAGCGAAAAGCACACAAGACTGGCTGGCGGCGCGTGAAATCGACTTCATCCGGCACGAAGAGTGTCCCTCCTCCAGTCCAGATTTGAGTCCGTTAGATTACAAGATATGGCAACACTTGGAGGAAAAGGCCTGCTCAAAGCCTCATCCTGATTTGGAGTCACTCAATGCATCCTTGATTAAGGCAGCCGCCGATATTGACATGGACCTCGTTCGTGCTGTGATAGACGACTGGCCGCGCAGAATAAAGGCCTGTATTCAAAATCGCGGGGGTCATTTTGAATAAACTTTATTACCATAAGAATCTGTTTTATTAAGTTCATTTTGCTATATAAATGTTTACATAAATAATAAACATGTCTAAATTAATTAAAATGAAATGTGCTAAGTGTACCAAGCTAATTAACAAAAAATCTCCTGGAATATTGTGTAATAAATGCAATAAATGGTTTCACGCGTCGTGTATGTCCATCACAAATGATCAACTAAGTGTGTTACAAGAAACCGACTCAGTGGATTGGAAATGTCGTACGTGTACAGGCACCGCCAGACCGAAACGCTTGTCATGCATCTTACCAGAAGCCGAGGATGACGACAACACCGACACTGAAATTTTAACCAGCAGTATCTCCAACCAAATTCTTATGGATATTCGTCGTGAAGTACGTGAAACAATACGCATTGAAATGCAGACATCGCTGCAGTTCCTATTTGATAAAATTGATGATTACGAATTAAAAATCCAATCGTTTCTCAAACAAGGCAAGGAATTGGAAAATCAGTGTAATGACTTGAGAAATGTATGTAAAAACTTGAAAATCCGGAACGAGGCACTAGAACAAAAACTTTCAACATTAGAGCAAAACCAGCTATTAGACCAAGTCGAAATATGTGGTGTGTCAGAAAAGGACAATGAAAATGTACAAGATATATGTAAAACTATCTGCAGTTCGCTCAAAATCAGCCCAGACTCGATCATTAAAGCCTATCGCAAAAAAAACTACAAAAAGCAGGTTACTACAAAAACGATTTCATCATCGACTATAATTGTCCAGCTACGCGACGGTCACCGTGACAATTGGCTCCAGTCTTCAAAAACCACCAACTTAACAGGCGAACACCTTACGCCTCATACGTCGTTTTTACTGTGGAAGACTAAAAATAGTCTAAAAGAAACGGGCTTATATAAGTACGTTTGGTACAAAAATGGGAAGATTCTCGTACGTCAGACTGATAACAAAAAAGTATTCACCATTAGATGTGAGAGTGACATCGAGTACCTTGCATCTAAAGTACCAACTATGGAATAAACCTACACCTAGTTATTGTAAGAATAATGGTTCAACAATATATACAGACTAACAAAAAAAAAATGGATAACCCATACTCGGAAATTCAAGAAAATACCTATAGCAATTGGAACTCATTTATGAATAATATTGATTTCAAGAACGATCACAATCTATGTATACTACATGTCAACATTCGGTCAATGCTAAAAAACTTTGACCAATTGGACTATATTGTCTCGACTAGCGCACGCACTGTGCATATTGTTGTGCTCACAGAAGTAAATATAAAAGATACATGCAAAAACTTGTTTCAACTACAAAACTATGACATGTATTCACAGCTACGTTCCCAGCAAAAAGGAGGAGGCGTTATAGTTTATATACACAACAGTTTAAACTTCACAAGGTATCCAGTATCAAGTTTGTATTTTGAGTGTGTGTTAGGCGAAATAGAAACACCCGATAAATTCAGGGCTAATATGTGTGCAGTGTATAGGCCTCCTCATTTAAGTGAATCATCGTTTGTTGCTGAGTTATCGCGAGTTATAGAAACTTCGCAATCTAAGTACTCTTATATTTTAATTGGCGATATGAACATTGATTTGTTTAAACGTAATTCGGTGCGCACGACATATCTTAATGCTATGTGTGACAAAGGGCTATACTGTGGGATTACGCAGTACACGCGTGTGGAAACAAAAGGTGGTAAAATAACAAATTCGTGTATTGATCACATCTTTATACGTGCGATTTACTGTCGTGACATACACACAGCTGTCATAAACAATAAGATTGCGGACCACTACATAACAGGTTCCGTTATAATTTGCGACTCGAAAAACAATGAAACTGGGTACAGATATATAAATAGATTCGATAATCAACAACTTGTGAACGAGTTACGTAAAATTAACTAGCAACCTGTTATGGAGTTAACCAATCCGAATGATATATTTGATTGCATTACAAATCAGTTTTCGCAGGTGTATAAAAATTGTAAAAGGAATGTAAAGTAAAAATAGATAAACGTAACGATTGTAAATGGGCAAATAGTCGTTTAATTTATATGTGCAAAAAAAAGGAAGAGCTTTTTGAAATTTGGAAACAAGATGAAAGCAACAAAGTAAATTTATTATTGTATAATAGGTATAGAAATCTCGCAAATAAATATATAAATAAGACTAGAAATAAGCATATTAAACAGACTATATCTGATAACTTTCAAAATTCAAAAAAAGTATGGCAAATTATTAACTGTGTCTGTGGTAAAATTTATAAGTCCTTAGATGACGTTATATTAAATCATTTTAAGGATGATTTAAAAACAATTTGTAATAAATTTGCATATGGTTTCTCAGATAACATTAAAAATTTAAGCACGAGTTGTGATGTTAAGTTGTTATCAGATAATTCGTATCAAAAGGAATCAAATATTTCAATCAGATTTAAGTGTGCAACAAATAAAGTAATACATAAAATAATTAAAAGCATGAATAAAAATAAAAGTCCAGGTATTGATAGCATAAGAGTAAAAGACTTATTAAGTATAAGCGAAGAGATAACTCCAGTAATTAGTCACCTAATTAATGCGTGTATTTCCACGTCACTCTATCCTGACCAGCTTAAAATAGGCATAATCAGACCTGTGCATAAAAAGGGTTGCTATAGCAATGTAGACAACTATAGGCCTATTACAATATTATCTTGCGTCGATAAAGTAGTTGAGAGATACCTCGGTAACGAAATAACAGATTTCTTAACAAAGAACAAATTAATTAATGACAAACAGTACGGGTTTCAAAGAGGGCGTAGTACCTCGCAGCTGCTTTCTCGATTTGTCGATGAGGTCAACCATCACCTGGATAATCGAAATCAGGTGCTGGATGTCTTCATTGACTTCAGTAGGGCATTTGATGTCTTAAATTATAATATGCTTTTTTCTAAGTTGCAGCAGATTGGTGTGCGGGGCCCAATTTTGGAATGGTTTCGAGATTATCATAAAAATAGACATACATTAGTCAGTGTAAATGGGTACATCAGCGATCCTATTCCCACAGAACAGGGAACGGCCCAGGGTTCAATCTTGGGACCAACAGAATATCTGGTCTACGTTAACGACATGTGCAGTCTCTTCCAAAACGGCTCCGTGTACCAATTTGCTGATGACACATGTTTGGTTGCGCACAGTAGGGGCATTTTTGAGGCGCAGAGAATTATGCAAAACAATTATGACTTACTATGCAAATGGGCACACGGTATGGGTCTTGTTATTAATGCCAATAAAACAAAACTTTTGCATATAAGATCACCCTACATAAAATGTCTTACTGATCCAACTGTAGTATCACATAGCCACCAATGTTTGCATGGACAGCCTGTCTCATGTAGCTGTGAAAAACTTGAACTAGTGAGTCAGCATACTTATCTGGGCCTCATCATTGATAAACATCTTAATTGGAAACCTCAGGTAGAATACATATGTAACAAATTGAGATCACTTCGTGCTAAATTTTCTATCCTTAAATTTAAATTACCTTATAATATACTAAGAATGTTGTACTTGTCATTAGGTGAATCAATAATAGGTTATGGACTCAGTAGTTATGGTCGAACATATAAAACTAACATTGACTTAATATACAAACTTCAACTAAGCATACTTAAAACAATTATCCCAAAATATTTAATAAACAAATATAAAGAAGATGAAATAGGGTTGTTGAAGCACTGCAGAATTATGTCAGCTTACAATAAAATTAATTACCAAATAGTACTTGAGGAATACCATCACATTGAGTCCCTAACTGCTAGAGTTAGGCATAGTAAACTGCGCAAACTAAACAGTACACCAATGTTTGTTCTACCTAAATATAATAATGAATATGGTAAAAGGACGTGGAAATATACGCTACCCAACATATTAAACAGGCTTCCGCATACATTGCAAAACAGTATCTTAAAGAACTACAAGACCTGTAAACATTTATTAAAAAAACACTATATATTGGGATCAAGTGAATGACTTTATAATGCTGTAATGCGACTCATTCGTGCAAGCATAAACCTCAAATAGGTTTAAAGCGCGTCTAGTTTATTTTTTTTTAACTATTGTATTGTTATGTGATGAACAAATAAAATAAAAAAATAAAAATAATATTGTAATTATTTATTCTTGCATATTATTTAAAATAATGCAATCGTTATATCTGTATCAGTTAAACACATCCCATTTTTAAAAGAGATCTAAAAATCAATCTGTGAGAGTTTCCTCGCCCTGCTGCTCCAACAGTAGTCCAATGTAGAGAAGTGGCAAAAAAATACGATTTCTAAGTAGGTATATGTAAATACAGTAATAAAGAAATTTAAACTTTGAATGTGAATAATATCGACTTATTTATGCTCAAACTCAAACTAAAATATTTTATTGTAAGTGGCAAAAATAATGGATTTCGACAAGTCAGACCCTTATTCATGGAGAAAAATTAAAAATATATCAAAACGATCAATCCGTACCACTGTGCGACGTGGCGCCAGGACCGGGGTGGTCAAAAGGTTAATAACAAACAGTATATAACTATTAAAAAAATATCCTATTTCTATACAAAAATAAACATCGCATAACGTCGCGCCGTTACCATAATGGGTCACTTCTGTGCCCAGAGATCGGTTCTCTATCTATACCATCAATTAGGATCGCAATCAAATTGTCATTTTGAAGGATGGTAGAGGCCTTCAGTAGCCTTATCATGAAATTCTGACATTGTGGGTATTTCAATCGCTTTTGAAAAATTTAACCATCACAACACGATTATTTCATACGAGATGTCTTTCATTGCGACTTGGCTTATTCATGCGATGTTCTGATTGGTTCATAACACGTTTTGATTGCGATTGAGACTGTTTTTTGAACGATTTTGATGAATTGTCATTTCAAAATTGCAATCACATTCCGGGTCGCAATACCTGTCGGAGGGAGAATTGAGGTAGTGGTCTATCTAGCCTGTCATTCAATTCCCATTTTTGTGTTACAGGGGGCTAGCTCATGGCCGCAGCTATGGAGATATGAAGGTTATCCTATTCCTAAAGAACTACAGAACCCTAAAATCAATCTATATTTTATGTACCTATGTTTTTTCAATCATAACTTCATATCACTCACTTTCCTGTCATAGAAACTTTGCTGTTGATGTAAGTGCTTGGGTGTTTTGTTGTGAATAAATGTATGTCTGTGTATATTTAGTGACCTTGGAGGAGCGTTTCTTCACTTCATAAAAGCCTTGCCATATAATGACGAGCACTTTGCCGAAAGGTCGACAAATCTGCATATAGCGCGATTGCATGAGCTCCTAATTTCGATATGGCGTGGGCGAATTAGATTAGGGCCATTTGGGGCCCCGCTTTAGGGAGCCGTTGACAGAACGACTGTTGTGTAAGTGAAAGTTAGGGCGACAGATTGGTATTATTGTTTTTTTATTACGATTCTCTAACAGGGGGCGATTCTTTAAATTTAAAAGTAGCACGATCTCATGACAGAAGGGTAACATCGAGAGAAATTGGGACATGCGCAATGAAACAAACGTTACCTACGCATTTTCCCATTCAGGGTAGCAGAGGCACAATTGCGCCCATTTTAGCCGGTAACTCAATTCTCATTATTTCACAACATATAAAAACACAGGATTGGGAATATTATATCTTTTCAACTCACTTGCTCGTGAAGTGACTCTGGAAGGTCTTTTTAGGGTTCCGTACCCGAAGGGTTCCAAACGGGACCCTATTACTAAGACTCCGCTGTCCGTCCGTCCGTCCGTCCGTCCGTCTGTCACCAGGCTGTATCTCAAGAACCTAGCTAGCTAGAGAGTTGCAATTTTCACAGATTATGTATTTATGTTGCCGCTATAACAACAAATACTAAAAAACAGGATAAAAGAAATATTTAAGGGGGCTCCCATACAACAATTCTTTCAATACCACATACAAACTTATGGATGCACCTGGTTACGTGCATGGAGTGTGAAAGTAACCGCACCAATAACTTTGTAAACAATATTTTGCTGTGTAAAATCCAAACTATTCACTCCACACCATCGCTTCCATTGAACGGTGGTACGGAACCCTTCGTGCGCGATTTAGACTCGCACTTGACCGTTTTTTTTTTTATTCAGGCACATACGTTGCTTCTGGCCCCACACTCGGAAACCGTGTCCCGTAGGAACCAGAAACAGCGACAATACACACATAAACATCCAAGTCCTGGATATATTTTTTTTTTCTGTATCCCCAGCCGGGGATCGAACCCGGGACCTCCCGCATGCTACACAGCCACAACCGCTGCGCCACAGAGGTCGTCGAGAACAAGGGCCGTTTCAGATGCTTTTGGTGATTTTTCCTAAGCATTATAAGTCCGTATACTTTATTGCACAAAAACAGTGAATACAAAAATATATATAGGAAAAAACACGTACAAAGGCGAGCTTATCTCTAACAAGAGATATGCTCCAACAAACCAAGAATGGAGGGAAAAAAAATAAACTGCAGTTAGAGCTTTGTGCACAACATTAAATATGTTAATAAAAATAATAAACTACTTACCAATATAAAGATAATACTAAAAATAATGCTATATTTAAATTGGGAACATTTACATAAATAGATACAAATACATACTTATACTATGGACGAATAATACTAGAGGACAAACAACCGCAGTACTTTGAGGCGTAAGTCGATTTTTAGTTTAAATGTATATTGCTAGATAGAGCTACTAGTTCAAAATTTCTTTCTAGTAAATGTAGTATCGTGGTGGCGCGCTTAATTTAGGAAAGATGGCGTTAATTTCCTAAGAACAAACAAAGATTATGCTTACGCCATCTCTGATTTTGCGTCGATATTACGATGGATTATACTACGCCGCCAGCCTAAGCACCCAGCATCTATTGCATGGTACAGCGATATCTAGAAATAATACAGGATTTTGGCTTTCTAGCAGGGTACGTTTTTTTATATGCGGTGGTCAGTCCTCTAGTATTATTCGTCCATGCTTATACTAAGCAAGGAATAGAAAAAAAAAGTAAATTGACGGATTGTCTCTGAAGGCGCTGGGGATTTTGCTCCAGAGCTTGTGTCTAAACCCATTTTCATAAGTGGCAGTGTTATGTTGCGGAGTTATAAGTAGTGGCCGAGTGTGAGCTCTTCGTGGCCTAACTGAAGACTATAAAACCAGGATAGCGAGGATTACGCAAAATATTGAAGAGGCAAATGAGGATATGGGAATACCGTCGAAGGCGATTCGGGAGCCATTTCAACTCCCTGCGATACTCCGAGACGTGGGCCAATTTGTTTTGAAGGTTTTGAAGTCGCTCGAATTTGTTCAGTTGCTCTTCGTTTTCGCTTGCCTAGCACACATCAGCGTAACCGATCGGGGGAAGAAGAAGAGACTTGGCAAGTGTGATTTTTGTCTGACGAGGCAGGAAGTTTTGAAGACGCCTGAGGGAGTGGAATCTCGCTGACATGCTCTGACCAGGACAGATTAGATTCCTAGATTGCAGAACTCCTAGATTTTTGGCCTTGGTACTGATTACGGTTACGGTATTATAAGTGCATTTAGATACGATATCAAAAAACGCGAAGTGCAGGAAATCATTCGTTGTCGAGTTTTTGTTTAAAAAAAAAAACGTTACTAAAATTCGGGACCTTTGGGATATGGGAGCATGAAACGACAGATTTAGCCGATTTTGGATATGCGTTTTAAAGCTCATTGAACTCCAGGTAATGACCTCGAGTTCCTTGTCGGTTATGACCTATTTTTTGTTGAATATTCTCTTAAAATGTTTTGTTTTTTCGCGTAATGAATTGGCCTTGCCCTAACCTTTCATCAGTGGGGTCATGACCTGACCATTGTTAATGGTTGGTTCCCGACACTGTCACAGTAATGAATAATGTAAATGTAATCTTGTAATCGGGATGTAATGGGATAGCCATATAACCTAACCATAACCTAATAATCAGTAATTTGTTTAAGATACTAAGTTCCTATTATTATTTCGAAATTGCTTTAGCTGCGGCTACTATGGGCTGCGGCGACGCCTCAGCACTGCAGCACACACTCGCTCGCCTCCGTAGCCTCGGCCGCTCCATCTCGCTCGGTGTGCTGCAATGCGCGGTCGCCTTCGCACCTTTGCCTCCGGCTCAAAATACACTCTAGAGTCTAGCCACAAGACTGGCTAGGAAGGACTGCCTAGGAAGTCTGCCTAAGTTTTGTGAAACTACTAAATTGCCCACACCAAAGTTGTAAAACTTCAGCACCTCCTCGGAGAGCATATGCCACTGATATCAGGCGCATTCGTTCATTTAGAATACCACGGAAATGTATTTTGCGTTTTATTACTACAAATAAACCTACAAACCTGTTGAGTCACCTGAAACTTTTAGGATCGTGTTTAAAATGACCCCAACCATCGCAACAAAAATTCACGAAACTTTTTTCTAAACTCATGTACCTTTTTTTTTAATCTCAATAATAGTTTTTGTGCCTACAAACAATAAATATTTTTGTAAATAAATTAACTATTTAGGTCATCTACATATAAAAATACTTCAATCATCAAATTTTCATCATTATATTTTTGCACTACATACCTTAATTTGCGAATTCAAAACATTATTTTTATAGGCTGTTTAGCGGTTTTTGCCAGTGCCCTGTCTATGCTATTGGCAGATTCAGCCACACAGAGAGGGGAGTTCTTCAAAATGGCGGCCCACCGACGATGACGTGTGGATAATATCAAAGTTTGTTTATTTCCTTGCAAGTGTGTTGAAAACACGGGTGTATTAGACATTTACCGCCTAATGTGTAACGAACGAATGACCAACTTTGCACACTTGTATCATTATGTACTATTATAAATAAATATACATACTCTACCCTAAGCAACAATGTTATGTTTGGGACTGGCTCAAATCAGTTACAGATGTAGTGAATAATCCTTTCCTATCGGCAAAACTCGGAACAACGATAACACCCGAATGGTGCCGATGTGTCTATGAATTACTGTATTATTAAATTACGTGTAGGTATCAAATAAATCGCATACTTTATTTATCAATGTCAAATTTCAATTTGCCCGTTTGACGTATATTACACTGAGATGTTAAAACCACCACGATTCTATCATATAAAGAATTCGTTAGGTAAACAAAAATATAACTAGTTACTGAGGACGTTTTATTTCAATAAAACGCACTGATAAAAACCAAATTCCGGTTGGGATGATCTAATGATTCTATAAGGATTGGAACCCCAAAAGTCTAACTATAGGTCAAAACTACAGTAGGATTTTGCAGACCTTTTTTATAACAATAATTTTTTGTAATTAATTAAAAATACTATGACATAACAAAAAAGACACCTCAACATAAAACAAAACAAACCAGCAGAGAAATTAATATAAATAAATATGATTTTCTGATTGGATGAACGACTTCGATTATGACAGCGGGATAAGAGGAGGAGGAGCGGGGTGGACAGTGTGATGCGAAACAATACTTCCAACTTCCATATCACAGTCAGAATCAGAACTATTTTCTGGTGTATCATCGTCAGAGTTTTCGTGAACGGTGATTACAAAACTAGCCATATAATTTTCTAACTCAGGTTCGTGTTTTCGGTACTCGTTTTCGCATTTGATGGCGTGGTCACATACTTTGGCCCAAACATCGGAACCAATCATATTAACCTTTTCCTGTACCAATTGTTTCACAGTAGTCATATTCATACTGATGTTTCTTTTGGATACGTATCCCTTTATTTGAGACCATATGTTTTCAATCGGGTTGAAATCAGGATGATATGGTGGCAATCTTAGTACGCTGTGTCCATATTCGTTCATAAGTTTATCTATAGAGTATTCTACAATGTCTTGTTTGTACTTGCAAATAATTTCATATATTTCAAGTTTTGTTAATGACTGATCAATCGGAACGTTATGTTTGGATAGCCAATCAATCATGTCTTGCTTCCTGGTATTTGAATTAGGAGGTTTTTCTACGTACTTATTATGATATGCAGCATTATCTACTACTAGTACCGAATGTGGAGCTAAGTTTGGAATGAGTTGATTACGAAGCCATTTTTCATAGTTTTCATTGTTCATCGCGTTGTCACCTGTTTTATCAGTAGACTGATACATTAACAATGCCCCAGGTATAAACCCCTTTCTACTACCAGCGTGCACTATTATACGACGTTGTCCTTTAGAACTTTTGACTGTTTCACTCCGTTTTCAGCCCAGCTTTTACCTGCCAAATGTGAGGTATGGATGTATGTTTCATCCATATAAACAATCTCTCTCCCTTGCAATCTGTACTTTTTTATCGCGGCTAAAAACTTTACTCTTTTTAAACGAACATCATCTTTCTCGATAAGTAATTTTCTGTTGTTTTCAACTTTTTTATACCGAAATCCCATTTTTCTAAGAATTTTTCTTAGCGTAAAGTCACATCCCTTAAAATTTATGGCTTCGGATAACTTGGACTTCAGGCCTTTAATTGTAGGTACTTGTTTGTATATCAAATGGAAATTATACACTAATCGGCGTATAACGTTGTAGTCAAAATTGTCAAGACCTAGACAAAATAATTTATTTGGTCTACCCAACTTTGCCGGCTTCGGACTATTGGAGGTGGATTGATTTATGTATTCCTTTTGCAATATTTTATTTACAGTTCGTTGAGAAATTCCACTGGCCTCCGAAACTCGTTTTTGGACTTTACAAAAGTAAGCAGTATAGTTGGTATGTTTGAATTTATCATTTTCAGTTAAGAAATATAAATAAATATTGAAAATAACTTCGCAGGCTTGCCGATCTAAACGTTTCCCTTTTCTTAGTGCTTTCGGCATGTCTGTTATAAATTGCTAATGTGGATCGAATAAAATCAATGTTTATTATTTACAAAAACGACAGACAAGAGTGAAATGTAAAGTCAAAAAAAAAATATAGGTGGCCTGCATTAATACACGAGTCCATGAAGTTTATCACAAAATCTAACATAAATATCAACAAAATATTTCTGTGGTATTAACTACTCTATATAAATACTTCCTCTTGCAATGCGACCGTTCCCTACGTTGTCTCGATGGGTACTGAGTACGAGAGAAGTAGTAAGACAAAAACGAACATTTCCGAGAAAATACGAAAGGAAAGGATTATTCACAACATCTGTATATCTGTGCCCATATAAAATTGAAACAACCTGCCCATTGGCAATCAATCACCAAAGCAATTAACATCATTTTATGAAACTTGTAGCGCCATCTCTAGGGTGGATGTCATGTCGTCTGAAGTTTGTTTTACCGTAGAGGAAATTATTTAACAGGTCTGTACCTCACACTCTCACTTAGTTTCATTCAATTCCAATAGATGGCACTGTCTGTGCGGCGAATAGGTTGTGGGGTCGCAATTTCATTTTCCAAAGGTTGTAATCATGCTATTTCCGTAACTATCGGTATAACTGCAAATATATGTTTTCTGTAATATTTTCATGAACTTCTTAACAAATATAGTTCTTTATTTGCATGTTACTTTTTATCTATTAGTTATAAAATCATATTCCATTTAACGGACCTTATAATGATTTTGGAATATTACCCAAAATCATTATGGTCCGTTTTCCCTTTGTTCGGTGAATCGGTAGGTCGCACCGGGAGCCTAAATGATGATGTGATAGGGGTAGGTATCATCTCGTGGCATCCAAATACCGAATCCCCAAACTGGCTGATGCACGTGACACGTGCAGATGAAGGTCCAATGCCAGCTAGACCTGATCGTCGGCGCCAATTGGACGAGGGTAATGTTGGGCCACCACCTTCGCTTACGACGCAAAACCGCGGCGGTTTGCCCTTCCAAAGCGCTGGTTGAAGTTTTATGGGGTGAAGATTGATGGAGGTAAACACTCATTTAGTTTGATGATTACACTGGTTATTTATTGTTGTAAGACCAGGTACAAGTATGAAAAAACTGAAATTACGCGATGCACGCTGACAAACTGAAATTAAACAATGGACATGGCCGTTCGCGACAAATGCTTACGAGAAGAGAAAGAAAGAATGAGTGACGTGTGACTTTTTGACATGAACTACCATTTTTAGAGACAGATAGCATAATGATGACAATTGATCGGTCGTTCAATAGTATTGTAGCAGCATCGACTCGACGACTCACTGGACGATGCATGGCATGCTACTGAGCCGAGACGCATGGCCTGCTACTGAGCCGAGGCGAGCTTTATTATTTTTTTGTTGGAGGGGAAATAAATGGAATTACCCATGCCCAGGAGTCAGACCTCCCTGCTATGTCCGGGTCCCTACACATTGAGCGGGCATCAGCTCGTGTAGTATACTGCAAAAACAACCCCTTTTTTTTACAGTTATCTGTCTAAGATTTTACTGTGAGCAATGGGGTCATTGACCCCCCCCCCCCCCCCCCCCCCAAGCCGAGCAGCGCATTCTTGCTTATTATATACCGCGAGACAGCCTGTCACCCGTCTTGCTCACACGCTTCACATTGCTGTTATTTCATTATATATATCAATTAATTGTCGAATGACGGATAAATGGAATGTCCCAAACTTTTCATTAGGTGTTTACTTTTATTGATCTGAAAGATACATCAAATGTAAAATATGTCACTCACACGCCAAACATGTTTGCTATGGTATGCAAAATACAACCTAATTCATAGGAGATAAGGTCCGTTTCAATTACACGACATTCAGCTGTCGGCCAGTGCCGACTGGGGCGGTCAAAAGATTAAATAAATCCATGTCAATAAAATGAAATACAGTTTCTTGTACCATTTAATAGATTCAAGAACTACTCAGATTAGACCTCAGTGTGAAAATATTTCCTTTACTTTAATTAAATTGAAACTAAAATACCCTTTTAAGTATGGAATGTCACGATTTACATTTATTGCGTAACAGGGCGGTTACCACAAACTTTTTCCGATTCAAATTAGGTTCAAAACAAGAACATCACCGTGGCAACCATTTCCATTCCAATTCGCCATAATGGTTGTACTTACTTAAAACCAAGACTTGTTTTAAGACGGTCACGGTAATTTTACGAATCAAATTAGGTTCCTAATCTGAATCGGCATAAGACGTTTTGGTAACCCCCCAGTAGGTAAACGTTACAGTGACGCCTTTTAAAAATAAGTTATCGATTGACTTTTGGTAACCTGGGTACTCAAAATCCCGTTATAGATTAGAATCTCATTACCATGGCATAAGGGTCAAAATAGAGATCCTCCAAAAAATCGTAAAGTATCGTGCAGTTAATGGAAAAAATATACTTGACTGGGTTTGATTAAGTTATTCTTCGACAGGTTGCTACAAATCAGCTCCGTAAATGAGTAAAATTCGTACTCTATGAATGTAGTATGGTATTAGTGAAAATTTATAGACTTACCTCGAAACTTCTTCTCCAACCTGTTCCGACACATATTCTGGAATTTTACAGTCGTCGGCGTCGTTGTCAACATCTTCTCAAATTCGCGGAAACTTCTCCGTACTCATAGACTGGTCATTTCGCGGAAACTTCTCCGTACTCATAGACTAGTCACTCATTTCGCGGAAACTTCTCCGTACTCATAGACTAGTCACTCATTTCGCGGAAACTTCTCCGTACTCATAGACTAGTCACTCATTTCGCGGAAACTTCTCCGTACTCATAGACTAGTCACTCATTTCGCGGAAACTTCTCCGTACTCATAGACTACTCACTCATTTCGCGGAAACTTCTCCGTACTCATAGACTAGTCACTCATTTCGCGGAAACTTCTCCGTACTCATAGACTAGTCACTCATTTCGCGGAAACTTCTCCGTACTCATAGACTAGTCACTCATTTCGCGGAAACTTCTCCGTACTCATAGACTAGTCACTCATTTCGCGGAAACTTCTCCGTACTCATAGACTAGTTCACTCATTTCGCGGAAACTTCTCCGTACTCATAGACTAGTCACTCATTTCGCGGAAACTTCTCCGTACTCATAGACTAGTTCACTCATTTCGCGGAAACTTCTCCGTACTCATAGACTAGTCACTCATTTCGCGGAAACTTCTCCGTACTCATAGACTAGTCACTCATTTCGCGGAAACTTCTCCGTACTCATAGACTAGTCACTCATTTCGCGGAAACTTCTCCGTACTCATAGACTAGTCACTCATTTCGTCGACATTGCCCAACGCTATTCAAAATTATGACGCACCTCTGACGTCACAGATTGTCACTTGTTCGCTTGAGGTGTACAACACCAGTTTGCCGATTGTTATTACTATATAAATGTTGAACTATTATTATACCATTTCTGTGTGCCAAGTATATGTGACACCATTGTTACATATTATTTATGGTATTTTTTCAATAAGTATGTAGTTTAATTATTATTCATGGATAAATGTATGTGATACACTTTTGGAAACATAAAACGCAGCGGGCGGTCAGTGACAATTACTGCATTCAATCATCGAGTAATAAAAAATAAAAAAATATTCATAATTCTGCTATTAGAAACTATGATATTTAGGTATAGACTTAATATAGACTTGTATAGCAGTAATAAAACTCAATTAATTTTCTTGTTAAGTCTTTTTATAAACTTTATATGATGTTAAAGTTAGTGTCGGTAATAGCCGAAGTCGCATGATTTAAGGTTAACTTAACTTAACTTAACTGAGAGCTCCGGGGTCTAACTTGTTTCACGTTTGCTTCTCACACAGGAGATGCAGGTTCGATTCCTGACCATGTACCAATGAGATAATTAATTTATCTTAAATACATTATCGGACGTTCAGTGTTTCGGATGGCACGTTAAGCTGTAGGTCCCATCTACTATCGCTTCGTGGTAGTGGTCGTTAAAACCCTCCATCAACCCGCACTGAGCCAGCGTGGTGGAGTATGGCTTGATCTTACTTGTATTCGGGTAAAGGCCTGTGCCCCTCGGTGGGGACATTAATGGGCTACATCATATAACTGAGAGCCAACATAGGACATATGTTTGGCCCTTTCTTAGACTACAGTCAGAATCAGATATATGTAGGCACGCAAGCTAGGTAGCTACTCAAATAGATCATAAACAACCAGAAAATTAACATCCTCTGTGTTAAGATCATTTTGACACTTTGCCTATGTAGATATATGTATTTCTGGTTGTTTATGATGTATCGATTTGAGTGATCCTGTTTGCTCACATATCTATATCTGATGCTGACTGTACAATGCCACAGGCATATCTGACTTGGTGACGACGTCCCTAGCGTCAACAGCATATCATACATCAGCCCCCTTTAGTCTGTGACTCAAATCCACGACATAACATAACATTTACATACAGGCACATACATTGCTTCTGGCCCCATACCGTGTTTTGGGAAGCAGAAACAGCGACGGTTAACCCACCACCGCACCTTTTGACCGCCGTACATCAAATACAAAATGAGTCACTCACACGCCAAACATGTATGCTATACTATGCAAAATACAACTTAATTCCTACGATATAAGGTCTATTTCAATAATTCTAATTTCAATCGTCGGCCAGTGCCGACTGCGGCGGTCAAAAGGTTTGCGACAAAAAATAGATAGAAGCTCAATGTCAAGTTTTATATTGTTAGGAACATAATTCTCAACTACTTTCTCTATGAAACCAATCTGATCAAAATAATATAATATAGGTAATGTTATATAACTAGTTAACGAGGCAACATAGGACATATGTTTGGCTCGATCTTAGATTACAGTCAGAATTAGATATATGTATATGAGCACGCAGCCTAAACAACCAGAAAATAAACACCTTTGGATTAACAAAGCTTTGACACTTTGGCTGTGTAAACTCTGATTTTCATGCTACTAGACACAGACTCGAATAGTAGGGACAGGGCACGGAGCGCTTGAAAGTGTCGCTACAAAAACAGTACAAAATCGGGAAAATTGTACTGTTTGCAATCAGTCGCGCTTGGACGGTGACAGCCGATTGACATATCGGCAGCAAAAACAAAAATGGTGACCTGCGACGTAAAAAGGTGTAAATCATACCCAAATCGCAAAACACAAAAACATTCGAGTGTCGTATCACAAGTAAATATTATATTTTCAATTACTATTGGCTTTAAATTGATTATCTATAAAATATTGTTCTCGAAAAAATCCTCAAACGAAAATCAACCATTCGACTGACGTAACTTTGTAGCGACGCGCGACGCACAGTGAAACTGCCCGCTTCCTATATTTAAAAAACGATCCGATTTGGTTATTTTTCTATTCGTAATGTCAAGATTACTATTCGTAATGTCATTAGATTACTATTCGTAATGTCATTTGGTTACCCCCCCCCCCCTAACTAATTCATAACTTTTTCTATGATTAGGTAGGTAGGTAGGTATCAAAATCAAGATCTTAAATTCCAAGTCACGCTACTAATGTGTATCTGTGAGCTTACATCCTCTTTCATAATTTAACGGCAAAGACAAAAATTAATATGCCTATTTAATTATGTTTCAACTTTTTATTAATTAAACATGAGCTAATTGCGTGAGACCTCGCCCCTTGAGTAAAATTTTAGCTAGATATATTTTATTTCTACTCCTAATCACCGATTAAAAGTCACCGGGTATTTGAGAGTTATCCGCAGATCAACTTTCCTAATATTGTGTCTATACACCACAATTCGGAACGTGACCGACCGTGACGCCGTTACAATTTTTCGTACTGTCTTGGTTCCGACGAATTCCGACAGGGGCGCTATTTTTCTTAGCCTCAAAATGGTAAGAAATTTAGTACGGGAAGGCCTATCCTTAGTATTTATATCGATGCTACTAGACCAACATGACAGTTGGATTCGCCCTTTTTACTTTTTACTTCTCGGCAGTGAGCGCCATTTTTATTTTTTTACCCCCACTGTGCAACCGGTGATCAATTAATTTGAATGTATTATGGTAGAAATTAATGTGAATAATTTCTACCATAGCGGCAACCCACCAATCTCAAATAAACGTCATAACATAACATTTAGAATAGAATAGAATAGGCATTTATTCGCTGTATCAGCACAAACACAAGAATATAAAAATATTACATGGAATGAAGTAGGTACTATTTAAAAATAAAATAAAATTCAGCAATAAAACTACCCACTATTAGTACCCATAAACATTTGTGAGGGGTTTCGCTGCCATGTGCACATGCTGCGACAGCAAAAGGGTTCAGACCCAGCATAATGTCACAGGAAATCCTGTGACTCTGGTTTTCAGTCTGGGGCTCAGAAGATATAATATGATTTAAAATATTAATTTGTCCAGGTGGCAAGTGTAATAAATAAAATAAACTAAACTTAATATTGGTGGGAAGTGTGCGAATAACCTAGGCTAAGTACCTATTCTCAGAATAAATAAAAATTAAAAACAAATGAAATGTGCGGAATTAAGCTGTGAAAGAGAATTGTAAATTGCATTATAGGAATAAATAGATAAATGTTTGGTGTGTTGAATTGTATTGTCAGTGATAATGTCAAATCATAGATACCACAAGAAAATATAAAATTAAAATTAAATCACTACATATACACATTAAGGATTTGAATAAATCTTAAGAATAAAATAAAATAAGCTGGAAAACGCGGCACGCAGCACCACGTCCGCGGTCGTGGCAGCATCAGGAACTCTGCTTTTGTTGCTCCAATAACTGTGCTCGAATTCGTCTTTTGAATATTGTTTTTGTTTTGAGCTCTCGCAGCGGAGGGGGTATATTATTCCAGCATTTTGTGGCAAGGTACCTGAAGCCGCCACGAAACGCAGCAGTTCCGTGGCGAGGAACCGATAGAATGCAGGTATTATTTCTGATTGTGTAGTGGCGCGAAAACCTCCAGGTCAGTTTTTCAAATAAGTATTCAGGTTTACCTGTTTTAATAACACCAAACAAAAGTGTTGAAAAATATAAATCTTGTCTCGCGCTTAATTTCAGCATATCGGCACTATTGAAATATGGTGTGACATGCGTGCGCGGAGGAATCTTGAAGCAATACCGAGCACAGGCATTTTGTACCCTTTGTATCAACTTCTCTGTTCGTTTGTATACACATGGGCCGTAAACCAACAAGCCATAGTTTATTTTAGAGAGCACCAGAGATTCACAAAGCCTGACACGCATATCAACACTTAGAAATCTTCTAACCTTGTACAAAACTTTGAGCCGATAAAAGCAGGCTTTTACGACTTCTACAACATGTTTTTCAAAGCGTAATTCACTGTCCATTAGTATGCCAAGGTTTCGGGCCTCACTGACTCGTTCCAGGCGAACACCTGAGATTGAAATTTCGGGATCATAGTCAATTATGGATTTTACTTGTGTTTTTGAGCCAATAATTAAGTACTTTGACTTCGATGGGTTTAAAACTAATGCATTTTTGGCAGACCAGAGGGACACCTTAGCGAGATCCTCATTTATATTTCTGACGGCCTCTTCGATGTTATCTTTATTGGAATCTATATACAACTGAAGATCATCAGCATATAAATGGCACTTACTGTGCTTAATGCAACCTATTATAGCTGCACTGTACAAAATAAATAGTATAGGTCCCAGAATGGACCCCTGAGGGATGCCGCTTCCAGAGAGTATGCAATCAGATGAGATACTAGATCCATCCTTTCCACTAATAACAACTTGTTGGTAACGATAGTCAAGATAGCTCTCAATCCACTTTATCGACTCAATATGAAAGACATAGTAATTTAGTTTAGACAGCAACATATTTACATTTAAACAGTCGAAAGCTCGAGAAAAGTCAAGTAATGCCAGTATAGTACCAAAACCCTTGTCCTGGGAAGCTAGCATATTATCCACGACATCTAGTAAGGCAGTGGTTGTGCTGCGTTCTTTTCTAAACCCTGACTGCAACTTAGGCAAAATCCCATTTTTTTTCCAGGAATGAAGTGATCTGGTTACATTCTTTCCAAAACTTTGGATAAGTATGGTAGTATACTTATCGGTCTAAGATCAGTCACATTTTTCGGGTCATTATTTTTAGGAATTGGCCGAATAGTCGATTTTTTCCAGAGCCCTGGGATGGTGAAAGTGGTGATTGACCGATTCACAATAGCTGTAATGATCCTAAGAGTTGTAGGTAGTGTAAATAGAACCATACTTCTAGTTATTCCATCACTACCGCGGGCTTCTGATGGGATGTTTAAAATAATTTTTTCCTCTTCGCTCTCATTGACCGGGTGCATCTGAAAAGTCGCGTTACAATACCTGTGATGCTCGAAGTACCTAAGATTAGATATCGTAACACCATTGTCTCCAGGCACATTGAGGAAGTGGGTGATCATCTCATTTGGATCGTTCAGATGCTCTGGCAATTCGTTGTACTTCTTGGGAAGAACTGTATTCTTAAGAGTTTGCCATAGCTTCTTAGGATTTCCGATATTATTATTAATATTATGTTCGAAAAATGCTTTCTTTTCTGAGTAAAGACTAACAGCAACAAGGTGTTTCAAAGATTTATACTGGTCTCTGTCAACCGGAAGTCGAGATTGCTTATATTTATCGTGTGCCCTATCACGAAGTTGCATCATGTACTTAACATTACTGGTTAACCACGGTTTTGTTTGACACTTCCCTGACTATCGTTTTACGCTCTGGTGCATGCTTATCATAAAGTGCTAGCAAGTACTCATTGAAGGTCGACACCATAAGGTCCACATTGTCACAGTGTAGAATCACGTCCCAGTTAATATTTTGCAGGTCATTGTCGAATGTTACCATGTTAATGTTTTTAAATGGTCTATACATGACAGTGCGAACAGGAGGTTTATCTTTCTTAATTTTAACTTTTGCGGTTATAATTGCGTGATGATTTAAATACAGGCACATACAATCCCCACACTAGCATACCGTGACGAGGGAAACAGAAACAGCGACGGTTACTTGTTTGTTTAAAGCAACGTTTTTTTTTTTTTTTCAAGAACGGGATTTTTTTTCTTCCTTCCTAGCAGGGATTCGAACCCAGGACCTCTGGCTCGGAAAGCACAGCCTCGACCGTAACACCACGTCAAATCCAACGCAGTGACTGCCAAATTGACGTTCAGTATAAGGGAAACTGTTTTTGAATGATCTGAATTTGAGATACTGAATAGGGCGCAAGCCACTTGACCTTGTGGCTCTGATAGTAAGGGTCTCCTGGGTAAAACCCAGCTGGGGATAAAAGAAAAAAATACTTAGTTCTTGGATGTTTATATGTGTGTGTGATATCGCTGTTTCTGGTTCCCACGACACAGGGTATCCTAGTGTGGGACCAGAAGCAATGTATGTATGTGGGACCAGAAGCAATATATAAATGTATGTTAATTTAGGCTGATAACTTCTGAATTGGACCGATTTTAATAAAATATATCTAAGTACCATCACAGTGAAGTCTTCTACCAATTTTCAAAGAACCTCATTAAAATCCGTCCACCCGTTTGAGCGCTAGTGCCACGGACATACACACAGACAGGCCTCCTTTTAGTTGGTGTTAAAGAATACTAACTACACACTAACTACATACTAACTATGATTCTTATTCATATTCATTTGTTGCCGCAGCTGGGCCCAGGGGTCTTGCAACATGCTCGGGTGGAGATAGGCGTTGATGTCTTGTTTGAAGCTGTTATTGCTCCGGTCAGCCTGTAATAAGGAAAAATTAATTTAAATACCCTTTTTTCAAACACATTATGAGCTTGTCATGGAGGGAACCCACCATAGATTATTGGCCACTTCATATACACTTACACACAATTCAAACTTCTACCTTATGGTTATAAAGTTCAAAACTTCTGAAAAAACATTGCCGTCTCCTGGCACTCCCACAGACGAAGACGAAGGGTTTATAAATATATATTTGATGAAGTAGGTGGCCCGCTGAACACAGGTGGGTGATTGGTCCTAGAGGACCAATAGATTGTGACTATTTCACCCAATCCCCAGTGTTTGAGCACTGTTGGTTGAGCTGACTTCCTCCCCAAATCTCCTTGTTAATTTAGGGGATTCTAGTGTGTCGCTGAGTTTGAGGTTTGCAAAGTTTTCTTCCTTGATATCCATACCTAGTGTTCGCCATCTTATGTTTGAATGCATGACGCATTCTCCCACAAAGTGTTTCCCCCAAGCCAAGCAGCCTCCAAGTTTAAGCTTTAACAATGATAAGTGTCTATTTAGATTACAGTGTCCTGTTACCACACCTATCAGATTTGTACAGTAATCTCTAGCCTTCTTTTTATCCTTCCTTAGGATGAACATCTCCGACTGTCTAGTCTTTATTGTTCTTCCACGCTAGGTTCGCATTACGCGTGGCTATTAAATTGAAGATATTTTTGGGGACCGTGGCTGATATAGGCAGTCCGTATTCTGGCCCAATAAAATCATTGGCCAGCTCGTCTGCTTTTTCACTTCTTTGAATCCCTTCTTAACCGACGACCCATGCAATAATAACTTTCGAAGTATTTCCCAAAGAGTTTAGGGTTGTCCTGCATTCTTAGACTAGTATACATTTATTCATTGGTTGTCTTAAGGCCTTTAAAGGTGTTTGACCTTAATTTGTTTTCCGCTTTTATCTTGCGATCAGTATTTTGACTATAAACTAGGATAGAATCTAGGATAATCTCCTTGTCCATCTGCGAAAAATCAAATGCAGAGCAGCAAAAGGCTCACAAAAAAGATCAAACACGGCAACTTCAAGCTGCCTAAGCTCTTCAATAAAACACTAACCCTTACTAAGGAGGTTAAATACTTAGGCGTATGGCTTGATAGCACTCTAAACTGGAACAACAACCATATCACTTTTACAATGCAGAAAGATGGTGGGTGATAAATGGAGACTAAAACCGAAGATATGTCGATGGATGTACACGGCAGTAGTCAGACCAATTGTCACATACGGCTGCTTAGCATGGTGGCAATGCATAATGCAAAGCACAACGAAGTACAATTACAACAATTCCAGAGGATGACATGTAGCCAACGCAGTCTACATGAGGACAACGCCATGAGCAGCCCTGGAAATTGTACTGGGTATACCACCGTTGCACCTCTTTGTGCAAAGGCACTCGAAGAAGTCCCTGAAGCCACTATAGGGACAGACGGCATAAAAAAGCCTTTCTTTTTAACAAAAAATATGAAGTCAGGGTAGATATAAAAAAGTTGACTCAGAATCTAGAGAACAACAAAATATATTGTGACGGCTCACAAAGAGGATGTCACACAGGGCGGCGGGCTTTTACTCGCCCAAAATAGAGATCAAACTCTCACTAAGCTTCGAAGGAGACACAACTGTATTTCAGGCAGAAACACTTAGTCTTATTCTTATTCATAGTAGTAGGAAGCGTAGAGGAGAAAGAAATGCACAGTCTTTAAAACAGACTGTGCATCTCTACTCTGCGCACTAACAAAATCCAACCAAACTCATACTAGAGTGTCACGAGATACTCAATAGACTGGGTGACGACAACAACAAAGTTAAACTACAGTGGGTAAAAGGACACCACCATGACCAAGGAAACTGCGAGGCGGACAATCTACCCCAAGCAGGAGCAAGGAGGACAACAATTAGACCCCCACCCTTCGCACTGATATCGGCTGAGGCATTAAGGATAAAACTCAAAGTAGCCACAGCCAACCACCATAATAAGTTATGGCCGAAAAGAGTAGACTGCAAAAAATCATAAATTAACAAACTACGTAATAAGACCACCACGCAGTAAAATAAAAATACTAACTAGCCTGATTACAGGCCACTGTACACTTAACAAACACTTGAAAATTACAGGTGCAACAGACAGTACCCTATGCAGGGGATGCATGAAAGTGGATGAGACCATGGAGCACATGCTGTGCTGCTTTTTTGGCCCATCTATCATTATAACCACGATGGCAATTCTGGGTGACACCACAACACCCTCGGAGCTCCTAGAACATCTAAGCCTTCTTCTCCAGCCTGTGTAGGAGTTGGGATGGCTGAATTAGAAGAGTGGGTGTAGGGGATATGCACAAAGGCCCCAAGGACTCAAGTGGGCCAAGTGCATGCACTTCCATCCCCTGAAGAAGAAGAAGAAGCAACTAAACAAATATCACAGGCTTCTACAAAAAATTGTCAGATATAGTAAGAAAATATAAAAACAATCATCTAATAGTAATGGGTGATATCAATGCACAGATAGGCACAAGAGAATCAGGTGAAGAACTTATACTGGGACAATATGGTCATGAAAAAAGGAGTAAAAATAGAAACTGATTGATAGAGTTTTTATTAGAAAACAACCTTACTCTACTGAATTCTATCTTCAAGAAAAATCCCAAATCCAAGTGGACCTGGATATCTCCAGATGGGAAGCACAACAACAAAATTGATTATATTATAACAAACAATGTAAAGGACATCAGCAATACTCAAGTTATACAGAATCTAAACTTCAACACCAACCACCATATAGTATGTTGTCGGCTAAGCAAAAAATCACATAAGAAATCCAGGAAATTCATAAAATATTTTCAGGGTTCGTTACCTGAGCAATATGAAAATAATATTGACACCACTATGTCCAATAAGCTACTAGAAATAGTTAATTCTGACATAAGTCTTAAAGACAAATATGATTACCTAAACAAATGAACCTGACTCCAACAAAAAAAGAAAAAGCAAAAACGGACACAAAAAAATTAAGTAAAAAAGTATGGAACTCTTACAAGAAAGAAGATTATTAATTGCAAATCATGAAAACACTAAAGAAGATTGTAATAGAATATGCAACCTTAGTAAACAGATACAAGAATACATAGGGGAAGACAGAAAAGTAAAAAGAATGAAGAAATTTGAAGAGGCAATTGAAAAACAGTTAAGGTAAAACAAGCCTACAAAGAACTAAGCGAACAAGGAAAAGAGTGGATTCCTAAACTGAGGAACAGAGAATCCAACCCACTAACAAAACGCGTAGATATTCAGAGAGTAGCAACAGACTGCTACAAGGATCTGTATTCCAAAAAAAATATATAATCATATAGATGATAACCAAGCACTGAATGCCAGCAAGAAACGGTAAGGAATAATGTAGTTGCACCATTACTTGAAGAAGAAATACGAAAAGCCATCAACTCACAAAAGCTTACCAAACTGACAATATACCAAACGAGCTAATGAGGGGCACAGTCACAGAATTAAGCCCAACCCTTATCAAAATATTTAATGATATACTCGTCACAAGTATCATTCCAAATGAGATGATGTGAGGAAGAGACCATAATGACCTTAGGTCCCCTTTGGCTAAGGGTAGCAAGGGATCGCAAACAGTGGAAAGAATTGGAGGAGGCCTATGTAGTCAAACACACTGAGATCAGAGACCTAATTTAAAACATCACGTAATTTAAACAACATTTGTAATCTCAGAAATAAAAGGCTTCATTATTATTATTATTATACCCTGGATTATTGTTCTTGTCCATGCACTTGATGAGATTGCAAATCACTCGAAGCATCACTACTTTTATAGGTAGATCAAGTTGAAAGTCTTGGTTGAAGGTTGAATCTATGTCTGATTTGTCTGCATAGGGTTGTGCATTATTTGGTTTGAACACTTAGCTTAGGTGGTGTGCGAAGGCCTTATCTTGGTCAGTTTTTATCCGATTGCCATTCTGCAACTTTAGCGGTGGTTTGTGATTTAGAGGCCGATCCATGTTTTTGGAAGCCCTCCAGAACGAATAATGATGTGTATCGTTTAGTATTATTAGAACAATTGAGACTTTGGTTCATACCTCAAAACTGATGCTTCCTCGTGACTTATTGTTCCATCTGTGGTTATAACCGCTGTTATTGTTCCCCGAACTGAATCTCTGGTTACGGTTGTTAAAACCTCCCTGTCTGCTGTTCCGTTGCCGACCTCCCTGATAGATAGGCGTACTTTGGTTGAAGGGGATGAACCCCTCGATTGCGGGATTCTTGTCAGACATTCCTACTGAAGTTGGAAGTGATGAAAGCAATTGAACTTATTGACACTCTGACCACTAATTTAAAATGGGCAGAACAAAACAAACATTTAAGCTTATTCAAATCAAGCAAAGCACTGTGTGTGTGTCATATACTGTCAGTTATACATAAGTCAGGTCAGGTGAGTATTAATTTTCTTTGCAGGTCAGACAAGATCTGAAATAAACGTCAAAATAATGTTGTCGTTGTAGGCCACAACATTTTACGGTAGAATTGGTAGTCGTTTTTCTTAGTTATCTGCAGAAAAAAATACACTCTTCGACATTTGACACATGGCGCGTCCACACTGGACAAGTGGTGACAATGGAGCCGCGGTGAGCGCGACTGACTTTAGTGTGTGGTGTATTAGACTAAATTAGGTAGTTTATTTATCCTTGCTGTCCTTACCTGATTGCGTTAGCTAGCAGATACGGGAAGCAAAACAGAGATGAATAAAAGCACGATCTTCAATCGAACATAATATAAAGAAAAACACAGTAAAGGGACAGTTCTTAGCACACACCATACTGTCAATTTAGTGGAGCACTAGTAGATAGATAAATAAAGTTAAAAAGGTAGATAAAAAAATAAACCTAGATATGGTTTAACGAGAATGGCATGCACATATATCAAGACTAAAGATGAAGATGCATATGCGTATGCGTAGAGGTAGTGAAATATCTTATAACAAAATTAATTGCACTGACCTTTGATTTGTATTCAAAATTTTAGTAAATTGCAATTTTGTATAAAAGATAAATAAAATAACCAAAATACAAAATGTAAGAAATATATTTTATTTATAATAGCAATCTCTTTGGGTAACAGAATGTTGCATTTAGGGATGCACCATGTTGCATCTGTCGGACATGCTTAAAAACGTAAACTACCATAAGTTTTTCGCTGGGCGTTAATGCACTCCGTGGTCTTTTTTCGTAGGAGATAATAAGTTTTTATTCGCAGCGGACCGATCATTGAAGTTATTATCAATTTAACAGAGCAATCATTATTTTTTTTTCTTTTTTTAATTTGGCGTGCATAATGTTTTGAAGTTAATTTTGCCAGTGTGGGGTGTATTTGAAAGATCACAATTTTCTATCGAGTACCTGGAAATCAGCGACCCTGTCAGAGCAATTGTTTTTAATGTTACACTCAATTGTCAAGACGTGTATGAAAATCGTAAATATCACACAATCAATATCAACAAAACCATTCATTGTTGATTATTTTTTCAATCGCGTTTCGTTTCATCCTTGCTAAATAAAAATCTTTTAATACATAGATCCCACGATTATTTTTAACACGATACTTCAAAAAACAGGAGGTTCTCAAATTGTCTGTTTTTTTGCATGTTTGTTGCGCGATTACTCCTTCAGTTATGAACTGGTTTTGATTGTGTTGATTTTGTCTACCCTCAGACGAGTGGATAAAAATAAATAACCTGACTGCATTTTTTATCAATACCGAACACAAATTCATCAATGCACCTGCTTCTGTACATGGAGTGTGAAAGTAGCCACACCAATAACCCGAGGAACCTAGATTTAGATTTTCCCTCAGTGCTTATTAAAATACCTGCAAAATAATACATAACACTTATCAGCTGAAAAAATTATATTAAGAATTAAGAAACAGACTTTTATTTTAGTCAGTCACTTCCGTTCGCCATGTTCTTCCAGTGTGAACCAGCCTCACAACACAGTGTTGTAAATACGTTAAAATCCCATTGATACCATTTAAGTTTAGACAAAAAAAAATGGGACCTACGACGTTGTTTCTACAAATTCTTTTCTTGGATCTTTGGAATAGATGTGGCTTTTAGTGATACGAGTCTGTTATTTACGCTTGAAAATATACTACTGAGATTAATTATATATATAATGTACAATGGTATCACCGCTGCATTTTTCTCGGCAGCTAATGAAAAAACGGATTTTAGTTACCTACTTTGCTAAACCAAAACTATTTAATGTTAAAGTAAAAATAAGTATTTTTTTGAGGATTCTTTAAATATCGGCACCGAGAAGTGGGGCTTCTAAGTAGAATATAGTTTAATAAATAATGTGAATTAATAAGAACTAGTGGCTCGGTTAGCTGTAGCCCACGCAAGTGACAGGAAATTTGCTTATATTTTTCATTATGTTCTACCCCCTCACGGCCGCGACCCTTGAAGTTTACCGGATGATCAAGTTGAATGATTACTAGAGGGTCTCTGAGAACAGTAGACCTCACTTGTTAAAAATGTCAAGCTTGTAGGTCTGCTAGAAGTTCATTAGAATTTTGATATATATGAGTCAGTAAGTGACAAAATGACGGAACTTTGAAACTGCTCTCGTTGCCAATCTATCAGTTTAAATGAACTGAATTTTGGGGAATTTGCCTATTTAAATTGTGGCCTATTATCCACATGTCTAGCTCTATCTATAACATAGTTACAGGGGGTCAAAAATAGACCGAAGTGTTTCCCCCTCGACTCCCCCTTTTGGATTTTTTTCGCAATATCTTGTGTAGAATGAAGTATGTGTGAATGAAAAATATTAAATAAATCAAGGTATTTCTGTGCCAAAATATTTTTTAAAAATGCGACCTGTAGTCGAGAACAGACAGAGAGACAAAGACATTTTTGGCCAATCTCGAAATTTCGCTCGCTGGGTCAATAAAAACGAATAACCTCCCTGCATTTGATTTCCACCTAAGTACAAACTTATGATTGAAACTGGTTATATATATGGAGTATCAAAGTAGCCTCACCATTAACTTTGTAACCCCCTATCTGTGCTATTCTGAAAAAAAATACCAAATCAGCAAAAACTATTCAAAAATAATAATCAAACCTGCTTACAATTTTTCACGAGAATCAGTTGAGAAATGCGACCTGTAGCTGGCGTATAGACATACGAAAGCATTTTTGTTAAAATTGATATGGAGACGCTTTGCTCGCTCAGTCAACTATGTGCTAAGAAGTTCAAAATGTCAGGCGTACGAAATCTCAATAAAGTTGATGGACGTACAGGATTGTTATCTTCTCAAAACGGTAGTTCCAAAAAACAACCTCAACCCACCTTCTTAAGGTTTCTTTTTGAAAGTCCTAAACTCAGAAACTCTGGACAATTACAAAGGGGGCAATATTGAGAACGCTCAAAAGGTTTTGGGAAGAAAATCGAGGAAACCCAAAGATTGGCTTTCGGACTGTGAAACCCAGTTAAAGCCGTACACAGAGGCCAAAAGGAACGCACATATCTACCTGCTAGCCAGCGCAATAACTGACCAATCAAACAAAACATGCATTAAAAAAACCGGTCAAGTGCGAGTCTAAATTATAAATTGATTACTTTCTTTCTTCTTTTTTTTATCTATTTATCTTTTATTTAAAATAAAAAAGTGGATTTAAGAAAGAACGACAAGAACATCGCATACTGCGATAAAACATGTCAAACTGATTACCAACAAGAAACTCACGTGTCTTTAAACAGGGAAAAAGAATACATAGAGAAAGAGATACTTTTATAATATGACGAAGAGACAAATTTTGAACATTTATACGGAAAAATGTATTGCAATACATACATTCCAGGAAGTAAAAACGAATCAAGCAGCTCTAGCTCCACTAAATTATGTATAATCAGCAGCAGCACAGGAAAGATGATACGTGACATTGCGGAAGAGTTTCTGGAAGCAGGACACATTATTCACTATAAATTTAATGGTGGAGGACTGAAAGAGTTGTTGGGAAGTATTGAGATGAAACTGAAAGGATATACGAAAAATGATCACTGTATCATAATTATAGGTGATAGAGACTTTAAGAGTACATGTGAATTGACTGAACTAATAACATACATTAGACAAAAATTAGTATTGGTGCAACACACTAATATTATTTTATGTGCACCTACATACAGATATGCATTAAATGCAAATATATACAATGCTCGAGTAGAAATATTTAATAATCTTTTGAATCTTGATAATTTAACTTGTAACTATGCATATTTGGTTGATTCTAATAGGTTCTTGAAGTGTTCATACTCTATCGAAGTGACATCATACCGAGCAGTTGTGTTGTGAGTCAGCTCCGTAATTTAAACCCGCGTTAAAATCAAAACTTTCAATGACTATCATGCAATAGTCATCTATAACCGAACAACATAGGAGCGAGAACAGCTTGTCTCCCTACCCAGCGCCGCACATCTCTCCGCAAGCAGCTTCGTAACACCTCGTCGCAGTTCGTGAGTAAGAAGCTACCAACCTGTTACTCCTCTCTATCGCACACCGGTCCGTTAACTGCAACTTCGTGCCATCTCGTGCGGCTCGTGAATCAGAAGCTACCGACCTCTACACCCTCTCTGTCGCACACTCGTTTTGCCGCCTGCTTAACGGCCGCTTTTCGGACCGCTTAGCAACAGTAACCAACGGCTGTTTCTGCGTCATCATATCATTTGCCTATCTTCATTGCTTCGCCGTATCAAAATGCCTCCAATTACATGCTTTGCTTGTAAGATGCCAGGTGCCGCTGATAACACTATCAAATGCACCCTACCTAATTGTAAAAATAAATACCACTTGGAGTGTGTTGGTCTCAGTAGAGAAAACTGCAGTGCTGTGATGCGAGTCCAGTGGTCCTGTCCTGATTGTAAAAGGAAAATGCCCAGAGGTGACAACAAGGATACTCCTGTCAAGGCGTTCACGGGCAGCCTTCCAACCGCTCAAACCTCATCCATTAATACTAATGTGACTCAACGTATACGTCCCTCTCCCTCCATGAATGACGAGTTCAGAGACTCACTGCGTGCTGACATACTTGACATCGTCAGAGTTGATCTGTCAGCAATGATTCGCCAAATCATGTCATCTGAACTCAAGCAGCTGCGTGACTACAATAGTGAGCTTAAGAAGTCTCTGGAATTCTCACAAGCAGAAATATGTAAGCTGAAGGACGAACTCACTAAGGTGCAGACAGTGAACAGTGTCTTAAACAAGAAATGCACTGAACAAGAGACCCGTATGATGACCCTGGAGAGAGACTTTGCCTAACAACAACAGTGGGAGCGTCTTCAAAACCTCGAAATCTTCGGTATACCTGAAGTCGAGGACGAGTCCCTAGAAGACGTGGTAGTGAAGCTTGCCAAGAGTGCAGGCGTCGAACTCCAGCGCCAGCAGGTCGACTTCATCCATCGTATCCAGCCTCGAGTCCCAGTCCCAGGGCGCCCGCGCGCGATCGTCATTCGTCTAAAGAACCGCCGTGTAAAGGACTCATTATATTCCGCATTCCGTAAATGCCGTGGGATCACTACCGGCGACATTAATATGAGTGGGGAGCCAAAAGTTTTTCATGTAAACGAACACTTAACACAACGTAATAAAGATCTTCTAAAAAAATGCAAGGCTAAAGCAAAAGAATGCAATCATAAGTTTGTTTGGACAAAAAACTGTCAAATATATGTCCGGAAAATGGAAAAAACCCCCTTCATAATGATCTCGTCGGAAGCAGATCTCAAGAAAATACAAAAGTAGCTAACTATCTTATGCCTCTTAGCTTCATAGTTCGCCGTAATTTGTTATTTACAATTAGTTTGCACAGGGAAACACACACACACAAAACCCACCAAATACTCCCACAACAACACCCAACACACAAATCCTTTTACATACATGACTACTCACTAAGGCCTGCAGTAATCCTTCAACTGTCTACAATCACTCTAACGATATGTCCGTGTTGCTATTCTTACAGTTATCGTTATCATAATCGCATTTATATCTTGATCAGAATTAAATCATCAGATTCCCAACTATTGCTTCCGGCCTAAACATAAAGAATAATCTTGGAATTTTCTATCAAAACGTTAACGGACTCAGAACTAAAACTTCAACATTTGCGAATAATGTTTCATCCTGTGACTATGAAGTTGTTTTGATAACAGAAACATGGCTTCATAGTGGTGTACTTGACTCGGAGCTAGCCGATCTGGATCGCTACGATCTGTTCCGGCGCGACCGGGTGACTCGGACGATGGGCGGCGGAGTAATGGCGCTCTGCGCATCGCGGCTCCAAGCGCGCCCCCGGCCCGAGTGGACACCGGACGGCCTTGAAGTGATATGGTTAACTATCGATGCGCGTGCGCTCAGGTCCACTTCTAATTTACATATTGGCTTAATTTATATTCCTCCCCACAGCGTAAAGCATGATTTAGCGTCAACCACACAGCAATTTCTCGACTCCCTGGTGAACATCCTAGACTCTAATAGAGAAGATCACTTTTTATTGGCGGGTGATTTTAATAATCCCACTATCAGTTGGGAATCCGGGCAACCCAGTGGTTTTAACCTGATTAGTCAATTAAATGTACATGGTTTTCAGCAATACAACTTCATAAAAAATTCATGCAGTAATACTCTGGACCTCGTCTTTACAAATTTCAATGTAGAACTCCACGGAACTACTACAGAAATGGTGCCATTGGACATTTTCCATCCCACTTTGGAAATTGACGCTACAGATATCACGGTTCCTTCAATACCGATAGCAAAACAGTTTATTTAGAAAAGCTGATTATGAAAGTATTAATAATTGTTTTGAAAAACAAGACTGGTCCTTTTTAAACAGTCCTAGTCCTAATATTGATGATGCCATTGGAAGTTTTTATGAAGTTTTATATGACGTAATTGATAAATATGTACCGCAATCTATCATAGGACTTACTCGTCGTTACCCAATTTGGTATGACCGCGCACTTATCAATATTATCAAGGAAAAAACCAAATACCACTCTCTCTGGAAAAAGTATAAAAACCCTATCGATTATGATGCATTCAGCTTGCTAAGACATCGCCAAAAAACTATTCAGGATGAATGCTATAAACTTTTTATCAAGCGCTCACAAGATAGTATTAAATCTAATCCTAAATTGCTATGGTCCTATCTAAAATCAAAGCGCAAAAACAGCTCAAATTACCCTAAAATCATGAAATATGAAAAAACTGAATTAAATTCAGAAGCTGAAATCTGTACTGCATTCAATACTTTTTTCGAGCGCATGTTTATCCAACCACCTAAATCATATGATAGTGTCAGTTGTAAGCCGGATGATTGCATTGGGCTGCTCCACTCCGTGGTAATTTCTGAAGCACAGACATATAAGTTGTTGAAAACACTTGACGTTACCAAGGGACCCGGAAGTGATAAGATTCCATCCTTGTTTGTCCAAAGGTGTGCCAAAACACTAGCACTACCCTTATCCATAATTTTTAACCGATCTTTTGGCCTTGGTATTTTTCCTACGGCATGGAAGGCTGCACATATTATTCCGTTACATAAGAAGGGGTCTAAAGCTAATATAGAACACTACAGGCCAATTTCTATACTAAATGTATTCAGCAAAATACTGGAAAAGATTGCTCACGAGCATCTTTATCCCGTCCTGGCCAAAAATATTCCGACAGAGCAACATGGATTTTTCAAGGGGCGCTCCACGGTAACAAACTTGGCAATTTTCACAAGTGATGTGTTTACTGGTATGGACAACGGGGGACAGGTTGATGTGATCTACACGGATTTTGAAAAAGCTTTCGACCGTGTGGACCACTTCATACTTCTGCGTAAACTACGTGAGCTTGGTATAAGAGGAGACTTACTTAGGTGGCTAGAGTCATATATAAAGAAGAGAAGCCAAGCTGTCATAGTTGCGGGACACCGTTCTGAGTTTGTCGCCATTCCATCCGGTGTTCCGCAGGGATCTCTGTTGGGACCTCTACTCTACATTGCCTTCCTCTATGATATTGGTAGCTGCTTCAGACACTCCAAATATCTTTTATACGCAGATGACAAAAAGGTGTATAAAAAAATAGCCTCTGTTTATGACTCTGTACTTTTGCAGGAAGATCTGACTAGGCTGGGTACTTACTACAATGAAAATAGGATAAGTGTTAATTTGAAAAAGTGTCAACACGTCAGCTTCACAAGAAAGACTAAGCCAATAGTTAGCACCTACCAACTTAATAACACCCCTATCGAGAAGGCTGACACAATAAGAGACCTTGGAATTCTGCTCGATTCAAAGTTAACCTTCTCATATCACATAGATGCTATAATAAATAAGGCCTATAAGAACTTAGGCTTCGTCCTCCGAACTAGCCAGGCTTTCACTAACCCACTATGTCTAAAAGTACTATACTACTCCTACGTACGTAGTGTTCTTGAGTATTGTAGCCCAATCTGGAGACCACAGTATAAAACCTACTCTGAATCAATTGAAAGTATACAACGTAAGTTCGTCAAACATCTTCACTATCGTACCGCTAACTGTTATGGTCATAGTGATTACACTACCTTATTGGATCATCACAAGCTGCAGACACTTGAGGAAAGACGGAGTCTCCTGGATATGTTGCTGCTCCACGACATCTGCAATGGACGTCTCGACTCACCGGAGCTAACTGCCTTTGCGCTACGTCTGAACGTTCCAACTAAGAGAACCAGACACACATCTCTTTTCCACGTCCCCCGAACCCGATCTAACTATGCACAAAACTCCATTATAAATAGAATTCTTTCTAATTATAATGGGGTTTTGAAGGAAAGGGAAGTAGACATTTTTCATTCTTCCAAACAGGCCTTTAGGACACAATTATTTTCTGACCCGAAACCCATGCACCCTGCTTAGTGGTAAACGCTGCCAAAGATCCGATCCCAAGACTACGGTCATAGTGCTAAGCAGGGGCGTACACCACCACACTATACTACACTGCACACTACACATTTTACCCGTGCATTCAACATTCAAAATTTATAATTTAATAATTGAATTTGTTTTCAGTAACATATTTTACTGTTCTCTTTGTTTATATACTTATTTAACCACCTTAGTATAATGTCATAATGTTTAGCTTAAGGAATTTAAATCCATTATTGGCTTAAGTTAAGGTTTAATTCGCTGTTTAATCATGCATATATTTAGCTGTGGATTTTTTTAAGATAATAAAATAAATAAATAAATAAATAAATGTTCCACGAAAATGGTGGTTATATTAATAGGAATGGCATAAAGACTATTTTTGAGGACATATCTAGAATTATAAAACGAATTGGAAGTGCGGACAAACATTTAAATAAAAACAATTTTTTTCAAATTGTTCGCAGGAACCGACAAAAGATCTGACGATTGCTTCTATTGAATGTTCGTACGATGTTGAGACGTTAGTTAAGCTACATCATCTAAATATTTTCTGTCAAAATGTGTGTGGTTTAAATACCAAGAAAGATTAATTGGAAATGTACTTAGAATTGCTATCTGATAAGCAAGACTTCGTTTGTATAGTTGAACATTTTTTGAATGCAAAATCGTTGTCCGTACTACAATTTCAAAACTATAGGTTAGATTGTTACTTTGCTAGAGCTAATAAAGCAAGAGGAGGCTCTCTCATTTTGAGCAGAAGTACTAGGAATGTGGAGGTTTTGTCTCACTGTCGATCACTGAGTGAGAATGAGTGTTTTGAAATTTGTGGCATAAAAGATTTAGCCACAAATATATGTATATTTTGTATCTATCAAAATGGCACACAGTACAGTAAATTTATTAATAAGCTTGAATTATTAGTGCAGCATTTTTTTGATAAAAAATGTGTTATTTGCGGAGACTTTAACATAAACATGAGTGCAAATAATATTAAGACCACAAGACCACAAGATCACAAGACTGAATTTGTTAACCTTTTAAAATGTTACAACTTTAGACATCTTGTGAATACTACCACTTTTATTCGAAATGAAGTAAATTCTTGCATTGATAATATTCTCACAAACATACAGGAGGATAGTTTAAAGAAGGTAATGGTTGATCATAATGGTCTTTCAGATGGACATGCGGGAATCTTGACTAAATTGGTAGAGGATAAGTTTTGCCAACCAAGGCATAGGGAACCAGTAGTTTATGTAGAAAAAAGGGCTATCAATAAAACATCTAAAGGGAAATTTGCAGACTTAGCTTTCACAACCAACTGGTATAACTTAGGAGTAAATGGTTTTATCTCTAGATTTCATAGAATATTCAAAGACTGCTTCAAGATTAGTCGCAGGAAAATTAATCTTAGAAGAAACAAGAAATTAAATTGGGTGACCAAAGGCACCAGGGTGTCTAGCTTAATGAAGCGTGTATTGGGTTCTTTAAATATTAACTACAACGATGAATCACTTTTCACATACAGGCGTAATTATTATAGAATATACCGTAGAGTCATACGAAAGGCAAAATCACTATCTGTTCAACATGAGATAATGGGTTCTAGAAACTCGGTAAAGGCTGTCTGGCAGGTTGTCAACAAACGTAGAAATAAAAACGACATAACTAATAGGGACAAAGTTGTACTTAAAGTGGGACAAAATCTAATTACTAACCCTCAAGATATAGCAGAAATTTTTTGCAATAATTTCAGTCAGCATATAGTACACGACAAGGTAGAGCCTGAAATGGCGTTGGATCTGTTAAAGAGCAACACAAACCGGGAAATCGATGAAATGAGAATGACGCACACGAACTCAGCTGAGATTAGAAAGTTAGTAGAGAAGATAGCCAATAAGAAATCTTGTGGTGTTGACGAGATACCCATAAGTCTAATTAAAGAGTACATTTTAATTCTAGCAGCACCTTTAGCTTATTTCTACAATTTATGTATGGATAGTGCTATTTTTCCAGATCAGCTTAAGATTGCTAAAGTAGTACCTGTGCATAAGAAAGGAAAGAAAGCTGATTCAAAAAACTACAGACCGATTTCCCTACTCTCGGTTCTTTCGAAAATATTCGAAAAAATTATGAAATCAAGGCTGGTAGATCACCTCAGTTGTAGAGACATAATTAACAGTCGTCAATTTGGATATCGGCAGGGAATCGGTACTAGTGAGGCTATGAACACATTGGTGGAGGATCTACTGCGGGAGTTAAACTTTAAAAAAAGGGTAGCCGGTCTCTTCTTGGACTTAACTTCGGCATTTGACACGGTTGATCATGACATATTGTTAGCAAAACTTGAGCATTATGGCATTAGGAACCAGGCCCACAATCTTTTCAGATCTTACTTGTCAAACAGGAGGCAGTTTGTGGAGATCAAAAGCGTAGTTGATGACACAACTGAGAAGAGCATTAGATCTAAGTTTGTCAAGATTTTGCAGGGAGTGCCGCAGGGATCTATATTAGGGCCTATTCTATTTATTATCTTAATAAATGATCTTATTTCTTATATGTCGAACGTTGAACATGGTCTCCGGCTCGTGCTCTTTGCGGATGACACTAATGCCATTATTTCTGGATCGAATTTGTCTGAGCTTAGTTATAGAGTTGATTGTGCTACAGTTAAATTTAAGAATTGGTTTGATGCTAATAACTTGACTCTGAATGTACACAAAACAAGCCTTATCCTATTTAGAACCACTACTAGAGTAAATGATAGTATAAATGTGTCAATAGGGGGCCAGCAAATTTCGTCGGTCATGACCACCAAATTTTTAGGTGTCACCATAGATGCCGACTTAAATTGGAAGGCAGAGCTAGAGTCAGTTACGGATTCCATCGGTTCTGCATGTTACGCCTTATCAAGTTTAAGAGATGAACTTACTACCGATCAACTGAAAATGGTCTATTATGCTTTGGTAGAGTCCAAACTAAGATACAGTATAGCGCTGTGGGGGGGGCAGTTATCAGCAAAATCTCAAGAAGGCCTTCGTTGCGCAGAAGAGAGCTATACGTATTATCGAGCGTATTCCGCCTTGGGAATCATGTATGCCAAGTTTTATGAAACTCAACATTTTGACGGTACCGAGCCTATATATTTTGGTAGTGCTTACCAGACTTGTAAAAAACCAAAATGGTGAAACAGATAAACAGAGGATTATAAGAGTAGGAACTAGAAGGAAAGACCTTACTTTTGATATAGTTCCTAAGTTAGATATAGTTTCACATTGTGCTTATTATCAAGCAATTAAATTTTTAACAAGTTGCCCACTGAGTTAAAAACAATTCAATCTATTGACGTATTTAAAGTAAGATAAAAACAGATTTTGTTAGAAAAGTGCTGCTACTCTCTAGATGATTTTTGAAGGTGACATAACTAGTTTGATTTTGTTGTATTGTTATTGACATTTGAATTTATGAATTGACTTGTAAGGATTATTATTTGAAATGATTGTTGGATTTTATTTTATTTCTTGTTTTATGACTATTTAATTTTTATATAATTTGGATTTGTTTGCATGCAATAATGTGACAGTGATTTAAACTTATTTCGAACACAATGTATTTTGTTTACGAATAAACGATAACAGATAACAGATAAAATCGCGCACGAAGGGTTCCGTACCACCGTACAATGGAAGCGATGGTGTGGAGTGAATAGTTTGGATTTTACACAGCAAAATATTGTTTACAAAGTTATTGGTGCGGTTACTTTCACACTCCATGTACGTAACCAGGTGCATCTATAAGTTTGTATGTGGTATTGAAAGAATTGTTGTATGGGAGCCCCCTTAAATATTTCTTTTATCCTGTTTTTTAGTATTTGTTGTTATAGCGGCAACAGAAATACATAATCTGTGAAAACTTCAAATCTCTAGCTAGCTAGGTTCTTGAGATACAGCCTGGTGACAGACGGACGGACGGACGGACAGCGTAGTCTTAGTAATAGGGTCCCGTTTGGAACCCTTCGGGTACGGAACCCTAAAAACCGCAAAAGCAAATCTCCAACGGGCATTCGCGTAGAGTGCCCTATTTTAATTATTAGTTATTTAAAGGTTAAATATTTTATTCGACGGACCTAATGTATATCATAAAACTATTACAAGTCAAGATAAACTACCACTGCTTCAGAAGGAAAATATATCTATGAGAAACAATGGCGCAAGAAAAGTACAGGAAGTTTATTTATAAAAATGTCTAAACTTTATTAAGTTAAGGCTAGCTAGGTATATACAACAATAAATAACAATAACAAGTATTTAAGTATTTATTTATTTAATTAATAATTTATTACACACAAAAGTATAAAAAAAGAAAAGGCATTTACAAAAAAATTGCAAAGGTGCTGCATATTTCTTAAAGTTTTTTTTTCCTGCAGACCCAAGCAAGAGAGAGGAAGTTATAAATCGCATGCGCTAATAAATATAAATATAATAAGAAGTGAGATATAAGAAAAAAAAATATAAAATGATGAAACATACCTATACAAAATAATATTGTAATAAAATAACAAATACTACTAAAAAATAAATAAATACAGACATAATAATAAAATATGGCTATTTGCCAATTGCGTGTACAATAGTATCGTAAATTAAATTATTAATTATTTCTGTTACTACAAGTAAAAGATTGATTATAATGTACTTTTCGTGTTGTTTTCAAAGCAAAATCGTCAATATCAAAATGTCATTTTAAATTGCCATAATATCTAGATTTGTAGGACCAAAGTGGACATAGTCGATCTGATATATTTTTTATTAGCTTTAGCTTACAGAAGTTTCTCTCGCAACTGGCATTACTGACGGCAGATGTAAAAAAATCTCAACATTATTACAATGTTTGGTAAGCCATCTTCAAGTTTGGACTCAATAATATATTTTAATAAGAGAACAATTTAAATAACCACCAAAATATTTTTTACCTACCCAAAATCGGTAAATGATCACCAAAAATTGCAGAAAATATCAGGACAAAATACTGCGGTAGCTTAGGTGAAGGTTAAAGGGGGTGAGGTGTTAGGGTGAACAAGTAAGAACAACAAAAAATACTTAAAACATAAACTTAAGTAGGTACACAAAACATAAAAAGAAGTTTGGTGATAATTTATCCAAACGCAATTTGGTGATCGTTTACTAATTCTGGCGGTCGTTTCGAATTTATTGGTAGTAAAATAGATGCGTTTTTGGTGATCGTTTAAAGACCAACCTTTTAATAATAAAATAATTGAACTCAGAGTAAGAGATGTTCTACTAATTTTAATCTACTTGTTCTACTGTTTATTCTAATCCATCTCGCTGTATCAATGATAGTATATAATAGAAGTATTGCCAATGTAAATAACGCTGAGGGATAGCGAGGCATAAAGCTAACATAGGCTGGCAAAGGCTTTTTAAAGTGGTTCCAATCTCACATGCTATATTACTGTATTTCAATTTCAATTCGTATTGCAGTAATCATGGCGACTGCCTTATCTGTTATTCCTTCCTTTAAAGAGAAAGAAATTCCGAATGTTCCCAAAAGTTCAACTTCTCAATCCGACCCAAAAACAAAAGAAATGATTCCAGAAAGTAAGATCGAACTTAATGTCTTACTGAAATTCATCAAACCCTATGATGGGGGCAGGGAAAAACTAAACACATTTATTTCTAACTGTCAAAGTGCTTACCAACTAGCCATAAAATCTCAACAACCAATACTATTCAAATTTATATTGAGCCAATTAGAAGGTAAAGCTGAAGCTAATTGCAACATCAAAGAGTTTAACTCTTTGAACAATTCATTGAATTCCTAAAGCAACAGTTTTGCGAAAGGAAACACTACGCTCATCTACTCAGTGAACTGCAAGAATGCAGACAAAATTCGAATGAAACCTTCAATCAATATGTCCTACGCATTGAGACATGCCTCGCCAAATTGCTCACTGAAATAAATATTTCCATTTCAACCAGACGTAAGACTGAACTAGCCGGAAGGGTAGCTGCAATGGAGGATATTGCATTACATACCTTCATTTTCGGGCTTCACCCAAGGCTGTCCCAAACTGTCAGATGTCGTGACCCCGAATCTCTCAACGCTGCAACAAATTTTATCCAGACTGAAGAAAAAAATTTAGCCAGTCTGAACAAGTCTCCATACCAGCCGTCTTCCAGACCTCAATTCACACTGGGTTCAGGCCTCCCCGTCATGATTACCAGACGAGGTCTCAACCTAATCCTTCTCAAAACCGTTTCGAAACTCCTAAAGATCGTGAGGTGCCTGTTTGCCGATATTGCAAAAATCCAGGGCACACAATTGATAACTGCCGTAAAAGACAGTACAACAATAGCCGTTACCAGAACCAAGCTTCTACATCCCAAGGTCTACCAAGCCATGCGGCGACCTCCTTCTCGAATCCGCCCTACCGAGTCAACGCTGTAAATCAGCTTCAAGAAGAACAGGGAGTCAGGAAATTCCCAAATTAGGAAAATATATAATAAAACTTAAAGGCATCGACCCCGGTGATGAATTTACTAAAACCATAGGCGATATCGACCTATGTCTCTTACCAGGTCCAAATTCTATTTCATACAATTTCCATGTTGCCTTGAACACGAAGGAATCATAGGTACAAAATTTTCTTAAGGATAAAGCTTATAACCTGTGTAATGGTACACAAGAGTCAGTACATTTGATACTTCATTTTGCGTGACAGAGGGCTAGCCCATCGCCGCGCTGTATTGTTACACACATTGAATACAAGAGTCGGTTCATTTAACGTTTGGGTTTTTGAGTAGCTCAGGGTAAGTTGGCAAAAAACAATGAGCCGAGAGCGTAGGTTGGTTCGAGGAATAGAGGTCAGGTCAGGTTTTTTTTGTCGCATTCCTGCGAAATGTGTAGGGATCAGAGCCGATTTGGTGCGCGCTGAATAAATTATGAATAACTAAATAATGGAAGGTTATTATGGAACGATACGGAGAAAGCTATTATGTTGACTGCAAATATACAATTGCGTTTGTTTGGTACGTTGTGGCGAGTTTGACATCACGGGTTTGAATATCATTCTAGTGATCTTTGTCTAAGACGCTAGCGGTCGGGAAGGCTTTATTAATCAAAACCGCTTTTTATAGCCAGCGATCGACAAATTCTATGTATCGGCAATACCAAATGATTTGAGTGATAGCCAATGGTTGATTAGTAAATATGCGTACACAAAGTTTGTAGAACGACGGACCTGCATGGCATGTTTGATTGGAATTATATAGGTAGCTATGTAGGTGGTTGAGTGATGATGCTAGCCAATAACACGATAAATCACTGATAACTTTGTATTATTTATTTGAACACATAGACCTATTGTTTATGTACAGAATGATGCGGATAGCGTAGACACGGATGTTATTTATCACAAGGAAGAAAGTAAAGTTCAAAGAGATAGCAGGCGAAAGCAAAATAAGCAAATAAAATAGATCGCGAAGCAATAGCGAGTGGAGCGCAAGCGTACAAGTGACACAGGCTTCACGTCTGAGGTTAGAATCCGACTGGCGGGCGGGCGGCGATCGGCGACGGCGGCGCGCGCGCATCGAGGCTGCTCCTAGTGACGTCAACGACGAACAATAGGACCAGCTATACAGATGATCGCGCGCGGGTTCGCTTGTTAATTAAATAATATTTGTGAAAGTACAACAGAGTGGTGTATGAGATGAATGAATGTATTAGTGTGAGTTAATAGAATACGTAAATAAGTAAGAAATGAATTATAATAAATGTTATGTACAGTATAAATAAATTATAACGATAAACTACATATAAGGTTAAAATATAACGAGTCACCTACATCACTCCCCTCCAGAGACCGGCTAAGGGCGATAAAAATCTGGGAAATGAACTCTCCGACCTGAACGCGTAGTCCTAATGGGAGTGTCCTGTGACCGTGATTGTAGGGGCGGAGGTGGGGGGTGAGTGTCTGGCGGTACGGGGTCATATCGCGGTTGGGACAAATTGTCGTCTAGTATAAAGGCTGGTTTTAATCGGTCTATGCTCACTACGACGTCTTTGTTCCGCACACGTATCTTAAAAGTCTTTGCGCCTCTCTTAAGTACCTCGAATGGCCCAACGTAAGCTGGTTGAAATGAACCGCGTAACACTTCTTCCCTAAGAAATACGTGACTGCAGCTGGCTAAATCCTTAAACACGAAGGCTTTACGAGTGTTGGAATGGTGCTGAGGTGGGACTGGTCGTATGCGCTCGGCGAAGGACCTCATACGGGCTGAGAAATCGGTGATGTCGGTGGTGTAACCTGGGACGTTATGACCAAAAAATTCACCCGGTAGACGTAAGGGTTCACCGTACACCAGCTCTGCCGATGATACCTGAAGGTCTTCTTTTACAGCGCTCCTAATGCCTAAAAGTACCAGTGGCAATGACTCTGTCCAGTTGGCGTCGGCGTGACAGGTAATCGCTGCCTTCAACTGCCGATGAAATCTCTCCACCAAGCCATTACACTGTGGGTGATAAGCTGTTGTCCTACGGTGGTCGAAACCTATGGACTTTGACAGCTGCTCGAACAAAGCTGATGAAAATTGGGCCCCACGATCGGTAACGATCTCTTTGGGACAACCGTATCTGGATACCCAACAGCTGACAAACGCTTTGGCTACAGTTTCAGCGGTGATATCAATAATAGGTACAGCTTCCGGCCATCGCGTGAAGCGATCGACGGCTGTGAGGCAATACCTATAGCCACCAGCGGACGGTAGTGGACCGATCAGGTCTAAATGGACGTGTTGGAAACGCGCTGAAGGTAAGTCGTTTGTACCTAACGGTGAAGCAACGTGTCTGGTTACCTTCGTGCGCTGGCAGATCAAACACGCCTTAGCCCATTCACGGCAGTTTTTCCGTAATAGTGGCCAAACGAATCGTTGAGCAACGAGTTTGGCGGTAGCGTTGGCACCGGGGTGGCTAAGAGAGTGCAGACAGTCGTAAATCTGCTTACGCAGTTGTTTGGGAACGAAAGGCCTGGGTGTCGGTGTACTGACGTCGCAGTACAACATGGAACGACTCCCAGGTATGTTCATTTTGGTAAGACGAAGTGAAGTGTCACCTTTAAGATACTCAACGAGCTCTGGGTCTTGGTCTTGGAGATTGGCCATCACTTCGAGATCGACAGGCGACTGCAGTTCTTCTACGCGCGACAGTGTATCGGCAACCAAGTTGTCTTTGCCGGCAATGAAGACAATGTCTGTGGTGAATTGCGAGATGAAGTCGAGGTGTCTATACTGTCGTGGAGAGCAGTTAATTTTCCGTTCATGAAAAGCGTAACATAACGGTTTATGGTCAGTATAGATGGTGAAGTTGTGGGCCTCTAGCATATGCCTGAAATATTTAATACTCTCATAGATGGCAAGGAGCTCGCGGTCATATGGTGAGTATTTTGTTTGTGTTGGGCTCAACTTGCGAGAGAAAAATGCAAGGGGCTGCCAGTCTCCCTCCTTCAGCTGCTGTAGGACTCCACCTATCGCCGTATCGGAGGCGTCAGTGACCAGTCCTAACTTAGCTGACGAGTCGGGGTGTGCCAAAAGAGCTGCATCACATAAGCTCTTCTTACAAGCTTCGAATGCTTTGAGGGAATCCCCTTCTATATTGACTGGATGGGAAGCTTTGACCGACCCTGTAAGCAAGCCATTGAGCGGCGCTTGAATTTGGGCGGCATTTGGCAGAAATCGCCTGTAAAAATTCACCATCCCCAAGAATCGTCGGAGTTCTCGGACGGTTTTTGGGGGCGTGAACTCAGCAATGGCCTGTACCTTGCTTTCCAGTGGTTTAGTGCCCTTTTCGGAGATTGAATAGCCTAGAAACGTGATCTCTGACATCCCGAAGACACACTTGGCCGTGTTGACAAGTACACCATAGCTGCGCATGCGTTCGAAAAGCTGGTGCAAGTGGTCTTCGTGCTCCTGTGGCGTTTTGCTGAAAATCAAGAAATCGTCGAGATACGGGTAGCAAAAGTCGAGACCACGAGTTAGTCCGTCGACAAACCTTTGAAAGGTTTGTGCCGCATTCCTAAGACCAAACGTCATGAAAGGAAATTCATAAAGTCCGAATGGTGTGGTTATAGCTGTCTTGGGTATGTCCTGTTCAGTAACAGGGATTTGGTTGTAGGCTTTAACCAAATCTACCACTGAAAATATAGTACAACCGGACAGACAGTGCGAAAAATCTTGTATATGTCTAACTGGGTATTGGTCAGGTATGGTACGTGCATTTAATTGCCTATAATCGCCACACGGGCGCCACCCGTGATCCTTCTTAGAAACAAGGTGGAGAGGCGACGACCAGGGACTGCCAGACGGACGTGCTGTCCCGTTAGTTATCATAGTTTCGAATTCTTGTTTCGCGATTTTTAACTTATCCGGGGCAAGACGGCGTGGGGAACATGATACAGGTGGACCCGGTGTAGTGCGTATGTGGTGTGTAGTGTTGTGTTTTGCAATACCCGGAGTACCAGCAGGACGTGTTATTTCCGGATATTCTGACAAAATTTTATTATACCTACCGTCACCACCAGTCGATACCTTTACGCTTAGCACAAGCGTGCTATTTATATCTAAACAGGCTACCGAACTGACATTGGTGAGGCCATCGATAACTTTTTGTTCGCTGACGTCGACTATAAGGCGGTAATGCGTTAAAAAATCTACAACTATGATTGCTTTTGTGACGTCAGCGATCACGAAGCGCCACGGAAAGTTGCGGCGTAGGCCTAAATTCAAATTAAGTTGAATATAGCCATACGTATCGATAGCCGAGCCATTGGCAGCAGTAAGTTGGTAAGTAGTTTTACAACGGCGCTCACGAAAAGCAGATACAGGGTAAACACAAATGTCACTTCCGGTGTCTATGAGGAACTGTGTCTGTGTAATACGGTCCGTGATGAATAGGCGACCTGTGGTTAGGTTGTGGCAGTCGGTCGTCGCCATCACTGACTGCTCGGCACATTTCCCGGTTTGTAGTCACAGGGCTTGATACACTGACGCGCCTTGGATCCATATTTCGAGTGGTACCAGCAGATCGGGTACCTCTGGTAATTGGAAGTGGAACGGCGTGATGAGGAACGGCTGCGCTGGTCTCCACCTCGGCGCTCGATGCTGCGGTGCTGTGACTGCGTAGTAAGGGCGCTCACTTGTCGCGTCAACTCAGCTAATTGCCGCGTTAATTCCTCAATAGCTGATCCTGCTGCTGACGATGATGATGTGGTTGCTGCCACCTGCTGCGATGGTGCTGCGATGTCATAGACGCGGTCGGCGAGTTCGGCGAGTGCGTCAATAGCTAACGTCGGCTGCGATGCGACGATTGGCTGTAGCGAGGTAGGTAGCCGGCTGGTCCAGATGGTCCGCATGAAGTCTGAAGGGATGTCGGGTCCGGCCAGGTGCTGCAGGTGCCGCAGGAACTGCGACGGCTTGCGGGTCCCGAGCTGCTCGTGAGTCAGCAGCTGCTTCACCTTGTTCTCCTTGGACACCGACAGCCGCTTGATGAGCTCGACCTTCAGCTTGGAGTAGTCGGGAGGGCCAGTAAGAACATCCTCAATCTCTGCAGCATACTGGCGGTCGATAGTGGCCAATATGTGGTAAAATTTGGTAGCTTCATCTGTTACCTTCATAATTGTGAATTGCCCTTCCACCTGCGCGAACCATATCGCTGGCTTTTCGGGCCAGAATGGCGGTATCTTTAGGTGGAGTGGAGCTGGAGTCGCCGTCAGTGTGGAACAGGCGACCTTCATCTTCTGGTCTGGGGGCGACGACGCCATCTTGATAGGATGCCCCCCGCCGCCACGAGGCAAGACATTCACATTCCTTTGTGAATCTTCCGAGTCAGGTCCGCTCGAATCATCTGAGCTCATCGTGTTCTTTAAGAGGGGTCACCAGTATAGGTAGCTATGTAGGTGGTTGAGTGATGATGCTAGCCAATAACACGATAAATCACTGATAACTTTGTATTATTTATTTGAACACATAGACCTATTGTTTATGTACAGAATGATGCGGATAGCGTAGACACGGATGTTATTTATCACAAGGAAGAAAGTAAAGTTCAAAGAGATAGCAGGCGAAAGCAAAATAAGCAAATAAAATAGATCGCGAAGCAATAGCGAGTGGAGCGCAAGCGTACAAGTGACACAGGCTTCACGTCTGAGGTTAGAATCCGACTGGCGGGCGGGCGGTGATCGGCGACGGCGGCGCGCGCGCATCGAGGCTGCTCCTAGTGACGTCAACGACGAACAATAGGACCAGCTATACAGATGATCGCGCGCGGGTTCGCTTGTTAATTAAATAATATTTGTGAAAGTACAACAGAGTGGTGTATGAGATGAATGAATGTATTAGTGTGAGTTAATAGAATACGTAAATAAGTAAGAAATGAATTATAATAAATGTTATGTACAGTATAAATAAATTATAACGATAAACTACATATAAGGTTAAAATATAACGAGTCACCTACATTAGACCCTGTGTGGTTAGGGATAAGAAGCTTTTGCTTGGGCAGCGCGTGTTCCGCAAAGGACGCCATTTTTTTTTCAGACATGTGGGGTCTATAAATACGAGAGCGTGGGAGGGGGAGGCATTCAGTCTCTGCGTCAAGCTGCTGTGACACTCGTCTTTCAGTAATTCTAAACAGTTCGGTTCGCCGTTTTACGCGTCTGGAACTGGACGGATTGTGATTGCGTGTTACAGTGGATTTTCGTGAGTGTCTGAAGCGCCGAGATATACCTCGGTTCCTATCCTTTAAATCAACCTACCCCAAATTCCAAAACTATCCTTGGGTCGTTAGATAAGAACTTGTAGGTAATTGATCTGAGTCTGAGTCTGGGCTTGGAGCGACCCTAATTTCCTTTTCCTTCACCATAGGGTTCCTGGATTGGCTCTTAGGATATTCGCGGGCTAATCCTCTCCTCATTCCTTTCGAGTAGCGAGTTTTGAAATTCCCACACACACAGTCATTAAACATACAAGCACATTCAAATCAAACTCAACCATTTTCGAGTGGTGTCGATAATGGACGTGGTATAACACTAGGATTTTAGACTAGGCTAGACAGGAGTTTAGTTGCGGCTAAACCTAGGTTGGCAGGGCATAGGGAGACTGTTTGATCGATGAGGTTCCGCGGATGGAAATAACAAATTCAGAACAAAGTTTAAACGTTGTCAACACAGATAACCTATCCTGTTGATATTTTGACATTTGAGTGTTGTCGGGGACGCGCGAAGAGATCAAATTACAGTCTAAAATTCATTGTTTAGGACCGGGTAGATTGTTTTGCTTTGCCTTGGATCGGTTTGGATTCAAGTTGCATCTTTAAATTAAATGTAAATTTCGCTGGAGGTCTAATGTGTAGGCTGTGTCGAGTATTTATGACAGGGCTCGGTCGAGGAAGTGCTGAGGTCAGTTTGATACATAGATCGGTATTTACCGAAGTATGTACCTTACTGTGGTGTGGGTTAGATCTCCAAAAGCGCTAATGACAACGTTTCGATAACATCCAGCTCAAATTGCGCAGAGTTGAAGGTTTCAAAACGTTACGGACCTTTTGAGGAAACCGCTAGTTCAAACCCATTTCGGAAAATCAAATCGCAATTGTGTAAACCCGGTCTATTCGGATCGTTATTGCCGTGAACTAATTATATAATTGGAACCACCACAAGCCGCTACTAGCGAGCACATGAAATATCATTGAGTACTCACGTCGTAAAACTACGACGGATATCTATACGATATCCCAAACAAATATTATAAATCGTGGTCGACCACTAAAAGAAGTTCCAAGCGTCCATATATACAAAAAAATAAATGGTATCATCACACAAAATACAACAACGATCGATCTGGCGCAATACACCGCTAACTGATGCGAAATACCGGCTTGCGGGCATATATGCTTTCTCTGTCTAATTTGAAACTCTAACTTCCTGAACCAATCTTCCGTTCGACTATTGTACGCCTAATGAATTTCTCAACGAACGAGAAGTTCAGACTTATCATTCTTAACTTACAATTTTTACAGCTGAATCGGGACATCTCTTTTTGGGGTAGATTGAATAGACGATCATAGCTTCTGATAGCGGTGGCTCGACCTTAGCCTTTATGCCGTTTCACCTGGACTACCAAACAGCCACATTAAAGGTTGACAAACATAAATTACACTCGCTTTTACTGATCCCAGTTACACTGTCCAACCACGAACCAAAACAGTTATCTAATGCACCGTATCCAAGACAAACCTTGCAGACCAATATCTGACACAAGTTGCATGTCTAGGACTTTTACCTGCTCATACTTTGGTCACCAGAGATATAAGCAAAACCTGTATTGATCATGTAATGCTAAAAACAAAGCTGCCCTCTATAACGATCGTACCTGAAGCAACAGTTACAGACCATAAGCCTGTAATTTTCTATCTTAGAGTAAAACAGCAACGAAATTTTGCAATATCTACTACAAAGAAAGTTAATAAAGAAGGAATTCAAAAGGATATCAATAATATAAATTACAGGGAAACCTATGAGTGTAGGGATCCAGATATCGCAATGACCTTTTTTATACATTCCGTGATGTCAGTTATTGAAAGTAACACCTCTACCGTAATTTTATCGAGACGTAAAAAGATTTTGAAACCCTGGATCACGCCAGGTCTTTTGCGATGCATGCGTCACAGGGACAAATTACATAAAAAATCTATGGCAGATCCTGAAAACATGATTTTTAAAACCAAATACGCAAGGTACAGGAATTATTGCGGTAAACTTCTGAAAAAGGTCAAGAGATCGTTTGAAAAGCAGCAAATAACCTCAGCGGGTACAGATAATAAAAAATTATGGAAAGCCATTAAGGATATAACATATTCATCTAAGGACAAAAGTCAACCAATGGAGCTTTTGACAGTCTCGACAGACCCTAAAGCCTCATTGGATGAAGTCAATAAATATTTTGTAGAAGTAGGTGAAAACCTCGCGAAACGCTTTTCCTCTGAGTATAACTCTTACACAAGTGCAGAACAGCAGTAAAGAGTAGCTGCCTCATTTGCACTGTTATGCACGAATGAAGCAGAAGTGTTCTACTTCTGCTTCATATTCATATTCATCTAAGGACAAAAGTCAACCAATGGAGCTTTTGACAGTCTCGACAGACCCTAAAGCCTCATTGGATGAAGTCAATAAATATTTTGTAGAAGTAGGTGAAAACCTCGCGAAACGCTTTTCCTCTGAGTATAACTCTTACACAAGTGCAGAACAGCAGTAAAGAGTAGCTGCCTCATTTGCACTGTTATGCACGAATGAAGCAGAAGTAGAACGCCTTATTATGGCTTTGAAACGCGAATGCACAGTTGGTTGGGATAGTATTTCAAATATCATAGTTAAAGAACATAAAGAGTTACTTATTCCTCCATTAACATTCATTTTTAACATGTGCTTAGAGTGTGGTATCTTTCCCACGGTGCTCAAGCGTTCACGTATCCGACCAATACATAAGGGAGGCAACAGGGCCCGTATCAGTAATTATAGGCCCATATCAATTCTTCCCTCTTTATCAAAAATATTAGAAAAAATCATAAATAATAGGTTGGTTAAATATATTGAAGGTAATGGGCTATTATCTAATAATCAATATGGTTTCAGATGCGGAAAATCCACTGATGAAGCAGTACAATGTCTTACAGACTATATTGCGACTAATCTCGATGATGGAAAGAAATGCATTGGATTTTTTCTTGATTTGGCGAAAGCTTTTGATACGGTCCCTGTCCATTCACTGTTAGCTAAACTTGAGAAACTTGGAATCAGAGGTTTACAACATAAGCTATTGACCAGTCACTTAACAAATCGTTTCCAAAGTGTACAAGTGAGTATTGAAATATTCGAGAAAATTATGGAGGAAGCCCTCATTAAACTTTGTAATAACAGAAAAAAGTTAATTATTTGTGGCGATCTTAATGTAGATCTGCTTGTAGATAAAACACTGAAGCGACGATTAACAACTCTGTTCAAATCATTTAATTTATGTCATGTATTTCTGGAGCCGACTAGAATTGCACTTACCAGCCAAACTTGCTTAGATAACGTTTTTTGTGACTGTGCATTCAGAAGTAAAAATGTAATTAACTGTTTACCATTCGATCACAGTGGTCAAACAGTTTCATTCCAAATTACTAGTGAAAATAAGACTGATCCATCATTTTATAGGCCTATTACATCCCATAGACTAGAGATGTATATGAAAAAATTAGATATGGGTTTGCCAGTACCGGATTTTGATGAACAGAACCGGAACAAAATCTATTCTGACTTCTTCAACATTATTCAAACAGAATTCAATACAGTTTCTAAATTAAAGAAAGTCAGTGCCAACAACGGTAAATCTAAATTTAATGACTGGGCAACATTTGGAATTCGTAGAAGTAGAGCTATCTTGTATGATCTTTATGAACAAAAAACCTATAACTTTGATATAAAATTTCATGACTATGTTAAAAAATATTCCAAAACTTTCAAGTTGGTTTTTAGAACTGCAAAAACTTTACACATAAATAGAAAAATACAAAATTCAAATAATAGAATGAAAACGGTTTGGCCAATCATAAACCGTGAAACTGGCAAAGTTATACAAAGGGATAATCATTTCTGCTTAAAGATAGGTGATGATGTTGTTAAATCCAACGCTGAGGTAGCTCGAGCTTTTGAAACATTCTTCACCAATGCACCCTTACTCACAACAGAGCGTCTAAATTCATCTCCATATGAAGCAGAGGTTTTGTTAAAAAACAGCATTAGCATCAGTAATGTAGATTTTAAATTGTATCATGTATGTCCTCAGGATATTGTCAAAACGTATAGATTACTTAACTTAAAAATACTGAAGTCCTGTGGGGTATATCAGTCAAAGTCATTGGTTCAATAATACTTGTTATAGCCCCACACCTAGCTTATATATTTAACAAATGTGTTGATGATGGAGCTTTCCCAGACCTCATGAAACACAGTAAACTTATACCTCTGTTCAAGTCGGGAGACAAGGGTGATCCGTCAAATTTCAGACCAATATCGGTTCTTCCAGCACTAAGTAAATTTTTTGAAAAGATTATACTCAATCAAATGCTCTCACACTTCATCAGTACAAAACAACTCCACGCCAAGCAATACGGTTTCACTAGGGGTAAATCGACTACGGATGCAGGTATTACCCTTATATCTCATATTTATTCTGCATGGGAAGCCGCACAGTTGCGTGCAGTGTTAATTGCGATCTGTCGAAGGCATTTGATTGTGTTGATCATGACACGTTACTAATGAAATTAAATCATTACGGAGTTAGAAATAAAGCGTTGGATCTACTAAGATCATACCTAAGCAATAGAATTCAAAAGGCAGAAGTCAACGGCGTTAAATCTGATGGATCGGGGGTAAAAATTGGCGTTCCACAAGGTTCCATATTAGGCCCTTTCTTATTCCTGGTATATATTAACGATCTGCCTTTTATGGTGGAGAAATTGACTAACCTAGTGTTGTTTGCTGATGATACTTCACTGGTCTTCAAAATTGAAAGACAAAAAGAAGATTTTGATGATGTCAATAGAGTATTATCTTTAACCTGTTAACAATTTATTGTTAAATGCTGGTAAAACCAAATTTATCAAATTCTCACTTCCAAATGTCAGGCAAGTTGGGACCAGTTTAGTGTTGGACAGCAATACGTTAGAATTAGTAAATGACACGAAGTTTCTTGGAATAACCATTGATAACAAATTGCAGTGGGGACCCCACATAGAAAAATTGGCTGTTAAATTAAGTTCTGCGGCTTACGCTGTTAGGAACATCAGACAAAACACGGATGTGGCTACATCTAGGCTAGTATATTTTAGTTACTATCATAGTGTCATGTCCTATGGTATCTTGTTGTGGGGGAAAGCAGCGAATATTCAAACTATTTTTATTTTACAGAAAAGAGCTATTCGAGCAATTTATAATTTAAAACGCACAGACTCCTTAAGACAGCTTTTTAAAGAAATTGACATGCTAACTGTAGCTAGTCAATTTATTTTCTAAAATATAATGTACGTACGCAAGAACCTTACAAATTTCCCAAACTTAGCGATAGCTGTAATGTTAACCTAAGAAATAATCACAGACTACTTGCGCCCCGGTTTGGACTCGCGAAGGTTAGCAATTCTTTCAAGGGTCAATGCATTCTCTACTACAACAAGATACCTCTGGAGATCTTGAAATGGCAACATTTGAGCAATTTAAAATCCATGTTAAAGCAACTTTGTCGAAAAAGGGATATTACAATGTTTAAGATTACTTAAATGATGGGTCTGTATGGGGTTAATCTGGCTCAACACAGATCTTGCTGTTAATAATTTTGTAATTATTTATTCCTGCTTATTAATTATGATAATGACTTAATATTATATTTTGTATTAGTTAAGCATAAGCAATTTTTAAAAAGAGATCTAAAAATCAATCTGTGGTAGTTTCTTCGCCCTTCTTCTCCCACAGTGGTCCAAAGTAGAGAAGTCGCAAAAAATGACGATTGCTAAGTATATGTAAATATCTACAGTAATTGTTCGATTCAGAATCGATACTCGATCTATGGTTCCGGAACGGCCATTTTTGAATTTGACGGAGCTGCCACAGAGCAGTTTTTGACAACTGACTGACAAAAGGCCCCCGCAATGTGACGCGTATTGATTTTGGGCATTGAAAATTAAATCGTAAGCCATCTGGAATTGTATTCGGGCTCCCCTCAGGATTGTCTTATAGCTGAGTGTATTGTGGTTCTCCGAACCAGATAAAGTTCGTATTTACGTAAAACTGTGCGCGTCGAAGCTGGCCTGCCAGCCATACCTGGTTGGCTGAAGAACCTGTCTACCAAGAAGAGCCTAGGGTGCACCCAGGCCTTGCAGAGAGACAGGTGTTTGACGGGAACGAAGCACAGACCAGGTCAGATAGAATCTATTTACTTTAGCTCGGTGAATCGCCGACGTTCTTGCTTCTTGGCATCTGATCGCTACGCTACCTCGTAGCTATGGGCCCCTGCGAGGTCATCGGGTGCCGAGAGGCCTGAACATTTTGGTAGCAAGAGCGTGGTTTCCTGAGATTTGCAGCCGTCAAGGGCTCCAGGAACCCACGATTTGGGACTATCAATCTGTAGGTATAGGCGGTTATTAGATAACTTGGTTGTGTTCCTGTATCCACATAGATTGGTAGTGTTGTAAGCTATAAGTCTATTGCTGGTAGTAGACAGACAGATATAACAGTTTTCCCTAAATGACCAGTTGTACTGAGATGTGACTCAGAATAGTAATTACATTACAGGTACATTGTAGGTGAATTGAAATTTGCATGAAGTACCAGTTACCAGTTAGTCAATCTATTAGTGGTCTAGTAATGCTAATGAATGTTTGGACATTGTTTTCAGTTTATAGCAATTTATAACTTGAACTAATATTGACTATCTGTGTGTGTTATATGATATAGGGAAACTAAATTGTTGTTTACAGAATTTGTGTAGATATAAAACTCGGTTTCTATTGTTTGGGGAAATCAGCATTGTTTAAGTTATAGATTAGGGTTCCCTCGTTTGTGTTGTAGACTGGAGGGTCCAATATAATTGAGTTACTGCAAATTGTGAGTAAGTATCGTTCCGATCATGTCGTTGTCTGAAATACAGAAGGGTGTTTCTAAGGAGCTCAGATGGTTTTCCTCCGCACACGGTCTGATAGACCGTTTAGATAGGCATGATGTGGTATTGGAGCGGTCTATGGACGTTAAGGAACGTTACAACAGGGTGCTCGAATTGTCCGCGCAGGCGGAAGCAGTTGATGGTTGCGCACCTGACAGGCTGTCACGGTTGCTAGGGGATGTCGACCAGTGTATGGAGATGGCAGCGGCTATCACGCAGAAGGCTGCGGACATACGTAGGCAGCGCGAGTCCAGCCATGGTGGTGACATTGAAGCACCTCTGCCGCATGAGGGATCGGGGACCAGGTTACCCGTTATAACTATGCCTACCTTTGACGGAGTGTCCGGTGAATGGATGAGCTTCATCAATCTGTTCGACAGTTTGGTGCACATGCGATCGGACATTACCAAGTCTGTCAAAATGGCTCAGCTGGTGGCAGCATTGAGGGGTGAGCCCAGGGAGCTGGTCGCTCATTTGACAGTTACGGAGGGTAACTATGAAACGGCCAGGCAATTGTTGGTCAGACGTTACCACAACAAACGGAGGTTGGCCGATGCCCAACTGAACCGTTTGTTTAGCATCCCGGTTGTGAACAAGGTCGGGGCCATACAGACGGAGGTTTTGAACCCGTTGTTGTCCGTCACCAAGGCCCTAGAGAATCTTGGACTTCCGGTTGGTGAATGGTCGTACCTATTGCTGTACATTGTACTTTCCCGACTACCCGCTGACGTGCAGACTCGTTTCGAACAGTCTCACGGGAGGTCGGCCGAGGACCTGCCCGCCTTCTCCGACTTGGTCGGATTTTTGGAAGAGGAGGCTCGACGGGCAGAGAATTTGGGGTTGACGGTCACCCATCCTTCGGAGCCACAGAGAGCTGCCGGGAGCGCTGTGAGTAGGGGCCCTCCGACGAGGAAGGACCGCACCAACCGGCAGTCATATGGGACTGTGAGTGCATTGACCCCACATAGTGAGACCTGCCCATGTTGTAGGCAGATTGGCCATGCTGTGGCCGATTGCAATAAGTTCGGGGAACTTAGGGTTGAGGGACGGCGCCGGATGGCCAAGCAGCGGAGCTGGTGTTTCCTGTGCCTCGGGCCACACATGGCTAGGGACTGCACGCGCACAAAATTGTGCGGATATTGTGGTGGGGCCCACAACAATTTGTTGTGCATGAACCGGTCCGGCCAACAGCCACCACAGGGCCGTACCCAGGGTGACACGGCATGGGGCCCTGAGAATTCGTTTGCGACTCGGAGCGCAACTCAGGAGCAAACGTCCCCACGTCCACAGGGCCGTACCCAGGGTGATACGGAATGGGGCCCTGAGAATTTGTTTGCGACTTGGAGCGCAACTCAGGGGCCAGCGTCCCCACGTGCACAGGGTAGTACTAGGGTGCGGGGCCGCACTCAGGGTCATCACATGGGGGGCCCTGAGTTTTCGGTTGCGACTCAGCATCCGACTCAGCGGGCAATGGGGCCACAAGCGCGCAGCCACCCAGGGGTGCAGGGCCGCACTCAGGGTCATCACATGGGGGGCCCTGAGTTTTCGGTTGCGACTCAGCATCCGACTCAGCGGGACATTGGGTATGTTGAGCAGGCCGTAACGGGCGGGTGGCATGGGACACCTTCGAGCTATGCGGATGCGGCTCGGACGCCGCCTCAGTTGTCGCCCCGCTCGTCGCCGCGTCCTCGTCGGTCGCATGTGATGTCCCCCCCGCTCATGGAGCGGCCACGGTTGAATTCACGCCCACAACCCTTCGGGGGGCGTCGTAGGGTGGCAATGGAACCGGCGCGTGGGCCATTTGTACAATGGGACCCTCTGGCGTATAGCTGCCTACCTGATCGGTTACAGGCAGAGTGGGGCCCCGGGGGCCCTCGCTAGGAATTTGCGGCCCAACAATTTGTTGCCCCCCAACCGGAGACGGTGGTGTTACCGATCGCCTCTGTGCTTGTTGGGATTTGGCGGGCAACTCAACATACGTTCGCGCCCTATTGGATTTTGGAGCTCAGGGCTGCATTGTATCGAACGATTTAGCGAAATGGTTGGGCCTCAATATAAATAATGTATCGCTGCCGAGGAAATTGGTCCCTGCTGGGGATTACAGGGCAACCCTTCACGGGTTTTGTGATGCCTCTGAACGAGGGTTTGCGGCAGCGGTTTATTTGCGAACCGTCACCTCCACCGGGGAGGTCGACGTGCGTTTGGTTTTGGCAAAAAGCAAGGTAGCGCCTATTCGGACAAGGATGACGATTCCAAAACTGGAACTGTCCGGGGCTGCTCTTTTGACCAAAGTTTTGAATAACACTCTAACAGTGTTGCGTGGGTCAGTGGTTTTGGAGGATACGGTGTACGCGTGGACGGACAGCCAGATTGTTTTGTGCTGGCTGAAGGCTTCGGTCCATACCTTAGAGGTTTTTGTTGCTAACCGTGTCTCCCAGATTGTGTCGTCTGAGGTCCCACTGACCTGGAGACATGTACCAGGAGAATTGAACCCGTCTGATTGTGCATCCAGGGGATGTCGGGCTCCTGAACTCGAGCTCGTTGCTGATCTCTCGACAGAGGCTTTCATTGCTTGTTTGGATAGGTTTGTTTCTCGAAGGGGACTTCCAACTTTGATCCGCTCTGATAACGGCACTAACTACGTCGGTGCGGAACGATACTTACGAGAGATAGTCAACTTTTTGAATGTAAATAAAGTGGATATTGGAACGGCCCTCTCCCGTCGGGGTATACAGTGGACCTTCAGCCCACCGAGTTGCCCCCACTGGGGTGGGATTTTTGAGGCCGTAGTTAAGTCAGCGAAGACGCACTTAGGGCGTATAGTAGGTCAGACCGCGCTGACTTTTGAGGAGCTCGCGACATTGTTTTGTAAGATCGAGGCCGTTCTCAATTCGCGACCGTTGTGTCCGCTCAGCTCGGATCCAAATGACCTGGAGGCTCTGACCCCAGGCCATTTCTTGATAGGACAGCCACTTAACGCGTTGCCCGAGCACCCCTTCGAGGGAGTGAAATTGTATCGGTTGTCAAGGTATCAGATGTTGCAGCAGTTTACTCAGAATTTCTGGAAGCGTTGGTCGCTCGAGTATCTGCATATCTTACAACAGCGCCTTAAGTGGACTGACAAAACCAGCCCCCCTAGTGTTGGTGACCTCGTGCTGGTTAAGGATGCTAACCTACCGCCACTGCGTTGGCGCAGGGTGCGCATTGTTAACTTGTTCCCTGGCAGGGACGGGACCCCCCGGTCTGCAGAGGTTCTAGTAGGAGGCTCGGTACTAAAACGAGCGGTAGCAACGTTGTCTCGGCTGCCCGTAGATTAAGGGACAGGTGGGTGCCTGTCCGGGCGGGTGATTGTTCGATTCAGAATCGATACTCGATCTATGGTTCCGGAACGGCCATTTTTGAATTTGACGGAGCTGCCACAGAGCAGTTTTTGACAACTGACTGACAAAAGGCCCCCGCAATGTGACGCGTATTGATTTTGGGCATTGAAAATTAAATCGTAAGCCATCTGGAATTGTATTCGGGCTCCCCTCAGGATTGTCTTATAGCTGAGTGTATTGTGGTTCTCCGAACCAGATAAAGTTCGTATTTACGTAAAACTGTGCGCGTCGAAGCTGGCCTGCCAGCCATACCTGGTTGGCTGAAGAACCTGTCTACCAAGAAGAGCCTAGGGTGCACCCAGGCCTTGCAGAGAGACAGGTGTTTGACGGGAACGAAGCACAGACCAGGTCAGATAGAATCTATTTACTTTAGCTCGGTGAATCGCCGACGTTCTTGCTTCTTGGCATCTGATCGCTACGCTACCTCGTAGCTATGGGCCCCTGCGAGGTCATCGGGTGCCGAGAGGCCTGAACAGTAATAAAGACATTTGGAATTTGGAATTGGGAACTATATCAGCTCAGATCTACCTAATACGTACGGAGTTCCCCAAGGTAGCACCTTAGGACCAACATTGTTTTTGGTATATATTAATGACGTCCTATGTCTGCCATCTTTTGATGGCCAAATTATATCCCATGCAGATGGTACTGTATTACTCTTTTTTCATAGATCTCCTGATAAGGTTTATGAGCTAGCACAGGGTGGTCTAAATAGAGTTAAAAAATGGCTGCACATGAATTCTTTGACTGACAAGACAAAGTATATGTTTTTTCTATACGCCAGATGCAAGTAGATAGTAAGTACAAAATTGTATCTCATGACTGCTGCTCAAATGGGGAATCTAGCCAAAATGGTTGCAAATGTTTGAGTCTGGAATGTGTAAAATGTATAAAGTATCTCCGTATACAAGTAGACTGCAATTTAGCTTTTAAAGAGCATATTAAACACTTAAACAATAGACTTCGTAAATTAATTTACATCTTCAAAAACTTGAGACACGTTGTCGAACCCCATATACTGAAACAAATATACTATGCGCTGTGCCAGTCTATACTTACTTATTGTATATCATCATGGGGAGGTGCAGCAAAAATCTTTTTAAAAACATTGGAAGTAACTCAAAGGGCTATACTAAAGATTTGCAGTTTTAAGGATTACTATTACTCAACTGAATTACTATACCAGGATTGTGATGTACTGAATGTTAGACAACTTTTTATACTCAGTATTATAATTAAACAACACAAGAAGATAGTTTTTGACGAGGAACAGCTAACAGTGGTTTTCTTAGTGTGGGGCGCGCCCCCCAGGGGAGGCGTAGAGACCTATAACCCTAATAAATAAAATTCATTTTCGTTTCCTGAATGAACTAATTTTTAGAACCTTATTGGAGATAAACAAGAAATTACTCCCGCGGTAGGTATACCAAAAGCGCCTACGCAACTTCGGGCACGTTCGGGCGGCCGGCGGCTCGTTCATACATGCACCCCTCCGCGCGCCAAGGTCCCTCCCGCGCACCCCGCTATTGTCTCTGCTCGCGGCTATCGCGCGGTTGTTTGTTGCCAGTCACGGACGTACCTAATTAATTTGTGTTTCAACAACATGAGTTCGACTAAAAAACGCAAATACAAGGACGATTATCTGAAATACGGTTTTGTTTGCTTAACTAAAAATGATGGTGACCATCCACAGTGCGTTATCTGTTATGAAGTTTTGAGCAACGATGCATTAATATAAGACCGACTCGTCTCGAGAGACATTTGTTGACAAAACACAGCGATTTAAAGGACAAACCGAAAGAGTTCTTTTCTTCAAAATCTGGAAGTTTAAAACGAATGAAGTTGGACAGTACGGGTTCTTTTGCCGAGTCAAACCAAAAACTACTTGAAGCTTCTTATGAGTTATCGTTTCTCATCGCCAAAGAAAAGAAAAGACATATTATTGGAGAAAAACTCGTCAAACCATGTATGTTAAAAGCAGCTGAGATCGTTCTTGGACCAGAAAGTAAGCAAAAATTACAACAAATTTCACTTTCTGACAGCACTGTAAAGCGGCGCATTGACGACTTGGCAGAGGATATAAAAAAACAAGTTGTGGACGCCGTGAGAATTATAAACCTCGTCAAATCCATGCAAGCTCATCCATCTCATTCCAATAAATAGGCACTGCTTACCAATACTTTTGTGTTATTTTTGTATAACTTTAATGATTAATAAAAATACTTATTACATTGAATACTTTTTTATTTTGACCAGATAATCTGGACTGGAGGATGGGTGGGGCGCGAATTTTTTATCCCAAATAAGTTAGAGAACCCCTGCTTAATAATAATTATATGATAATGATATTATTAATAATTCGGCGTTTATCTAGCTGCTAGATAAACGCCGAATTAATACGAAGCATAGAGACAAGGTCTTTCGCATAAAATTTATTAATAAGTTTCTACCTTTTTTGGATCCATTTTTGTTTAAATACTCAATCAAAAAATTTGTATCTATACAATGTCTGCTTTTCAATGCAAGATAGAAGTTACCAACTGGCTTAAGAATAAAAACTATGAGGAGACTGAGAATTTGCTTAAAACTGGGGAATGATAAAATACGCATAAAACAATAATATTAAAAGGAGTAAACACTACACAATACTTCTTAATTTTTCATTTGATTTGTGTAACCTACTAAATTATTAATCTATTTAACTAAATAAGTTTTTACTTACATTTATATCTAGATTTAACTAATCAAAAAAATAGTCATCTAAACTACATAATCAGAAGCTAGAATTTTTATTTTTGTTTATAACACTGGGAATTTGGGCGCTATTTTGCTGAAATACAGGTCTTACGCCTAGCTCAGCGACAGATGCTACAATGTATTTTTTAGCAATTTAATCTAGCCTACATTAAATAGCACCATTGTAACTATTTGTACTTCTTTATGTGACAATAAATATTATTATTATTATTATTATTATTATTATTTACCTGAAAGAAGGCTGTTCGGGAACCGAACACCTTTTGCTGACGCCGCCGACTGTGTAGCCGGCGACTCAAGTTAATTTATTTAGTGCATTTTAAAGAACCGCGCGTGCCGGGTGCATTCATAACAATTTCATACATCATTATCTAAGGTACAACATAAACTGTGAAATACAGTGATTTAGTGTTAAAACATTGTGTTTTCACTTCAAACATCAACTCAAACAAGGCCTCACCCCAAACATTGGTCCTTCGAGCCATTCGGCTGGACCTCGCGCGTGATTGCAATTGGTTCGCTGGCCTCCCAGATGCGGGTCTCACCAGTTGGATTGAGAAGGTGCAAAAATCACGTGTGGTTCACCGGGTAACTAGCTAACAGGAGTGAGTGCCGAACAACAAACATTTATAACATTACAAAAACAAATAACATCAGGAGCGACGGAGAACATTAACAATGGAAGAATTACTGAGCAGACAGGCGGAGACGACGGCAGCCATGGAGAAACTGATTGTTAACTTCAAGAAAGAAAAAACGATATAACGGATAGTAAGCCAACTATAGCAAGTAACAGAATTGAGAAGTTGACGGATCTGTTTCGTGACTTCCACGCGAATCATCTTATTCTAAGTCAAAGCGAAGATAAAATGCATGATTACTTCAAGGGTGAACATTACGAGACAACAAAAACATTTTATTACGAGACATTAGCCTTTTTGGAGAAGTATAAAAAAGGTAGTGCAGCCACAAACATCAACAACAATATTATCAGCATCGCAAAAAAATTTTGGAACGCCAAAGGAGAGTACTGACATTCACACAAAACTAGACGAGAAGCTACGTAAGCAGGCGGCTAACTACAAGGCTTTCCAGAGAACAATATCGAATATAGATGTAGAGTATTTAACTGAGAAATGGGAGTTCGAAGATGCCCTGAAGACTTTGGAGACTCGTTGGTCGACAATCGATTCATTGCATTGGGAACTGGAAGGTGAGCTTAATGATAAAGATAATGAACAGTTCGAGACAATATTTAACAATCACGAGAAACAGTACAACAAGCTCAAAAAGAGCATCAACTCAAAAATTAGGTCAGAAACACACAGAGACAAAACAACCCCGAAAATGGAGGTACCGGTTTTTCATGGCAATTACAACCAGTGGGTGTCCTTTAACGACCTGTTTTCGAAAACTATCCACAAGAACCCTTCGTTATCTAACGCACAGAAGATGCAATTTCTGAAGGGAAAAGTACGTGGAGAAGCTCAGCGTCTGATACAAGCACCTCAACATTAGTTCTGACAACTACAAAGTGTGCTGGGATATCCTGAACCATAGGTACAATAACAAACGTCTTATTTTTCAACATACATTAACACACTACTTGAATTGCCGAACATGAAACACCAGTCCCTAGAACAGATAAAGAGTGTTTAATATTTATGCTTCGGAACGCACCGGTTTTTTGTTGCGCGGATCGACCGCGAGTAATCGGGACATCACTAGCGGAAACGGAACCGCAGCTGTCACTCGTACCAACGAGATGATAAATTAGAGGTTATCTTTTCTTGTCGGGAGAAAAAACATGTCTGCTCAGGCGTCGGGCCATTGATTGTATTTCGGTGTAACAATTGTCTAATACAGGTGTCGGGCCTGGTCGGAGTGTTAATCATCAACATCGTCGGGAAATAAGTAGATTCGAGTCAGCGGTTGAGTGATTCGTGTTGTGAAGGACATCGTCGTATCGGACGGCGACTCCTCGTGTCGGCAAGCAGCACGCCGGCGACAGCGTCGGGCAGCGAATAGTGAGATTCGGTTCCTATCCTACCCAAACTTGTGCTCCTATCCCGTAATCCTGCCTCGAATCGAGCTTTCGATTTCCGGTCTACGACGGCAAGGTAAAGTAGCAATCACGATTTTCTCCCGTGCTGGCAAAAACCCAGCCCCTCAAGATTCCACGCCGTTCGGTTGAGGCTTGGAATTAAACATTTTGGTAGCAGAGCGTGGTTTCCTAGTGGGAAATCACCGATTCACGGACGGTTTTAGGGTTGTTTTTTTGCCACATTGTAGTTGGGAGAAAAGAATATCTCAGATTGGCCGGCAAGTCGGCAATGAGTCTGTGATCGGTATACCACAATTAAAGGTTGTCGGTTCTTCAAATTCTATATATATATATCACCATATACCACCACAATGTCGCAATAAACGTTTTGAGTTTGAGTTTGAGTTTGAAAGTTCATTTTCGGTTAGTGAAAGTATAAGTGTCAATTTAGTTAACAATTATTATAAATTTGTAGTCGGAAACTACTGTTTGTGCGCATAAAGGATTGAATAGTCATTCTGCGAAGTGACTAGATTGTATTACTTGCGGTAGAACGTCGGGTTCTATAGTACTGCAGTGTTATTTCGGTTTACAGAGCAGGGTCAGGCTATTTAAGGGGTATTAAGCTGATTTTGCTGACCTCAGTAGAAGTGTGGGTCATATCGGAGGGGCCACTTCTAGAAGGTCACAGCTACCTTAATTATATTAATAATAGCTTGGATTTCGGAATCCAGTGTGGTTTAGGGTTCTATATTGTTTAGGTTTATAGTCTCGGAGCCCACCACTTATTATTTTGTATTGTTTTCATAATCAAGTTTTGTGGGTTATTTTTGTATTGTGTTTTATGGTGGCATTCTCTAATTGATTTAGAGTGTATATTTATAAGGTGTATGTCCACAGGGCGACCATATTAAATATTGTTTAGGATTTAATTGTTTTAGTGGTTGCCTTGGTTTTTACAACTTAGTTTTAATTTCTGTGCCCAGCGCTGACGGGCAAGTGCTGGTATCTGGCTGTGCTTAGTTCGGTAGTGAAGCATAGGACCAGAAACAATTGAATCGGTAACCATGGCACCTTCGCCCTTGACGGTACTGCGGTATGGTGTCCGTGAGGAGATGAGATGGCTCGCCCATACTCACAAGTATGTGGAGCGACCTGACATGGACGATGTCCTGCTCAAGCGTGTGGAGGACGCAATGACACGCGTCGGGAAGGTGTGTCGGCTGGCTGCGGAGGCTGAAGCCCTCGGGCTTACGGATGAGGCTTCGGTGGCTGCAGTGAAGCAGCTCTACGCGGATGCTGACCAAGCGATGGAGTGCTTGGGCGACATCGAGCGTCGCGCGGAAAAAATTAAGCGGTCGAGACGGAATGACCGCGGGGAGGGTAGCGGAGACCCGCCCCCTAAGGGTGTTGTTGGACGGCTGCCACACCTGGAGATTCCGGCCTTCGGTGGGGCAATTGATGAGTGGCCGGCATTCATCAATTTATTCGATAGATTGGTCCACGGTCGGGACGACCTGGACAACGCCTACAAGTTGGCCCAACTATTGATGGCACTGCGGGGTGAACCGAAGGAGTTGGTCGGTCACCTAACGGTCACGGCGGGCAATTATGATATAGCCCGGTCCATATTGTTTGACCGCTACCAACACAAACGGCGGTTGGTTGATGCGCAGCTGGGGAAGCTGTATAGCATACCAAGAGTAACCCGGGATGTTGACATCCGGGTACAGGTGCTCAACCCTGTGCTGGTGGCCACTAAGGCCCTTCAGAACCTTGGTCTGCCGGTAGACCAATGGTCATATATCGTTTTGTATATGGTTTTGTCACGGTTGCCTGCAGCTGTTCAAAGTCGGTTTGAACAGCTGCATGGGGGCAGTAGCTCGGAACTGCCCACGCTCGTCCAATTAACGGATTTTTTGGAGGGTGAATGCAGGTGATGCGACACATTGGATACGGAGGCCAGTGTGCAGCGCCAACCCGCGCGGATGCGGGAGGGGCCGCGCCCCCCGCCCCCACGGGGGGGTGGGCGGTCAAAACAATTTGGCGTTTTGAATGCCGCGCCGTCGGGTGACGGCTGTGTGCACTGCGACAGTGCCGGTCATGAAGTGACCAGTTGCGCCAACTTTAAGGCGCTCGGGGTAGCTGCCCGCAGGAAGGTAGTCTTCCGCCACCGATTGTGTTTCGGTTGTTTGGGGCCGCACCCGCTGAGCGAGTGCTCACGCGCGTTCCCCTGTGAGTGCTGCGGTGGCAAGCACCACATCGTGTTGTGCCTGAACCGGTCAGGCCCTTCGGTCGGTCACCAGGGCCGGACTCAGGTTGGTCGGTCACAGGGCCCAACCAGGGCCGGACCCAGTCCCCCTCCGGGCAACGGGAGTCACCAACGGGGTGACTGGGGTACCCGCAGACGGGACCCCCCCCGAGGGGAAGGGGGCAGCGCGGGGGGTAACAGGCGGGATAGCCGGGGTTCGGTCGCCGCTGTCCAGGGTCAGCGAGGACTTCGGGCCGCTGGCTCACCGCGTGTTACGGGCGGGTGTCAGATGGCACCTATGAGTGGCGCGAAGGCTGGGAGCCCACCACCTTCTGCGCCACCCTGCCCGTCGCTCTGGGAGGCGAACAGGGAGGCGAACAGTCGGATGTCGTCCCCATTCCTAGAGCGCCCCAGGTTGGATCCGCTCTCCCCCCTCCATCCACGGTGGCCACCGGGCACACCGTACACAGTCCGGTAAGGTCGGATACCGGGACAGCGAGGGGCCTATTATGCGGGTTGGGACCCCCTGATGTACATACGGTCTGATATGCCACCGGCATATCAGCAGCCGAGTTACCAGGCCGACGAGGGTCCCAGCGGGTTCGGATCCCGCGGAGGTTCCCGCTAGGGACACGCCGCCCACTTACAGGGTGCCGCCACTCCACAGACGGTCATGCTCCCCACCGCCTCGGTGATAGCGTGGAGTTCGGACGGCAAATCTTGTGTGGCACGAGCACTATTGGACTCGGGGGCCCAGGGGTGCTTAGTCTCGTGCAACCTTGTAAGACGGTTGGGCATTTCGGTAAGGGAGTATCCACATTCCATTCGGGGAATTGGGAACACGGAAGTCGGTTCCGTTAAGGGAGTATGTCGGATTACTCTCTCGTCACGGGTGGATAAGGTCTGGACGAAACGGAACGTCCTTTCAACGGTGGCTAGGACATTTGATCCAAACGGGTGGATTACCCCAGTAACATTTCAGCTCAAGTGTTTTATGCAGCAATTGTGGTCTGCTGAGCTTAAATGGGACGACCCGATCGGCGGGTCATTGAGCTCAGAGTGGGACTCGTTCTTTTCGACCCTCCCTGGCATCAATCGGATTTCACTGCCTCGGAGGTTGGTCCCCACCAAACGATACACCGCCACCCTGCATGGGTTTTGCGATGCCTCGGAGAAGGGCTACGGAGCTGCGGTGTATCTGCGTACGGTCGACTCCTCGGGGGAGGTTGATGTGCGGTTGGTCATGGCCAAGAGCAAGGTTGCGCCGTTGCGCACTCGCCTGACCATTCCCAAATTAGAGCTTTCGGGAGCGGCTCTCCTGACTCGTCTGCTCAACCACACGATGACGGTTCTTCGTGGGTCAATAGCGTTAGAAGATACGGTCTACGCTTGGACGGACAGCCAGATCGTGTTATGCTGGCTGAAGGCTTCAGTTCACAAGCTGGAGATTTTTGTGGCGAATCGGGTTTCGCAGATTTAAAATTCGGAGGTTCCCTTAATCTGGAGACATGTTCCAGGGGAAATGAACCCAGCAGAATGTGCGTCTCGTGGGTGTCACGCTCCGGAGTTGGTTGGACATCCCTTGTGGTGGGGTCCAAAATGGTTGACTCAAGCCGAATCGGATTGGCCAATGAGTCCACGCGTTACCACGGCGAACGGCGCCTTGACAGTTGGTGTCTGTACGACGCAACCAGAGCCGGAAGAGGAGTTCAGCCTGCTGGAACGGTACAGCTCGCTCGACAAGCTGGTCAATGTGACCGCCTGGATCTGCCGATTTGCGCGGAATTGTCGGAATTCTGAGGCGCAATGAGTGCGGACACAGGTCCTGACACCACGGGAACGGAACCATGCGTTGTTCGCATTGGTACGGAACGTGCAGACGGTGCACTTTAAGTCCGAATTGGACATTCTGAGACGCGGACGCGTCCAACTGAAGGGGGCTGTGGCTCGGCTCAACCCGTTTATTGACCCTCAAGGATTGCTGAGGGTAGGAGGTCGGCTGCGGAATGCCAACCTGCCTTATGCGGCTCACCACCCGTTGTTACTCCCTAGGAAAGGGAAGTTGGTCGAACTGTTGATACAGGATCGACACATTCGGAATGGGCATATCGGATGCCACGCCTTGATGGCGTTTCTCCAGCGCGAGTTCTGGATTCTATCGGGAAGACGCTTAGTGCGTAGCGTCGTATTTCGGTGCCTGCCTTGTTATCGGGCCAAGGCGGCTACGATGCAGCCCCAGATGGGCGATTTGCCCTCGGATAGGGTTAACGAAATCCGGCCCTTTGTGGGTGTCGGAACGGATTTCGCGGGACCATTCATGGTCAAGTCTTCACAGCTACGGAACGCCAGATTAGTGAAGGCATACCTGTGCGTCTTCGTGTGCTTGGCCACGAAGGCAGTCCACTTGGAGGTGGTCAGTGACCTCACTACAGAGGCATTTATCGCATGTCTAGATCGGTTCGTCTCACGAAGGGGCCTCCCGACATTAATCCGTTCGGACAACGGCACAAATTTTGTCGGAGCCAGGCGATATCTGCAGGAGGTCACTCAATTCCTGAACGGTAACCAGGATGCCATCGGTACGGCTTGCTCCCGACGAGGGATTGAATGGGTTTTCAGTCCGCCGGGATGTCCTCATTGGGGAGGAATATTTGAGGCTGCGGTTAAATCGGCTAAGTCGCACCTGACGAGGGTGAGACCTCTCTACGCTTTGAAGAGCTTGCGACGCTGTTCTGTAAGATTAAAATGACACTGAACTTGCGTCCGTTGTGCCCGCTCAGTTCGGATCCAAATGATTTGGAAGCGTTGACTCCGGGTCACTTCCTGATAGGTCAGCCCCTTAACGCCCTGCCAGAATACCCATTCGGTGATGTTAAGTTTAGTCGGTTAACTAGGTGGCAGATGTTGCAGCAGATGGCTCAAGATTTTTGGAAACGGTGGTCCCTTGAGTACTTGCACATCTTGCAGCAGCGCCTTAAGTGGACTGACCGGACGAGCCCCCCTCAAGTCGGTGATTTGGTGCTGATTAAGGATGCGAACCTGCCATCATTGAGATGGAGACGAGGACGGATCGTCAATTTGTACACGGGTCGGGATGGCACGCCTCGATCAGCAGAAGTCAAGGTGGGGGACTCGGTCCTCAAGAGAGCGGTCGCAACACTTTCTCGCCTTCTTATTGATTAGGGACAGGTTCGGGCCTGTCCGGGCGGGTGACTGTTTAATATTTATGCTTCGGAACGCACCGGTTTTTTGTTGCGCGGATCGACCGCGAGTAATCGGGACATCACTAGCGGAAATGGAACCGCAGCTGTCACTCGTACCAACGAGATGAAAAATTAGAGGTTATCTTTTCTTGTCGGGAGAAAAAACATATCTGCTCAGGCGTCGGGCCATTGATTGTATTTCGGTGTAACAATTGTCTAATACAGGTGTCGGGCCTGGTCGGAGTGTTAATCATCAACATCGTCGGGAAATAAGTAGATTCGCGTCAGCGGTTGAGTGATTCGTGTTGTGAAGGACATCGTCGTATCGGACGGCGACTCCTCGTGTCGGCAAGCAGCACGCCGGCGACAGCGTCGGGCAGCGAATAGTGAGATTCGGTTCCTATCCTACCCAAACTTGTGCTCTTATCCCGTATTCCTGCCTAGAATCGAGCTTTCGATTTCCGGTCTACGACGGCAAGGTAAAGTAGCAATCACTATTTTCTCCCGTGCTGGCAAAAACCCAGCCCCTCAAGATTCCACGCCGTTCGGTTGAGGCGTGGAATTAAACAAAGAGGATGCACGATGTGGCCCAAGAGTCATTAAATGCGATCAAGAACTTAGGGGTAGATATAACATGGGACCCACTTATCGTCCATATTTTGGATTTGAAATTGGACACGGAAAGCCATTCAGAGTACATTGACTCTTTGAAAGATCGCCGCGAACTACCTACCATGAGATATTTCATGGAATGTTTGGAGGGAAAATTCACGGCCATGGAAACAAGTCGACGAAAGGGAGAGAACGATCAACATAGAACATCTAACAAACAACATTTCCACTCAGGCCCGATGTCATCAAGTAACATTCGAACAAACAACTCTTACAACAAGGAGCGGCCGCCAGTGACAAAATCAATGTTCATCATGACGTCAATAAAATGCCCTCTATGTAACAACGATCATGGCCTCTACAATTGCAAATATTTCCTCGAATTACAAAAAGATCAAAAACTAAAGAAAATACGAGAACTTCGAGTTTGCATCAACTGTTTATTCAGTCACAACGGAAACGAGTGTGATTCATCAAAGACATGCCGCAAATGTAACAAGAGACACAATACATTAATCCATGATGCACTGAATTGCAACAACAACTCGCACATGTCGAAACAACGTGATTTGAACATTACCGAGGTCCTGTTGTCAACCGCCTTGATAAAAGTTAAGGGAAGCGACGGTACTTATCATGTTCTGAGAGCGCTTGTGGATCAAGGCTCACAGATTTCCATCATAACGGAAAAAGCAGCTCAGTAATTAAAAATTAAGCGCATAAACTGCAGAGGATCAGTTTGCGGTATTGGAGAGAAAGAGACAAGCGGAAAAGGAATGTTGAACATAGAATGCCAATCCATACATAACGATTACACTTTTAACACAGACGTCATCATAATGAACAATTTGCTCGGTAACCTACCTAACAGAACATTCGAAAAGCCGAAGTGGACATCTATTCAAAACATTGCGTTAGCCGACCCAGAATTTTATATTTGTCGCCCGGTAGACGTGTATATTCACAAATTATACTAGACGACCCGAATGGCCGAGTCGGCAGTGACCCTGCCTACGAACCCAAGGGTCCCGGGTTCGAGTCCCGGTGGGGGTTAATATTTGTTTGATGAGAACGGATGTTCGTACCCTAGTCATGGTTGTTTATCTATATAAGTATAATATTTATCTATATAAGTATGTGTATCGTTGTCTAGTACCCAAACTCAAACTCAAACTCAAACTCAAAACGTTTATTCTGTAAATAGGCCACAAGGGCACTTTCACATGTCATTTCATTTCATTTTTTACAGAACATTTGGTATTATTATCATATTATCAGAAAAAAAAAAAAAAGTACTTAATTATTGTTTCTGAGAGATGTAAAGAGTCTCATGTCATAATAAAATAATTAAAATATAAATAACAGAGATGTATAGTCTCTTTAGTCAATAATACAATGATAATAGGAGATGTAAATGGTCCCCACAGTCAAGAGTTGTATAATTAAATTAATCTTTGGAGGTGTAAAAGGCCTCCAAGTGTCCAGTAAAAGAAACTCTGGCAGTGAGGATGCTCACAATTAATTAGAACAATTCAGTCCCAAGCATTTTTATCGTCTATGTACTCTTTAATACTGTAGTAAGCTTTAGAAATAAGCCTTTGCTTGATGTATTTCTTGAACTTATTAATTGATAGATCTGTCAAAGTGCTTGGGAGTTTATTGTAAAATCTTACACAATTACCCTTGAACGAGTTTTTTATTTTATGGAGCCGAGTAGTGGGCACTGCAAGTTTGTCCTTGTTTCTAGTATTAAAGTTATGTATATCACAGTTTCTTCGAAAGTTAACAATGTTCTTATGGACATACATAATATTCTCGTAAATATATTGACTATGGACTGTCAATATATTTACTTCTTTAAACTTATTTCTAAGAGAATCTCTATTATTCATTTTATAAATTTTATAAATCGCACGAACAGCCCGCTTCTGCAGCACAAAAATAGTATTTATGTCAGCAGCACTGCCCCAGAGCAGAATACCGTAGGACATAATACTATGAAAATAACTAAAATAAACTAATCTGGCTGTTTTTAAATCTGTCAAGTGACGGATTTTCCTGCATGCAAAAGCTGCAGAGCTCAGTCTGTTCGATAGCTTATCAATATGTGGACCCCATTGGAGTTTGGAATCAAACGTTATACCTAGAAACACTGTGCTGGTTACCAATTCCAATTCCTCATTTTTAATTGTTATACATGTCTGATTATTTTTAACGTTAGTAGTAAGAAACTTAACACATTTAGTCTTTTTCTCATTTAATAGCAAATTATTAACATTAAACCAATTTACCACTCTTGATATGGTATTGTTCACGTGATCATCAGTAGCGTGTTGGTTTCGCTTTGTTTTAAAAATAAGTGAGGTGTCATCAGCAAACAGTACCATATCATGACAGTCCCTTCCTAGATAGGGTAAGTCGTTTATATAGATGAGGAATAGGAAGGGTCCCAATATTGAGCCCTGTGGCACGCCCAAAGAAACCAATGATCCTGGTGATCGTTCTCCGTTTACGTCTACCCTTTGTATTCTTCCGTTCAGATAAGATTTTAAAAAATTCAATGACGTGTCTCTAACTCCATAATGATGTAATTTCCTGATCAATGTTTCATGACAAACGCAATCAAAAGCCTTAGATAAGTCACAAAAAATGCCTAGGGCATCTTGTGACTCTTCCCAGGCATCAAAAATACTTTCAATGAACTGAATTCCGGCATCTGTTGTTGAACGACCGCGAGTGAATCCAAACTGTTTGTTATGCATTAGCTTATTTGATTCAGAATGATGTAATAGCTGTGATAAGATTAATTTCTCAAAAATTTTACTAAATGTTGGTAGTATTGATATAGGTCTGAAATTGGTGGGGTCTTGAGTACTACCTGCTTTGAAGAGGGGAATTATCTTACTTTGTTTCATTAAATCAGGAAATTCACCGCAGTCTATACAATTGTTGAAAATGACCGCTAGGTCAGGTGCAATTAATTCGATCAGGGATTTAACGACGTGAACAGAGAGTCCCCAAAGATCATTCGTTTTCTTAACATTTATCAATTTAAATGCCTTTACGACATCTGAACTTGTGACGTGCTTAAAATTCAAGTATGAAGCACACTCTGAGACATTATCTTTTAATATTGCAACAGCAGACAAAGGTGACGAATTTAAATACTTAGTCGTGGAAGCCGGTGCATTAGTAAAAAACGATTCAAATTCAGTTGCAACTTCTAAGCTAGAACTCGTAAGCTGTCCATTGATTTTTAGTTCGTAATCGTGACTCGCTTTTTTACTACGACCGGCCTCCTCATTAATTATTTTCCAAGTCGTTTTTATAACATCGGAACTATTCTTAATTTTACTACTCAGAAAATTACGTTTAGCTGTATGACAGTCTAATTTAAATTGTTTGGAGAACTGTTTGACTTGTTCTTTAAATTCGTCACTCATGTTGAACCGTCGTTCCTCATACAATGCATACAATGCTTGCCTGCGTTTATGCAACTCTGCAGTAGCCCACGTACTAAAGTCGTTTGAACCACTAACCACAACCGAAGTGAATATCGCGCTGTACTGTTTCATAAAGGTTTCAAAGAATAAGTTATACATTATATTAGGAGACTGTTCAGCAGCCAAAAACGGTAGTTCCTGGGCTAAAGAGTATCTCATTCTTTCTAACCGGTCAGCAGTTATTGGCACAAACGAAATTTTCTTTTTAATGACAGGTTCTCTAATAGAATCAAATTGAAATAATTGACCTAAATGATCTGAATCCAATTCACTGATAACACCTTTACTGATTGGAATAACATCAGTAAAAATGTTGTCAATGCATGTAGCACTAGTAGCAGTCACTCTTGTTGGCTCCATAAATAAATGGCTAAGCCTAAATGATGAGAAAAGATTTATTAATCTAACGCTGAAAGTAGTTCTTTCTAACAGATTAACATTAAAGTCACCACATATAATTAATCGTTTCGTACTGTGTGATGAAATAGTTAGGACGGATTCCATTATTTTCTCGAACATTTCAAAGTCGCTCAAGGGTGGCCTATAGACACATATAACGATGAACTGTTCTAATTCCACAGCTGCAAGTTCTATAGTTCGTTCAACAGATAAGGAAACAATGTCCTTACGTTCCTTGAATTTCATTTGATTGTTTAGTATGATTAATGCCCCACCATGTATTGAATTAAGTCTGGTGAACGAACTACCAACCTGGTGATCTTTAAAGCTAAACATAATTTCATTAATAGTTAACCAGTGCTCTGTTATGCACAAAATGTCAATTTTATTACAATTTAAAAATAACTCTATTTGTAGATCTTTGCCTCTAATACATTGAATATTCTGATGAACCAGGCTTATATACTTAGCATGTGAGCTTCCCTTATTTTTAGGGTTTTCTAATATACTAGAACATATGTTGCCAGAGCCTGGGTCCTCTGTTGTCCTATGAACTAATTTAAATGCATCCTGTTATTCTGGTCTGATACCAGATTCATATTAGGCTGCTCAGTAAAAGCAGAGTTAGAAGCCAAATTTTTGGCTGTAATGTCATATAAATATAATAGTGACATAGCTATTTGTCGTTTACAATAATTTGAAAGGTAAAATCTACCTTTAGTCATAGTAAAATAATTACTAACATAATTGTTAGTGTCAATAATATCAAACTTATTATTATATGTACATAAATTGTACATAGTTATATTCATATTATGTCTATATACATTTTCATTTTGTGTCAATTGGTTGCAGTAGGGAAATGTGAACAATATAATTTTTTTCACACTAAGACCATTCAATGTTTCATAAAATTTTATTAAATTATTTTTGTTCACATCTCCCCTATTGCCCATGAAAATTATCAGTGTGGCACTGGCTGTGATAGTGCTGTCATTCAAAATTTGATTTATAATATTATCTACAGTGCTAAAAGGTGAGCAATTACTAATAACACTATGTCCCTTAGAGTATGAGTGGAGTGCTGAGCCCATGCCACTTCCAATCTCATCACAGTACATTATAATATCAGGTGTTGTGGTCATATCAGACTTGGCAGAACTATTATCAGTAACACCTTGTGTTGGTAAACTGTCACACAAGCCCGGAGAGTTGCCCGCTGTCAAACAACCACCTTTCTGCTCACAGCGACAAGTATGGTTGTTGGTCAGCGACTCAAACCGCTCACAATTATGGTTCATTTCTTGAATTAAATCATCCATAGCCAATGAGTATTCATTTATAACTTTCTCAGAGTTCAAATATGCACTGTTTAGTGATCTCAATGAATCCTCCAAGCTTTGGATTTTCAAATGTAAGTTTTGTGTGTCAGTTTCATAGTTACATCAACTTAGTACTTTCTAATTCTAATACACACATATTCAAATCATGTAATAAGTTTACATTTTTCTTGCTTACTTTTAAGTTTTTAGTACACAATTTATTATGTTTTATTAATTTCTGAGTTTTCCGTATATACCTATTTATTTTACCTAGTTTGTTATTGCTGCAACTTAATAACCTTGATGTGGGCAATGTGTCATTAGTTAAATCAATGACATCATCAAGGCTTCCAGTTGCAACAGTAACCAGCTGCGGGCTGATCCCTACGACTTCACTGTAGAGGCTCTGGGTCTGCAACGCTGCGGTGTTTTCCTTCTCCTCCTGGAGTGCATGTATTTGTTCATGGGCATCGAACAATGCTTTCTCCAGGGAATCAATCGATTTCAGGGCTTGCTCGTACTCTGCACTACATACAGTGAAGCTATCTACGGTGACCTGCAGCTTGTCCCGCTCAACAATTACATCACTACATTCTTGTTCTAATACACATAATTGTTTCTTTAGCTTATCTCTACTTTCAAGTACTGATAATAGCTCTTTCTCATTTTCCTCCCTTTCACAGAGTAATTCGGTGACCATTTCCTTTGATTTTTTTAATTCTAGTAAGGATACAAGATACAGGGAATCCTAGTTTGGGGCTAGATCAATGTGTGTAAAATAGTGTCCAAGGTATTATTATTATTATACTCAGCGGAATCATTAAGGAGAATGACTCACGTCAACCGCTAGTACAACAATCGCACCTTGGTTGGCTATTGTGTGGAAGCGCCAAGACATATAAATGCAACATAGTTAGATACGAGTTAGATGAGATAAAAAAGTTTTGGGAGTTGGAGGAGATTAGTGAACAGTCAAACTTATCAGTAGAGGAGCAACAATGTATAACATACTACAACAAAACAACTTCCAGAAATAAAGATGGGAGATATGAAGTAAGATTACTACTGAAAGAAGATATTGAGATTAAACTCGGATCGTCCAAACAGACCGCCTTAGCACAGTTTAGAAATTTGGAGAAAAAATTTCAAAGACAAAATAAATTAGCGGCGGATTATAAAACATTCATGGAGGAGTACAGAGCCTTAAATCATATGAAATCGACGGAATGTAACGAGACACCTGGCTACTACATGCCGCACAACGAAGTCGAGCAAGTCGACTCGCTGACAACACAATATAGAGTATTCAACGCATCGAACAAAACATCTACAGGGTGTAGTTTGAATGAACTTATGTATACAGGACCGAATTTACAAGTAGATCTACATACATTGTTGCTTAGATGGAGACAATACCAGTATGTTTACACGGCAGATATTGAGAAAATGTTTCGCATGATACTGGTAAATGAAGAAGACCAAAAATACCAGAAAATATTTTCATCTAGATCAGACTCATAACAACCCATACAAATATTTAGCTTATCAACAGTCACGTACGGAACACGTGCCGCACCGTTCTTAGCGATGATGACCCTGAAAAAACTGGCTGCGGACTCGCGCGATCAATATCCTGAAGCAGCTCAAGTGGCAGAGTCTGCGTTCTACATGGATGATATGCTGCATGGATCAGACACATCCGAAGAAGGAAAGAAGCTGATACGAGAATTGGACCTACTCATGAAGTCAGGCGGATTTAATCTCAGGAAGTGGTCCGCCAGTAACCCGCAATTACTGGAAGACATTAAGGAGGAGCGTAACAAGACAGGAGATACCGTTTTCAACTTTAAAACTGACAACATTTCTAAAACCTTGGGATTATACTGGAATTCACACAAAGACACATTCACGTTTCAGTACATCATTCCCGAAAATCAAAAGAAACAGACCAAAAGAAGCTTGCTGTCCGAGATATCAAAACTTTTTGATGCTATGGGTTGGCTGGCCCCCATTATAACAAAACTGAAGCTTTTATTTCAACAATTATGGAGTGAAAACATTAATTGGGACGATGAAGTACCAGAAAACATTCAGAAGGAGTGGTCTAAGTTAAAGGCGGAACTTAACATCATAAACGAGTTTGAAATTCCGAGATTGATTGGGAGCATGAGGGGAGACGTAATACAGCTTCATGGCTTTTGCGATTCTTCTTTAGTTGCATTTGCCTGTGTAATTTACGCCAAGATCGGCAACAAACCAACAGTGGTCCTGGTTTCAGCCAAAACGAAACTGGTTCCACACAAAAAGGCAACAACACTGCCTAGAATGGAGCTAAACGGTGCCTATTTGCTAGCAAAATTAATAAGAAAAATTAGAGAGGCGTTACATCAACACAAACTTGAGATCTATGGCTGGACCGACTCAATGGTAACATTAGGCTGGTTGCAAGGAGAGCCGAGCCGTTGGAAGCCATATGTATTGAACAGAGTTGCAAAAACAACAGAAGTCATACCGAGTCAAAGTTGGAGGTATGTGAATACCAAGGAAAACCCTGCTGGCGCAGCGAGTAGGGGTCAGTACCCCGTACAGTTGAGAGATAACATTTTGTGGAAGGAAGGGCCTTCTTGGCTGTCAACATTTGAGAAAAAGAAGACGGAGACGGAGAAGTACACAACAGATCATGAGATGAGAAGAAACCAAACATCAGTCGTAAAAGAACGAGAAAAACATTAAATCGACGATCTTTTGAACAAACACAGTTCATTCAACAAAATAACACGTATTGTGGCTTGGTTGTTAAGGGCAGCTGTACCGAGCAAACATAAACAATTGCCAAGCTATCTCACGTTACACGAGTTGGCTGGCGCAAAAACGCTGATTGTGAAACATGTGCAATATGCAGAATATGGAGCGGAAATCGAACAATTACGTAAACACAGACAAATACAGGCGAAAAGTAACATTTTGAGTTTAAATCCGTACATTGACGAGTTAGGAGTTTTACGAGTTGGTGGGAGGTTGGAAAACGCGAACATTAACAAGGAGAGAAGACACCCGAAAATCATACCAGAGCTTTTGATAGAAGAAGCTCATCAACTAATATTCCACGGAGGTCCGCGCCTGACCTCAGCAAATATCAGACAGCAATATTGGATCCCTGGAGGAAATAACGCGGTGAAGAAACAGTTGCGTAACTGCGTGACTTGTAGAAAAAATAATCCGACCAAACAACATCAAATGATGGGAGATTTACCCGCGGCGCGGGTAGAGCCGGCACATCCCTTCTACCATTGTGGGGTTGATTATATCGGGCTCGTGGAAATTAAGGCGAACAGATTAAGAAATGCAAGGTCACTCAAAGGTTATATCGCCGTATTTATTTGTATGGTGACCAAAGCCGTACATCTGGAGTTGGTGTCAGACCTTACCAGCTTAGCATTTCTTGCCGCATTGAGAAGGATGTCCGCCAGGAAAGCAGCGCCACGACACCTGTACAGTGACTGTGGTACTAATTTTGTCGGCGCAAACAGATTAATACAGGAAGAGTACGAACAGGTGAAAGAAATATTCGATGAATTTTTTTGGGAGTTTTGGAAACAATGAAAATAACGTGGCACTTCAATGCACCTGCATGGCCAACTGCAGGTGGCATATGGGAGAGAGCAGTGCGTAGCCTCAAACACCACTTAAAACGTGTAGTGGGACAACAACGCCTAACATTCGAAGAATATTCGACCACATTGTCACAACTTGAAGCTTGCTTGAATTCCAGGCCTTTGTGCGCCCTCACAGAAGATATAGATGACCTGGATTTCTTAACTCCCGCACATTTCCTGACAGGGAGAGCAGGAGTTACAGTGATAGAGACCAGAGAAGATGCGAGAACAAGATGGTTTCTAACAAACCAGATACTTCAACAAACGTGGAAAAGGTGGAAAGACGAATATCTAACACAACTGAGAGGTTGATCCAACGGGTACAAAATGCTTGCGCTAGGTACTGTTTCAACATTCCTCCGCGTACACAAAATTAATTCGAGAAAGGTTACTATTCCAACAAAAGCAGAATACCTGAAGCTACCATGACAAAGTGCTGCGTACCGCGTTCTACCACTCTAAAATTGACCTGATACCGCAATGTGTATACCAAATACACTTTTTCGTTGTGTACGTAATTTCAACTCTTTGTGACATTAGTAATTCATTCAATACGACATTATTATTCAAAACAATTTGAACCATATAACTATATATTCACTAATCCGCAATACAATTTTATCATCTCCATCTTATTTTTTATTTTATTTTTTCCGTATTGACATTTTATTTATTTTATTTACACGTTTAGTGTTAGGTTGTTTATTTTAGTACACTTGCCACCTGGTGAAATTGACATGTCTAAATTCAATTATACTCTGGGTCCTAGACTGAAAACCAGCGTCACAGGTTTTCCTGTGAGACTACGCTGAGTCTGAGCCCTTTTGCTGTCGCAGCATGTGCACATAGCAGTGAAACAACTCACAACTTAATGTGGGTTTCTTTAAAAATTAGACATGAATTGGAAATTATATATAATTTTTTAATGTTATTGTAGATTTTGTTTGTGATTTTAATTGTGTTATTTTTATTTTTATTGTGTTTTATTCTTATTTTCTCATGTGTTTATGCTGATACAGTAAATAAATGGCATTATATTCTATTCTATAACTAACAGCGAGAAATAAGTGGTTATAACCAAAAATAAACATTCAAGTTGGGGATTTAGTGACCATTCGAGATGATAACATGCCTATCGGGAAATGGGCAATGGGCAGAGTGATTGAAACACATCCAGGAAGAGACGGTTACATTACAGTAGTAACTTTAAAAACAGAGAATGGATATGTCAAACGTCCAATAGTCAAGCTCAACCTGCTTCCCATAAAATCCCAAGAACAAGAAAAACAAGATGACAACGACCACAATAACTCTCAACAAACAAACTGTGGCCGCAAGCCGCCCTCCAAACTGTTTGCGGTAGTAACGGCAATCTTATTTTTTGCTACACTTGTATCGGGATCGAACGCAACAAGTAACGTAACAAAAATCAATAACAATCAGTCCCTGTACTTCGACCCGATTGCAAAAATGCAACTATTACGAGATCAGTGGACACTCGTAACATACTACGACATGAGTCCTTACTGGGCCGGAACACAATCAACCGAAAAACTTTTACAATATCTCGAAAATATTTGCGACAGTCTGGATACAAATAATAAATGTAACATGATCATAGCTCAACTAAGACACGAGTTTAATGAACTACAATACTACGATCAGCTACTGTCAACTCAGCATTTCACGGAGACAGCGAGACGCCGCCGTCGCAGAGGTCTTATCAACGGTGTCGGCTACATCGCTAATAGCCTGTTCGGCGTACTAGACCAACATTTCGCGGAACAGTACTCGAGAGACATAGCGCTTATACGGCAAAATCAATCTCATCTCAAAAATTTATGGAATAACCAGACGACTGTTTTGGAGTCGGAACACAATCTACTAAAGAGAACGGAAGAAATCATGGAAAAACAACATAAAGTGATAAACAAACATTTGAACAGTCTTGATGACGCAACAAAAATAATACTAAAGGAGATTAACATTGCAGAGAAAGAAAGAGATATCACATTAACAGCTATGACAACGACCAACATACTGCAAACCTTGAGAGAAGTACAGAAGATGATGCTGGATACTATTTCAGACATATTTCAAGGACAGTTTAACCTACATCTATTACCGCCAAAACAACTTCAAGAACAATTAAACATTGTAACTGGACTATTATCGAGCGAAGTAACATTACCGATAGAAAACATACATACTGAGTTTACGAAGCTTTGCAAACTTCTGAAAATTAGAGCAAGAATGACGCAAGATTATTTTATCTTTGAAATCAGAATTCCCCTTGTCAGCAGAGACGAGTATGATTTGTACCACGTAATTCCAGTACCAAACGTGCTACAACGTAATATGATAACAATCGTTCCAATACCAGAGTATGTGGCGTTAAATCTACAAAAAGACAGATATATACCCGTATCACAGGAAAATCTAAGAAAATGCATAATAGAAGACAGTTCTACATTCCTGTGCAGCCTACAACACCCTATTTTCAAGATGAAGTCCGATAAAGATTTATGTATGCAAACAGAGAGCAAATGTGAAATAAATGTCGCTAAGTGTAAAAATAACTGGGTTGGACTTATGAAAGAAAACATTTATCTATACTTTTGTTGCGAGCAATGTCAACTAAGAACAATATGCGGAGATCGAGTTACCGCTCACGAGCTTACGCATACAAGTGTCATTAGCCTCGACGATTACTGCGTAATCAAAACAAATGAGTTTACGATCTACGGGTACAAGCACCATAGAAGTCAATTGAACATTAAAGATGAGTTTCAACCTGCAATTATAGCCCCTATCAATCACATAATATACATAACCATAGAGACGGAAGATGGCAACGTGACAAATCGAATAATGAGAGAAAGAGATCAGTTATCTCAGGAGATAGAAGCGAAGCTGAAGCTGATGAAACAGAGTCAAAGTTATGAAAATGAGACGCAGGTCTCATACCATGACATACACCATTACACACTGGTCTACGGTATCTAACAGCTATGATACTGTTGGCTCTGGCATGGATATGGCGTCGATCACGTCGCAGTTGGAGAACACCCCAGACACCAACAGCAGCAGTGGACACACGGCAGCCCGTCCCCGCCCCCGCCCCGCGCAACTACACTCAAGATCGCTACAGTGCACCTGAGAAAGTCAGCGACAGTGAGACTGAAATGGAAGTGATTAAAGTGGACAAGTCGCATACCCCAGTGTTTCGCAAAATAGTGTTTAGTGATGATTAATACATATTTTAACTAACATTAAAGGCACCCCTACCGCTTATCTTTGCCCCCCGGGAATATGTTCGGGAACCGAACACCTTTTGCTGACGCCGCCGACTGTGTAGCCGGCGACTCAAGTTAATTTATTTAGTGCATTTTAAAGAACCGCGCGTGCCGGGTGCATTCATAACAATTTCATACATAATTATCTAAGGTACAACATAAACCGTGAAATACAATGATTTAGTATTATAACATTGTGTTTTCACTTCAAACATAAACTCAAACAAGGCCTCACCCCAAACAAAGGCATCATTATTGACCAACACCTCTCCGATTCTCTCCTAGTAGCCAATTTCATAGTGAGGGTAAAAGAAAATGGCCGAGTGAACATCACCGTCACCAACACCTCAGAAGATCTTATTCATATCTATTCAGATTTAAAACTGCGCCTGGATCCTTTAGAAAAAACCCACTCTGTTTCTATTGCCACACCCATTCATAACACAGGTCCTCGCACTAAGAAGGTGTTAGACCAACTCCGTATCGCACATTTAAATGAAGAGGAGACATTAGCTCTTTTTGAAACCCTTGCAAAATTTTCCGATATTTTTCATTTACCTGGTGAAAACTTATCATACACAGATGGAATCAGTCACGAAATCCAGACTTCCAGTTCTATACCAGTTCATTCCAAATCCTATAGATTCCCAGAGAATCCCAAGAGGGAAGTCCAATCTCAAGTCAACAAGATGTTAGATGACGGTATTGTAAAACCTTCTATTTCACCCTGGTCGTCCCCTATATGGGTAGTTCCAAAGAAAGTCGATGCGTCTGGTCAACGCAAATGGCGTGTTGTAATTGACTTCCGCAAACTAAATGACATTACTATTGGCGATGTCAGTCCAATGCCACAAATCTCAGAAATTCTAGACCAGCTAGGTAATAGCAAATATTTCTGAACTTTGGATCTTGCCTGTGGATTCCATCATATACCAATGAACACAGCAGATGGACCCAAAACTGCATTTACCATTCCTGAAGGGCACTTCCAATTCACGAGAATGCCATTTGGGTTGAAAAACGCCCCTCCAACTTTTGAACGCCTAATGAATTCGGCTCTTGCTGGGTTACAAGGTTTCAAATGCTTTGTATATCTCGATGACATAGTTATCTACTCCTATGATCTAAAACACACATCCAAAACATTACCTCTGTATTCGAAAGGTTACGTCAGTTTAACCTCAAACTCCAGCCCGACAAATGCGAATTTCTACATAAAGAAGTGGCCTATTTAGGTCACATAATCTCTGACGAGGGCGTAAAAACCGATCCGAAGAAAATCAAATCCATCTCAAAATTCCCAATACCACGATGTCCAAAGGATGTTAAATCTTTTCTAGGTCTGGTCTCATATTATCGCAGATTTATCACCGACTTCTCTAAAACATCCAAACCCATGACTTCGCTTTTAAAAAAGGATGTCCCATTTATTTGGAATAATGAACAACAGCTAGCTTTCGAAACCCTAAAGACCAGACTTATCACTGCTCCAGTATTAGCTTACCCAGATTTTACGAAACCATTCATATTGACTTGTAACGCAAGCAATTTCGCAATTTCAGCCATCCTTTCCCAAGGTCCTGTAGGTATAGACCGTCCCATTGCCTACACATCACGAACTCTAAGCAAAGCCGAAACATATTATAGTATAACTGAAAAGGAATGCCTAGCAATTTTATACGGAACCCAAATCTTTAGACTTTACCTTAAATGGTCAACGTTTCAAAATCATCACCGATCACAAACCTCTCAAATGGTTATTCAACTGCAACGATCCAGGTAGCCGGTAGGTCAGGTGGCGCCTAAAATTTGAAGAATATGACTATGAAGTCGAATACCGTAAGGGCAAAACCAACTGTAATGCCGATGCACTCTCTCGATATCCTGTGAATAAACTCAAATCCCATCAAAGATAAACTTATAAATGGCAATATTACTGAAAAAGTGATTCCGGTGGAACCTCCTGTTCCTGACGAAGATCTTATAGAAATGGCTGATCTAGAACTAAACACTTAGATGCTGATCTGAACTTAAATTTCGATAGCATACTTCTGGACTCTTTCCCACTGAATCCCAATCCAATCACTGAACCTTCTAAATCTCCTCTGAATCATTACAAAATTCAAACCCTGATGGATTTAATGAAGCTCTTACCCCGGAATCCAATTTCAACAACTCCAACTATTCCGACTTCCTAAAGACTACCGCTCATAAAGACTACGTGCCAAACACTAAGGTTATAGAAAACAATGAATCAATTATGAAAAGCACGTCAAGAATTTTAGTCATTCCATCTTCCATAGACCTCGATGAATCCAACCTTTTATTGAAGAAATCCTCAACAACCTCCAAGATAAACAAGTATTGAACAAGGAAAGAGAACTTCACTCATTCGTGAAACTTGAATGTAATAATAAGGTTATTTTCATAATATTCATAAGAGTACATCACTTCGATGAAACTTCCTACCCTGATGTTTAAGATACCTTAAAAAGAGTCAGGAATGCCATAATCATTCACGAGGATACTGACAGTATTGCTATCTCCGATTTCAAAAACAAACCTTTTCCAAAATCTACAACATGCTAACTTTTCTATTCGACAATACCGATATCGATCGCTATCAACATTCATCACGATGATATCGTATACCCTATTCCAAGTGAAGTCAGAAAAATCCTCCTCGATAATCTGCTCATTCAAAGCTGGCCATTTAGGATCAACAAGAATGTTGAGTAGAATCAAAGAGACATACTATTGGAAAGGTATGAGAAGCGATATTGAAAATTATGTCAAAAATTGCAAAGCTTGTCAGGAAAACAAAGCCCTAAGAAAATTAAACAGAGCTCCGATGGAGATTACTACTACTTCCACTGCACCGTTTCAACGAGTAGCCCTCGATATCGTTGGCCCCTTACCAGAATCCGGCCCAGCTAAACTCAAATACATTCTTACTCTGCAGGGCGACCTAACAAAGTACTCTGTAGCTTACCCGATTAGAAGCACAACTGCTGAAGAAACCAGTGACTGCCTAATTTATTTTATTTCGTTATTTGGAATTCCAAAAACCATCCTCTCTGATCAAGGAACCAATTTTACACCGGACCTATTTGAACATACCTGTCAATTCCTCAAAATTAAGCAGTTGTAGTTATCTCCGTATCATCCTCAGACCCAAGGCACCCTGGAGTGTAGTCAATCTACTCTAAAAGAGTATTTGATATCCTTTACCATTGAAAACCAAGATAACTGGCGGACTTACGTCTATACTGCTATGCTCACATACAGTACCACAATCTATTCAACTACTAAATTCACTCCTTACGAGCTTGTCTTTGGCCACAAGCCCCTGCTACCCAATTCAATTTACGAAAGTAACTGTGGTACCACTTATTCAGACTACATTAAAATGCTACAACACAAATTTAAATACGTCAGATAGAAAGCGATTGACAACATTACCAAATCTAAAGAATCTTCCAAAACCTATTATGACTCTCATACCAGAGCTCCCCCACAATACAAAGCAGGTGACTTCGTCTACCTCAAGAACCACTTGAGGCTCAGGAAAGCTCTATCGCAAATCTGGAAAGGACCCTACAAAATAACCCAGGTCCTTAATAACAACACTGCTATTCTTCTTTTTAATAGACGCCATGTAAGGCATCACTTCGATCAGATGAAACCCGCAGATAGTTAAGTTTAATTCATTTCAGTCTAGGTATAAAGTATATTTTAGTTAATCATACCTACATTTTATTTCAGCGCATCCGGACCTTATACGGCCTATTTCTTCAAGCTCCGGCATCTTCTTCGATAGGTTAGGAAAACTTAGTATAGTTAAGGGTAATCTAAATGTAATAAGTTATGTGGACATTTCATACATAGGTCCCAATATCTCAAACCTGAATGAAATTCTAGGAACAATGTTTGTGTGTCAATCAGCAGAGCATCAACAAACAGTGCGACAGTATATTATCTCCTCTATCAGTCTGGTATAACGACATTAAACGCGAATATGATTCCATATCCCATCTCATTTCAAATCGAGAAAGACGCGCGGCATGGTTTGGTGCAGTAGTCACTGTATTCAAACACCTGTTTGGAACCCTCAACGAAAATGATGCACTTAAATATGAATCCGCTTTAGAAGCCGTCCAAAGGGACGAGAAAAATCTCGTACAATTAATGAAAGAAAATATTTAGGTGTTTGAGCCTTCGCTTGACCCACTGGTGAGATTACTCCTTTGATTTTCTCTTATTTGCAGTGTATCAGTGTGCAGTGCAGTGTAACCTACCTTCAGTATCGATGTATCGTCGTTCTTGATCCAGTATGGAGTTAGTCACAGATGCGTCATCGCTGCCGGTCGGCCATTTTGAAATCAGTACGTCTTTGACTTTCACAGTGAGCAGTGTGTTAGAGAAATTCTTTTTTCAAATTAATAAAATTTCCCGGAATTTGTGAAAATTCTAAGGTAAGAATGATGTTTCAACTATCTAAGTGAAACAGTATGTAATATTTTGTCGCGACTGCCGCTCTCTAAGACGGCGGACTCGCTCAGAGTCGAATTTATTCAGGATGGGCCTGATATTTTGACTAACGGAACATAGCAACTCGTTTTCACAGTTGAACGGCTCTGTTAGCCGACCGCTTGTTCCCATGTCGCGCCTCAGCCGACAAACGATATTTCACTGACGGCTATTGCTGCCGACTAGTCAGGCTACGTGTCGGCTGTCGCAGCCTACGCGTCGGCTGTCACACTCAACGACGTCGGCTGATTCAGCCGACACGCCGGCCCACGCGACGGCTGCCGCAGCCGTCATGTCAGAAGGCGACGGCTATCGCAGCCGACAAACACTGAAACTTACGATTGTTTCGGCATATTCCAGATTATGGAGAATACGACAACGCTGGGCCAACTGGCCGACTGGGACCCTCCCGAGGATAAGGGCCAAGCCAACTTGCGAATTTTAAGCATCATCGATGAATTCTATCCGCCGGACTGGAGGAACTGGGTTGTGAACAATCTCACCTATGAGCAGCTTTTTGGCGGAAAAATCTCAGCCGATGATGAGAACAGGATCCGCTTCGCGATCCCGACAGTCCACTTGGCGTGCGCGTTCAGCCACGAAACTCCATCCTCACTAAGCGAGCGGCGCTTCAAAGCGATAAAAAGGAAACTTATCAAATGGCCCATAGCTCGGGCCCTAATTTACGGGCCGTTGGCCACCTTGAAGAAAATGCACCCAGAAGGGGAGTTCAACGGGTTTGCTAGTTTCCTTCCCAGACTCAAACCAAAGCTGGTACCTCGTGAGGAGGCATCGACTACCTTAAAGGCAAATGCAACGAATGGACACCCCGAATACTCATCTCCTACGAGCACTCTGAGCCGAGAGCGCGCTCTTAGCCCCACCAGAGATTTAGAGACTGATAGCCTAAAGAATTACATGCGCCAACAAAACCAAATTTTAAGTAGGCTCATCGAAATACTCAGAAGTTAATTCTCAACATATAAAGGAGTTACAAGCGCCAAACGCAGAGGAGATAACTGATCATGCGTCTATAGAAAGTGAAGCTGGGGAGTGGGTCGCGCCTGCGGTTTTAGGTGGTGAGATGGATTATTTGGCTAGCGAGGCGGGGCCGGCACTTCCACTTCAGCCTGACGAGACGGATCTAGAAATCGACCATTTTAATAGCTTCGATCCAGAAACTGTGGAAACGGAAGCAAAAGTGGGACCAGTTAATCCTATATTAGTGAAGTAGGGAACTCAATGTCAAAGGCTGGGTGGTGATGGTTGGCAAAATATCAGGTACGCAGATGTCCAGAAGCAATTTCAAGCTACTCCTGTGTTCACCAGCCTCAAGACGAATAGTGCGCTCGCCATGGTGACACCACCCTGGCAGTCTATCATACTCCTGGAAAAGATGGACCTTTGTCTAGGGGCCATCACAAATGGGCTACTCCAACAAAGACATCACTTCACTGACATCTTCAACCAAGCCTCACCCGAAGTAAAGAGATACATTAACAAGAACTTCTTAACCAAAGATTCGGCTTTTAGAAAGACATCGGACGCCCTTCTTCAATATACTTGTGGAAAACGAGCCGAAGTCCTACAGCAAAGAACAATACTATAGAACTATACAAGCCAAGCAACAAAACGCTGAACGAGTTACTCCAGGCCATTCCCCCCTCGTCCACGCAGCTTTTTTCGGATCCACAGTTATCGGACCTCATCAAAGAACAAGGAGGACTGATGAAGTTCTTTCCAGGGCGATTTCGCACAGCTTACAAACATAAAAATATCACCCGAAAAGAAAACATCCCAGTGCAGGAAACGAAGGAGAGACGAGTTGAAAGAGGGGGAACTTACAGAAGACCCAGTTTTAAGCCACACTTCCAGCCCGACCGCTCCTCGATGCGTCCGCCCGCGACTGGAGGAAGGCGCCAATATCAACCGCCTCCAGGGAAACAAAGGAGACCTAGATTCGACGGGAGGAAATAAGTTCCAAGCTGGTCAGGTGAAAAGCTTTTATGACATATGGAAGAGCCTTGATGCTCCAGATTCTATACTATCTATTATATCTGGTTATAGAATCCCCTTTTGTGCCATTAAGACCGTTGAATACAGATTTCCCAAATCGTTTCTTAATAAAATCATCACAAGGTATGGCGGCCGAGTTGAACAAAATGATTGCTTGTGGGGCAGTAGAGATGTGTTCCTTTAAAACTGGCTTCCTATCTCCTATGTTTTTAAGACCAAAGTCTGATGGTTCTAGTAGACCTATTTTCAACCTGAAAGAGCTTAATAACTACCTTTGGCCGCCCAAATTTCGATTAATAAATCATTGTAAAATTCCAGAATGTATAAGCAAATTTGATTTTATGGTAAAGGTTGATCTTTCTCAAGCTTATTTCCATATCCCCATAGTAGAGGGGCATCGCAGATTTTTGGCTTTAAATTACGGTGGTACCTTGTACCAAATGACTTGCTTACCATTTGGCTTAGCGACGGCTCCATATGTGTTTGCAAAAATAACTGACTGGGTGGCTAATCTTTTCAGAGAAATGGGAATAAGAGTCGTCGTGTACTTGGACGATTTTCTGATCATACATCAAAATTTCAAAATTCAGTGATTCTCCATCGTCAATCGAAATTAGTTCAAAATCATCTGGAAAGTATGGGTTGGTGCATAAACTTCAAGAAGTCCGTTCTCACACCGACTCAGGAGGTAGAATATTTGGGAATAGTTTGGAATACAAAATTAAACACCAAATACTTAAGCAACTCAAAAATTTTAAAAATCAAGACTATAATCAGACAATTCTTAAACACAAGTGTGTGGACATGGTGGGAGGCGAAAGTCTTATTAGGCAATCTGAACTTCGCAACGTTTGTGGTTCCACTCGGAAGGTTACACAGTCGGCACATTCAAATAGAGGCAAACAGACTCCCATGTCAATTTCCTCATCAAACCCACGGTCTTCCATCGATCGTGAAAGAGGAGTTGATATGGTGGTTGAACAACGCTCACCATCCATCCCCAATTCACTTAGAGCCAGCAAAGACTTTTGTGACGACAGATGCCGCAGGCTTGGGATGGGGGGCGACAGTCAACGGAGCGAACCTGATGGGCACATGGGAAAAACATCAATTAAAGTGGCACATCAATCAAAAAGAGCTTTGGTCTGTCCTGGATGTTATCAACAGGTTAGGCAACCAGATGAGATACCAAACAGTCATGATACAATCAGACAACAAATCAGTAGTTGCTTATATCACGAAAGAGGGGGGAACCAAATCTTTGCGTTTACTGCGCACAACTCAGGAAATCCTGGAGAGAGCCCGAGAATTAAGGATAAATTTAACATGACGTTACTTACCGGGAAGGTACAATTCAATAGCAGACAGCTTATCCAGAGCGAACGGACTGCCGGAATGGACATTGAACAGGCACTACCTGATACAACTGTTTCAACAACTGGGCACTCCAGAAATAGATCTCTTTGCAAGTGCGCGATCAGCTGTCTTAGCCAATTATGTCAGCGAAGATGCTCGAGATCAGAGCAGTGTCTTTGTGGATGCTTTCAGTCGAACCTGGCATTACACACTCGGATGGCTGTTCCCTCCACCGGGTCTCATCCCGAGAGTGCTGCAACAGCTGGCGCAGAGCTCTGGAACTTACCTCCTCGTAGCACCGAAGTGGGATCGCACATTTTGGAAAGCAGAATTAAAACAGAGGTCTTTGCAAACTCCACTGACAATTCCCAACCTACAACAGAACCTAACAGATCTAAGGACCGGAAGACCACCGGCGGAGATACGCCACTTATGTTTGCAGGTATGGAAGGTTCAGGCTGGGCCAGTTGGGTTCACTCATGGCCAATCCATAGCAGGAAGTTACTGGAGTCCTCATGGCGCAGATCTACATTGAAAACATACCAACCGGCTTGGAGACGTTGGGTGAGATGGGCTAAGGACAACCATTGTTTAGTTAACAACCCATCACCTGTAGAAGTTGCCAAATTTATCTGCTATCTTCATAATGAAGTACTTTTAGCGCCAAAAACTATTGCAGTCCACAAATCAGTTGTCTTAACCTTCGCGAATCCATCTCAGCGCGAAACTATGAGTAATCACCCAATCATAAAGCAGAGCCTAAAAGCAGTATTTCTTAGTAAGCCACCGGTTCAGAAATCATATATTTGGGAAGTTAGTCAGCTAATTAACTATCTGAAATCTTATGCCCTAGACGTAAAAAGTCTCTTTCAAGTTTCTCGCCATACGGCCGCACTTCTACTCCTTGCTTCGGGCCGCAGAGTCCATGACTTAACATTATTATATATATGATATAAGCCCTGAATTTATGATTATTTCATAATTCATAACTCATAATAGTTTATTGCAAAGTCACAAAATTTCACAAGGTGGTAAAATAAAAGTTAGTACATTGTGACGCCCTGCTAGGGCACAGCAACATGCGAAGGACAGCCAGTTGTCCATTTTACGAAAAATTGAAAAAAAATTGAAAAATGATTACATTTATGTTCAAAATTGTATAGAGACAATTAACAAAATATTGTAGAGATTATTATTATTAACAATAAATAAATAAATTAAGAGTAAATTATATAAACATTAAATTAGTAATAACATGTAATGAACAAGTAATTAGCGACTAGAAATGTTTACCTAATTTTATCATTGAAAAATTCTTTCACATCATAATAGCATTTTTCAATGAGGAACTTCTTTAAATAAGTAATGAATAGTGTTTCTTTCTCTATGTTTTTTAAGTAATTTGGTATGTGATTATATATTTTGATGGCCATATGATGGGGACTAGAAGACACGAGTTCTAACTTTGAAAATGGTTTCTTTAATTTATTTTGGTCTCGATTATTCCTTTTATTTTTATTTTCTAGAGGGGAGTATAAGTTACCATGTTTTCTTACAAATTTGCAAGATTCTAATATATAGATAGAAGTTAAGGTAAGTATTTGGAGTTTTACAAAATAAGATCTACAAGATACCATTTGGTCAATATTTGTAAGTATTCTAATACATTTCTTTTGTAGAATAAAAATATCCTTTATTTCACAACAATTCCCCCATAATATAATACCATACGATAGTCTGGCATGTGATGATGCAATAATATTTTGGCCTAAGTTTGGTTCAAAAACTGATTCAATTAGATATAGGCAGTCAGGTTGGAAACTGAACTGTAGTGATAATGAAAGACTTGATTGACTTGACTTAAGTGGATAAATACGTTGTTAATTATCTCAAATAGCCGTAGATTTCATAGTTTAAGTAACTTGTTCATTACAACAAGAGGTAAGGTGCAAGGCGCCTCGCCTTCTGTAATTAGAGGTTGGATCCGTACTTTATTTAAGGATGCTGACATTAAAGCATCACCTGGAAGTTGCAGAGCTGCAACAAGTACTGATTTTTGGTTAAGAAAAGGTGTTGATTTAGATGATGTGATAAAAAGAGGTAACTGGCAGAGTCAAGATACATTCTTGCGTTACTATATTTTTAAGAGATTCAACGTCAGAGTCCTATTGTTAATGATTCTAATTGTTTAACGCAATCGTTTGTACCTGTTTAGTTTCCTAATAAATACTTATCTGATTTTAGAACATAATTGGTTTTTATTTAACTTCAGTATCACAGTACAGTATATAGCTAGCCATCGCCGCCGGCAGAATATAAACAAATCTCACCAGTGGGTCAAGCGAAGGCTCAAACACCTAAATAGAACCGTTTTCCCCCCGAAGGGCAGAAAACGAATATTAAGGTTTTAGCCGAAGCTTGACCCACCTTTTCCGTCCTTGCCGGCGGATAGTGAGAGTACTGATTTCAAAATGGCCGACCGGCAGCGATGACGCATCTGTGACTAACTCCATACTGGATCAAGAACGACGATACATCGATACTGAAGGTAGGTATACACTGCAAATAAGTGAAAATCAAAGGGGTAATCTCACCAGCGGGTCAAGCTTCGGCTAAAACCTAAATATTCGTTTTCTGCCCTTCGGGGGGAAAACGGTTCTATTTTGATTACTTACCACTTTCACTTTAATGTCCTTCAACAAAAGTATCGATAATTGAAAAATCAATGAATATAATCTTAATACAGCCATTAATCTATTTCTAAATCATACTAATAATGTGACAAAAATAATCGAAAGGTTGACATTCGAAACAAAAGCCAACTCCGTAGTTGGCAACCTCGAGAGTTCATTCCTTACTCTATCATTTCAACTGGAAGACTTGACTAATGCAATTATTCTCAATAGACAAAACATCCTACACCCATGCATTCTAACTCCGGCCCAATTATACCGGGAATTAGCCGAGAACAATAGATATCTGTTTGGCGACATTCGAATTCCTTTCTCACTTAGCCTAAGTAACATACATTTAATCATAAGTACTTCCACTGTATCCTGTAATTATTATAAAGACAAACTAGTATTTGTTCTGCACATACCTTTGGTAACAAACGAGGAATTTTATCTTTATCATAATATTGCTATGCCTGTACCACATGACATAGGAAAACTAAACAGTTTTAGTTTTATATTACCTTCTAATTCTTTTATTGCTATTTCTAAGGATAAAATGAGCTTTTGTAATTTAGATGATTTAAGTAAATGTAGGAGGTGTCTCTGAGTTCTTTTTATGCGAAGAGTATTAATTTTCCTTGTATGCGAATAACCACAATCCTGATGTCAAGTGGCAGCCCAACTTGTGAAAGTGAACTATTAACTAAAACAATCAGTGCTGTTCCTATTCAATGCTAGACAAAAACTATATTCGGCGAGTTAGTCATTTGGAAACCCCTTGTGAACAATCAGTGGATTTATGTGCAATCTCGTTCGAGTAAAATAACAATCGACTGTAGTGTTTCTGACGTGCGTGAGGTAATACTACTCGGTACAGGAATTTGAACCGCCCCGGAACAATGTACTGCTTATACCAAGAACCCCTTGTGAACAATCAGTGGATTACATACATCTCTTTAGATTGTTTGAAAAGACCAGACTCATCATTGCTATATATTTGTTGATATTTTTTGGCATTATGGTTTTAATTAGGCTTAATTGCAATCTGTATATGTTGTTGACGTTGTTGTCGAAAAATTCTTCTCGATTTTCTTCTAATAGGGCCTGTATAGCATTCATTTTCTAAGCACACTAATGTATGTTCAGCCCCTCCGTCTTCAAATACTTCTGAGTTCAAATACATTAACTCCACGCAATACCGGGTACAAGAAGCCTAAGTAACATGAAATTGAAAATGATTGCATAGCGACTAATAAACTTCCTGCATCCGTCTGTGTGTTCAAGCTTCATTCATTTCCGTCAGTTTTTCTAGTACAGTATTTGAAACTTTCAAAGTCTTCGCGTAATTAATTGCAGTGTTACCTAATATGTGTTTTGTTTGATTTAACTGAGTAGGTACTCGCAGTCGCTTATTGGTTAGTTCGCGTTCGGGAAAACTCGGACAGGTTTCGTCCTCTCTTTCGCACCGTTGTGGTATCGTTTCACTTGGCACCTACATATGTTACGTACGTAATCGAAAGATACGATACGAATCCCTAGTACGTACGTAATATTGCGGTCACGATTTGCAATCAGTTTTTTTTTCTTAAACATGCATGCAGCGATGAAAATCCCCGCTTCAGCGACTTCTCTTCTGTACGTACTTCTGATGCGATATTGGGAGAAGGATGCGGTGCCACAGGAAATGAAGGACGCAAACATTGTTACCCTTTACAAAGGCAAAGGCGATCGTGGTGTATACAACAACTACAGAGGAACATCACTACTCAGCATCTTGGGGAAGGCTTTTGCCAGAGTCACGACTAAACATCCTTGCTGAAAGAATGTACCCCGAATCTCAGTGCGACTTTCGTACGGGCCGATCAACAATCGACAACAACTCCAGGAAAAGTGTCGCGAGCAACGAAAACCACTTTTTATGGCATTCGTCGATCTAAACAAGGCCTTCGACACCTTCAGCAGAAAAATCTCGTACGAAGTGCTGATCAGGGTTGGATGCCCACCAAAGATGTTATCCATGATACTTTTATTTCCCCAACATATGCGCGGTTCCGGGGCCTACGACGACAACCACGTCGTTCGACGTCAACCACGGGGTGAGGCAGGGATGCGTACTGGCACCAACTCTATTTGGACCTACTGAGCAAGCGAAAGTTGCTATAAAATTCCCGAAATTAACATTTGGGAGGCTATAAGTTACAAATGCTTGGTTGTAATGTTATGGCAAGCTGCGAGAAAGGTCGGGGCAAAGCTGTAACGGTAAAACGTTTCATGTCATTTGCAACTTGCCCATTAAGCTCATATGTAAGTTGTTAAAACTTTCGAATACGAGTTTCCCTCAGGTTCCAAATACAACATGAGCAGAACTGTATTATTGTAAGTTGCATAAAGTATGTTGCAGCGATAATATCATGGAACATTTCAATAAGTTTAGTTTCTAAAGTATTAGCAGTGTATTTTATCTAAGTTACAACAACATTAAAAATATATCATAGAAGCCACTTAAAAATATATAGCAAGATATAAATTGCTGCAACGATTACATTGAAAGTTTCAATAACTGTAGTTTGAAACGTTCCTGCAATATATATAATGTTATGTTTAACAACATGCTCAATGGCGCCACGCTGCAAGCAGTCGACCAAGTTTGTTACCTCGGCTCAACAACCATATCAAAGCTAATAAATGACAAAGAGATGGACTTGCGCATTGGCAGAGCTGCAGCGGTGTTCAGAAAACTGTACTCAGTGTGGCGAAACTGTAGCACCAAAATCCTCTTTTACAGTTCCTGCGTTCTGAGTACGTTACAGTATGGTGGTAAAACATGGACGACATGCAGAAAACAGGAATGCCGACTCAACGCCTTTCGCATGCGCTGCCTGGGAGTTATTATTGGAGTCACGTGGAAGGACAAAATGAGGAACGAGGAAGTCGTACACATCACTCACACTGTTAGCATCACTGCCACGCCTAGAGAGAAAGCAACCGGCCCCACCTCCTAACATCGAATTTGCTTGCAATCGTTGTGGCAATAAATGTAGAGCCCGTACCTATCGGTTTGTTACTAGGTAATTTATCGTAATATTTTTAAACCCAACGAACAACAACATTTTAAGTAATGTTTTTTTATGTAGCCATAATAGTGTCCCATTGTCCGCTGTCTGTCCTGCGAACACATAGAATGCTGCGCTCCGCGGCGGACATAACTTGAACTGCACACATTCGCATTCGCAAAACATTCGCATTGTTTTATGCGAATGCGAATGTTCAAAATCAAACGAAATATTCACGACATCCCAAAGATCATAAGTACTTCATAGAAAGATATACATACTTAAACATCTCGAGTTTTGATCACCGTTTAGAGCCTTGATTCCTATCCTTAGGTAGGTAACGTAACCTACTTTATCAGCACCATCGAGTATTTGTTTTGAAGTGCATGCAGTGCATAAAGCAGGAAGGATCGGTTCCCCATGCATGCATATTAGGAAAACGAAAACCCAAAATTACCGTTCTGTTCCGGTCAACTTAATTTCGTAAAATTGTACGTCAGCATTATGACGAGCATTTAGAAAAATCGATATTATCAAAAGCATAACACACACATTAAGTAAAATGTTGCCACAGTGAAAACATGTTTTATTTTGGTAGCATTATTTTATCTAACAGCAAGTACCTACAAACGCCTAGGCAGAAAGACCATTATGAATTGTCTCTGGGTCTTTGGGCGACTATTTTGCTCTTAAATTTTTATGTAAAGAAAGATTTTCAGAAAGTATTTAATAGTTTTCTACGTCGCTAATAACTTACTATCATTTCAAGACTTTCGATATCACTGGCAATTCAGTATACAATATAATGTTGTACATACATCTCCGAAGATTACGAAATTATCGTTTGTAAGTTAAATAAAGGAAAGGAAAGGAATGAGGTTGCTATAGTGGTTTTAAAACTATTTTCAAAAAGACAGACAAATTCAAAGAAAACAAATTACACTGACGTTGGCTGTCAGATCTAAATTACTTTCTTCACGGTATTATTGAATATAAATTAATTAATTGCCTTGGTGATAAATTTTAATGAAACAATGGAGCATGAACCTTCATTTACAGTCAAGAAGTTGAGCTCGGACCTTTTTTACCGCTTCATGGACCAAACTGGCGATGATGATGACTCCTCAATATACTGCATCTATGTGTTACAAGATTATGTTGATCATGCTCGTAAAAATGGTAAATTAGGTAAACATTATTGTGGGTAGTTAGATTAAATGCCATATTGATTAATAACTATTTCAGTACCAACTACTTCTACTTCCTAAATATACTCTTTTTGCCGAAACAAGTTAAGAGGGCGTTGTCGTTGTTACAAATTTTCAAGCAAAAGACAAGGTCAAAAAAACGCTAGTGGGCGTCAACCAAACTAGTTAGAAGTAAAGGCGTATTCATGATGTGCCTACGTTTTGTACTCTGAACTAAACGTTTTTCTGTTTTGAGTAACTATATAGATATGACGTGTATTACTAAATTAAAAATACTTGTATGTTTTGTACAAACAGAAAATACCCGATTTCATATTAACCTTTATAGAAGGTTGATATAAGAAGACTTGATCAAAGAAACCAGTGAGACATGGACGACATAGTTAGCCTGATTAAGGATGCCGACCCTTTAAGGGTCCCGGTGTACAGTCAGCATCAGATATATGTGAGCAGGTTAGCTACTCAAAAAGATCTACACATCTTAAAAAATCACAAATATCGATACAGCCAAAGTGACAAAATTATGTCAACACCCTCAGAGTTAACTTGGATGTTGACATAATTTTGACACTTTGGCTGTATCGGTAAGGCATGAATTATATGTATCCAGTTCGGTTTTACTATCTGCATTTATATGGTTGACATTTTGGGTCTATGTCACATTGAGTCCAGTAGGGCCACTGTTGGCAATGTCTTGATCGAAATTTAATGCTGGATTTTATTTATTTATTTATTTGCATATCCCGTTGTCCTCGTAACTATTTTAGATCATTCTGTACTTCTTCCAGCTGCTCCTGAGTGGCACAGGCTCTCTGCATTTCCTCGAAGTTTGATTTTAGTAAGACGATATCCTTCAATAGTCTCGTCACATGAGGCACACATGAGCAGGTTAGCTCACATATATCTGATGCTGACTGTACGTAGCACGCGAGCTCATCAGAACACCCCCAGTGTCCTTTGACCACGTCGATGTAACGAGACTATTGAAGGCTATCGTCTTACTAAAATCAAACTTCGAGGATATGAATAGAGCCTGTGCCACTCAGGAGCAGCTGGAAGAAGTACAGAATGATCTAAAATAGTTACGAGGACAACGGGAAATGCAAATAAATAAATAAATTAAATTTCGATCAAGACATTGCCAACAGTGGCCCTACTGGACTCAATGTGACATAGACCCAAAATGTCGACCATACAAGTGCAGATAGTAAAACCGAACTGAATACATATAATTCATGCCTTACAAAGGAGAATGTCCCTCCCAAAACTGCACTGCACATACCTACGGTTAGTACAAAACAGCCAACCAATACCTCATAAGCCGCCATGGCTGTTAAACCAGTCATGACCCAAAAACAGGAACAACCAACAGAAGAAGGTTTTAGGGTAGTCACCCGTAGAAGAAGAAAGAAAAAAATTGTCGGCACATCCACCAACGCGGCCGCGATGAAACTGAAGTCGGCAGCACCCATACTACACGTATATGTTTCTGGGTTTAACAGGACGGTCACTACTAACGAGATCTCGGAGTACAAAAAAGTATCGGGTGAGTCATCCCTAAAAGTTAAACTATTACCTGAGACCTGAGAGAGAAGGAATGGACAACAATGACTTCAAACTCACAGTATCCAAAGAATCGCTCGACAAACTGGTAAACGTTACACTCTGGCCACAAGGAATAATTGTCAGTATATACGAACCGCATATCTATAACGTTTACAAGCGAAACACTGCCCAACATACTAAACAACCTATGTATAAAAGAGCTTGATGCAATCATTAAGATAATATCCATCAACTGCAAATCCGCTACTATCCACGAGAAGTTTATATCTGATCTCTGCACTGAATATGACGTTGTCCTATTTCAAGAAACTCGGTTGTTGCCCACCAAGCCCTGGTTTTAGTATCGTTCCCCCTTAATTTAATTATAATGAGGTGTGTAATCGGTAGCTGGTTGTCACTTTTCCTAACAAAGTGATTTTTAGTGAGGAAATGCGTAGTTTTAAAAAAAATATAAAGTGAAAATTGGAAAATTTCTTAAAACAAAACGTAAAAATTGGAGAATTTCTGTGATTGAAACGTAAAAATTGACGTAATGAAGTGTCAATAAGACCATACATAGTAAATTATGACATATTGTCAATATTATTGTCATTATTGTACGTTTGTGGGCGAAAAATTACCAACCAAAATGGTCGTGTTCAAGACGCCATTCCTTTTTCTATACTCTATCCACCGAAACGAGTTAATAGAGCATTGTCTCTGTCGCACAATCCCTTACAAAAGATAAGGACACAAAAAGGTGAGTGGGCGTCAACTATACTGATAAAAAGTTAAGGTGTGTTCATATGCGATGATTTTGTGCGCTCAATAGTAAGCACTAAAACCACTTAAGTATTTTGTATTGAACTTAGAGAAAGAAAGAAAAATATTAAGACAATGTTTTAAAATAAAATTATGTATATTTAAATAGTTTAACATATACAATTAATTAAATTATTCCGACGTATCACTACTGTCGCTGTCACTTCCCACGTTTATTATGAATGTTTCGGTCATTGTTTCCACATTTCTGTCCAAGGCATTCATTTTCGGTTCTACTATCTCTTCGACATGTTTTATGCATTTTTTCCATTTTGCAGCGTCAATATTTTGAATTGAGTTGTTTAATAAAATTTTTAATTCTGCCATCTTGTATGTTTTGTTGCGGGATGCGACATGTCCTTTAACTTGAGCCCAGATCAACTCTATCGGATTTAATTCGCAGTGATACGGCGGAAGTCGTACCACAGTTTTATTTTTAGCTTTCGCCATTTCGTCTACGACACGCGCCTCGTACTGCTCCTTATGATTTTTTACGATATTCAGTAGCTCTCGTTTTAATAAATCATCCTGAAAGGGGATTTGTTTTTCTTTCAACCAATTAATTATCTCTTGTTTTTTATTTTTTTCAGTCGGAATTTGCTCTACTTTTCTTGAGTGGTACGAAGCGTTGTCCATTACAATAATACAATTATCATGTAACTTTTCAAGAATATTTTTGAACCAATTCTCAAACACTTCGGCATTCATATCTTGATGGTAATCTCCTTGCTTTTTTGACTCGAACACGTGTAAGCCCCCTTCTACAAATCCATCATCACTTCCAATATGAGTAATTATTAACCTTTTTCCTTTTCCTGGAACAATAAAAAATTGTATTGAATGATCTGATACAAAGTTAACGCTCACACAGTTTAAGATAACATAACAAACAATAAGTGCCGCCAATTAAGGATCGCTCAGGTACATTCAAACCTTTTCAAAGAATTGCATTAATGACAAAGACAGTTTTAACAATGGAATTATGTTAAAGAACTTACCGGAAGGTAAGTAACAAAAACTAAAATAATAGATTGCACTAGCACAGTGAGCACGTCTGAACAGTACGAGTCGCACGAACAAACTAAAAAAACTCGCGCTGTGAACACAGCCTTAACGTCATTGTTCGACCAATCACATGCCAGTTCATTTTTCCCCTATTAACTCGTTTCGGTGGATAGAGTATAGTAGTTTCGCAAATGTTCTCTTTTCTTGTTCTCTCGATATTTACAAACAAAAACAATTGGCTAGAATAGGTTATTGTGGCTAATTGTCAATCGGGGGTTAGGTTATAACGTTGAAGAAGCTAAACCGGAGCGGAACGGAGCGGAGCGAAGCGTATGCAAACAAAAACGACTGGCTAGAGTTGGTTATTGTGGCTACCAGGGGGTCCCTCCCCCACTTCCTACATAATTATAAATTTGTTAATAAATAAAACAACATTTATGTAAATATAGTCTTCTTTCCACATAATCATTTCCACTTATTCCGTTCATTCATCTTCAAGTAATAGTCGACTTATCCGTTAAGCAAGCGCCGATTCGTCAGAAATGCGCTCTATTACAAAGTCCAATAAAAGAGCCGGGTCATATGAAAAAATTATCATTTACAGCAACACAAGATAGTAAGGCACGTCTGAACGGTACGAGTCACATACTAAATTTAGAACAAACTAAAAAATTCTCGCAGTGAGAACACGGTCTTAGCGTCGTGGCTCTACCAATCAGACGCCAGTGCATTTCTTTCCCAATAACTTGTCTCGGCACGGCAAATAGAGTATAGTAGCAATTGTTTGCGAGCGAAGAGTGGTAATGCGTTGAGTGCCTCTCCTTTGGCGTCGCGCCAACCGCACAACGCGTGGAATGTTGGTAATTATTTTCAGAGCTTTGCGAGCGGTGAGTGGCAAGCAATGCGGTGAGTGCCTCACCATCGCGCAGACCGCACGAAGCGTGGAATATTGTTTTAATTGAATTATGAAAATAGAGGAGGGCGGAGGGCCTTTAGGATATTGCCGGAGTTTTTTTATTTAATTACGATTCAAATTCAAATATAGTTAAACGCGAAAACCCAATTCCGTCAATCGCATGGGGTGGCAAAGGTAGAACGCAAAAAAACTATCATAACACGTGAAACGGAATGCAACGCCTCAATGAATGGAATGTCATGAAAACACTCAAACGGAACGAAAAAATATATTTTCAATTTCAATTCATTGTTAGGTTAGGAAAGAATGTACATTTGCAACCAGCTTGCGACATTGCGACTGAAAGTAATGAATAGCCAAACCTGGATGAAGCAGGATATTGTAGCTAAACAATTGCGTTATAGGTTAGATTAGAACTTAGAAGAAACAAAACCGGACCCTTTGTAAAATAAAAACAACATATATTGATAAGAATATTAGCTAAAATACAATATTAGTTTGAAATCAATCTTGTGATTCCGGCAAAGGGGCCCCCCCCTTTGCCGGAATCACAGTTCAGACTTACCCTCCCAGGGTGTCAGCTTTGTGGCGAAAATTAAGTGAATGTTACCTCAATTTAAGGGTTCCGTAGATGAATAATAATACCTTGGACACTATTGACACACATTGATCTAGGATCCCTTATAGTTTCGTCAAGTCTGTCTATCCGTCTGTCCGTCCGTATGTCACAGCAACTTTATTCCGAAACTATCAGGTCTGCACAGTTGAAACTTGGAAGTAGATGTATTCTGTGAACCGCTTTACGATTTTTTTACAGAAATTTAGAAAATAAAAAAATTAAGGGGTTAATAAATAATACATGGAACTGAAACCCATAATTCTTATGCTTCCTATGTTTACAGCTTTGAAAGGGGATAGAACCGATCTGGCATATCGACCCGCCGCCATTTTGTTGTTTTTTTTTAGAAATCGCGGCGCACGATGAAAGTGGTATCAGTAGAATACACATAAACGAAACATAAAAATGACAAGTAACATGGTTCCCCGAAGTGTCACGTTACCGTGATATTTGGAGGGAAAGATCGACAAATGAGTACAACGACAATGATTAAAAATAGACTTACTACGTGTCTGTAGGCGTCAGATCATCTCAGGTTGATTATTATTATTACTGTTTATTGCAAGAGTGTAGGTAAGTACATTACATACTACGACGAGCACGAGAAAACTACTACTATAATTAATTATTTATCTACTTAATAGCATCGCCTTCGTACGCAGTCGACATGTCGCTGTCGCGTCACGTTGTTCGCAAATCATGTGACTTGTTACTTAGCTTGAAAACATGTATTTTTGAATAGGTACGTATTGCAGCTAATTAGATATATAGTTCCTACTTGTACCCAATAACCACAACAGTAGTAATAATTTTACTGCCTTACTACTAGAACTAGGTAGTTGAAAATAAAAAAGGCTTATGATTGATATCGACAATTTTTTTTTATACTGTAAGACAATCACAGAATAAAGATTAGTACTAACGTAAATATACTGCACTTCATGGAAACAAATATGTATGCGATATAAAACCTTACTACAACAGCACTAACGTTCATAATATTTAGCACAGCACGAGTGCCGCTTTTTGAGCTGATACCTATAGTTACCTATAGATACACTCTATTTTGAACACCACCATCATCGCTACCTGCTACAGTCGTTATTGAATGTGGCCAACGAAAAATTCTGTGAATGCAGTTAAATTTATTAAAAAATATAAAAAAGCTGTGTTTTTAGTTAATCGACATCTTAAAAATGGACAGAGTTATTAAAGCTCAACGTTCGACTCCCGCGAAACGATTTTGTCAACTGAGCGTAGCATGTAGGATCACTCGATGACGTCACTTTGCCCGTCAGGTGATCGGATCGATCGGGCTCATTCAAAAGCGCCATAGTGTAAAGAAATCCCCACAGTACTCACGAATAAAGACTAAAATGACCAAGAATTTCTGCATTATGCCCATGTAACTCGAGTGTGAAATCACCAAATAAGTTATTTTTTTGGGTGCCATTAAGCCCAAAAATTAGAAAAAAGTGGATGAACGCCGAAAGGAGAGCAGATCCTATTGGAAATAAAAGTACTGCTTCCTGTTGTGAAGATCATTTTGACGTACCTAAGTATTACCCCCATTTTTAGATGTTTCACTTGTGTACCTTTGTACCTAAGTATCTTAATTCGTTGTTAGAAGATGATTTGTATCAATCGGGGATATCGTAAGCCATAAAGGTCGAATGACACCTGACAGTGGGTGAATAACGTCCACCTTAGGTAAATTGTCAGATTGGCCTTTGACAAATCCCTCATTCATTATAAAATTTTAGGATTTTATACTAAATTATTCACTAAACACACGTAATTTTATATTTTATAATAGTTCAACCTCATAAAGGTGTAAGAAGATATAAGAATAAGAAATTCTGTAATACTAATACTTCGGTAGTACTGTGACTGTTACAACGAAACTAAAAGTGGTGTGATGTCCACAACCCTGGCTTTAATACTAAGTACTGCTCATTGCAAAATTTAGACTCGTTAGCCTTATTAATTGTGTTCGGGATACCTACCGTAATATTGAAACAAATGACAGGGTTATTTATAGCCCTTCCCCCAAACTCTTTCAAAGCGAGACTGAAGGAACACTACCTTTCTCAAGTATAAATGTTTTTATATAAGTAGGATTTTTTATGTAGTTTATTGTTTTGATTAAAGATACGAAACGTTATAGGTATGAAATAACATTTCTACCCGTTTTATGAATCAGTTATTGTCATAATAATACTGGTACAATATCAAACTTACGTTAATATTGATACCCACTTAGATGGGACATTTAAAAATAATTATTTTTGATCATACATATTTGCATCGAGTGGGCTATCAACTTGTTTGTTCGTTCTATTATTATTAGCTATAGCGATCTTTAGTTCCAGATATCTCTGTAATACAAGACTGAGACAAGACTTGACACATATTGTTCATTTCATAATGCAGCGGGTTGAAAGACAAGCCAACACGTGCGCGCAAGATTTTTATTTTGACATAATATAGCATTTCACTGCGATGCGTTGTGATTTAGTAGATATATTAGTAGTTTATGTGACTGCTGCATAATGGAGGGCATTAAAACTCGAGAGTGGGTTTATGAAACGAGCCGAAGGCGAGTTTCATAATAATATCACTCGAGAGTTTTAATGCCTAATTATGTACAGTTACATACACTAGTTTATCTACACACATATCATAAGCTCTCTTTGATGTGTTCAGGAACCGCATGTTTGACCGGCATTGTGGCTCTGCAACTGTTTAACTTGTTCTGTAGTACTTACCAACTTCTCGCAGGCGGGAGTCGGCGTTCGAAATTTGAATGTCAGTACCAACTTCCCAAACAAACTAGGGACGGCACGCGGGTGGGCGTCGGCGTTCGAAATTTTAATGTCATTATATGTAGAAAAACTACACATAATGACCATAATGTGTAGTTTTCCAGATACGAAACGAGTTTTTACCAAGTAGTTTAACATAATGCTGATCCTAACGTGCGGTTTTTGAACGCAGTAAAGAGGGTTTATGATACGTGTGTAGATAATAGTAGTTTATGTGACTGATACATAATGGAGGGCATTAATACTCGAGAGTGGGTTTATGAAACAACCAAATTATGTACAGTTACATACACTAGTTTATCTACATATCTACAATCATATCATACGCTCTCTTTAATGTGTTCAGGAACCGCATTTTTGATCGGCATTGTGGCATTGAGTTGTTTAGCTTGTTCTGTAGTACCAACTTCACAGACAAAGTAGGGGCGGCACGCCGGCGGGCGTCGGCGTTCGAAATTTGAATGTCATATCATAATATGTAGAAAATTTACACATTGTGGTCATAATGTTCAATATTCAGATAATAAATGAGTTTTTACAAAGTAGTTTAACATTATGCTGATCGTAACGTGCGGTTTTTGGACGCAGTAAAGAGGGTTTATGATACGTGTGTAGATATAATAAATTATAGTAACTAGTAGTTTTCTCGTGCTCCTAGTAGAATGTAATGTACAGTCAGCGTCAGAGAAAAGTAACCCCCTAGTTTTAAAACATTACCTTCGCAAGGCAGACAGAAATTTAGGTTCAATACTCTAGTCGTGTCATCAACCTCAACCTGATAATCACAAAGTCGACTTTAGCTTTTATCATACCAATTGCAAATTTTTATTATATCTTCGTTCTTCTAATATATAACATTTTCGTGTCAAAGTGATAGTTGCCAAACTTCTCCGAAACGGCTCAACCGATTTTAATGAAATTTTATTTGTTCATTTGGTAGGTCTGAGAATAGGTTTTTATCTATTTTTTATACCCCTAAGTGATAAGGATAGTCCACCCCAAAAATTATTTTTTGTTTTTTGGGCAAAATTTTCATTTATTATTTTTCATAATGTGGCATTAAAAATACACACACTCCTAAATTTTTACCATTCTATAACCAAACCCTATTTTTTTAGTAATATAATAATTTTCTACCCTCGGCGGTCGATAACTGATCTTGTCACTCTATCAGTTATTCCCGCCCCAGGCGTCTACCGGTGTCAGTCTCCTTCGTAAACAACACATAGTATGGAGTACAACGAAGCCGATCTCCTGCCTTTCCCACAAAATAAGCTTCCTCTCAATCCCTATATTGTTTTCGGCCATTATTATTGTTTGTGCATCGATCGTCGTAGTGAAGTTTACAATTATCATTTTACATAAGTGATTGTTTATAACCTCAAAACCTTAATAAAAATATGTGCGTGCAAAATTAAATCAGAATCATCCTAAAACATAAATATTATTCAAGGTAGAGAAAATATAAACTGAATTACATTAAATATTGTGTATTAAATCAAAATCATCCTAAAACATAAATATTGTATTGTATTGAATATGTTTATTTACATGTATATGTATATGTCACCGGAAAATAATACGATCCGCAAGTTTATAAATTTCCTAATTTTTTTTCCGCAAGTTTATAAATATACCAACCTAACCTAACCTAACCTAACATAACCTAACCTAACCTAACCTAGCCTAATATAATCAAGAAGGACGTTTATAAATTTCAAGTGACATATATATGTACGTTCAAAGAATACATACATTATTACAATTTGTATTATTTATGTGTGTTTCGTACAGTGAACAATGCAAAAAGACGCAGAGGGGATTCTTTGGGCCGTCAAACACGTAAAGATACAGGCATGCGAAATACAAGAGCCCTAAGAACAGAAGAACAAATCCAGCAAGAAAATATTAATGCGCGTGTGAGCATGGCGCAATTACGTCAAGCATAATCAGAAGATGTACGAGCTGAACGAAATGAACGAAGAAGATTAGTAGAAAGATAAGCACACCGTTTTATAGTTAACAGACGCAGAGCAAATGATCAACAACGCCAACAGATACATCAATCATTTACATCTGATCCATTCGTTCGTCTAGCAATTGAGTATGAGCCCGATATTCAATTCAATTTTTCAATTTCAAAGTTCGTTTATTTAAATGCAATTTACAGATTTGTGCGCACAAAATACAGAGTGACACCTAACATAAATGTAGAATTATGTGCTACAGGCTAAATACACCTTCTAAGACTTAATAAATGGTATGTATATGTGTCTCTTTGAATCTTAACACAATTCTGGTTGGTGACCGATGAGGGTACATTTAGATAATGACAATTTCGTATATTGTTCATTTTGTAGCGTCCAAGAATTAAACTAAATACACTCTTCAGACTAGTTAGACTGGAGATTTACTTGGGTTTTGTAGGAGAAATATCTTTTATAAACGTGGGGAAAGCTAGGTGTTGTGGCCGGGTGATGCGCATGCGCGTGATATTTGAATATAACACAATACCGGCGGGTAAGGGCCCATGCAAATCACAGAGCCACAATCACTAGTTGACGCACAGAATGCTAGGCATACGTTTTTCGGCATTTGGTACGATATGCCCGCAAGATATAGCGCTATACAGATTATTAACCATAACATAAACAGTGGGCACTATTACCCAGTGAACAATATTACATATTGAACTGCGCGGCGGCGCCCGGGCCGAGCAAGCGACGTGCGAGAACAAAGAGCAGAGCTGCGTCATAGCTCGCTCAGGATCAAGTGATGGGGCAACTTGTATCGATTGTATCTATCGATGTAGTTGAGATTATGGTAGCGGGTTTGTTCGATCAGCGAGACAAGTTCAATTTCATGGGAAGGAGTTTTGTGAAGATAAAAGCGTTTCGTCTGTTTAAGTATGAAGTCACTTAGGGAAGGCAGTTTTATTCGATTGTGAAGTTTGGTTAGGTTAGTGCAGAAGGGAGTATTAAATGAGATTTTTACAGCTTTGTTTTGCACGACTTGAAGTTTCGCGTAATTCGTTTTGCAGGTTCCACTCCAGACAGGGCAAGCGTAGGTTAAGCATGGCCTGATAAGGGTGCAGTATATGCTTAGCTTGGTGGCTGGGCTCAAGCAGCTTTTTCTGTTGAAGATGGGACTAAGAGCACCCATGGCTTTGATACCCTTGGACCGGGTTATCTCGGTATGTTTCGACCAGTTAAGTTTGGTATCTAGATGGACCCCTAGGTATTTAACCGAGGGTTGCCATTCAATAGGATGGCCACATATAAGAAGCTGTCTGTCGGGTGGTTTTCGTGCCCTTGTAAACATTATCGCCTCTGTTTTTGTTTCGTTGAGCTTTAGTTTCCACTTAGTAAAATAGTCATGAAGGCCGATAAGTGAGAGTTGGAGCCTGCTTATGACAAGATCGATGTTACTTGAGGAAGTCAGGGAAGCAGTATCGTCTGCGAAACAAGCGAGTTTGGTACGCGTTTGTACCGGGATGTCGTTTATGAACATAAGAAAGAGGTAGGGACCTAGAATTGAGCCCTGTGGGACTCCAGCAGGAATAATTTGATAACCAGAGTGAACATCACCGATCGAAACGAACAACTGTCGATTTTTTAAGTAGCTGTGTATTAACTTGACTTGGGGAAGGGGAGTCTCATACAATATAAGTTTATGTAATAGGCCATGGTGCCAGACGGTGTCAAACGCCTTTTCCAGGTCCAACAGGAACATCCCGGTGGACTGGTTAAGGTTGAGGTGGTGACTAACATGATCCGCAACGCGGGCGAGTTGTTGGGTCGTGGAGTGGTGTTTATGAAAACCAAATTGCTCGTTTCTTATCAGGTGGGTAGTGGCGGTCTGTAGGCGCTTGTATATTAAAGATTCGAAGAGCTTGCTAAGTGAGGACAAGATACTAATGGGTCTATAGCTGGAGCCAATGGAGTCGTCCTTGCCATTTTTTAGTACCGGGATAACTTTAGCCACTTTCCAGGGATTCGGAAAATATGCAAGCATGAGGCATCCATTAAAAATTTTGACGAGGTAAACAACGGTTTTTCGGGAGATGTTCTTTAGAAGAATATTGTGGAGGTTATCAGGGCCTGGTGCTTTGCGTCGCTTAAGGTATCGAAGGTGTTTTACGATTTCATTAGGGCGAATAGGGCAAGAAAGAGACGTTGGTAAGTAGTCGTGAATTTTTCTGACAGATGATGACACCGTGGATTCCGTGACGCCGCTTTGCCAGTCTTTAGTTAGACACATGTTGTTATGAAATGCTTTTGCCAGGACTTCACATTGTTCTTCTGTGTTTTTTGTTAGGCTGTAGGTATTGGTATCTCTTTTTAGTGGGGGAATTGAAGTTACCTTGGAGCGCAAGGACTTAGCTAGGCGCCACAAGTCAGATGAGGGGTGATCAACTTTAGCTAGTTTCGAATTCCAGATGCGGTCATTGTGATTTTTTATGGACATGTTGACGTTTTCTTGGATGCTGTTGATCTTGGATCGAATATGGCGCCGAATGATAGGGTTAGGTTCGCTTTGTTCAAGTCTGCGTAGCCTGTTTTTAATTTTAATTTGCTTTCGTATTTCGTGAGGCAGGGGAGTAGTTTTGTAGTTTGTTGTCCCTTTTGGGACGGACTTTTCTCTGGCTACGGTCAGAACGTTGGTTAGCAGCTGTATTCCTTCGTCAATATCCGAGGAACTTTTGAAAGTTTGGGAGCTAAGTGTTATGTTCGTGTCCAGATAGGATCGAAACTCCTTCCAGTTTGCCTCACCATAGCGATAGAAGGTATGATTCTTTCTAGGGATAGAACCATACAAGCAGAAGTGAACAGGTAAATGGTTAGACGAAAGCGCAGGGATGGTACGCATATTTGAGATAGAATCAATATTAATACTGAGGGCTAGGTCAGGAGTCGTCGGCATATATTCCTTGTTGTAGTGGACTAGAGTAGGAGTGGGCGGGGCGTGAATGAGGTAATCATTTGAAAGCATATGGTTAAATAGGAATTTCCCGTGCAGGTTGGTCTTTGGGCACTTCCAGTGTCTATGTTGGGCATTGAGGTCACCCATAATGATCACATGGGGACCTAGTTTGCATAAGGAGTTAAGATCTTGGGAACAGAAAGTTTTGTTAGGGGATTGGTAGCAAGAAATAAGTGTGATTTTCTTGTCTGACATAGTGAGTTCGACTCCCACAGCTTCTAGGCAATTTGTTTTCGGGATACGAATCGGAGAATGGTTTATATCTGACTTAACAAGTATTGCAACACCCTGACCTTCACCGGACGACAGCTTGTCTTGACGATGGCACGTGTAACCCGGCGTGCTTAGCGTGGAATTTCCAGATAACTTGGTCTCGCTGACGGCTATAATATCGATAGAAAGATCAGAGGATGCTAAATGTAAAAGTTCATGTATTTTAGGCCGGACGCCGTCGGCGTTCCAGTAGAGGATATGTAGCTTATTTTCATTAAAAATGCTTATCTAGATATGTCAGGATTAGGATAACCTTGTCAACCATGGTGACACATGATGAAAACCGTTCTTTGAGAACTTTAACAGCACAAATCTGGAGCATTTCGTTCGTAGTGGTATCTTGGTGATTGCCACCGGGATTTTCACGATGGGATTTGCGAATAGGTTCAGGTTGCGAGGATGCAATGTCTGCCCAGGAGGGACCAGAAGACTGGATGGTGCCTGAATTAGCAGCATGAGGTTGTATGGGCACAATCTGTTGTTTATTTCGTTGTTTCGCCAGTCGCTACACAACGAAACGTCGCGGAAATACGTTGTACGAGCACTACACTTGCTGTAGTTGGCTGCGTGGAACTCGTTACAGTTACAGCATTGCGCGGGAGAGGATCTGTCTTTCTTAGTACACTCGCTGGTTGGATGAGCTTCGGTGCACTTTACGCATCTTGCTGGGAGATTGCAGTTTCTGGACGCGTGCCCAAATGCTTGGCACCTAAAGCACTGGGTCCCTGCAGAAGAGTTAGGCTTATATTTGCGGATTTCAACGGAGCAGTTGCAGATATATTTTATCTTCCTGAATCGCAGAATATCTTCACCCTCTGGCAACTGGACCAAGTAGGGGGGGCAGTAGAAAGGACTATCTGGCTTCGCACCCATGCGGGTGACTTTGGTGTCATTAAAGCCGAGAGAAATGAGCTCGGATGATAGTTCGTTTACGTCTATTGGAGGCAGGCCACGAATCACGCACTTGCGGAGTTTTTCGTCACGTCGCGAGAAAGTGAAGAAGGGGATTTTTTCATCACGGAGACCCGTCTTAATCAGCTTATGAACGGCAGGTGAGTAGCAGTGGATGGCAACTTTGTTGTTTCCTCGATACTGGAGGTGAAAATTCTTGCTCAACTTTGAGATGATGTCTTTGACACTATTGTGGGTCCAATCAGGCTGAAGATCTAACAGGATTGGAGGAATATGCCCGGACTTCTTTCTTTCTGAAGCGGCTCGTAGCTCTGGTGGGTTCGGTTCCAGTGGTTTCTCTTTTTGGAGGCCTTCAAATCTATTGATGGTCGGAGTAATTGGCTTGTTCAGTGGAGTTGCTGCTGGAGCCGAACGCTTAGGAGTCCGCCATTCGTTATCCAGGGGCTCACCAGGACGCTTGCCGCTTTTCTTCGAAGTTGAGTGTGACCCATCACTATTGAGACAGGTTTTTTGCTAGCACTTTATGAACTTGACTCAAGACAGAGACACACATGCGAATTAAACACGTCCGTATCGCTCGACGACCGACTCGCGCACGATATTCCGATATTCAATATTATGCTCATTCAAAAGTGGTAATTGGTGCTATGGATAAGGAATGCCCGCATTGTAATGCTTTTAAATTTAAAAATGAGACAGGATGTGTTGCGCGTCAGGAATGGCGCAACTAGGTACTAGCAATTGAAACACCACCAGAACCATTAAACGGTTTACTTATTGGCACAGATCCAGATTCTAACCTATTCCTGAAGTCAATACGAACTTTCCATTCATATTTCCAAATGACATCGTTTGTAGTAACAAAAATAGTTGAGAATAACGCTGTAAATGGTCAACAATTCAACAATCAAAATCAAAGGCCAAATTAATCACAAAATAGGCTCATTGCTGCCAATGCCAAACGAACCACATACATTTTTACAAATCTACTATAGGGGCGGTGAGGATGCACTTTGTGGCTACAATCACTTCAATTCACTTTTTGCAAGACGTATCGTCAGCGAGCTGGACGCTCTATTCAATGAACATAATTAATGGTTGAAAATATTCAAATCACACATGAACAAATTAGAAAGTGAAAATCAAGCTATTGCCATCAATCCTGATAAAAAAACCTGCTGGAGAGCACATTCGTAGATTCAATGCACCTGTTGTTGACGACGTAGCTGGAATCATGGTTGAAGATCGTTCAGCTTAACGAGAAATCGTGATTCGTAGAAGAAATAATCATCTAGAGTTCATTGTTGATACACACCTTTCATATGTCGCTCTTCAATATCCACTAATGCTCTGGAAGGGACGACGAATATTGCATACATATTAGGGCATTTCTTCCAAGCGATTTCACTGATAAAATAATGTTGAAATAATAAAAAAATCATTTTTTTGTTAATATTGTAACTTACTTTAGGGCCTAGGCTTGTAATCTATCTAAAAAATCAATAAATGCTGCATATTTTATATTTATGTTCAACATTAATGTTCAAGTTCGTACTTTTCAGAAATGTAACTCAAAGGATTTACTGAAGTAAATATTTTTGGGTTATCTAGTATTTTGCTCATAGTTTTGTCAACATTATGTTGACAAAATATTTAGCTTTAACTGTGATAGGTTGGAAAAATTTGATCCAATGAGTTACGAAATATTTATGTACGAATATAATAAATGAAATGCATGATATAATAGTTTGTACACTTTATTATTGAAAAACAAGGGAGTCTTTATGAAAATAATACAAAACTATGAGCAAAATACTAGATAACCCAAAAATATTCACTTCAGTAAATCCTTTGAGTTACATTTCTGAAAAGTACGAACTTGAACATTAATGTTAAACTAAAGTTACGATGAGGTTCTAATGTGAAATATTACACTATTATAAAAAATGGTTTAGGGAACTAAATAACATCAAAATATGGCACACATGCGTATAAAATACAATCATAAACTTAAAAATTATCAATCCAATTGAGTAGGACTGTCACTCAATGGAACGTAACATATAGGTAAAGACGTGTTCACAACGATACCATTTTCATAAAATATTTACCAAAACTCTAATCTCTAATCTAGCAAATACTTTTGTATTTTTAAATACTTAAGCATCATACATTAATACAGATCAGCTCAAAAAGTTCTTCTCCTTAAATTCAAATCAAATCCAATCAAATTTGAAAATTTGAACACAACAATACACATGAACACTACTTTACATTTATACAGGATGCAAGCCGAAAGGGGGTTGTTAGAGGCATCATTCTGAACCACTTTCACAGTGGGACCGACTTGATCAGAGCAACTTTATTTATCTCATCTCAGTACATTTTAGGCCGAGCCCTCAGCTGATTTGTATGGGGGAGTGAAAAATAAAGTTGCTCTGATCAAGTCGGTCCATAGTGAAAGTGGTTCAGAGTGATGTCTCTAACAAACCACTTTCGGCTTGTACCCTCCTTTTTGTTTCAATAATGCTAATTCAGTCAATGCTTTGACAAAAATCACAGAGATATTCCGAAGTTGAGTTATTAGAACACTGTGAACAATAATATTTTAAACATATGGTACATTTTTTATTGAACGCATTAAAATTAAAATGCATTTTACATTTGTTGCATTGTAAAGTGCGTTTAATTATAGTTTTAATGGACTTCAAGCCCCTTTTTTCAACTTGGCGTTCACTAAAGTTCAGTGTTTTTGGAAAGGTTACATCTTCTAACACTTGCACTTTGCGTTTCTTGGGAATCGGTTCTGCAACAATATCTTCTTTTAGTGGAACAGGTTTAACAGATTCTTCTAGCATTTTTTCGACTTCCACTGGAAGAGTTATGTTTTGTTCTGCTACATGTTCCAGTAAGAGTATTTCAGTTATTGCTTGGTCATCAAGTGTGATAGGAAGAAGCTCTGTAGAAATCGTTGCAAGCGGATCTAGTTCAATGTCAGGTTGAGACTCTTCGACCATTTGTATATCATCTGAGAATAGTATTGATGTTTCGTCTCTGGAATAGCGTTCATTTAAGTCCATGTTTTCTTTGTTTGATGTAATGAGCGCAGCAACATTTGCAAGCGGATCTAGTTCAACGTCAGGTTGAGACTCTTTGCCCATTCGTATATCATCTAAGTCAATGTTTTCTTTGTTTGATGTAATGAGCGCAGCAGAATTTTTTGTTTTTAGCGAATGTTTCTTATTTCGGCTATCAGCATGGACTTCAGCGGTGACGTTAATTACAATTGGAACAGAATTGACCGGTTTGGTGATTTTTGGCTGCACTTTGTTACCAAAAGTATGTATTTTTGGGTCAAAACAGAGGCAAAGGCCTCTCTTTATGCCACAGAAACAGGACAGGGATCTGTACCGTATGCTGTTTTCCATATCAGATGAAATTTGATGTATTTTCATAGTACCGATTAACGTGGTGAGGTTTTCAGGTGTAATCGATTTTATATTATCAATTTCATTACTAGGTACATAGAAAATTTTGACCACTTTCATGCATTTAGAAAGGGTTTCGAATACCTGTGAACCATTTTCAACATCCCCGCCGAATGCCGCGTGACGGTCCAAAGCTCTTTTAACGGAACCCCCTATTCCATCCGCCACTCCTTTCCCATGACCTGCTTCAGAATAAGACCAGGTGGTATAGTCCAATTTCCACTTTCCAGTGAACAGGTTCAAAAGATAAAAGTTTTTCTTTTGACGGTATTGAGATGTTGGGCCGTCAGAGTTAAAATGTATAATGTTCGTCGATGGGTCTGTTTTCTTAATCTCTTTTATAACTGGCAACAAATGCGCCCAAATTGCTGCAGGTTCATGGCAATTATTGTCTGATATTGTGCAAAACGATTGAGATTTGTTGCCCAATAGATCATACCAGTGTGTAATGTTATCTGGTTTTTTGATGCCCCAAAGTGAGTTGCTTGGATTTCTTCACCCATTTTACACGAGTAATTTTCAGAAAAGTCGCATAATATTATAATTCATAATTCATAATTTCTTTATTGCACACAAATCATACAAAAAACAAGAGTTACATAAAAAAAGTGTACAAAGGCGAGCTTATCTCTAATAAAAGATCTCTTCCAGAAAACCAGGCAAACAAGGGAAAAGTTGATGGTTGAGCAGGGGTAGACCTATGTGTACAATATATAAAATAATAAATAAAATAAATTAAATAATAACTATAATAATATACTAAATACTTATTAACGCTTCGTCTGATCTAAGGTTCGTCATGCACTCACGGTCCTGCTTTTGTTGGTAGATCCAGTTAAAATGGTGGATTTTAAAGGATTTTAAGCATTTTTCAAATGCTTCCTTTAGATCGTTTATGGTTCCCACTTTTTTCACTTTAACTGTTTTCTTTGTGGTCACTTCTTTTGAGATTTTGTTTTCCGTCTTTGTATATTTGTGATCAACCATCTCCCATTGACTCCATTCAACTGTTGCTTTTTCATTTTCTTCCAGAGGCTCATAGATTATTTCTTTTTCTCGGCAACCACAGCATTCGGCGTACATACATTATTTCGAGTTTGTATCACAACATTGAGTTTTTACTACGTCTAGGACAGTGTTGTATTTTTTCAAGACTTTATACTTCTTAAGTGCGAAAAACAGCATTTCCATGTTGTTGTGCTTAATACACAAGCAAGTTTCCCTATTATTAACTGTAGGGCACAGCACGAAGAAAGGCTTGTATTTGAAAAAAGTAGCCAGGCTGTACTTTCCACCCTCTTCACGATAAATTTTATATAAATTTGTCACTGTGTCAGTTAGATACTGTATCTGCTCCTTTCTTTTATTAGATGTACGGCATTGCCTCTTTCCAGCAGTCATCCTGCTGATGTCATCTCTAACATAGAATGTTTCGATTTCGTCTTTGACTTTGTTATTACCATACTTTTTCTTTTTTATTCTTGCTGGACCCTTCAATCCAAATAACTTGGCCACAAAGATTTTTCCAGTTTTTTGGGGAATATTCTCATTTAAAACCATTTTCTTCATTGTTTGCTTTTCCTTAATAGTTCTACATTCCTGATAGGATTTCTTCAAAGTCGCTTCTAGCACTTCTTCTCGTGCTTTGATCCTATCTAGTTGATCTTCAAGTTTATTTACTTTCACATCAGTTTCTTTTTTTGGCGGTACAGCCTTTTCCTGTATTTATGTATTATTCTTGTAAATTTTTCTGTTTTATCAACTTCGGCTTTGTAACTTCTGGTAAGTTGTTTTATTCTTTTTTCTTTTTTCTTTTCTGTTTCAACATCCTTTTTTGCTGGGGCTTTTTTTTCTTCCTGGACTTCTTGTATTTTATTTTGTTTTTGTTTTCTTTTTTGGTCACGCCATTGTTTTCTTTGTTTTTCTTTCTCTGTATCAGATAGGTCTTGAACTTTCTTGTTTTTTGATTTTACGTATTCTGCATGTTTTTGTTTTACTTCGTTGTATTTTTCTGGAGTTTGTTTTAACCGCTCCCTATATTTTTTCATTCTTTCGGCAGCTGTTAAAGCCATGATAATACTTCACTCCTAAAACAAAAATAGTGCAAAATTACTGAGATATATTTCAATTAATTATGAAAATAGAATAAGGATTTTTTCTAGTTATTGTGCAGTCATCGTCAGAATACATCTTAGCACCTGAGCTACTCAAATCTTTCTGCACATCATAACGATCGAAAATATCTGTACACCAATAGTTTCAAATTAATGTTAACATTCTTTGGGTGAAAATGATCAAAATTTTGTCAAATCTCGTATTGTATTTGACAGATGTGTTCAGATCATTTTGATCCGGAGAATGTTAACATTAGTTCGACACTTCTGATGTATAGATATTTTTTATTGTTATGTGTATATCTATTTGAGCAGCTCAGGTGCTAAGCCATATCTGACGCTGACTGTACTAGGTATATTATAAACGAATAAAGTTTGTTTTTGTAAAATAATGAGATCTATCTATCTAACCACTTTTACTCTTTAAAACCAAATTATGCTATAGAAGAGTTTTCTTCATTCATCATACATCGCTTGTCAAAACGTGGCCATATAACACGGCTTTAGCGTTACTATGAGTTACGATTCATTCCCATGAGTTACGAATTTTCTCATAGGAACGTAACGTTTTTCGTGTCGTCGAGTAACCTAAACAATTAATTGGTTATAGCGCGTATTTTACTGTCTGAGTGTTATTAATTTAGGAAAAGACATTGTACTGAACGAATTAGTCACTAACAATTAACATTAGAAATCTAGCTTACCTTAGAAAACTCGGGCACTCAATGGATAAATGATCAGAACCTCCAAAACACATCCGGTTAGAAATCCACTCTGGAGAACTGAGCTACCAAAGCAAAAACATGGCTGATACCTGTGACTCGGTAATGTTCCCAGGTTAAATAATATACTACTGTTTGGTAGAAAATACAAGTGACTTCAGAGATATGACCGTAACTCAATAGGAGTTTCCTGTTTAGAGCGTTTTGTGTCCCCGGATAATTTTATTTTTATTTTTCAGTATTTTCATTTAAAATAAAACAGTGTGCAAAATTCAAAATGCTTACAAAATTTACAATGTTTTGAGGTAAAAATATTGTAGGCCATAGTGGAAGAAAAATCTGTAAATCATAAGTTTAATTCAGCTGCTGCGAAGGGGGACATAGCAGAAACAGCACAATTTGCTATTTGATTTAATCATGAAAAATTAATTTAAAACACAAAGCACTGTTTGTACAATTATTTACAGTGCCTTACTTCATTTATTGCAGATCATCAGTGCTTACAGAAAACTTTTAGAAATACAAATTTAGTTGATTTTTGCCGGTAAGACATAGTAATTTTTGAAATGACAACACTGGCAAGAATTGCCCATTAAACAACGAGATTCCGTAACAGAAACTATATACATTATGAACTTGATCATTACTCATTCAAAAAGTACTTAATTTATGAATCTTAATTGATGGAGTTGCAGAAGCACAATTTCACATAATATGACGGCAGACTTCACATAAAATAGGCTTATATATTTGACAGATGTCACTATTTTTGACAGATGTCATGATTTTGATAGGTGTCATTAATTTTGACATGTGTGACGGGTATTTGAACTACCAATCTTCCATTATGGTGACTAGTCCTATTGGAACTATAGCAATATAAGCAAACACCGTGTAACACAATCAATATTTATATTCAACTGCACTGACAACTTGTTTACAACCTGACGTATGTCAGACAATCTTTCTTTAGTTTCATCACCTACCCTTAAACGAAAGATGACAATGAAATAAGCAATCAACACAAAAATAAACTCAACGCTGCAAAGCAACATAAAATAACAAATAAAAAACTATTGAAGCATTTTTATCAAAACTTAATTAAAATAGTTTTTACCTCCCCTATGCTAAATTGGGTTTTAATCCTAAATGCTTGACAAACATAAGATGATTTTCTGCTGTTAGTGGCTTCGTCATTATATCAGCCGTCATTTGATTAGTTGATAAGTAATTAACATCAACGATAGCCTTACTAACGATATCGCGAATAAAGTAATTAACTGGCTAAACGTGGCTTTATGGGGAAATAAGATTGTTACCAAATTCAGTTTCCGTTCCTCCTTAACTTATGAGTTTATGACGCATCAGTTTCACGCAATCGTTTTGTGACTGTGCCTGCAATCTATTTTAAATCTCGTGTTTATAATCAAAGGCTCCTAGGGCTTAATTCACAGTCCTGCTGCATAACTACAGCGACGCTTAAATATCATGCTATTGCTATTAGCCAAGCCAGTAACATCATGACATTGAGTATCCGGTAAAACTTTGAATCGATAGTTGTGCATCCGGGCAATACCTATTTAAGTAATTGTGTATTTACATAAGTTATCTCCATTAAATATATCGTCGTCTAGTTCCCATAACACAAGCCTTGTTGAGTTTTGTTTGGGCCTAGTTCGATTTGAGTAAGATTGTCATCCAATATTTATTTATTATATTTATTTATTTAATTGTGTTTACCTAAATCAGATAAGTCAATTCGTTCTTTGCTCCCTTGATTTTATGTAAATAAAATACCGGTAAAGTGCGTGTTAGACTCGCATATGTAGGATTCCGTTCCAAGGTATAATTCATCTCCCTCTCTCTCGGTCTCTTTTATGGGGTCCAACTTGATAAAAATACGCATGTAGTTGGCTATTTGTAGACTCCCTACATACAGCCTAGATACAGCCCGCTGACCGACAGACGTAAGGACAGACGGACGGACAGCGGAAGCTTAGTAGGTACAGGCCTTGCCAGGTTTCTTGGCGTTTGAGCAAACTGTCACCTCTCTTTCTTGCTTAGAACCCTTAAAAGCGTTTTCTGCTATATGTATTACAGAGTGTTACAAAATGTTGTAGTCATATTCAGGGGGTTTGATCAGAGCAACGTTATTTTTCACTCCTCCATATAAAACAGCTGATCGCCCGGCCCACACTGTATTTTCCTTCTTATTGTAATGGCTTTCCACTACTGGAGGTTGGCGGTGAGCTCTCCATTCTCCTCTCTGTTCTTTGCCAAGCGGATGAGCTGTTCTACGCTGGCCATTGCCGTCCATTCCCTAATGTTGTGGAACCACAATTTCCTCCTTCTGCCAGCGCGACTCTTTTCTCTACCTGACCCATTACGATGAACTAGAGGTGACTGACTGTTCCTGTGTTCCCTAGTAACTACTCAATGGCTCAACCACAGAGTACCTTGTTGTGGGTTATCCGATATTGATAAAAGATACGTCATGAGATTTGTCTTGATCGAGCCGAGTGTCACTGGGTACTATTTATAGAAAGAAACAAAATGGCGGATTTTGTGCGCTGTAATGTGCGGGCTAAAAAACCTTTTTACAAGACCCTCGAGGGGGTTTCAAAATAAATCTTGCACAAATTATTGCGCAAACTATGAATAATAGTTTGTGCAAGATAGTTTTAAACTAAGCATTTGCAGATTTTTCGTAATTTTGTTTAACACCTGTTTATTTGGCAATGAACAATCGCCCATAAAAGCGTAAAACAAGCAGATAAGCCTAATATGTAGGGGGGTTTCAGCTTATATTAATTGTAACAAAAGTGGGTATGCCAAACCAAAGTTTGCGGCCTTGAAAGTAGGGGACAACTTTTGGTGGCCCAAAAAAAAGTCAAAATTTTCGGACTTATTCCAGTTTTTCACTTTTTATTTGTAAAGAACCGTGTTAGAGTAAATTTAAGAAGTTAAAAATAAGAAGAAAAAAAGCATAATTGGTTCAGTAGTTTGATTTTTATGGGGATCCGAAAAAGAGATTTTGTTTTTTCAACTTTGCTAAAAACTGTGTTTCACCCATTTTCAATGTGCTGTAACTTTCCAAGAACAAACTTTTTTCAATCCCTGTTCAGAAATGAAGCCTATATATAAGTCCTAGTTAATTCAAGTTATTGTTAAATGTTAGTACATACATTAAAATTACCGACGCCTGTGTAAACGTGTTTACAATTACTGCGAATGTTGCTCTGTAACAAGTGACAGGCGTTCTTGAATGCTCTTTCTCAATAGATAAATCTAATACGTGTGCAAAGGAGTGTTTTCTTTCTTCTGCCCAAATCTTCAAAAATAAATTATCTCAATTCACAACATGGTCCAAGATCGTTGCCGGATGCTCGAATACGACATCTAACTTCATTGAATGCTGTTTGCGGAGCTGTTTCGTTGGTGAAAACGTGATAGTGAAAGAACAAAGGAATCCTGAGATCCAATGTGCTTCGTGGACATTAATTATTAGGGTTAGAGGTTGTATTTAATTGGAAAGCCCAGTACTCATTCATATTCAGGTAGTATTAATTATGAAATAAAAGGTTGGTACACTCACTTTAATTACTATTTATTACTTACAAACTAATTAACTCAGTTAAATACTGAGAGGTTAACTTCATTGCCGCTATTGATTAGAACATTTATGCCGTTAATGCGCATATTGTATGACTATTTAGTACACTCATTAATGTTCAAAATCGATATCATTTATTTGTAATGTTTAGCTATAACTGTAAGTAATATCTATTGCACAACTATTGTAGCTAGGCAGGTAAGTAGTTACATTCATTGTGAGATTTATCTGTAAACAAGGTGAGCAATTGATTGCAAGTCAGTAGGTATTGTTATTTTAACCCGTTATTTGAGACTGTAGATAATCCCTGAGTGTTAATGTTCACAATACATTAAAAACATAATAATCCTAATAGGTAATTGTGATCTAGTAGTTATAAATTAATAGTTGTTCATATCTGTAAATTCCAGGCTTGCAATGGCTACCCAGAAAGCGCCAGAACTTGAGGACATGGAGCAGTTAGTCAGAAAACGTGCTAGCTATAAAGGGCAACTGACTACATTTAAGTCCTTTATGACTAAAGTCAGTGATTCATCATTGACTTCGGCAGAGGCAGGCGAGTTACAGTTACGGACAGCTAAGTTTGAAGAGCTATATAACAAATTCGATGAGGTGCAGTTAACGATCGAATGTTTGGAGAAAAATTACACAACTGAAGAACGATCGGAGTTCGAAAATCTTTACTTTAAATTGCTCGCTCGGGCACAGGATTATCTTAGATCTCATAATAAACAATCATCACAGGATGACGAATCGAATTCCTGTATTACAACCGCACAAATGAAAAAACCAAGACTTGTTAAATTGCCTACAATTTCACTGCCAAAGTTTAATGGTTCTTATGATCAGTGGTTGGAATTCAGAGATACCTTTTCCAGTCTGATCGATTCTGTTGACGATATTGACCCAATAAATAAATTCCACTACCTTAGGGCATCGTTAGAGGGTTCCGCTGCTGTGGTAATACAGTCGATTGAATTCTCGGCTAGTGGCTATTCTGTTGCGTGGAAACTTCTGTGTGACCGCTACGATAATAAAAGGTTGTTGATACAAAATCATATTTCATCGATATTCAACATCGATGCGATCACAAAGGAGTCCTCAGTCGCACTTAAACGTCTCACAGACCAAATAAATAAAAACCTTCGTGCTTTAGAATTGCTAGGCGAACCTGTCAATCAGTGGGACACTCTGCTCATTTATATAATCACACAAAAAATTGATGCGAAAACATTTCGAGAATGGGAAGAGTGTAAGGGTCGCTTAGACAAAGAAGCTGCAATCACGTTTGACATATTCTTGAGCTTCTTGCGAAACCACGCAGATTTGATTGAAACGATAGAATCATCTCGTAACAAAAGCCATAATCAAAATCAAATAAACGATAATAAACAAAACCCTAAAATCAAAACTCTGTTTTCTGTCCAAGAAAGTGGAGGTTCTGTCGTCAAGCCATGTCCTAAGTGTAACGGTGAACATGCCCTTAATAATTGCTCACAATTTCTTGCTTTAAGCAATGAGGCCCGTTTAGCAGAATTGCCCCAATTCAAGGCATGCTTTAATTGTTTGCGCTCGGGTCATTTCTCAAACCGTTGTAAAAGACCCGGTTGCAAAATATGTAAACGCAAACATAACACATTAGTGCATGTCTCTAATCATAAACAGGTTGTAGATAATAGTACAACAAAGTCAAGTTCTGTTCCAGTCAGTTCAGTTCAGTCCGTCAATGAGACAAAGGGACCTGAGTCATTCAATGCTTCAATAGTGCAACAGACTCCTAATTTAACGCTCTCAGCGAGCCTCACACCATCGGGTCACAATCAAGAATGCGAGGTTTTACTATCAACAGCACTAGTTAAGTTGTATGACAACAACAATCGCGAGATAATAGCTCGCGCGCTGTTAGATAGCGGCAGCACAGCCTGCTTAATAACCGAGCATTTGTCTAACCAATTAGGTGTGACTATGATGAATGTGGATCAATCCATTGTAGGTATAAACAACATTACGTCACGCATCGGCAAGGTATGCAACGTAACAATGAAGTCGCTTCACGAAAATTATAAAACAAAGTTACGTTGTTTTGTTTTACCTACTATCACTGATAATGTACCGACTCAACAACTGGACGTTGCCACTATCCAGATACCCTCCAATTTGTGTTTAGCTGATCCAAACTTTCATTCACCTGCATCGATTGATTTGATTCTAGGTGCTGATATCTTCTGGGACCTATTAGGATCACAACACATAAAGTTAGGTATGGGTAAACCGGTTCTGCAAGAAACTAGGCTTGGCTGGATAGTATCGGGGCGTTTATTAAAAAATGCGAGTATTTCGGGTAATACTCCGCTTAAATGTAACTTCGTCAAAACCACTGACATTCAAGACCAACTTACACGGTTTTGGCAGCTTGAAGAAGTGTGCCCTCAAATGACAGATTACTCTCCAGAAGAGAAATTATGCGAAGAACATTTTATAAAAAATACAACTCGACAAGAAGATGGCCGTTTCTGCGTTCAAATTCCTTTAAAAGGGAACCCTAATTTACTTGGGCAATCGTTTAGGAAAGCCGAACATTGCCTGGTTTCTCTTGAACGTAGACTTAAATCACAGCCAAAACTTAATGATATGTACCGCGATTTCATGTCTGAATACGAGGCCTTAGGACACATGTCACCAAGCAACTACAGCCCTGACTCTCACGATTATTACATACCGCATCACGGGGTGCTACGAGAAAGTAGTTCTACCACAAAATTAAGAGTAGTGTTCAACGCCAGTAGCCCCACCACGTCAAGGATGTCATCAAACGACATTCAAATGGTGGGCCCCACTGTACAAGACAACTTGATCTCTTTACTTTTGCGTTTCAGAATGTATACATACGTTCTGACTGCAGACGTGGAGAAAATGTATCGCTGCGTAATGGTAAACAAAAATGATAGGTATTTACAAAAAATACTGTGGCGAAAAAACCCCAACGATGAGAGTCCGACTGTGTATGAATTAAATACGGTGACTTATGGTACGGCCAGCGCACCATTTCTTGCTACGAGAGTTTTAAAACAAATAGGTGTCGAGTGCAATGATAAAAGGATGTCTGACGTCATCATGAAAGATTTTTACGTGGACGATCTTGTTACCGGCACTTTTACTAAAGCTGAAGCCCTTGAAATACGCAAAGGGGTCACTCAGGAGCTTGCGTCTGCCGGAATGAATTTGCGTAAATGGAAGTCTAATGACCCCCAATTAGCGTCAGATATGCCATCAACAAGAGTCAATTTGGATATCAGTAGTGCTGCGAACTCAAGCAAAATTTTAGGTCTTGCATGGGACACAAATAAAGATAATTTTCAGTTCCCTATTAAAGAGTTCATCAGCAATAAAAATACCAAGCGTGATATACTGTCTACGATATCCCAAATATTTGACCCTCTCGGTTTATTAGCACCTTGCGTCATCAACATGAAAATGCTTTTACAAAAGCTGTGGCTGGAAAAACTTGATTGGGATCAACAGATACCACCAACAATTAGTAAAGAATGGGCTGACATCTTAACGAGTTTGGCAACCCTAAATGATTTAAATGTACCTAGAATGGTAACGTGTAATGGTTATCGTAGGTTTGACTTACACATATTTGCCGATGCCTCTGAACGAGCATACGGGGCCTGTGCATATGTTCGCACATTTAATGAGAGCGGCGAAGTTTGGGTACGACTACTCTTTGCTAAAAGTCGTGTAGCTCCATTAAAACCGACCACGATACCTAGGCTCGAACTATGTGCTGCACTCGTTGCCGCTCGTATCTATGAAATGATAACCAATTCACTTCGTGGTATTGTTGTCGGTCAAGTCACTTTCTGGACCGACTCAATGATCGTTTTAGGCTGGCTAAAGATGCTCCCTATAAAACTTCAGCCATTTGTTCGCAACCGTGTAGCAGAAATTTTGGACATGTGCCAACTCATAGTAATCCTGCTGATCTCATTTCTCGCGGAGTAGACGTGAAATTGATTACTTCTATCAAACTGTGGTGGACAGGTCCATCATTTTTGATTCAAAATGAATCAGAATGGCCTGCCATCTCGAAAAATAGTTGCACGCTACCTGAGTTGAAATCTGAAGTATCACTTTATGTGAATAAATCGCAAACACTTCAGACAAATGTCATTATAGATTTCAACCGCTTCTCGAACTATACAAGATTGATTCGAACAGTAGCCTATATACAAAAATTCATCAATTTGTGTAAAAAGCAAATCATAAATAAATTAATTGTAACTAAAGATGAATTAAATAGATCCTTAAAACTAATAATAAAAATCTCTCAACAAGAATCCTTTCCTGAGTACGAATTATTAATAAATCAAAAACAGCTGCCTAAAGGTAGTAGCTTACTAAAACTTAATGTATTTTTAGATAAAGACAACTTAATTCGTGTGGGAGGGCGTTTAGAGAATTCAACATTTACATATGATAAAAAACATCCTATAGTATTACAGTCCAATCATCGATTTACAAAATTACTGTTTAATTATGAACACAAAAAACAAATGCATGCCGGTCCTCAATTACTGTTAGCCACAATAAGAAATATGTACTGGCCTATTGGTGGCCGCAACTTAGCAAAAACTTGTTATCATGCGTGCGTAGTGTGTCACCGTATGAAAGGTCAAGTAGTGGCACCGTTAATGGGAAATTTACCGCAGCAGCGACTTGAATCAGGAGGTCATCCCTTTGAAAGCGTGGGCGTGGATTACGCTGGTCCTATTCTGTCCGCGAATCGTCAAGGTCGAGGTTGTAGACTGGTAAAGGTCTACATCGCTATATTCATATGCTTCGCCACAAAGGCAGTCCATATTGAATTGGTGGGTGATTTAACAAGTAGCTGTTATTTACAAGCATTGCGTAGGTTCATGTCGCGGAGAGGAAAACCGGTGGATATCTTCTCAGATAATGGCACCTCATTCGTGGGAGCTTATAATGAGCTTTCTAAATTCTTGAAGGAAAACTGTAACTTGCTTGCGGAAGCTGGAGCCAGTGAAGGCACAGAATTTCACTTCATTCCTTCTTACTCCCCTCATTTTGGTGGTCTCTGGGAAGCCGGCGTAAAGTCTATAAAATATCATTTACAACGAGTACTGGGTAATTGTAAACTTACATATGAAGAGCTTTATAGCACGTTGGTCCAGATTGAAGCAATCTTAAACTCGCGACCCATCACTCCCTTATCATCGGATCCCGACGACATGTATCCACTGACTCCCGGACACTTTCTGATCGGACGTCCAATCACCAGTTTGCCGACACGAGATCTCACAGGCCACTCTTACGATCACTTGGCACGATATGAAAGGATTGAACACTTGCGCCAACAGTTTTGGTCCAGATGGTCGTCAGAGTACGTGTCAGAATTGCAGCAAAGGACAAAATGGAAGACTTCAAACTACCCTCTCAAACTAAATGCCTTAGTTTTAATAAAGGAGGACAATCTTCCACCCTTGAAGTGGCGACTGGGGCGTATAACAGCCATTCATCCTGGAGCCGACGGAGTTTGCAGAGTAGCAGACATTAAGACTACAGGAGGTGTTGTGAGAAGATCTTTCAGCAAAATTTGTCCGTTACCTCTCGATGACGTTTCTGTTGAAAGCGCGTCTTTCAACGTCGGGGGGCATGTTCAGAAATGAAGCCTATATATAAGTCCTAGTTAATTCAAGTTATTGTTAAATGTTAGTACATACATTAAAATTACCGACGCCTGTGTAAACGTGTTTACAATTACTGCGAATGTTGCTCTGTAACAAGTGACAGGCGTTCTTGAATGCTCTTTCTCAATAGATAAATCTAATACGTGTGCAAAGGAGTGTTTTCTTTCTTCTGCCCAAATCTTCAAAAATAAATTATCTCAATTCACAACAATCCCGCTCATTTCTAAATATTCTACAACTTTCAGGAATGAGAGGGATTGATAAAGTTTGTTGTTGGAAAGTCATTTTTTTATTATTTTTTGACTCAATAAAGCAAAATTTGGGAAACTTCTTAAATTCACTAAATCGTTTGCGCTCTTTTTCGATACTATGAGTAAGGAAATAAATTCTGACTTGATTTTGAGGCGTAGGTATGCCCTCTGATTGCATCTGGAAATTGTCTCAATTGAAAATTTTCAAATCTGTTTTTTGATCTATACTGCTGGTTTCTTGTTCTCAAAATTTAAAATCTAAATTTTTCATGAGCTTGACTTGTCCAGCTGGTTTTTTGTTCCCTAGATACCCTCCTTATATTTTTATGCTTAAATACCTTTATCTAAACGCTTTAGGAATTGTACATACTTTTAAATATTTAGGTATCGTGTATTTATACCATAATTATCTGGAAATAAAAAGTAACAGACATAAGTAAAACCTATAAAATTATTTTTTTACAACTTAAAGTACAGGAAAATTTACTGATATATTTATTTTTATTTCCAACGATCCATAAAATGTTAGAATTTACACTTATTTACAGGAATGCATATGCAATGCAATAATTAAATAGATACTGGAAATATTAACAAATTTAGTCCTTTGATGGTCCCGGTTGAGGCTCTTCTTCCCCAGGCTGGTTGGCGTTGTTTCCTGCATCAGGTTGTAGATAATGGCATCTCAACTTCCTCGATCCAAAGTTGCTCGTCAGCCTCATCCCAACCTTGCTCCTCACCGAGGTCACCGTCCAAGTCTACGTCGAGTTCATTGTCTGGACCGTTTGTGCGAAAACTCCCCACACAGTTCTTGCACTCAGTTGTGCCCTTGAGGCTTGACTTGCGATTAGTGCATGCACTAGTGCATCCCTTTTTGGAGCCGCAGAATAACAGTTTCAGAAGCCCTTGTGGACCAGGATCTTTCATTATAGAAATGGGAATGGAGCTGAGTCCATGGTTGTCCCGTCTCCAACCCCATTCAAGTGGGTTCAGCGTGTTTCCCATCCACCCCTGAACCTGAAACTGCAGGTCCGCAGCGTCGAGTGTTAGAGGAAGTCGGGGCAAGATGAACTTCGCCTTCGTTAACAACTTCACAAAGAGGTGATACCACAAATCATAGATGCTGCGGATGGTCGTTCTTCCAGTGCCATATTTGCCATCAGGGTCTTCTCCCCAGCTCTGCTGATGTCTGCTGGAGTTGCAGATGCGTTGTAGAAAACCCCGGCAGCTTCATTCAATCATGGCGTACTGTCGATGAGAGTACACAGTCTAATTTGCCCATGTTTAAATGGCGTGGAAGTTGTGCCGCGCCCAGAGAAGAAATGTGTGAGCAGGAAGTGTTTCTTCTCGAACTGGTACGATGAGGTAGATAAGTGTGTTAGCTTGTCCCTTCTTTCCTGGTTTCAGAAGGTAGATGTTGTTGTATTTGGCTTTGCTGAGAGCCCCACACAGGATGACTGGACGTCAATATGCTAATTGACCACAAGTACAGTGTCGAAGCTGGGTGACTGAGAACAGGCTATTGTCACAAGCAGTACATCAGCGTCTTCTGATGCCTCTAATACTAGAATGGAAGATTGTACCAGATGTTTTCTCAATATTTGAATGACTCAACAACTCTGATTCGTATCATTTCACAAGAATTTCTCCTGGGAAACAGCCGCGAGTGTACTCTCACCAAATATTATATCAGCTGTAGTCTTCACTTTCTAGCGCCGAGCTTTTGCTGAGTTTATAGTGCCTCGCTGATTCGCCTCACATCGTGCGTGTTGACGAAGCTGACTTACTTTTTGCAGAAGACACCAAAAGAATCATTCTTGTTCCACACAACTTTGTAAAGGAGAAATCTTCCATCCACAACAATAATAACAGCTTGGAAGCCTTGTACAAGAGAGATTAAGTGCCCCTTCGTAATCCATCTTTGTTGAACAATGATAATGGATACGGTGCCAATTCATTCAATTCAGATCTTCGTCAGACTGTTTCGCTATGTAGATTCGTTGAAACAATGTCGTACGATCAATAGCAGTCAGCATTTGGGAGCCAATTTTCAGGGGTAGTGTGACCTGGGAGAGTGTAACAACTTTATCCGTGCGTTTCAACTTAAGGCTGTGGACGTTTTGGCCCATCATCTTTTATCACATACGCCTTGCCTATTTCTTGGGCTGATTGAAAATTCAACTGCCCCCCCCCCCCCCACTACGTCACTGATTATCGACATCATCACGTCGTCCTCCTCCTCCTGGAGGATGCTGGTGAAATCATACCATCAGTTTGTGAGAGTCCCGAGCTACGCTGGTGGGCATTGCATCGACATGCTGCTCAGACGAAACAGGGTGGTTATAGTTATAGTTTGTCGCGGGCCACTTTTCCGCAACTCGACGTCTTAATTTTGCGCCTATTTTGCGTGACGTGGGTTAGGGGCACTACTCCTGCCAACCCAGCTCCTGTAGAAAGCCTAGCAGACCCTTAATGTTGCCGACGACTTCCTGGAGCGACCTCAGCGTCCCAAGGTGTGTTGCCCGGTAGATGGCCACGCCGGAACATTCCAGCAGGACGTGGGTGGCTGTCTCCTCGACCTGCATGCAGGCTCTGCACAGGGGGCTGTCCGTGACACCTAGAGTGTGTAAGTGTTTATTTAGCAAAGCGTGTCCAGTTATCGCTCCGGTTACCAAGCGAAGTTGAGGCCTATTGAGCTTTAGAATTTTGCGCGACAATCCGGGTCTGATCATCGGGAGGGCCTGTCTGGCTTGCTTGCAGGTATCCAAGGTTGACCAATAGTGTTGGTGAGTTACCTTTGTGTGTTGTCGTAGGCTTTTCCTCAACCAGCTGAATGGCAATGGTATTATGGGTTCTGGTCCCTCCACCGTCTGTTCCGAACCCAACCTTGCCAGTGTGTCGGCTGCGTCGTTGCCGCGCGAGCCACTGTGTCCCTTTATCCATTGCAGGGTGACAATACTGTGGTTGCATACCTCTGACAGGGCTTGGTGAAACTCGTATATAAGCCCAGAACTCATGGTGTTGCTTTTTAGGGCTTGCAGAACTGCTTTGCGGTCGGATAGTATGCGGATAGGGAAATCATTTACCACTCTTTCTGCAATAGCTGCAGTAGCTATTATGATGCCCTTGCACTCGGCTTGGAAGACGGTGTTGTGGGCATCTAATGATGTTGATTTTCTCATGTTTAGATCTTCCGAGAATGCCCCGGCGCCTGTACCTGAGTTTGTTTTAGAACCGTCTGTGAAAATCCTTAGTTCTTTTTTATTTAGGCCCTCCCAAGGGTCTTCATGCAGTTGTATTTTATACCTTTTCTCGAAGACATATTGCTTGGGTATCCTGTCAGTCGCCGCTTCTAATAGAGGCTCCTTACCTATGTAATCATCGAGTATTTCAGTGTGGGGTACCCAAGCACGTCTCCATAGGTTAAGTTTTTTAAGATACACCGCAGTTGCAGCCGCCTCTTGCTTGATGAAGAGGTGAAGCGGCGGCAGATCCAGTATGACTTCCAAGGAAGCTGTGGGTGTGGTCCTCATACATCCCGTTGCTGCCATGCAAGCCAGCCTCTGGGGTCTTTGTAGTTTAGCTTCGACAGTGGATAGTTTGGTTCGTGGCCACCAAACTATCGCGCCGTAGCTTATTATCGGTCTGATGACAGCTGAGTATAGCCAAAGGGTAGTTTTCGGGGCTAACCCCCATTTTTTACCTACCATTCTTCGGCACTGCCAAAATGTGACAGTCACTTTGTCAATCTTGTTATTCAGATGTTTGCTCCAATTCAGCTTGCTATCTAGTATTACACCTAGGTACTTTACCAAATCAGCAGCAAATTGTAGCTCTGTACCAAACAACCTGTGTGGGCGATAGTTGCCCAGATTGCGCCTGTTTGTGAACATTACCATTTCCGTCTTATTTGGGTTGACTGACAGTTCCTTCGTTGTGCACCAGCGTTCAATGATCCGCAGTGCTGCTTGGGAGACATCACATACAGTGCTTGTGATGATTCCACTTGTAAGTATCACTATATCATCGGCATATCCTACTGTATAATAGTGTTGTGTGTTCAGTTTGGTGATGAGGTTGTTCGCCACCAGGTTCCAAAGCAGCGGCGAGAGCACACCTCCTTGGGGGCATCCCTTCGCTACCAATGCGTGTTGGGATTCGGTTGAAGTGAGTTTAATGGCCCGTTTACTCAACATGTTACCTATCCACTCCACCATAACTGCATTTTCTCCGTGTTTTACCAGTGCCGCTGTTATGCTTGTGAATTTAGTCTTGTCGAAGGCTCCTTCAATGTAAATGAAGATTCCTAGGCACATAGACTTGCTGTTGATGGCTTCTTCAATTTTGCAAACAACAGAATGAAGAGCTGAATCTGTAGATTTACCTTGACTGTAGGCGTGCTGATTTTGATGCAAGGGTATGTTACTCAGGGCCTTCTCTCGCAGATCTCTATCGCATAGCTTTTCCATCGTTTTCAGCAGAAACGAGGTAAGGCTGATTGGTCTAAAGGATTTAGGATCTGAGTAATCGCTCTTACCTGGCTTGGGTATGAAGATTACTTTTACCTCTCTCCAGTGTCTCGGTAATTATCTGTGTGCCAGACATGACACCATGACATTGGTTAGTGCCAGAACTAGTTGGTCTCCTCCTCACTTTAACAAAGCCGGGAATATGCCGTCCAGTTCTGGCGATTTAAACGAGTTATAGCTGTTGATTGCCCACCGAGTTTTTTGTGAGTTGATAACCTCGAGTGCGAGTACCCACTGCTCCTCTGTCGGTGTAGCCTCTTCCTCCATTCAGTTGAACGTCCTCAGTAGTTGACAGTCTGGGAAGTATGTCTGTACTAATGTACATATGCCTCTTCTGGAGTGTTGGTGAGTGTGTTGTTCGCTTTTCGCAGGGATCCAAGGTTTTGATTGGAATGTTGGCAGAGAACCCTCCTTACCCTGTTCGCCTGCGCGCAGCTCTCGAAGTTGCTGCAGAACTTGCGCCACGAGTTTTTACTTCTGTATCGTAGGCGCTTTTTATATTGGGACTTAGCTGCCTTGTAGTTGTCCCAGTCTTCATCTGCAGCTGTATTCATTGCCCTGTTTAGTAGGCGCCTTACTTTACTTCTAAGCCTTTCCAGCTCAGCAGCCTTATGCCGTAAGTCGTCTGAGCTTTGAACTTCATATAGACTTTTACGTTTGACACCTTGCACCAGCTTCATCTGTCAAATTGGTATCACGCAAGTATCATCATAATGGAGGCCAAACCCAAGCTCATTGAATGAAGCCTAGAAGCCTTCGGTGATACCCCGCAATCGATGAAATTTTATGAGCATGAGATGAACCATAGACACACGCTATGAACTTTAGAGAGTTACGCCATAAGGCTGCAGGTCCCCACCAGTCAGCACCGGCGTTGGCCCTTGCCACTGGAGTTGCTAGGGGGCATGCATGGTGGTAGCTAACCGTGATGGCCTCAGTTAGCTTGCTTACTTGTTGTTATATAGCCTTGGCCCCCGATATCTATTCCGGCACTCTCTGTTGTTTCAGGAGCTGATCCAACCGTTTGCCATATTGTTCTCGGTCAGTTCGGAGCGGATTGCGCTTTGATTGTTCTACCTCGCCTGGTGACGAATGTTGGTTCTGAGCCTATATTAACAATGTGAAGGTTGGTTGTCACTAGATATTCAACGAGAAGTTTACCTCGGTCGTTGTTATTTCTCATCATCCCCCAGAGAGCGTGGTGTGCGTTCGAGTATGTGGTTATTATCAGCTGCAGCCCGGATTCTTCGCAGCGCGTCACCTTCATATCATGCGGGGGTGGAGTATCCTCCTCCGGCATGTAGACGGAGGCGACAACCATCTCTGGTAGGCTGGAATTTTTTGCCTTGTGTAGCCTCACTGCACACACGTCTGTGGAACAGAGACTTGTTAGAGGTTGCACATGTATATTTTTAGAAGTGTTGATACAGGCTCGGGGGTTAATCGAGCTCATATCCGCAAACAACTTACCTCCAAGATTTCGGAGTCGGGAGTGGTGGTTACCACAACGTCTAATGCTGATTCAGATTAGGAACCTAATTTGATCCGCATAATTACCGTGACCGTCTTAAAACAAGTCTTGGTATTATGTAAATAATAAGGCGAATTGGAATAGAAATGGTTGCCATGGTGATGTTTTTATTTTAAACCTAATTTGAATCGGAAAAAGATTGTGGTAACCCCCCAGCACCCACTTCGCAGTAGGTTTCCATGACGCCATACACATATTGTAGGTTGAGGCATATCTACCACCAGTGAGGCCCCCCTTAACTTTGCTGAACCTCATCATTGCCTACTTTATCGTCATATCTGACCAAATACCGCACCAATATTTTTCACTTCGCCTTATGGTGAAATATTCTCCTCTGGTGAAATGGTTGAACTCAATGGATGGACCCTTTCTTCTAGGATTACCATGTCTTGTAAATCAAAAAGTAAATCAGACTATAAACACCCTCGACACAGGCTGGGCCTAATGTGGTGGCTACTGAAGTTGATTAGTTAAATGTATGCCTTTTTGAAGTATAACTTCTTTACGCACGCTTGACTTGGGGAATAAGCTGGCGAATGCGTGACGAGAGCGTTACGAAAAGTGTGATCGGGCGAGGCGAACGAGAGGTGCGCGCTCACATTTTCTTTCTCTCTTCCTCTCATAGCCAGACACAGTGCAGGAGATGTATTTTTGAAGCATTAGAGCTAAAGAAGTTTTACTTCAGTTGTGTGGTATAAGCACACTCTTTTTTTTGGATAATAAATAAACTAGAAAATTTAATTATATTTAATAATTAGCCACAAAGACATCGTGAACAAATATTTAAGGAAAAAGGCGAGGGTCTTGTTTTTTCACGCGCGGGTTTTGATTTTTTGATGCGCGCGCAGGTGCAAATAAAGGCACTGCCAAACCGCTAAACAGCCTATAAAAATAATGTTTGAATTTTGAATACACAAATTAAGGTTAATAAGTAGTCATAAATATAATTTGATGAAATAATGATACTGATGATTGAATTATCATTAAATAAATCATAATTTATTAACATAAATCATAATATTATGGTACATAACCTAAAATAATTTATTTATTTCAAACATATTCTTTGTTTGTAGGCATAAAACTCTTAGATGAGATTAAAAACAAGTAGGTATGAGGTTGGTATTAATATATACAATTCATTAATATGTACAAGTATATACAATACTTGTACTTGTTTAGTAATGCGTTAAGATAAAGGTCTTCAAGCATTAAAATAAAAGTTAACTTATATTTTAATGCTTGAAGACCTCTATAGGGATCTAAGGAACAAAATACCAGCTGTACAGGTCAAACTCATGAAAAAGTTTGATTCTCTATATATTGGGCCATTAACGTCATTCATATAATTATTTATGAACCTAAAGGAATGGTCAATTGAGAAGAATCGATCATATACGCACCATTGTTAGGTACGATAGAATCGATATCGATATTTTAGCGCCCTCTATCTATGTCACGTTTTAGCTGTCAAAATCAGTGAGTGAGTACGTACATCCGTAGCCTAGGAAACGGGCGTAGCATACACAACAAGATTTTGATAGGTCATCTTATTTGTGTTACATAAAAAGGGCAATTACGCCTGAATAATCACTTAGATTTTGCCTCGTCACTTCTCCAAAATGAAGAAAATTGTTTCATCCAGGCTTTGAGGTTTTTGACAGACCCAAATTATGGCTGGCAGGTGGGTGTAGATTTCATCTCTTATCACTGAATAACCTGTAAATATTGCTGTAAAATGAAATTAGTAGGCGCCAATACATTGTTGCCCATCCAACGACTTTCTTTGAAGTTTCTGGAAAGGGTCGTTCCCTCTCCCGTTTTATATTCGTTGTCGATAACTTTTATCACATTTTATCGGGATAAGGGGAATCCCGATAGCGGTAGTACCAGGCACGGCACGCGCCTGTGACACGCTTCGTGGCTTGCTCCTTATTGTGCAATACACTTGTGATTGCAACCAAACATAAGTAGATATTTGATGAAGACAATTCACAATACAGGATTTCATTGAAGCCTTGGTAGCATCTGAAAACTGCTATGACTAAGGATCTAATTAAAATTATAGTAAAGTAATAAACATATGAAGATATGATGAGGCCAATGATGATGATGATGATTATTAGGACATAAGAAAACTCATTTTAACTTTAGATTAGAAACAAACCAATTCTTATTAGCACACAAAATATCTACAAAACTCACACTTATGTAAATCCTAATACACACAAATGTATATTAGATAGTGCACTGTTGAAATTAGGGACATGGTGTTCACTCATGCGTACAGGCAGACCAAAGCGGCAGGTGATAGCAACCGACCGTGACACATCACCTGTCCCCTCACCCTTCCCTTCCTAGCACAATTTTTACCAGTGAACCTCCTATCTTGAAACAGAAAACTGCCTAGCTACAAACTGTTTGATCAATAACACCCACTACAGACGCCAGTTGTGTCAAAATAATGTGTTTGTGTCATAGTACAAAATTTTCTAAAGTTCAATATTGTTTCTAAAATGTCCGAGATGGGCTTTGAGAGGGTGTTTTACTTGGAGAGTGAGTGAATAATACCTGTTTGTTAGATAGTGAAAGGTGTGGAGGGTTGCAGGAGGAGTGTTGCCGGGATACCATCTCGGGGCTCTCTGTCGCCACCCGTCTGCGGAGCAGATCAATAACTTCTCGCTGTAGCCTTGGACTGTGTTATGCAACAATGCTGCTTGCTTGCCTTGACTACATTTTTTTTAATAATTTATCACTTGTAGGTCTTATTGATTAAATTTAATCTAGGTATTATGTTCACATAACTACCTATAGAGATTTCTTTCTTCATATAATGCCATAGTAATTTAATTGCATATATTGCTTTAACTCTCAATTTAACAGATTTTCTGTTTGTCAATATTTTTTTCCATTGATATTGTACTAGAAATTCAGCAGACTAATGTTTACTGCCAAAGCAAGCAGCTAGCACCAACAACTTAACGTGTCATGCCAAAACACGGAACGCCCGAAAAAAAAACACATAGCATCGGGACACCCATCCAGTACCCAACTCAGTCAGATGTTGCTTAACCCGCATGGATGGCAAATTTTTGTTTTTTTTTTCCTGAAATAGCAATTTTGTTCACCTGTTCGACTAGCTTTTGACAGTTTAAACCACTACAGAAAACAGTTATTTTTATGTTGATTTATATCAATATATCAAAAATAGTTTTTTTCATATTTATTACAAAAATCGTATTTTTGCGATCTCCAATTTCATACTGTGGATTGTGGGAACTGACTCTAGCTTATGTGAGAAATAAAGTGGATCTGATCAAAAACCACCCAGTAAGCATTGAAAAATGATAATTCGAACAAAGTTTTTGTATTAAATTAAAGTAATATGTGCACCTCCACCTACATTGTTAGTACATTTTCCACTAAAGATAAGTGAAGTAATATAATACCTGTTCATAGTATAGGGGGATTAATGAATATCCCTATTTAATTAGAGTGTTGAAGAGGCATTGCATAGGCAAAGCCCTCTTTTAAGAGATTTGTTGGATACCCACCTGCCAATTTGGGATTTTTGATTTGTAATTTATCCAGTTTTTAATCTCTGGAGATTGTGTTATTCAGATAAAATTCCTTTGTGTTTGTATTTTAGATTTTCCCTAGGAAAAAGACTAATACTGAACATTTTGCTAATGCAACCAAATGACTTACTCCGCATGCTTGTGAATCTCAAGTTACGCAAATAGATTAGGTATTATTATTATTTATACTACTCTTAGCTTGTTGATCGTGAGTGGAGTGTCAGCAGAGATTCATCAACGTATAAAATCAATTTGATTATTTTTGCGCAATAGAATAGTCTCCCGAAATTATACACAATATTTAATAATGTTTTTCACAATATATTTTTTTGACAATTTCGCACCAGATTTTAATTTATATAAGCTGAATATATGAATAACATTCATTTAACCGTCAAAAAAAATATAAAGTTATGTTTTTCTATTAGTCCTCTACCGATCAGTGAAGAGCCTTATTATCCGACTACAGCAGAAGGAGGGAAATATTTTTCGAGCGTATTATTTGTGTTTGTTTGTATGTAAGACCATTTCAAGCACGCGCTACCTAGCCTAGATTTAGATCGCAAAATCTTGGGGCATGGTGGTGACCCGCCAAGTCGAGCTAATAAGGCCTGGTAGCATCCTTTTGATGAAGCCATTCAGGGCAGTTTCGCCCCCCCTGCAGCTTCGTTGTGGACAAAGCTAGAAGATAGAATTTCATTCAATTTATACTAGTTGATTGAAATCTGTATGACTGAGCTTTTGGAAATATGCTCCCATAGATAAGTACTGATAAAATTAACCGACTTGGTTTAACATGAGATCTCATAATTATTTACGGTAGAATAAAAAGCGCGGCGAGACTTGGTTGCATTTTTTACAAGCCTGCATATTTTTGATGGTATACGTAGTAATTGCTAATTGGTTCGGCTACTTTCATGATCCATTGTACGTAACCAGGTGCATTTATAAGTTTGTATGGGGTATTGGAGGAAAATACAGTCGGGTGATTTGTTATTATAAGGTATTTACCGCGCTGATCTTGCACGCCACGGTACTCGCGTTGCTCTACCTATCGCACGCAACAACGCAGAAAACCGAGCCGAAACTGATGACGTTTTCAGGATTTCTGATGTTCACCGAATTCGGACAGTTGCGACGCGTATAGGTTTAATTGAATTTCATATCAAGAATTCTAAAATCCGATCAATCCTGTGTCCAGTGCATGCGGTGCGGATAAGTGTGTGTTCACCATTGGGCCTTCAACACGCGCAGCTCCTGAATAGAAACTGATCAGTAACCTGAGTAGCTAACTAGTTTACTTTGACTCACTTCAAATTTACTCAAATGGGACGTCCGCCACCCACAGCACCTCTGGTGAGGACTCGTTTCTTTGGTTACTAGTCACCATCAGGTTTAGTTTCTTACCTGTTACGGCCACGCCAAGTGTCTTTGGCTCTGAGCGAGCTGTCAGCTCTCTTTCTCGTAAAGGATAAGGCGGGGTGAGAGAGATAAAAGCTCGCTCACAGCTAAATAAACTTGTCACGAACTGCATCTCTGTGTGTACATCAGCTTAGTGTATTTACAGGTGTTTTCATCTGTTCGCAGACTTTGAGTGTGCCGGTGACGAAGTGCTAGTAGAGTCTTCGCCGCCGTCGCCGACGCAAATGGCGGCGCGGCTCGCCCCGCCCGCGCAGGTACTGACTTGCTTCATGTGAACTTTCCTTTAAAACCTTGCAGAGCGCGCCATGTTTCTCTATCAAGAAAGAGAGGTTACCCCCTCGGTCACAGATAAACTTGCCGCGGCCTGTACCTGTCTAGACCGAGAGGCAGACCACCTGCCCTAGGGTCGGATGAGATCTCCAAACAGCACACTATAGTAGCATTTTTCTCTCGCTGCAAGCCGGGTCATAAAACCTGTGTTGTGTATGGCGCGCTCTCGCACTCATAGGGTAACTATGAGTGCGAGAGAGCGCGCCTTGTCGTCTTTTATGGCTGTTTAACAACTTCTGCGTTTTCAGAGTGCAACCGGATCCCCATCTCGTCTGATCGTCATTCCGGAGATACCCAACTCTATGCAGCTGCAGCATGCTATACAGCAGGTAACCTAAACAGCCACGTCACAGGAAGAGAGTGTAAACCGAATGGAAGAGAGCGTGAAACCGTTGGAGGAGAGTGTAAAATAAATGGAAGTTTGCGTGAATTGCTTTGCTTCTTTCTTAATTTACCAGTAAAGATGAATGCTTCGTATATTTTTCGGTACATATCTTCCCTGTCCTAATCTGACCTCCGGACATAATAATACGTACGTGGTTTTAAGATGTTTATAGATCTTTGTTAACGGAAGAATGAAATCTCACATAGAAAGACTTCACGCAACAATTTCGACATTGGATTCTCACGCAATCTTTATCATAAACAATGTTGCCTGAATGGTATTCCAGGTGTCCAATACTGTTGTGGAGGTAAACGGAGACAGTTCAGGACATTCAAGCCCCAGCACAGAACAGCAGCACACTTACATCACTGTTGCAAGTAAGTGTAACGCTAATATTAAGCTTTCCATTATTAAAGATTTCTCTATCGAGGTCTGCATGAATAGAACTATAGACTCATTTAGGTATGTTATAGATATAATATTGTATTTTATTGTAGATTGTTAGGTATAATGTATTCTTGTTTAATTATGTTGTTATTTCAGTCAAATAGATCAAATGCACCCGTAAAGCATTGTATGAGAAAAGATGACTTATCCGGTCCAGATACAATTTACAAAACATAACGTCATGTCTTATCCCATACGGGTTGGTAGAGGCGCAGTCGTGACCACATTTAGCCAGTGCCAATTTAATCCAGGTTTTTGTTATTAATTATTAGTAACGGATAATTCATTGGCAATATCATCGGCCTATCTGGCTGCTCAATCCACGCTGCTTTTTAGGGTTCCGCACCCGAAGGGGCCAAGGGACGTTTGGCTGGCCGACCAGGAGTTCGGGATTTCACGTAGTTTGCCGCTCGCTTGGCTCGCAGTCGCATCGCGAGATGTCAGAGTTAAAGGAGTTCTCAGGCGAAGTGATGCGGCGCAATTTAGACTGCACCGGCGGGTAACCGATTCTGTATCGAACGTAGCGCAGGTGCAAACTACATTGCGCTTTACTGCCGCGCAGCGAGAGTAGCTATTTATTTAAGTGTCTTTGAGGAGTGATCTTTCTGTGCGTAGTACAATCGGCAAAGAAGTTCGGTTTGCAGGGCACACAAATGCCACTCTTTGTGTGCGTAACGTTGCGACACGAATCGCTGACTTGAATGTGTGTGCGTTACATTGGTCGTCACAGCACAGTCACAGATATTATAATACTGTCTGAGCATACAATCACTATGTGTCTTCGTTGAATATAAGACTAGTTTTTACCGCTTCCTACAGAGTGGACGATAGCCCAACGGGTTAGATGCCAGACTAATGACTTTGAGGTATTGAGTTCGATCCTCTATCAAGGAGGGAAAAAGCATGGTGATGTTTTTTTTTAGATACTTTTTTTTAATTATTATTGATCAGACCAAATATTTATTCTAGATTAAGGGCCGGTTTCACCACTGCTGATGAAGCCTATCTGCCAGTTAAACTTAGATTTTTGTATGGCGTTATTTGACAGATAGGCTTTATCAGCATGTGGTGAAACCAGCCTTATTTTTTTCATAATAAAACAAAATTATATTTCGTCCTAATAATAATTTATTACTAGTTTGTTATAATAAACTACACTTAATTTACTTATTTTAGTTTTAGTCAGACAAGGACAGATGTCGCAGTTGATGATATATAAGCTATGAATCAACATGCTAAGCAATTAGAAATTATGTGATAACTTCTAACCTGAAGTAGCAATAACATCATAGACATATAAATCACCTTATCTTATGATAACACAAAGCTTTCACATATTAATGGTTATGTTTTATTTAATATCTTAGTGGAGCTCCTTCTCTTACTATTATTTGTTGTATGTAGTCTACTTCTCATGCCAGTGACCATATTCCAACACATGTCAGTGCCTCGCATTATCTCCCAGGTTGAAGTAACAACTTCATCTAAATTAGACCTAGATCTCACATTCGATGGATCCCAATTGAGCACCATATGTCCCCATAGATTTTCGATGGGGTTTAAATCAGGGCTTTTAGAAGGCCAGTCAATAACTGTCAAGGATTCTTGCTTGTTAAACCATTCTTGCACAATATGGGCGCGATGCACAGCGCAATTGTCATGGACAAAGTATATATGCTCATCCGGATATACAGTTCGTACGGTTGGTAACATGACGTTCTGTAAAATATCCAAGTATCCTTGAGCAGTGTTGCGAGCACTCACTTGCACTAATTCACCGGGGCCCATCGACGACATCCATCCCCAATATCCCAAAGTAATACGGCCACTACACCTGCACGGTAGAATGTTTGCTAAACTATATCGTTCATTATTTCTTCTCCACAGTATTTTACGCCCATCCTTGTCTGATCTAAAAGTCTTTTCATCACTAAAAACAACAACATTATTACACCAATCAAAGTCCAAATATTCACGGGCAAACCGCACTCTGTCTTCACGATGCTCATTAGACATCATAATCTTCTTCGCTGGTCTCCGACATCTTAAACCATCAGCTCGTAAGTGATTGCGAACTGTTTGTAGTGTTACATTATGAAGTGTCGCCGTAGACCGGGTGCTGGCAAACGGATTGCTGTTATGCGCTGCAATGATGTCGCGATGGCGATCAGATGCAGCTGTGTAGGCTACAGGCTGTGGGCCTGGTCGACGACTTTCAACATGTCCAGAATCTGCATACCTATGAACCCACAGTTGCACTGTTCTTCTCTGTAAAATAAGAAAAAAATACAATGAAGTAGTAACACAAGGTATAATTATAATCATAATTTATAAAAAACCTTCAAATTTATTTTTTATATGCATAACTCACCGATATCATTAAACGTCGTGCTATCTCGCTAATTGAAATGTTTTGTTCATACAAAACAATGATTTCCGCCTTTTTAAAAGTGGATAGATGACTTTCCATGATAGATAACAAATCTCAATCACAATTTACAAGGAACGAAATGCAATACAACTAATGCTGAGAGCGCGCAGACGCAAAACAATTTTAAAGAGGGTAGCTGTTACATTTTAAATAAAGAAGGTAGACTATGGCCTTTTTACCGGGCAAGTTTACAACTCTTCGAACTCTAGTTTGGTTAAACAATTGTAATCAATTTATATTCGATGCTATGTGAATTTAATAATACTCGTAGCTTCTAAAAAATAATTTCCTTTGAGGGATCGAACCTTTATCTACATATCGTAATTCTAGCACCTAATCCACTAGGCTATCGACTACTTTGCATAAAGCTGTGAAAACTTGCGTCATAATCAATGAATGTATGGGATCAGAAAAACGCACACAGACGCGACATTAACACGAATACTGTGTTAGTGTGCATTGCTAATCGTAGCTATTGGCAACGTTACGCACACAAAGACTGGTGTTTGTGTGCCCTGCAAACCGATCTTCTTTGTCGTGTGTACTATCAAGTATTCTGTGCTATTACTAAGCGCCCGCGCGTTCGTCCGTCCCTCAGCGGGCTATATCTCATGAACCATAATAGGTCGAGAGTTGAAATATTCACAGAATATGTATTTCTGTTGCCACTACCGCAAAAACTAAATTAAAGGGGATCTCCAACCCATACAAGCGACGTGTTTTAACACCGTCTGCGATATAACAAACCAAATAACGATTTAAATATGATCGTAGATTTCGCGGCTTGTCACATGATTGTGGTGGCGTTATTGGTTTGATATCGGTTCGGCAGTTCTGCACATAATATTATTTATCTACACACGTATCATAAACCCTCAGCATAATGTTAAACTACTTGGTAAAAACTCATTTCGTATCTGAAAAATTACACATTATGACCATAATGTGTAATTTTTCTACATATTATGACATTCAAATTTCGAACGCCGACGCCCGCCTGCGTGCCACTCCTAGTTTGTCTGTGAAGTTGGTACTGACATTCAAATTTCGAACGCCGACGCCCGCCTGCGTGAAGTTGGTACTACAGAACAAGCTAAACAACTGCAGAGCCACAATGCCGGTCAAACATGCGGTTCCTGAACACATCAAAGAGAGCTTATGATATGTGTGTAGATAAACTAGTGTATGTAACTGTACATAATTAGGCATTATGTAGCAGTCACATAAACTACTATTTCTTTTTGTTTTGTTTTATTATTTTTAGCGTTTTAAGTTTTTTGTGCGAGTCTGATCCGCACTTGAGTGATTTTTATCCTTCTTTCGGCCATCACTTCCGGTGAACAAACTCGTACAGTTTATTTTTTGGATCTCTTGGCCACCATTCAGACTGGATTAACTCCCCCTGCCATCACGTCGCCTTTCCAATTCGCCTGTTAAGTGCTACTTTAATACCAAAAATAACATATTTTCCGGACCAAACCTAAGTCCTATATACTGCAAATCAAGGATTCATTTTCATATCAAATAATAGTAGTTTATGTGAGTGATACATAATGCCTAATTATGAGCAGTTACATACACTAGTTTATATAAACACATATCATAAGCTCTCTTTGCTCATGTGATCAGGAACCGCATGTTCGACCGGCACGGTGGCATTGCTAATTGCTCTGCACTTGTTTAGCTTGTTCAGTAGTACCTACTACTACTACCTACTACACTACCTTCACAGACATACTAGGGGCGGCACGCAGGCGGGCGTCGGCGTTCGATATTTGAACGTCATAATTTGTCGAAAATTGATACATTATCGTCATAATGTATTCATATTAAAATAAGAAATGAGTTTTACCAAGTAGTATAACGTTATGCTGGTCGTAAAGTGCGGTTTTTGGTCGCAGTAAAGAGGGTTTATGATACGTGTGTGGATAAATGAAATAAAACAACACAAATCAGCAATCCGCTAATTACGTCAGGTGTCTATAAATAAACCATAGATTATGAAAGATAGAGTTCAGGTTTAGGCAAAGAAATTCGTTAATAGTTTTTAAACTCGTGACGTGACGTGACGCCATGACCTCTGGAGTGTTTTCGGCGGAAGATGTATTATTTTTATAAAACTCCGTTGACTCGCACAATCACACCTCCCATACGACCGCGCTTGTCTGAAGCCGCCGTAATATGGATCATGTGCGAACCCCATACTATATTTGTTGCTGGTAATACTGATCGGAAATAGAGGAAAAATCTATTTTATCTATGGTGTATCACACTTGTTTCGTTGAGACACAAATTTCAAAGAAAAAGCTCTCGCCCGCTTAGGGACACCCCCAGTACAATGCATTTTTCAAAGCGTTGCACTCTTTATTACCATGGAATAAGGTTGAGATTCGCGAATATTTTTGAATTTGCGGGTGTTAACCTTGTCCTTTTGCTAATATATTATTGAATTAAATGTATACGGGCTATAAGAAACAGTTTTTCAAAATTACTTACCTGGCGAATTATCCGCCATTATTTTTTACAGCCGATTACCTGATCTTTTACCTGACTTTTTATATATTTTTTATTTTAACTGCCATCAATGTGTCATATTTTTGCTAAGAGCAAAGAAAATGAAAAAAACTGGCGTATTTCTCATTTGAGTGTTTTGTCGTTTGTTGTCCGTGGTTCCTCGAAGAGACCGCCAATTTTGTCAGATGTCATGTTAAGAATTGTGACACCTGACATAATCATAAAGTTGTAATATTATGTGAAGTTGTGCCTCTGCCACCCCATCTGAGAAAACGCGTGATAGACAAGTATACAAAGTTTCGGAATTTTCTATTTGGTGAGTTTACATAAGATAGAGTGACCAAAGGCGTTCCTAGTTTGTCTCCCCTATATAGTACTCACAAAAATATAGTGATCATATTTAATTAGATCTGCATTAAATCTACATTAATTATAATATAGTATTAGTGTGTGTCATATGTGTTATTCTATCTCAAGGATTTGCCATGAATATTGTTTGAATATCCGTATAAGTATAAAATAAATGAAATAATTATGTGGAATAGCATATTCATGCAATTTATATCATTCAAGGCAATACCTTCTTCCTATGATATACCAACTGGGTCAGTACCAAATTCTTTAAACGCAGTCACGCTAGTATATATTTCAATAATAAATGGAAGTGCAGCCACCAGTGGTAAGTAAATTTAATATAAATTTATAGAGTGCCACTAGTGGTAAGTCAAGAAATAATGTTATTCTGCCACAAGTATTTAGGTATTCTAATCTATTTATTATTTATTTAGACAGAATCATATTATTTCTTAACTTACCACTAGTGGCACTACATTATTTTTTATTAAATGGCCACTGTAAGTTAATTTAATATAAATTTATAGAGTGCCACTAGTGGTAAGTTAAGAAATAATGTTATTCTGCCACAAGTATTTAGGTATTCTGATCTATTTATTATTTATTTAGGCAGAATCATATTATTTCTTAACTTACCACTAGTGGCACTCTATAAATTTATATTAAATTAAATATATAAAATTAATAAATTTAAATTATTAATTTAAAATTATGTTATTTTTATAATTATAATTATAAATTAAAATATATAAAAATAAATTAAATTAGTGGCACTGTATTATTTTTTATTAAATGGCCACTGGTGGCAGACTTGACACTTCCATAATAAATTGAATAAGCTAATAGATGTAGGACTTCAAATTTACATCAGGTAAATTCACGATCTATAAAAAAATGTTCCATTATACGACGACTATTTTTCGCTGTGCAATGATCCAGAATTTGGTTCTGACCCAACTACGTTTTTAGGTAAGCATGTTACTACTCCACCCAGCTAACTAGACCTCTGTCAGACATCTTCCGTCTCATTTCACACAAGCCTTGAAGCATGTTTTGTTTTTTCAGGTGTGACAGAGGCTGAAGATGTCTGACAGGCTTCTAAACTCAAATTACTAATCTTATTTCATTATTTCGTTAACCAAGTCTTTGGCCAGTACACAACTTTTGACGTTCTTATTATACGAGCCCAAATGCAAAATACTTCGTTTAGTGGTACATTGACAACATTTTTCTCACCCAAATATTTTGTAGGTACGGTTATTATATAATAAATGTCATATCACAGTAACCCTCTTTATTCTACTTTATTTGGATGTTGCCATATATAATATCTTTTAGAACTTCTACAATCCTCGATTTAACTTTGTCTCGGTGCAAGCAAAATAGTTCATCTAGTCCGTAATCGATGCAAAAAGTTCGGCTTTGTTGAATGGAAGCTCAGTTAAAGTCAGAAACTGGACGTAAATAAGGATTGGTGTTATTAATATTTGAATTTAAATAAAACTTGTCATCAGTATCGCTGACAGGTGATATAAATAGGAAGAATAAACTCATTTCTGGTCATTATTCTTCAAACATGGGTAGGGGTAAATAAATTCCTGAATAAATCCAAAAAATCATAATTTCTAATACGAATAAAGGGAAGTCAACTTGCCAAATATACAAAAAACTGTTATTACCAAGGTTACCATCCAGTCAATTATCCAGCATTATAAACAACACGTCAATTATCCAGCATTATAAACAACACGAAAAAGTACCATTTTTGAAGAAAACCGGCCGTCCCCCCCTCAGAACGGACGCAGAGAATAGGGTTCTAAAGAAAATATTAAAGAAAAATCGTGGTGCCCGAGCAAGAGCACTCAATTTGGCGGGACATGATCCTAGATGAGAGAGTCCTGAAGAGAATGGTTTTTACACGAGAAAATAAAAGCATTTATCTACACACGAATCATAAACCCTCTTTACTGCGTTCAAAAACCGCACTTTACGATCAGCATTATGTTAAACTACTTGGTAAAAACTCGTTTCGTATCTGGAAAACTACACATTATGGTCATTCTGTGTAGTTTTTCTACATATAATGACATTCAAATTTCGATATGAATATTATAAGGACTGCATCAAGCGAAAAATTAAGTTTCCATCATCAATAATGATATGAAATTGCATGTCAGCAAAGGGTTTGGGTCGGCTGCAATTTGTCAAGGGAAATTAATGCTACAAAGTACCACGAAGTTTTGGAAACGAGTCTAATACCGGCCATTCAGAGTTGGGGCTTCATGTTGCACTGCAAGGATAACGAAGGCATGGCTTAATTCTAAGCAAGTTCCTACGATGATTTGGCATCGAAGCAGTCCAGACTTGTCCCCGATAGAAACTTTACAAAATATTGAGGAAATATCCATCAAGATCAGAAAATGATCCTAAACAGAAGCTTCAGGCAGTTTAGGATTCCATCACCCCTTATGAGTGTGCAGAGCAGGTGGCGTGTTGACGCCAGTGGCACTGGCCATTGCAGGTAAAAGCAGTTATTGTGAGCAGAGGAGACACTACTAAGTGGTAGAAGAACTGTTTTGCGTGCCTAGTAAGGGTGGACGACTTTTAATTCAGCTAGGAAATTTTGGTTTTTTATGTTTAATTAATTCAGAAGTAATATGCAAGAATAAGGTATATTTTATACTGGAACATATGTACTATTCAGATGTTTGTTATTTCAATGGGTTATCTTAATTTCAGACTTACCATAGACTAAGTATTCGGCATTTGGGCTCGTATATTTTGTACTAGGCAATGTCATTACCCCTCGGGCCATTTTTGCAACTACGATTCGCAACCAGTTGCGAATGAAGAATTTTTATTCTTTGTTCGCAACCAGTTGCGAATCAAGAGAACGTTTTCCTCACATCATCTTGCAACAAACAAAGAATAACAACTTCCCAAACGTACATAGTTGCGATAGGAGATAAGCATTTCTTAATTCGCAACCAGTGGATAAGATAATGAATAGAAAAATATGTATTGAACCTAAACATCGCAATGTCATTCAAAATTTTTTTTAAACCAGAAAACTAAAGAAAATTATACAAATAAAACAAAGTATATTTTTTCTTACCTACGAAATTAAATTTAATAAATATCTTTCGGATTCGAAGTGGGTAACACGTTGGAAGAAGACTTTTTTTTAGGGTTCTGTACCCGAAGGGCTTCAATGGTCATACAGGTTTTACAGCCAAAGGGTTAAAGGTATAGTCTTCAAAATTTCACATTTTAAATACATCTTGTAGAAACTAAACCAAAACAATTATAAAGAAATGCTTTTAAAGCATGAAGGGGAGCGCGAAAAAAAAATGTGCCACCCCATCGGTTTTTAAGAGCTTGTTAGTAGATAAATACTGTATTTTTAAATTTTGTAGAATATTGGAAAACAAAGGAATGAAAACACACGAAAGGCAGCTTTATTTTTTACAAAATTTTGTACCGAAGAAATTTTGAACTTCCCATTTACTCGTGACCTTAAAATTTGGTGGTAATGTTTATTATCACGTATATTTACTAACAAATACCAATATATTACAAATAAATCAGATTTTTTCTTTTGAAACTTTTCTTTGCTACGGAACCCTAAATGTCCTAACTCCGACACGCACTTGGCCGGCTTTTATTAGCAAAATAGACTTTGAAATACTATTAATTGCAGAGCATTGTATTGCTATTAATAAAGTTACTGTTGTGAAATTAGATGACGTGAGCACGTCGCAATGAGTGCATTGTCAAGTTCAATTCATGGCGACCTGGCAAGGTCGCCATGAATTGAAAGAGGTTTGTAGGAGTAAATAGATGTTTATTGTACTAAAGTTTGGATAGAAGAGAGTCTAATTATCCGCAGTATAATCTTATATAGTCTTACAAATAAGGAGTCACACACACAGTCATACATGTCTATGTCGCTATGTCCGCACACTTCACAAGATTAGATACCTAGTAATTATCTATGGATATTGTTGTATTGGCCATTATCCTCTTGATTTTTTTTATGCAAATCAACACAATAGAGTGTCATCAAACTGTTATTGAAAGTTGTGAATAAAGAAAAAAAAAAACTTTTGCCGCAACTGGATGCGAAACTTAATCATCATGGACGCCTAGTTTTCTGCTAAGGAAAAAGTTCTCTTGTTTCGCAACTGGTTGCGAACAAATAATAAAAATTGTTAAATCACAGCTGGGAAAGCGGCCGGGGGGGGGTCATTACTTTGTTTACAAAATAATTTAAATAAAAAATTAAAAAATTACAAGCCATAAAGTTAACTTGGTACCCGCGAAGAGTGCGTTTCTCCTCACTCTCGCTCGCTCTAGCCCTATGGCGTGTAGTAGAAGATTAGTAATTTTAGTATAGTTGGCTTGGTGGAATAGAATATTTTATTTTCTCCGCACATTTTTATTTATAATTTATTTTATTTGGTTGCTGTTCACACGAGTGTGTGGTTTGTCAAACAGTGCAAGGCTCATGGGACACCGCAGGCGGGGCCATGCCAGTCAAAACTGAGCTCAGTGACCAAGAAAGCAAGTTGTTTTGTTATTATTTTTTGCTTGGCTTCTTACTTCATTCCAGCACTAATCACTATAATATTTACGTAAATTATACTAAACTGTGATTTTAGGTAAGTACATTACATATTGTTTAAAAATTATGTATAATTTTGCTTACCACTAACATTAACTAATAAAAAAGTGGTTGGTAGTTGGTATGTGGTATGTCATTTATTTTCTAAGGTTTTATGGGATCGATGTCAAAGGGATATTGTTTATTTCATAATACAAGTCCTAGAGTAAATTATATCTATATAATGAGGGTGTAACAGAAAGGTGTAGAACATATTTTATGAATGGAAATTTATGGGACATAATTCTAAAAATCATTTACTAAGAAACCAATTTGAACCGAGCAACATTTTCACTTCTCCATAAATTTTGGCCCGTGCGGTCACCTGATTCGTATGGAGAAGTGAAAGATGTTGTTACTCAAATCTGTTTCATAGGAAAAGTTTTTCAGAATGATATCCCAACCCCCTAAAATATACCTTTATGTTAAATCCTGTATAGTAACACAAGTATCTAAAATCCTTCTAAGACTTCTTTGAAGTGATCCAAACATATACACATAGATACTAACCAAACATTACAATAAAAAAATCCTTACTACCAAAGTACTCAACAAAGGTCTCGAAAATCTCAATCAGATTAACTCTACCTGTCTAACAGAGACCATACTAAACCTCTCACATCAAACGAAACTCACGCGCATTGTAATATGTCCTATTATTACAACTTCTAGATCCAACGCTTTTGCTTTAGAGTCTTTCAATATTACATCTTACTATCAAACAGTTTTACAAATAAAAATGTTTTCTATCAATAAGATATCACAGTCGAAGTTGGCTCAAAACTGCCGCTAAATGAAAAACCAGCCAAAAACGATACTTATGTTGGACCAAACACGGTCAAAAATGCACCAAAGATTGACCCCAAACAGATAACTAGGAAAATAATAATAATGAGGCGAAATTGCAGGGGTACCCAACCAGTATTATTCACCTGAGCGCTAATCGTGATTGGCACGTGCTTTGCAGAAGGGTGCACTATTGTGACATTTGATACAATCAGGGTAGCCATCCACCTGTGATCTATTATTACTACCCCTGCTTTTTCTTTTTCGGGGCCTTCCATTAATAATGCCTTTTTACTTCACTTCAAATTGGCATTTCATTAATTTATATGGTTTATTATATGAAATGGTCTCTAATATGTCTCATTGTTACCTATTGGTACCTATTGTTCCTGCGAACATTTTTTTTGTTACCAGCGAGAATGAATATGAGGAATTTAGAAGAGTTTCGCTACAAACATAGATACTTATGAAGTTTTCTTTTCACACCAATATTATTTGACGCAGTAACCAATCTTGGTTGGTCTGTTGTGATTGTCAGCTTCAGTTGAAGACACTACATATTTTTATGTCTGATTGTATTTATTTATCTACGAAACGTTGCCACTAGGCTTTTGGAAGACCCCTTGCTAGTGCAATTATCTCAATAAGCTACAACTCTGGGATATTCTTATTAAAATACACCATAGAGTCTCAAATTCGATGTAGCCTACCAAATGAGAATGCTTTCGAAAAATACATCAATAATGTGCTGGTTCACTTTGATATGATATTGTCTGCGCGTGCTATTATATTGTCAAGTTTTGTTAAGCTGCTTTGTATGGCTTATCAGTTATATGTGGGCGTTCTTAAATTGAGAAATAGTATTTTTCCTAAAACTAAGTTTTACATGGACTTTGTTAGTTCTTTTGAAGTTATTGTCATGCTACCATGCAATACTGAGACAAAGCGAACCGACTTTGTTTATATTTTCTATTGGTTCACTCTATTCTGTATTTATAACTAACCTTTTAAATATAATGTGTCTTGTCGATACTAGATTTTTTTAGGTAAGAAGATTTATTTGGTCTATTTGCAGATACAATTTTAATAGTTTTATTATTTATTAAATATGAAAGTATTGATGATTCATATTAATTCATATTGCTATACAAATGCTGATCAACCTTTACAAGCTGCCTCTCAATATTGGTCCAATAAAACTTGTACAAAAGGGGAATGTTTGCTATTACACCAACAACACCGAACAGGTGGGGTGAGAAACCCCTACCACCCACACCATAACACCCAAAATCCTTCAACGCCACCCAGCCATCTCCAGACCGAAATAGCCTCACGAGTAAGAGTGGGACAGAGCATATTGAGATGAAAGATGGGAGAGAGTGAAACGGGCTCATCGTTCTGAGGCTCAGGACCCGAGTTGCCCGGGTGACCTCACTGAGGATGGAGGTCCCACGCTACCGTTCTCTTTACCCCTGTAAGTGCCCACCTAGTAACCAACAGTTGTTCTAGTATCAGTGACTTTGGTACCGGCTTCAATCCGAGTTGGAAGTTTGAGCGGTCAAATTTTTGGATGGTCTGGAGATTTTAATATTTGGTTGAAGAGTGATTGAGTCTGGTTTGCTGTGCTATTTATTTTTTGGATTAGTGTTGAAGACTTACAAATAAAGATATAAAAAATACTATTAAATAAAATACTTTTTTATTTATAATTGTTTATTTCAAAAAATCTTAATATGTCTACAAATGATAAAGAAGTTTAATTATGAAAGAAAAATAATGTTTTAAAATAATATTTGGTTTTGTGGAATTGATTAACAAACAACGAAATTAAAAAATCATTAATAATCAATTAACAAACATCTAACATTAAGTTATCCATTTCTAAATTCCATAACGCTAAAAACATTTCAACTTTTCCTGGTGTATTTTCATATCCCATAACATTGCTTTGCGGGGTGAATTCTTTGCCCCAAGGCAAAAATTAAATTAAAATATTTCTAATTTAACGCACAGGCGATGGCGGGAATGGCGTCAACTATCATGTACAATATGTGGACCAAGAACTGTACACGCAAGGACAGCATACGCACATGTAAGTAAAAATAAAATCAAAAGTGTGTTTTTCACTTCAATGATTCATTGCGTCTTAAGCCGGGTACTCATTAGCGAGCTGTAACTGTAACCGAGCAGATACAGTAACCTGGTTCTATTTTAGTGTACAAGGCGTATAGAAGCTCCAAATTTTTAATTTCAAAATGTCTTTATTACTGTAAATATTTACAAATTTTGCCTCTTGAATTTTGCATTTGGATTGGATCAATGTGGGAGAAGAAGGTCGAAGAAACACCCATAGATTGATGTTAGATCTCTTTTAAAAATTGGTTGTGTTTAACTAATACAAATATGTGTTAATTATTATAAATAATATGCAGGAATAAATAATTACAAAATGATTAACACTGAGTTCTGTGTTCAGTTAGATTAACTTAGATCTTGTCATTTATGCAATCTTGAACAATGTAATTTCTAATGATCATTTCAAAATCTCCAGAGGTATCTTGTTGTAGTAGAGAATGCACTGACCCTTGAAATAATTGCTGACCGACGGAACATGGGCAGAAATCTATGCCCTGCCACGCTAAATGAAAAGAAATCGTGACGATATGGAACGGTCAGCGTAAGTGCGTGGGTTTTAGGTATCTAATGAACTCGTTATAACTTTGCATCGTCACCCAATGAGATCAATGAGTCTCAAGTGAGATCAAGTGTAGCCTTTAGGGTAAAGTGCGTTTTAGATAACATGTCCCTTAGCCGTTAAGTTGATAGCAATGAAACCTGTGTAGCTAGCTTTTGAAAAATGTTACCCAAAAGTTAGGGAGATATCATACGTTGCCGATTCTCATAGCATTGTATTTACTTTTCACATTTCGCATTATGAAAAGGTTGTAGCCACATACAATACTGGTATCTTCTTCTATAAAATCTTATTTTTTGAAAGTGGTTGTGATCTGAGTCTGGCAGCCGGATGTTGCTTTTCCCCATTTTTTGACAGTTGTGCACTACAGCTAACTTAGCGGCGATGTGTAATATTATCTGACATGCACTATGCCTCTGATGATGTTTACAAATCTTTAGGTATCAATGCTAACTAATGAACTAAACTACGACAGCTCGGATTTCAATGCGACAGCTCTTTTCAGTATCTCGATGTTGTATCTCTTGACAAATCCCGATTCCTTTCAATTTTTAATTCCTAACAATCGCTTTAAACGACAGCTCGTGGGAAATAATCGCGTTCCAGTTAGTCATCGTCAATTTGATGTGGATGTGGCGAACAGCTTTCAAAACATCAATTCGAAAGACATCGGAATTGATTTCATAGATACAGAATAGAGCTCTAATTACCATAGGTTCTATTTTCAAACTCGTTTTTAATAAGCTTAGTTGTGACGGTCCTGGAGTCAGTCCGACCATCGGATGGTCTAACATAGTTATCTATGACATTGGGCTGAATGAACAAAGAAAAGTATCACCTGTCATTGGAAGTAAATGCTTCATATTTGAAGCTCCCTCATGATATATATATATACAATGCAACCTCTGTGGTGCTGTGGTTGTGGCTCTGTGCCTACCATACGACAGGTCCCGGGTTTGATCCCCGGCTGAGGATTAAAAAAAAAACAGATTTTGGATGTTTATATACATGTGTGTGACGTCGCTGCTTCTGGTTTCCACGACACAGGGTATCCTCGTGTGGGGCCAGATATATATAGATAATGACCTTTTTCCTTCAAATATAACAAGTAAAACTTAAACATTGGCACTTCTCAAGTTAAACATCAAATCTCTCAGGGAGACCCTCCGCTCGTACCCCGTGTACAACGTCGCAGACCCGGCCGCCGCTGAAGCCGCCGACTCGTCCTGGCCCGACGTCGAGCTCTCGTACGGCGTGCTGCTGGAGGAGCAGGCCGGCGCCGTGCCGCCGCCGCGCATGCCGCCCGCCACCGTGCAGTGGCTGCACGACAACTACGAGACCGCTGACGGTGAGTGCCGGCTATGCTAATTCTATAGGATACATTCCGGGGTCAACAAACGAATATAAAATGTCATACTTATCGACATTATGTGCAAGAAGGTTTGTGCTCGTCAATATCACCATAGTCATCATATAGTTTTGACAGTTAAATAAGTAAACGTAATTTGAAGAAAATTAGATCAAAATTTGACCTCAATATTTTATGATGTCACTGCATTTTCTCATACTCCTGAAGTAAATAATCGAATTATCTGAATTGACTCATCATCTAGGTATCGTACTGTATCCCAGCAGATGCAGTAACGAGGTTGTAGTGTTTATGGCGTCGGGATGCTTCATTCATTGGCTTGCTAGGTTCGTGAACAACGTCACATCACACTATGATTTTTGGTTAAGTTGCGTGCTACGGTGAGAGTTACGGCTCGCTAATGACTACCCGGCTTTAAAGTTATCGTTCTCTGTCTCGATCTGTCAATGTCTCTTAGCTCCAGTTTTACAGGTTTGGTTTCACTTCAGCGAGGATAGTGCGTTTCAATATCTGCTTCGGGCGTTTCAGTCGGTCTCTCATAATGACCAGCTATTCCAGCCAGCCAGCAGCCAGACCAGAATAATGGACCGGACCACGGCTAGATCCGTCCCTTTCTAACCTATTAACAATATCATTTTGCCGGGTAAATTTCTACTTCACGACAATAACTTCAAAATGAATACGGTAAAATATGATTAGGATCCAGATTAAACCAGCATGTTTGTTGCAGGCGTCTCCCTCCCGCGCTCTACGCTGTACGCTCACTACCTGCGTCACTGCAATACGCACCGGCTCGACCCCGTGAACGCGGCGTCATTCGGGAAGCTGATTCGCTCGGTAAGTTAATTACTTGCCTCCTGATTACTTACACATTGGTGATTAATACAAACAGTAGTCTTAACGTGTAATTCAACCGCTTTTTAAAAAAAAATACCAATCAGAACATCGCATAAACATGCAAAGATGCAATAAAAGACAGCACGTGTCAGTTTATCTTGTTGTGATTGGTATTTTTTTCAGAAGCGTTTTAAATTCGTACTTGTCAGAATTACACGATAACAGCCTTACTAATAAAAAAAGTTATTCACGATTTAACTTATAAAGTGTTTTTTGTCCTTTTCATACATCGAGTAAATGTCAAATGTCAAAGCAAGACAAAACATTGTATAAGGTTATCCGTGAATAACTTCTTTTATTAGTAAGGCCGTTAGACTGCTGTTAAACTGCTGAAATCTCTTCAAACATTTCTGTCGGCGTTTCGATAAAACAGAAATTAAAAAAATTGTTTTCAAAACCGTAACGTGTGACATGTCTAATGAAGGGGCTTCTTGCGAGGATGTCAAATATGTAATTTGTAATAAACCTGATAAGCTTAGTTAAAAAAATATTTAAGAAAATAGACAAAACATTTTTTAGCGGTCAGCAGATATGTCGCCGCGACACGGGCTACCCTGCAACGATCGTGAAGTATTAACCAGTGTAAAAAAAAATGTCGACAAATGTATCGCAAAAAGAATTTAAAGAATTTATTTAAAATCAAAGCCAATTTGATTTGAGATCTCGTCGTTCTTTGGGGAAATGTGCCCACCTCTTATCCCCACAGAGGGGTCGGTTACTGTAGTAACCTCCCACCTAAGTTGCCATGGCACCATTCCCCCACCTGTACTCTTGTAATTTACCAAGTTTGTGTGGAGACCTGTCAATCACTGAAGACCGAAGGTTTACGTAACGTAACGTATTCGGGAAATTAGTTTGTTTTCATAGATTTTGATTTGTAAAGGGGTCAGAATCAGCTCGAAATGGCACTTCGCCAGTTTCTTCTTCGTGAAACGTTTTACGTTTTAAAAAACGTAAAACGTTTCAACAGAAGATCAGGAGTTCTATTGCTTTTCGTGTTGAATCAAATAGTTTAGTAAAAGAATGGGCTAAGTCGAGTAGGACTCCCGCACCGAGGGTTCCGCACAAACAGCATTTTTTTGTAAAGGAACTCCAAATTTAACGCTTTCAGATTTTTCTCTTTTACTTGTGCTATAAGACCTTGCTTCGTGCCAAATTTCATGATTCTAGGCCAACGAGAAGTATCCAATAGGTTTTGACTCCCTTGCTGATATAAAAAAAAATCAGCAAAACTGCGATATATACCTGTGCGGTATCTTTTGATTGAGTTGACCTATAAGTTTCTTTATTTCACAACTTTAGGAGACCATAGTACTGATTAATGGATATTCAACTACCTCTAAGCGTTCTTGAGAAAAATGGCCTTGACAGACGGAAAACGAAGTGATCATAAGTGTGTCGACACGCCATGGCCGAAAACGCGCAGAAGTTCCGCTACTGAATTTTTCTTTCCTAAATTGAACCTTACGTGATTAACAATAGCATTGCAGGCGTAATCACGCCGAACTTTTGACCCTTAGGGTTTCTATTTTTCCTTCTATGGTACGGATCCCTAATCCTATGGTGCTCATATTCCTCTTTTTATAATGCTAAATGCTTAGTTAACTACTTTCAAGCGAATATTTAAAATACTACTCAAGCAAAAAATTCAAAATAATTGTGTTGTATTTTTAGTTTTATCTTGTACTAGCTGACCCGGTGAACTTTGTACCACCTAAAATTTGATTGTTAAATAAGTAAGGTACATACCGTAAAGTGTTGCGTTGACGAGAAAATAAGTAATAAAATGTTGGTCGATCTCACTATTCTCGAAATCCCCTCTTGGCCCTCCTATTCGTTCTGTTATAAAAGTCGTTAGTAATTAACATGTCGGTAAGTGGAAGAGATCCTCTACTAACGCCATCTATCCTTTGCGTAGTATCTAAATGCACCGCACAGCTGTGGAACACAAAGTTCGCTAAGTACCAACAAAGAAGTTAAATGTATTACCTCAATCAAATCAATGACAAAGGAGTTTGAATCATCTGTTCATCAAATCAGATGGCTACCTACACCATCTAGCGATAGAAAGCTGAGACTTCTCCACTTCTTAACATAATTAGATTTTTTGGCCGTTTCTCTGCGTTTTTCCATATTTTATTTTTACCTTAACCTCCTCCGGACTGAGGAGAATGAATGTTAATAGGAATATAGGAATAACTCAAACTGGTCGGGCTATTTCAGAGATTTAAGACTAACGTACAGCGATTCATTTTTGTAAGTATAGATGTCACTGTAAGATTGTCAAAACCGTTATTTGATAAACTAACGTTTTTTTCCTCGTTAGCTGGTAACTATCGACAGATAGTAAACTGTAGCTACTGCTTACTATGTGACGGAAGTGAAGGCCCCGTATAGTCTTCGTGTTAGGTTGACATGTAAGAACAAAAGAAACGTAAATTGTAAACACTGTTGGTCTGGTTTACGGTGACATCGATATCTCGTGATATCTTGTAGCCCCTATACAGACGGAATCACGGTTAGTTTTTGATTTAGTTTATTGTTGTTAAGGATCCTAACTAGGGATATGACTTGAACTGTAGTCTGTCGAAAGGTTTTTATAGGCGTTAATGGGGTTAAAAACTGCCTTTTGCTCACTTGAGATGTCGCCAGTTTTGAGTGTTCCATGAATTTGACAGTTCTCCTTACTAATTATGTAAACAAACCAATTGGTTTATGAATAATTTCTTATAATGACTCTTTGTGCAGCTGTTGATTGCAAAAATACGGGGATTAATTTATTCCCCAAAGAAGCTAAAAGAAGAAAACTGTGGGAGAAAGCTCTTCGTAGAAAAAAATGGTCTTCCTTTATTCGGTACTTGAAACCTGAAACAACATATCGATAATTTGATACCTATGCATAATCTGTCTTAGTAATATCCTAAAAGACAAAGATATCAAGATTCAATGCTCTCTTACCTTTGTGAAAACTCTTGAATATGGCGCCTAGACAGACCTGGAAGATTAGTGCTGGCATTCACATCCCTGATCTCTTCTAAGTCAGGAATAACGGGAATCTCATCCTCAAGTTCTACTTCAACTCCGACAAGGTTATTCCTGTCATACGCCTGTAATACATAACAAAAAAATGGACTTTACAAAAAAAAACGCAACATAACCTTTAAATCATAACAATGCCAGTTTTTAATTTACCTTTATACTAAAGCTGCTTTTTTACCAATGGCAGACGCTCTCCGTTTTCTAAGCTCGTCTTTTAACTTAGCTACACTACAGGTCGAATACATTTTTATCGTGATATATAATATTTAATACTTTAGCAAACAACAACAAATAGACAATATGGCGGTTCTAAAGAACACTCAACAGTGCTGCCATCTACGACGAGCATTGCAGGCATATGGTAATCTCGTGTGTATTCACAGGACGACGGTCGCGTTCTCGGAGCTAGATGGCTGCGGCCGCGGGGTGCGGGGCCAGGGGGCGGTCTGTTTCTCAGTCTGTTTGATGTGGTTTAGTTTAGTTATGCGCTGTTGTCAACAATGGTTATGTACATTCCACATCGACAGGTGTTCATCGGCCTGCGCACCCGCCGCCTCGGTACGCGCGGCAACTCGAAGTACCACTACTACGGGATCCGGGCGAAGCCGAACGCGGCCGGCAGTCCGCAGCACGCCGACACAGCCGACACTGCCGAGGAGAAGACCGATGACAGTCAGGTGAGTGACGTCATCGTGATTATCTCATCTCATCTCAGCTTATCTGGGCCCCATGACACAAAACTTGACAGTTGTATAATTCTACAAAATAGTTAAGTGGTCAACAAAGTTACGTATTACAATAATTACAAATATAAAATCAACAAAATTTGTACTCTATTTTTAAAAGCGATCCGTGGTCTAATGGGTTTTACGTTTGCTTCTCACACTGGAGGTGCAGGTTCGAATCCTTACTGTGTACCAATGAGATAATTAATTTATCTATTAATTTATTTTGACCCTTTAGCTTTTCTGCTGTGCGGAAAAGAAAAAATAATGACATAACAATTAAGGCAAATGTTGTTTCCCCACAAATGCCCACAATAGGATCTTACTCTGGGAGACGTCTGGCATAAAAATTAAGTTTTAGGGTATACCCAAGTTTACAGGTTAAGTACATTACCGGACGTTCAGTGTTTCGGATGACACATAAGGGGATACCTCGTCGGAAGTGGCGGTTCCTCCCACCCAGTGGGAGGCACCGCCTCCACCACAAACGAGCCCTTAGGCCTAATTATGTACAGGTACATACACTAGTTTATCTACACACATATCATAAGCTCTCTTTGATGTGTTCAGGAACCGCATGTTTGACCGGCATTGTGGCTCTGCAGTTGTTTAGCTTGTTCTGTAGCACCAACTTCACAGACAAACTAGGGGCGGCACGTAGGCGGGCGTCGGCGTTCGAAATTTGAATGTCATAATATGACTAAATATTGATACATTAAGGTCATAATATATATATTCATTCTTTCTTTACATTTAAGTTGCGTATCCCCTAGGCAAAAGTAAATTTTTGGTATTGTTGGAGTAGTTTTTTTATGATTTATTATTTTCTACTTTCATCATAAATATAAACCCTTTTCAAACTCGGTTTTAAAAGATTGTATCCACTCTATGTATGTATCGTGTCCCGAACGCTCGGAAATACGACCCTTGGCGAAGATTTCTATGCGCTTTATTAGTTTAGGAGGACTGTACTGCCCCACGCTGCATTAGGAATCTCAGTACAAAGCTACATTACTCTAGGTTCACTGGTTTAAGCTGTGTCAGGTCAGTTAGTCAAATAGCGTTTTGTTAAGTAAGTGTCTCTATGGTAGAGATAAACTACGATAACATGGTGCGCGCCTGAATAATCAAAATCGAAATCAAAATCAAGAATTTCTTTATTTCAGTAATTTTACATCACAGGTCGTGGGACGTCCCTGTTAAGTTCACAATAACCTCTGTTAGGGGAGACCGCTCCTTCCAAATTGGAACATTATCGACTTACTTAATAAACCAAGTAGGTAATAGTAAGTAGGGTTCTAAGTATGTACCTATCTATGCATATAGTTTTAATTTTCATAGAATTCATTGTAAACGCAGGTCTTACTCCGCTCAGCTGTAAGTTATCTGTATGTCTGTTTTATGTGGTACAATAAAGAAATTACAAACCAAAAAATTAAACTGTATGTTGTTTACAAATAACTTAGATAATTTGTGTGATATACTTAAATAAATTAGACATTAATTATAACATGAATTAGGAATGAACATTGTGTAATTATTCGCAAGAGCCATTTTCGCGCCGTGTTTTCACAACTTGTGTTTTTTACAAATCTGTCACTGACTTTTTTAGTATCTAGAATTATAAATATGTGCGTTTTGTGTGACAGGGCCATGATCTCACCTCATCTCGTTTTCTCTTTCCCATGTCCGCGAAAGCACTGACTCTGATTGAATGATATACTTATTTAATCTCGTATAGCATCTCCAACCGACTCAACGACCTGACCCACAGGAGGCCCGCGAACATGACGTCCTCGACCAACAGCCAGCAGCGTCACCCCTCGGCTGCGCACCGCATCGCCAGTACTTGGGAGCCGTGACTCCGCCCGAGCCGCCCGAGCTCATACTGACGACCATACCGGACGATGTGCCGCCTGGCGCGCCCGCCGCGCTGCGACGTCATTACAGGTACTAGAATAGACAGTAGCCAGGTGACGTCACTACATGGTGTATAGAAGTAGTGGTTAGTGACGTGACGCCGCCCGAGCTCATACTGACGACGTTTTGTACTATAAAAGGCAGGTCATTTATATACACTAAAAATAGGAACGGTCCAACAATTGAACCCTGTGGCGCGCCTATTTTGACTGTAGATCCCAGTGACATTGTGAGGTTTATTTCAATTCCTAGAATTCAATTTTCTAGATAGGGACTGATCAAATTTAGGACTCCGTCTCTAACTCCATAATGTTCCAGCTTTCTTAGCAGCGTCTCGTGATCGACGCAGTCGAATGCTTTAGATAAGTCACAGAACACCCCAATAGCATCCTGCGACGCCTCCCAAGCCCCACACACGTGATGTAGGAGAGCAACTGCAGCGTCGGTGTTCGAACGCCCCTTAATAAACCCGAACTGTTGATTATGGAGTAGATGGTTCAGATTAAAATGAGAAGGATTTGATTAAGTATTATCCTTTCAATTTTTTTACTGAATACCGGAAGTAAAGACAAAGGCCTGAAGTTACCGGGATCCTTTTCATCTCCTGACTTAAATAATGGTATAATTTTACTATGTTTCATTAAATCTGGAAATACACCCTGATCAACACAAGAATTGAATAAAAATGCTGGTTAGGTGCCAAAATTTCGATTATAGAACTACACAACTTTTAGCTTTAATTTTTTCAAAAGTTTAAATTACTACCTGCCTTATAATTACCCCAAAAACCCCGAAAAAGCTCGATAAATACAGTTTATACATACATATTTACATAGAAGTTGTCGTGTCGTTGAAGGGACATTTCCTAATAAGTGAGCGTATCTCCACGGGCATACTATCTAACAAAAATCATCTTTCATGCTTCACACAAACAGTGGTTGGAGTAGGGTTCACATTCTATAACACAAGCTCCAGAGAGGGCATCCTTTTTTGGTTTAACGCAAGCCATATTGTTTTTCTCTTTCGGCTCTTTCTTTGAGACGAAATCTTTTTGAGACAAACAAGATGCCAGCTCTCGACCTCAAATTCCCTAGTACGAAAATAAAATGAAATAAACTTGTGTACTTATCAATTCTGTTTTTAATACCTCCTTCAACAGTCTGCTGCCCTGGTACTTCACAACCACAAAGCTCAATCAACACACTTTATACCCCACACCATAGAGATATTAAGTTGAGCTAAAGTAACGGAAATCAATAAAGGTATCATGGACCCATAGACCAACTAAAATAGTTGTGCCATGGGACAAATTTTTTCAAAGTACTACAAGATGACACAACTAGTTGTGCTATGCAGTTGAGCTATGGGTCGACGGGACTTCACGTCACTACATGGTATAACGGCAGTAGTTAGTGACGTGACGCCCGCGCACCCGAGCTCATACTGACGACCTTACCGGACGATGCGCCGCCTCGCGCATCTGCCGCACTGCGACATAATTACCGGTACTGCATAGTAGCCACGAGAAGAAGACGCGTGTCTGAAACATGGGCTCGCTGCGCTCAGGTGTTAATATAGTCTAGTATCCATTGTTTCGTTTGGGATTTAATGGTGACACAGTCCAATGCTTTATCCCCTTTTGCATGATCCACTCCAATTGACAGGTCAACGATGTTTCCTCACATATAGTTCCTTAGCGTAATATCTTAGAAATGGTGATGACTGGTGTGGAGAATCAAATTTAAGAACAACCCTTTTTGGGAACATAAGGTTTTTTAATTAAGTTCCCAGATTGAGTATTTTTTATTTATTTTTTATTTACCTGAAACTTCACACTCCACAACCCACGAAGAAACATCCGAGGACATCAATTGAAGTGGTCGTAAGCGATTCCTCGGGCGAAGATACCTCAATCTGACCCTTCTTCCCTCCTTCCTTCTCCCGAGGATGATGTTTGTCGATAAGAACCAGGATAGGATCCAAACTAGTCTGCCTGTCCCCCAGGGCGCACGGAGCGGAGTTCCTCGAAGCGGTCGCGGCGCTGGACACGGAGGCGGTGGAGCGTGCTCGCCGACAGTTCTGGCGACGGCCGCCACCGGACCTGTGTCGGCGGGTGCTCTGCAAGCTCGCTGCTAAGAAAGAGGTACACAAAACATACTGTACGCCAAACGTTAGAGCTCTCGCTCGCTTCAGCAGGACTGTGACGGACGCTATGACGTCATCTTAACTTTGGCGAGTAGTTCTTACAACGAGCACAACGACCTTTGTGGCGTTGCGGTTCTAAGCTCTCGGCTGGGATGGATGGATGAAAAATAAAACCCCAGGTCTTGGATGTTTATGTGTGTGATGTCGCTGTTTCTGGTTCCCACGACTCACATCCTGGTGTGGGGCCAGAAGCAGGGTATAGGTATGTGCCTGTATATATAATAACCTTGGACACTATTTACACACATTGATCTAGCCCCAAACTAGGATTCCCTGTATCTTGGGTACTAGACAACGATTCATATACTTATGATACCATGACTAGGGTACAAACATCCGTTCTCATCAAACAAATATTTGCCCCCACCGGGACTCGAACCCGGGACCCTTGGCTTCGTAGGCAGGGTCGCTGCCGACTCGGCCATTCGGGTCGTCCCGACTCGGCCATTCGGGTCGTCCCGAATATAAATGTCTGTTTTGTTATAAAACACACCTCTATGCCTGCCAAGCTAGAGAGCGCGGTTTCGATTCCTGGCCGGGGAGAAAGATAGAAAAATCCCTAGATCTTTAGTTGATTTGTGACATCCGGACCCGCCTGACGAAAGACCGAGAGGGATATTGTGGAGTGGCACTAGAAGAAGACTAAATATAAAGCGAACCCTAATGTAAGGCCAGTCTGTTCTCCATCTCCAGTGATAATTATATCGCATTCCTGGGAAAAAAATAATGTTTTGAAGAGTGGTTGCTTACTTCTGACTGTAACTTAAATTCAAAAGAAAACAGGTTATGTGAAAGGATATAAAACAGAGCTACTGAAGTTAGCCCGTATATAAATATGTGTCACCAGGTGGCGCAATGGCTGCACAACGCCGAGTTGGCGTTGCACCAGCGAGCTGTGGACCTGCTCCTGCCTCATGTGCTCAGTCCCATTCCGCCGCATCTGACGCAGGTAATGTCTGTCACTATCAGTGAGGGTCCACTGCAAGAGGCTTCAGGTCGTGAGGAGGTGTGAAATGAAAGGATATCTATGTTCTCAACCAAGGTAGTTTATTGAATCAGATGTGTTTCAAACGTCCGAAATAAACTAACATTTCACAAGTTATGATTCGCAAGCAACCCCCTCAGCTGCCGCGGTCCCCGTGGCTGAATGCAGATCGCTCCCACACTTCTTTCTACCCTCCAAATCGCGTCATATTTATTTGCAATGCACCATCAAACATTACACCACACCAAAACTCTTGTCAATATTTTACAAAATAACTCACCACACCACACCACCTCGTAAACAATAGTAAAAGCGCCATTCCGCGCCCCAAATTGTTGGTTGCGAACAATTTTAGCAGGACCTAAACTAAACTGCCCTGCTTTTTCATAGTATTCTTAGTACAGAAAAGTAGGACAGTTCAGTTTTGGTCCTGCTTTAACTTCTTGAATACCACCGGGGCGCCACGCCACGCCACTTTTCCGTTAAAGGTTTTAAATTTCATCACCATGGCATAAGGCGACCTATATCATTTTCTGTTTGACAATGGTTGATAAACTATATTCAATAGATAAATAAATAGGTAAAAAATAACATAGTATATATTATATATAGTAGTTAAAAAGATGACTCAGTGTTCCTTGAAAAGTAATTAGATATTTATAAGATATGTATACAAAACTTTAGGACTGTAATATGTCGAATCAAGCACTAATATTATCAAAGACTAAATTGCTTATTTAGGGTTCATAATTCCATGGTGCCAAACGGGACCATATTACTAAGCTTTTGGTGTCCTACCGTCTGTCCGCAGCAGGCTGTATCTCATGAACCTTACTAGGAAGAGAGTTGAAATTTTTACAGAAAATGTATTCTTCATCAACGAATAAAAACCACACGCAATCAAAAAATGTAAAGGACCCCATTTATGTGTTGCCGTTTATATTGGCGTGACGTTGTAGTATCTGGGGTTCCCACGATACCTGATGTGTGCCTGGCAGCTGGTATATAATACAGTATTTGACTGCTAGTCAAAATAGAGACTTTTTAGGAACTGTCAAAACGATTATTTTGTTCACGAGTTCTATGAATTACTAACTTGTGACGTCATAGTCAAATGCTGTCTGTTTAACACAAAATTTAGTTTATAGAATACAAATGCTGGATATATATAATGCTGATATTTCAAAACGTTTTTGTTGAAGTAGATACAGCTTGAGACACATTTCTAGATTTATTGAAGTACCTCGTAAAATACTGTATTGTTTGTTCACTAGTCGATCCGCAACTTCGCCAAGAGCCTCGAGTCGGCGCTGTCGAACGGTTCGTGCGGAGCGCCCGCTGCCGCTGCCAAGGCGCTCGCTGCCGCCGCCGCTGCCCTGGCTGCCGCGCTGCGCCGCTACACCAGCCTCAACCATCTGGCGCAGGCGGCGCGTGCCGTGCTCACCAACACCAACCAGATACAGCAGGTATACGCTTTTACCAAAAGCTCCTCGATACTATTCAAAGCTTACCAACACATACTAAGTTACCAACACAACTAGGCGCATGACAGGTAAGCGTTCATTGGAATTACGGAGGCAACACCGGAACGGTGATTGATTTCTTGAAGTACATGCTATTGAATTGTTCTTACAGGTACATACGTATATGTTGCAGGAGCCGCAAATGCAGCCTGTCATGCGCCTAGTTGTGTTGGGCAGGTATTAAATTTAAAGTAAATTATGTTTGAAGGGATATTACTCAGTGTCACATTATCTAGAAGACATAAATCCTCTGGATAAATTTTTCGTTCTTCCATTGGATATCTTAAAAATAAACATAATTGAAATCACAGATACTATTATACTATGTGAAATCAAGGTATTATCTGTATGTATAAAATCGTAGGCTGACTGGGTGGAATCAACGCAGAGCCCACACCGCTGGAGCTAGAGACTTGAAATTTTGCACATAGATACGTTGTATAGTGTAAGCATCCACTGACGACGGATTTTTGTAAATTCCACCCCTAAGGGGGTCAAATACGGAGTGAAAGTTTGTATCAAAATCCGTCAGTTTTGGAGTTAGGATCTTCAAATGTTGTATTTAGCCTGACCAATAAAAATTAATGGACACGTGTATCAGAGATTTTGAAAATTCTACCCCCGAAGGGGTGTAAACGGGGATGAAGTTATGTAATTATACAAAGTCTTTAATTTTCAACGCAGGATCTAAAGTAAAAGGGAAGTGGATTTCCTATGAGGTCTAGAGAAGCACTACGTAAGAATATTTAAAAATTCACCCTCTGAGGGCATGAACCGGGAGTCGAAAGTTTGTATGAAACAACAAGATGTTAAGACTATTTTATTCGAAACTTCACAGAAATACCGTAAACAATAACTGTATAAACAAGTGTTTCTGGTTGTTTTTCAAAATGTAACCCCTAAAAGGGAAAATGGGGTGAAAGTCTTAAAATGAACATGGGTATTGTTTGTATGGTTTATCGGGTCGCCGATTACGAAAACAACAACGATTTTAAAATCCAACGTTGTGGACGTGAAATACCAGTGTTAAAAGTTATCTGTATAATAAAATCGTAAGTTGACTGACTGCTATCAACGCAGAGCCCGAACCGTTGGACCTAGAGACTTGGAATTTTACACATAGATACCTTGCATAGTGTAGGCATCCACTGAGGACGGATTTTTGGAAATTCCCCCCCCTAAGCGGGGAATATAGGGGGTGAAAATTTGTATGAAAATCCGTCAGTTTTGAAGTAAGTATCTTCAAATATTGTATTTAGGCTGACGATTAAAATTTAATGATCGCGTGTATCCGCGTTTTTGAAAATTTTACCCGCGAAGTGGTGAAAACAGGGTTGAAATTGTGTATAAAAAGTTTTTAATTTTAAACGCAGAGCCAAAACCGCTAGATTTAAAGTAAAAGTCAAAGGTCTAGAGGTGCACTAAGAGGCTTTTTTCCAAAATTACCCCTGAGAGGTTGAAACGGAAGTCCAAAGTTTGTATGGGTAAATATTAATTAGACTACTTTATTCGAAACTTCACAGAAGTACTGCTAATGATAAAAGTGTCGGACGGCGCACAAAAAAGGAGTCGAAGCCTTGAATATGAGTTTGCCGGAGCTATGAAATAGTAAAAACAAAATGGGCGGCATGACAGTATTGCTTGTGGTAGATGTTCGCCAGACTTTACCGATAGTGCCAAAAGGAACGCGCGCAAAAGATCTTTCCTATGGCCGTCAATTAAAGTGCTTAAACTTACTCAAAACATGAGAGTACATCTCAGAGGTGCAGTTTCTGCCGGTAGATTTTCAGATCTTCTTCAAATCGGAAACGGCACTTTTCCACAAATATATGGCTTGATATAAATAACCTACGAGATTCTACGGTATCAACAGTTGAGAAATTTATAGAAAATGGTTATCGTGATTTTAAATATATTAAAGACAAACCGATGGAGTGGTTATGCAAGAGAGCCATTTTGACTCATAAAAATGACCAAGCCTATCAACGAAGTGTTGATGAAGTCATTCCAAGGTGGAGAAATGATATATAATTCTGTTGATACTATGGTCGATATGCACGAGTCAGTAAATTATCCTGTTCAATTTCTAAACTCTCTTATTCCGCCAGGTCTTCCGTGTCACAGGCTTATGTTTCGTGTAGGTTCATGTTGCGTAGAAATATACACCCTCCAAAATTGTGCAATGGACTTCAAGTAACAGCTCTCATCCGCAATGTAATTGAGGCCAAAATATTAACTGAATCTGCCAGAGGAGAAGCAGTTTTCATGCCGCGTCCTCCCAAATGACCTCCGCTTGACTTCAAAAGATTGCAGTTCCCCGTCGGGGTTTGTTACGCGATGACTATTAATAAGTCACAGGGACAAACTCTACAATTTGCTGGAGTTGATTTGCGGCAAGATTGTTTCTCCCATGCCCAATTTTATGTGGCATGCTCACGTGTGAGCTCTGCCACTAGCCTGTTTACTTTAGTGCCAACTTCCAAGTTAGTCAAAAATATTGTTTATAATGAAATACTGTAATGTCAAATATCAGAACGGGTATAAATCTTTTCTATTAATTTCTCAACTGTTGATACCATATTACATAACGCATATGTAATTTGTATCAAGCCATCTATCTGTGGAAAAGTGCCGTTTCCGGTTTGAAGAAGATCTGAAAATCTACCGGCAGAAACTCCACCTCTGAGATGTTTTGAGTAAGGGGAAATAGCCATCATAAACAAAACTGTAGGTAATTTTTTTACAAGAATTCATATCTAGGAAAATGCATTACTCTACGTGGTCGTAGTCGCGAGTAAAAGCTAGTTATTTATAAGTATTGCCTTTGAAAAAGAGCTACCTCACAGTTTCTTATGCGTTATTCTCTGAAAAGTGTTCTGCTTTTGGAATGAACATAGTATTAAATGAAGGACTTGCTCTTAGAGATAAGTAATTATCCAACAAAATAAAGAATATTTTGATTGATTTGAATGATTGTTGAAGTCCTGATTGTCCGTCAACGTTGGGAAGATGCAGGCGCTAATCACAGGCCATACAACCCTTCGACCATCGCTCCAGCTCCAAGGTCAGGACATCATGTGGTCTCCGCAGGTCACCATGAAGCAACATGTCGACAACGTCTTGAACCAGCTCAAGGTGGCACGCGCCAAGCTTCGTCCACTCCTCGACTCCAGCCTCCCTCTGAGGGCGAAGCTCGGGATCTACAAGTGCTACATGAGATCCCGCCTCATCTTCGCGGCCCCAGCATGGTACGCCCTATGGGACGTACGTACGGTACGACGTACGTACGTACGTCCCATAGGACGGACGTACGGTACGACGAACAAACGGAGACTCCGAGCCCAAGAGAATCTCTCTCTGCGTACCCATCGTCGGCGCCTCCCGCTACCTGAGGAACGCGACGATCCAGAGGGACCTTAGATGGGAATCTGTGGACCAGTGGGCCTACCGCCCAATCCCCATCGGCTTGATCCCGATACCGACGCTTGAATTGACTTGCCGTATCGTCATAATGATAAAGTTCATTCTTGCACGAAGCTGTCAAAATGAAGCCGTCACTGATGTCGACGGGGCTTGCGCGGTAGGCCCACAGTTTGTCCAGAGGCTGGTGAAGGGCATGTTCGCGCGTGCGGAATTGCGGATGCGTCAAGCTCCCCGCAAATCCGTGAACCGGCACCGTACCACGCGCGCCCGCCCGACCTCCGCCGCCTGCCACGCGACCAGGTTGCCTAGCCGGCGATCATCCAACGGAACACCTCCAGTGAGAAAATCACCACCGCCCGCGAGGGCCCCCCGATGACCTGTCCACAGGAGTGGACAGAGGCACTTCCTCAGGAAGAGATCCGATGATCTGCCCCTGACTCCCTATGCCCCAGAAAGAGTCCGTGAGAAGATAACTTGACTCGACGACCTGTAAGCATCTAGGTCGACTGGTTTTAGCAGTGCGTCGTCTGTTTTGTCCCCGTATTCCCGTAACTCCCACATAACCGGTACTATTTCTCGCGTCGCAGATGCAAGCGGATCTCAGCCGCGTGGATTTCCGCGTGGTGCGCGAACAAGCAGCGTGGGCGTGCTCGTGCGGGAGCGCTGCCACTGCGCGCCGGCTCGAGGCTGACTTCAAGGTACAGTACTGTACAAGCCTTGGTCCGCAATGACTGCACTGCTGGCCACACTATGAAGGACTCGAGCTTAGCTTAGCTTCGCTCTCGGCCTATAAGCTTGGTCACCATTGCAGCCTTTGATGTCCGCGCTATAAAAGCCGAGACCGTCAGCTTGTCCATCAAAGGCTGCAATGCTGATCGCGCTGTGTAGGCCTTGAGCTGCGCTGTGCTGCGCTTTCGGCCACCAACAGTGCGATCAGCAACGCAGTCTTTATAGACCGCGACAGTAATGTACTATTAATAAAACAGACGTACAGAAAACTTATAATAGATATGTTGCAGGCAATTTGTATGATTCAGCATTTTACAAACGGCGTTGTCCGTTTACAAACGCGCGCTGCTATTTAATATGCCGAAGGCAAATTGACACTCCTTTATGTTTTTAGTATGTTTTGTTGTTCTACATGTTCAACCTAACACGAAGGATAAACGAGGCTTCGCCTGGCTCACCCTCTTTACCCTTCACCTAAGCTACCGCAGCGTTTTGCCCTGAGCATTTGCTATTTTAATTTCAATTTGCAATTTGCCTTCGGCATATTACATAGCAGCGCGCGTTTGTAAACGGACGACGCCGTTTGTAAAATGTGGAATCTTACAATTTGCCTGCCACAGATACACCGTGTTCAAATGCGGGCTTATCTCTAGCGAGAGATTTCTTCCAGTGAACCATGAATCTAATGGGTTAGGTGTATAGCTGAGCGGGGGAAGACCTGCTTCTTCCTCTCCCCCTTATTTACACCCACGAGGGGACTGGGCAACATATCTTTTCTCCATTTTTCTGTATCCAATGCTTTGATTTTTGACAGTTTTCATAACTTTTGTTAGATGTCACTATTTTGACGGTTGTGATGATTTTTGCGATGATGCGGTGACTATTGTCACTAGCGAGCATTAGTGACTGGCTAAATGCGGACTCTTCTGTACCCCTGTCACTCCGTAAGGGCACGCCATGATTTTACACTTTTTCGCAGCTCCTTAGCAGCACTCTCTGTAACTAGTACATATTGTCCCCTCCCCCTCCCCCAGGCTACGCTGGGCCGCGGCGCCACCCTCGAGCAATGGGCAGCGTGGCTGGAGGCCTGTGTGCGCACCGCACTAGCGCCACACGAGCGCCGGCCGGACTACAGCGCCAGAGCCCGGAGGTTGCTTCTCGACTGGAGCTTCTACTCGTCGCTGGTGATAAGGGAACTTACCTTGAGGTAAACACATCAGCATTATGAAGACCAGCTGGTGCATGAGTTAGGATTTGTTTTGTTTTGTTCGTTTGTTCGCGCCGTCTACGTCACAATTCACAAAGGCAGCCTGTGCAGCCTTTGGATTGCCTCTTCGTCAGCAGAGTGGACATTTGCAGTCTGTCCTTGATCAACCATAGAGGACAGTCGTCGAATGCCATAACTCATCCACCAGTTGGTCTAGGGAGGTAGGCCTGCGTGCGCACGAGCGCAGTTCAGAAGTGCTAGGGCTAGGAGGCTGCTGTTAGACTGCAGCTTCCCTGGCGATCGGGGCACCTACCTTGAAGTGCGGAATGGACACATCAAATGGTTAACGAACGGGTTTCCAAAATTACCAAAGGCTTCACCCCGAAATATTAAGGCTCAGGTAAAATTGCAATTCACTGTAATTCTGGAGAAAGTCACCAGCTCTTAAAAGAAAGTCTACGCAAAGATGAGGTGTCCTTCCACACCTTCACTCGCAAAGACTAGAAGAAGTCGAAAATTGTTGTATGCGGTCTACCTGCGTGTGATACTGAAGATGCTTAATAAAGCTGGATTCCTGGGATTCGCAGGAGTGAGCATAATTAAACTTGAAGTCATCTGGACCGGAGTCCGAGTTTCCCCCTCTGTTAGTCCAACTGCCAGCGGGAGCTGACTTAGTGAAATTCATGAAAATCAAGTTCACTGCGTGATACAGATCCAGTAATTCCATCCTAACAACTCAATCTTTCCGCTGTCAACGCTTCGGGCACTCGTCGTGGAATTGCATGGAATCTACTTCCAAGGTGTGTCAAGTGTACTGAAAACTATGATACAAAATCCTATTAAATGTCCTATTAAACAACGTACTGAGGCAGTCCAATGCTGCAATTGCCAAGAGAAGCACCCTGCTAACTACAGTGTATGTAAGAAAAGAGTCCAATATCTGAAACAGCAAAAATCATCGAACGACATAGTGAAGAAAGACCACCAAACAAGTGTGACTAAGATATTATAAGGATGCAATTAAAAATAAGCCTTTCGAGGAAATCCCTAAAATCCCTGATATCCCCCATACCACTACTAAGGGCAACGAAAATGTATTCGACCAAGTTACTTGTGAAATGCTTGATATGTTGTCTGTAATCAGAACCATTAAAAATAAGTTAGTGTCCTGCTCTTCTCCGTTGGAGAAAGTAATTCTTGTATTGAAACACCTAGGTCATTACGTTTTATAGAAATGAACTACGTCTATTCTACTGGAATGACGATGGTGTGCGAACGAAGCTTGCTGAACTAACCGGTCTTGTTATCAATGATTTAGACTTCTAGCCATTTGTGAGTCGAATATTAGCAAAAGCGTGCCTATAGAAATTCCAGGGTTTGTTTGTTACCGTGAAGATAAACATGTTAGTGGTGGTGGACAAGGTGTGGCTCTTAAGATCTGACATAAAACACACTCATAATTTCATAATTTCTTTATTGCACACAAATAATTATATTGACAAGATATTTATTAAAATAGTGTACAAAGGCGAGCTTATCTCTAACAAGAGATTTCTTCCAGCAAACCATGTCAGGATGAGATAGATTAATCACAGAGCACGGGTAGACCGATGTGTACAACATACCTTAAATTACAACTCAATAAACTACATACATAAAATATACATCCTAAATATAAATAAATATTTAATATACATAGTCAGGTCATAAGTTCTGTCACACAATAAAAACTTTTGAATTTAGAACGCTGGCCACAAAAAAGTTTATTGAATTCGAATTTCGAATTTTTCATGAAAATAAAAATGTGTACTTTTTAGAATTTTCCTCATTTTTAAATATGGATTGGACACTTAAAGAAGACCGTGTCGCAGTTATTGCGTTGCATCGTTGCGGTTACGCGCCAATTCAGATTTTCGACTTACTGAAAAATTTGAATATAACCAAAAGATTCGTTTATCGTACCATAAAACGATACAATGAAGACTCTAGTGTAGATGACAGGTCAAGAAGTAGTCGCCCTCGCTCTGTTAGGACTCCAGCAGTGATAAAAGCTGTGAAGGCGCGAATTCAAAGAAATCCCATACGTAAGCAGAAACTGTTGGCCCTTCAGATGGGGTTAAGCAGGACCACGGTGAAAAGGGTGTTAAATGAAGACTTAGGGCTTAGGGCATATCGAAGAAAAACAGGACATCGTTTGGACGCTCGTTTAATGAACCTGAGACTGAAGAGATGCCGCGCTTTGTTGAAGCGGTACGCGGGAAAAAAGCATCGGGAAATTCTTTTTTCGGATGAAAAATTTTTCACCGTGGAAGAGAGCTACAACAAACAAAATGATAAGGTATACGCACACAGCAGTGAAGAAGCGAGCAACCGTATTCCGCGTGTCCAACGAGGTCATTTTCCATCCTCGCTCATGGTTTGGTTGGGAGTCTCTTATTTGGGCTTAACTGAGGTAGATTTTTGTGAGAAAGGCGTAAAAACGAATGCAGTTGTGTATCAAAATACAGTCCTCAAGAACCTTGTGGAACCTGTTTCTCATACCATGTTTAATAACAGGCACTGGGTATTCCAACAAGATTCTGCGTCAGCTCATAGAGCGAAAAGCACACAAGACACTGGCTGGCGGCGCGTGAAATTGACTTCATCCGGCACGAAGACTGGCCCTCCTCCAGTCCAGATTTGAGTCCGTTAGATTACAAGATATGGCAACACTTGAAGGAAAAGGCCTGCTCAAAGCCTCATCCTGATTTGGAGTCACTCAAGGCATCCTTGATTAAGGCAGCCGCCGATATTGACATGGACCTCGTTCGTGCTGCGATAGACGACTGGCCGCACAGAATAAAGGCCTGTATTCAAAATCGCGGGGGTCATTTTGAATAAACTTTATTACCATTAGAATCTATGTTTTATTAAGTTCATTTTGCTATATAAATGTTTACATAAATAATAAACATGTCTAAATTATTTTATATTGCACATGTGACAGAACTTATGACCTGACTATGTATATACATATATAAATTATAAATACATAAATACCTATATTTCTAAAGAGATAGGAAGTGCTTCTTCACACGACTTTTATAGATATTGAGAGTAGGACTATCCCTGATGGTGCAGGGGAGTGCATTCCACAACCGAATGGCCCGGAGTCTAAACCCGTGCTCGTTAGTTGCGGTGTTATGTAGTGGGGTCGTGAGTATAGAAACTGTGTGGGTCCTCCGAGGCCTGCTGGAAGAAACAAATTGAAAACGGTCTCGTAGGAAGGTTGGATAGCGTGGATTCCGCAAAATGTTGTAGAGGAGGTGGAGGATGTGAGAATCCCGACGAAGACGGATCGGAAGCCACTTCAACTCTTTGCGATGCTGTGATACATGGTCGTATTTGCGCAGCCCGAAGATAAACCGAATCCCGAGATTTTGAAGTCGTTCGAGTTTGTTCAGTAATTCTTCGTTAGCACTGACCCAGCAGACATCAGCATAATCGATGAGGGGTAGAAGAAGAGACTGAGCGAGAGTGATTTTGGTCTGTCGAGGCAAAAAGTATTGAAGTCTCCTGAGAGAGTGAAAAGTAGCAAATACTCGTCGACTGACCTCGTTGACATGAAATGACCAGGACAGCTGGTTATCGAAGATGAGACCCAGGTTTTTAGCTTTATCGCTATACATGATGGTGGTACCATTGAAAGTGACAACTGGAATAGGCTGTTGCTGTAACAGTTTTAGAGAATATCTTGTACCTATAATCATAACCTGGGACTTACTCGGGTTAACCAGGAGTCCTGGGGTGTAAAAAGCCCAGCTTTTTACACCCTCAAGATCTGCGTTTAGTTTCTCCACAGCAGAGTTTACATCATAAGGAGAAAAGTGGCGATATATCTGGAGATCATCAGCATAAAGATGATATGAGGAAGACAGGACATCCGAGATGGAGTTAATGAAAATCGAGAATAGGAGTGGAGAAAGTATACCGCCTTGAGGGACGCCTGTAAAGAGGTCACACCATTCAGTGGAAGTCTCCTCCGACCTGATACGCTGTTGCCGATCCCTCAAATAAGAGTCGAACCAGCTGGCAGAGGAAGAGGAGACGTTCAGGGATCTAAGAACCTCAGTGAGAATGTCGAAATCTACGCAGTTGAAGGCACTACTGAAGTCAAGTAAAGCTAAGACGGAAAGCTGTTAGCAGTCCATGGCTAGTTGGATGTCATCTGTGACTTTCAGCAAAGCCGTGGCGGTGCTATGTCCCGTTCTGAATCCTGACTGGAAAGTGTTTAGAAGATTGTTGGAGGAAAGGTGATAGGAGAGCTGGTTATGGACAATGGTCTCAATGACTTTGGAGAGGATGGACAGGATTGAAATGGGGCGATACTCTTTGAAAGAGGCGGGACAGGGAGTTTTAGGTAATGGGATGACTAGCGCTCTTCTCCACACTGTGGGGAAGACGCCATTTGATATGGAAAAGTTAATAATATGTGTGATAGCAGGCAATAGTTCCTCTAGGATCAACAGTAGCATTTTAAGGCAAATTTTGTCATCGCCTACAGCTTTTGAGTTGACAGCCAATAATGCCTTCTTGACCGTTTCGATTCCAACATTGCTTAACTTGAATGGTGTGGTGTCTGGTAAGGTCTTAGAGCGAAGGCTCTGAAGCGTAGAGTGTTTGACAGCGGGATCCATCACAACAGGCGGGGCAGAAAGAAACTGGTTGAGACCATTGAGATCTACATTACCAGCTTGTAGGTCCTCGGACTTACCCACGCCAAGCGTTCGTAAGAATTTCCACACCTGGGCTGGAGTATAATTCTCAATGCATTCGTGGATGTGCCGACGTTTAGCATCGCGACAGAGACGGTTGCAACGATTGCGAAGCCATTTGTAGGAAAGGAAATTGTCTTCTGTCGGATTCTTGCGGTATCTACACTTGGCAGTGTTCCTCTTGGCCATTAGACGCTTGATAGTGTCTGTTAGCCAAGGGGCAGGCAGGTGTTTCACTCCTACTCTTAGAGAAATAACAACTCATGCGTGTACAATGTTCTCATGAAATTTGGAAAAACCTCCGTTCTTAAAAGTGCCGTAAATCGCCTTGGAATTACTTGAATTACTTGAGTTCATAACTTGCTTCTAAAAAATATGCGACAAAAGTGCACAAAGTCCAGCTGACCAAAATTTTAAATGCCTGCCTATATCTAAGTTATTTCCCTGAAAAGTGGCCAAAGTTATAGCACTTAAGAAACCGGGTAAGGACGACAGGAATCCCTTCAATCATCGCCCTATCAGTTTGCTTCCTACCTTATGGAAACTTCTGGCGAGAATTATACGCAAACGGATAATGAAATACAGACTCGGAGCTAATAAATGAACAGTTCGGCTTCGGACAGTCTCACTCTTCTATTTAAGAGCTAGCGCGAGTAAATGAACATATAGCTCACAACTTAAACCTAGGCCAGATAACCGGAATGTTCTTACTTGGCATAGAAAAGGCTTTCGATACGGTCGGGCATGATGGACTACATCCACAGATATCGAGAGATAGGTTGAGGGGCGTGGCATGTGCGAACAAATGTAGCTCCGACAGGTTAGATATTAAAAATTCTCGGTAGTCACCGGGCGACCGCAGTGACGAATTCATTTCCGTTGTTTTTCGAAAATGCCGACCTGTGCAATACTCACTTGCAAAAATAGAAGCGAGATTGTGAACTCCAAGAACGCCGGTGTCACATATTACTTGTAAGTCTCATTCCAACTATTATTTCTTCTTAAAACACAAGAAATAAACATTATTACGAAAATAAATCATTCGCGGAAAATTCGTCACGAATTGACATTAAAGTGACAATGTCATGTTGTTCTCGCTAAGTTTACTATACATTGCTTGTTTTGTATCTTAATTTCACTACTTATTGCCAAGCTAACACGCAATGAATATTTCACACTTATCTAAGTACGAAAGCAAAGATGCATCGTGATACGGAGGCGAACTGTTACACGCACACAGAGACGACATATAGTGATGGGGATAGTGATAGGAGAATTATGTTTTTGAATCTTAATAAATCTTAATACTTTTCTTTTTTTTTTTCTTTTTTTTACTGTAGATATTTACAAACGCATTTTTTGCCTCTTCTCTACATTGGACCACTGTGGGAGAAGAAGGGCGTAGAAACTCCCACAGATTGATTTTTAGATCTCTTTTAAAAATAGGTTGTGCTTAACTAATACAAATATGAAAAATTTAATTGTTATGATTAATAAGCAGGAATAAATAATTGCAAAACTATTAACAGCAAGGTCTGTGTTGAGCCAGATTAACCCCATACATTCCTGTCATTTAAGTAATCCCTTTTTCGACAAAGTCGCTTTAACATGCTTTTTAAATTGCTCAAATGGCAATTTCAAAATCTCCAGAGGTATCCTATTGTAGTAGAGAATGCACTGACCCTTGAAAGAATTGCTAACCTTCGCGAGTCTAAAACGGGGCGCACATAGTCTGTGATTATTTCTTAGGTTAACATTACAGCTATCGCTAAGTTTGGAAAATGTTGTAAGGTTCTTGCGTACATACATTATATTTTCGAAAATAAATTGACTAGCTACTGTTAGTATGCCAATTTATTTAAAAAGCTCTGTTCGTTTTGAATTATAAATTGCTCGAATAGCTCTTTTCTGTAAAATAAAAATAGTTTGAATATCCGCTGCTTTCCCCCACAACAAGATACCATAAGACATCACACTATGAAAGTAACTAAAATATACTAGCCTAGATGTAGCCACATCCGTGCTTTGTCTGATGTTCCTAACAGCGTAAGCCGCAGAACTTAATTTACCAGCCAATTTATCTATGTGGGGTCCGCACTGCAATTTGCTATCAATGGTTATTCGAAGAAATTCGTATCATTTACTAATTCTAACGTGCTGTTGTCTAACACTAAACTGGTCTCAACTTGCCTGACATTTGGAAGTGAGAATTTGATACACTGGCTTTACCAGCGTTTAACAATACATCATTAACTGTGAACCAATTCAAGGTTAAAGACAATACACCATTAACATCATCAAAATCTCCTTTTTGTCTTTCACTAATATAGTTAATGTAATAATACCTACCTAACCTACTAATATAGTTAATGTAATAATATAGTTATTTTATTGCTCATAATACGTAAGTTTATTGTTAGTTATTCCAATGATTGCCAAACAGGCAGTTTAGATTTTAAGTTTGTTTAAAACCTCGCCCGACGAAGGATAATGGGGTGTTATAAGTATTGATCGGAAATTCCGATGCTTTCAGTCAGGTCCGAAGAGTTCACAGTTATTCTACCTTCAGAAACCTCTTTGCCTCTCTTTCTAGCTGTAAGGATTCTGTTGAAAAAAAGAAGAAAGGCAAAAAAGGGGTCTCCTATGTCGTAGAAATATGTCGTATTTACAAACAATTTACTATTTTATTTATAGAACCCGGCATTGTATAGGACTGTCTATACCAGTGTCTATAAATTATAATCGATCGATGATACACGCTGTCCTTGCATTGTCCCAACACTAGCTCGACTAGCTAGTATACCTGCGGTAGTGTGGGTGTGTTCGGACGCTATCGTCCATGCATGACATGCATGACATTGCACTGATCAATAAAAGCGGAGGGATTGATGTACGAGTGGTGTAAATGTATGCGTGTTCTTAGTTTTCGGCGACACTGGTTCCGATACAAGCTTAGCGCCAAGGGCCTATCTCTCGATATCTGTGACTACATCACAAAATTTTGACGAATGGGTCTCACTAGACATCGTCAAAATTATCCAATCCTACCTCACAAATGAGAGCTTTTGAGTACACCTAGGTGATGAACTGTCGCATTCGTTTGATGTCGTTAGGTGTTAATTTTGACAAAAAAGTAAATTGGACCAGTCACGTCAACACTTTAGCTATCAAAGATAGTAAAGCACTCAACGCACTTAGTCCTATGCTAAACAGACGAACCAAATTGAGGCCTAATACGAAATCGAAAATCTACTCAACCCTAGTCCGTCCGTGTCTTACACTTATGCGGTACCCGTTTGGAGTAGTAATTACGACACCAACTACACTAAATTACAAAGGATCCAAATAAAGCCATGAAGATATCAATTAACATTTTTTTTTTACTGATTTAAACATCCTCCATAAAAATATTCATTTCCCGTTGATTAGAGATTACCTACTTAATATTACCAAATTATTTTACTTGTATAAAAACCCTAAACATCAAAACTCATTGGTCTCAACAATTGGTAGATCTAGATTCAATAACCTACCATGCATCGATAAGTTTTATCGATATCACCTCCCCCATCACTATGTTATCACCGACACCGGTGACTTAATATAAATGATGCTAGCATGTGCGTGCGTTCGCTGCTGTTGCAGAGCGCCGCTCTAGTCGGGGCGTGGCACGCGATGTTTATGTACTTTTGGGGTAGGCACAGTTCAATTGTACCCGAAGTGTCCTGCGTTTCTGTTGCTAAACTTCTATTATGTCGAATTTCGCGTTATCTTAGTGATTGCTAGGTACTTATGGGCCACATTATAATTTTGGTGTATAATAATTTATAGAATAGTAGTCATTTACCTAAAGTTCGATTAGAATAACTGCTAACTTTCGTAATCCCTTTTGCATTATATTATATTTTTATAATCATTTATTTCGAAAATAAAGACCATTTTAAAATACAAATTTAAATATTTTTGGGTTTTATTCATTGCGTCTATTTAAAAAACCAAGCTAAAGTTTTACCTGCCTGTACGCAGTAAAGAGGGTTTATGATACGTGTGTCGATAAACGTATCATAAACCCTCTTTACTGCGTACAAAAACCGCACGTTACGATCAGCATAATGTTACTACTTGGTAAAAACTCATTTCTTATCTGAATATTGAACATTATGAGCATAATGTGTAATTTTTCTACATATTATGACATTCAAATTTCGAACGCAGACGTCCGCCTGCGTGCCGCCCCTACTTTGTTTGTGAAGTTGGTACTACTGAACAAGCTAAACAAGTGCAAAGGAATTATCAATGCCACCATGCCGGTCGAACATGCGGTTCCTGAACACAATAAAGAGAGTTTATGATATGTGTGTAGATAAACTAGTGTATGTAACTGTACATAATTAGGCATTAAAACTCTCGAGTGATATTATTTCTCTAAAGTATTAATGCCCTCCATTATGTAGCAGTCACATAAACTACTATTATGTGTACACAAGTATATGTTTTAAGTTTTTTTCGTTGTTCTTGCATGTTCAACCTAACACGAAGGACATTTACCCTTCACCTAAGCTACCGCAGCATTTTGCCTCATATTTGCAACGATCTTTCGAAGTTTTCGTAGTTTCTGTAATTATCAGATAAATAGATAAGCACAAATCTTGGTACAAGACCCTTTGTGCTCCAGTACGACTTACACTTAGCCACTTTGGCAGACAACGGCTAGTAATCTAATAATATTGTCGCACACAGATCGGCGGCTTCGTTCGGCTCCTTCCACCTCATCCGCCTCCTATACGATGAGTACGTCGCATACCTGATCGAGCGACGCGTGGCGGCCCACGAGCGCACGCCGCCTATTGCGGTCATGCATCGCGCTGAGGTAATATGGCTCACATTTACATTGATTAGGTCCATTTTGTCAGTTCCCGTTTCGTCAGCTTTCTTTTTTGTTTTGGCAAGGTTCGTCACGACGAGTTCACTTTTTGAACAACTCCCATATAGTTCGCAGTGAACGCATCCCATATTGACCAATTCTCATACCGTCAGTTTTTGACTGTAATTCAAAAACTAATAACCAACTTCAACCAGCCTTCCCTTTCATTTCTTTATAACTTTATGGAGCCTGCCATGACAGAGCCATGGGTATTAAGTCAGTTCCCCCCCCAGGCTTCGGCGTCGGACTCGGAGGGGTCGCCACCGCCGCCCTCGCCCCCGCCCCCGCGCCCCGCCGCCGGCACTGGCACCGGCACCGGCACTGGCACTGGCACTGGCACCGGCACCGGCACCGGCACCGGCACCGGCACCGGCACCGGCACCGAGTCTGACCCCGACTGGGAGTGGGGGGACGATGACGACGATGACGACGACGACAGGGACTCTAAGCGGCAGAAGCTGTAGGGGGAGAGGGAAAGCACGGGAGGGGAGCAGACGCGACGAGGAATGGGGCAGGAAAGCTGATGAGGATTGTAGAAGATATCGAAGTTCAAGAGCTGGGGTGTGGGGGTAGTAGAGGGGCGAGGAGTAACGGGACAGAAAGCGGGAAATGATTAAGGGAGCAATGGGACAGGTGATCGAAGGAAAGGTTAGCCGAAGATAAGTAAGAGTATGACTGAAAATAAGGCGCGAAGCAGAATGAACGAATACAAAAAGACAAGTATGACCGAATTAGCAGATATCGATGGAGGGGGAGAGAGACAATGATAAAAGATCACCTTCCCCCAAATATAAATCTCTGTAAGAGGGAGTGGTAAGGAAATAGGGTTTATCGAAAAGATAACGGCGAGAAGGGCAGGTGTGGTCGTGGTTGTGATAAATTCGTTCCAATCAGGAGGCCTGTTCTCGCACAATATCACCACTCAGTGAAATGGTAGATATTTAGTGATTCCCATTCAAAATCACTCGATATATGGTGTCGATATCCGTATATCGAATGCGCGAGAATCATCCTCCAGTACGTTAGCGTAACTCATTTATCTCGAAATTCTTGAGATTTCTCTCAAAAAATCCTGATGTTTTGAAGAAGTTCCCTTTCTTCAAACTTGGCTTTTAACCAATCAGAGCAAATATTTCACTCAATCTGTCATTTAAAGCAGCTACAACTGTAATTGACAAAAATCGAGATATGTCAGCGATAAAAAATAGAAGTACTGCGCATTAGTCTGCTATATCCATCACGCCATAACAATTTAATAAAACGAGTTTGCTTCTGTATACGAAAAAATAAGGCCTGAAAAATTCAGTTGGCGGAGTGTGCGGTACCGCAGCGTCCCTTCGCTGAATTAAGGCATTGATTTGAACAATATAGGACTTGTAAATAGTAACAGAGCTTAGAGTTAACAGAATGACTACTATAGTGCAGTTATGTGGCTGGTTTTTGTAACTGTATAATGTATGTTCTGTGGAATAATATTTACTAAGCTCAGTGGAATTAAAAATGTTGTTCCATATTAAGTTTTTGCAGCGTTCTCGTGTAAATAATATGCCTTATCGCTGAAAAAACTTACATTGAAATGGAGAGTTGTGGATATATTTTCTATAGTCTTAGTGGTAGTACTTGGCTCGAAATTTACCAAAACAATTTACAATATACCGTTATGATTCCCAATTTAGACCCTTATGCCGTGCGGATGAGGGACACGTCTAAAAACTCACTCTTATGGAGAGTCTATCAGAGCCAGGGGGTCGATTTATTTTAAACATTTACATACAAGCACATACATTGTTTCTGGCCCCATACTAAGATACCTTATGTCGTGGGCACCAGAAACAGCGACGTAACACACATATAAACATCCAAGACTGGTTTTTTTTTTTCTTTTTTTCCCCCAGCCGGGGATCGAACCCGGATTAACATTGACTTTGGTGATGATGAAGTTTTGTATATTTGACCTCTGTGGCGTTGCTGCTCGAGACTGTACCTCCCAAGGGAGAGATCCCGGGATCGAATCCCGGCTGGGTACCAAAACCCAGGTCTTGAATGGTGTCAAGAGTGCGTCGTCGCTGTTTATGGTTCCCACGATACACGCTACCCTAGTGTGGGACCAGACGCAATGCACGTGCCTGTATATAATACATGTTTATATCTAATTCCACTGCGCGTATGGATCAAAGAACGATGGTGGATCAAGGATCAAGCAGTATACCGGGCGCCACGACTAAAGAGCTTTGTCCTTGAATGCGCAGTAGTCACTTTTCACAAGTGTTTGGCGCGGGGAAGTGAGGAGCGACGGGGGCGGTAGTCAGCGCCGGCACCTGATTCGTTGATCAGTCGCTTCCCGATGCCCGCACCGAAAGCACGTCTCGAAGCTTCTTGAGTACAGTCGCATACAATATTACCCAACGTTATCTTTCGCCCCGGTCGAATTACAAATTATTAGTCAGCGGGAAGAAAAGAGTGTGCAGGACTATTACTACAAGTATCTATATTCACTAGGCCCTAGTGACTAGGGGCATTCTATGCTAGGGGGTTATTTATATATAGGTTTCAACCTTGACGTTAACAAATGTTGTCAATAGAGAGTACCTATAGTTTATGTGACACAAAGTCCATTATTTACATCGGCTAATATCCCAATCAACAAAATATCAAACAGAGAAAAAATAGAAGTGAAGAAAGTCCTGAACACTCATTCCTTCACACTAACCCTAAAAACGCACTTCGGAATTATGCCGCGACTGTACACATGCGCAGTAATCCCCGCCAGTTTCTCCGAGAGCTCTTTATTCGTGGCGCCGAGTGTACCTATATAAATAATTAAAAAGATAAGTAAGAAGCCTCCATGTATGTGCAGTCATGATGTGGTCTAGTTACTGTACGCTTTTATTTCATTACGGCGCGGCGGCCAGTAAGCACCGGCTCTCATGTTTCCGTATAAAGAGCATGTTGCATCTTCGGCATAACTACGTACCATCAACAGCAAATGTGGAGACCCACTGTAAGGGTTCTCTTCCCATGCAGACCAACACTTAAAAGTTTAACAAAAGCAAGGGTTTACCGCCACATGCTAGCTGCAAGGTATTTTTTTAAAGGGGTCTCCACAGCTCCCACTGATAGTATCTACAGTTAAAACAAGTATACTATAGTAAATATAATCTTAGACGTGATATGGCAGTTTACCTCAAACATTATAAAATCCACTTTTTAAACACTAGGGATGTTACCAAAACAATCGGAAATAATCGGAATTGTTCAACAAAATGTCGAAATCTATCCAAATTTTCTGCATCCAATGGGGTTGGCAACTGTCAAAGTGGCGCTAGCATCACTTGTACTCATAACAAACAGATTTTGTATGAACATTTTAGCATTTTTATCAAAAAAGCAATAATGCCGCGTTGTAGTGTAATTAGTTGCTCAGAAGTTGAAATTCATAGTTTTCCCAAAGACCTTAAGTTGTCAAAACAGTGGCTGAAGGCGATATGTCGTAAAAAAATAGTGACAAGCAATAGAACAAGGTTATGTCGGAATCATTTCGTGGAATCAGACTACGTAAAGCAGGGAAAATACTCGGGTGAGTTACTATGTTATCATATTCCATGTTCCTAGTTGATTGATTAAGTCGAATCTACAACAGAAAAGACATTGACCAGACCAACATTGACTGACAGTTGACACTGACATTGTATTATAGGGATTACATTCGAATTGATTTAATCAAAGATCGGTTTTGGATGTCCTATTTTCGAACTTTTTGTATTGTTTGAAGCTTAAACGAGCTTAACCAATGGACGTGTGAACGAGAATTGCATTTGCCTGAAGGAATCCCATCTTTTTTAATACAAACATATTCTTTTCTATCCTTACGCCAGACAAATTCAATCTCGAACGATTCGAATCGAATGAAAATAATGGCATCCCTACGTGTTTGTCATTTTGAAGGAAGAGGTACAAGACGTGCTAGCGCCATCTGGAATTAGCTTTCACCGGCCAACCCCATTAACAAATGTTTGAAGAGTGTATCGATCAATTTGGTTAATCGATGTTTTTAGGCTATATCCCCTCACTAACAGGCTAAGACCGACGCCCGTCAAGCCCCATGTTATCTTTTTCATACTGTAGGGTTGTCTTCATTAACATTTGACATATTATATCAGTCTTAGCATAGTGAGATGACCTGTTCGATTAAATTTATTGTATCTATACGGACTTCAAACATCAATGAATCAACGCAGTCGTCTTTGCATCGAATCATTTTGATCGATCGATCAATCTGTTTTTTGTTTAACATACCTAGTGTTATAAGGTTACGTTGTTGGATTTTTAAGAGATGTCAGATATTACCTATTACAATGGCCATACTACAGGAGTTTAAAAGATTGTAAACAAGCAAATGTATGATACGATGAGTGACAGTTTGCAAAATTCCTAAGGCGTCAAAAGTAACTGTAGATTCCTTTTTCATAGATATTTTAGTTTTGTTTGTAGCCTGGGAAATTGGCAAACGGTCAGCTTTGTTTACAATCTTTTAAATACCTACTTGTCGTGACTGTAGCTGTCCCCCATTTTGGCAAATCTAGATTTTTGCGGATTTTTAAAAAGGCTAGTATTTAATCGAACATCAAAAATACTGATTTGCACAGCAAAAACAAGCATCAATAAAAACACTATGTTTTAAGTATTTTTTGTTGTTGTTACATGTTCAAGTAAGTGTTCGCTTCGCGCAGCCCCGTTATTTACCCTGCACCTAAGCTACGGCAGCATATTGTCCTGATAATTGCTGTGCAAATTAGTATTTTTGATGTGCAGTTTAATATTTCCCTTTTAAGAATGGCTGATCGTAGTTATGCCATTCTCCATCCAAAAATGTTAGAACCCCTATGTGACGCCGCAAACTAAAGATGGGTCAAAATATGGAAGTGAAACAGTCGGCGCATACTGGCAGTGAAACAGTCGGCGCATACTGGCATCTAGCCGTAAGGGAACACAGCCTATAGTAGCCAAAAAACATAATATTGTTCATTTTGAAAAACAAACCAAAGAATGTTTCGGTCAGAGTTCAATATTCCCTTTTGCCCTGCGAATTTGTTGCAAATTTGTATACAGGGTTACTGGTGAGTCGTCGTATATATGTTAGGAGATGCTAGCATGGGTCAAAACTAAACATTGTTACTATGAAACACCCTACTCAAAAAAATACAGTTTTCGAGGTACTTTCAAGAATTTCGGAGATGATATTCTTCGAAATTCTCTCTTCGGTGGTTTTAGGTTAAAAAAGGAAAAAGTAAATATTCAAAAACAAAGAAAAACCAACCACCACGAAAACCCCATATTCCCTTTTGCCCTGCGAATTTGTTGCAAATTTGTATACAGGGTTACTAGTGAGACGTCGTATATATATATGTTAGGAGATGCTAGCATGGGTCAAAACTAAACATTGTTACTATGAAACACCCTACTCAAAAAAATACAGTTTTCGAGGTACTTTCAAGAATTTCGAAGATGATATTCTTCGAAATTCTCTCTTCGGTGGTTTTAGGTTAAAAAAGGAAAAAGTAAATATTCAAAAACAAAGAAAAACCAACCACCACGAAAACCCCATAATACAATTTGAGGAAAACAATTTATTATAAGTTTAATTAATGTGTTGACTTTATAGCAGTGTCACGAAAAACATAAACTGTATATGCAAACAATACCAAAAATACCTCCACTTCTCTAGCTATTCAGAAAGGTACAATATTCAAATAAAATGTCTGGTTATGTTCACTATTCAAATTTTGAATCAAAAAACTGGTCCAATTAAAGTTGTTAATAATTCCCATCCAGATGTTCACACTATATCTTCGTTGGGATCCTTTCAGACTCTTCTTATTTCGATTGCCCAGCTCTTTAGGCGCCCACTATTGTGTTATCGTGACTGGCATGGCTACGCTGTGCCTCTGCCACCCCGTCTGGGAAAACACGTCTTTTAATGGTCAAGGGTGTGTTCGGCTGTCGTGGTGTGACTACGGAACAGTAGAAGTAACCATAGTGCGGTTGGGTTATTTATCAGGTATATTTTATTTATATTCGTAAGTATGTATACAATTTTGTTGCGCACTAGGTATGTCCTGTTGCATCAAGTTGCCTAGGTTCGCTATAATCTCTAAACAGAGATTTCTCTATAATCTCTAAACAGAGATTTCTCTATAATCTCTAAACAGAGATTTCTCTATAATCTCTAAACAGAGATTTCTCTATAATCTCTAAACAGAGATTTCTCTATAATCTCTAAACAGAGATTTCTCTATAATCTCTAAACAGAAAATTCTCTATATAAGCTCGCCTTTGCTTATAAAATATCTTGTAACTAACTGTACCTTTGTATTTTCTGTGTTATAAAGAATATGTCGTAGGGTCCTATGGAAATATCTCTGCTTTTCTTTCTCTACGTCGACGTTATATACCCGGTGTCTACCCAAATCCGTATTTCGTCGTATGCACCGAGCCGGTTTCTCTTAGTCGTCGGTAAGCACCATCAAATACAGAAAAATCTGGCACTCGACGACCCGGATGATTGCACATACTCTACCTGTGCTACTCGAGAATCCAAAACACCGACATCATGAACCAAAATCTCACAATCCCATTTTACCTAAAACGGTAAAAAATACTGGCCTGAATCACCTATAAAGAGAAATTGGTATGAAATATGAGTAAAAGTGACTTTCTCTCTTCAAAAATCTTCAAAGTCCCAAAACTCGGAAACGGTAAATTTTTGGATAGGATGTTTCATAGTAATAATGTTTAGTTTTCACCCAAGCTAGCGTCTCCCAACGAATGTATGTCGACTTACCATCGAAAGAAGATTTATTAAAAAAAACTTTATTTATATTTACTCTATCTGTTGGCAATAATTAGTAAACTTTACGTGCCTATACAATATAATAACGGCTATATTTTCAATCAGGGGTAGCCAGAGATTAAAGCACACGGCTACCATAAAGGTCTGCAAAATATGAGAGCCAGGTGTTGAAAGGGATAAAAATCAGTGATTAGTTGCAAGCTCATCGCAAACATACAAACCTCCAAAAGTCAGACCCTGATTTTCCGACTTTAGTAACGCCCGGTTTCCTGGGCGCTGGTTAAGTTAACAAATCGGTTAAACTTATTTCACGTGCCGCTATTTTGACTATTAGCAGCACCTGATTGGCTCAAATTAGTTTAACCAATTTGTTAACTGAATCAGCGCCTAGGAAACCGGCCGTAAGCCTATACCAAAGAACGATACCAATTTCAAGTTACAAATTGTTGCTCAATTATTTTACTCACGTATTTTATTTATATTTATGCTTAAAACACATTAGGTTCATATTATCCCTAAAAAGTAAAGTCCATTCGCTTAAAGTGTCTTAAAAATATATAGCTGATAAATATCGATGACCTATGTTATATAATTCTTATATTAATTTAGAGCACCTGTAAATTTAAGAAGTAAAATTATAATATTTATTTCCAAATCGGTGTAAAGGATCTGTAAATATAAATGTGTCTTACGGATTTTATAACCTAAACGTCACAAACTAATATTGAAATTGATTAGAAAATCACTCACTCAGTTCCCATAAATCCCGCACGCAAATATTGTTATTATCCCTATACGGATAAAGTTATATATACTTTGACAAGAGGCGGCACGTGCCAAGGTGGCGTGACCGTATCTAAGTGAATGGACTTTAAAATATATGTATTGATGAAACATAAATCAACGGTCTAGATTAGCTACAAAGTACTTAGTTCTAGTTTATGGCAAACTGCGCACTTATGTACCGTCAAATTAAACATTAACACACTTCATTTGTTTCAGAAGGAGGGTATTGATAATTTTTTTCGTATTTATAATATAACAGTTATATTATCAACTCTCAGGGATGATATATTTATGGTCGTATCACTTATAAACACTGACCGTATGGTCAACTTAAAAATATTGCATTGCTGAAAATATCGAGAATACGTTAAATAATTATATTAATTTAGAACACTTGAAAGATGTAAAATTAGAATATTTATGTCCAAATATAGTTTTAGGTGTACAGAATCTGTAAATATAAATGTGTCTTACGGATTTTATAACAAAAACGTCACAAACCGATATTGCTATTTCATAGAAAATCACTCAGTTCCCATTAATACGATTAGATAGACATTATAAACCCTTCAAGCGTATTCGTCCGGCTTGCGGCGGAAAACCCGTTATAGGTTTGAATTGTATTACCATGGCAAGAGGTTCAAAACCGCGATGCCTTAATTAAAATTACGCGCTGGAAGGTATACTTGCCCCAAAGTAATTACGCGCTGGAAGGTATACTTGCCCCAAAGTAATTACGCGCTGGAAGGTATACTTGCCCCAAAGTAATTACGCGCTGGAAGGTATACTTGCCCAAAAGTAATTACGCGCTGGTAGGTATACTTGCCCAAAAGTAATTACGCGCTGGAAGGTATACTTGCCCAAAAGTAATTACGCGCTGGAAGGTATTCTTGCCCAAAAGTAATTACGCGCTGGAAGGTATACTTGCCCCAAAGTAATTACGCGCTGGAAGGTATACTTGCCCCAAAGTAATAATATATTTTTCGATTGACTACAGTACCATTGGTAATACTGCCTTTACGGTTGCCTTAAATTTTTATAGGGATTTGTGACGTTTTTGGATAAAATAATGGTTATGGGTTGTGTTTTGTAGCAGATAAAGTATTACCCGATGTTGTGAACAATAAATTGTATTTGACTAATCAAATAGGGATTACGCCTGTTACGACAAAACATTTTTAAGATATTTCCGTCATAAAATTGTATTCTTCTCTTTTGTCTGCTTCGTCGTCATCCCTATTTAGTCGTTGTGTCGTGTTTCCGACGGTCCATATCATATATTATTTATTTATGTGGAGGAATCTGTGACAATAGTTTTGTGCTTATACCGCAGTTGTAGATGTGTATGAACTGGTGTTCAGCCCTATTAATGTGTCTTTAATATAAAATGTATTTCACGAGGACAGTTTGGCAACTTAGATGAGTGTGTGTGTGTGTCATTAGATTCTGACAGTACCCACAAAAAGTATTGCATATGTAAGCAAACTTGCACATAGACATTTTTATTGCTAAAGATTTAATTGCTAAAGTAAAATCATCTTCATTTACCTACTTAATACTTGGTCTTATTTCACCCAAGATGTGGATTTTATTGCACTGTCATCTTCATTTACCTACTTAATACTTGGTCTTATTTCACCCAAGATGTGGATTTTATTGCTGAAGTAATGTCATCTTCATTTACCTACTTTATACTTGGTCTTATTTCACCCAAGATGTGGATTTTATTGCTAAAGTAATGTCATCTTCATTTACCTACTTTATACTTGGTCTTATTTCACCCAAGATGTTGATTTTATTGCAAAGTCATCTTCATTTACCTAGTTAATACTTGGTCTTATTTCACCCAAGATGTGGATTTTATTGCTAAAGTAATAACGTCCTAAGTTATTGCACTCACTCCTAGAAAACACGATTGATCTTAGTAGTTGCAGTTAATCACCTGACTTCGTATTGTAAGAATACCCAATTACTACGACACAAAGTTGGCACCTGCGAGGAATGCGTTTCTCTTCCCTCTCTCGCCCTCGTCGCATCAGTAGGACAATGCAGGACGATATGACGTCATCAGAGCGAGGTGCCAAGTTAATTTTGTAGTGTAGTAATGGCCGAATGCACATACCGCTGCTTGAGTAAAGTGCCGCTTAAATGTATTACTCGCTGTCAGTTCCCGAACGAGAGACAGTGACGGTTTTTCTTTGAGAGTCCGTCAAATTTTGAGTTGGCGGTTGTGAAATTGGGCCTAAGTCTGTAAATGTAACGTAAGAGAAGCATTATCGATTTATATAGCAGAGTTGAGCCGCGCTGATCCAAACTCTGATCCCCATTGATTATCCCCATGTACTAGAAAGAAGAAAGAACGTGTTAAATAAACTTCTCTTGCGCGACAGTCTATATACATAGATGTTTATAAACCATAAAAAAATATTTGTACTTAAACTTAATGTAAGATCACGTTAAGATAGAGTTACTTTAATAATATATTGATGGAATATTGAATATATATAGCTTTAAAGGGATTGATAAAATATCAGAAATCTGTAATACAGTTAATTTGTTCGTAACAAATGGGGGTCTATAGCTCACTTTATACTTCTATTAATCACAACAAGGCCGACTTGCACCAGACATTTGACAGCCGCCAAATACTGTTTAAACATAAATTAAATAAAACGGCCATGTTAAGTGGTAACCTGGCTGACAGGCAATAACCTCGCCGTGCTTGATCTAGGAAACTTGATCGTGTTGTATTTAAGTTGTGTTAAAACTGTATTTAGCGGCTGTATCCAGCCCGACCCAGCTAATTCCTTTCCTGATGCACTCTCGCGTCACCTCCATTGTTACATCGTGAACATCTAAATCAAAGGCATTATATCAAAGACTTCTACGTACTAAATGTTTAAAAATCCAACTGAGTACTAAATTATGAACTATTGTCTTTACATCGCTCTTTGAAACATCATAGGCGCGTGATGTATTGTCGGCACGTCGCTCCCGCCTCGGGCGAGTCCTCCCTACGCCGCCCCATATGTCGGCACGTCGCTCCCGCCTCGGGCGAGTCCTCCCTACGCCGCCCCATATGTCGGCACGTCGCTCCCGCCTCGGGCGAGTCCTCCCTACGCCGCCCCATATTTTTATGATTTTAAGGGGAAGCTTTATAAGTTAGGAGATTCAGAGGAGAATCGGGCACTCGAGTAAAATAAAAAATAATTAAATAGGAGCAAGCAAAATGAGACAGCGATAATCTTCTATTTTGGCACTTTTCACAATAAAATGCTACCTAAATAACTAAGAACACATCTCTTTAGGATGTTTTAATGTTTAATAAACCCTGTAATATCGTGATGTGCCTTGGCATATCATGATACGACAGCAATTCTTGATTTTATGGGTTAGGTTGGAACTAAGAATAAAAAAACAACATTTAATAGTATGTATTTAATCGCACATCAAATATACTGATTTGCACAGCACTATGTTTTAAATATTTTATGTTTACTTACTTAAGTTTATCTTTTAAGTATTTTTTGTTGTTCTTACATGTGCAACCTAACACGAAGGATAAAGGAGGTTTCGCTTCGCTCACCCCCTTTACCCTTCACCTAAGCTACCGCAGCATTTTGCCCTGATATTTGCTGTGCAATTCAGTATTTTTGATTTGCAGTTTAATATTTCCCATTTAATAATGAGGATAGTAAAAGTCTCTAAATTATCATACTCGGATACCCAATAGTAGTCCACCGACTCCCGTATGATGGTCGTCCCACTTGTCTTGATTTGGTTTATACTTAACCTAAAAAAATAATTATAGATAATTATTTTCAAAAGTATACAGAGTATACAACAAAAAATAATTGTAAAAATGAAAAAGTTTTGTTTATTCATAAAATTGGAACTATTTTATGATGTGACGTTTTATCCTTTCGCCATATCATGATGTGGCGAAGCGTTTACATTTTATTCTCATCGATCTTCCTGATTTTGCTTGGGCAAATTATGATGTGCCCCATAGTCAACGGCGTATTTCAAGAAACGCCGCCATATCTTCATATGGCGCGGCACATGATGTGCCCAATTCGACAATCGGCCGCCGACATATACAAACTAAACTTAGTAACTGAGTACGCAGTATTTGTCCCTCTCTTACACATCATCACGCATGATCAAGCAAAGCAGACAGCGATTATAGGTACCCCTTCCGCTCGTGGGCTCTCAAATAATTATTATCTTTTTAATACGTAGTCGTCTTTGCTATATTGGATGTTGAAAGCTTGTTGTAAGTATGACACATTTCGAAAATGTAGGTATTTAGGCAGTGCCTAGACGAAATTGTCTGATAACATGAGTTTAAAATATGACCCAACCCAGAAGGGTAAGAACTTGATTGGTTTGCGAACAATCAACGAATTTGCTGATGGAAGTGCTTCAAGCAATACAAACCTGTTTTACAATTTGATGATTGTAACTTGGTTCATTAGTCTGTAGGACTGACCTGCCAGACTTGGTGAAGTTAATCCCGCAGAGTAATTGACTACGCCAATATCTATAGTTTTTTGAATCTGCCCCTATATTCACTAACGCAAATAAGTACACAGGCCAACCGAAATTTGTGGAAAAGTGACTAGTGAGTACCCGCAGACCACCGACTTTCTATCGGCCGATAGTTTCCTTTGTTCCCAGTAGTACCGTGGAAGAAGTTCCGTGGCGGAACTAGTGAGACTTATTCCCAATAGTTCCGCGGGACAAATCATCAATTAAATACTAATAGATAATTTATAATCCCAGTAGTTCCTTGCATTGTCTTAGATAAATATGTATACTAGGTATTATTACACTATAAATATTATTTTTAACCTGCTGAAAAGCAAAGAACCTAAAAAGGAACTTTTTTGACAGACGTCAAAAACTTTTTTTGGGGCAACAAAATAAAATTTGCCTTAATTGTTGTCATTATTTTTTTATTTCCAGCCAGCAGAGAAGTAAAAGGGTTAAGTTTGTTATATTATATGATGATTTTGACAGGTGAGGTGAGTATGATTTTGATAGGTTAGTGACTATTTTTGATAGATGTCACTAATTATAATAATAATTTCTTAATTAATGGCGGTTAAACAACGAGGTTAATTTCGCGTCACCCAATGTCACGTGTTTTTATCGCTTTCACTGTATTTGGACAGGTTCTCTTTCGAGAACCTAGAAACCTGAAACCACACGTCAATCCCCTAAAACCACGGAACTTCTTCCACGGGACTACTGGGAAATTAGTACCGTTGACGGAACTATTGGGAAAAAAGTCTCACTAGTCCCGCCACAGAACTTATCCCACGGGACTACTGGGAATAAACGGATAGTTTAGTAGGCCTCTTTGATCTGTATAAAGATGTTGCAAGTTAAAACATTATAAAGCTTCGGTATGGGCCGAATTACGCTGGTAGCCCAACCAGACCAAATTATCGCCAGATCAAAGAGTCCGTGGTCTGCGGGGACTCAAATAAAGATGCAAGCAGCGTAGCATGTCGCCGGTAAAGCAGCGAGCTTACTCACGACGCGAGTGAGCGAGGCAGCGAGCGTTATTACGTTGGTAAGCTGCCACGCTCACTCGCGTCGTAGGTGCTCTCGCGTTGTCGCCGGCGACGTGTCGACTGCTGCTGTTTTAGTAAATATTGGGAGGTCACGGCTTTCTGTAGCGACTAGTAGCGAGTCGATTGAAGTCGATTTTCCAATTGAAATACTTTGTGTAGGTGTAAGTAAGATAATTGTTGTGTATGATACGATTTGCAAAGTCATAACATAAGTATATGTTTTGTATGTATTGAAGGAGAGAAAGGCGTGAAAATGTCTGGGAATAAAGCTAGTCATGATTGTGTTTAGAATGGACTTTTATTCCTCCCTACCCTGATTTTCATGTGACGGAGACATCATCAAACCAGTCTGACGAGGGGTCGCCCCCTCGCCCCGCGGCCGCAGCCACGGGGTCTTCAGAACGCGACCGTCGTCTTACGAATATCGATTATCATATTCTTGCTATAGTACGCCTCAAAAGGCCAGTAAAACCCTATCGAATCTGCAGTCCAATCTTAATTATATCCCCAGTCAGGATCCTTAACAAATGGTCCTTCGATCCGGATTGACCAATGTATAGAGAAATCTGGTTCGGGCGACCCTATTACCAATGATATTAAAGAACGTTGATTATCTTTGTGCATACGTTGCAGGAATTAAATTCGCTTCAAATATGTAGGTACTTGGGTTTTATTTAACGAATTCGATGTCGTCGAAATACATATTTTCACTGCTGCTCCGAAATTGAATACGGATCGTGCGTTTACATATTATACGTGCGATCACCAAATCAGGGTCAGTGCTAAGCACACCACTATTCCGAGTCCGTGATTCTAGCAAGAAAGTACGATTTAGACAGATTCTGATTGTGCACATAAGTAATTTAGTGTGTTAAATGAGACAAAATTCACATTGTATTCTAGGATCACGTTTGACCAAATGCTGGTTTGAGAAAACTACTGAACACACTAATCTTGCCAGCTACATAAATATTAGTGGTAATTTGTGTGGAATTACTTTTCTCAATTATCACACCGTTTGGGAGTTTTTGGTAAATCCTCAAAATACCTACCTAAATGGCTTTATTAAGCCTAACAAGGCAACGCAAAGTCGAACGAGAGACACCTACGATACATCTTATTCAATATAATCGCTACACCGAATTTCAAAAGCCTAGGATAAGCGGTTTCACTAAAACAACAACTTTAGTGAAGAATTTTGACGAAAATATTTGGAACCCAAAATAAGCAGGATGTACTTTTACAGCAAATTTTTACCACAAGCTTTTAGTGTGTAGTTATTAACTTTTAAAACCAAAAAGTCATAGAAATACTGTTCCTTTTTGAAAATTAGATTTATTAACCGTGGTCCTACAGCTATTGCCCCACAGTGGGTCCACGGGTATTTTTTTCCCCGTAGACCCACTGCTCTAGTTTTAATTTATCCTTTTCAATCTGGCAGCTTCTGTGGGCCCACGGGTCATTCTTCTGCTAGGTGGTATTAACCGTGGTGATGATGATGATCAAAAAGCTTCCGTACAGTACTTGAGACATACCTTCCTTATTTTGTAGGGTTATATGTGTACAATGATGTGGATATTTTGTTAGTGGGTAAATGATAAGAAAAAAATCGCAAACAACTTCCCAAAATGAAACTCACCTAAGTATGCCCACCTATCATGGCAATAAATAATGTTTAATTTAAACACTTGTTGGAATGGAAACTGAAAAAGCATTCTGCCTGCAGCCCATATTGTTTGTTTGTCTTGCAACTAGCGGGCATGGAATAGCACTTATCCTTGGTGAATAAGGTACTTTATTGGCTAACCTTAACGCCCTTGTTCTTCTCGAGTCATTGTTTACTTTACTGATTAGCAGGGTCCACACTGAGCCTCGCGTCACGCGAGGCAGCCTCGGACGTTTGCCTCGCGATGCAGCCTCGGTCTGTAATCTTTTTGCACGAGGCTGCCGAGCCGAGCCACGGTGAGGCTGAGCCACAGTCGAGCGCTCAGTTTAACGTAATGCACTGTTCTTTATCCATCACAAAAACGTTCAACGACCGACTGAGGCAAAACAGGTTGTACGACCGTCCAGACAGCGCGCGGCAATACGTCCTGAGGCGCCTTTGGGCATCGGCAAAAACCGACAAGGCATGACTCGGGCCGAGGCACGCTCGCTCGATTTGCAATATAGTTTTTTCCCTGCACCTGAATCGCCAATCAGTGCTACTACTTGCCCTCATGTGACACTTATATTGATGTCTTTTATCTACAGAAGTTAGTTCTAGTGCTACATTGGTATCGGTAACACTGTATCGGTAGAAACCAAAATTCCCACGAGGTGCAGTACACCAGTCTCGACGATACCAGTTCTACAAGAAGAATTCAAAACTTTCACACCGGTTTTGGTGGCACCGGATCTTCCAGAGAAATCCGAAGCTTCCACCAGATGTACTCCGATCTCGACAGCACATTTTTTTTCAGATATGGCATACACTCCAACCAGATGTTGTACTCCGGTCTCAAACGCACCGCATTTTTCAGAGGAGTCTGATACTCCCACGAGATCTTCAACTCCGGTCTCAAAAACACCACATCTTCCAGATAAGTCCAAAACTCCAACTCAAATCTTGAAGGCACCTAAAAACCTTTTTGAATGCCATACTCCAATAATGCAAATGCATAACACCATAACACCTCCAGCAGCTGAAAAGCAATCCTTGAGTTCATTGAGCCTTCTACCACCACCTTCCACCAGCCAACTTCTTCTTTTGGCTGAGAAACAAAAACAGGTCAGTCCTGCTTTTGGAAAACATATAATATGGCCCTCAGATTCTCCGATAAAAAAACTCAAAAAGGAACGACTGCCATTCGCCACGACTTCTAAAAAATGGCAAAATTATTGGTTGTCGAAAAAAAATGAAAAAGTCGAGCAAAATAGAAATATTGAAATCAGAAAACGTATACGTGAAGAAAATAAACTAAAAAAAAAGTAAACAAATACCTAAAAAAAGAACGAGACGAGGGACGACCAGTCCAGGAACCAATAAAAAAAAGAAAAGAGTCAGAATCATTAGGAGCGATACCAGTGATAGTGAATATATATCAAACGAGGAACCAGGACAGATGAGCACTCATAAGCGACGAAGAAACAATCTTAAAAAGACGACGAGGTAGAGGCATCCTATGCTAGCGTGGATTCAAAAAGTATTGAGGTGGGGCATTTTGTAATATTTGTTTACGAAGGTGCATACTTTGTTGGCAAAATCGAATCAATTTCTGAAGAGGGAGCATTGACTAAATCAATGCATAAGTCGCTCAAAAATTGACAGTGGCCAGAGAAAGAGGACTTGATGTTATACCGAATTGATGATATTAAAGAAAAAATTCAAAATCCACAAATGATTCACCAAAAAAGAGGACTTTATCAAGTTTCTGAATTTGAAAAATATAGAGATTATATTTAAAACCTAAGCTCCTCCTGTTCACTTCAATTTGATACTTATGATTGTTAAATGTTGAATATTTCATTTGCATAAATGCTGATAATAAATAAATAACGGTAATAAATAAAGTGTTTACTTTAAAATACCTTTGAAAGAATCAATATTATGGTCGACACATTTCTACTATCTTCTACAAGGGGGTTGTAGTGCCTGCACCTGGCCCACTTGAGCGGGGCCTTTGTGCATGTCCCCTTCGCCTGCACATCTACTTCAGCCATCCCAACTCCTGCACCAGCTGGAGAAGGAGGCCTGGGTGTTCTAGGAGCTCGTGGGTGTTTGATGTGTCTCCTAGGATAGCCGTCCTGGTTTCTGTTGTGGATGGACATGCCAGTAGCATATGCTCTACTGGTTCATCCATTTCCTGCACCCCCTGCACAGGGGGCTGTCCGTTGCACCTGTAATTGTCAAGTGTTTGTTTAGTGTAGCCTGTAATAAGGCTTGTTAGTATTTTTGTTTTACTGCGTGGCAGTCTCATTAAGTAATTCGTAAATTTATGGTTATACTTGTCTATAAAAAGTTTCGTGTTTTTGCAGTCTTCTCTGCTAGACCATAATAGGTTTTGTTGCTGTACTGTGGCTTCTCTGAGCCTTTTTCGTAGAGCTTCCGCTGATAAGGGCGAGAATGGTGGAGGGCCGATTGCTGGCCTTTCTGCCCTTAATTTTGCTAGCTTGTCTGCCTCCCAGTGGCCTTGGTCACCCTGGTGACCTTTTACCCACTGGACTGTGACCTTGTTTTTCTCACCTAGTCTGTTGAGTACCTTGTGGCATTCTAGTATGAGTTTTGATTTTGTCAACGGTCTTTTTAGTGAGCTTAGTAGGGCTGCGCAGTCCGTTTTAAAGGTTATGTCATCATTTATCAAGTGCATTGCCCCGTGTAGGAGACTCAGTGTTTCAGTTTGAAACACTGTCGTCTCCTTTCCGAAGCTTAGGGAAAGTTTAATGTCAAGCTCCGGCGAGAAAAGACCTCCGCCTGTGTTCTTGCTTTTCTTTGAGCCATCACTGTATATTGTTATGCTTTTGTGATTTGGTATTGTTGGTGTTTCCAAGCCCATGGCTGTGATTTCATATTTCCTACCGAATAGGAACAAATTTCCCGTGGACCCACTGGTGGGTGAAGCTGGTGGGTGGACGGCCGCTCTGTGGGCCTTTTATGCGATGAATTCCAATAATGGCTTCCGGCACTTCCTCGAATGATTTTTCTAGAATTATGCAGTCTCCTTTATCTGCTATTTGTCCTTTCCATTGTCCAGTACTGTATGGCCTTATGGCCGCTGATTTGGCCTCCTGCTGTACGAATAGGTCCAATGGTCGTATGCCTAGCATGATTTCCAGTGCCGCTGATGGCGTTGACCTCATGCAGCCTGTCATGGCTACACATGCCATTCTCTGGAACTGCTGTAGTTGTGTTGCAGTTGTGCATACCTAGTATTGTTCGTTGCCACCATACCAGGGAGCCGTATGTGATGATGGGTCTCACCACAGTCATATACATCCATCGACATATTTTGGGCTGGAGTCCCCATCCGTTCCCTACCATCTTCCTACACTGGAAGAACAATATGGTGGCTTTTTTAAGTGTTGCTTCCATGTGCTTGCTCCAACTTAATTTGTGGTCAAGCCATACACCTAAATATTTCACGTCTTTTGATAGTGTTAGTGTTTTATTAAAGAGTTTGGGCAGCCTGTAACTGCCGTGGTTTATTTTTTTTGTAAATAGTACCATCTCAGTTTTGGCGGGGTTTACTGAGAGTTCGTTATTTTTGCACCATGTTTCTATGTACCGTAGTGCTAGTTGCATGCGGTCAAATATCGTGTTTATAAAAAGGCCGTTCACGAGTATTGTCACGTCATCGGCGTATGCTATTGAGTAGAATCCTCTTGTATTGAGTTGTGTCACCAGGTCGTTGGCTACTAGTACCCACAGTAGTGGTGATAGCACACCCCGCTGTGGACAGCCCTTGGCCACTTTGCATTTGATTTTATCGCTGATTTCCAGAGAGATTATTCTTGATTCCAGCATTTTTGTTATCCAGGTTATCATGTTAGGGTTGGTGCCTAGTTTCTCCAATCCAGTTCTGATGCTACTGAAGTTTGTTTTATCAAAAGCTCCTTCGATGTCTATAAATACCGCCAGGCACAACTGTTGGCTTAGTATTGAGATTTCTATTCTTCTGACCACTGCGTGTAAGGCGGTCTCTGTAGATTTTCCCGCTTGGTACGCATGTTGGTTTGTTGTATAGGGTTGGTTCTCATGTCATCTCATAAATCTATCAAACACTCTTTCTAACGTTTTCAGAACGAATGTTGTGAGACTTATAGGTCTGAAGGATTTAGGTTCAGTATAGTCGTCCTTGCCTGGTTTCGGCAGGAAGACTACTTTCACTTCTCTCCGGATCCTGGGCATGTAGCCGAGTGCTAGACATGCCTTAAATATTTTTACAAGTCATGGTACAATGAGCTTTTCTCCCTATTGCAGTAGGGCTGGTATTACGCCGTCTGGTCCTGGTGATTTATATGGAAGGAAAGAGCTGATCGCCCATCTCACCTTCTCTTCATCTATCAGGTTTTTTACTTCCACCCATGCTTCCGGCGGTGGTGTTAATGTTTGCGAGGAGCTTGGTGTTTCCGCCGGTGTCTCTACCTCTTTTGCGGGTAGGATTGTACACCCCGGGAAATGCGTTTGTAGCAATACACTACAGAGCTCTTCTTCGCTCTTGGTGTATTCTCCATTTGGTTTCTTTATCGAACCAGGTTGGTGTTGTGGGTCTTTACCTAAGAGCTTTTTGATTCGCGAGGCCTGCGACTCGCTGTTTATCGAGCTGCAGACATTTCTCCACGATTCTCTAAAATTGCACCTAGTTTGTTTTTTAAACTGGTTACGTGCTTTTTGAAAAGCTTTCCAGTCGTCCTCTGCCTTCGTGTTGATGGCATGATTGAAAAGCTTTCTCATGTTAACCCGCATTCTCTCCAGTTTGTCGCACCACCAGCTGTCTTTAGATGGCTTCGCTGTCATTAGAGGGCAGGATTTGTTGTAGCTCTCATTTATTTCTCCGTTGAGTTGAATGACTCCGTTGAGTTGAATGATTGTTGCGAGGCGACAGTGACTATTGTTGCGAGGCGACAGTGACTATTGTTGCGAGGCGACAGTGACTGTGTCGCGCTTGTCGGTACGGTATGCGCGCTATACGTGCCCGACAGTTATCTCCGCGCGCGTAGGCACCAGCTGTTAGCGGGCGGCACGTACCGCACGGTGGCGCGCCAGCAGTCTCCACTGGTGAGGGCGCGGGATAGCCTCAATGCTCTGCTGGCTGCTGCACCACTGACTGATCTGTTTGGTGATGAGTGGAGGCATATTGTGCGAGAATGTGGCAGGTTCTGCGAGATGAAGGAGTGAAAGTGTTGGCTTAGAAATATTATTATTATTATTTTTTGCATTGACATTTTAATTTAGTACCCTTGACATACCTAATAATGTTTAATACTATTTGAATTTGACCTAAAGTTAAAGTTTAATGTGATTTGATATGTAGTATTTTCTACGAATTTGTACCCTTTGTTCCCTACCTGGTGAAATCGACTTACCTAAATTGATTCTGACATTGTATAACTATTAGACTTTGTACAGCGCATTGGGTGTATACCTGTAATGTTGTACATCGTAATTGTATATTAAATAAATAAATAAATAAATGACCGCTAATTCTATTTCTTCTGTTGTCTCCAGTTTGATGTTGTACTCAGTTCTAGATAAGTCCGTCTCTAGGTGCTGATAATACTCACTTATGTTGGTTTTTCTAGGGTTACGAAATTGCCTAGGTTTTAACTTTATATTCTTCAGGCCGAAGGTGATCCATCTGTGATCCGAACACGAACCTTCTGATGAAACTCTCCATCCCAATATTAGTTCTAGAGCCAAAAAGTTGGCAATTGTTATGTCTGGTATTGTTTGTGCCTTTCATGTGACAAATGTGGGTTCTGATCCTCTATTTAGTGTCGACAATTCGTATTTTGAGAGAAATTCCATGAGATCCTTACCTCTTTTGTTTATGTCGTTTCCGCCCCATACGGTGCTGTGCGCGTTGGCATCGCATCCTATTACGAGGGGTATGTCATTTTCTTCACACTCTGACTAGCACCTCCAGTTCCTCCGTAGGTATCTCTTGTCGACACATTTGTTTATTTATTATTAAGTAGCTAGGTATATCTGATGATTTAGATTAGGTAATGTTTTTAAAGCCCTTATTGTAGTGGTCGGTATTGGTGCATCAGATGGTCAGTTTTTGGTGTTATGTGGCCAGGTTATGGTGAATTTTGAATTTTTCACTTTAGGCAAGTGTAATTTTTTTTGTACATATTTATATATACTTATATTTTCATAGTTTATTTAAGTACGTGTTGTTGAATCATTATGCCAAAATTGGTATCACTCAAGTGACCCTATGCACATTATGCTTTGTGAGCGTCCATGTTTCGGCTCCATAGGTGAGGATAGGCAAGACACATAGTGTTCAGGCTTCTCGGCACCTAATGACCTCGTAGGGGCCCATCAGCTACGAGGTAGCGTAGCGATCAGTTGCCAAGAAGTGTGAACGTCGGCGATTCACCGAGCTAATGTAAATGTAGTCGATCTAACCTGGTCTGTGCTTCGGTCCCGTCAACCTCCTGTCTCTCTGCAAGGCCCGGGTGCACCCTAGGCTCTTCTTGGTAGACAGGTTCTTCAGCCAACCTCCTGTGTGACTGGCGGGCCAGCTTCGATGAGCACAGTGTTCCAACACAGGTTATGTTACGTGGGAAAAACCAATCGGCCACGTAAATGCGAACTTTATCTGGTTCGGGGAACCACAACACACTCAGCTATATAGACAATCCTGAGGGAAACCCGAATACATTCCAGATGGCTTGCGATTTAATTTCAATACCCTAACCAATACGCGTTTACATTGCGAGGGCTTTCGTCTGTCAGTTGTCAAAAACTGCAAGGTTGGCAGCAACGTCAAATTCAAAATGGCCGTTCCGAAACCATCGATCGAATATCGATTTGGAATCGAACAATTACCCGCCCGGACAGGCACCCACCTGTCCCCTAATCTACGGGCAGCCTAGACAACGTTGCTACCGCTCGTTTTAGAACCGAGCCTCCTACTAGAACCTCCGCAGACCGGGGGGTCCCGTCCTTGCCAGGGAACAAGTTAACAATGCGCCCCCTGCGCCAACGTAGTGGCGGTAGGTTAGCATCCTTAACCAGAACGAGGTCACCAACACTAGGGGGGCTGGTTTTGTCAGTCCACTTAAGGCGCTGTTGTAAGATATGCAGATACTCGAGCGACCAACGCTTCCAGAAATTCTGAGTAAACTGCTGCAACATCTGATACCTTGACAACCGATACAATTTCACTCCCTCGAAGGGGTGCTCGGGCAACGCGTTAAGTGGCTGTCCTATCAAGAAATGGCCTGGGGTCAGAGCCTCCAGGTCATTTGGATCCGAGCTGAGCGGACACAACGGTCGCGAATTGAGAACGGCCTCGATCTTACAAAACAATGTCGCGAGCTCCTCAAAAGTCAGCGCGGTCTGACCTACTATACGCCCCAAGTGCGTCTTAGCTGACTTAACTACGGCCTCAAAAATCCCACCCCAGTGGGGGCAACTCGGTGGGCTGAAGGTCCACTGTATACCCCGACGGGAGAGGGCCGTTCCAATATCCACTTTATTTACATTCAAAAAGTTGACTATCTCTCGTAAGTATCGTTCCGCACCGACGTAGTTAGTGCCGTTATCAGAGCGGATCAAAGTTGGAAGTCCCCTTCGAGAAACAAACCTATCCAAACAAGCAATGAAAGCCTCTGTCGAGAGATCAGCAACGAGCTCGAGATGTACCGCCTTGGTGGATAAACAAACAAACACACATAGGTACGCCTTGTATTGCTTAGCGGTACGCAATCGTGAACTCTTCACCATAAACGGTCCGGCAAAATCCGTACCAACACCTGAAAACGGTCTGACCTCATTCACACGATCAGGGGGCAAGTCCCCCATGAGAGGTTGCATCGTGGCAGCCTTAAGTCGATAACAAGGCATGCACCGAAACACGATGTTCCGTATGACACGGCGGGCAGATAAGATCCAAAACTCCCGCTGGAGCGTGGCCAACAACGCGTTACAGCCGGCATGCGCGTTTTTAATATGACGATCAGTCACCAGCAATTCAACTAACTGTCCCCCCTTGGGGAGCAGAAGTGGGTGACGAGCCGAATACGACAGATTCGCATTGCGCAATCTTCCTCCTACCCGAAGTAACCCGGTCGAATCAACAAAGGGGTTGTGACGCGCGACGGCTCCCTTCAATTTCGAACGTCCACTTCGTATAATCTCCAATTCTGCCCCAAACTTCGAGGACTGTACCAACCGGACCAAATTCAGTAGCGACTCGTTTCGCTCTGCCGGAGTCAGAATAGGGTTCAACGTTCACTGATCGCGAGGAGTACGACAATTTCGAGCGAATCTCCTAATCCAAGTGGACACGTTTATCAACTTGTCAAGTGAGCTATACCGGTCCAGCAGAAACCCGGCGTCAGGGTCCTCAGCCTTCTGGGTAACATGCACGGCCGCTCTGGGGCCATGATCCGAAGATACTACTACATGGCTGTGGGGCCAGTCCGATTCTCTCCTGGCAAGCCAGGGTGGTCCCCACCACAAATGGTGTCTAACGAGTTCAGGAGCCCGACATCCCCTGGATGCACAATCAGACGGGTTCAATTCTCCTGGTACATGTCTCCAGGTCAGTGGGACTTCAGACGACACAATCTGGGAGACACGGTTCGCAACAAAAACCTCTAAGTTATGGACCGAAGCCTTCAGCCAGCACAAAACAATCTGGCTGTCCGTCCACGCGTACACCGTATCCTCCAAAACCACTGACCCATGCAACACTGTTAGAGTGTGATTCAAAAGTTTGGTCAAAAGAGCAGCCCCGGACAGTTCCAGTTTTGGAATCGTCATCCTTGTCCGAATAGGCGCTACCTTGCTTTTTGCCAAAACCAAACGCACGTCGACCTCCCCGGTGGAGGTGACGGTTCGCAAATAAACCGCTGCCGCAAACCCTCGTTCAGAGGCATCACAAAACCCGTGAAGGGTTGCCCTGTAATCCCCAGCAGGGACCAATTTCCTCGGCAGCGATACATTATTTATATCCGATAGCGAGGTGAACATTCGCGTCCAATCAGTCAACAAATCACCTGAGAGGTGGGTGTCCCAGGTCAACTGAGCCGCCCATAGCCTTTGCATAAAACATTTGAGAGCAAAGGTGACTGGAGAAATCCATCCATTCGGGTCGAACGTTCTCGCAATCGTTGACAGTACTGACCGCTTCGTCCAGGCCTTCGGTGTTTCTAAAACCACCCGATAGGTAAACTCATCATGGACGGGCCGGTACTGAATTCCAAGTACTGACAACATGTTAGGGTTGTCAGGATTCTCAAAAACGTGCGGGTCTTTTTGAAACTCATCTGGGAGACCAGCCATCAACTCAGGGGAGTTGGACATCCACTTGCGTAGTTCATAGCCGCCTCGTTCCAGCAATTGAATGAGCTCGTCACGTCGGTCCAGAGCTTCCTCTACACTGGCTGCCCCTGTGCAGACGTCATCGACGTACAAATCTTGCTCCAGGATAGCGGCGGCTCTAGGATAGCTCACACGGTCACGCGACGCCAACTCCCGCAGGGTACGCATCGCCAAATACGGGCTAGACCGTAACCCATACGTGTTCGTGTTCAACTCATAGACCTTGACTGGCTCGGCCGTGGACTCACGCCAAAGTATCAACTGATACCTTCTGTCAGCCGGATGAATTACCGTTTGCCTAAACATCATCCGAATGTCTGCGACAAATACAATCTGGTGCCTCCGAAAGCTCGTGAGAACATCCGAAATATCACGGCTCAACTTGGGTCCCGAATGTAGACACTGATTCAGGGACATCCCGTTCGAGGTAGGTGCTGACCCATCAAAAACAACTCGAATCTTGCCGGTAGGGGTTCGTAGGACGGCATGGTGTGGAAGGAAACAATGATCCTCAGATCTCCAGTCCACACCCGATACCGACATGTGTCCTAACGACTCATACTCCCTCATGAAATCAACATATTTTTGTTTAAATACGGCGTCCCTTGACATCCTACGCTCCATCGACATCAATCTCGTCTCAGCCATCTTCCTAGATTCTCCTAGTGGCGGTCGATCGGCCCTGAAAGGCAGTCGAGTTACAAAACGACCAGAACGAAGGCGACCAGTACTATTCTGGTAAAACAACTCGCACTCTTCTTCGTCTGCGTCGACTCGACGAACGGTGGGAGGTTCCTCTATCTCCCAGAAACGTTGGATAGCGTCTGACAACGCTGAGCCAATAAGTATGCCATCTGACTCGGCAGGCCTAACCATTGGCAATGCCGGACCCATGATCACGTGACCAAACTTAGTATCCACAGCAATCAACCCGTCCGGCTGAAGAACTCGCCGATCCGACAACAGAAACCTACCCAGAACGTCTGCTCCCAGTAGCAGGTCGACCGGGGCTGGAGTGTCAAAATCGGGATCCGCCAACTTGAGTCCTGATGTCAGGAATCGAACGGCCGGATTCAACTTCACCAAGGGGTGTCTGCCCATGACATGCGTCATCACTAAAGCTTGCACGGATGTTTTTGTCAAAATGTCATAACGTGGAGAGAACGTGATCACCGATTGACCAACTACATTCGTTACCGTAACATTCCCCACGCCCCGTATTGATTTATTATAGCTATTTACCTTGAGGCCCAACCATTTTGCTAAATCGTTCGATACAATGCAGCCCTGAGCTCCAGAATCTAATAGGGCGCGAACGTATGTTGGGTTGCCCGCCAAATCCCAAACAAGCACAGAGGCGATCGGTAACACCACCGTCTCCGGTTGGGGGGCAACAAATGGTTGGGCCGCAAATTCCTAGCGAGGACCCCCGGGGCCCCACTGTGCCTGTAACCGATCAGGTATGCAGCTATACGCCAGCGGGTCCCATTGTACAAATGGCCCACGCGCCGGTTCCATTCCCAACCTACGATTCCCCTTAAAGGGGGGTGGGCGTGAATTCAACCGTGGCCGCTCCATGAGCGGGGGGGACATCACATGTGACCGATGAGGACGAGGCGACGAGCGGGGCGACAACTGAGGCGGCGTCCGAACCGCACCCGCATAGCTCGAAGGTGTCCCATGCCACCCGCCCGTTACGGCCTGCTCAACATACCCAATGTCCCGCTGAGTCGGATGCTGAGTCGCAACCGAAAACTCAGGGCCCCCCATGTGATGACCCTGAGTGCGGCCCTGCACCCTAGTACTGCCCTGTGCACGTGGGGACGTTGGCCCCTGAGTTGCGCTCCGAGTCGCAAACGAATTCTCAGGGCCCCATGCCGTGTCACCCTGGGTACGGCCCTGTGGACGTGGGGACGTTGGCCCCTGAGTTGCGCTCCGAGTCGCAAACGAATTCTCAGGGCCCCATGCCGTGTCACCCTGGGTACGGCCCTGTGGTGGCTGTTGGCCGGACCGGTTCATGCACAACAGATTGTTGTGGGCCCCACCACAATATCCGCACATTTTTGTGCGCGTGCAGTCCCTAGCCATGTGTGGCCCGAGGCACAGGAAACACCAGCTCCGCTGCTTGGCCATCCGGCGCCGTCCCTGAACCCTGAGTTCCCCGAACTTATTGCAATTGGCCACAGCATGGCCAATCTGCCTACAACATGGGCAGGTCTCAATATGTGGGGTCAATGCACTCACAGTCCCATACGACTGCCGGTTGGTGCGGTCCTTCCTCGTCGGAGGGCCCCTACTCACAGCGCTCCCGGCAGCTCTCTGTGGCTCCGAAGGATGGGTGACCGTCAACCCCAAATTCTCTGCCCGTCGAGCCTCCTCTTCCAAGAATCCGACCAAGTCGGAGAAGGCGGGCAGGTCCTCGGCCGACCTCCCGTGAGACTGTTCGAAACGAGTCTGCACGCCAGCGGGTAGGCGGGAAAGTACAATGTACAGCAGTAGGTACGACCATTCACCAACCGGAAGTCCAAGATTCTCTAGAGCCTTGGTGACGGACAACAACGGGTTCAAAACCTCCGTCTGTATGGCCCCGACCTTGTTCACAACCGGGATACTAAACAAACGGTTCAGTTGGGCATCGGCCAACCTCCGTTTGTTATGGTAACGTCTGACCAACAATTGTCTGGCCGTTTCATAGTTACCCTCCGTAACTGTCAAATGAGCGACCAGCTCCCTAGGCTCACCCCTCAATGCTGCCACCAGCTGAGCCATCTTAACAGACTTGGTAATGTCCGATCGCATGTGCACCAAACTGTCGAACAGATTGATGAAGCTCATCCATTCACCGGACACTCCGTCAAAAGTAGGCATAGTTATCGCAGGTAACCTGGACCCCGAACCCTGAAGCGGCAGGGGTGCTTCAATGTCACCACCATGGCTGGACTCGCGCTGTCTACGTATGTCCGCAGCCTTCTGCGTGATAGCAGCTGCCATCTCCATACATTGGTCGACATCCCCTATCAACCGTGACAGCCTGTCAGGTGCGCAGCCATCAACTGATTCCGCCTGCGCGGACAATTCGAGCACCCTGTTGTAACGTTCCTTAACGTCCATAGACCGCTCCAATACCACATCATGCCTATCTAATCGGTCTATCAGACCGTGTGCGGAGGAAAACCATCTGAGTTCCTTAGAAACACCCTTCTGGATTTCAGATAACGACATGATCGGAACGATACTTACTCACAATTTGCAGTAACTCAATTTTATTGGACCCTCCAGTCTACAACCCAAACGAGGGAACCCTAAACCACAACTTAAACAATGCTGTTTTCCTTAAACAATAGGAACCGAGTTTTATATCTATATAAATTCTGTAAATACAATTTAGTTTCCCTTTATCACTACAACACATACAGATAGTCAATATTAGTTCAAGTTATAAATTGCTATAAACTGAAAACAATGCAATAGCCTGCTATCAATAGATGTAACTACCTATGTTAACCAAAACATTCTTCAATAGCATTACTAGACCACTAGTAGATTGACTAACTGAGACCTATAGCTTACAATACTACTAATCTATGTGGATATAGGAACAACAGTTACCTAATAACCGCCTATACCTACAGATTGATAGTCCCAAATCGTGCGTTCCTGGAGCCCTTGACGGCTGCAAATCTCAGGAAACCACGCTCTAGCTACCAAAATGTTCAGGCTTCTCGGCACCTAATGACATAGGTTATATACCTTGGTCTTCAGGCATTGTGGGAGTGAGGATTTGAAGACATCACATAGTTTCCCGAAAGCAGCCCACCCTAATCCGACGCGTCTTTCAATCTCCTTCACTTGTGCATCTCGGTCAAAGGATAAACGATGTCCAAGATAGACGTAATCGCTGACCACCTGTATAGTGTCATTGCCAACAATTAGGGCCGGCACATTTAGTGGGCGACTCGTCATGATTTCGGTCTTGGACATGTTCATCCTGAGACCGACTTTTAGGGAAGCTTCGTGCAATTCTGCGAGCATATGTTGGAGATCTGAGACGCATTCGGCAACAAGAATTAGATCATCCGCAAATATGAGCTGCGACATGCGTGCCCCGTTAATGTTGACGCCTCTCGTCACTCCAATCCAACGTCTTCATAATGTCCTCCAGAACGTTGGTGAATAGTTTGGGTGAGAGTGTCGGTGTTCCTATGCATGCGCTCCTGCATTGTCGTGGTCCTGTAGGTACAGCTCCCGGAGGGTATCGACGTATCGCTTGTCAATGCCGCAGAGATGGGAGGAGTGGAACACGACCCAGTGTTCGACGCTGTGAAACACAAGGGCCGGTTGAATTCTCTGCTTTTTTCCATCAGCTGCTTGACCGCATGGATATGATCCATTGTCGAGTAGCCCCTCCGGCAGGCTGGTATTCGTCTAGGTTGGTAGTGAGGCGATGGCACAGGACTTTGGCGAATGGTTTGTAGACCTGAGAGAGCAGGCTAATAGGGCAGTAATTGCACAACTTGTCCCCTTTTTTGTGAAGGATCGTGACGATCGCGTTCTTCCAGGAACCGGGCTTAGAGCCCTGAGTAAGAACTTTGTTGAAGAGTTACGAGAACTTCTAGGACGGGCTTTCCACCTGCCTGCAGCATCTCGACATACTCCCTATCCTCCCCAGAAGCTTACCTCTCTTCAGTTTGCCTACAGCGTACTCTAACTCAACTGAAGTGATGGAAGATAGGTCGCTGTCTTCGCAATGCTCCGCTGGTGCTGCCCTAGGGTCCGCTGGGTCTGCCCTAGGGTCCGCTGGGTCTGTTTCCTCTGGCGCTTTGGATGCGTTTAAGCTCCCTTAAAACTCCTCAACTATCTTTATAATTTCGTCATGATCCGTCACAATGTTTCCGGCTGTATCCGTAAGCTTTCTTATCTCCATCTTGTTTTCGTTCAGCTTCTTTTGAAAGACTTTTGGGCCCATATTGTCCTCGATGGTCTTGGCAATAGTACGGGTGTTGTAAGCCCTGACGTCTTTGCGGATCGCCTTTCTAACAGCCTTATTGGTGTGTTGTTAAGCTCTCTTAGGTCTGGTGTGGTGCTGTTTTTAATTTCCCTTCTCTTAGGTAATACTTAGAAACAGCGTGTCGGGAGACAAATTTGCCTCCTTGGGTGGTCTTCTACCCCCTATGTGCTTCTCGGTGGTGGATTTTAATATAGAGCAGAGCGCGTGGTTTAGTGAGTCCACATCCTGGTTCTCTTCCATTTAGCCATCGAAAGAGTTCTTCAGCTCCAGCTGAAACTCCTTTTCTAAGAATTTGTATCTGTTCGTGTCGAATTTCGGAGCAGTTGACGTAATCAGTGTCATTCTTTCTTTAGGCGGGTTATACCTGAATGTGGCTCTCACCAACCGATATTCACTACTGGTTTTGAAGTTTGCTAGACCGGAAACATCAGTTATGTTCGACTTGTGTGAGCTGTTTGTAGTCAATTTCATTTTTCCTACCGTCCGGGCTGGCCCAGGTCCATTATCTTGAGGGTCACTTTTTGAAAAATTGTGTTCATGACGTTGGTGATGGTGCTAAAGAAAATTTACCAGGGTTTGCCCTCGAGGATTTCGACTACCTACCCCATACTGTCCGACCGACGCTTCCTGTTCTGCTTGGGGCCCTACTTTGGCTACCGTATAGTATATGGATTCTCTCGACACGCCCTCTCTATATCCTCGTAGAAGGGCTCTTTGTTTTCATCTTCTTTACGGTCGGGGCATACACTTGTAGAAATGTCCCAATGCCCAACACAGATTGAGGCTTTATTTAATTCCGGTCTCTTTAATTGAGGCTATATACTTACTTACATAAAATTCCCGTCCCCTTAATAACTCCTACTTTTCCGCACTGTCCTCTCATTTCCTGATTGGACGAACTCTTAGACACAGGCGTCCGATCAGAATATTCTCCGACTGGAGCGCGTTAAACAGATCGAGCATATCAAAATTATGGAATCGATTCGCCAACGAATATATATTTACCTGCTCCAGCAAAGTACAAAAGTGCACATCTCTACCAAGAGCCCAAAGTTAAACATGCTCGTCCTCATCCGAAGCATGACACTTCCACCGCTGCTGTGGGCACTTGGGCGCATCGTGTAGTTCTACCCAGGCGGCGATGTCATCATTCGTGTTGCCGAAGTCCGGACAAAGATAGGGACCGTAAGGAAAACTTTCAACAATAGACGCCCACTTCGAATATTTGGATAGATAGTTTCAACCCTGGGGGTCCGCCGGAGACATCATCAAACCAGTCTAACATGGCCGCCCCCGCGCCTCGCTGCTGCAGCCATGGGCGAACGCGGCCGTCGTGCTACGAATGTAGCGCGATTACCATATTATTGTTATTGCACACTTCAAAGCCAGTAAACCCTATCGAATCTACAGTTCACTCTTTTTCTCACATATCCCCAGTCACCATCAGATGTTAGGAAATTAATCCTAAACTACGCTCAAAAGTCGAATGCAAGATAAAATATTGGTGTTAGGAAATTTAATTACACTATAGTCAGCATCAGATATCCTCTCACCAGTGTGTTAACATTAACATGGATGTTGATATCATCATGACACTTTCGCTTAGGTACATGTTTCTGGTTGTTTAAGGTGTGAAGTACATCTGATGCTGAAATTGTATGTGATATTTTATTATTTGACTTCATTTGTACTAACTTGATCCTTCTGAATGAATGAATGAATGAGGAATTAATGAAGGAGAGGCAAACTAGTCAAAAGGAACGATACAACTAAAATAATAACACGCTAACTACTCGTAATAAATATTATTTCAACATCGGCCTATCAAATTCACAATAAGGCGGCTTCGGTAACGAACATCGATTAAAATAATATTTACAGCGAAGGTTAAATCTAAAATACACCGTTAAATTGCACCGTCTTGTTTACGAAAAATCCTTACGAGATATCTGTCATATTGATCCAGGTTCTTTACAGTATAAATAAAAAATATTGACAATTCAAATATAAGTATGTACAGCATGGTTCACCTGAGGTGGAAAATCGGTACAGTACATTATAACATACATTGCGTGCCAACATTATCAATATAATAAAAGATCTGACCAAATTAAATTGGTAAGTCTGACCATGAAACTGTGCACGCAAAATAGTTTTACGGTACTGACATCGCTTTGCGACGTTAGGTGAGCAATGATACAGTTTTGTAACTCCAAATCTTAATTTTACATTTAATTGTTAACTTATTTGGCAAATAGTTGGGTCTGCAGCAAGCGATCGCTGCAGTGGGGCGAGCGGATGGCGCGGATCCAAGCACTTGTCGGTTGTTCGTGCACAAGTAAGGTGTGAGAGAAGTTTCTTGGTGGCACATCAGTCGTGAATGTGTAAGACTGGATCGGACTAGTATGATCCATAATCACCGATCACGGGATCGCGGTTCCAAAATGGATCGTTTGTTGTTGAGTCTACAGAGCAGACCCAGCTAATCAACTCAAATTTTCTACACATGGTTCAGTAACCAAATCGATTCATATAATTAAAAGTACAGCACAAAAACTATAACAACCGTCAACTTTATACAAAAATAAATAACAAACAAATATAAACCTAAAAGTAAAATATTTTATTATGAACTTTGTAACAACTCATCTGGCAGTTTATTTTATTTTAACTCGGCATTGTCAATTGTTTAACCGGAAATAAATGGAGCAAGCGTTCATAAAACTAGGTTAGATACAATATATTAAACCTCTTTCGGTACAGATTACTAGTATGGCAAATTCAGTAAGTCATCTTTTTTGTATATTTTTCTTCCAGTCACATTGTTAAATAAGCTATTTACAGTGAAACGAAACCATTTTGTATTACCCAATTTGCCGTAAATGTAGAACGCGTTGATCCAATCACTAGATATACCCCACATGCAGGGTAAGAGCAACTGGCAACAATTATTATTATTAGACGCATAGAACACTAAGGAGCAAGACAAATTAGGTTACAGAGCTAATTACAAAAGCGAAAATACTGCCCCGGCTGTGTCTACTCAAGGTGAATACGAAATTAAGGATTGGTCACAGAAATTTGATAGATAATAGAAATATGGATAACATAACATTTACATACAGACACATAAATTGCTTCTGGCCCCACACTTAATACCTAGTGTTATGGGAACCCGAGCCAGCGACATCACAAACATCCAAGACCTGGAGATTTATTTTCAAGGGACCTCTCGGTTGTGAAGCGCAGCCTCGGCCGCCACACCACGGAGGTCGAGTGAAGGCCGACCGCAACTGTAGACAACGTGTTCTACGTAATAAGCTCGCTATCTCGTTCACTCGCTAGGTAACAAGATTGGCTGTCTCGCTCACACACACACGCGACACATCTGCAGTTACGGTCGGCTGCGACGAACTATAGCTTGTCAAATTTATACGTAGCACTCCCACGGGCGCGGGCGGTTGCTGCTGCGCGCCCCGCCGCCCGCGCTTCTTCCCCGCCCCCGCAGAGCCCGGATCTTTCGTCCCCGTCGCCCGCAGACCATGGGAGTGCTACATACGAATTTGACAAGCTATAGTCTTAGCCTAAGGTATTGTTCTCATTATGCCTGACAGTTCATGTAAGCGGTCATGTTTTCGTGACGCCGCCAACTAGTGATGTGTTAAAACATGGCAGCGAAATGAGAACAAACAAGAAAGGGGGCGTTCGACAAAGGAAATGTTTAATTTAATACTAAATTAGCGCTAGATTTGGAGTCTCACATTTTCGTTCAACACAAGGTAAGGCTGATGCGATTATTACTAAACCCGGTACTAAATGTACTCGCTGTTCGATTTGGTGTTTTATTTCTAACTAAAATCCGGGCGAGACCAACAAACAACAACAATTTGAATTTCTATCCCCCATATACAGGGTGTAACACAGTTGAGCACAGTCTAAATATAGTGTAAGGCGCGCAATACGTGTGCAGCGACGGAAATGTATTTCATCATGAACTCGATACAGGGAAATTTGCAAGATGTTACAGTCACCTGTGTCCAGTTAGGTGGCGTAACGTGACATTCGACGTGAAATCTATGGGAGTGGGGCGTGGAATGACATGCCACTCCCATAGATTTCACGTCGAACGTCACCTAAGCGGGCACAACGCCTTATAATATTAATACACTTTTCTGTTACACCCTGCAAAGTATAGATAAAGCCTACGTCAGTGTCCCGCCGATGTCCCGCTAGTGTCACGCCGATGTCCCGCTAGTGTCACGCCGATGTTCCGCTAGTGTCACGCCGATGTCCCGCTAGTGTCACGCCGGTGTCCCTCTAGTGTCACGCCGATGTCCCGCTAGCGTGACGCCGGTGTCCCGCTGACGTCGCGCTGGCCCGGCGACCCTCACATGGCGCTGCTGAGCGCGGCGGAGCGCTTGTCGCGGTTCTTGCTGCGGACGAGTTGGCGAGCCTTCGTCGCCGCGTTGTTTTGCAGATGCTGCAATTAGAATAAAGAAACATTTACATTTATCTCCATAGCTGCGGCGATGGGCTAGCCCCCTGTCACGCAAAATTTAATGTTGAACAACTGGCTAAACGTGGGCACAGTTGTGCCTCTGCCACCCCGTATGGAAAAGGCGTGACGCTATCTGTTATACTATACAGGTTGTAACAAAAAGGTCTAGTCATATTTTAGGGCGTTGTTAGGAGCATCACTCCGAAAAAACAGCTGTGCTGTATTTTAACTAAATAATTTTGCTTAAATTTGTCTACTTGTGAATATAGTGTTAGTTTTTAGTGTTTGTTAAGTCAATTAATAGTATCCCAGTGATAAACGTGGTCAGAATTATAATTGTGATAAAATAATCGATCACGGGCCAACAGACCAAAGGACGATTCAAACTGTCTTGACACTGTGTTCAACTGACATTGTCTTGCCTTTCCCTTGCTACATAGCGAGTATTTTTTGTCTTTGTTTTCACATTACTAATCATAATGATGACTCGCAATGCTTTGTCTCGCCAAGCGAAGTCTAGGCTCCAACTGGTTTTGCAGGAATTAAAGCAAGCAAAGGGACAGGTGGAACAATTAGAAGCAGAAAGAGATGAAAATTAAAAAACTATCTTGGAAACCTTAGAAAACAATCAAAAATTAAAGAGGGACTGTCCGCGCTACATTCCATTAATATTTCTATTACTGAGGAACGGGATAGGCTGCAACTAATAATAGATGGGTTTGATGAGCACTATCGCACTGAGTTTGAGTCCGTCCTGCACAGAACTTCAATCCTGGAGAAGGAACTGTGTGATGCCCACCAACATATCACACAGCTGGAAGAAGCGGCTATTAGCTCTGCCACAGTGACCACGCAGAGCTTATTTGATGAATTGGTAGCAGTAAATACTTCCTTGGGCCATGTCTCTGTTGCGGGCTGTAGCTTGACCACTATGACTATTGACCTTACTAAGGATGACTCAGTGTGTAATGTGGCAGCCAGCAGCAGGGACAGCACACACAAATTGAAACTAAGTAAAAATAAGTTAAGAAAATATGTAAAAATTAATAAGTTTATAAAAAAAAACAAAAATATGCTAAAGAAACAAAAAAAGGTTGTAACAAAGCTTCATAATAAAAGAAGGGTTTTAGATAAACTGGAGCTGTGTACTGCTCAGCTTAATTATAATCAGATTAGCTATGAGGACAACATGCATGAGCTAAGATGCAAACGAGCGCTCCCTGGGGCACTACATTAGCCTCTATGACAAAACCAGAGCGGAAACCAGGGAACTGAATCTAGCTATGGATGCAGTTCTCAGTAGCCAGGTTAGCCTAGAAACTAAAATATTGGAGAGCTGCTGTTGTGTGCCGGACTGTGCTCCGTCAGCTACTTCCCTTCTGGACGTTAGCACTTCATATCCAGGTATAAAAACAATTATGTACAGTGATGAACTTGGAAAAAATATGGGCCAATTATTAAATATGTATATGGAGAATACGGTAATAAATAATTGTTTACCCAACTGTAAACTGCATGATATTATGCAAAAAGTAGATAATGCTACATATAGTGATGACTGTTATTTAATCATATGCCTCGGTAATAGGGGTAATGTGAACAAGTCTGACTTAATTAAATATTTAGACAAGCTCTGTTCTTTAAAAGTAAAACAAATTGTTATGTTCACATTCCCTTACAGCGACAGCCTGCCACAATCAGAAAACAACCTTAGATATAAGCTGAATATGACCTTGCATACTATATCATGCAATAATAATATACATGTAATGGATACTAACAATTTTGTTAGTAGAAATAAATATTATTTGACTAAAGGTAAATATTACCTTCCTAGTTATTATAAAAGACAAGTAGCAAATTCGCTGTCCTATTATTTTAATATAACAGCCAAAAATTTGGCTACAAATAATGCCTCTATTGAGCATTATACTGATGTTTCAAACAAAACCTTGGAGGCTTTTCCAAGTCATTTAAATTAGATACAACGACAATAGAGGAAGTCTCTAGCCCGTCAAATAATATTAATAAAGTACATAATAAAAACAGAAAAATTCAATATTGTAAAATAAATGCAAAGTTTACTAATCTGGTCCACCAAAATATTCAAGGTATTAGCAGTAAATTATTAGAGTTGGAATTGTACATGAACTCTTTTAATATTGATATTTTATGTCTAACAGAACATTGGCTAAAAAGCCATGAGCTCATGTTCAATTTCAGTAACCACCAGGTTGGTAGTTCTTTTTGCAGATCACATGCTGTTCGTGGAGGCTCTCTAATATTTCTAAATAAACACATAAAGTTCAAAAATCGTAATGACATAGTATGTTTATCAGTTGAAAGCCACATTTAAGTAGCATGTGTTGAATTGGAGCGCATAATTGTAATAAGCGTTTACAGCCCACCATCAGGTTCATTTGATGTTTTTGAAAAAGTCATGGATGACATATTATTTAAAGTATCAAAATCTAATAAAACTCTTATGATATGTGGAGACTTCAATGTAAATTTATTAGAAAGTTACTCCCTTAGTACGAGACTAACTAACTTATTTAATTCCCACAACTTAAAGCCACTTTTCATGGAACCTACTCGAATAACTGAAACCTCAGCAAATTGTATAGACAATATATTTGCTTATCCAAATGAAAAATTGTACCTACTTAAAAAATTATAAGTAATTTAAAGTCAGACCATTTAGGTCAATACATTAGACTAGAAATTAAACTTAAAAAAAGTTCTACAAGAAAGATACAATACATACCTGTGACTGCACATCGGTTTGAAAGGTTTAAATTGAATTGGGATAGCAAACTACCTATCAATTACTCTAATAATAACACTAATGAGTCATATTGTATTTTTTTTACAAATTCAGCAATGCGTTCAATGCATTATTTACTACCAGATCGATTGTGGTCTCAGACAAACTTAACTTTAGTAAGTGGGCCACAGTAGGTATACTTAAAAGTAGACAACATTTATATGAATTATATAGTGAAAAACAATGGAATCGTAAAAAAGTACTCAAAAATCTTTAAAAAAGTTTGTCACATTGCAAAATCAAATTATATCAAATCTAAAATAAGAAAAAGTGATAACAAAATTAAATCAACTTGGGATATAATTAAAAGTGAGACTGGAAAGGTCAGTATTAAAAACAATGAATATGAATTAAAAATTAATGATATTACTTTCAAAAATGATATTGATGTAGCTAAAGCGTTTGATTTTTTTTTTACTGACATCCCAATCTCTACTACAAAGTCTTTAGACTCTTCTAAAGTAGTCGCTGAATCTTTGCTAAAAGACTATGTACCTAGATGTGAAAATCAATTCTCGTTTAATTATGTAGATGATAAAGATATTATTAAAGCCTTTAAATCAATAAATGCTAAGAAAACTGCAGACCTCTGGGATATTTCTGTTCATGTTGTGAAGCCCCTAATAAATGTTATTGCACTTGATTTAGCTTTCATATTTAATGCATCTATTGAATCTGGCGTGTTTCCTGATTTAATGAAACACAGTAAAATAGTACCTTTGTTGAAATCGGGTAGTACATCTGACCCTTCTAACTTCAGACCGATATCGGTATTGCCTACATTTAGTAAAGAATTTGAAAAGTAATTTTAAATCAACTTCTTACACATTTCAACACCAACAACATGCTCCACTGTAAACAATTTGGTTTTACACAAGGCAAATCAACTAATGATGCCGGTATTGAGTTAATATCACATATATATGATGCCTGGGAGGAGTCGCATGATGCTCTAGGAGTATTTTGCGATTTGTCTAAGGCTTTTGATTGCGTTGACCATGGGACATTGATCAGGAAATTACATCACTATGGAATTAGGGATAACTCTTTAGATCTTCTCTCTTCTTATCTAAATAACAGGATACATAGAGTTGACATTAATGGAAAACGATCTCCAGGGTCTGTTGTTACTATGGGTGTACCGCAGGGTTCCATACTCGGGCCATTCCTGTTTTTGGTTTATATTAATGACCTGCCAGATCTTGTCAGAGATAATCATGAGATTGTACTGTTTGCAGATGACACTTCACTTTTGTTTAAAATGAAACGACGCAGTTTGAACTTTGACGATGTGAATAATGCAATCTCAAAGGTAGTCAATTGGTTTAGTGCTAATAATCTTTTACTGAACAATAACAAAACTAAATGTATTCGGTTTATACTCCCCAATGTTAAACAAGTCTCGGCTAATGTTAATGTTAAAGGTGAAAATTTAGAAATTGTAGATAGCACGGTATTCCTAGGAATCACCTTAGATAATAAGCTTCAGTGGGGCCCACACATAGATAAGCTATCAAAAAAACTCAGTTCCGCAGTTTATGCAGTTAAAAAAATCCGTCTTTTTACGGACGTGGAAACAGCTAGACTAGTTTACTTCAGCTACTTCCATAGCATTATGTCTTACGGCATACTGCTGTGGGGGAACTCTGCAGACATTAACATAATATTTGTGCTGCAAAAGAGGGCTGTTCGTGCAATCTACAATGTGGGTCCCAGAGTCACTGCGTTGTAAATTTAAGGAAATTAACATTATGACAGTGCCGTGTCAGTATATTTATGAAAACCTAATGTACGTCCACAAAAATATTGATAAATTTCCTAAGAATAGCGACAGGCACAATGTCAACACTATAAATAGGAATAAACTAGCTATACCTACTACTAGGCTTCATAAGGTTAATGTATCTTTTAAAGGGCAATGTATTCGCTTTGACAACAAAATACCGACTGAGTTACAAGAATATAAATGTAAATAAATTTAAAAATGTTGTTAAAAATCACTTATGTAAAAAAGGTTACTACAAAATATCAGATTATGTGGAAGACATGAAAGCTTGGGAAGGTGTTTGCTCCAATTCTGTAAAAAATAACGTATAAAGCTGGAGGTTTCTAGTCGCCTCTTTGCCTCCAGCATCTAAAACATTGAGGTGACGGAATTCAAATTGAGTTCTATATTTCCCTGTACCTTATACATGTGTTAGTTTAAGATTTGACGTTCTCCAAATGTTACCTTCTCCATGTGTTTCTTATGGAAATAAACTCTTTTTGAATTTTTAATTTTGAACCACTTTCACCATTAAACTGATTTGATCATTCACTTCTTGTGATCACTTTATTTTAAACCCTATACAGTTTGGTCCAGGCAGTCAGTTTATTTGTGTGGGGGAGTGAAAAATCATGTTGCTCTGATCAAATCGGTTTCATAAAGAAAGTTGCTTAGAATTATGTACCCAGCATCCCCTTCAAAAAGTGGCGAGAGAGCTGTATTTTCTTTCAATACCGCAAACAAACTTATGATGAATCAAAATCAAAATTTCTTTATTACTACTTGGCTTTACTATAGCGTGTCCGGCGAAGTGGCGGCAGCTTGAGCAAGCCCGAATGAATCTTAGAATGACAACCGTTTGTGACGTAATCATCGATCACCGCCCCGCATGTCCCCTGGGTAGTGCTAACAAGTACATAGCAATATACAAAGTAGTGCAATGGAGTGAGTGAGCGAGGAAGGCGCGGCAGGTGAGTTGTCAAAGCAATGCTCGATCCAGCACGCCTTGCTTGTGTACACTTTATGAAGAAACTATTAGACCTATAGGTTTGAGTATTGACATAGTGATTTAAGTTCATGTTGAGATTCCCCGAATATCATTGAAATCTTATTTTCTCCAAAAAATAAAAATAAAGTATGGAGTGCAATGTTTCTACCGTACCAGCTCGATGTAACTTGCAAGTGCAACTACAGTAAAATAATTCCAGGTTATAGACAAGTTCTTAAAAGACATCAACTTTGGCTCGGCCATACAAAGCTGCGCTTTCTGCTAGTAAGTAATAACGTCAAACAAGTCCTATATACCCTGGTTCGCTTGTTCAGCTTGGTATCCTGGTTCGCTTGTTCAGCTTGGTACCCTGGTTCGCTTGTTCAACTTGGTACCCTGCTTCACTTGTTCAGCTTGGTATGTTTGTACATACCCTGGTTCGCTTGTTCAGCTTGGTACGTTTGTACATACCCTGGTTCGCTTGTTCAGCTTGCTACGTTTGTACATACCCTGCTGCGCTTGTTCAGCTTGCTACGTTTGTACATACCCTGGTTCGCTTGTTCAGCTTGCTACGTTTGTACATACCCTGGTTCGCTTGTTCAGCTTGCTACGTTTGTACATACCCTGGTTCGCTTGTTCAGCTTGCTACGTTTGTACATACCCTTGGTCCGCTTGTTCAGCTTGCTACGTTTGTACATACCCTGGTCCGCTTGTTCAGCTTGCTACGTTTGTACATACCCTGGTTCGCTTGTTCAGCTTGGTACGTTTGTACATACCCTGGTTCGCTTGTTCAGCTTGGTACGTTTGTACATACCCTGGTCCGCTTGTTCAGCTTGCTACGTTTGTACATACCCTGGTCCGCTTGTTCAGCTTGCTTCGTTTGTACATACCCTGGTTCGCTTTTTCAGCTTGGTACGTTTGTACATACCCTGGTTCGCTTGTTCAGCTTGCTACGTTTGTACATACCCTGGTCCGCTTGTTCAGCTTGGTACGTTTGTACATACCCTGGTTCGCTTGTTCAGCTTGGTATGTTTGTACATACCCTGGTCCGCTTGTTCAGCTTGGTACGTTTGTACATACCATGGTCCGCTTGTTCAGCTTGCTTCGTTTGTACATACCCTGGTCCGCTTGTTCAGCTTGGTACGTTTGTACATACCCTGGTTCGCTTGTTCAGCTTGCTACGTTTGTACATACCCTGGATCGCTTGTTCAGCTTGCTACGTTTGTACATACCCTGGATCGCTTGTTCAGCTTGCTACGTTTGTACATACCCTGGTCCGCTTGTTTAGCTTGGTACGCGGCAGGTCGGTGGCCAGCGCGTCTCCCATACCGAGCGCGTCGCGCAGTATAGCGCACTGCGGCGCCAGCGTTTGTAGACCAGCACCTGGAATTAGATAGCGAGAGTTAGTTTAAATCATTTTGTCACAGATTTATTTGTATTCTTGAGCCTCTATAGAGGCACAAACTTAACTGAGCTAAAGGCCAAAACGACAAGTAAGTTGCTAGCATGTGTCATTGACGTCAATCGTACAGCTGAATGCAGGCGGCTGATCAATGTACTACCGCTCAAATATCTTACTGGCACTCACTGTCATTTCCCTAGCGATACGTCGAGTAGTCGGCTGTGTATTCGGAGCTTAGAAGGAGAGATCGGATAATGGGGTTGGCCGGTGAAAGCTAATCATAGGTGGCGCCACGTGCATTTGGTACCTTTATCCAGTTGCCACTTTCAACGATCGACTAATTTCTGGATTTTTTTCTGTGATAATTGGTTATCGGAATCTATTTACTACACAACAAAAGTAATTTTTCGAGTAGGTATATGATATAATCTCATGTAATTACTACTATACAACTTAATTTTGTCTTTTTGGCAGCGGGTTTTTTATTATATGCGCACATGACTGGCGATTGAAACACACTATACTGGTAACACAGAAGCGTGACTTTGACGTTAGGGGAACCAACCGATACTAGCGCCGAGCCGACAGTTGCCAACCCCATTGGATGCATATAATAAAAATAAATAATTGTAGCCCATTCATATCCCCGCCGAGGGGCACAGGCCTTTACCCGGATACGAGTGAGGTGAAGGCATACTCCACCACGTTGGCTTAGTTCGGGTCATTGGAGGGGTTTTACGGCCACTACCAAGTAGCGATAGTAGCCGGGACCTACAGCTTAACAGTTTATACTTTATTGCACAAAAACAGAAGATACAGATACATCAAAATGGAAACTAGGTGTACAAAGGCGAGCTTATCTCTAAAAAGAGATTTCTTCCAGCAAACCTAATATGGACAGAATACATGAAATAAGAGGTAGACCTATGTGCACAACGTAAAAATATTAAAATAATAAACTAATTACTAATATGTACATAAATACATAATATCAATACAAATAGACAAAATTATACTACATATATATAAAGCAATATACCTACATAAATCTAGTATGGAAGAGAAAGATAGTGTTCTTTAAGCGAGTTTTAAAAATAGAAAGTGACGGGCTGTCTCTGATGGCGCTAGGAAGTTTGTTCCAGAGCCTGATAGCTCGTTAACGTGTCATCCGAAACGCTGAACGTCCGATAATGTACTTAAGATAAATTAATTATCTCATTGGTACATGGTCAGGATTCGAACCTGCCTCCTGTGTGAGAAGCAAGCGTTTTAGATGTATATTTACCAGTTTCAAAAGTTTATATTTTCTGTTTATAATGTTTAGAAAACGTAATTTTTTGCCTATTCTCTACACTCTACGAAAAGATCCCGCTGTTCCGGGATCCACAAATTTTGTGTTCTGTGTAGGAAGCAGGAATAATTACGCGTCCAAAAAGTATGCGAATTGAACTGAAAGTAGAGTCACTGTCGGTTCGATCTCTACAATGATATAAGGTTTACTTTATCTTAGCTCAAACACTTTTTCACTTTAGTAATTATTCCTGCTTGTGCCACTGATTATAGAATCCGATGTATATTAGCTACGTTCAGGTATTGGCTAATATGGAATGCACTCGGGTATCGACCGCAAAAATTATGTGATCCTGGCATCGACGAAGGACAATGTCACGGAAGTACGAAAATAAAACCCAAAATGAACAGATACAGCAAGTTGCTTAAAACTACGGTGATGAAAATATATGATATCATCACCATCAAATTCGGTGGGTAATTGTGTGACATTGCTATCTGTATTTCATCAGGGGTGAATTTTTAGGGTTCCGTACCCGAAGGGTGCCAAACGGGACCCTATTAGCTAAACCTCCGCTGTCCGTCCGTCCGTCTGTCACCAGATTGCATCTCATGAACCGTGACAGTTAGACAGATGAAATTTACACAGATGATGTATTTCTATTGCAACAAATACAAAAAAAAAGAATAAAATAAATATTTAATACAACAATTCTTTTAATACCACATACAAACTTATGAATGCACCGGTTACGTGCATGGAGTGTGAAAGTATACTAATAACTTTGTAAACAACATTTTGCTATGTAAAATCCAAACTATTCACTCCGCACCATCCCTACCATTGTACGGTGTCACGGAACCGTTCGTGCGCGGGTAAGACTCGCACTTGACCGTTTTTAAAATCTTTTAGATATAGTTGATCCAGGTAACTCTGATGATGTAAATACGTTTTATTACACTCCCATCGACACTAGTAACTAAACAATAATGAGAGAACAAAACAAATTATTGGTTTTCATCAGAGGTGGTTTATTTTTATCAAAAACTATCTAGGTATAAATGATAGCAAAATAAGTAACGTAACGTAACAGTATCTCTATTTTCATTTAAGTTTTATTGGTATTATTTTTTTATTTTATTTATTTCATAATCACTCATAACTGAACTCAACGTAAATATAATCGTTAAAGGCGGTTCATAAATAAAGAAGCTAAGGCCCAACATACACAAAAATAAAACCTTCTTTTAGTCTGTAAAAGGACTACAACAGCGTATTTATAACGCCCGGTACACCTAAACCAAAGACATTCTTGGCATGAAAAAATATTACTCCTGTTAGAAAAAATTTGCAATATCACACATTTAGCCAGCGAATTTGAAGGTATCATTTAGTATCATCATAATGTACTGCTTGGATGATTGTGTATGTAGTAAGGATGTATAATGCATGTGTGTAAGAGGGTGTATGTGTTTGTGCATGGGAGGATGTACCTATGTGTGTGAGGGTGTGTTGGTGTGTGTGTACGAATATTTATTTAATGATTCTAGATTTAATACCTTGTTTAGTGTATAATTCCTGAGTTTGTGTTAAAATATGGATTTGTATCTGAAATAAATTGATAAATAAATAAAATAATTTTTAGTTACATCCTGTGTCTGTTCAGCTTGAGTTTTTTTTTGGCCATTGTCCTTTAGTGTTTTTATGGCTATAGAATCGGATGCATATTTACCTATCTTATATTGTAACGTTGGCCAACCAAACTGGCATAATAAACAACGTCAGGATAAGTTAACAAGCTAGAATAATAATAACATATTGTGATTAGTGAAATGTGGTTATTTTTCTTTATTGCGCCTGAGCGCCTGGTTAGTTTATGCATTCCCGGATTTCCCGGCATACCGCGATTTATTTAAAAAAAATAAGAAGCGGGGCTTCTGGCGAAAATTCACTGTTGGTAAATATGCATTTATCCAATCTGTCTGACATTATTGGGAGTAGATACCGCTAATGCATTCATTATGTATGACATTCGATAAACTCTGCCATACGAATCCCACTAGTAATAATAATGTAAAAGTTACGATGTATGGATGGAAGCTGGGTTAGATGTTTGGTCGGATGTTTGTGCCTCAATCACGCTAAAACGCCTGAACGGATTTGAACGAAATTTTAATGACACCGATAGTTTATGAGCTAGATTAACATATAGGATAATTTTATTAGACTGCACCAGAAGGAGGGTAGGTCAGACGAAGTTGCGGGCACCGGCTTTGAATAAATAAATGTCAAAGTGTTACCGCTTACCCAGTGTAGCAGTAAGAGACTCGTACGCGGCGCGGCTGCCCCACGTGTCCATCGTGACCGACTCTGCGCCCACGCGGATCGTGAGCGAAGGCACGACGTCGTCCTGGAATGTGCGATACCTTGTGTGAGTCACACTGAATAGCTATAAGAAGGTTTCTTGGCTCCTGAGCGAGGCCATCATCTCTCTCTAGCCTGTGCATATTCTCTCTTGTTCCCATGCGCCGCTAGCCCCTCCAGGCGGCGCTCAGGGGACAAGAAACTTGTCATAAGGTATACTAGTGTAGTGACTCACAGATTCAGGGAGGAAGGAGGTAGTAACCATTTGTAACAAATGGGGGAGAAATAAATAAGATTGCAATTGAACCCATATTATTATGGAGAAGCAATGTCTTATACTTATGTCAGCAGAATAGAATTCCTGGCGTAACGAAAGGTGGCGGATTTGGACACGGAAAGCGCGGAGACCGCGCGCATCAAAATCTTGATTCGAGATTTTTATACGCACGTTAAGAATTCGCCGTGTGCACATGTTCTAAGAGGTAAATTTGGGAGACAACATCTATTTACTTCAGTATGTCCCTGAAGGTCGCGCGCTGCAGTTTGCGGTCTCACCTCAATGTACTTCAGGATGTCCCTGAAGGTCGCGCGGTGCAGCTTGCGGTCTCACCTCAATGTACTTCAGTATGTCACTGAAGGTCGCGCGGTGCAGCTTGCGGTCTCACCTCAATGTACTTCAGTATGTCCCTGAAGGTCGCGCGCTGCAGCTTGCGGCCTCACCTCAATGTACTTCAGTATGTCCCTGAAGGTCGCGCGGTGCAGCTTGCGGTCTCACCTCAATGTACTTCAGTATGTCCCTGAAGGTCGCGCGCTGCAGCTTGCGGCCTCACCTCAATGTACTTCAGTGTGTCCCTGAAGGTCGCGCGGTGCAGCTTGCGGTCTCACCTCAATGTACTTCAGTATGTCCCTGAAGGTCGCGCGCTGCAGCTTGCGGTCTCACCTCAATGTACTTCAGTATGTCCCTGAAGGTCGCGCGCTGCAGCTTGCGGTCTAACCTCAATGTACTTCAGTATGTCCCTGAAGGTCGCGCGGTGCAGCTTGCGGTCTCACCTCAATGTACTTCAGTATGTCCCTAAAGGTCGCGCGCTGCAGCTTGCGGTCTCACCTCAATGTACTTCAGTATGTCCCTGAAGATCACGCGCTGCAGCTTGCGGTCTCACCTCAATGTACTTCAGTATGTCCCTGAAGGTCGCGCGGTGCAGCTTGCGGTCTCACCTCAATGTACTTCAGTATGTCCCTAAAGGTCGCGCGCTGCAGCTTGCGGTCTCACCTCAATGTACTTCAGTATGTCCCTGAAGATCGCGCGCTGCAGCTTGCGGTCTCACCTCAATGTACTTCAGTATGTCCCTGAAGGTCGCGCGATGCAGCTTGCGGTCTCACCTCAATGTACTTCAGTATGTCCCTGAAGGTCGCGCGGTGCAGCTTGCGGTCTCACCTCAATGTACTTCAGTATGTCCCTGAAGGTCGCGCGCTGCAGCTTGCGGTCTCACCTCAATGTACTTCAGTATGTCCCTGAAGGTCGCGCGCTGCAGCTTGCGGTCTCACCTCAATGTACTTCAGTATGTCCCTGAAGGTCGCGCGCTGCAGCTTGCGGTCTCACCTCAATGTACTTCAGTATGTCCCTGAAGGTCGCGCGCTGCAGCTTGCGGTCTCACCTCAATGTACTTCAGTATGTCCCTGAAGGTCGCGCGATGCAGCTTGCGGTCTCACCTCAATGTACTTCAGTATGTCCCTGAAGGTCGCGCGATGCAGCTTGCGGTCTCACCTCAATGTACTTCAGTATGTCCCTGAAGGTCGCGCGGTGCAGCTTGCGGTCTCACCTCAATGTACTTCAGTATGTCCCTGAAGGTCGCGCGCTGCAGCTTGCGGTCTCACCTCAATGTACTTCAGTATGTCCCTGAAGGTCGCGCGCTGCAGCTTGCGGTCTCACCTCAATGCACTTCAGTATGTCCCTGAAGGTCGCGCGCTGCAGCTTGCGGTCTCACCTCAATGTACTTCAGTATGTCCCTGAAGGTCGCGCGCTGCAGCTTGCGGTCTCACCTCAATGCACTTCAGTATGTCCCTGAAGGTCGCGCGATGCAGCTTGCGGTCTCACCTCAATGCACTTCAGTATGTCCCTGAAGGTCGCGCGCTGCAGCTTGCGGTCTCACCTCAATGTACTTCAGTATGTCCCTGAAGGTCGCGCGCTGCAGCTTGCGGTCTCACCTCAATGCACTTCAGTATGTCCCTGAAGGTCGCGCGCTGCAGCTTGCGGTCTCACCTCAATGTACTTCAGTATGTCCCTGAAGGTCGCGCGCTGCAGCTTGCGGTCTCACCTCAATGTACTTCAGTATGTCCCTGAAGGTCGCGCGCTGTAGCTTGCGGTCTCACCTCAATGCACTTCAGTATGTCCCTGAAGGTCGCGCGCTGCAGCTTGCGGTCTCACCTCAATGTACTTCAGTATGTCCCTGAAGGTCGCGCGCTGCAGCTTGCGGTCTCGCTTGGCGCGGTACTTGTGCGAGTCGCGCGCGAGCTCGGCCAGGCGGGGCGCGAGGGTGGCGGGAGAGGGCAGCTCGTCGTCGAGGATCAGCTCGTGTACGATGGCGATGGCGCCGCCGGCTGCCATGCGCACCTACAACAAAAGATATGTGCTAAAACAGGGCCGATGGTGAAGCGATAAAGGGGGAAGTGGTGACGCGATCACAGTGGTAGAAGAGAGTGGTGACGAGTTATTTGCTAGAGTGAGAAGATAGTGATAGTGTTACTTAGCAATAGTGGTAGCTAGTTACCTGTTACCACTAGGAGTAGTTTATTTTATTATTTATTTTTAGTGTTGTCACTAGCAGCAGTCACTAGGTAGTGTTACCTCGAGGCTAGCGGCCTGCAACAACTCGGCCAGTCTGTTCAGTCCCGGCGGTTGTTGTCTCGCACTAGTGGTAGTCAGTTAGTGTTGTCACTAGCAGCAGTCACTAGTTAGTGTTACCTCGAGGCTAGCGGCCTGCAACAACTCGGCCAGTCTGTTCAGTCCCGGCGGTTGTTGTCTCGCACTAGTGGTAGTAAGTTAGTGTTGTCACTAGCAGCAGTCACTAGTTAGTGTTACCTCGAGGCTAGCGGCCTGCAACAACTCGGCCAGTCTGTTCAGTCCCGGCGGTTGTTGTCTCGCACTAGTGGTAGTCAGTTAGTGTTGTCACTAGCAGCAGTCACTAGTTAGTGTTACCTCGAGGCTAGCGGCCTGCAACAACTCGGCCAGTCTGTTCAGTCCCGGCGGTTGTTGTCTCGCACAAGTGGTAGTCAGTTAGTGTTGTCACTAGCAGCAGTCACTAGTTAGTGTTACCTCGAGGCTAGCGGCCTGCAACAACTCGGCCAGTCTGTTCAGTCCCGGCGGTTGTTGTCTCGCACAAGTGGTAGTCAGTTAGTGTTGTCACTAGCAGCAGTCACTAGTTAGTGTTACCTCGAGGCTAGCGGCCTGCAACAACTCGGCCAGTTTGTTCAGTCCCGGCGGCTGTTGTCTCAGCACGCACGCGGCATGGCCAGCAGGCAGCAGCGTGAGCAGCAGCGCCCAGCCGTCTAGAGCGGCGCAGTGGTAAGCGCCCTCTTCGACGACCGCGCCGGATACTTTGACGCTGCCGTCGCCCTGTTGGGAAATGTTAAGAATTGAGACACGCTTATTCGCCGTTTCAAATAGAACTAGTGAAAATAGGAGTTCATTGCTCGCGCGAAAATTTAGACATTAAAACATTGTTTGCTGTATTTTCAGTATCCTAATTACAAAACGAGGTTGTGGCTAAATGTTAAAAGACAAAACAAAGACAAACAACAAAATCTGGTGCGTGAAAAAAATATTTTCTAATAAACAATTCTTCATTTTGATTTACAGCTTGATCGCCGACTTATCACCATTATATGTCTCCAATCCCCGTAAATATTGGTACCCAGCAGATTTCAGTCCCCTTGTGCACTAACTGAAATCGATCCAAAACTGTGGAAAATTGTCACAAATTTAGCTGTGATAACGTTTTAACTGGGGCGGAAGAAAACAATACAAAGGTCTAGGATGGTTATAAGTGTATGACGACGCTGTTTCTGGTTCCCACGACACAGGTATCCTAGTGGGGGACAAGAAGCTTTCTAAGTGCCTGTATGTATGTAAATGTTTATGTAACTTCCTTGGAAGAGGATGGTTTTGGAAGAAGACCAGAAAAAAGGGAATACATGGTTCAGAGATCAAAATGATGGCCATGGACAGAGAAAAATTTAAGACTCATATCGGCCCCAGACCTCACATCGGGGCGCAGGCACAATAGTTATTTGTGTCACAAGGGAGCAAAATGATGTATTTACGGCGAGGGCGGTTTATTGAATCCAGAGTGAAGGGAAGGATTCTACGATAGAATCCTGAGCGTAGCGAGAGATTCTAAGTTAGAATGCTGAGCGTAACGAAGGATTCAAGCGTTAACGCCCATGACGAAATAGTAGATTGTTAACCGAGGGCTGAAAGGCACCCATTCCTGACGAGATGTTTTGGCGCTCGAACGAAGTGAGAGCGCCAATAGTTCGAGGCAGAAATGGGTGCTATCACCCGAGTAAAACACTCTACTTTTCATTACGAATACGAGGAAAGTAAACAGTTAAAATCAAAATTATTTTATTAAAAAACAAAGTCACTTGAAATCAAAATTATTTTATTAAAAAACAAACATAATTCAAGTTTAAAAATACTACTCATAAAAAAAGTAATTTCGGTGCCCCCGTTGATGTCTTTTACTTTGAGCATAACATTAAAAAAATACTTCTGTTTTATGGCTGTATAGGTTACTACCATTGCGTTGTTCAATTTTTTCTTTACTTTCTTTTTCATTACTCATACTCTGAAAGGGGGTCATTGTTCATCCAGGCACCGTGCTGAAAGTGGTACATGCCTGCTCTAAAGCAGAAAAGTATTAAAAAAAATATATATGAATCGTAGTTTATATTGAACAACGCAATGGTAGTAACCTACACAGCCATAAAACGGAAGTATTTTTTTAATGTTATGCTCAAAGTAAAAGACATCAACGGGGGCACCGAAATTACTTTTTTTATGAGTAGTATTTTTAAACTTGAATTATGTTTGTTTTTTAATAAAATAATTTTGATTTCAAGTGACTTTGTTTTTTAATAAAATAATTTTGATTTTAACTGTTTACTTTCCTCGTATTCGTAATGAAAAGTAGAGTGTTTTACTCGGGTGATAGCACCCATTTCTGCCTCGAACTATTGGCGCTCTCACTTCGTTCGAGCGCCAAAACATCTCGTCAGGAATGGGTGCCTTTCAGCCCTCGGTTAACAATCTACTATTGCTCCTAAGTGACACATACAACTTTTCACACCGACTATGAGGAAAATTTAAATTAAATGCTCTTAAAAAATTAAATAATTGTACTTTGAATTATACTTTCACCACTTTTACAGTAATCAAACAATGTAAACAAAACTTTTTTGTGAAGGATTAGGGAAAGGTCACCACAGATAAAATATTCCTGTGTACTTTTACCAATATGTAAAAATAATCGAACCGAATATTACAATGGTTTCGGATATTATACCTGACGTTACCTGGCTTTAAGCCTAATATTGAGAGTAGCATACTTGACTTCCTTTCCGGTGCGACGAAATTAGCCCCAAATAGCTCACTTCCTGTTTAAAACTCAGCAACATTGCGCGCGTAAAGTTTCAGAAATGGCGGCAACTGTAGCCAGCGTTATTGTGCGCGCTCAATTTTCAGGTCATTGGCGTTTTGGATTTCGTTCCGTGCGCACGCGTTTAACAAATTTGAAAATCTTCCAAGTTACTTTTCGAAATATCCTTGGAATTTTGTTACGGTTATAGTGTTAATTGTTCAGTGTAACAGCAAAAAATAATCCGTTTAATAAAAACCGCGGTAGATAGCCCCGCGTAGTGAATCATCGAGAAGTGATCGCTACAGCAGTTCCACTTCCACATCTCCGGAGGGAGGAGCAGCCGGAGGAGAAGACTTCGGGGGAGTAAGAAAGAATTCAAGGACAAGTAATCTGGAAAAATCGTTCCAAGTTTCAGCTAGTAACATCTCGGCAATGCATGATCGTATGCTAAACAGATCGAGTGATGCAATGTTTAGTAACTCACACAATCTCGCAATAAGATATGTTTAATTCTGACATTGAATTTGTTAGGATATAGGAGTCCTGATATAGGAGTGATATTTATAAGTAGCTATTTGTAACTACCCTCGAAAGTACAAACATTGCATTCATCCGAATCTCACGCCGAGAAAATAATAAGTAAATCCAATCAGATTAATTCGCCGTTCGCATGAGCCTCATATTCCATAACTAATCCCAGTTTTACAGATTTTATGTCCGAGGAAGGAGAAACCTGGAGATTTTTCGTGAGTTTGCCATCCAGAGCAAGGCAAACAGAGAAGGTAAGCCCGCGCCCGCGCGCAGCGGTGTCGCGTCCCCGCCGCCCGGAGCCCGGCTAGCGCTCCGGGCCGCCAGCCTGCGCAAGGCTGGCGCGCGCGCGGAAGGGTATCAGGAGACAAACGACGACACGGCGACTGCGTGCATTTTCGTGAGTTCGACCTCCAGAGCAAGGCGAGTAGAGAAGGTGAGCTACACTTAGCCCGCGCCCGCGCGCAGCGGTGACGCGCCCCCGCCGCCCGGAGCCAGCATACGGCGAGCGCTCCGGGCCGCCAGCCTGCGCAAGGCTGGTGCGTGCGCGGAGGGGAGGCAGGAGGCGAACGACGACGCGGCGACTACGAGCCGCAGCCAAATGTAGGTGCCGCAGCCCAGTCTGAGCGCCATAAGTACACCGATCAGCGCAGCTCGGCTACAGAGAAATTGAAATTCCCTCCTGAAGTGACCTGTTGATCAATCTTCGATGGTAATATACCGCTGATACAGTTTCTGCAACTTAGTCCACCTGCAAGGTTTAAAGCGACATTGACATGCAGTGACGTCAGCCGTTAGCGGTTATACCGGTAGTGCCTGCGCGTAAGGGGACATCGCTACTAAACGATCGTGTGAGTATGAAATGACTCAGTCTATGCGAGACGGTTCAATTAAACATCTTGCGCAAAGATGTAGATATCTGATGGCTGGTTGTCGTGCATTTCTAGTATCCCGGCGAAACTTGAGGTCTAACTCAGTCTCTGCAACGTTTCCATCTGTGCAAGGTTCAAAGCGACATTTTCATACAGAAACATCGCCTGATGTTGGTAGAACGAGGCGGACAGAGTGGAGGCAAACTATTTTCTTACAGTTTTATTGTAACGTTTTACTCATTTACGTGATATCTTAACCCTTTTTAAACCAGTGACGAAGAAATATACAATCAACACTATTTTACATTCCATTTATACTAATTACTTTATGTAACTTTCTTTGCTTCGAAATCAATAATTTCCATTGTAGCGCTGCTGCTTTTAATGGATTAAAAGGGAGTTCTAAACATTAGGTATGTGGCTGGAGGACCGGCTATCTATATAATACAATACTCAAAGGGTAAAAGGGTAATCATAAACTGCTCTAATTGTGGTGTTGGACTTACCTTTAATATGTTAAACCATATTTTTAAAGAACTTTGAGTACCTACCTAGCTGATTTCCTCCAACCCCTAATATAACAACGCGTTACAATCTAACAACAGAGCCGTCGTTTTTCAACCCGACTACTTTCATCAATCCGGCAGGATATGGTCGGAAATATGCCTACTTCACTGCTCAGATAGTTGTCATTGTAGCAGTCACCTTTCAGATTCACTATCCAAAGATATAGTCTGCTAATATTATTCAGACAGTTATCCACCAGGATATGGTCGGAGCCATATAGAGAAGTAATCTACATTACTTCTCACAAATGACCTACGTGTCACTGGACCGCGCAGGTCTTCATAATTCACTAGGTAAGTGGCTGTAAGAATTCACTTTTCAGTATATTAGCCAAAAGGGGCTGATGACAGTCCTCGAGTCTCTCAGGACATTAGTATAAATTTGAGATTATATATCGTGATATTTGTTTTTTCACATCTCCACTATTTATTTGGTTGTTTCTCAATAGTCGCTTTACTTCGACATATCCCAAGCGAACAGCAAAGGCAGCTTTAACCAAGTCGACGAAATCGAGGTAATCTAAACATAATGTGTCTTGGATGTGGCCGGTGCGGCATACAGCCCACAATATTTCTACTTCTGTTCCGTACAGTACCTACATAGTAAAGGAATAATAATTATAAAGTGAGTAGCAATGGAGTATTGAATATCGGACTGAGCATGATATACATTAGCATATTGAGCGTGGGCGCCATTGTGCCTCTGCCGCCCCGTATGGGAAAAGGAGTGACGCTATGTTATGTTAGGAGGACATCAACCTGGTATTTCTACCAGTGAACTGTTTTTCAAAACTTTTATCCATTACACATTATTATTTTAATGAATGTTATGACCACGCCGGATTATCCCAGTGAAGTATGTACAATCGAACCAACTGAATCATGACCCACTTGCCTGATAATTCGTTTGAAACTTTCAAACTTGTAAGATCTATCGTAATGTCAGTGTCTAATCAAATGATAACAAGTTCGTTACCAAGGAAATAAACCTTCAAGCGAATTTCGACCTACTTGCATTTAAGGGGTTTAGCAAAATAAGCTTATGGTGGGTCATGATTCAGATGGTTCGATTGTACTTTTATGGTTCAGTCCTAGGTAACAAGGTTTCACATAATGTTGTCTACACATCTGCGGGTAATAATGAAAACGCGTTCAGATACTTGTATTAGGTATCTGATCAATGATAATTGAATACGATAGATACAAATATGCTTATTACCCCACTGTAGAAGCATCTTCAGTTTAGTCAGATAGCCACACTAGCTCCTGTAATAGAATCAGCCACATCTAGCCATTCTTCTCAGAAGTGATACGAAAAGGTATTTAGATTAATTGAGTAACTTTATTATTAAAGTCAGATTACAGACTTGTTCGCCAGTCTTTTGCAAAGACCAATCTTATGTGGAAGTACATAATCAGTGGTAATGCATCCAGGAGGCGCACTCCCAATTCAAAATACAGCAATTGTAATTTGATTATACCTACTGCTAATCACTAATTTCATCAATGTTTTGTGTTTAAATCAGATTGGCCCTGTCTGTGCAAGGTACAAATTATAATAACTTATTTTCACATGTATTCGATTCGGCACGCCTACGTCTCTAGCTCCGAGTTTCGTAGGTCAGGTGACCGACCTGATATCCTGACCTCACAACTGCAGTCTTGGTAGTCGTCGAGGTGAATGGCGAGCTAGCAGCCAACCACCGAGCACCAATCTCGGTGAACTTGTACTTAAGTGCTGACTGAAGGGAAAACCTACTGTAAAGCTTTGCATATTCTTAGATTAATATAGATCAGATGAGTCTTATTAGCCAGAAACTAACTAACCAAGTCTAACCTAGCCAGCCAAAAACTCGGCTGGCCTCAAAAGATGACTTCATCAGACCTTTCTTAAGTCTGTGTTTGTTTCTATCTATTTGCCTTATTTTTGAGTTGCATTTGCGCAGCCTATCTATTCAGTATCATAATTTATAGAAGGATTCCATAAATGAACTCCTAGTCATATCACATTGGCGTTTTTAACTCAGCAGTCGATACCAAACACTACTCAATATTAGGCTTAAAGCCAGGTAACGTCAGGTATAATATAGCAATTTTACCTGAAAATAAAATTGTTATTATACATACTTACCTGGCTTTAAGCCTAGGTAAATCGCTGCCTGCTGTGCACATTACTGTGCATTGCATGATCGTGACACATTCTTAGACACGATAATGAAAAATTGAGCGCGCACAATAACGCTGGCTACAGTTGCCGCCATTTCTGAAACTTTACGCGCGCAATGTTGCTAAGGTTCAAAACGGATATGACATGTATTTTAGGAGTTTTAAACAGGAAGTGAGCTATTTGGGGCTAATTTCGTCGCACCGGATAGGAAGTCAAATATGCTACTCTCAATATTAGGCTTAAAGCCAGGTAAGTATGTACACAATAACAATTTTATTTTCAGGTAAAATTGCTATTTCAATATTCATTATATCACAATAACAATTATCGATAGATTTGATTTCAGTAAAACATATAATTTATTGTGACATTTTTTTTAAATATTACGAAAAATTCATAAATTTTCATACAACGTGGTTAAAGTTAAAACTTCAAACATGTTCGTTTTTAATCGACTACGATGTAATTACAATTGATTATTTTATTAAGATCTGTGTTCAATTGGCACATTGCGTAAATGCTACATATATGCCAATGAATAATTTAAAAAGTAGCTTGAACAGAAAAGTAGAATTTTGTTCCCTCTCGTCGTGGAGCAAAACTTACTTTTCCGAATGAAAGGTGTGAAAAAATATGTAACTACCCTCCTATTTCTGCATTGAGAAACAATACAAAACAAAGTATCGTTCTGTCTCTGCAGATGTCACAAAAAAATAACTTGACAGAACTGTATTAATTTACTAACTTACCCTTAGGGCCACTAGCTATAAACTATTAATCCCACGATTACGCTAACTCGAGGAGAAATTCTCCGGATTTCTTCAAATTGTCCAGCACCAACATTATTCCACGATTTAGCACGAAATCCATAGATTAAATCATGGGATACTGCTGTCAAAGAAATTCTGGGGAAAATGGCGGTTTAAGTGAGTTATTCGAGGGATTTCCTATAAATTACCATTTTACCCAATATTTCGATAAAACTTGAGGTAAAATGAACAAAATTCCCCATTTTTTATTTTTATTATGAGCAGTGGCAACAACTGATACAAACATTCGTTGATTTTGAGGTTACTTTATTCTATCTATTGATAATTTATCTTTAGCCATTGGTGCATTTTTTATGTTGTTTTGCGGCTTCTGCTCACATAACTGAAGTATCCAGCACATTCCATTCTCAATGACAAGCAGGTTCCATCTACGTACGATTCTGCAATGAGACCGTATGATATGCAACGTCCTGACAGAACACTTGTTTAAACTTACGAAGAAGCTCGGTGCCGCTCTCGTACCCTGCGAATACAAGGGTCAGAGTGTCGATGAGGGGGCGGAACCAGCCCCTATCTACAATCCAGCCAATATCAGCACTGCTTGCGCTGCAACATCTCACCGGCTTATCTCAGAAAAGGCAAATCGCACACATCAATGCAGATAAACAGTAGTCTAGGCTCAGACATATCCAACCTTCGTCTCAACTCTCGCAATATACCAGGTCTAAATGATCAGCCACACCACTTCCACGCAACTGCAGAACCTAGCTGCAATCTGCAAGCAATTTGATTACATTCAAGTTGTGGAGCAGATAATTAATAAATATTTAGAATTCCAATTTCATATCTTAATTGTTTATGATTATGACAAAAAGCTTTTAGACTTTATATCATACAACAGCATCTGGGCAACGTTGAACTCCAGCACCACTCAAAGGAGAATGGAAAGAAGTTACCTGGGTATAAACTGAAAGACAAGATGAAGTAGTATCTACGACAAAACAAAAGTAATGACACCCTAACCATCTCATTACAAATAAAATGGAAATGAGTAGACTACATAGCTGGACATACAGACAATAGATGGACCCAGAGATGGATGGATGGACCTCGGACAAGCAGTAAAAAAGCAAGACACAGGCTATGTGGCAGATGGTCAGATACAATTGTGACAGTGGCTGGTCGAAGATGGTCGGATATGGCCAATGATAGAGAGAGGTGAATATCCTTGGAGGCGGCATTTACCCGTGAGGGCTCCATACAAATGGGCTAGTATTTAATCGCACATCCAAAATACTGCTTTGTATACTGTAAGTTTTGGACAGAGTGTCGATAAGAGGGCGGAAGTCAAAAACCAGCCTCTTGCTGGTTGTTTGATGACTTGGGTCTTGGAGATACTTATAACTATGTTGTAGGTTTGGCGAGCGTAAATTCAGGGCCTTCCGATTATCGGCAGACCACCTGCCCGACGATCCTACGATATCATCACGTTGACAGGACCTTGCGGGATGTGGTCGGCACTGGACCGTGATGATTGGCGCTAAAGAGGAGGCCTATGCCCAGCAATAGGTCGATGTGGGCGGAGTACGATGATGATGAAAGTTTGATTATTTGCGGGATTCTTCCAATATCAAGATGACAATGTTGTTTAACTCGTTCATAAATAAATAAAGCCAACAATAGAAAGACGCCTTTGACATTGGATGGAAACGTCAAATCTGATGATCTTTTATATTTTTTAAGAAAGGGACCACAAGTCATCCTTTATGCTTTGTAAGAGTGAGATAGAATAATAATCATTCAAATCATTCGTTAAAATCTCGCTAGTTAAAAACTCGACGCGCCTTTTTCGTGGATTAGTTAATTCGAACTGTTTTTTCGTTTGAGATGGGAGAAATCACCGGGTCGGGGAAAATCATAGGTTATTTTTTTTTCGTAGAATAACTATCCTCGAGATTTATTCCGCGTTTCTAGCTAGTGGCCCTTATTCACATAAAAACGAAGTAAACTGACAACGTCAAATGTAATTTCTTGAAATAATGTTGCCATGTACAGTTTGGTGATGTTCTCATTCATTCTAAATAGAATGAAAAGCTGTATATTTAGAATAGTGATTCTTTAAAATCAGAATTAGTAATGAATCTTTGTCACAATTTACTGTGGCATTAGATAGCATTACGCTTTATTTCCATTTGAGGTAGCAGAAGCAAATTGTGTCCACTTTTTGTGAGTAATAGTAATAATGAGTAAGAAAACTTATCAAAATCAAAATCATTGCATTGCAACTTATGCATTGACTAATGCTATTTTCCCTCTCGTTAACCGTCCCATTGTTCTCTTTTGTTAGTTTGCTCAGCCGGTGTCCTTACGTGACTTAACTAATTACCACACACACAACCTAATAATAATTACATATTATGAATATTAGATATAATTGAGACAATAGAATGAACTAAATCATTCTTAACCCCATCACTATTTTTTTTCTACCAAAAAGCGGTAACACTGGAAATGTCATTTTACTTCGTTGTTATGTGAATAAGGGTTTAGTGATTTTCTTAATTCAGAAACCGGCGGTATGTAAATAACTTACCTTGAGATAGCTCCCGCTGAAGATGGTCTCGAACACGCGCATCACATCCAGAATCTCCGTCAGGTCGTCCTCGAACAGATAGCAGAGCGCAGTCAACGTCGAGCAACACTGTGGAAGTAACGGTCTTAGATTCAACACTAGCGTTCACTTATGGGATGGCACGTTCAACCAGATATTCAATAACCAATCTTGCGAGGCAGAGGCTAGCCGCTAGCCCAACGCTAAAGCTATGGGAACGAAACAAAAGGGAATTAACACTCCCGCCGTCATAATTAGTAGAGATGCAACGAATAGTGATTTGGCCAAATACTGACAGCGGGCCACATTCTTGGATGATTCAGTGATACACATAATAATTCAACTAAAAAACACATTTGTCACGTTAAAACAAATCAAAAAACTCCAAATTGGAGGGGTTTACTAGTAGCCGTTGAAGAGTTCCACTATCCACCTTCAGGTCCCCATCATCAGATAAGCTTGATACGGTGACTAATCCATCAACTACTCACTGAGGCGATTCTAAAGAGCTTGGTAGGTTTGCGTTATTTTATAACAGAGTTCTGTAATAACCATACGGCTCCATTATCAGATCAGCTCGTTGTTATCATAATATCACCGTACTTACACTATTACTCCAAATTTTGGCTCAATTGGAAACTGGGAAGTGGGTCAAATTTTACATGCAATATTTGTTTAATTAGTTACTTCCTTAGTTACAGCTGAAGCTAATAATAATATTGTAATATTGGTTTTAGTTAAGCACAAGCAATTTTTAAAAGAGCAATTTTTTAAAAGTATATATAAATATATACAGTAATAAAGGCATTTGATTTTATTTGATTTGATAAAAGCGTGTTAAAAATGAAGGTAGTTTTACATTTCGCGGGTGACAGATTAATTACAAACCAGTATGTTTTATTCGCTAATTTTGTCTATCAGATTGTGCTACTAATAATCTGTATTACTAAATAAAAACCGGTCAAATGCGAGTCTAACTCACGCACGAAGGGTTCCGCACCACCGTACAATGCTAGGATGGTGTGGAGTGAATAGTTTGGATTTTAAAATACATAGCAAAATGTTGTTTACAAAGTTATAGGTGCGGCTACTTTCACACTCCATGCAAGTAACCAGGTGCATTAATAAGTTTATATGTGGTATTGAAATAATTGTTGTATGGGAGCCCCCTTAAATATTTATTTTATTCTGTTTTTTAGTATTTATTGTTATAGCGGCAACAGAAATACATCATCTGTGATAATTTCATCTGTCTAACGTACGGTTCATGAGATACAGCCTGGTGACAGACGGAGGGACGGTCGGACGGAGGGACGGTCGGACGGATGGACAGCGGAGGCTTAGTAATATAAAATAGGCAAAGCAAAGTAAGCCACTATGTAAATCGCTTATTTCTTGTCATATTACATAGTTACAGTTAGCAGTAATTTATTTCAGACGTATTTTGTTAAAACTTATCCGATTTATTTTATGATGATATTATCCATTATTTGCTACTAATACTTTACAACATTTTGCCGAATACCGAATAATAGAAAAAGTGGTCACTATATAGTGGACGATTATTAATTGCATCCCTAATTATTAGTATTATGCTCAGCCTATATCGACCAGCTAAATCCAGTCGAGTTCACTAAACTAGCAGCTAGCTAATTCCATTTCTTACTGTAACTAATTACATTAGGATATAACAGCTAGCGGCGAAGTAGTGCCTGTGGCCTAACTATGCATCTCTGACATGTAGGAATTTCAATCGTAATTGACAGATCAGTGATCGCATAAGCAAGTCCAGTAGACGTAAAAGACAGCCCTTGTCAAATAATAATGTTCTGATTGTTTTTATTTGCAATTGATATAAAAACTACATAATAAGGCTACTTGTATCTCCGACATCTATCACAATCCACTTCAAAGAAGAATATGCATTTTGGTTCTGCTCCATCAGCTGTCATTGTAGTATCGTTTAAAATTAAGATATTGTACCAAGAGGAACATCTTCTACTACATCCATCCACCATTATGGATGTTTATATGTCGCTTTCTCTGGTTACCACGACACAGGGTATCCTAGTGTGAGGCCAGAAGCCATTTATGGTCCTGTATATAAATGTTTATGTTTATAATAATAATCATTTATTTCAAACCAAGTCCAATACAAGTGTTAATAATTAGTCATATAAACACAATACAGTGCAGAGCAAACCATTTTTTTTTCTAATTTAGGCGCAAATCTATGACTGGCAGTGTGTGAGCTGCAACCCAACGCCGCATAAAGGGATTGTCTACCCTATCTGCTATTATCTCCAGGAGACCGTTGGCGCTGCCACGAGTTTATGTTTACCAACCCCCACTTTTCCCAATTTTTGGGTTGCCAAACATTGCCCGAAGATCCCGGTATGTCAAGAGATACAAATTCGACTCACTCACCTCAGCACGTGTTTCGAGCGAGGCGCCCTTGTCTGTGCAGGTCGCTAGCAGCGCCGGGCGTACTTCGCGCAGGAACTCGTCAGCCCCATCTTCGCCGATCTGGAAATTGTGCAATTTTATTAGGGAATTGTAAAGGTAAAGGGAGGATGGAACTGTGGGATGTTATGTGATTTGGTAACACCTGCCTTACGATTTATAACGTCATTTATTAGCTTGACGCCATGTTGCTGAGTCAATAAGTAGCAGCAATAAGGTGAGGCGGGTGAGGTTGGTTTGTCAAGAATAATCCAGCATGATTATAAATAAAAAATTATATCACCCCCGACACAATCAATGAAACCTTAATAAGGGCCTTACCACAAAAAAATAAACTAGTCTTCAACACTTGTTTAAAAACAAAAACGTATGGGATTTGACATTTATTTTGAGTTTAAACGCTGTTTAATATTTTTTGTGGTCACACGAAGTCTAAAATGTGGTTCACTTGTTTCCTTGTTTAGCTGATAACTTTCAAATCACTGAACCTATTTTAATAAAACATGGGTAAGAACCATCGCGATGAAGTATACTATCAATAAGAAAAAACTGCATTCAAATTGGTCCACCCGTTCGAGTCCTAGGGTGCCACGAACACACACACGCAGACAGACGCTTCAAACTTATAAAACCCATCTTGTTTCGTCGCGGGTTAATAAAATGGATCTGTACCCTGTAGGTTTACTATGAAGAGAAACAGTCGGTTTAAAGTTTAAACTTTCACCTTAGGCGACGTTTAAACTTTAAACGTCGCCTAATGTAAAACGTCATTATATGGCAGATAACCTAAAACTTCATAAAATCCACTTTTTAAACACTAGGGACGTTTCCAAAAAACAAACGGAAAGAATCGAAATTGAAAAAAGAATGTCAAAATCTATCCAAATTTGCCGCATCCAATTCATAAATGTTTGAAGAGTGAGTGATGACTTGATAAATCGATGTTTTTAAGCAATATCCCCTCCTGCAGCTCCGGTATAGTGGACTTTTCCCCCCTCCTTTCCTCTCCTCAGCCTGCACGCCACATGGTCCGCCAAGGTAGCCCGATGACCATTAGATGACCGAGGCTGTGTCGATGTGGTACCGCCCTTAGGACCACTAGGCTATTGCATAAATGCCTGCTTTCAAGGAAGTTTTCAAAGCCCTAACTGTTACCCCAGTTACCTGTAGAGCCAGTATAGTGGACACCGCTGCCGCCGCCCGCCTCTCTCCCTCCTTTCCACGTTTGAGCATCCTGGCCACATGGTCGGCCAGGGTCGCCCGATGGTTGCCCAGCAGATGGCCGAGGCTGCGTCGCTGCAGCACAGCCCTGAGGGCCACTAGGGCTGCGGCGCGTGCGGCGTTGGAACGGGCGTTTAGAGCTTCGATGGTCTCAAGGAGTTTGTCTTCGAGTTTCTCTTGGATCTCGTTTTCTGGGGTAGGAAGTCGTCATTAGAGATGGAGATCATACAGCATACTACGTAACCGGTCCATTACCGCGCCTACGTGCGAGGCATCGCGATTTTGTACCTTATGCCAGGGTAATAAAATTCAAAAGCTGTAACGGGAAATGGCATTTCTACATAAAAATTTACTAATAATCGGATATCAAATAATCGATTGTGTTCGCCCAAAATCACTCAATCTATCGATAACATTGATTTTCTTGATGTACTCGAGATAGATATCGATTGTAGAAATAATATTGATCATAATCAATTATGATTGCCTGAGTGAGTATGCAATGTAATCGATCATATCGATTTCAATTATAATCGCAACACAAACGATAATCTATAATTGATATGGTCAGATATATAAAATGTATACGATCGATTAAATATTGCATACTTAGGCAATTATAATCGATAGTATCACCACATAATCGATATCAATTAACCGATTATACAGGGTGTTAACGGGGTCGTGTAGCAAGAAAGAGAAAATAGACTTGGCACTTAATTAGGAATACAACGCTGTAGATTGGAGTGCATAAATTAGCACTTTTTTCGCAGGTAAAAAAAATACTAAAAATGATTCGATATTTATTAATTATTATGGTCACCCTACGTATTTGACTTTCTTATGACGTGACGGTTGACAATTACCTACTACTTACTCATCTAATCATTTGTTTATTAAAAAGGTTTTATCATGATATAATAATAGGGTAACCATAATCTGAGTTATTAACTGGGATAAATAAATTGTTGATTAGTTTAAAAAAGGCTGTAAGTTTTAAAAAAATTGCCCTATACTTGAAATTGCATTAATTCTTCGAGTTAGGACCGATAGGTTTGAATCATGACCCCGTTAACACCCTGTATATAGAAAATCTATGCTATCGATAGAATGAGTGATTCTGGGGCCCATCTGACAATCGATTATTAATCGATACGTAGTCGATTATGCAGCAGCACTACTACACACACACAAAGCGTCACGCATTTTCCCATATGGGGTGACAGGGGCACAGCTGTGCCTACGTTTAGGCAGTTATTCACCACCTAATTGTGTGTGACAGTCGCTGGCGCATGGCCGCTGATAAGGACACATGAAGTTCATACGACACAGCTTTCATAAAAATCGGTCAAGTGCGGTTAGGACTCGCACACGAAAGGTTTCGTATCATCGTCAAAGAAAACTTTTGTACTAAAAATAATAAAACAAAAAGCTATACGAAATTGATTTCGACACCAGTCGCAACAGTTTGCGGAACCGACGTCGAACCAATTGCGCAACCGAAGACAATGACGTGTGCCGCGAAATTTGCTTGATAATTGAATCTTGATGATTTGGTGATTCGCAGTGGCAGGACTATTTGTTTTGATTTGATTGTTACACTCTAATTTTTTTTTCGTCGCGTTTTGCTAGCGTGGCGTTCCGTTTTTGCTAAGTTTGAATTTATGTGTTTTTGTGTATTCATGTTATATTGTATAGTGTGTTTTTTATTGTTTTAAGTGGGCTCACTGTCGTCAGCATCTCTCACAACTGATTTCCTTCAGCACCTAGTGTGGTCTTAGTCTGGGTCCATACTTTATTTTATTCAGCTAGATAGTTTAGTTATATAGCATTGTAGATATTGTATATATATATATATTGTTGGAAATATCTAGCCCGGATGGGGCGGGGCCTAGCAGCGCGCCATGCAGACGCGCGAAACGCGCAGTACAGTAATTGGTGGACGGGCAGCCGCTGGCTACTTGGCGCCAGTCGAGCAAGCGTCGGGCTTCACTTTTTCGGCGGCGCTTCATGGTGTTGGACGTATCTTTGAGTTATAATTTGAGTGTCTGATTTAACGGTTTTCCTTTTGTTATTACAATTATTTTTAGTAGTAAAGTAAATTCGTTTTAAAAAAACCATTCCTGCTTTTGATTTGTAAAATCAGAAGTGGGATAACCACGGGTCCTGGTCGCTCAAACGGCTTCTTTGTAAATTTCAATTCTAATCATAACCGTTAAATCTGGAACTTTTTCATCAACCCTGTACACTGGACAAACTGTGAGTACACCCATTTAATTATGTCGGGACGACCCTCTCGGTCAGAGAACAGAAGGGGCGATAGCCCGTTTGGACATCGCAGTAGATCTCGTGAATGTCGACGTGGTCCTCGCAGTCGGCATGACGGAGCGCGCGGGCGGCGCCGTCGCGACAGTTCCTATAGCAGTCGTGACGGTTCCCGCAACCGTGCACTAGATACTATTCTCGGTCGCCTAACTGCGATCGAGGGTAGATTGTCTGCCAGCACCACGTCGGCGATAGGGTCTTGCCCGACACCGATACCTCCAACACGGGATCGCCAAACGCCACCGCTGCCTGTAGCATCAGGCGAGACTAATTTTATTTCGTCTGAACCCAGTAGTTAGTGGTGCTACGGACAAACTTGTGGGCGCGCTGACCTCTCTTTTGCAAGCCAGGCCTAGTCACTACTACATATCTAGTTTTGACCCAAATGTGCATGATTTTGATGCTTGGTGTGCTGAAGTGGACAGAGGTCGCGAGATGAACCGTTGGGCCGATCATGAGTGCTTGTCGCGCATTGGTAGCTGTCTCAAAGGCGACGCGCGTACTTGGCTGAGTGAGTGGACTTCTAATGATCGTACATGGACAAATTTTAAGTCTGACTTCCATTCACTTTGCCCACGGAGTATTGACATTGCTAACATTCTGTACGACGTTATGAGCACGAGCTCAAATAAGTTTCCTACCTACGCTGAGTACGCTCGAAAATCATTATTGCGTTTGAAAATTGTAAAGGGGTTATCCGATGATCTGATAACTGCAATTGTTATTCGAGGACTAACTGACCCCCAAGTTAAAGCCGCTGCATCAAATGCAAAGTTACAATGTAACGAACTTGTGGAGTTTCTATCGGTTTATTCAAAACCCAAAAATGATTTTCGCGATACCCGCAATTTAGTCCGTTCATCAAACGAGCGCCCCAACAGCTTGCGTAAGCGTGGCGCAGTGAATAACGATTGGAAGTGTTCTCTTTGTGGCGGCACGGGCCATAAGCATTGGAATTGCCCTAAAAAGCAGAAAACAGAAACAAACAATGCGACTGTGACCTCTGCGGCCGGGAACGGGCCACTTTTGTCGTGTACATATTGTGGAAAGGCGGGGCACTCAATTGATAGATGTTTTGTTAAACGGCGTGTCGAAACTAACAATAAAAGTACAAGCAATGTAAATTTTTGCCAAAATAACAACATTTCGCAACAAAGTAACGTAATGACCGCTGTTATTGAAAAAGTGCCGGTAGATGTTTTAATTGATAGTAGTTCAGACATTTCCCTAATTTCTACCTCTGTACTGAAGCATCTCAAATGCAACAGAAAACCTACATTTCGACTTATGCGCGGTATTGGTAGTCAGGAGATAGAATCGACTAGTTATGTGACTACGCTGGTAGAACTTCCCGAGATTTCTTTAGAGGTAGATCTGTATGTTGTACCTTCTGACAGTATAGGTGCGCCCGTGCTACTGGGCACGGATGTCCTGAACCGTGAAGGCGTGACCTACGTCCGTACCGGTGATACACAGAGTCTCACTCGAGTAGAAAAGGTGTCTCAGGTGCATCATTTGCGTGCTTTAGATACAGTCGCCATAAATACGCCCCTGGTAGGCGAGGCTAAAACTACATTGATGTCGCTCTTGAATGAATACTCGGACTCTTTTATCACCGGTACTGCAACGTCCACTGTCAACACTGGATACATGGAAATAAAGCTTAACAGTGATGCTCCTGTGCACTATCGTCCCTATAAACTATCGGCTAATGAAAAGGCGGGCGTTCGTGGTATAGTCAACGACCTTTTGAGCAAGGGCATTATTCGTAAATCACAGTCGGAATACGCAAGTCCTATCATACTCGTCAAAAAGAAGGATGGTTCTGATAGGATGTGCGTGGATTATCGCGCTCTAAATGCCATAACTATCAAGGATAGGTTTCCCTTGCCGTTGATCGATGACCATATCGACAAGTTGGGTAGTGCCAAATACTTTACGAGTCTTGATATGGCCACCGGTTTCCATCAGGTACCTATGAAGGTTGATGATTCCATCAGTAAGACAGCATTTGTCACCCCAAAGAGTCAGTTCGAATATTTGAAAATGCCATATGGTTTGGCAAATGCTCCGGTGGTGTATCAGCGGATTATTTCGAAGACCTTGAAGGCCCTGATTGATACTGGAAGGGTCCTTACTTATATCGATGACGTCTTGATTCTTTCGGACACAGTAGACGATGGGTTGACAATGTTACGTCAAGTACTAACGATACTCACTGCTGCAGGATTTTCAATAAATCTCAAGAAGTGCGCCTTCCTGGAAACCAAAATTGAATACTTGGGCAGACTTATTTCGCAAGGTCAGGTACGACCGAGCCCTGGGAAGGTGGACGCGCTTATGAAATCCCAAAAACCCACTAATGGCAAACAAGTGCGGCAATTTTTGGGTCTGGCCGGTTACTTTAGGCGCTATATTGCTAACTATGCAACTAAAACCGCTTGCATCGCGAAATTAACTAAGAAAGGGGAACCGTTTCTTTGGGGACGTGAACAAGACGTGGCTCGCGATTACATAATTAGTTGCTTAACCGAAGAGCCCGTTCTTGCCATATTCGACCCAAAATTGCCCACTGAGCTTCATACTGACGCCAGTTCAATCGGTTACGGGGGTATACTCCTACAGGAGTATACTCCTAGAGATGGTCAGTTGGATCCATCCCGATATGTGGTAAAAAACAATCTCCTGTACTACAAGTACAGTCGCACCGGACAGGAGTCACGTCTTCTTTGTTTCATACCAAAGGGGTACAGACTCAGTCTCTTAAGAGTCTTTCATGATGATCATGAGCATATCGGCATGGATAAAACTACCGAACTGATTCTCCGTCACTTCTGGTTCCCTGGTTTAAGACAATTCATCAAAAAATACATAAACCATTGTGTGATCTGTCTTTCCCAAAAACGTGTTCCACGTGCTTCACATCAACCCATACAGTCCTGGACGAAACCTGAAAGTCCCTTCTCCACTGTCCACATGGACGTCCTGGGCCCATTGCCTGAATCCAATGGATTCAAGTATGTCCTGGTGTTAGTAGATGCTTTCTCCAAATTTTGCCTTCTTTATGCCCTGCACAGACAGGACACTGAAGATCTAAAACGCGTGTTTATAAACGCAATTTCCCTACTTGGCACACCTTCATTAATCGTAACTGATAGAGCTAGGATGTTCGAAAGCTCAGCATTTCAAACTTGGGTCACGGGTTTGGGTTGCTCAACACATCTTATCACACCCGAGATGCACCAAGAAAATGGCCAAGCCGAGCGGTACTGCCGTTCCGTCCTCAATATGCTCCGCATTGAAGCGAACAGCAAGTCCAGTAGTTGGTCTGAAGTCCTATGGAAGATTCAGCTTACACTCAACATGACCAAGCAGGCTACGACACAGACTTCACCCCTACATCTATTGGTTGGAATCGAAGCAACTACCCCGGCCCTGAGGTCACTGGTGAGAGACGTGGCGCTCGACAACTCCCATGCGAATCGTGAAGCGTTGGGTGTTTTAAGACGACAACGGGCTACGGAACAACTTCAAGCCAACCAGCGACGTCAAGACCGCTATGTCAATAAATTAGGAGTACAACCACGTGTTTATGCTATTGGCGATTATGTGTTTGTTAGCAAATTTTCACAGAGCACTGGCAAGTTGGACTCCGGCATGAGGGGCCCCTATAAGGTGGTCCGTCAACTTCCCCAGCACCGTTACGAGCTGGAGCTACTGGCAGGGTCATACGGCAAAAAGACTCAGGCCGCGGCTGAACACCTTGTCCTATGGCGCGAGACATGCGCCGTATTTTTTGAGACTGGTGAGCATCAGGCCACGTTATGCGAACTTTAAAGAGCCTCTAATGTGTGCCATGTGTTTTATGCTTTGACGTGCGAACTTTACAGGGCCTCTGTCAGTGTGGTGGTAGCCTGATATGCGAACTTTACAGGGCCTCTGTCAGTGCGGTGTTAAGGAGTCCTGACATGCGAACTTTACAGGGCCTCTGTCAGTGTGATGGTAGCCTGATATGCGAACTTTACAGAGCCTCTATCAGTGCGGCGTTAATGAGACGTGAAATGCGACCTTTAAAGAGCCTCTTTCGCGGGGCATAGCAAACGCATTTAGAGATCTAATGCTTTTGCAATGCGGCACATTTTGTGGTTCCGTTTAAGTTCACAACAATTTTCAGTATCGGTCATAGCTGTTTGGGTGCACACTTATAGTTATGATGCGAAGCTTCTAATTGTTTTTGATCACGACTGTTTCCAATCATTCGATAAGGCTTGTAACGGACGTCTGTTTCAGATGATGAAGAACCTGATCACCTAACAGGTGGCGAAGAGCCTCCTGCTCAGGACAACGCGGTCGGGGACGCCTCGCTGTCAGGAGAGGCCGTGTTGGAAATATCTAGCCCGGATAGGGCGGGGCCTAGCAGCGCGCCATGCAGACGCGCGAAACGCGCAGTACAGTAATTGGTGGACGGGCAGCCGCTGGCTACTTGGCGCCAGTCGAGGAAGCGTCGGGCTTCACTTTTTCGGCGGCGCTTCATGGTGTTGGACGTATCTTTGAGTTATAATTTGAGTGTCTGATTTAACGGTTTTCCTTTTGTTATTACAATTATTTTTAGTAGTAAAGTAAATTCGTTTTAAAAAAAACATTCCTGCTTTTGATTTGTAAATATATATATATATATATATATATATATATTTATATATATATTTTTTTTCACTCATAAAAATGTTTATTTACTGAATTATCACATATTTTAAACTATTAATTTTATATAAGTTATAATATGAACCCCCCTCCAATAATGATAGTTTCTTTTCATGCTCCTCCAATGACGATGCGGCAAGTGACAACTCCTCATTAGAGGATGCGTCACTTTCCAGCAAACTGAAGACTGTTCTTGGTGGTTGTCCACATTAACGCTCAAAGCACACACTCCAATTACTCTGACCTATTGGAAACCTTCAAGGAGCAACGTATTGACGGTATACTCGTGTCGGAATCATTCCTCAAGCCTTGTCTACCTTCTTCTTTGTATCTCTCCCTGGTTATAGGCTTTATAGGAATGACAGAGTCGGTAAGGCTGGCGGAAGGGTTGCTGTTTATCTGCGCACGGATATGCCGCGCAAAGTGGTCAGTGCCTCTCCGAGTCAATAGTCGGTATCCGCAGAATTTATATTTCTTGAAATTTGTCTTCAACACAATAAAGTTCTTATCGGTGTCTTCTATAGCCCCTCTCTTCGGATCGACTTCTTGCCTCTTTCCTGACCCTTCTCAACGATTTGATTCCGCTGTATAAGGACGCTTTTATCCTTGTGATTTTAACACTTGTCTTCTCAAAAATAACTCCAGTCGATTGTTAGATCCTTCAATCTGCATCTTCTTCCTCTTGATGCGACTCATTTCCAACCTCACTGTACCCCCTCTTTTCTTGATCTCATGATAACCTCTGATCTTGAAAAGATAGCGGCTCATGGTCAAATGAATGGTCCTTTCTCGTACCATGATCTAATTTTCCTATGATATAAGATAAAGTCCAGCAATATTCGCAGCTTCAAGGATGTGGACATTAAATCCCTTAAATCCGATGCCCACGCTATCGACTGCTCCCCTGTCCTCTCTAGCGAGAACATTGACGACAAAAATCACAAACTCAGCGCGATCATCCCCAGTCTGTTCGACAAACACGCTCACACGGGTGAAGCACCTATCTGCAGCTTGAGTAACAAACGCTATCAAGAGCCGTATGGTCAAGAGGAACCGAGCGAAAAGTCGATAAAAAAATATCCAACAGAAGAGAACTTTATTACCTTTAAATGCTTACGGAATCGCTGTAATCCTTTGTCGCGCCGCCACATACACGAGTGCATTGATAATTACTCTACTGCTCAGGTATGGAAGCTGCTCAGGTATGGAAGATCCTCAGGTCTCTGGGTCGGTAAGTCTCGGGACCTGCCAGTTGGTAATGTCGATCTCAATGGTCTCAATAGACACTTCTCTGCCCCACCTGATGTGATGGACCCTTCTGTTAAAGAAGCCACCCTGCTTAGCCTTCGCTCTAGATCTGCGGACACAACCACTCCTTTTGACTTCAGCCATGTTGGAGTCGATGCTGTTAGCAAGGCAGTGCTGGCTATATCGTCCAAAGCTGTGGGCGATGACAACATTTGCCCCAGAATGATCAGCAGCGTGCTTGATGAACTGCTTCCTGTGATCACACGTGTATTAAATGTTACCCTCTCAGAAAGCTCCTTTCCTACTGTGTGGAATAAAGCACATGTCATTCCCCTCCCTATAACATCCAATCCCTCCACCTTTAAAGACCTTTCGTCCTATTTCTATTCTCCATATCCCCTCCATAGTTCTCGAATCCATTGTCCACACCCAGCTCTCCTCCTACCTCTCCAGAAACCTTTTGATTAACCCGTTTCAATCCGGGTTCCGGTCTGGTCATAGCACCTTGACCACCTTACTTAAAGTGACGGACGACATACAGGTTGCCATGAACAATAAACAGCTTTCTGTGCTTGCACTGCTTGACTTCAGTAGCGCCTTCAACTGTGTCGATTTTGATATTCTCGTTGAGATACTGAAGTCCTTAAATGTCTCCTTCCACTCGGCTAGCTGGTTCGACCTAAGAGATCGGCAGCAGCGCATAAGGTGCGAGGAGACATTAACCGAGTGGTGCGATCTTACTGCGGGGTTTCATCAGGGTGGTATTCTTTCCCCTCTTCTGTTCTCAGTCTTCATCAACCTAATTTCTGATGTTATCTCTTCTTCATATCATCTCTATGCTTATGATCTTCAGATCTACCGTCATTTTCTCTTTAGTGATGTGACTTCGGCTATAGTTGCGCTAAACGCTGACCTCGAAAACATCAGGACATGGGCATTGTCCTTTGGACTACTCGTTAACCCCAGTAAGTCCCAGACTATGATTCTGGGATCCAGGTACTTGTTTAATCAACTCAGCAACTGCTCTTAGCACCTGTACTACATAACGGTACTATTATCGATTACAGTGACAAGGGCAAAAACCTGGGGGTCATTTTCGATAGCCACCTTATCCTGGTCAAAGCATGTCAGTGAGGTCAGTAAGCGTGTCTTCGCCACTTTTCACTCGAAGACAACTCAAGAACTTCTTGCCACGTCAAACTAAAATTACCCTCGCTCAATCCCTTCTCCTTCTTGTAAGGTTGTTATGTGCATTTTCATGAGCAATACAATATACGGAGTATACAATATATAGAATATAGTGTATTTTATTATTTGTTGCTACGGCGGCAACAGAAATACAAGTACTGTGAAATTTTCAACTCTCTATCTATTATTAAATTTTACCCATTACGGAGATTCAGCCCGCTGACGGCGGACAGACAGACTGACAAACGCACAGCGGAGGCATAGTAATAAAGTCCCGTTTGGCACCATTCGCGTAAGGAACCGTACAAATGAAAACATTAATTAACTATGGATAATCGTCATTACTAAGTAAACTGCAATAAAGAGCTAAAATATAGGACATTTTTTAACACAACAATAATAATAAACTATAGGTAATTAAACAGATAGATATGATTACATGTCAATGAAAGTCGCTTTAAAGTTATCTGTATATCAGGAACCTGTAATTTCAATTTGAAAAGTATTTACGAAAGACAATTTCTGTACAATCTTTTAGACTGGGCCAGACCCAGCGGGTCAATGTCGAGTGATGTCAGCACCTGACATTGTAACACCTGATAAAGCCCTCGCTTCGTACCAAACTTTCGTAATTATAGATCAACGGGAAGTACCCTGTAGGTTTCGTATATTTTTATTGCACATTAAATTCACATTATAGTACGGTCCCCAATGGAAATTAAATTCATTTCCGTGGGACTCATCTCCGCCATACGAACTACTGTTATGTACTTATTTGGCATGTTTTCCTGAACACAAAAAGTGCGGTAGTCACTTCCTGGGGGTATGGGGGGTACAGCTATGACGTAGCAAAGATGGCGGCCGGACCTATTCTATTATGCGGTATATCTAGAAAACTTCTGGGCCGATTTACTTAAATAGGGTGTCAAATGAAAAATTATTTAACGAAGATAATTTTATTTTAAAAAGTAATTAATGTAAAGCATGCACGAAATGAAATATTTTCAAAAAACAACATTTAGTAAAATAAAACTTTTTTTTCTATGTAAATTCTTCGGTAACCGTTAGGATTATGGAAATTTTGCTTATTATAAAACTTTTAGTTACTTTTATCAGCTTTCTAATGAACCTTAAATCATCACAATTGAATGAATGAATTGAAAATATTTCATTTCGTGCTTGCTTGACACTAATGACTTTTTAAAATAAAATAATCTTCATTAAATAATCTTTCATTTGACACCCTCAATAAGTAAATCGGTCCAGTAGTTTTCTAGATATACCGCATAATAGATAGGCCCGGCCGCCATCTTTGCTACGTCATAGCTGACCCCCCCATACCCCCAGGAAGTGACTACCGCACTTTTTGTGTTCAGGAAAACATGCCAAATAAGTACATACCAGGAGTTCGTATGGCGGAGATGAGTCCCACGAAAATCGTTATTTGAACTTTTTTTCAAATGGGTCTCTTACTATTACAAGCTTAAAGAAAAGACAAGGCAAGCTTATATCTAACAAAAGTTTTCTGCCAGCAAACCCAAGATGAAATGGATAAATTTGATTCCCTTGCAAATATTAAGCAATATCGGCAAAATAGTGATATATGTACGTATTTGTTATTGTAACGAATAAGTTTTGTTTTCGTCAATATTAATTGCAACTTGATACCTCCACGCCTTTCGAAGAGGGTCTTGACACACGGACAAAAAAGTGATTCTTTATCCGCCGCCATATCTATGAGTGCATCGAAAATTATACCCCGGCTCAAGTGTGGAAGTTCCTTAGAACCCTTGGTGTTGGCAAGTCTCAGAATCAATTGGTTGGTGATATCGATCTCATTGGTCTTAATAGTTTCTTCTCCGACCCTCCTGTTGTAATGAATCCCTCTGTTAAAGATGCCACCCTGCATTGTCTGCGCTCCAAGCCATCTCCCACCACCACCCCATTCGACTTCAGTCTTGTCGAAATTGACACGGTTAAGAAGGCAGTGCTTGCCATCTCCTCAAAAGCTGTGGGTGACGACAGTATCTGCTCGAGAATGATAAACAGCATCCTTGATTTCCTCCTACCTGCCATTACACACATTGTTAACTTCTCTCTATCTCAGTGTTCTTTTCCTAATGTGTGGAAAAAGGCGTTAGTTATCCCTCTTCCCAAAACCTCAAATCCATCTTCATTTAAAGATTATCGTCCAATATCTATCCTGCCTTTCCTTTCCAAAGTCCTTGAATCGATTGTCCACACTCAACTCTCTTCCTATCTTTCCTCTAACAGGCTGTTGAATCAATTCCAGTCCTGATTCAGGCCGGGACATAGTACCGTCTCGGCCTTACTTAAAGTGACCGATGACATTGAATCGGCAATGGATATCAAGCAGATCACTTTGTTAGCGTTACTAGACTTTAGCAGTGCCTTTAACTGTGTTGATTTTGACATCCTCGTTGAGATACTGAAGTCCCTGAATGTCTGCTCGGCCGCTGCCAGCTGGTTCGGCTCCTACCTGAGAGGTCGTCAGCAGCGTATTAGGACCGAGGAGACTTCCACGGAGTGGTGCGACCTTTCTTCTGGAGTTCCTCAGGGTGGTATTATTTCCCCTCTTCTTTTCTCCGTCTTCATCAATTCCATTTCGGATGCCATTTCTTCTTCTTACCATCTTTATGCCGATGATCTGCAAATCTACCGCCATTTCTCTCCAAGTGATATGATTTCTTCTGTGGGTGCATTAAATGCCGATCTCGAGAACATCAGGGGCTGGGCTCTGTCTCATGGACTACTTGTCAATCCCAGTAAGTCGCAAGCCATGATTGTCGGCTCCAGACACTCCCATAGTGTGTAACAGCATCTGCCTCTTGTTCCTGTAACTTATGATGGAACCATAATTCCGTACAGTACTAAGGCAAAAAATCTAGGAGTTATCTTTGACAATCAGTTTTCATCTGCTCACGTCTGCGAAGTTAGTAGACGAGTCTTTGCCACATTTCACTCCCTCAGGCGCCTTCAAAACTTTCTGCCTCGTCATACTAAAATTACTCTGGCCCAGTCTCTTCTCCTTCCTCTCATTGATTACGCAGATGTCAGCTGGATCAGAGCGAACGAAGAGCAACTGAACAAACTCGAGCGACTTCAAAATCTCGGGATTCGGTTTGTCTTCGGACTGCGTAAGTATGACCATGTCTCCCAGTATCGTAGGGAACTGCAGTGACTTCCAATTCGTCTTCGCCGGGATACCCATGTTCTCATTCTACTCTTCAATATTCTGCACAACCCTCGCTACCCCAGCTTCCTGCGTGATCGGTTTGATTTTCTTTTTTCGGATAGGTCTCGGAGATCAAACACTCGGTCGCTGCTTGCAACTCCTCAACACAACTCAGTCGCATATGGGCAAGGATTCAGGATCAGTGCTATCAGGCTCTGGAACAAGCTCCCCAGTGCCATCAGGGACAGTCCGTCACTTAACGTTTTTAAGATTCGCTTGAAAGATCATTACCTCTCTCTTCCATAGTATGTATATATAATTTGTATGTGTATGTTATGTACGTATATAACTTGTATGTGTATGATATGTATGTATGTATATTATATTATATAAATTAGGTGTAGTAGTAGTATTAGGTATATGTACCTACTTATATTATTATTGTGTATGAATTATTTTGTTGTGCAAATAGGTTTTACTCTCACAATCCACTTTCCTTTCCTATCTGGGTTTGCTGGTAGAAATCTCTTTTATAGAGATAAGCGCGCCTCTTGTACATATATCTTTCTTTGTATATCTCTGTATGTTTGTTTTGTGCAATAAAGTATTCATTCATTCATTCATTCATTCATCCTTTTTTCCTTTTAAGGTACGGAACCCTAAAAAACAAGAAATAACATTGATACCTAAATTGCTATGGCCCCACGCCAGCATTCACCTAATAGCTAAATCTTTGTTCAGAAAATGCTGTTGCTGCCAAATTCTTGATCATATTGACGAGACACGTTTTGCGTTGACTGGTAATGACTTTACGAAGGCCGCTGGTAGGTAAATATGATGACGATGGGCATAATACGTCATTCGGAATATGTACACGTTATCACAAAAATAATAGCACTCAAAAGTTGCTTTGTTCTAGAATTGTAAATTACCTATGGATGTTGTTAACGCTAAGTAAATGCAGTATGCCGAAATGATGGCTGGGCCAGGCTGCATACTAAATAAATAGTATGAGTATTGGGCATTAAACTCGCATAGTGATCGATCCACTCTTATTACCGTGTGATTTTTTATAAAATCACGTGTTATCTATAATCACTATCAGCAGACTTAACCTTTACCTAACCAATATTTATTATCAAACATATTATTTTGAGCGATAACATGCTGTAGAGATAATTTACATCATGCATAATACTCTGACCTTGATTATGCTTGATGCAAAACAAAGCTACTTTTTATCGTCATTTACATATGTGTACCATCAATAAGGAAGAAGACAAAAATGGATGGGAAAAAATCGTGTGTATATTTTTAACGCTTGTGTCACATGAGTAAAGAAACGGAACAGAGACAAAGATTCATACAACCACGCCGGCCGTCGTAACCTAGTACAAGCATACGGCGTATGTGTGCGTGTCAACAGCCCCTGTGTCGCGTACGCGCCGCCACCGGATAAAACCGGTTTACGCTCGTCCGGGATGATGACCAACGGAGGGCCTGCACTGCATAAATCACGTATTCTTTGTTTCATCACCTAACTTTTCGAATAGTTTAAGTGCAATAAACAGCAAATAGTTATTAAAGTGTTAAAAAGTGTACGTTTTGGAATAGTACCTACAATGGTTCTTTACTGTACTGTTTGTATGAACAATACGAGCAAAAGAAAAGATATTTCATACTTAATTTATCCCAAGGAGTCTACTAGGTAAGTAAATGAATACCAGATAATACCTATCGCACAAACCGTGTTATTTAGTTAGGTAGGTAATTGTTATTAGTATTTAATTACATAACTAGTTGGGTGAATCTACAAATATTTTTGCTGTTTGGTTTCCGAATAGTCATTTGCATATACATATATTCATGGCTATATTCTCATAAAGGGGGAACCAGAGCTGCAGGACCACATAAGCAATCCTACAGTCACGTTCAGCAATTTATTTTATTCTTTTTTGCCATCCCTACTAAAATAAGTAAGAATTTTGCACGCTCCTCAAAGGTTTGTCTCTGTTCCTACTCCCTACTCATGTGCCTGTATTGACTAAAGCTACACGAATACAAACTACATTAATTAACCGCGAAAATAGAAGATTTATCAGCTATTTAACCGCTACAACATTTAGCAATAATTACAATATTAAATGTTCTATCAAAAATTTAACTTTTGTACTTTTTAGGGTTCCGTACCCAAAACGGGACCCCATTATTAAGACTCCGCTGTACGTCTTGCCGTCCGTCTGTCACCGTGCTGTATCTCATGAACCGTGATAGTTAGACCGTTGTAATTTTCACAGATGATGTATTTCTGTTGCCGCTATAACAAATACTAAAAAACACATACAATCTTATGCATGCAACTGGTTAATAACATGGAGTGTGAAAGTAGCCGCAACATTAACTTTATAAACAACATTTTATAGTGGAACGGAACACTTCGTGCACGAGTTCGACTCGCACTTGACCGTTTTTAATTTAACTTAAGACTTCTTGACAACATTAGAAGAAAAACATTACCTGCTTCATCATGGTTACTCTTCAGGTCTGACTGTGCCGAGGTCTCCGAGCAGTTGTCATTGGTCATGTCGATGCCAGCATCCTCGTCTGATGAGAAACCCGCCTCGGTCCTCTTATGATCTGCAAAACAAAAACATTAATATTAGGGATTCGAAATAGATTGGTAGCTAATTTACTACCTACTTTTAATTACTAGTAATGTAACTAGAAATTATTTAACAAAAGTTGAGTAATACACAGATGAATGTATATAATTTCTTCAGGTAACATATTGCATAACATAAATGACAAGGAATCATAAGGTGAATATACAGTAACAGGAGACCAAACAAGCCAATGAAGTTCATAATTTAGCTATAGTATAGGGAGAGGAACAATATAGGAAGAGTATAAAAAATATTGGACACGCTTCATATACAACAATGCAAAAAAGTGTATAGAAGCAGGTCCAACTAGGATATAGTTCCTTGATGACGAATCCCGCCACGTCAAACAGCCTCAATGGTAGCTCAATCAATCACCAAATCAAAGTTTTATAATCATTTAGGCAACACTTTACTATGGACTGTGTTTATTATGTATCCTACCAAAAACTGTGAAAATGGGAGCCAAGTTCAATATTAACAATACTGTGGCTGTCGACTTCGCCGACAAAAGATTTGAGATCTAAATTAATGCTAAGATATGTGAAATCAAATTTCTAAGATCATCAAGTATTATATGGGAAGATATGTTGACCACACCAATATACAATGACTTTAGAAGCATATGGGAGCACCCTTATTTATTTATTTTATTCTTTAGTATTTGTTGTTATAGTGTCAACAGAAATACATCTGTGAAAATTTCACCTGTCTTAATATCACTGTTCATGAAATACAGCCTGGTGACAGACGGACGGACGGACAGCGGAGGCTTAGTAATAGGGTCCCGTTTGGTACCCTGCGGGTACAGAACCCTATAAAGGGTTTTTCGGTGCAGCGATGGCCGCGGCAGTCTGCGTTCCAATGTATTAGACGCAATGCGTGACAATGAAATGTAATGACCCAGGTGCGTTAGTATCATTAAAATCATCAAAACTTTGTCTAACATGGTTTTATAATCGATAAATTGAACTCTGAGTGTTTTGATTATTGCCAGTATTTTAATCATTTCTTGCATGAGCTTATATTCTTCTACTGGTTTTATTGCAGTGACTTTATCTGAGAATAAGGCAGGTTCGTTGTTAATCTGAGGAGTTGAGGCTGCAGAAGCCCAGTTTCTTTTAATTGTAATGGGGGCTGGCCTGTCCCGAGTTGTTTTGATTTGTTGCAGAGTTGGAGTTGGCATTGCTTTTCGGTTGACGGTTTTTTCTTTAAGGCGGACATTTTAAGTAGCTAGACATTTTGAGTAGCAGCATGATCCTCTAGGCAGTTGTAACAAAGGCAGGGGGTATCTCGGTCTTTTTTGGCCAATCTTTACTTGCGTGGTCTTCGCTACCTTTTACCCATATGGTTGGCAGGTTACAATTTCGCGAGGCTTGGCCAAAGTTTTGACAGCGAAAGCATTAGGTTCCAATCGACGTATTTGACTTATATCTGCAAATTTCTACGGCACGGCTGCGTATCTATTTAATCTGCCGGAACTTCGATATGTCAGATCCAGCTGGTAGCTGCACCAGAAAAGGGGGACACGGGGGAGGTTCTTTCATCGGCGAACAAAGTTTCCTCACAGTAACCGTTTCAAAGCCGATTTCCTTTAGTTCTTCTGCAAGTGTGTCTTCGAAGTAAGCAGGTAAGCACTTAATTAAGACTTTCAACACCCTTTGGTCCTTTCTTGGGAAAGTATAAAAACTCACTTTTTCACGCTGGAGGCCTTCCTTGATGGTCTGGTGGGTGACAGAAGAGTAACACTGATAATAATTAATATTGTGATATTTGTATTAGTTAAGTCCAGACAAATCGCAATGGAAGTTGCCTATTTCATTCTATTGCATTTTCTTTATTTAATTCTGTTGATATACAACAAACCAATAGGCTGCGTGAGTCCATAGTAGATTATGTGTGTTGTAGCTGGCAAGAACTTATGGATTGGTTTCTGAATTAAAGGCTTCAGGAGACTTTTATTCCATTACTATGACGACCCGAATGGCCGAGTTGGCGGTCACTCTGCCTATGAAGCCAAGGGTCCCGGGTTCGAGTCCTGGTGGGGGCAAATATTTGTTTGATGAGAACGGATGTTTGTACCCTAGTCATAGTTATTTATCTATATAAGTATGTGTATTGTTGTCTAGTACCCAAATATACAGGGAATCCTAGTTTGGGGCTAGATCAATGTGTGCAAATAGTGTTCAAAGTATATTATATTATATTATTATTAAAATCTGATTGATTTTAATTAAAATTATGGACATTAACTTTATTTATTTATAAAAAGTAATGATACCCCACCAAAAACATCAATGTGAAAATGGGAGCCAAGTGCAATATTAACAATATAGGGGCTGTCAACTTCACCGACAAAAGATTTGAGATCTAAATAAATGCCAAATTTTGTACCTACGATAATCATGAAATTCTAATGTTACGCAAAGTAGATAACATAACACAAATTGATTAAAGATTTAATTTAGCTAGTTTACAGGCCAATGAAATGTTAGAAGGGAAGATATTTTGACCACACCAATATACACACCAATAGAAGTATAAAAACATTATTACACTAACAAGTTCATTATTAGCCAAATATAAGACAGAAGTATTTAAAAAATGTGTTATAAGGAATATATACGGCCCTCACAATCAGAAGATATCTATTGTTGGGTGTGATCTTGGTTTAAGGAAGAAAGAGAAGTTCCAAAACTTACACACTCTACAAATTTACTTAAGACCCTAGCGAAAGGGCAAGAAAAGACTTAAGATGTGGATGAGTGTTTTTATGTCAAAATCCCCCAAAATCACGCAGTAAAATCCATGCTCGGTCTTTTCTAGGTTTTTAAAAAGCCGCAATGGCGCCTCCTCTGCTTACAGACTGTCTGTCTAGTCTAGGCCTAAGGGCAGTCTCTTTTAATTGCCTGCCTATCACACATGCAGTTCAGTATATGGAAGTGGAGTGTTCAGAAAACATCTAGGATGTCATGTTGTTATGATGACAGTGTTGGTTAATTTTAATGGCCATTTTTTAGTGAGGTAGCCAATGTTGCTATTTACCAAAAAGGTACACAACAAAATGAAGGTTGAATATACAAATCAAGGTTAATAACACCTCTTAAATTTTATTTCATAATTTAAATCAAATGAACCTATTCTATCATGGCTATAAAGGATAGAAATACATATGGAATCTTCCATCACTGGTTTCTGTTTAATCATAATAATAATACCTTGGACACTATTCCATCAGCCTGTCAGGGGACCCACTGTTGGGTATAGGCCTACTCATAAACATGACATTCAGTATGGTCCTGCGCAACCCACGTCCATTGGTTTCTGTTTACCCAACTACTATGACAAAATCTTCCATCTCTTTTTCCATTCCTAGAGCCCCAGTATTTATTTTCTAGTTTCAGAACATGTATTTTGAAAATTTTCCAGTCTTCTTCAGTGACTGTCAAAATTGCATTTATTGTCACCTCTTGAAGTGTTGACAAACACAGGTGGCTTTTGATGGCTGCCCAGGCTAACTGAATGGGATTTAAATCACACATATGAAGAGGCAGTCTATGAATTTCATGACCATGACCTTTTAATTATACTGTCAATTTTATAATTTATATCAATATGTGTATCTTCTTCTTTAATTTCAAACAAATCTGATTTGGACTGTACATACTTTTTGGCTAGTTCTCGTGCCAAAGTTCATAGATCGCAAGATCAATATTGATAAAGACGGTTGATGCGGACTTGCGCAATACTATGACAGGGTTGTGGCTGTCTGAGAAACCACTCCTTCCTCAAATTCCTCTTTCCCCTCTGGCTCTCAATCCTGACATTGACAATAATTTAGCCTTAATTACAGTGCTACAAGGAAAGCAAGTTTCGGCAAGAGCATGCGAAAGGAAATGAACCTTGTCATTATTTGTAAGAGCCATCAATGTTCTGTTATTCTTGAAGTTACTGATATAATAACATATTTTTTGACTTGACACAAATTAGCAAGCCCCTTGCATGCCTGCCAGGCTATATGGACCAATTTTCAAAAGTCGTTATGTGCCCTCTATTTGTGGCAATTATGAATCAATTTCTTGCAATAAGGAGCGGTGTGACAAGGACATAACTGTCCTTATCACACCACCGTAATAATTTGTTCCATATGTATTATAACCTTCAGACCATATTCAATCCTATGTAGAAGTCAATGAACTGAGCATCTACCGTGGTAGGTACCTCTGCATCATATTTAATTTTGCTCCTCGTTTCAGTGTTTTATGTTCAAAAGAGTTGTGTTTTCGTTTAAGAGGGCAGAATTGTATAATATTGATGATCTAAACTTCTATGGTGGAAAATCCCTATACTCAGAATACATTCTTTGATACCACCTACACTACTTGACCGATCATGGCCTATGTACCATTAGTGGAAAGGAGATTTAATGTAGTTTTTAAATATATATCATTTGTTTCTTTCAAATAATATAAGCAAGCGAGCAATATAATTCAAATAATAATAAGCGAGCAACACGGTCCAGGGACCTATATATGGGTTTGGGACAAAAGGCACGGCAGGGGTTACAAGGTTATTGATTGTATGATAGCGTTGGGTAAGTGTGCAATAATGACGTTATGGTTGTGTAATGGTAGTTAATTTTGCCTGTGATACATGCAAAATGAGTTGTTTGTGCCATTTCCTGGTCCTAATAACATTATAATGTGTCTTTGTTGTTGTAATTGCCCCAATTAGTTACTGTAGGTTATTATATAACCCAACCAGTTATGATACATTCCATTGAAAAAATCATACTTTGATGCCACCTTTTGTATTGTATTGTACTGGCAAACCTAGTTATTGATTACCAGAGAACCAAATGACAATTCCCCAAGGTATTTAATAGGTTTGTATACAAAACCTTGTGCAATACTAATGGTTCAGATATTATTGGCGAAAGAATGAATCAGCAACCATATGTTTCAAGTAAACGTGACGCCAAAACGACTAAATAAATACGTGGAATGTCATTCAACATACGGAAAGTGCTCGACGAACACAAGGTCAGTGCGTGATCTCATAATGCAAATTCCTCCAGATTCCGTCGGCCTGGGGGACGACCTTGCAAGTTGAAGCAATCCCTTACCGTATTTTCCTTTCTTCTTTCCTTTAGGCATGGTGATTTCTTGGTTCTCGACCCAAACCGAACAGCACTGAATGCCTTACACTATATTTCACTATTGGTATATTTGCTAAGCTTCGCACTCGATCAAGACGGAGATATGTTCTGTATATCAGTTCTTAGAGTACGATTTGTGCACCGAATGTAACATAAAACTAAAATTTCAGAAAAACTTTTTAACATGTTTGACTGTGCTCTGTAGCATGCACACTCGACTTCACCTTTTTGCGCAATGCGTGCGCCTGTCATAAATGCGCGGGAGGGGGGGAGGGGAATGGGGCCATTTTGTTTTAGAGCCGCCAGAAGTATCATCACAAATTTCTACCACTATGAAATGTTTAGTTATAATGAGGATTTTATGATGACGCGCAAAGATAGATAAAAATACTTTTAATTTATCTCTACCTATTTGTTTGGTAATTAATGCACTAGAGAGGGACCGATATTAAAGCCTGGATTAGGTAGATTTTTTTAATTACATCCTGGCATCACGGTCGTAGCCGTAGTGAGAAGCGAGTCCCTGTAATGCCCGGCCCAGAAATTTCCGGCCCCGGATTTGGCGTCCCGAAAGATTCCGGGGTCGGACATTCCTGGGCCGAGCATTCCGTGGCCGTACAAAATAGTGATCGACCCCGGAATGCCCGGCCCCGGAATTGGCGTCCCGAGTACCATAGACAACTGCTACATCAGAGATTAGGGTGTGTTCATAGTGTCTCTATCTCAAAAAATCTATTAATATCATTAAATGTTTTTTTTATTTGCATACGCTTCAGTTTTGCTTCTTCTAAGTTCTAACCTAACCTATAACCCAATTGAAATTTAGCCACAATAACCTACTCTAGCCAAATTTGACTCAATAAATATAATGCACTTTAACACAGTCTTCACAGTGTTATTTTTTTTTAACAAATAGCAGAAATGAGTTTGTTTTTATTTTAAACTAACAATATGAATAATTTTTAGGTTATGATATGTGTCAAGTGAATGTTACGCTTGCTTACAAAAAAACCTCACTACTATGACCGTGGCCTTAGTTCGTCTAAGTTAAATCGAAAATGTTCGACCAATCAGAAGCCAGTATTTCCAGCCAATGAGAGACGTCCCACAATTCCGGGGCCGGGCAATTCGGGGTCGAACAGGCAGTGCACGGCCTCGGAAATCCCGGTCCAGTAATGTGCTGCTTGGAATGTTCGGCCCCGGAATTGGCATCCCAAATCCCACGTTTCCGGGGTCGGGCATTCCGGGGCCGGGCATTACTGGGCCGTGAATTCCTGTCCCCCGTGAGGAGTATCTCTGTAGCTCTGTATCTGTAGCACAGAGAACATTATTAGATCTGTCGTAACTCAACTCAATCGATTGATTAGTTACTCCATCGATTATGTAGGCGTCATATATGCCATTAATAAATCGAAAAAGATTTTCGGAACAAGGCAAAGTGCATCAGCAGTGGCATGGCAAGGCAAGTGGGCAATCAGTTTGACCTATAACCGATGGTGATTTTGCCTTTGATGATCTTACTGTTATAGGTATTACATGACATGACCAGCAGTGTATATGTCGCAGTTGGTTGGTTAAATCAGACACTTAAACGTCGGTATTTAATTAACGATCAAGAGAGTTAGATAAGTGTCTGATTTAAAAAACTAAGTGCGACATATATTCTACAGAGATGTGGAATGGGACTTATTCATTGGGTAGTACCACCCTTTCATTTCAAGTTTGCCGTGGCTGGCTGATCGTTACAACCTTAGGTTACAACATTAATTTTCCTTTCCCTCTCCCCCGTACCGTAATTCAGTACGGCAGTAGCATTGCTCGCTACTGCCGTAACTACCTTTGTCCCACCCGTGACTCCGGTGTTGTGTGTCCTTTGTAGGGGATGAACATATACCCCCTAGTAATAAATAAGTTAGTTAAAAGTCTAAATTAAAGAGTACGCTTCCTGTATATTTACTTCGAGTTTGCGTCAACTTTAACGATAATTTATATATTTACATTGGTCTTGAACATAATGATGCTTTTTATCTAGAAATTAAGTTAGCCAGCTCCACCACTAGGTACAACTTTTTTGTCAACGGTATTAATAGCTGTCGTCCTGACGCCCTGTGACGTCATTTTGTAACGGTCTGCAACGACAAACTTGAAATGAACGGGAAGTAATAGGTACGTACCCACCATGTACTATTTATAAACACTATACTCTGAATAGTTTTGTCAACTCTATAACTTACATGGAACTGTAAATGTGCCCACCTGGTAAAGGTAGTACCTTCACGATATGATTTCATTAGTTTCGTATCTATTTCACCATATTTGTGTCGTTATGAAATCTGTATCAAGCGGCCACCTAACAATTTTACCGTATCTTAGGTAGGAGGTATGATATTTATCACGCATTAAACTAGGAATAATGACTAATTCATATCTATATATACATGGATATATGAATTAGTGAATACTAGACTGCGCTTCAACCTTGTCTTGCATAAAAATCCCGAGAGAGGGCTCTCTTTTCCCTATATATATATATATATATATATATACATACATATATATATATATATATATATATATATTTACATCTTGATATCTATTTGGCGTCCACTATGGCCTTTTTTGCATATGATGTGGCGTCCACCTGCTTTCGGCGTCCGGTATACGGACGTCACATCGGCAATAGGTCTAAATCGCTTCTACTGTTGAAGCACATCACAGAAATGTTAAGATTTTTTTTTTCCTCAGTCATTTAGTCCTTAATATGCCTTGACTGTACATTTCTATAGTTCTGCTATTTTCCCCATCAAATTACAGTGGCGCTAGAGTCGCAAGAAACACTTTCATGATAGGCCGCATTTGACGTCCGCTCGAAGAATGAGACGTTGCCAAACTTCGTCCATACATTTTTTTTTATCGGAGCGTGTGGAGTTACGTACCTACATAGTCCACAGTTTAATATGATTGAGGTGTTCGTTGATTTCAAAGTTTGCGTTCATAATAATTTATTTGCCTTGGAAGTAATTGTGAAAAAACATAAAGAAATACATGTTTAGATACTATATACAATATCTAGATGAAAATGAAAATGAAAATGAAATTTATTCACCAAAGTAATATACAGATGAAAGATACATTGGAACCTTAAACTTAGTTTATTAAAACCTGTGTTTTAAGGGCCATCTGCCTCTCCCTTTAGACACTATTTAATGTGTGAAAGAATTAAGTAACCTAGGAACATTTAACTTAACATTTGATTATGAATAAGATGTTTTATAATTAGATAATAAATGGTGGAACCCAAACTAGTCAGGGCCTGTCCTATGGGATCCTTTATGATTCATTAAAAGTTATACAAACAAGACGGTTTATTATATAGGTACATAGAAGGCAGGGAAAAAAGTAGGTAATATAATTATTGCAGCTCAAACATGCGTAATAAAATAATAGAAAATGATTTCAAATTGAGTTCAGCGACAACACAAACTCTTTCAAACTCTTATTTTGTTTCCTGAAAGGGTTTGTAGGCGAAATTATGGGTATTTTGGATCCTGTTAAGTAGATGGAAAGGAAAAATCAGGGAAACGGCGTGCAAATATGGTCCTGGTAAGTACCCGTACGTGAAGTTCTATCATTATTGTATAATAATGATAGAAATTCACGTACGGGTTCTTCGTATGAAGGCTCCATCTGAAGAATTGAGTAACCTAAAGTAAGAGATAATACTATGTAGTAGCGCATCCAGCGGTCATCACTCAACACTTTATTTGAGGGTGTTGGTGTTTTCTTTTCGTCACCTCCCGCGCCTCCGACATCGGTCGTTCGTCATTCACGTTTTCAGTTTCGATCAATCAGCAAGCACCTTTCGGTTTCTAAAAAGTAAGTTAAAACTTCGCCATGCCGAAACAAAAAGATTATGAAAACAGAAGAGTTATCTCAAGGAAGCTAAGAAAACTTGGAAAAAAGAAGATGGAGAAAAATAAATATCGACGTAAAAGGACTATTTCATCGTTGTCGAAAGAAGGTTTGAGATCTCTAGAGAAAAAAGATAATTTTACTTGTACCTTTGTGCCTATAAATTACGCAACCCGTACGTACTTAATTCGCAACCAGGTTGGCTTTCCAAGCCCTCCATAGCAGAGTTGTAATACAGCTACTTATACAATGCCTCGGCAGTGACGCGAAAGATAGTGTCGCGCTAGATGGTGAAGCGCTATCCGTGGTGAAGATCCAACATACACCACTACATATGCATCTTATTAAGGCATGTTTGACACAGTGGCGGCTTTGGCCCTTTGACACAAAGCTGTATAAATTGAAATAAGTGGGATTTTGTTCGCCGAGTGTCTCAAAAGTATAATGTTTTTATTTCTTATCACCACCTGTCTTAACCCTGACTCGGCTGTTCTGTAAACACTATTCCAGGATTTTCCATGGAACAGAATGGCTTTGTCATTGGCATACCAAAAGATCTCGGCATCCAGGATGCGAAGATGTAGAAGGTTATTTATATAAATAACAAAAAACGTGGGACCCAGGATGCTGCCTTGAGGGATTCCGAAACTCACTAGAGCCGAGTCCTACGTCTCTGAGCAGGGAACTTCTCAAGCATCTTCGACATTGTGTTCAGGAGCGAGATTGGTGCCTCACATCGGTATTAGATCCACCTTTATGAAAAAGTGACACGTTGGCTATTTTACATGCTTCCAGAAATATGCCAGTGGATTTTTTAATTTAAGATATATTTTAGGTTGTGATATCCTATCATATGGATTCATTTTATTAAGAATTTGAATTTGCATATTAATAATCACAAGACTCAAGTTGAAAATTTGTGAGAGCGCTTTTACTATTTTATGGGCTATGACTTTGATGAGCAAGTTATTGAAGTTGTCAGGAGTTGGATCACCGCTGTGTCGTCTGTAGAGTAAAGAAAAAGTGTTGTTTAGGGTCATGTGGTCGAGATTTTGACCCAATTTAGCAATGTATTTGTTGATAAAGGCCTTGACACTATTTTTAATGTCGAGCAGTTCCAGTGAATACTTTTGTATAGGCGTTTGGAAGCAAATTATCTGATAGGTTTCCATAACTGTTTGGGATTGCCCTGGCTGTCTTCTAGCTCTTTAGCTTCGTGAGTTGTTTTGAGTCGGTGTAACAGATCGTTTTTAGTACCTCTAGTAAGTGACCATGAGTAAATTGTTATTGCTATCCTTTATTTGTTCCAAGTGCAGCTTATCTTAGGAGACCGGGCGTGATTCAAGGCTTCAAGTTGAGTTTCGATCTGCTAATTTATCTATGAAGTATTTTTCGCAACATCTATGTTTGGAGAATTGATGTGAAAATCTCTACGGCTTTCAGTGTTAATGACTGCTTTCCAGTCTTCCAGTCCCAGGTAATTTCTGACTGCATCATAGTTTAGTTTTTTTTCTTGACGATTTCATATTCAAATGCTTTGGTGCGCTTAAAACCATGGCAATATGATTGTAATGATTGGTAATGCTGGTCAATAAATATCGTGGATTCCGCCCCATACCTAGTTCTTTTAAATATGTGATCGAGGCAGTTTTCCATCCTAGTTGGTTTTGTATTGGCTGGATTATTCCAGCCCCTGTCCATGCTCGGCTAGGCGACACAGGTTTTATATTTTGCGGCTATCGTCTTCATCTGGCATTATGTTGATATTTATGTCCCCTGCAAATATGATGAAAGAGTTTATCTTTAGCGACTCAAGTAGAATGTCTACGGATGAGATGAAGCCAACGTTCATCGTCAACGTTGCATATTGAGAGTGTGCGATAGGTCCCGATAACCTTGGGCCCATTTTTGATATCTACAACCACGCCATTAGCATCTTTTACGTCAGGTTCATACGTCAGCAATTGCTACCGTCCCCCACCAGCTTTATTTATACATTTGGTGGAGTTAAATTGACATAACTCTCTATTTGCCTTATAAAATAATTATTGTTCAAATGACATTTGGTTAAATAACATGAAGCCCATATTAATATCCATGCGTTTCAGTGCAATGATAAATAACATCATCAAAGTTTATGTTAATGCTATGAATATTAAATGTCATTAGTTTTAAATTATACTGAGAGCTTATATCACTTTTGCAGCTCTCTTAAACGTTTGGTTTTGTGCAGCTTACATTTTGATTACTATCTATTTCATCAGTTATATTTTTAGACATTACTTATATGTCAAAACAAATATAAGCTCGTACATAACTACTGCTACAGCTTATTGAAATGTGAAGGTCGTTCACAAATTTCAATGCTCTAGGGAATTACGAGGAACAATCAATCCGCATCATTCATTCGCCTTCCATTACTTCTCACTTTTACTAAATTGTCTGCCTTAGCGCATTGTCACACTAAAATCAACACACTTCCACAATAATAGCCTGGAAAATATTTTTTTAAAAAAATGCCTAAGCTATCAAATCTTGGGTGGCGTTTGTGTTGCCGGACCGAACGGACGTGTCCCCCCGAGATCTCGCAAACGCATTCAAACAAACAATAGTTTTCATCCCCGGCGCGCGCCTTTTGTTCTGCCTTCGGAGGCCCGAAAATGAGCCTGGCTTATAGGCTGGCTTATACCGCGTGTTACTGTAAGGGTTACCTGGGGAATGTGCGCGATCCAACTAGGCACCCCATCTGTGCAATACCGCGCATTTCAGTGATTGTGATGATACTAGTGCGGTCAAGTGTAATGAATGCCCAGAGAACTGCGCGATACTCTTAGGCATCCCATCTGTGCAAACCCTAGAATTCTAGGCCAGGTGCACGTCTGAGCCACGCAGCGACAGGCCGGCAGCGAGCGACGCCTGCGCAACACACCCTCAACGCTACTGCCTCCACCACCACCGCCGCTAAACACACCAACCTGGTGAGATCATTCCGATTAGGACATCATTGATAGTGATTACCTATCTTTAACTTTATTTCTCTCAGGACCACTCGCCGCCTGACAATAATAAACCACCACTTACCGCGGCCGCGGTTGCCCCTATTGACTAAGGCATAATCACATTTATAGGTGCGTCATAGGCAAAATCAACTAATAAAACATTATTATAGCTACATATACTTATATTGCTTTGCCTGAAAATAAATTCGAGATAATTCTCCTCGAGATTTCTTTTCTCCTCATCTTCGAAAGACCATTCAAAACAGTCATTAACAATAACCTTCCACTAAACCCTGATACTCTATGAATAAGCCAACCCAAAACTTAACAACCCTAGAATTATTTTTACGTAGCTAAACTGCAAATATACTAAACCCGACAATAAACATAAACTAAACACGTGCATGTCATAAAAAGGCCATCTCACCAAATTCCCAGAAACTAGAAAAAACAATTGACTGCTATTTAGGAACAATTGAAAAAGCTTCGAAGCACAAAAGGCCCACAACGTTCCCTCACACATCTGGCACCCATTCTATATTGTCAGCCCATCTTGGAAATACCGGGAAACATTAGAATAAAAATAGATCGTAAAAGGCCACACAGCGTCTCTCATCATACCGGCCGTACACCTCTTAGAAACAACCCACACACACATTCATATTAGCTAAAACAGCATGAGGCTCTCTCCTGTAGTAATATCTTACAATGGAAACTCTACCAATGCCCAGAGATGGAAACTGCCTGTTCCATGCAATTGCAGACCAAATCAACCATCTGTTTGGAGCGACATTCAAACATACCCACATCAGAAGCGACTTAGCTAGATACGTGGAAGCTAACAGCAATTATCCACGCATCAAACTTGCGATCGACGCACCAAACGCAGAAGCTTTCACTGAGAACATTAAATATCTCCACACACAGGGCACGTGGGGAAGTAAAGAAATTATCATAGCAGCCGCAGAGTTCTACGCAATAAGTGTAGCGATCCATCAACAAAATGGCCCATCAATCGTATATAGCCCCCAACAAGAATATAACGCAGTCGGAACTATCAACTTGACCTTTTCCGACAGCCACTACGACAGCGCATATATAATAGAGCACCAAAACGTAATCAACAACCAGTCAAATCTACAGCATCTCACTTTTCCCATACCAAAATACAGCGCGACAACCAAAGTACACTCAAGTTCCACCCGCCCCAAAAACAGATAATATGATAGCGGTAAATCTAAACACCTTCCCCCAGCCTACCCAAAATGCACAACTCAAGATAAGATGACCAATGACTTTGATACTTACCGTACCGACACATACACTCACACGCCACAAACACATGCATCCCCCTCCGCCGGGTCAGATACAAACGGGTACTTCATCTTTAGGGCCTTGTTCACGGACTGAACCTCGACCCGAGTCACGGACCTAACTAATATGCACTAATGAAGTGAATTGAAGTAGGTGATATCAGTGCAATGAGTCTCACCAGCTGAGCAACAACCTGGTGAGATCGCTGCGATTATGATAGCCCTAACTCAGATCAAAAGGCAAAACGAACTCTATATCTGGCAGGTAAACCCCTTCGTAATGCTAAATACCATTTCATAAACAGATACCACGCTCGCTTCAAATTACTACGCCAACTCCAAACTATCCCACAGGCACAGTGCCGTACTAGTAGGTAGGAGATAGGTATACCTAAATACAAAACTAGACAGGAACCTACCCAATAACAATAAAACAAAACTTAGCTATTTCTAACTTTATCCGGTCCGACAAGCCCACAAAAATAAAACAATAATGCAAGCCCGTCTACTACATAACTGCATATTCTGAGAAATAGCGAGAAACAGCGAACAATTGCACATCATAAAAGGATCATTTCACCATCTTCCAGAAAACAGGCAATTAACAAAAGACTTCCACTGATGAACAATAACAACAATAAAATCGGAGACTTTTTGTCCTAAGCGGCTCTCTACCGAGAATAAGGGCGCACGAAGATACGCACAAACTTTGACAATCGCAACCCGTACGATCTGTTAATCGTAGACAAAGGTAGTTCAAATAAATTACGCTATCTCTAAGTTCTTCCTTTCAACAACATCCCAAGAAGATAACCTAATGGAAGCCTTACCAATGCTGAGATGGTAACTGCCTATTCACCGCAATCGCTGACCAAATTAATCACCTATGTCAATTAACATGCAACCACACCCACATTCGAAAACGGCGATGAACAGAACAAAGCTCGCAATCACTGAGCCTGAAATCCTCAACAACTCAATATTGAAAATCTGCGCAATTACGGTACTTGGGCTGGAGAGGAGATTATAATACCAGCTGCCGAATACTTTCTAGTTAACGTAACAATCCACCAGCAAAATACACCATCGCTCACATTCACGCCCAAGAATCCAGCGGATGCGGTGAAATCTATCAACCTCAACGGCACAGGACACCACTACGACAGCGTATACTTGCTTGAATCGCCAAATTTACCCACGGATCAAGCAACCGATAACCATACTGATAACACCATACTTTCCCCGATACTTAATGCAACACCCATGACCTCCTCAGGGTCAACCATAACATCAACAGAAGACATCCCAGACAACACCGGATATACGATGATACGAAACAGCCCCATATTTAAACCACAAGTCACATGCGAGCGTATGCGCATTGCGACTTGGAACGTTAGAGGATGCGCCGAAATAACTAAAAGACTCAACATTGATGCGGAATTGACTAACAGAAACATACACATAGCCTATATACAGGAAACAAACATGATACATATGTCAAAACACTATCTCTGGTATCTGTATGATCGCATCGGACAAGACGCTATAAAGAAATACAGGAAAAAGGGAATTATAGGAACAAACCTCCTTCACAATATTGCACACAAATATTTTAAAAGTTACATCAAAAGAAAATGCATGTACAAGGGCGAGCTTGTCTCTAAAAAGAGATTTCTTCCAGCAAAACAAGGCATTACAGGAATTGCTATCATAAAAGGGTAGGCAGTGCACAATAATTACTATAACTAAAATTTATAGGAATAAATTAAAATATCTGTAAAATACAGATAGCAAATACGAAATAATTACCGATATATCCATAAACTTTACATATAATAATATAAATACAATAACTTTTACGAAAGAGACAGGTAGTGCTCTGATATGTTTCTTAAAAGAAAAAAGAGTCGGACTGTCTCTTATAGTGCAAAGAGTGCAAAAAGTGCATTCCAGAGTCAGACCGCCCGCAACCTGAAAGAGCGTTTATACGCAGCGCTGCTATGCCGCGGACTAGCTAAAAGTAAATAATTATATCATCGGAGAAATGCTCATGACAAACTTAAAAGTAGAAAGACGAAAATTCTTATAAGAGACCCCATAAACAACCAGTGTATTGGACGGAGTTCCAATACGAACCGTAAACGAAATCAAATATCTCGGCACATATATTACGGCAGGACATAGGACACAATAAAAAAGAGGTGCCGGCAAGCCATATGCAATTCCAAGGCCCTAATGCATTTTATAATGAAATCCAACATGGACTGGAATATAGTGCGCCTGATTTACAAAATGGTCATTGCACTGTTTATAAAATACGGACAAAAAGCGGCAACCCTCACTAAAGCAAACAGTTGAAAGTCAGTTCTTGACTAAGAAAATATGAACGGCTGATCCTCAGAGACATGTTTGAGAACGCCAGAAGCTTTCCAAGATACCACAAAATTCATGACTGACTACAGGGCAAAACGATAACCAAACGAATCAAAAACCACCGGATGTGTTACAAAACATATTCTGCGACGCCCACAACAGCATTTACTACACGCTCTATTCAAATACGAAGCAAGGAAGAAGAAAGACGGCCGACTTATATACACCTGGAAAGATTTCCTTAAGCATGACATCAAATACTACGGTGAAGAACACAGTTACTGGACAGAATCATCACACAACAGGGACGAAGTCAGGATGGCCTAGAGGCAAATATACCGTATTCCAGAAACAGAGAGCGAAAGCGAAACTGGGAACTTACCGGAACCCAAACGAACACGACTCAGGAAACTCAAAAAATAACAATAACTGAAAATAGAAGGAAAACAAGAACTTGAAGAAAATAACAGCTGCTCTCCAAATCCCACATCTTCCCCATTCCACATATCCTATATTGGCTAAAGGCTGAAGAGTCGGTCGATTGAATTCACTATCCTTCCCCTCCTATAGAGCAGGTCATTCCGCCCCCCCTCAAAACTTGTGCCCTCTGGTATGCCGGCCGAAAGACCGGAACAGGTTTAGAACCCTGGCTGGAGAAGCACCATTCATTCATTCATTCATTCAAAATGCCTAAGCTATCAAATCTTGATTTTCCGCAGAAATCCGTTTTTTGACGTGATAACATCTTTAAAATCGTTTTAGTCGGGTGACATGTTCAGAAACTTGTGTCACACCAAAACCTCACGAGCGCGATCGCAGGTATAACGAGAGAGAGACGGACCGATCTCCCGTCTCATCTCGAGCGCTGCCAGTCATTCCGTGAAACTTGTCACGCGGAATCCTCACGAGCGGAGGCTTATCACGTAAACATCTCGATCGTAAACCTACTTTACAAACAACCAAATTTTTAAGGTTTACAATTTTTTGCGGATAAAAGAAAAGATAAGCCAAAGTTGAGAATCAAATCAAAATAAGCGTTACCTCAATATATAATGATCATTCTGTGATTGTTATAGTAGGTTCATTGGAACATCATAATAACAATTTCAATCCAATTCATTTTTGTTAATGGTGGCAAGAGGCAAATTCGGCCAGGATCAGTGGAAAACATGGAAAAGGCACAAAAGGAATGGAATGGAAAACTAATATATCATAGTAATGAGATTTGTCGTTATGACAATATTCTTCTATTCTTCGACTAGACAGGGCTGTATTCTCCTTTAGACCACAATATTTTTTATTTTATTTTTCAAATAGTTCAAAATTTTAAATACCTGTGCAACTTACTATCTATCTATGGGAGATCGTCAGCTGAATAAAATTATTAATTATTAGTTCACCCGTACTCTTCTCAGCTTTCTTAAGCCATTTTTTCATTAAAAAATGGTATGTGGATTATCATTGTTTTCTTTGTGAGGTAAAATTAATTTCAGTCATCGATTTATCTTTGGAAAGTGTCTAATATGTTTTTTTTTAATTCGGTGAGAACGAGTCAGAAACACCGTTGTATTACTTCTGCTGATGAAGTCAACAGCACTTTTAATTTAAAAAATATTATAATTTACCACAATTTTTCTGTAACACGAATTGTTCTGATTTTATCCGACAGTAGCCGAATCACATCCTAAATTCTCTACTAATGTACGGTCGCCGAGCAGAAGGAATTTCGTACATCTACCCCTAGCTACTGGTATCTCTCGCTCACGCGTAAATTATATTGGAGTGGCGCTCGCACAGTTCAATTGTGAGCAAGAAGACGATATCATTTACGCGCGAGTGAAAGATACAAGTAGCTAGGAGTCAATGTGCAAAATTCTTAATTCATGCGACCGTACTTTACTGTACATATTTTTAAAGCAGATATAGTTTTGACAAGTCAAGTCAAGTCAAGTCAAAGTACTTTATTACTGTAGATATTTACATATACTTAGCAAACGTAATTTTTTGCCTCTTCTCCACATTGGACCACTGTGGGAGAAGGAGGGCGTAGAAACTCCCACAGATTGATTTTTAGATCTCTTTTGAAAATAGGTTGTGCTTAACTAATACAAATTTGAAAAATTTAATTGTTATGATTAATAAGCAGGAATAAATAATTACAAAACTATTAACAGCAAGGTCTGTGTTGAGCCAGATTAACCCCATACAGTCCTGTCATTTAAGTAATCCCTTTTTCGACAAAGTCGCTTTAACATGCTTTTTAAATTGCTCAAATGGCAATTTCAAAATCTCCAGAGCTATCCTATTGTAGAAGAGAATGCACTGACCCTTGAAAGAATTGCTAACCTTCGCGAGTCTAAAACGGGGCGCACATAGTCTGTGATTATTTCTTAGGTTAACATTAGAGCTATCGCTAAGTTTGGAAAATGTTGTAAGGTTCATGCGTACATACATTATATTTTCGAAAATAAATTGACTAGCTACTGTTAGTATGTCAATTTCTTTAAAAAGCTCTCTTAAGGAGTCTGTTCGTTTTAAATTATGAATTGCTCGAATAGCTCTTTTCTGCAAAATAAAAATAGTTTGAATATCCGCTGCTTTCCCCCACAACAAGATACCACAGGACATCACACTATGAAAGTCACTAAAATATACTAGCCTAGATGTAGCCACATCCGTGCTTTGTCTGATGTTCCTAACAGCGTAAGCCGCAGAACTTAATTTACCAGCCAATTTATCTATTTGGGGTCCCCACTGCAATTTGCTATCAATGGTTATTCCAAGAAACTTCGAATCATTTACTCATTCTAACGTGCTGTTGTCTAACACTAAACTGGTCTCAACTTGCCTGACATTTGGAAGTGAGAATTTGATACACTTGGTTTTACCAGCGTTTAACAATAAATTATTAACTGTGAACCAATTCAAGGTTAAAGACAATACACCATTAACATCATCAAAATCTCCTTTTTGTCTTTCAATTTTGAAGACCATTGAAGTATCATCAGCAAACAACACTATGTCAGTTAATTTCTCCACCATGAAAGGCAGATCATTGATATATACCAGGAATAAGAAAGGGCCTAATATGGAACCTTGTGGAACGCCAATTTTAACAACCGATCCATCAGATTTTACGCCGTTAACTTCTGCCTTTTGAATTCTATTGCTTAGGTATGATCTTAGTAGATCCAACACTTTATTTCTAACTCCGTAATGATTTAATTTAATTAATAGCGTATTATGATCAACACAATCAAACGCCTTCGACAGGTCGCAAATTCATTCTTTGTTAATTTTCTTAATTCGTTTACTGTGTTAATGTGACGGAAAAGTATGATAATGTGGCAAGGAAGGTAATTTGGTAAAAGTGAGAAGTAATAGAATGTTCTAATGAACGATCCGGATTTATTGATCCTCGTAATCTCTCTTGTGTATTAAAATGTGTTAACTACTCTCACATTTCAATGAGTAGTGGTAATCATTTGTCATGGCTATGCAAGAATTTAAAGAAGACTTATGAAGTCAAGAGTAAACAAACACGATGATAAGCTTTATGCCTACCCAGAATGAATGAAACAACAACAGATATATATTGGGACGCCAGATATTTGAAAATTATTCATACTGTGTTTAGTTTGGCATCCATATATGTTTTTGGTTTGTTATTTCAGTAAAAAATAACCTTTGTGTAATGTTTTGTAGCGCCCTAATTATGCTATTCTTGTGCTTACTGTCACTTTGTGACAAATGTGAATTTATTAATTCTAGAAGGACTATTTTTTAAAAAGATTTATACATATATGCGGACGCCAGATATATCAAAATCGTAGATATCGTGTTTAGTTTGGCGCCCATATATGTGTTTGTTTTAATATTTCAGTAAACAATAATCTTTGTGTTTTGTTTTGTAGCGCATTAGTTGTGGTTCCGTTATAAAAATAATGTTACTAACTTAGTAATAAATATGTGTTAGTTAATTCTAGGCTGCATATTTTTGAGACACATATACGGATGCCAGATGGGATAAAAATTTCACACCGTATTTGGTTTTGCGTCCGAATATGGTAGATTTTTTAAATGTTTTAAATTTTTAGGCACAAAGGAGCCAAAAATCTTCCAAAACATGTATGGGACTTGTTTAAATAATACCTACGTTTATTTTTCTATTTCACTGTTTAGGTTTAACAGTTCAGTGATCTTATAACATCAATAAATAATGTTATTTTCATATTGTTTTGGCTCCTTCATCCGCCTACGCCGTCTACCCGGCACGTAATATCTATCCAGCTTGCTGTCTTCTAAAGCACCCCACACAGCCCGCATAGTCTTTCATTCGATATGGTGCTTTTAATGGGATTCTGTTTCTGTCCGTCAAACACATGTTTCTGGGATTGTTTTTGCATTCTAAGCTTTGCAAGCAAATCAGACCGTTGTCTCTTGTAGTAAAGCTTAAATTTGTATGCTTGCAGTTATTGGAAGTTTGGCAACGTCGCATAAACACGTGGACGTTATATAGTCGATAATGTAAAAAATATTTTAAAATATACGGCGGATGTCCTTTTGATGTTATTATGAAAGGGAGTTGAGATTGGTTGCATAGTTATTGGCAATATAGATATATTTGTATATCAACATTTTAGAGTTTATAATAAAAAAAAGATGGTTACTGTCGTCAGATAGGTTCAATGTATCAGTATACATTCAAAAAGTTTCAATAAGTCAACGTCATCTGGTGGACTCCATAATAATGCAAAGTGAAAGGACGCTAAATGGGTTGCGGGATTTATATATATATATATATATATATATATATATATATACATCTTGGTATCTATTTGGCGTCCACTATGGCCTTTTTTGCATATGATGTGGCGTCCACCTGCTTTCGGCGTCCTGTATACGGACGTCACATCGGAAATAGGTCTAAATCGCTTCTACTGTTGAAGGACATCATAGAAATGTTAAGATTTTTTTTTTTACTCGGACGTCATTTAGTCCTTAATAATAATAATAATAATAATAATAATCGTTTATTCTCAGGCAACATGACCCATAGTTATAAAATAGTCACAAAAATAACAATAATTTAGGCTAAACTAAAATAAAATAAATAAAAATTTGAAACGTTACTTTTGGTTCCCACTGTGATGCACAGATAACCAATATGCGAAAAAAATACTTTTCATACAACTGGCAATATTCGTCAAAATTCCATTTTTAGATTCCCGTAATCGAGTGCAAAAGGCGGCGATACGAGATCTGAGGATCGCGAAGAAGTCGGGGACTCTGGCCTCCGCGAACATGGTAGATGCGCTACAAAAACGAGGTTTTCTAAGCAATATGCGGAACGCGTCATTATATTGTATACGTAATGTGCTATACGATCGTTTTGTAAAGCTTGTCCAAAGATGGCAGGTGTATAAATTTTGACAATAGGCCTTAAATAACGTTATTTTCACTTCCTCGTTGCATTTAGAAAACCTGCGCGCGAGCATATTGCACCGTACTGCCAGAGCCCTGCGCTCCCTCTCGATATCCTCATCTTCAGTGAGATGTTCAGTCAAAATATTTCCTAGGTATTTAAAGCTCTTTACAACCTGCACCGGCGACCCGTTCAAATATAACGAAGGTATCCTCTCCGGACCCCTTCCTGATCGAAACACAACCATTTCTGTCTTTTTGACATTATATTTTAGACCATGTGTTTCGGCATATCGAACACAGATGTCTAAAAGCTGTCTAAGACCGCTAATTGAGGGGCTGAGGAGCACCATATCGTCTGCATAACTTAAGTTATTCAAACATACGTTACCAATATGGCATCCGATTCTGGTGCTCCTCAGCTCCACAATCAGATCGTTTATATACAAGTTGAAAAGGTCCGGAGAGGTCAAACCACCTTGACGTACGCCACAGTCTAACCTGTAGTCGCTAGACAAAGTGTCGCCCCACCTCACATTGTTCGTCTGGTTTTCGTACCAGTATTTCAACATATTCACCACATCCGCGTTAACCTTTGCTAAATTGAGTTTTTCCCAAAGTAAATTGTAATTTACAAGGTCAAAAGCTCGGCTCAGGTCTAGAAAGCATGCATATACTGAGGTTTCTCGTTCTGTATAATATCTGACCGTATGCTTAAAGCTGAATATGGCTGAATCCGTCGAAAGACCAGGACGAAAACCAAACTGCGCATCATCAATATCTAACCCATTCGCCAGTACAGGTTGCAAGAGCCGCTCGAATATCTTGCCGACTATGGTACCCAGAGATATCGGCCTATAGTTGTTAATATTTGACAAGTCACCAGTTTTATTTTTGGGGACTGGAACCACCACAGTTCTCATAAGGTTATCCGGTAAACAACTATACCTAGCACAAGCATTAAACAGCTCCGCCAATACTCGAAACATTTCGTCACCGGCGTAGAGGATGTGTTCCACGCTGAGTGCGTCGATGCCGGGCGACTTACCGCGCCGCATGCGCCGCACCACGTCCGCAACGTCACGCGCCGTGTGGACAAGGCGCGGCGCTGACGATGGCTCGCTCGCCGTGGCGGCACCGTGCGGTGACGCGACGGGCGCATCCCCCACACCGGCCGGCGGTAACACTTTAAAATGATCGGCAAACTTATTTGCTATATCCCTAGAGTCATGTTTCTCATCTATGGACATTGGCGTACTGGTTTTATAATTTAACTTCTTGGTTGCATTCCAAAATTTACAGAAGTTTTTCTCTTTTCTACTCACCGCTAATACATTCATTTTTATAACTTCTTCATTAGTCTGACACCATTTCAATTTTCGTTTAAATTCTTTTCTACTATTACACATGTTATCATATACCTCACCTGAGCTAGGTTTATTAAACAACAACCATAGTTTGTAATACATTCTAGCATTCTGATGACTATTTTGAACGTGGTAGTTCTAGCCCAGCACATTTCTGTGCTTTTTATTTGCATCACAGTGGGAACCATGACTAGAAATGGCAGCGGTTTGTATAATATTAACAATGTCATTATAAAACTTATTTATAAATTGTAAAGGTTCAAAAATATCACAGTTAAAATTAGTCATACATGTCAGTCTCTTCAGGTTATTATTACATAACATTCCATAATTAGCAATCTGTTCGTTATCTCTATTACCCCAGCGAATCTTATTGTTTACAGAGGTGCTTACATTTAATCGCTTAGGTACTAATTTTCCCTGCAAGTCACACGTAACAAAAAGGGGTAAGTGGTCTGACCACCTAATATCATAGTGAACAGTCACATTAGTGATGGTATCCCATGCAGCCTGAGTTGTCACACAGTGATCTAACCATCTGTGTGTGCCGTGCGCTGCACTTATAAATGTGAATGTATCCGAGTCGATCCCCAACTTATTAATATCTGCACAAAGCATATTGCGTTCCGCACAGAACGTCAATAACTCGTCACAAAATTGTTCACCCGGGTGTGCGTTCCAATCTCCTAGGATGTAAGCAGCCTCGAGACCTGCATCATCCACCAGGGCATACGCATACGCCAGAGTGTCCGTAAACTCGGGTAGGTTCTTCTGCACGTCCACCGGCATGTATAAATTAATTATTAAGAATTGACGCTCATCAAACGTAACTTTCACTGCCGACACTCTATTACTAATACATTCCACGATAGACACACTTGTAAACACTGATTTGCGCCACAGTATAGCTAAGCCGCCGTATGGCCTCCCACGTAGAACGCCGGTTCCCGTATCAACAGACGAATTTGCACAACATCCAAAGTTCTCGTCAATTTCATTAATAAAATTAAGATCGTGAGGTAACAGCCATGTTTCCTGGAGGGCAATTATGTCCACTTCTTTACACAGAGATCTTATATACCCAACTGACTTTTTTATACTCTGGCAATTAAAGGACACCATAATAATACTTGTAGTTGTGCTATCCATTATATTCAATTGATTTAGCGGTCGAGCGGCGCTCTCGATATACAACGCCTACCTCCCAGAAGTCAACACTCAGGAATTTCTCAATTTTTGAGCTAAGTATAGTTACTTTAAATGAGTTGAAAGACTTTTCCTCCCATTGCTTCAGTAATTCTACATTTTCGCAGGTTTCATTCATATCCTGTATATGCGCCCTTATATCATCAGTGGTAACGTGTTTTTAAGACGCGACACATAGATAGAACTGAGGGATTCCGCAGCCTGCAGGCGACCACTACCACTAACCAACGTTCCACGCATGTTTCTTTGACGAGTCGATCGCTTCTTGGGTTTTTTACGTGATACAAGGGTGAATTCACTCTCATCAATAATACTCCTAGTTTCTATGTCATCTAGCGGCCGTCTCATTATCTGCGACTGAGTCTGTGCGATATCTCTATAAGTAGGCATAGCGACATAAGTATTCGTTTCAGGGTCAGCTGTGGCGGCGGCGGCGGCGGGACCCAGCTGCGAGTGCGACGACGACGGTGAACCGGTTTTCGTCATAGGCTCACGAGTGTTTGCTAATTGATCGTTATAAACAGCTAGCTTATTATTCCTTCGGTTATTTTTTTGGAGGTTTTTTGGGTGGTTAGGCGGGGCGGTTAGGGGTGTCGGTGTTGCTGATACCTGTGGGGTACTTCTCACACACACATCTGCCACAGATGATCTCAGACCCTTAATCTCACTATACAGCTTCGTCTGCAGATCCTGGAACTCCACTTTGGAGATCGCGTCAGTACGTAGTGTTTGAAGTTCATTCTTCAAGAAGGTTATATCCTTCAAAAGACGCGTCACATCCACGTGGTCGAATGTGACTGGTGGCAGGCGGTTGAGGTCTTTAGCAACAAAGACAGGTTGCTCGTCTGGGTCAGTTTCCTTCAAAAGTTTGATGACGTCTTTTATATTCTTTTTGCTTTTATCCTCACCTTTTCTGTTAATGACACGGGTTCCGTCCGAGATTGCATTACACAGCAGAGATTTACCGGTTTCAATCTCCTTGTCGTCAAAATTTGAGCTACATATCTGCACTATACTTATTTCATCCAGCACATTGTATTTATTTTGAACAAATGTCAAAAACTCGTTCACTATCATTTTGTTGGCCATTGTCCGATAGGCAATGCGCAGCGCAGTTGCGCAGCGCCGCGTCTCAGACACACGTTCACACGATATCAATGCCGCGGGCTGACTGCCTTAGTATGCCTTGACTGTACATTTCTATAGTTCTGCTATTTTCCCCATCAAATTACAGTGGCGCTAGAGTCGCAAGAAACACTTTCACGATAGGCCACATTTGACGTCCGCTCGAAGAATGAGACGTTGCCAAACTTCGTCCATACTGATTTTTTATCGGAGCGTGTGGAGTTACGTACCTACATAGTCCACAATTTAATTAGATTGAAGTGTTCGTTGATTTCGAAGTTTGCGTTCATAATAATTTATTTGCCTTGGAAGTAATTGTGAAAAAACATAAAGAAATACATGTTTAGATACTATATACAATATCTAGATGAAAATGAAAATGAAAATAAAATTTATTTACCAAAGTAATATACAGATGAAAGATACATTGGAACCTTAAACTAAGTTTAATAAACCTGTGTTTTAAGGCCCATCTACCTCTCCCTTTAGACACTATTTGATGTGTGAAAGAATTAAGTAACCTAGGAACATTTAACTTAACATTTGATTATGAATAAGATGTTTTATAATTAGATAATAAATGGTGGAACCCAAACTAGTCCTATGGGATCCTTTATGATTCATTAAAAGTTATACAAACAAGACGGTTTATTATGTAGGTATTAATCGTTCTACTTTTGTAACAGGATTGGTATGGAGATAGTGTTGAACGCCTTCATGCCAGAAAATACTAAGACATCTCTCACCTAAGTTTATATGCGAAGCTACTAGGTTAGTGAGTAGAGTGGTAGCATCTCCAGTCGAATTGTTTCTGCGGAAACCAAATTGTCTACCTGCTAGTAATCTCAGCTTCTCAAGGTAGTCGATAAGGCGGTTGTTTACCAACTTCTCAAGCATCTTCGACATTGTGTTCAGGAGCGAGATTTGTATTTAGTGCCTCACATCGGTTCTAGATCCACCTTTATGAAAAAGTGACACGTTGGCTATTTTCCATGCTTCCAGAAATATACCAGTGGATATTTTAATTTAAGATATATTTTAGGTTGTGATATCCTATCATATGGATTAATTTTATTAAGAATTTGAATTTGCATATTAATAATCACAAGACTCAAGTTGAAAATTTGTCAGAGCGCTTTTACTATTTTATGGGCTATGACTTTGATGAGCAAGTTATAGAAGTTGTCAGGAGTTGTCAATCCAATTCATTTTTGTTAATGGTGGCAAGAGGCAAATTCGGCCAGGATCAGTGGAAGACATGGAAAAGGCACAAAAGGAATGGAATGGAAAACTAATATATCATAGTAATGAGATTTGTCGTTATGACAATATTCTTCTATTTTTCGACTAGACAGGGCTGTATTCTCCTTTAGACCACAATATTTTTTATTTTATTTTTCAAATAGTTCAAAATTTTAAATACCTGTGCATCTTAATATCTATCTATGGGAGATCGTCAGCTGAATAAAATTATTAATTATTAGTTCACCCGTACTCTTCTCAGCTTTCTTAAGCCATTTTTTCATAAAAAAATGGTATGTGGATTATCATTGTTTTCTTTGTGAGGTAAAATTAATTTCAGTCATCGTTTTATCTTTGGAAAGTGTCTAATATGTTTTTCTTTAATTTTGTGAGAACGAGCCAGAAACACCATTGTATTACTTCTGCTGATGAAGTCAACAGCACTTTTAATTTAAAAAATATTATAATTTACCACAATTTTTCTGTAACACGAATTGTTCTGATTTTATCCGACAGTAGCCGAATCACATCCTAAATTCTCTACTAATGTACGGTCGCCGAGCAGAAGGAATTTCGTACATCTACCCCTAGCTACTGGTATCTCTCGCTCACGCGTAAATTATATTGGAGTGGCGCTCGCACAGTTCAATTGTGAGCATGAAGACGATATCATTTACGCGCGAGTGAAAGATATAAGTAGCTAGGAGTCAATGTGCAAAATTCTTAATTTATGCGACCGTACTTTACTGTACATATTTTTAAAGCAGATATAGTTTTGACAAGTCAAGTCAAGTCAAGTCAAAGTACTTTATTACTGTAGATATTTACATATACTTAGCAAACGTAATTTTTTGCCTCTTCTCCACATTGGACCACCGTGGGAGAAGGAGGGCGTAGAAACTCCCACAGATTGATTTTTAGATCTCTTTTGAAAATAGGTTGTGCTTAACTAATACAAATTTGAAAAATTTAATTGTTATGATTAATAAGCAGGAATAAATAATTACAAAACTATTAACAGCAAGGTCTGTGTTGAGCCAGATTAACCCCATACAGTCCTGTCATTTAAGTAATCCCTTTTTCGACAAAGTCGCTTTAACATGCTTTTTAAATTGCTCAAATGGCAATTTCAAAATCTCCAGAGGTATCCTATTGTAGAAGAGAATGCACTGACCCTTGAAAGAATTGCTAACCTTCGCGAGTCTAAAACGGGGCGCACATAGTCTGTGATTATTTCTTAGGTTAACATTAGAGCTATCGCTAAGTTTGGAAAATGTTGTAAGGTTCATGCGTACATACATTATATTTTCGAAAATAAATTGACTAGCTACTGTTAGTATGTCAATTTCTTTAAAAAGCTCTCTTAAGGAGTCTGTTCGTTTTAAATTATGAATTGCTCGAATAGCTCTTTTCTGTAAAATAAAAATAGTTTGAATATCCGCTGCTTTCCCCCACAACAAGATACCACAGGACATCACACTATGAAAGTAACTAAAATATACTAGCCTAGATGTAGCCACATCCGTGCTTTGTCTGATGTTCCTAACAGCGTAAGCCGCAGAACTTAATTTACCAGCCAATTTATCTATTTGGGGTCCCCACTGCAATTTGCTATCAATGGTTATTCCAAGAAACTTCGAATCATTTACTCATTCTAACGTGCTGTTGTCTAACACTAAACTGGTCTCAACTTGCCTGACATTTGGAAGTGAGAATTTGATACACTTGGTTTTACCAGCGTTTAACAATAAATTATTAACTGTGAACCAATTCAAGGTTAAAGACAATACACCATTAAAATCATCAAAATCTCCTTTTTGTCTTTCAATTTTGAAGACCACTGAAGTATCATCAGCAAACAACACTATGTCAGTTAATTTCTCCACCATGAAAGGCAGATCATTAATATATACCAGGAATAAGAAAGGGCCTAATATGGAACCTTGTGGAACGCCAATTTTAACAACCGATCCATCAGATTTTACGCCGTTAACTTCTGCCTTTTGAATTCTATTGCTTAGGTATGATCTTAGTAGATCCAACGCTTTATTTCTAACTCCGTAATGATTTAATTTAATTAATAGCGTATTATGATCAACACAATCAAACGCCTTCGACAGGTCGCAAATTCATTCTTTGTTAATTTTCTTAATTCGTTTACTGTGTTAATGTGACGGAAAAGTATGATAATGTGGCAAGGAAGGTAATTTGGTAAAAGTGAGAAGTAATAGAATGTTCTACTGAACGATCCGGATTTATTGATCCTCGTAATCTCTCTTGTGTATTAAAATGTGTTAACTACCCTCAAATTTCAATGAGTAGTGGTAATCATTTGTCATGGCTATGCAAGAATTTAAAGAAGACTTATGAAGTCAAGAGTAAACAAAAACGATGATAAGCTTCATGCCTACCCAGAATGAATGAAACAACAACAAATATATATTGGGACGCCAGATATTTGAAAATTATTCATACTGTGTTTAGTTTGGCATCCATATATGTTTTTGGTTTGTTATTTCAGTAAAAAATAACCTTTGTGTAATGTTTTGTAGCGCCCTAATTATGCTATTGTTGTGCTTACTGTCACTTTGTGACAAATGTGAATTTATTAATTCTAGAAGGACTATTTTTTAAAAAGATTTATACATATATGCGGACGCCAGATATATAAAAATCGTAGATATCGTGTTTAGTTTGGCGCCCATATATGTGTTTGTTTTAATATTTCAGTAAACAATAATCTTTGTGTTTTGTTTTGTAGCGCATTAGTTGTGGTTCCGTTATAAAAATAATGTTACAAACTTAGTAATAAATATGTGTAAGTTAATTCTAGGCTGCATATTTTTGAGACACATATACGGATGCCAGATGGGATAAAAATTTCACACCGTATTTGGATTTGCGTCCGAATATGGTAGATTTTTTAAATGTTTTAAATTTTTAGGGACAAAGGAGCCAAAAATCTTCCAAAACATGTATGGGACTTTGTTTAAATAATACCTACGTTTATTTTTCTATTTCACTGTTTAGGTTTAACAGTTCAGTGATCTTATAACATCAATAAATAATGTTATTTTCATATTGTTTTGTTGTTTTGGCTCCTTCATCCGCCTACGCCGTCTACCCGGCTCGTAATATCTATCCAGCTTGCTGTCTTCCAGAGCACCCCACACAGCCCGCATAGTCTTTCATTCGATATGGTGCTTTTAATGGGATTCTGTTTCTGTCCGTCGAACACATGTTTCTGGGATTGTTTTTGCATTCTAAGCTTTGCAAGCAAATCAGACCGTTGTGTCTTGTAGTAAAGCTTACATTTGTATGCTTGCAGTTATTGGAAGTTTGGCAACGTCGCATAAACACGTGGGCGTTATATAGTCGATAATGTAAAAATTATTTTAAAATATACGGCGGATGTCCTTTTGATGTTATTATGAAAGGGAGTTGAGATTGGTTGCATAGTTATTGGCAATATAGATATATTTGTGTATCAACATTTTAGAGTTTATAATAAAAAAAAGATGGTTACTGTCGTCAGATAGGTTTAATGTATCAGTATACATTCAAAAAGTTTCAATAATTCAACGTCTTCTGGTGGACTCCATAATAATGCAAAGTGAAAGGACGCCAAATGGATTGCGGGATTTATATATATATATAGGTACAGTTATATTTATATATATATATATATATATATATATACATCTTGGTATCTATTTGGCGTCCACTATGGCCTTTTTGCATATGATGTGGCGTCCACCTGCTTTCGGCGTCCGGTATACGGACGTCACATCGGAAATAGGTCTAAATCGCTTCTACTGTTGAAGGACATCACATAAATGTTAAGATTTTTTTTTACTCGGACGTCATTTAGTCCTTAGTATGCCTTGACTGTACATTTCTATAGTTTTGCTATTTTCCCCACCAAATTACAGTGGCGCTAGAGTCGCAAGAAACACTTTCATGATAGGCCGCATTTGACGTCCGCTCGAAGAATGAGACGTTGCCAAACTTCGTCCATACTGATTTTTTTATCGGAGCGTGTGGAGTTACGTACCTACATAGTCCACAATTTAATTAGATTGAAGTGTTCGTTGATTTCGAAGTTTGCGTTCATAATAATTTATTTGCCTTGGAAGTAATTGTGAAAAAACATAAAGAAATACATGTTTATATACTATATACAATATCTAGATGAAAATGAAAATAAAATTTATTTACCAAAGTGATATACAGATGAAAGATACTTTGGAACCTTAAACTAAGTTTAATAAACCTGTGTTTTAAGGCCCATCTGCATCTCCCTTTAGACACTATTTGATGTGTGAAAGAATTAAGTAACCTAGGAACATTTAACTTAACATTTGATTATGAATAAGATGTTTTACAATTAGATAATAAATGGTGGAACCCAAACTAGTCCTATGGGATCCTTTATGATTCATTAAAAGTTATACAAACAAGACGGTTTATTATATAGGTACATAGAAGGCAGGGAAAAAAGTAGGTTATATAATTATTGCAGCTCAAACATGCGTAATAAAATAATAGAAAATGATTTCAAATTGAGTTCTGCGACAACACAAACTATTTTAAACTCTTATTTTGTTTCCTGAAAGGGTTTGTAGGCGAAATTATGGGTATTTTGGATCCTGTTAAGTAGATGGAAAGGAAAAAACAGGGAAACGGCATGAAAATATGGTCCTGGTAAGTACCCGTACGTGAAGTTTTATCATTATTATACGAAGGCTCCATCTGAAGAATTGAGTAACCTAAAATAAGAGATAATACTATGTAGTAGCGCATCCAGCGGTCATCACTCAACACTGTATTTGAGGGTGTTGGTGTTTTCTTTTCGTTTCCCCCCGCGCCTCCAACATCGGTCGTTCGTTATTCACGTTTTCAGTTTCGATCACTCAGCAAGCACCTTTCGATTTCTATAAAGTAAGTTTAAACTTCGCCATGCCGAAACGAAAAGATTATGAAAACAGAAGTGTTATCTCAGAAGCTACGAAAACATGAAAAAAAGAAGATGGAGAAAAATAAATATCGACGTAAAAGGACTATTTCATCGTTGTCGAAAGAAGGTTTGAGATCTATAGAGAAAAAAGATAATTTTACTTGTACCTTTGTGCCTATAAATTACGCAACCCGTACGTACTTAATTCGCAACCAGGTTGGCTTTCCAAGCCCTCCATAGCAGAGTTATAATACAGCTACTTATACAATGCCTCGGCAGTGACGCGAAAGATAGTGTCGCGCTAGATGGTGAAGCGCTATCCCTGGTGAAGATCCAACATACACCACTACATATGCATCTTATTAAGGCATGTTTGACACAGTGGCGGCTTTGGCCCTTTGACACAAAGCTGTATAAATTGAAATAAGTGGGATTTTGTTCGCCGAGTGTCTCAAAAGTTTAATGTTTTTATTTTTTAACCCCACCTGTCTTAACCCTGACTCGGCTGTTCTGTAAACACTATTCCAGGATTTTCCATGGAACAGAATGGCTTTGTCATTGGCATACCAAAAGATCTCGGCATCCAGGATGCGAAGATGTAGAAGGTTATTTATATAAATAACGAAAAACGTGGGACCCAGGATGCTGCCTTGAGGGATTCCGAAACTCACTGGAGCCGAGTCCTTCGTCTCTGAGCAGGGAACTTCTCAAGCATCTTCGACATTGTGTTCAGGAGCGAGATTGGTGCCTCACATCGGTTTTAGATCCACCTTTATGAAAAAGTGACACGTTGGCTATTTTCCATGCTTCCAGAAATATGCCAGTGGATTTTCCAATTTAGGATATATTTTAGGTTGTGATATCCTATCATATGGATTCATTTTATTAAAAATTTGAATTTGCATATTAATAATCACATGACTCAAGTTGAAAATTTGTGAGAGCGCTTTTACTATTTTATGGGCTATGACTTTGATGAGCAAGTTATTGAAGTTGTCAGGAGTTGGATCACCGCTGTGTCGTCTGTAGAGTAAAGAAAAAGTGTTGTTTAGGGTCATGTGGTCGAGATTTTGACCCACTTTAGCAATGTATTTGTTGAGAAAGGCCTTGACACTATTTTTAATGTCGAGCAGTTCCAGTGAATACTTTTGTATAGGCGTTTGGAAGCAAATTATCTGATAGGTTTCCATAACTGTTTGGGATTGCCCTGGCTGTCTTCTAGCTATTTAGCTTCGTGAGTTGTTTTGAGTCGGTGTAACAGATCGTTTTTAGTACCTCTAGTAAGTGACCCTGAGTAAATTGTTATTGCTATCCTTTATTTGTTCCAAGTGCAGCTTATCTTAGGAGACCGGGCGTGATTCAAGGCTTCAAGTTGAGTTTCGATCTGCTAATTTATCTATGAAGTATTTTTCGCAACATCAATGTTTGGAGAATTGATGTGAAAATCTCTACGGCTTTCAGTGTTAATGACTGCTTTCCAGTCTTCCAGTCCCAGGTAATTTCTGACTGTTTAGTTTTTTTTCTCGACGATTTCATATTCAAGATGCTTTGGTGTGCTTAAAACCATGGCAATATCATGATTGGTAATGCTGGTCAATAAATATCGCGGATTCCGACCCATACCTAGTCCTTTTAAATATGTGATCGAGGCAGTTTTCCATCCTAGTTGGTTTTGTATTGGCTGGATTATTCCAGCCCCTGTCCATGCTCGGCTAGGCGACACAGGTTTTATATTTTGCGGCTATCGTCTTCATCTGGCATTATGTTGATATTTATGAGTGTGCGATTGGTCCCGATAACCTCGGGCCCATTTTTGATATCTACAACCACGCCATTAGCATCTTTTACGCCAGGTTCATACGTCAGCAATTCCTACCGTCCGCCACCAGCTTTATTTATGTATTTGGTGGAGTGAAATTGACGTAACTCTCTATTTGCCTTATAAAAGAATTACTGTTCAAATGACATTTGGTTAAATACCGTGAAGTCCATATTAATATCCATGCGTTTCAGTGCAATGATAAATAACATCATCAAAGTTTCTGTTAATGCTACGAATATTAAATGTCATTAGTTTTAAATTATACTGAGAGCTTATATCACTTTTGAAGCTCTCAACGTTTGGTTTTGTGCAGCTTACATTTTGATTACTATCTATTTCATCAGTTATATTTTTAGACATTACTTATACGTCAAAACAAATATAAGCTCGTACATAACTACTGCTACAGCTCATTGAAATGTGAAGGTCATTCACACATTTCAATGCTCTAGGGAATTACGAGGAACAATCAATCCGCATCATTCATTCGCCTTCCATTACTTCTCACTTATACTAAATTGTCTGCCTTAGCGCATTGTCACACTAAAATCAACACACTTTCACAATAATAGCCTGAAAAATAAAATTTTGAAAAAATGCCTAAGCTATCAAATCTTGATTTTCCGCAGAAATTCGTTTTTTTAAGGTTTACAATTTTTTGCGGATAAAAGAAAAGATAAGCCAAAGTTGAGAATCAAGTCAAAATAAGCGTTACCTCAATATATAATGATCATTCTGTGATTGTTATAGTAGGTTCATTGGAATATCATAATAACAATTTCAATACAATTAATTTTTGTTAATGGTGGCAAGAGGCAAATTCGGCCAGGATCAGTGGAAGACATGGAAAAGGCACAAAAGGAATGGAATGGAAAACGAATATATCATAGTAATGAGATTTATCGTTATGACAATATTCTTCTATTCTTCGACTAGACAGGGCTGTATTCTCCTTTAGACCACAATATTTTTTATTTTATTTTTCAAATAGTTCATAATTTTAAATACCTGTGCAACTTACTATCTATCTATGGGAGATCGTCAGCTGAATAAAATTATTAATTATTAGTTCACCCGTACTCTTCTCAGCTTTCTTAAGCCATTTTTTCATTAAAAAATGGTATGTGGATTATCATTGTTTTCTTTGTGAGGTAAAATTAATTTCAGTCATCGTTTTATCTTTGGAAAGTGTCTAATAGGTTTTTCTTTAATTTGGTGAGAACGAGTCAGAAACACCATTGTATTACTTCTGCTGATGAAGTCAACAGCATTTTTAATTTAAAAAATATTATAATTTACCACAATTTTTCTGTAACAAGAATTGTTCTGATTTTATCCGACAGTAGCCGAATCACATCCTAAATACTCAACTAAAGTACGGTCGCCGAGCAGAAGGAATTTCGTACATCTACCCCTAGCTACTGGTCTCTCTCGCTCACGCGTAAATTATATTGGAGTGGCGCTCACACAGTTCAATTGTGAGCATGAAGACGATATCATTTACGCGCGAGTGAAAGATACAAGTAGCTAGGAGTCAATGTGAAAAATTCTTAATTCATGTGACCGTACTTTACTGTACATATTTTTAAAGCAGATATAGTTTTGACAAGTCAAGTCAAGTCAAGTCAAAGTACTTTATATACTGTAGAGATTTACATATGCTTAGCAAACGTAATTTTTTGCCTCTTCTCTACATTGGACCACTGTGGGAGAAGAAGGGCGTATAAACTCCCACAGATTGATTTTTAGATCTCTTTTAAAAATAGGTTGTGCTTAACTAATACAAATATGAAAATTTTTATTGTTTTGATTAATAAGCAGGAATAAATAATTACAAAACTATTAACAGCAAGGTCTGTGTTGAGCCAGATTAACCCCATACAGTCCTGTCATTTAAGTAATCCCTTTTTCGACAAAGTCGCTTTAACATGCTTTTTAAATTGCTCAAATGGCAATTTCAAAATCTCCAGAGGTATCCTATTGTAGTAGAGAATGCACTGACCCTTGAAAGAATTGCTAACGTTCGCGAGTCTAAAACGAGGCGCACATAGTCTGTGATTATTTTTTAGGTTAACATTACAGCTATCGCTAAGTTTGGAAAATGTTGTAAGGTTCTTGCGTACATACACTATATTTTCGAAAATAAATTGACTAGCTACTGTTAGTATGTCAATTTCTTTAAAAAGCTCTCTTAAGGAGTCTGTTCGTTTTAAATTATAAATTGCTCGAATAGCTCTTTTCTGTAAAATAAAAATAGTTTGAATATCCGCTGCTTTCCCCCACAACAAGATACCACAGGACATCACACTATGAAAGTAACTAAAATATACTAGCCTAGATTTAGCCACATCCGTGCTTTGTCTGATGTTCCTAACAGCGTAAGCCGCAGAACTTAAGTTACCAGCCAATTTATCTATGTGGGGTCCCCACTTCAATTTGCTATCAATGGTTATTCCAAGAAACTTCGTATCATTTACTAATTCTAACGTGCTGTTGTCTAACACTAAACTGGTCTCAACTTGCCTGACATTTGGAAGTGAGAATTTGATACACTTGGTTTTACCAGCGTTTAACAATAAATTATTAACTGTGAACCAATTCAAGGTTAAAGACAATACACCATTAACATCATCAAAATCTCCTTTTTGTCTTTCAATTTTGAAGACCATTGAAGTATCATCAGCAAACAACACTATGTCAGTTAATTTCTCCACCATGAAAGGCAGATCATTAATATATACCAGGAATAAGAAAGGGCCTAATATGGAACCTTGTGGAACGCCAATTTTAACAACCGATCCATCAGATTTTACGCCGTTAACTTCTGTCTTTTGAATTCTATTGCTTAGGTATGATCTTAGTAGATACAACGCTTTATTTCTAACTCCGTAATGATTGAATTTAATTAATAGCGTATTATGATCAACACAATCAAACGCCTTCGACAGGTCGCAAATTCATTCTTTGTTAATTTTCTTAATTCGTTTACTGTAATAATGTGACGGAAAAGTATGATAATGTGGCAAGGAAGGTAATTTGGTAAAAGTGAGAAGTAATAGAAGGTCCTACTGAACGATCCGGATTTATTGATCTTCGTAATCTCTCTTGTGTATTAAAATGTGTTAACTACCCTCACATTTCAATGACTAGTGGTAATCATTTGTCATGGCTATGCAAAAATTTAAAGAAGACTTATGAAGTCAAGAGTAAACAAAAACGATGATAAGCTTTATGCCTACCCAGAATGAATGAAACAACAACAGATATATATTGGGACGCCAGATATTTGAAAATTATTCATACTGTGTTTAGTTTGGCATCAATATATGTTTTTGGTTTGTTATTTCAGTAAAAAATAACCTTTGTGTAATGTTTTGTAGCGCCCTAATTATGCTTTTGTTGTGCTTACTGTCACTTTGTGACAAATGTGATTTTATTAATTCTAGAAGGACTATTTTTTAAAAAGATTTATACATATATGCGGACGCCAGATATATCAAAATCGTAGATATCGTGTTTAGTTTGGCGCCCATATATGTGTTTGTTTTAATATTTCAGTAAACAATAATCTTTGTGTTTTGTTTTGTAGCGCATTAGTTTTGCTTCCGTTATAAAAATAATGTAACTAACTTAGTAATAAATATGTGTTAGTTAATTCTAGGCTGCATATTTTTGAGACACATATACGGATGCCAGATGGGATAAAAATTTCACACCGTATTTGGTTTTGCGTCCGAATATGTTAGATTTTTTAAATGTTTTAGATTTTTAGGGAAAAAGGAGCCAAAAATCTTCCAAAATATGTATGGGACTTGTTTAAATAATACTTACGTTTATTTTTCTATTTCACTGTTTAGGTTTAACAGTTCAGTGATCTTATAACATTCATTCACAATTCACAATTCTTTATTGCACAGAACATTAAAACAAAACATTTTACAAGAAATTAAAAGGCAAAGGCGAGCTTATCTCTCAACAGAGATTTCTTCCAGCAAACCTATCAGGATAGGATACGTATAAACTGAAAAAAATACTTACTATAAAAATACATATAATTAAAGAAATAGTAGATAAAATAAAAATAAACAAATAATAATAATAAACAGATAAATACAATTACATACTTATATATACAATACCTATGATGAAAGAGAAAGTAAGTGCTCTTTCAAGCGATTCTTAAAGGAGAAGAGAGTGGGACTATCCCTATCAATAAATAATGTTATTTTCATATTGTTTTGTTGTTTTGGCTCCTTCATCCGCCTACGCCGTCTACCCGGCTCGTAATATCTATCCAGCTTGCTGTTTTCTAGAGCAGCGGTTCCCAAATTCTTTTGGCTACGGAACCCTATTTGGCTCACCATTTTTGTGCGGAACCCTAGGTCAAGTAAGAAGTAAACTTACTGTAACATTGTTTTTTTACGTGAGATCACACCATACTGAGGCTTTTCGACTTGGTGTTCGCATCTTGTAAGTATAGTTTAACTTTAAAAGAAAGACTTTTTAAGATAAAAATATTTCGTAATTTCGTAATTTCTTTATTGTACTAAACAAAACAGACATATAGATAACTTATGATAGAAAAAACATGTACAAAGGCGAGCTTATCTCTAAAAAGAGATTTCTTCCAGCAAACCATGTTGGATAGGAGACGGAGATGATAGGTAAGGGAAAGAATTGCGCGTACAATTAAGACTATATTCTAATATAATACATATTACACATACATAAAACCCTATTGATAAGAAATATAGACTACATACACAGTTACATAAATACAGCATATCAATAAATATCTTACAAATATACTAATACTAATACATTATATAGCTAAATAGAAAGTGAAAGATAGTGCTTCTTTAGTCGGTTCTTAAAGATATTCAGTGATGGACTGTCCCTGATGGTGCAGGGAAGTTCATTCCACAGCCGTATAGCGCGGATTCTAAACCCGTGCTCGAAGGCTGCAGTGGAGCGTTGTGGGGCTTTAAGCATAGTAGCCATGTGAGTTCTCCGAGGCCTGCATGAAGAAAGAAATTCGAAGCGATCACGCAGGAAGTTAGGGTACCGAGGGTTCCACAAAATATTGTAGAGCAGGCATAGGATATGAGAGTCCCGTCGAAGACGAATCGGAAGCCAATTCAACTCCCTGCGATGTTGAGAAACGTGATCATATTTTCGCAGTCCGAAGATGAACCGAATCCCGAGGTTTTGAAGTCGTTCGAGTTTGTTCAGTTGCTCTTCATTTGCGCTTACCCAGCAAACATCAGCATAGTCAATGAGGGGAAGTAAAAGAGACTGGGCGAGAATAATTTTGGTCTGACGAGGAAGAAAGTTCTGAAGTCTCCTGAGAGAGTGAAAGGTAGCGTAAACTCGCCTGCTGACCTCGCTGATATGCGTTGACCAGTTTAACTGGTTATCGAAAACAACACCCAGGTTTTTCGCTGTGTCGCTATACATGATTACGGTACCGTTATAAGATACAGGAGGGACAGACTGTTGCTTCAACAAACATAGTGAGTGTCTGGTACCTATAATCATGGCCTGGGACTTGTTTGGGTTAACCAGTAGCCCAAATGACGAGGCCCATCCTCTAATACCCTCTAAGTCAGCGTTTAACGCCTCCACAGCGGAGTTTACATCATCGGGAGAGAAGTGGCGATAGATTTGTAAGTCATCCGCGTAAAGATGATAAGAAGATGAGAGGGCATCGGAGATGGAGTTAATAAATATAGAAAATAGAAGAGGAGAGAGAATGCCACCTTGGGGGACACCGGAGGTGAGGTCACACCAATCCGTGCAAGTCGTCTCCGATTTGATACGCTGTTTACGGTCACGAAGGTATGAGTCGAACCAGCTGATAGAATGGGAAGAGAGATTAAGAGATTTGAGAAGTTCAACGAGAATGTCAAAGTCAACACAGTTAAAGGCACTGCTGAAGTCGAGCAGGGTAAGCAACGAAAGCTGCTTCTGATCCATGGCAACCTGAATATCATCCGTCACTTTAAGTAGAGCCGTAACTGTGCTGTGACCCGGTCTGAAGCCTGATTGAAAAGGATTTAATAGGTTGTTAGAGGATAGATATTGGGAGAACTGGGTATGGACAATGGATTCGAGGACTTTTGATAGGATCGGCAAGATGGAAATCGGGCGATATTCTTTGAAGCAGGTGGGATTGGATGATTTAGGGAGAGGGATAACTAGTGCATGTTTCCAAGCAGTAGGGAAGGAGCAGTTTGAAAGGGAAAAATTTAAAATGTGCGTTATGGGCGGAAGCAGGTCATCTAGGATAGTGAAGATCATTTTTAGGCAGATGTTGTCATGTCCGACTGCTTTGGAGCTAATCGCCAACAATGCCCTTTTAACTGTGTCAACTCCGACATATCTCATGTTGAAGGGAGTGGTGTTGGGAAGTGACCTAGAACGCAGGCTCCGAAGAGTGGCTTGCTTGACGGTAGAGTCCATCACAACGGGCGGTGCGGAGAGAAATTGATTAAGAGCGTTGAGATCGACATTACCTGAATGCGTGTCCTGGGCCTGGGACTTGCCAATACCAAGTGTCCTGAGAAATTTCCACACCTAAGCAGGAGTGTACCTTTCGATACACTCAAAGATGTGGCGGCGTTTGGCGTCGCGACAGAGACGATTGCAACGATTTCGAAGCGATTTGTAGGTGAGAAAATTGTCATCTGTCGGATCCTTTTTGTACCTGCACTTAGCCCGATCTCTCTTGGTCATAAGCCGCTTGATATCATCGTTTAGCCAGGGAGCAGGCAGGTGCTTCACTCTAACTTTTTTAATGGGAGCATGTTTGTCATAAAGTCCCAGGACAATTGTATTGAAGCTGTGAATTTTGTCATCAACGCTCTCGCTCAAGATGACAGGGGACCAATCGACCAGTGAAACATCAGACTTGAGGGAATCCAGGTTGATGGCTTTGAAGCTGCGAGTTTCAATAAATTTGGTTCTGCACTTAGGGGACCTAATTTTATATGAGACGTAAATGAGGTCGTGAAAAGAAAAAGGTGAGTTAAGTTGACCATGAGTGGCCACCTTATCCAGGTTGGAAATGATTATGATGTCAAGAAGAGAGGGCGAGCAATGTGGCTGGGAATGGGTGGCCGCAAGCGGCAAAATGTGCAAAATATTTATTTAGTTATAACAAAAAGATATTTAATTTAGATAAACTTAATGCGAAGAATGAAATCTTTTCATAGTTTTTGACAAAATAACATTGAAGTCAGGTTTTATGTCTGACAATTGGATTCGGAGGTCTGGTGCAGCACTTAGCCTACTCCTAAACTTATTTTTCGTGTAGGCGTAAGCTGAAAACCCAGCCTCGCATCTATAAGTTGACAAAAATGGAAGTAACGCCATGATAGCCTTTTCGACGATGCCCGGGTATTCGTTTTTCAGGCCAAACCAAAATTGGCTCTAGTTCGTGGTAGCTTTTGATTCAAAAAGTTGTTTGAGTGTGGATGAATTTTTAATATCAATTAAATTTTCATACTCCGACACAGTCAATGTTGAAGGTTTGGTATGAATCCTAAATGGACTTCGGACCCATTTGATTTCCTGTAACTGTAACTTTTCTTCTGGAAAATATTCGTCCAAAGACTTTTTCAGGTTTGTCAAATGTTAACATATACTTTTTTCCATGTCTGGAGCGATTTGAAGATGATATTTTTCGAGAAATTGCTGGAGTAGCGGAAAGCAGTCATAACTTTTTTGTCCAAGACATTCAATCCAGAAGGCGATTTTCTCTTTCAATGAAGATATTTTGCCGCTCACTGTAAACATGGTTATCTGTCTTCCCTGCAGAGAGCTGCTCACTATGTTCAATTTATCAAATATGTCGGCCAGATAAGCCAATCTCACTGACCACCGCTCGTCTAGCACTTGCAGGCGAAGGGAGGGTCTGTAAGAAAAGCTTCAGTTCATCGCGCAATTCGTAAAATCTGGTTAAAACCCTTCCTCTGGAAAGCCATCTTACTTCCGTGTGTAGAAGGAGTGATTGGTGCTGACTTTCCATGTCTTCACACGTCTTTTTGAATAGCCTTGACTGCAGTGGACGCATTTTCACAAAATTGACGATTTGTACGGCTTGATCAAGGACTTGTTTTAAATCAGATGGCATTCTTTTCACGGCAAGAGCATGTCGATATAAAATGCAATGACTGCTAGTACAATTTGGCGCAACAGTCTTAATTCTTGACACTGTTCCTTTTACTTTTCCAATCATGGCTGCAGCTCCATCGCTGCATACATCTCTACATTTGTTCCAATCAATATTGTGTTTTTTCATGTAGTCATCAATGACTTTAAAAATTTCTTCTCCAGTCGTATTGGTCTCCAAAGAAGCACAGAGAAACAAATCTTCTTCGATAGATCCTCCGAATGGATATCTAATAAAAACGAGCAGTATCGCTAGTCCAGCAACATCCGTACTTTTGTCCAGTTGCATTGCAAATGCATTGCTCTCTTTCAACCTACCTATCAATTCATCTTCGATGTGGTCTGAAATCTTATGAATACGGTCAGATACGATGTTGTTCGAACAATGAACTGCTGCGACTTTCTTGGCTGAATCCTCTCCAAGCACGCAGGTGACAACTTCTGATATGCATGGGTTTAATAAATCCTCGGCGATTGTATGAAGTTTTCCAGCTCGTGCAATCCTATAACTTAGCATAAATGAGGCTTTCGTTGCGTTTTCATTATCGGTTTTTGCATATTTTTTTAAAGCCGTCACACCTGCTTGATGTACATCTCTATGTCTTTAAAAAAAACTAATGTTTTTATCTTTGAGGTGAGGATGATTAGTGTCAAGGTGACGCTTAAGTTTTGCAGGTGCCAGAGAGCTATTAAACAAAATCCTGTTACAAACAACACATTTCCCATCAGGATTTTCAGCATTCCTTACCGGTATAAATCCATAGCTCAGATAGGACTCATCATATTTCCTCTTTTTTGAAGAAGTTCCCTCTTGACGTTCAATCCGGTCGGTAGTTGGTGTCTCTGCATTTTGCTGATTTTGTACAACAAAAGAGTCTTCTGTACCTATTCTCTGAAAAAATTATGTAATAAAAAATAAGTTCTTATAAAAGTGCTGGCACCCTATTTAGTACCAATCACCCTGGCTGGCACACACATGTGACTTTAAAAAAAAATAGAATTAAGTTATAAAATCGCAGCTTAGTTTGTGTGAGTGTCCCCGTACACGACAGCCACAAACGCCGCTGCAAGAAACTAGAAGCGGCCACTAAGGAAGCTGAAGCGCGCGGCAGCCACGTTTATGGACATGCGCGCCGTATCATAATAGATATAAGGTGAGGTGGATGACGTGTGGCGGCGTTTTGAAGCGTGAGGTGGCCACGCGCTGCTCGCTTCTTGTGGTCGCCATAGGCTTCAAAACGCCGCCACAAACACCCGTGTGCGGCGACACACAGGTTATTATGAGTAGGTACATTAAATTAAATGATTATTTTCTTACTAAACAACTAGCACCACTGGTATCTTCCGAAATGTTTTCAATTAACTCTCCTTCTGGTGATGGTGAGACTTGGTCAAAAGCTTGGTTAGGTTGGTTAGTATTAGCATTAGTGTTCGAAAAGCTTGGACCACGTTTCCCCTTAGCAAGCCCAGTTTTTAGCCATTTATCCATAGTTAACTGTAAGTAAGAAACAGAAATATTTTAGGAAAAATCTACTTCTTATCGTTTTATAATAAGTAAAAATATTAAAACATACCTGCTTATCATAACAATGCGCGTAAAACTGAAAACAATCACTGCAATTACTATCTTTAATGTTGCTTTTTATCGTTACTGTCGAGTTTTGAGCATGTGTCATCAAAAACGTAATCACGTGCAGTCTCACTTATCGTGCTGACTCGACTGATTTGGTGACTGGCGGGCGGCGCGGGCGGACGCTGTGACCCCCGCTCCAGCCGCCGCAGCTCCCCGTCCGGCCGCCAGACCTTGCTACTCGTCGCGAACTCGTATTTACACTCGCGAGCGGTACCAACCTACATAGATAGGTACCTAAACGTAATTTCGGAATATAATATTTTAAATTAAGATAATAATTACGTCCATTTAAAAAAAAACCCATATCTATATCTAAATATATCAAAGGTACGAGTAAAATTAAAAATAGCTAGCTAGACTAGAAAAAAAAACATCGAAATCTTGAATTTTTGCGGAACCCCTGAGAGCCTTCTACGGAACCCCAGGGTTCCGCGGAACACCATTCGGGAACCGCTGTTCTAGAGCACCCCACACAGCCCGCATAGTCTTTCATTCGATATGGTGCTTTTAATGGGATTCTGTTTCTGTCCGTCGAACACATGTGTCTGGGATTGTTTTTGCATTCTAAGCTTTGCAAGCAAATCAGACTGTTGTCTCTTGTAGTAAAGCTTAAATTTGTATGCTTGCAGTTATTGGAAGTTTGGCAACGTCGCATAAACACGTGGACGTTATATAGTCGATAATGTAAAAAATATTTTAAAATATACGGCGGATGTCCTTTTGATGTAATTATGGAAGGGAGTTGAGATTGGTTGCATAGTGATTGGCAATATACATATATTTGTATATCAACATTTTAGAGTTATAATTAAAAAAAGATAGTTACTGTCGTCAGATAGGTTCAATGTATCATTATACATTCAAAAAGTTTCAATAAGTCAACGTCATCTGGTGGACGCCATAATCATGCAAAGTAAAAGGACGCCAAATAGGTTGCGGGATTTTTATATATATATATATATATATATATATATATATATATATATATATATATATATTTAAGTACATCCAATTCTTTCGATTAAGTATTTTCCAGTAATAAGCTTATTTTAATTTGTTTTTTTGGTGCACAATGCACATAAATATAACAAAGAAGTTGCAACCAGAAAAATAACACACTTATTGCTCATTACTGGAAGAATGTCATGTCAAAATGACATTAAGCTACTTGCGTGATACCAATTTGACAGTGGAAGCTGGTGCAAGGTGTCAAACGTAAAAGTCTATATGAAGTTCATAGCTCAGACGACTTACGCCATAAGGCTGCTGGTCTGATGATGTAGATGTTTACTTGTAAGCCCACATAGTATGAGCTCATGTGATTCGTCATGGCAGTTCCTATTCATATATCCTGGCGATGTTTTCATCATCCTCAGTCCTCACCCGATGATTAAGCTGGATGGTGGCAGACGGAAGAGTGATAATCCTACTTTTTAAGATTCCGTAAAGAACAAGAAACCCTTATTGTTTCGTCAAGTCTGTCTGAAGGTCCGTATGTCACAACAACTTTATGCAGAAACTATTAGGACTACACAGTTGAAACTTGGTATGTAGAGGTATTCTCTGAACCGCTTTACGATTTTTATACAAAAATTAAAATAATTTAAGGGGCCCACTAATCCTTATACATGGAACTGAAACCATCTCATTTCATCAAACCTATATGTGTGGAGTGTCTATAGATAGGTCTTTAAAAATGACGTTAAAGTTCCTGAAGCCATTTTTCCTCAAAGTAAATCGTTAAATAGACAGACCCTTCCAAAGTGGAAAAATGTGTCCCCACGTTAAAAGTAAGAGAGTGAAAAATCTACAAAAATACATGCTGTGTATCTCAATACACACTTTCAACGAAAATTGGTTTGAACAAAATAAAATAAGCAGTTTTAAGATATAAAACTCTGTCATTCATACAAAACTATGAAAAACAAAGTTACACACAAACATCCAGTCAAATAATTTCTTAATACAACGGAACCCTTCATAGGCGAGTCCGACTCGCACTTGGCCACTTTTTAGTTTTTAGGTTTAAAGAACTTTATTCTCATAAGAAATTACATTTCACTTAAAATGAGATATGCTTAAAAATACATAGGTAGATTATTTTACGGTACTCGTTGCAATATGTAGCTTTAACTTATTTTTGAAAGTATTAATACATTCGCAAATCTTTACATCGTTTGGTAAGTTATTGAACATCAAATACTATTGTCTTTTTCCCATAATTAGTTCTAGGTTTAGTTAGTTTAAGTTTGATTTTGTTACGAAGATTTCTGTTATCTGATAGGTGTAGTTCAATGTTAGATTTTATGGCATTTGTAGTAATTTTCCTTATTAAAATACATGTGCTATATTTATATAGTTGTTTAATGTTAAATAGTTTAGTTTTCTCGTACAGTTGTTTTGTTGTCGTGTCAAAGGGGTAGTGTAGTAAAACCTTGACAATTTTGTTTTGGGTTCTCTGTAGCTGGTTAAGGTTGGATGGAGCCGCTGATCCCCAGATTTCAATTAAATATTCGAGATGCGATTTGGCTAAGGAATTGTATATAAGGGGTCTTATTCTACTTGGTATACAATGTGCTACCCTTCAAAGTGCTCCTAGTGTGGATATCAGTTTAGATCTGACATACTCAATGTGTGGTCTCCACGTTAATTTATCATCGATAATTAAACCTAAGTATTTTTCTTGGTGTGACCTTTTAATATATTCATTATTTATTTTAAGTGGCTCAAATTCAGGGATTACTTTATTTTTAGCGGCTAGGATCATATATGAAGTTTTTGATGCATTTATCGTTAACAGATTACTCAGTAACCACTGATTGAGTACTTCTAAATCTCTTTGCGCATCGTTGATTAGTTCATTGATAGAGTTGCCGAAGTAAAACAAGCAAGTGTCATCAGCATATAGCGTAATATTTCCAGTTAGTCCTATCGTATTTATGTTGTTTACATAGATAGAGAACAGTAACGGTCCGATTATGGAACCCTGGGGTATACCATATGAGATATTTTGGAATGAACTTGTGAAATTCTCGATCTTAACAGCTTGACATCTATTGTGTAGATAGGATTTGAACGTGTTCAGAGCCGAGTCTCTGACGCCGAGGTCGTGTAATTTTAGGAGTAGCTTTTGGTGACTTACTGTGTCGAATGCTTTTTTTAGATCTATGAATATGCCAACAGAAATGTTTTTTTGTCAATATTTGTTTTAATTTTAGTAATCAAGTCTATAGTGGCCGCAAGTGTGTTAGATTTTGGTCGAAAGCCATATTGTTGGTCAATTAAAAAATTATTTTCCGTAAGGTAGTCATTAAGTCTATTATTATACATAATTCGCTCAAATATTTTCGAGATGACAGGCAACACCGATATCGGCCTGTAGTCGCTTGGGTCCGTTTTAGGTCCAGATTTGTATATTGTTGTATTGATATTAAGGTCATCTATAATGTTATTGAGTTCGTCTATAGTGCATGGCCTAAGTTCATTCAGTATATTGTCGTGAGTGTAATTGTGTCCATACATAAAAATCTGACTACTATCAGTGTGATATTTAATTGGTATTCTATTAGCTAGCTCTGCACCAACTGACGAGAAGAATGTGTTAAATACGTTACAGATTTCAGTACCGTCAGTTACCAATCCGTAATCAGACATAATCTTTGGGGGAGCAACGCTGTTTTTTATTTTGTTAAGAGCTAATGTACTAATGATCTCCCACATTTTCTTCGGCTGATTGTAGGTGTCGTGAAATAGTTTATGATAGTAGTTTTCTTTATATGTTTTGATCATAAGTTTAGCTTTAGTTTGTTCTACTGTAAACGATTTCTTCAGGTCTTCATCATTTAGGTTTATTTTAGTTTCTTGCCATAGTCTATTTCTGGTATTTATGGTATCAATAATATTTTTATTTATCCAGTCGTTCTGTGGTGGATTGAGCACTTTAGTTTTCTGTATTTTGCTGTTTTCAATGTTAACTAATATAAGTTTTTCTAAATTGCAGTAGTCGTCGAGATCTTCATTACTTTGTATTGCTTTTGACATGCTTTTATAAAGATTTTCATAATCAATTGCTGTGTATTCAACTTTTTTCTTTGCTATAGGTGCTAATTTGCCAACTTCTAGATATAGTTGTTTGTGGTCTGAAAGTGATGATTCAATTATAGATAGACTGAGGGAATGATTATATACATTCGTACTTACATGGTCGATTATGGTCTTGGTATCGCTTGTTTCTCGTGTACAGTACTTTGGATCAGTTTTGTTCAGTATTTCATATCCTGATTCCTTCATCTCAGTAGTGTATTGTGTAACGTAATTTTCATTACTGAGCAAATCGATGTTAAAATCGCCAAAGACCACAGTCCGATTTCGTTTTTCCAATTGCGATGAGTAAATATCTAAAAAACCATCCATGTCATAACCTCCGTCAGGCTTATATATCACTCCAATATTTAACGATAATTTATCAATGTGTATCCATAGGTAGTGGTTCCCGTTTTCAATTAGATCTTCTGTTAGCTCGAATTTTATAGTATTATGAACATAAATCGAAACGCCGCCGCCTTTGCTGCTCTTTCTGTAATTATATATATGTGTGTAGTTAGGAAGTTCGTATAATTTGGCATCGTCTTCAGACATAATCCATGTTTCTGTAAATACTAGTAGGTGAGTCGTCTTTGGTAGGGCTCTTAGTATACATTTTATTTCATCAAGTTTGCCTTTTGTTCGAATACTACGTAGGTTAGCATAAAGGAATCGTAACGAGGACGGTAGGAGCGGAATATCTTCGTAATTTTGAACTATGTGATGCCTTAATCTTTCTGTATATTTTGTTTTAGGTAGTGGGACAGGATTTAGTTTTTTTGATCGACTTTGCTCCCCGTTATTTGCGGTATTCCTCTAATATATTTGATAACAAGGTCTTTTTCTCCATTTTCCAGGCGCTTAGCGAGATTCATTTTAACCGTAGCCATATACTCCCTTTGAGCTGGGGTTTGGTCAGAGTAAATCTTTGTATGCTCCGGGAACTTGTCCTTATTACGCAGCAATAGTTTAGGTGTGTCGATGTTATTGAAACATATTTTTAAAGGTCGGTCTCTTCCTGGGATATATTTGCCCAATCGCATCGATCTAACTGGTTTGGGGCAGTTTTCATTCGCAGTAAAAGCCAACTTCATAAACTCGTCTGCGTCGTGAATTTGCCGTGCTTTATAGTTTTTATCATTTATTTCGGGTAGACCAACGATTACGATGTTCTTCTCGCGTTCGGATCGCTCTTTGAATTCTCGGATGAGGTTTTCGTGGTTACGAGCGGGCGATTTAGATATCAAGCGATCAGAGGTGTCAGTAGTCTTCAAATCTGATATGTCTTTTATAATGTTTTGGATTTGTTGTTGTGTTCTTGTGTTATCAGACTTTATGTTTTCTATATCATCATTTATCTGTTTTAGTTGTAGAGTAAAATTTTCAGTTGCTGATTTTATATCTTTTATTTCATCTTTGATTACTGTTATGTCTTCTCTTATTATTGAAAAATTTTCATTTTGGGTTTTAAAATGTGGAACGCTTCACGATTTTGCGTGTCATCTTTGCGTGGCATCCTTTTTAATCTTTATTATTAAGATTTCATCCTATTTCAGCTGTCGGGGTGCTCAGCCTTAACCTAAATTACAATCAAAAAGATACGGTGACTTCTGTGTTTTAAAATTTCATAATAATGGGAGACGACGAAATAAACACCCAAGAGTTAGTCAACTACGGGTAGGTATGAACGCTTCACTAAGTTTATAAAATGCTGTAGAAGAACTTACTGGTATGAGTACCTAAAGGTATACTTACCTTTACTATACTTAATAAAATCGGCCAAGTGCGAGTAGGACGTAGCGTCGGACCCGCACACGAAGGGGTCCATAACATTGAACTGTACACAGAAAAACGGACAGTATTTTGTAGGAGTATTATTATTTTAATATTCTTCTATTCTCCAAGCAAAATTCTTAATAATAGAATATTAAATAGTAGGACTACATTCAAGGCCGTATATAGAAACATTGAAAAAGAGTTTTGTGTGTGTATTAAGTAAACATTGAACTATATACTCAGGTTAACGAAACTCTTTGCTCATTGAAACCGGAGGTGGATAGAAATTGAGTAGGTAACTTATTTACAGAAATTAAATCAGATATGAAAAAAAACTTAATTTTATTTATTATAATTCGAATAAGCAATTCTTATCAAATAATGACAGATAAACTAAGCACAGAAGCGTCCGTGGCCTAGCGGTATTCGCCATCGGAAGCGATCGTGCGGGTAGCAACATCTGGCTGAGACGGGTACTGGATGGGTGTCCGTTTCTATGTGGCATTTGTTTCGGACGCGTCAATGTTTCGAATGACACGTTAAGGGCTGAACAAAGGCCAATGGCATTGAGAATTAGACAAAGAAAACAAATACCCGTCGCATCGCGTCGAAGCAGACTGACGCATGCTCCCGCGCAGAGCCCCGCGGGGCAGCCCGAGCTCCGAGACCAAGAAAATTATAGAAAATATTACTAAACTCCTGTAATAATAACATTAAAAATAAAATTAAACAACCAAAAATTTCCCTTTTTAGGGTTCCGTACCCGAAGGGTTCCAAACGGGACCCTATTACAAAGACTCCGCTGTCCGTCCGTCCGTCCGTCCGTCCGTCTGTCACCAGGCTGTATCTCAAGAACCTAGCTAGCTAGAGAGTTGAAATTTTCACAGATTATGTATTTATGTTGCCCCTATAACAAAAAATACTAAAAAACAGGATAAAAGAAATATTTAAGGGGGCTCCCATACAACAATTCTTTCAATACCACATACAAACTTATGGATGCACCTGGTTACGTACATGGAGTGTGAAAGTAACCGCACCAATAACTTTGTAAACAATATTTTGCTGTGTAAAATCCAAACTCTTCACTCCACACCATCGCTTCCATTGAAAGGTGGTACGGAACCCTTCGTGCGCGATTTAGACTCGCACTTGACCGTTTTTTTTTACTTATTTTTGCGTGTAAGTTTCATATAGGAAACTGATTTCGTCTCCGAGCGCTTGTTCATTTAGTTGAATAATAATGCATTGCGAAAAATATTTTTAAGTATTAAATATAACAGATATCCGTTAATTTTAAAAGTCCATTCTTATCTCTAATAGACCTTTTATAACTTATATTTATCCTACATTTTTATGTTGTCTAGTTTAGCCTAGAATTGAAGATCCCGGCTACTATCGCTACTCGGTGGTAGTAGTCGTAAAGCTGGTCAGAGGCCCTAAAGGGCAGCTTGAAAACTTCTGACAGTTGGGTTAGCCAATAGCCCGACACCCCTCCATCAACCCGCACTGAGCCAGCGTGGTGGATTATGGCTCAATTTTGACGACTGCTTACGAAGCTGACGGTCCTGGGTTCGAATCCCGGTAAGGGCAAATATTTGTGAGATGAGCTTGAATATGTGTTTCTTGTCTTGGATGTTTTCTATGTATTTATCTCTATCAAATATATCGTCGTCTAGTACCCATAACACAAGCCCTGTTTAGCTTAGTATGGGCTTAGTTCGATTTGTGTAAGATTATCCTCTAATATTTATTTATTTATTTTTTATTAATCTTAGTTGTATCCGAGTAAGGGCTCGTGCCCCTCGGTGGGGACATTAATGGGATACATTGTTAATTATAACTAAGCACAAAACTCAATACCTCAATAATATTTTTACGGCGAGGGCGTTATTTTGAATTCAGAGCGAAACGAGCGATTCTTTAATAGAATCGTGAGTAAGCGAAGAATTCATAGAACTTCGCACGAGAAATTATTCTGCTCCGGAGTAATACATTCAACTTTTCATCTCCTTTTATGAGAAAATAATTAAGAAATGCTTTAAAGTAATAAATGAATAAGTTTAATTAAAAAAAAATTACATAGAATGAAAAAATGTATGATACCAAAGCCAATTACAAACTTATATTTATATTTGACACACTAGTAGCGCAATTTTGAAAATTTATTGTCACCGTTATATTTGGAACCAATATTGTTGTCGATTTATTTATATTTTCCGGGCTTTTTGTGAGTAAACCGGTATGACAGTATTTACTTCTATTTTTATTAAAATATTTATTAATTTATAATGATATTTTATAATATATGATATGATATGATATGATATGATATGATAATTTATAATATATGACTAAATAATACCTACTTTCACAAATTTTACATCATCACACACATTTTTCATAAACATTTGTAAATATAAACAATAATGTTTCCAGATGAACGAAAGCTTTTAAAAAATAATGTTGGCGCGCCGCGCCGTACGGCAACGTAAAGTCAAGAATGCATAGAGCCGCCGTTCGATTTCTATGAACGATTCATATTCCAAATTCAAATCTCATTCCCGCCCACTAAAAAGTCTAGTGGAGAATAGAGCTACTTTGCTCCCGAAAAAAACGACACTTTTCGAATAAAGGGGATAAAATAGCTATTTTCACACCTTTCATTCGGAAAAAAGATTTGCTCCACGACGAGAGGGAGCAAAATGCTACTTTTCTTTGCTACTTTTTTTTAAAATAATCGATTGTAATTTCATGGTAGTAGATTAAAAACGAACATGTTTCAAGCTTTAACTTTAACAACGATATATGAAAAATTATGATTTTTTCGGAATATTTAAAATAATTTCACAATAAATTATATGTTTTACTGAAATCAAAACTATCGATGACTGTTATTATGATATAATGAATATTGATATCCGATACCATTGGTAATATTCGATTCGATTATTTTTACACATTGGTAAAAGTAGCACAGGAATATAAAAAATAGTCCATTCCCTAATCCTTCACAATCTGATATTATATAAAAAAGTTTTCGTTGTTCGATTACTGTAAAAGTGGTGAAAGTAAAATTCAAAGTATAGTTATTTCAGTATTTTTAGAGCATTTAATTTTAATTTTTCTCATAGTCGTTGTGAAAAATGGTATGTGTCACTCAGGAGCAAAATTATTTTCGTCATGGGCGTTAACGCTTGAATCCTTCGTTACGCTCAGGATTCTAGCTTAGAATCCCTCGCTACGCTCAGGATTCTATCGTAGAATCCTTCGATTCACTCTGAATTCTTATGTACCGCCCTCAACGTAAATACATCATTTTGCTCCCTTGTGACACAAATAACTATTGACTCCAGAGTGAATCCAGAGTGAATCGAAGGATTCTACGATATAATCCTGAGAATAGCGAGGGATTCTAAGATAGAATCCTGAGCGTAACGAAGGATTCAAGCGTTCACGCCCATGACGAAAATAATTTTGCTCCTGAGTGACGCATACAACTTTTCACACCGACTATGAGGAACATTGAAATAAAATGCTCTAAAAATAATGAATTGACTACCTATACTTTGAATTATACTATCACCACTTTTACAGTAATCGAAAACGAAAACATATTTTTTTTTGTAATGGTGGATTGTGAAGGATTAGGGAAAGGTTACCACAGATAAAATATTCCTGTATAATTTTACTAATGTGTAAAAATAATCGAATCGAATATTACAATGGTTTCGGATATCAATATTCATTATATCACAATAACAGTCATCGATAGTTTTGATTTCAGTAAAACAAATAATTTAGTGTGACATTTTTTATTGTGTTAAAGTTAAAACTTGAAACATGTTCGTTTTTAATCAACTACGTCATCGTGGTCGATTGTAATGTAATTTCATAATTACATTCGATTATTTTAATCTTTGTTCAATAGGTACATTGTGTAAATGCTACATGCCAATGAATAAATTAAAAAAGTATTTTGAAAGTACATAGATATCGAAAAGTAGCATATTGCTCCCTCTCGTCGTGGAGCAAAACTTACTTTTCCGAATGTACGGTGTGAAAAAGATATTTTTCGATAATATCGGGAGAGTTGAGTAAATGGCTATGCAAATAATCTCTTGTATGGGATGGTGGGTACTACTTTTAATTCTTAAAAACCCGTAAGTTTTATTACTTGTTGTTATGGCGGCAATAGAAATACAGCCTCTGTGAAAATTTCAGCTCTACCTATTTCGGTTGATCCGGCAGAGCCCGGTGACAGACGGACGGATGGACAGACGGACAGCGGAGGCTTAGTGATAGGGTCCCGTTTGGCACCCTTCGGGTACGGAATCATACAAAAGGTTTGGTTGAAGAGTGAGCAATATCAAAAAATCCCCAAACACACACACATTTACGAAAAACACGATTCTACAAGTAAATCAAACTATGAGGAACATTTTATTTTTGGTAAGCTAAAAGTATTTCACACGACATTTTCAGACAATTGAATACAGTAATTGCGCTGACCACAACCACAACACCGAAACCAACATATTATCCAGCTTTGACGCAGAATTCCTTATTTGCTCCAGTGGCTTTTCCTCTCTTTGGATAACGTCCCTCCACCTTGCCTTCCTCTCCTTGGACCCCAGGAGCTCACCGAATCTAAACTCCGCACACTGCACCGTGATGGTCGGCGCCACACCTTCAAACATAAGCCTGGAGCTATTCGTGACCAGTTGAAAAGAACCCCTGGAAGCGTTCACCTCACGGCCGTTGATATACCACCGCTTTTCAGATCCTTCTTCTCCACGACAGAAGGCTTTTATCACGTCTGCTTCTCCATACTCTTCAGCCAGTCCTTCTAGTAAAGGCCTTCTGTGCTCATGGCCGTGGACTTGCATGTGCGCCTGACGGCTTCCAAACTTATACGGCGGTAGGTCCCTTTCTATGTCACATCTGTATAATCCTGTCGCTTCTTCAGTTATCCCACCAAGTCGCAGTCTGCACGCCGTCGGTCCGCAGGTGATCAGCTCAATCCTTCCGATTCCTAAAACCGGAAAGGATTTTGTGCTAGGCGCAGCTCCAGGTCTGTATCTGAAGAATTCGTTGGGTCCTTTGAACCAGTTGAGGAGTGTGAAGTTAGCGTCATACCGGCACTCTATTTCCACTTCGTCCTGGTAAGTTTGCACTATCGGTGGTATGATGAGGTCAGTGATGTTGAAGTTCCTGGCCCGCGCGCTGGTTACAGCTAAGAATAGCAGTGCAAGCGTCAGCATAGTGTCAAGTCCCGTGCCATACTGCGCTCCCTCGGGATAACAAAACAGTCTTAATTAAGTGGTTTAATAAACTCCAACACTTAAGTTAACCGTAGGACGTGATGCGAGCTCCCTATTCGAATTGAAGTGACAGTTTTTTTTATCTAATTGATAATTTGTAATTGCATGGGGGTGCGCTTGAGGGTCGTAGGAAAATGACTAGAAATTAACTTATTGGTTTCTTTGCACATGGGGTCAAGTAAGTTGATCTGAGTAAAACAAAAATGTCTTGCAAAAAGTAACTAAAGTCGAGTAGGTATTTTAATTGATCTTGGAGGATTTGCTAATATTTGGGCCAATGCTCTTGCTCATACATTTGACCCCACAAATTGTGAGTCAGACACAAAGGGTTAAAGGAGCCGAGACAACGACGCGAATTGAACTTGATATGTGTTATCCAATTCCGCGCCGCAATGTAGGTAATCAGCCAATTAGCGATATCCGCTGCGCTGAGATTTAAGCATACTATGCATATCTTGGATTACTAAAGTAAGGGTACCTTCCCATTGCAGTACCTCTCCACTGATGGAGATTGGCGGTCAGTTCACCATAAGAATAAGAATAAGAATCTTGTTTTCCGTATATTGGTTTATATATGGTCTTAAGCAGTTAGTATTTAAATATCTTATATGGCTATTTAATATTATTAGTGATTTATCTTAATTTATCCTTGTTTGTACTTATTGTTATTAATAGTTCAGTTCAGTTCAAAGATTTTATTCATAATAGCGCAAAAAGTGAGACTACATGAACGTCATAACATAATTAAGCAAGCATAATATAACATTAAGTAGGTGTCTAATTATTACATAGAACATAATATATAGGGTACAATGAACTGGTTTAATGCCAGTTGTCGGTGTCCTGTAAAAAGTCATTAATTGTGTAGTAGGCCTTTGTGCACTAAGTGTGCTTTATACATTTAAATCGAGCTTCAATTATTTGTATTTCGGAATTTTATTGTAGAAGCGTATATAGTTACATAAAAGAACTGCTAACTTATTTGGTATAAATTTATTTTATCTACACACGTATCATAAACCCTCTTTACTGCGTTCAAAAACCGCACGTTACGATCAGCATTATGTTAAACTACTTGGTAAAAACTCGTTTCGTATCTGGAAAACTACACATAATGGTCATTATGTGTAGTTTTTCTACATATACATACATACATATATATACATACATATATATATATATATATATATATATACATACATATACATTCAAATTTCGAACGCCGACGCCCACCCGCGTGCCGTCCCTAGTTTGTCTGTGGAGTTGGTACTGACATTTAAATTTCGAACGCCGACGCCCGTCTGCGTGAAGTTGGTCCTACAGAACAAGCTAAACAACTGCAGAGCCACAATGCCGGTCAAACATGCGGTTCCTGAACACATCAAAGAGAGCTTATGATATGTGTGTAGATAAACTAGTGTATGTAACTGTACATAATTAGGCATTAAAACTCTCGAGTGACTCAGTTTGAATGCCCTCCATTATGCAGCAGTCACATAAACTACTATTATAAATTTAGTTTTAGGAATACTAATCCTCTGTTTCGTGAGCCATGGGCTTTCAGTTCGAGAAAGAAACGGCAAGAAAACTCCACCCACTCCTCAACCCCATACGCCTCTCCGATCTTCGCCAAGCGCATGAGCTGTTCTACGCTGGCCACTCCCGTCCATTCCCTGATGATGCGGAGCCACGACTTCTTGTAATACCTGTAATACTTTATTGTAAACAAAACAGTGAAAACAAAACGAATATAAAGGAAAGAAGAGATTTCTAGAAAGAGAGAATCTAACAAGAAATTTTGTTCCGGCAAACCTAGAATGGAGAGGAAAAAAGAAACTAAAGGTAGAAAGGAAAACTATGTGTACAACAATAAAAATGTTAATAAAATTAATAAACTACTTACCAATATCTTCATAATACAAAAAAATATATGCTTTATATAAATATGTATGTATCATAAACATTAATAGTTTTCTAATTTTCTATAAGATTCTCATTCGCTTCTTCGAAGAAGCATATATAGGTATGTGGCGATTAGAGTGTACCATGCACATTCAGCCATTAAATGTAAAAGAAGGATAAACCATTTTCGTCAATCTCCGTAAACTACACATTCATGCTTTCAATCCTTCATGTCTCTCCGTAGTAGAAGCCCACGCGTGTATCTCGGAAGCAGGGCATTACAATTTTATTACGAGTAATCATGTTAAGTGTTATCTGCCTAATTGAATAATGTGTGGGGATATTGCACTGGCAATAGGTTGTTTTAGAGTATGCAAGTGTAGCTTTAGTTGATTGGCACTTGAAGCAGGAAAGAGGGTCTTGAAACTCGTGAATCAATCGAATTTTACTGATACAGTTTCATAGAATTCATCTGTACCCACATGAGTACATAGCACCCCTTTCATTACAAGTATATAAATAAATGGGGGCGGCTAGCCATCTATAACACCCTTTTAATTATAAGTACATAAATGGGGGGCTAGCAGTCTACCTAACTGTATTATTATTTATTTTTTAAGAAGGGAATTAATTTTAGAAACTTTTAGGGGAACTTCTGCGAGTTTTTTCTTTTTCTTCTTAAAATAGACAGTTGAATGGATCCGTTAGACGGGGAGGCATGAGAATATCCTACAAAGACAGAATTGGTGAAGGGGCATATTAGAAGAACCTGCAAGTATACGTCGCGCCACACGTTATGAGGGGTGACCTTGAATGCGCAGTAGTCATTTTTCAACTTCGCCCAGCGTTCTTAATGGGGTTGGCAACTGTCGGCGTGGCGCTAGTATCGGTTGGTTCCCCTAACGTCAAAGTCACGCTTCTGTGTTACCAGTACAGTGTGTTTCAATCGCCAGTCATGTGCGCATATCATAAAAAACCCGCTGCCAAAAAGACAAAATTAAGTTGTATAGTAGTAATTACATGAGGTTATATCATATACCTACTCGAAAAATTACTTTTGTTGTGTAGTAAATAGATTCCGAGAACCAATTATCACAGAAAAAATTCCAGAAATTAGTCGATCGTTGAAAGTGGCAACTGGATAAAGGTACCAAATGCACGTGGCGCCACCTATGATTAGCTTTCACCGGCCAACCCCATTCGTGGCGCGAGGTATAATAATAATAATAATAATAATAATAATAATAATACCTTGGACACCTTTTACACACATTGATCTAGCCCCAAACTAGGATTCCCTGTATCTTGGGTACTAGACAACGATATATATACTTATATAGAGAAATATTATACTTAGATAGATAAACAACCATGACTAGGGTACAAACATTCGTTCTCATCAAACAAACATAATATGTTAATATAATAAGCTTCTATTATGTATACCTAAAGATACCTAGGGACCTAGACGTGTATTAGTAGAATGCATCTCTCACTCAAGAACGTAGCAAGAGTGAGTAGAAACAATAGGTCAAGTGCGAGTCGGACTCGCACATGCGAAGGGTTCCGTATCATCGTTAATGAACACTTATGGACAAAAATAATAATATAACAAAAAAATATAATATTAGAGGACAATCTTTCACAAATTACCGAACATGCTTTTGACACCAGTTTGCAGCTTGGTAATTCGCAGGAGCAGCGATATTTAAAACACGTCACTGGTATCGGGACCCCCTTTAATTTATAATATCTCGAGTAGTTCATTTGCTGTAGCAGCAAATTAAACACAAAAAAATAAACGAGTGTTTAACACTTGTTTAAAAACGAAAACGTATGGGTTTTGACATTTGTTTTGAGGTTAAACGCTGTTTAATATTTTTTGTGGTAACACGGATTGTGTGAAAATTTCAACTCTCTGCCTAATACGGTTCCATGTGATACAGTCCTCTGACGGACATACAGACCTCTCTGCCAGAAAGTAATAGGGAGACTACAGGCTACAGATTACAAACTACAGCGGAGACTCAGTAATTAATAAGATCCCGTTTGGCACCCTTTGGTTATGGAATCCTAAAAAGCCCAATCCAGCACGAGGGCCAATGTCATAGTCTAATTAATAAAATATCAAAATTCTAATTAATTAAAAGCGCCCCAACCAAGAGTCCGGCGACCCCCATGCTGGTAATTTATTTCTATTTAGGCGGGAAAGTAGGAAATATCTTCATGACGACAGCTCGAGGGAAACTTAATTACTCGTCATTGCGTCTGATTTGACACGCTTTTTAGAGTTTAATAATTTAATGACTTTTTATCTTGGTACCTAGTGGAATGTTTAGGAGGCGTACGCCCTTATTCATGAGAAAAGAAAATTGATTACCCACTAGGTAAATCTCAGTAACAATCAAATATTTTTTTATAACTGTAGTTATTTACAAACATACTTCGTACAAGCATTTCAAGGTACAAGTAATTACCTAAATTGGTAAATATGTCACCGCAAGATAGTCAAAACCGTTAGTTGATAAACTAACGCGGTAGTTGATCAACTATCGGCAGACAGTAAACCAGACCGACAGGGTTTAGAGTTTACGTTTCTTTTGTTCTTACATGTCAACCTAACTTGAAGACTATTCGAGGGCTTCGCTGCGCTCGCCCCCTCTAGTCTTCACCTAAGCTACCGCAGTGTTTGCCCTGGTATTTCGTTTACAATTTAAGTTTAAACCAGTTTACTATTTAACGGTTTTAACCGTTAGTTTATCAATTTAGGCATAATATAGTTGACCAACTAACGAGAAAAGAACCGTTAGTTTATCAACAAACGGTTTTGACTATGCTACGGTGACAAACATACCTCGGCGCATCGAAAAATATCTTGAATAACATCGTCGCTATAATTGTTATTTACAAAAATAACTATATTTTCTAAATTATGCTTCATTTAAGTCGAAGAACGACATGTTTTGTATGACTTTGAAAATTGTAAGACTTAAAACTTAAGAATTCTCATTTGCATGAAGATAGAACTTTCCAAGTGATTTCAAATGCTAATCTTCTGAGGCTATCTGATCCTTGTACCCTTGATTTTCTGGATAAGACGTTTTATTATGATTTCTACTCAGGCTATGTGATCACATACGTCATCAGCGTCACGCCTTTTCCCATACTCACTGGCAAGGCACACTGAGCCCATGTTGAGCAAGTTATCTTGTAGTCCATTTCGCATGACAGGGAGCTAGCCCATCGCTGCAACTATGAATAATTGAGGGTTTCCTACAATATAGGTACTCCAAGATACCTACAGCAACAAAGTGCTACTTATGATAGGCATCACGAGATTTGCGCTCATGAAAATTTAGAATAATACAGATTTGCTACAAAACTATACTGTAAGCAATAAGTTCGATCGACTAAGACAGTCATAGACATATCGATAATTTAATATGAAATTTAGTCATAACACGAATTAGTCTCTCTACGCATTAGGCCCATCCGACCAGCAGCCTTATGGCGTAACTCTCTGAAATTCATAGCGTGTGTCTATGGTTCATCTCATGCTCATACAATTTCATCGATTGCGGGGTATCACCGAAGGCTTCTAGGCTTCATTCAATGAGCTTGGGTTTGGCCTCCATTATGATGCTACTTGCGTGATACCAATTTGACAGATGAAGCTGGTGCAAGGTGTCAAACGTAAAAGTCTATATGAAGTTCATAGCTCAGACGACTTACGCCATAAGGCTGCTGTTCAGTATATAACAAGGTACTCTGTGCACCCGACTGATGTCTAATCCTCTGTGGTCTAGTCCGCGTTCCGAATGGAGCTAACAGCGCTAAAGCTAGCATCAACCTACTCACGCCCATCCACACTGAATCGTCTCAGTACTCAATACTCAATATATTTATTGCATTCCATAAAATTGATGTTGCATAGGATGTTATAATATAAGGATACATGTGTTATTTATGCACCTTGTAAAAAGGCATTGAAATAGAAGAGAGGGAAAAAAAATAAAAAATATAAGTGGAAAGTAAATATCGGTCATGAATTTTTTTCCTAGAAACAAATTTATTGTCTGTTTAAATTTGTCATTTAAGTACTCATTATTGTATAACATTTGTTTTAACATTTACAACGTATAGAACATGCTAGATGGACAAAATACTTTTTTGACTTCTAATGGCTTACTTTAGCTCGGAAAGTAGTTAATTATTGTTACTAGTAGAATTCGACACTATCCCGCGATTTTAGGGGGAATAAAAAAAACTTGTAAAACTATTCAAAACATTTTGGAAATATTGATTATTTATAACATCACTCCAATGAGGGTTTTCTGACTTTGTACTATCTGACAGCTGTTTAGAGCTGACGCCTACGAGGCGCCGCCTGGTGGCGGAAAAAGTATCGAAAACCCTCGAGGGTTTCCTGACTTTGTACTATCTGACAGCTGTTTAGACTGACTGTGGCAGAAAAAGTATCGAAAACCCTCATTCTCTTTCATCACAGCTTAAACATAAGATCCATTCGGAACGAATTGAACACTACTTAGACTTTCACACTGGCAGATAAAAATCCAATAAAACCACATTTTGTTGAAAAAATGTATTTTTGCATGAATAAAGAGGAAATAAGTATTAATTGCGATGAAAATATGGAGCAGAGTTGCTGGTTACTGTTTACCAGATGTCACTGTCACTTAGATGGCTCGCTCACAGTGCTAACTAATTAAATCGTGAAAGCTTGGGAGATGATAGCACAACATGACGGCGTCATTGATGTCATTTATGACGTCATAGTAACCATTTAAGAGCTTTTTTCCCTCTCCATTCTTGGTTTGCTGGATGAAATCTCTTGTTAGAGATAAGCTCGCTTTTGTACATGTTCTTTACTTTATATTTGATGTATGTATTTATCATTGTCGCGCTAACATAACGGTGACTCGGAATGGCCTCAATGGATTATGCAGTAATGGTGATATTTGAGATTTCGAAAATAAAAACTACGGGCCAAAAAAAATTGAGAAATAAACTTGAAACTACCAAGTAGGTACTTTTTAACACTAACGCCATCTATCGGTTAGGTTTGTTACTAAAACTCCAGCACTCTTAAGTACGGAGTTGTCCCTAGCTTTCTGGTTCCGCAACTTTCCTTTGACTTACTTGGTTGGTATCAATGTGATACTATAGATGGCGTTGTTTTGATAATTTAAAACGGACACTTTGATTCACAATGCACACAGAAAATGGACAACAATCTCATCATAGGTAAAAGTTATTTTATAACAGTAGGGAGTGGATTAATGGAACTTCATGATTAACAACGGAAACTGGAAAAGCTGTTCAGAATGTTCATCAAAATGTGATAGTCTCAAGTCTCAATGTTAGGTGATGATTGATGATGAACTAAGTATGATTGTAAAAACCTGTAAAACTGTAAAAACCTAAAAAGTGTTAAAAAATCTTATAATTTTCTACTGCTTTATTACATTAGTAGATATAAGTCTATTTCTTGTAAGTATTAAAATGTTCTTCTATTGCGAGAAATACCTACCTACATATAATTGCATTCTCTCTCACTGTCAAAGCCACAACAATTTTCGATCTTATCTTCAAGCCAAAAGGCAACCATAGATTCCAAAAGCAAGTTAATAAGTTTTCAACTTTCTTCAAAATAATCGCAATAAAACCTGTCAATTTGCAGTACTGAGTCGCCTACATCCCTAACGACATCGTTAGGACGATTATCGCCTGTCCTGCCAATGAAAAGTTGGACGTGTTAATTCTGCATTGGCGGATATATCTTCACGGGAAAATGGTCTTAAAGTGCATCATTAGAGTAATGCTGCCTCTCTATCCACGTCTATTGCGAATAGTGGCAGTTGCGCGGGCCAGGGGCCGAAAACTTTGGCACTTATTTGTAAGCAAAACAGTTCGGAGTTCTGACAGTAAAATTAGCAAATGACTTTCTTTATTTTTTCTTTCTCTTTTTCAAATAAGTAATTTTTTCTACACACGTATCATACACACTCTTTACTGCGTCCAACCTGCGAATCGCACGTTACGACCAGCACAATCTTGTACTACTTGGTAAAACCTCATTTCTTATCTGAATATTGATACATGTGTCCGCCGAGTGCCGCCCCTAAGTTTGTCTGTGAAGTTGGTACTTCTGAACAAGCTAAACAAGTGCAGAGCAATTATCAATGCCACAATACAGGTCGAACATGCGGTTCCTGGACACATCAAATGATATATGTGTAGATAAACTAGTGTATGTAACTGTACATGACTAGGCATTAAAACTCTCGAGTGATATTATTATGAAACCCGCTTTCGGCTCGTTCCATAAGCCCACTCTCGAGTTTTAAAGCCCTCCATTATGTACCAGTCACATAAACTATCTACTATTATTGCTTTATTTACTGCGAAGGGATCGCTTTAAGCCACGGTGAGCAAGCAGTGCATGCAGGGCCATATCTTTACAAGGGCCATTATCTAGAATTAGGATTAGAACTATCGCTGTATTTTTTCTACAAATAATAAACAAATAATACTCGTCAGACATAAGTTAACTCCTCACGCTGGAAATATTTGGGATTTAATAAGAATAAAAACTCCTCAAGTCAGTGCCCTATGTTGAAAACCTCTTCCTTTTACTGCATGAAATATTCAGTGAGATTCACCTCATCACTTACTGTTACCGTCCAGCATTCGAGCATAAGTATGGTCTCAAGTTAAAAAAAACAGGTGTTCTTTTTAAATGTGACTATTATAACCTAGAATACTTTTCTGTTTCATCCTGTTTACCTATTGGGACCGATTCCAGAGACTCCATCAATAATCATGTAAATCATAATTAATACCTTGGACACTATTTACACACATTGATCTAGCCCCAAACTAGGATTCCCTGTATCTTGGGTACCAGACAACGACACACATACTTATATAGGTAAATATTATACTTAGATAGATAAACAACCATGGCTAGGGTATAAACATCCGTTCTCATCAAACAAATATTTGCCCCCACCGGGACTCGAACCCGGGACCCTTGGCTTCATAGGCAGGGTCACTGCCGACTCCGTCATTCGGGTCGTCATCATAACCAAATTGGTTTGAACCTGGCAACCTGTCAAGCAAGAGCTGTCATCAGGATTTAAACTGTTAGTTTGCGTAGTTCGCGGCTTTGTTGTTAAGTTTAGTTAGATTCTTTCCATGATGCCTTTTAGAAGATCATCAACTTTTATGTACAGGTCGCGCCAAGTGTCTCTATGTCTACATCTACGGTGATAGAGAGACAGAGGTTACCCTCACCTAAGAGATAGGTGGCTGCTCGCTCAAGGCGGGGCCTGGTTGCTACCATAACCATTTCACGAACACGAGAAGGGAGGTTGAATTATGACGTGCGAGCGCGGAGGCGTCACAGAGTAATATAGCGGCGCCATAACGCGTCACGTTGACGGCGGAAATGCGAGCTTGCGATGTGTATTTATTTTTCGGTTTTTCACGAACTCTGTCTATATTCGTACCTTTTCTCATATGGGGTCGAAGACGCAAACCCGCGTCGACGGTTGGCTAGTAGATCAACACGCCATTTTTAATTATGTCTCACAGGTAGGCTATTCCTGTCTTCTCTCTCTTTGTTTTGTTTTGGCAGATACATTGTTTCTGACCACACAGAAAGGATACCCTGTGTCGTGGGAACCAGAAACAGCAACATCACACACATATAAACATAGATCTGAGCATATTTATTATTTTATCCTCGGCCGGGGATCGAAATCGCGACATCTCGCATGGTACGCAGAGCCACAACGGTATCGCCACAGAGGAGGTCGTCTTTGCCATATCCTATCCATTACCCTAAAAACTCAACGTGTGGTCAATAGCTTAACAATACTCGTGAGAGAGAACCATGAGACGCTCCCGTGCAGTAGAACCCAATGTGAGGACCGTATTTGCACGTCGCCGTAGCCCTGCTTTTGCCTTTACACCCCTATTCACTTACTCTCGCCCACTCACACACTCCCGTTCACTCACTCACTCACACTCACTCACTTACATTCAAGCACAAGCAATGTATTCACTCGATCATCATATATTTCATGTCTATTGTATATCTGGCTATCTATAAATATTTATCTATATGTATCTTTATTAATATTATGTATAGTTGAGAGGTACTGCACGGTTATCAAATGGTTCCGACGAAAAAACAGCGCTACAGCTCTGCTGTAGCATGACATGCTGAGTTGGAGCCATTTCACTAACGAAACATGCGTAAATCATCATATATTATATTCTCTTCTATGTACCTATCTTTTGTCTTCCATAGATTCCTGTCACTTTCCTGCCATAGAAACTTTCCTGTTTGTGTACTTGTGTGTTTTGTTGTGAATAAACGTATTTTAAGCGTAAATTATTCCATTGGCTTCTGCAAAACTGTTATTACCTACCTACTCTGTTGACGAATTTATTACTTAACTTTAATCTTACCTTGGCTTTTGTTTTTTTATGTTTAAATGACGAGAGACCTCAAAAATTTCATGCTACAATTTAATAACTCACTAAGGCGTTCTATTTGTATAATGATATGCTATAAGAACCTTTTTATCCTTGTCTTTGCAAATAAATTTCTTATATTTATTTCTTATACACACATGTCTTAACTGTAATTATTATTTACCATAACCTTACTTAAAATAAACCGCCAGGCCCTAGTAGTGAATAATCCTTTCCTATCGGCAAAACTCGGAACAACGATAACACCCGAATGGTGCCGATGTGTCTATGAATTACTGTATTATTAAATTACCTGTAGGTATCAAATAAATCGCATGCTTTATTTATCAATGTCAAATGTCAAATTGCCCGTTTGACGTATATTACACTGAGATGTTAAAACCACCACGATTCTATCATATAAAGAATTCGTTAGGTAAACAAAAATATAACTAGTTACTGAGGACATTTTATTTCAATAAAACGCACTGATAAAAACCAAATTCCGGTTGGGATGTTCTAATGATTCTATAAGGATTGGAACCCCAAAAGTCTAACTATAAGTCGAAACTACAGTAGGATTTTGTAGACCTTTTTTATAACAATAAATTTTTGTAATTAATTAAAAATACTATGACATAACAAAAAAGACACCTCAACATAAAACAAAACAAACCAGCAGAGAAATTAATATAAATAAATATGATTTTCTGATTGGATGAACGACTTCGATTATGACAGCGGGATAAGAGGAGGAGGAGCGGGGTGGACAGTGTGATGCGAAACAATACTTCCAACTTCCATATCACAGTCAGAATCAGAACTATTTTCTGGTGTATCATCGTCAGAGTTTTCATGAACGGTGATTACAAAACTAGCCATATAATTTTCCAACTCAGGTTCGTGTTTTCGGTACTCGTTTTCGCATTTGATGGCGTGGTCACATACTTTGGCCCAAACATCGGAATCAATCATATTAACCTTTTCCTGTACCAATTGTTTCACAGTAGTCATATTCATACTGATGTTTCTTTTGGATACGTATCCCTTTATTTGAGACCATATGTTTTCAATCGGATTGAAATCAGGATGATATGGTGGCAATCTTAGTACGCTGTGTCCATATTCGTTCATAAGTTTATCTATAGAGTATTCTACAAAGTCTTGGTTGTACTTGCAAATAATTTCATATATTTCAAGTTTTGTTAATGACGGATCAATCGGAACGTTATGTTTGGATAGCCAATCAATCATGTCTTGCTTCCTGGTATTTGAATTAGGAGGTTTTTCTACGTACTTATTATGATATGCAGCATTATCTACTACTAGTACCGAATGTGGAGCTAAGTTTGGAATGAGTTGATTACGAAGCTATTTTTCATAGTTTTCATTGTTCATCGCGTTGTGATAGTCACCTGTTTTATCAGTAGACTGATACATTAACAATGCCCCAGGTATAAACCCCTTTCTACTACCAGCGTGCACTATTATAAGACGTTGTCCTTTAGAAATTAACTGTTTCACTCCGTTTTCTGACGAGTCAGCCCAGCTTTTACCTGCCAAATGTGAGGTATGGATGTATGTTTCATCCATATAAACAATCTCTCTCCCTTGCAATCTGTACTTTTTTATCGCGGCTAAAAACTTTACTCTTTTTAAACGAACATCATCTTTCTCGATAAGTAATTTTCTGTTGTTTTCAACTTTTTTATACCGAAATCCCATTTTTCTAAGAATTTTTCTTAGCGTAAAGTCACATCCCTTAAAATTTATGGCTTCGGATAACTTGGACTTCAGGGCTTTCATTGTAGGTACTTGTTTGTATATCAAATGGAAATTATACACTAATCGGCGTATAACGTTTTAGTCAAAATCGTCAAGACCTAGACAAAATAATTTATTTGGTCTACCCAACTTTGCCGACTTCGGACTATTGGAGGTGGATTGATTTATATATTCTTTTTGCAATATTTTATTTACTGTTCGTTGAGAAATTCCACTGGCCTCCGAAACTCGTTTTTGGACTTTAAAAAAGTAAGCAGTATAGTTGGTATGTTTGAATTTATCATTTTCAGTTAAGAAATATAAATAAATATTGAAAATAACTTCGCAGGCTTGCCGATCTAAACGTTTCCCTTTTCTTAGTGCTTTCGGCATGTCTGTTATAAATTGTTAATGTGGATCGAATAAAATCAATGTTTATTATTTACAAAAATGACAGACAAGAGTGAAATGTAAAGTCAAAAATAAATAAATATAGGTGGCCTGCATTAATACACGAGTCCATGAAGTTTATCACAAAATCTAACATAAATATCAACAAAATATTTCTGTGGTATTAACTACTCTATATAGATACTTCCTCTTGCAATGCGACCGTTCCCTACGTTGTCTCGATGGGTGCTGAGTGCGGTGAAGTAGTAAGACAAAAACGAACATTTCCGAGAAAATACGAAAGGAAAGGATTATTCACTACATCTGTACCTTGTTTGAGATCCGCCATTTATTCTCCAGACATTGTATTTAATATCTAAACATCTATTTCTTTGTGTTTCCCCACACTTACTTCTACTTCGAAGGAAACAAAGAATTTTTTACTTATATCAAATCATAAAAAAACAGTCAGCATCACTCCAACTCCATAAACCTCCATCAACAAAGGCTAAATACCTTCTAAACCCGATAGCATCGGAAGAGAAAAAGTCAAGTTGTCCAGTCCAATTACCGAGCAACAATGCTGGCGGGTACCCGCGGTTACCGGGGCGCTATCTCGCGGACATCGCGCCGTCATCACGCTATGCTACTGGGTGGTATAGTGCCGATCAGTCTCAAATCTTTGAAGGTACCTGCTACCTATATACAGGTGACTTTTAATTAGCTGACCAAATTGCAGGGTTCTTTCAGGTACAGACCTCCGAGGGATGAAAAAGGCCATGGAAATTTTGGAATATTTAAGAAAATCATGGAGGAAGCCCTCACTAAACTATGTAATCATAGATAAAAGTTAATTATTTGTGGCGATCTTAATGTAGATTAATAATTAATAACTCTGTTAAAATCATTTAATTTATATCAGGTATTTCTAGACCGACTAGAATTATATTTACCAGCCAAACTTGCTTAGATAACGTTTTTTGTGACTATTGTAATTACTATGACTATGTGTAATTAACTGCTACCCTCCGATCATAGCTTTCAAACAGTTTCATTTCCAATAGCTTTTAAAATAAGACTGATCCATCATTTTATAGGCCTATTACATCCCATAGACTGGAGACGTATATGAAAAACTTAGGTATAAATTTGCCAGTACCGGATTTTAATGAACAGAACCCGAAAAAAAACTATTATGACTTCTTCAACATTATCCAAACAGACTTCGATAAAGTTTTTAAGTTAAATAAAGTCGGTGCCAACAACGGTAAATCTAAATTTAAGAAAGAAAGAAAAAAACATTTTCTTCATAAACATGAACTTACAATAAAAAGTAAAAAATAATAATTAAAGGATGTAGTTTAAGAGTTTATTTAATTATTATTTTTTAATTAAAGGATGTAGTGTAAGAGGCATAAACTACATCCTTAATTTTTATTTTTTTACTTTTTATTGAAAGTTTATGTTTATGACAAATAAATTTCTTTTCTTTCTTTTGTCATAAATTATGACAAAATGGCCTGAGCTCAGCATGTGTTACGTTACGTGTAGCAACTACAAATAATGCTGGTTTTCAGCTCACACCAGTTTACAAAACAAAGAACTTAAAACTAAGCAACGAAAAACATAAATCTAAACTGTAAAGCCCACAGAGTAAGTAAGTAAAGAGTTTCGTTTATCTGAGGTACAACCATGTAAATTCAAAAGACACGTCAATTCAAAAACTATTCAACAACTCTATGCAGGGGGACAGGCAATGTGGATAATAAATAAATGTTGATGTATATAAGTGTAGATAATGAAAATACTTTACCTTAGGTCTTTTGAAAGATGGTCTGTAACGACGTAACGTTGTCGACCTTCTAATGTTAGAACTGAACAGTTACTTAATCGTTTTCAGTCAAAAATTCAAAAGTTAATAGCTTATTATGCCAATATAATTCAAATTTACTATTTACAATCACTCAATACCCCAAGAAGTCGATGAATAAGGACCATATCGGGGGCTGCGAAGCAAAACCCGTTAAGTGCACTTTAGGTCAAAATTGAGTTATCGAAATTTTCGTGATGTACTCTTCACGCTCTTTCTGGTGGTAAAACCCGTTATTCAATAGCTGCATTGGATCGAATTTGGCACAATTCCAAAACCCAATAAAAACATAAACTTCACAGAATTATCTCTACTAAAATCCTTTAAGTCAAGTTACAGTAGACGTTAAGAGAAAAATGTGATATGCATTTCGGACTATAATCAGTTAAGTAGATTTGTATGTATTTAGTTCAAAATATTTAGTTCGTTTTATATCTTAAGTTTTGTGCCAATAACATTTAATAATTGTTAACTGCTTTTGGCACAAAGTAATAAGGTAAGTAAATATTGCTTAGTGGTAAATCCCTTTAAAACAAGTTACTCGCTTTTACCACGAAGTCATTTTAAATAAACTAAAGTTAAATAGTTTTAAATGGTTTTACCTGAACCAATAAGTATAATTTTCCAGCCATGATTTAGAGCAAAAACCCAATAACGCGAGGTATACGATTTTGCCGCAAAGTTTTGCCGCGAGCGTGTCGCGTCGCGTCAGTTCCTGTTCGGCTCCGGCGCAGAGAAGGTTTTTGTTTTAGTTTTTGAGAGTGAAGTGAAGTGAAGAGTGAGTGTTCTAAAAACTATTCTATTTCCACCTAATGAAAAATGAATGATGGGGAAGAAAGCCAGAAAACTAGTGAAATTAGCATGCGGTGATAAAGATTCAGGTAAGTAAAGTTTTTATAGCCTAACATTATTTTCGTTCTTGCTTTTCAACTAACAAAGTAGATAATAATTATACCTTACTATTTAAATAGCAAATAGGTGGTTCATGATTTTCGTAACTCATAAAGACACCATTACCCATTTGAAATCGGCGATTTCTTTAATTTTAACTAAGCTTTTAACGAATTTTGTTCAACGGTTACCTAAATGTTTGGAGGTAAAACCCAATAACGGGGGTTATGTGAAAATAGGTAGAAAACGTAGAAGACTTAAATTTTCAACAGATTTGTATTGTTGTTGTTGTAATTATTATTGTTGTTGTTGTATTTTTGTTGTTGTTGTTGCTTGTATTTTTTGTTGTTATGTATTTTTCTAATTAAGTACCTACGTAGATAAACCTTACAGCTGGCTGGGAGAATTTAGGTACTCCTCTCAAAATAGAAAGTGTGTAAGCTTTGTAGGTAGGTATGCGTTACCTATATTTCTAATTTCTTTTACCAGGTTGCAGTAAACAAGCAGATGAACTGCGCGATGGTGATGAATTTCAAATAACACAAGTGGCTGCGGGCCCTATTGCTGAAGACCTCGGAATAACGACCAAAACCGAAGACATTATAGGTACCTATTTACTAAGGGACGTCTGGTATACATCTGGTGATACTATAGACCTCCATGTTATCTATTTATGATACCTATACCTATTTTAAATGTTCAATTGATTTCTTTTACCAGGTCGCAGTAGGCAAGCAGATGACCTGCGCAATAATGATGAACTTCAATTGTCATAAACAGCTGCGGGCCCTATTGCTGAAGATCTCATAACATCAGTCAAAACCACTGACCATTTCGAAGCCTTTATAGGTAACCTTATTATTTGTTTTGATTAAAATGTTACTTTCAAGCATATCAGTATAATTAATACCATCATTTCATCCATCTCAGTAATATCGTCCGGCCGGCAACTGGTGGTACTGATAGTGGATCTCTCAGTCTCAGCGGTACATTTGGAGACAGGTTCAGCAGGCAACTTTTTCCATGAAAACCGTTATAGGATCATACTTAAAATCCACGCAGTTGAATTTGTATAGCATTTACTAGTTCAAAATGTATATTTCCAGATGCCAGAAGACAAGCAGATGACCTGAACGATCTCGAAGAGTTTGGAAATCGTAATGCCACGTTAACTTCTCAAACTACCACTACTCCTCAAGATCTTGAAACTTCTTCAGATTTAGATGCAGAACAAATTAAAATTGTTGACCATATTAAGGACGTAATAGGGGACTTAGAATCGTACTTTGCTGAACCCTCTACAAGTAAAGATAACCTAAGAGACTCTATTCACTTGTTTGGTAGTGACTATTCAGATTTAGATCCAGATTATATTCCAAACTCAGATGACTCGGAAAGTTCGGTCAGCTTACTCCGTCGGCGGCGCCAACTTCCACCTGTCTTGATAGCAGAAAGCCCAGATATAGACGTAGAAAGAAGGCGTGATAATTTGCAAAACATCGACGATGGCCCAGAGGGATATGTAATGCTTTTACTTGAGAGTGTATTGCAAAATGTATGGTTGTCGGTAAAGCCAACTAAAAGACGCAAAAAAGCCATGCCATTGGAATGGAAAAGGAACATGAGCCGCAAAAGAAAAATTGACGGCCTCCCTTATGTAACAAAGGGTAAAATGCGCCCTGCAAAAGTACCGAAGCCTACGCAATGCGGAAATTGTAAATTCAAATGCACTGATCATTTTTCAGAAGAAGATAGAAATGTTCTATGCAGAAACTACTGGAATATGGATTTCGTAGCAAAAAAGAATTATATTCTATCTTTGGTCAAAATCCAACCAATACAAACTCGTAGTTTGAAAAGAAAATCCGATAAGAAACAACGCAGTTTTAGCAAGAAATGTTATTTCAAGAAGGATGGTTCTGAAATACAGGTTTGCCAGAATTATTTTTGTGCTACCTTGTGCATCTCTGTTGACGTTGTTTGCGATGCTACATCCAAAAGCGACTGTTTAGGAGTCTACACAGGAAACGATCAACGTGGGAAGAAAGAACCTGGCAATAAAATACTGGAAAGCGACGTAGCATTAGTACGACATCACATTGAGTCTTTCCCTGTGATGGAATCTCATTACTGCCGTAAAGATACCAAGAAAAAATATTTGGCTCCAGATGTCAAGTCAGTTACTCATATGCATTCCTTATACGAGAAACTTTGTGCCGAAACGCAGCGAGAACCCATCAAAGAATCGAAGTATTTTTTGCGAGGAATACAATATCGGGTTTTTCCATCCTAAAAACGATTTGTGTATGGTGTGTACAAGATACAACAATGGCGGATGATCAAACTAAAATGATTTTGGAAAATGAACATCAAAATCATTTACGTCGAAAGACCATTAGTCTAGCGGCTAAAGCTGCTGACAAGGAAAGAGCAAATTCTGAAAAAACGTTTATGTCAATTACGGTTGACTTACAAGCTGTTATGCAAATACCCAGTGGAGGCGAAAGTATTCTCTATTATCTGAGGAAATTGGTTCTTTTGAATTACACCGTCTATGAAGCGCGGTTGCCAAATAAAGCCTATTGTCTATGTTGGTCTGAAATCAACGGGAAAAAGGGAAGCTGTGAGATTGGTACTTGTTTACTACATTACCTTTCACATGAAATCCCAAAAGAAGTGAAGCACCTTACTATCTTTTCTGATACATGTGGCGGTCAGAACCGCAATCAATACATAGCTGCACTTTTGCTCTGGGCCATCAATGCCCACATTGATCACATTGATATCATTGAACAAAAGTTCCTTGAAAGCGGCCAAACTCACATGGAAGTGGACTCCATGCATGCCAGCATTGAAAACGCATCTTAAAACGTTTCAATTAACTGTGTGTCGGATTGGAAAAATATTTTCAAACTGGCTAGAAAGAAAAAAGTGAAGACTGTCAATGATATCAAGTATTGTATAGACCCATACAAGGTAAAAGAATTCAAGCATGATGAGATGCTTGATTTGAAAAAGCTTGCTCAGCAGCTAATAAAAAACAGAGAGAAAGATAATTTACAAGAAAAGGTGAACTGGCTGAAAATAAATAGACTGAAGTATGTGAAGGGCGAAAAAACTAAAATCTTTTTCAACTACGACTTGTCCGACGAGTTTCGATTTATACAGGTGTCAAATCTACAAGGAATGCCAAAAACTCCTACCACCAGATCAAGAAAATGTTCAACCATTCTGGAAAACGATCATGAATATCCCCAAGTTATTCCACACCTATACAACGAGACGCTGCCAATAACAGAAGCAAAAAAAAGGATTTAATTACTATGTGTAAAAAGGCGATCATTCCAGATAAACTGCATCCCAGGATTCATTCCCTTAAAACAGTTACATCCAAAGCAACAGAAGATTCCGATTAGTTAACTTAAGAAACTATTATTTTATATGTTAAATTAGCTGATAATTCTCTCAATAAAACACCTTATATGTAAAAATCGAGTTTTTATTTAATGATTAAACCCAATAAGTCGGTCTCCCTTTTATTTTTTAGATAAATAATAGGCTTAGAAAATCTCAGTATCATCAAGTTGTGGTTTTTCTTAGTCCTTAATATATTTAGCATAAATGTAAAACACCACTAACACGATAGGATTTCCTGGTAAGACTTTAAGACCATTTGTTTTGATTAAAAACTTTAACCTCGATTATCTCAGTTCCATGTTTTGCTCACTTACCGGGTATTGCCTCGCAGCCCTCGATATGGTTATTCAGTAATCATAGTTAAATCCGTAAATGGCCCGTATCAAGTCTCTGTTAGTTTAGAAATAAATAAATTCTAAGAACAATAAATATTGTTTGTTGTAGAACACTACGTCGTTGCAAGGTTACGTCAGCTAACGAGCATGTATATATTTTCTTTTAAATCTCTAGGGATGTTCCCCAAAAAAATCGAAAGAAAGAGGGTTAGTAAGCTAATTGTAAAAAAAGTAAGTTGAATTGACGGGATGACTAATTGTGCAGGAATGTTTTACCATATCAGATATTAAATTAATTCTGTACAAATCTCTACGAAATAAAACAATAATAATAATAAATAATATTAAGTAATTTTTATCATCATAATCCTCATCAATCAGCCTACATCTACCCACTGCAGGGTACAATAAAGAGGCCCCCATGGTTAGCTCAGACAGGGCAGAGCTGGAGATGACTGCAGATCGGACAAAGATGAAAGCTATACTGTGAGTCCTACTCCTATACCCCTGCCAAGGGGTGTCAGGACGAAAGAAGAAGAATGATGTTGCATTTTGAGGCTTTAAAACTTTGTGGAATTATCCATCATACAGATAACATGGCATATATATCCTCCTTTATCCCAAGAGCATTATCATGGCCTCATTCTTGTTTTGAAATCTTGTCATCTTGATCACCACTGCTTTTGTCGTAGTGCGAAGTGACTTGTTGTATTTGTTGTGATCTCTGATAATATCTCCTGATCGCGGCTTCTCTCATTGGATTGATCTTACTCTTTGTAATTCTCTTCTGACCCGGCTTTTATTAACGGACTTATTGATGTTAGGTATCTACTCTGACGAGGCAGGCTATAATTTTGGTTTTCGATTGCCCAACGAATTATTCTGTTGTTCTTGTACATTATCATGTCGATGTCGAAACAAACAAAAATTATCAACGTTCAAGCTCGGGAGCAGCTAGTAAACTTATATCATTACTTTCACAATGAAAAAGATGGCGGGCCTCTGTTAATAAGACCTAGAGATCGCGTTGCTGCAGCTCTTGGCATAAACAAAAACAAAGTTTCCCGAATAATTCCAGAAAAAATCGGGAAAGCGGGCCTCGAAGACAATGCCCTAAAAACGCCAAATTCTAAAAAGAGACAAAAATAATCGTTGGCATTGATAGTTTTGATGCGGAAGCAATAAGAAAACATTTTTTGGATACTACTCTAGAAAATAATATCCTTTTTTTGTAATCTTTTATTTTATTGACACTTTATTGACATTGATTTAGTACACAATATGACTATGTCACCTTCGTATAGGCTACAATTTTAATCTAAATCTAATTAGCTTACTTAACATAAACTTAACAATTATTTCTAGCACGCATTCCAAATATAACTAATTTGTATAACCTTCGCGCATCGTCTGACGTAAAGTAAGATAATGCAACATTACAGGCACTAATAACAGAAAACAGAAAATTATTATAAATTTGGCTTCTTTGAGATTCCGTTCTAACACATTCCAGCAGCACATATTCAATAACGTCACACTCCGAACAGTTTGGAGAACCTACCTTACGCATCAAGTGTGCAAATCTATTAAGTGGAAGATGTCCCGAACGGGTTCTCATTGCAGTAACAACTTCGAATCTAGTCATGTTTGTATTATCAAACCAAGGCCGTCGTAATAGTTCACTCTGTACAGTTCGATACCAGATTCCTTTGTCTAGACTATTTTTTTCAAAAATATCCTTCCAAAGACCAAGACCATCATTTTTAACATCATTCACTAAATCTATGTAAGAAGAAATGGAATGTGAAACTAAAGCGACTAACATTCTTACGGCAATGAACAAAGTAAAAGATTGGGATAATGTCGTGTTTCTGGATGAAATATGGTTAAATGCATACCATACGGTTTCACATACATAGACCGATGATTCAGCGGCCTTCACAACAAAAGTCCCATCAGGGAAAGGTGCCCGCCGTATTGTTTGTCACGCAGGCTTAGATCAAGGCTTCATTCCTGACAGCCTCCTCGCATTTGCTTAAAAAAAACAGGCGATTACCATGAGGAAATAAACTTTAATGTATTTAAAGAATGGTTCGAGAAAATGCTATTCATGCTTGAGAATCCATCTACAATCATTATGGATAATGCATCGTATCATTTGGTATAAGCGGACAAACCACCCACTCAGTCAAGCAATAAAGAAGACATTGTCTCTTGGCTGAACAGAAATGGTGTGTGTGCCAGTGCTGGTTTACTAAAATCAGAACTACTCAGTTCAGTCAAAGCTAATAAGCCATGCAAACCAAGATATATAAATAACGAATTAGCCCAGGAGTACTAAGATATACGAAGTTATAAGATTGCCGCCCTACCACTTCTAATATAATGCCATAGAGCTTATTTGGGTTTATATAAAGGGCCATGCAGCTCGACACAATACGCATCCACCATTTGGTACGGCGAAAATGATGAGATTGCTAGAAGCTGCGTCTGCAGGAGTAACGGTAGATGACTGGAAGAAGAAGGTCGTGGAGAAAACGAAGTCAATTATACAACAAGATTTCAAACGAGATATACACGTAGACAATATACAAAACCAGATAATAATATCTCTTAGTGCGGACAGCAGCGATGACGACGACAGCAGTAGTTCATTTTGATGCTATTTATTGATGAATTAAGAAGTGCATTTTACTTGTAAGGACTAATACATTTTTCTGATAGACAAACACACAAATATGTCGGTTTTTATGTCTAAGATTGCCTGTCGGTCGCCATACATTTCATACGTTAGATAGGTTATTTGACGTTTATTTTGATTAGTCACGACAAAAACTAAATAAGACACAATCGATTCTCGGATGTTTGAAGTCCGTATCTATTTATTCAGTTTAATCGATGATTTTAAGAAAGTCGTCTCACTAGCAGAGACCTGTCGAAAGACCTACGGTAAAGTGTTTTCACTATAGTGTAGTAAAGGTGGTGGTGGTGGTGTACATCAGGGTGTTATGACTCAAGAGATTGTTCCTTACGATGTTAACCATTACCGTTACAACTTCATCAACTTATCTCGCAAACAAACTCAGGATAAACTTTAATAATAAACTATGTCCTACCTTAAAAGGCGAAGCTTGCTCATCAAGTAGTAAACTTCTCGATCGAGCAACTTAAAATCTGCAGATGTGGCAATCAGCAATCGATTGGCAAATAGAGCATCTGTTATCCGAAACTCGGGTACCTACCTACCCGAAACCCGAGTTGTGCCTAATTGCCCAACTTAGTCGCAAGTTGCCAACAATAATATTGGGGTTACAGTAATAACTATTTATGTTACTGGTTAATGACGTCGCTTCTGGCTGCTGGTCATGTTTTGGTTCGGTTGAGAATTTAATGGGAGTAAATATTATGCAATTCGTTAGGTACCCATTTTGCATATAATATCCACATTGCATTTTAATACCGTTTCGTCTATTGTGATTGAGACGTCCGGGGAACCTAACCTAATCTAACAAAACCCCGTCCGAGGAGGTTGATTTTTCTACAGTTCCGCACCCAAAGGGTGCCAACCGGGACCCTGTTACTAAGCCTCCGCTGTCCGTCCGTCTGTCCATCCGTCTGTTGACAGGCTGTATCTCATGAACCGTGATAGTAAGACAGTTTGTATTTCTGTTGCCGCCATAACAACAAATACTAAAAAAGGGCTCCCATACAACAATTATTTCAATACTACATACAAACTTATGAATGCACCTGGTAACGTACATGGAGTGTGAAAGTAGCAGCACCAATAACTTTGTAAACAACATTTTGCAATGTAAAATCCAAACTATTTACTTCACACCATCCCTACCATTGTACGGTGGTACGGAACCCTTCGTGCGCGAGTTCGACTCGCACATGACCGGTTTTATTAATTTATTATTACCTACCTTTCTAAATATGTGTTTGGGGTCAAGGTGCGAGTCCTTCCTGACAAAAAATCCAAGTTACTTTGTAACCCCGTCACAAATCCGAACCGTCAAAACCTTTCAATCACTCTCAACGCTTTAAAATTATAACAATAATTGACTTTAATTTTTCAGTTTACAAGCCTCTCGGCAAGGGCGGGCAAAAATATATATATAAAAAAATAATTCTGGACACAGAAATTCCCTTGGTTGAAAAGTGTTTGGCAAATAATATGTAGGGTCGCCCTAGGGACGTGTGCTGGGTTCACAATAACGATTTTGTTATAGTTTGACTTGTATACTGATTGATTCTGAAGCTCAATAGCGGTGGGGATTAGAATGGCCGGGTGCCTGTGGCGTCTGAATCTGAGAGTGTATTCAAGAATTGTTACTAATTGCTACCTATCGTTAAAAATACTCCATTTCCTTTAAGGGTTGGCAGAGACACGGCACCCTGTAATTATACAATACTTTGCGTGACATTCGGATATTGATCTAGGCCTAGTCACAGATTCTCAGTTGCAGAAATGACAACCTTAAACTATGGACTACTACAGGGTAGCATTTTAGGACCTATTTTATTTCTTGTCTACATTAACGATTTTATTTCCAGTCTTCCACCCTCTAGTTCGGTTGAAATAATATGTTATGCGAAACTGCAAAACAACAACAAAATCATGGAATGAAACAATCTCAGACACTATTAAAGGACTTTCGGGGATCTCTAACTGGCTATCAAAAATCGGCTCACACACAAAAATAACACAAAATACCTTTGTCTCAATAAAACCATCGCAACACAACCATACTGAAAAATCATATATGCCGCAAATTGCACTTGTGACACCTTTCAAGCAGGCATCACGATAGATGATAAACTTAATTTCCACAAACACCTAACCTCACTATCAGAAACAGCCAGAAAACTGATTCACATTATGAAAGTACTTCGGAATGGTACTGACAAAGATACTCTGAGACTGGTCTACATATCTTTATGATGTCAATCAAGGCTCAAGCCAATCTCACCACTACCCGTGCTAATAACTTTTACGGCGAGTAGAAGACTGCCTATTTGATTTCGAGACTGATAAATAGCTTACCCAGTGCCCACAGGTCTCAAACATTCCATAAATCATAATAACCTAAAATGGCGACTTAAGAAACATTTCTCCCTTGCCATCCCTAACCCCTCTAATTGTTAAACATAGTTATACTTAATTTTTCTGTATGTAATATAATATAATATAATATAATATAATATAATATAATATAATATAATATAATATAATATAATATAATATAATATAATATAATATAATATAATATAATATAATATAATATAATATAATATAATATAATATAATATAATATAATATAATATAATATAATATAATATAATATAATATAATATAATATAATATAATATAATATAATATAATATAATATAATATAATATAATATAATATAATATAATATAATATAATATAATATAATATAATATAATATAATATAATATAATATAATATAATATAATATAATATAATATAATATAATATAATATAATATAATATAATATAATATAATATAATATAATATAATATAATATAATATAATGTTATATAATATAATATAATACTTGCTAGTTAGTAATCTAGTCTAATATTGTAACTACCTTCTTGTATTATCTGCGTCTCATACCACAAGCACAAATCTACGTGGTTTTTGTGGTTCTAAGTCAATCATGCTGATAATAAATAAATAAATAAAAAATAAATTACAGTACTGATTTATTTTTTATAGTTAATGTGCTGCTGGGGAGGATCGTATTAATTGCACACGTTAAACTTGGAGAGGACCCAGCGTTAAGTTCATTTATAAAAACCAGTCAGATACCCTACCAGAACCCCTTTTTATGACAGTAGTATTATTTACGAGAACAATTTAAATGACCACCAAAATATTTTTTTCCTACCCAAAATCTGTAAATGATCACCAAATTTTTCAGGAAAAAATCAGGGCAAAATACTGCGGTAACTTAGGTGAAGGGTAAAGGGGGTGAGCAAAGCGAAGCCCCTTTTATCCTTCGTGTTAGGTTGAACATGTAAGAACAACAAAAAATAATTAAAACATAAACTTAAAAACACAAAACGTAAAAAGAAGTTTGGTGCTCATTTATCCAAACACAATTTGGTGATCGTTTACTAATTCTGGCGGTCGTTTCGAATTTATTGGTAGTAAAATAGGTGCGTTTTTGGTGATCGTTTAAACATAAGTCATTATTTACCCTCAAAGTAGCGTAAGACCAACACCGCATCATCTTTAACTCACCTGAATACAATGACTTACTAAATCAAGGCGTTTTCCGGACGAAACGTAAGGTAGGACCGCCTTCGCCCATTGTTTCCCCCTTTTCTTGCACCTGTTGATGAAGCGATGGAGTATACATAAAACACAGTGAATTTCTTGTTGTAATAATATATTTCGGGGTGAATGCTTACTGCCTACCTATTGTTATTGCTAATACATTAAAACTTATGAGGTATGTGCTGCCACTTTCATTTACAATAGAACCGCTAAAACATGTGACTTATAGTTGTCCACAGTAAGAGAAGCGTAACGAAAAATGTCCAGCTGGCTTCAAGAACAAGATTATGATGATACCGAAAAGATCATAGGATTCTATGGCTACTGTTAAACTTATTCATTTATTTATTTTTATGTGATACTTATTTCATTTTAGCTAGTATGGTATATTTGTGTACCTTTTAATTTTATTATACTTAAATATCAATCTATGTTTTTGCTACATTGTGTTAACTTTTTGCAATTCTAAATAGCTTTACGCTAGATACGAATTTTTAATTTTAAGTAAGATTAAGAAAGAAAAGGTCAACTTCAAATGTTAAATTGCCTACACAGGCCTAGCTTAGTGTGGCAGCCACTGAACAATCTTTTGTAAGACTGTATTTCTTTGGAAATAAATATATAATAAATAACTCAAAGTTTGTTTCCCTGTTAATAACTCAAACGCCCCTGTTAAAAAAAACAGTTTTAGAACAGTGCCGTGTTGAGTATCAAATTAAATGGTTTAATAGTAGTTTATGTGATGGAGGGCATTACATAATAATATCACTCGAGAGTTTTAATGACTAATTATGTACAGTTACACACACTAGTTTATCTACACACATATCATAAGCTCTCTTTAATGTGTTCAGGAACCGCATGTTCGACCGGCATGGTGGCATTGATAATTCCTTTGCACTTGTTTAGCTTGTTCAGTAGTACCAATTTCACAAACAAAGTAGGGGCGGCACGCAGGCGGGCGTCGGCGTTCGAAATTTGAATGTCATAATATGTAGAAAAATTACACATTATGGACATGTGTAATTTTTCAGATAAGAAATGAGTTTTTACCAAGTAGTTTAACATTATGCTGATCGTAACGTGCAGTTTTTGTACGCAGTAAAGAGGGTTTATGATATGTGTGTAGATAAAATTATAAATACAAATATTACTAGCTGTTTTGCACTGTTTTTTTTTTGCATTTAGTGGAATCGTCCGGTGGTTTTGACTCACACTCTTCAGAGTAGGGTTATAATAACTGATTGTCTTGTTTAAAGCTTATTTCTATAATACAGATTTATTGCCTCAAATTATCACTTAGAACATTTTCCCCGCAAAAGCAGCCTTCATATCACAAGAGTGATGTTTCACACGACGGCTGTTATGAATGCTGAAATATTACATCCGTAACAAAGGGCGGAAAAAATATACAGATGTATATCAAGAGAGAGAATGTAGAGTATTTTTGTATGTTGTTGAACAAACCAAATCCAATATAGCGTCCCGCCTTTTTCCGTACGAGATGGCAGAGGTACCGCCAGTTGTTCAATACACCAGGTTTCGTATCAGGGTACTAGCCCAGCGCCACAGCTGTAAGTAAGACTATGTTTAAGTTTTTTCATTGTATTGCCATGGCATTAGGTTCACAATTATCGATGCCTCGTAACGGGAATTGGTGCTGGAGCGGTTATGGTGATATGAAAAAAATGGGGTATTTTTCGAATCCATTTACTCCACTATAAAGTCATCCATGGTTTTTGGGTTGACGTTTATTGAGAATTTGATTAAGATTCTCACTGAAAGAAAACGCGACTAGATGAAATTTACTCGATAGAATTTAATTACGAAGAGTCCTCTAAATTGTTTTATTTTTTCCTATAATTCTGAAATACTAAGAAATTTCATTGGGGAATTGCATTCAAAATGAGGATATTATATATTCGTAAACTCTCCTTGAAAATCTTCTTGACAAAAAAGCGTAGTATATTTTAAAACAATTTTTATGTGGTTTGGCGCCACGTTAGTTTATTCTGAGTCGAGCGCATTGTTTACGCTTAATTTTCATTCTTATGTAGAAGTAATTAATGCTGTCACTTTAGTTTACATTAGAGTTCATTTTATATATTTTTTCTCGTATGACTTTAACAAAATGTCGGTCTTAAAGTTTTCGTGATATTAATTTGATTATACGTATATATTAATATCGTAACTGTGATATGATACTAGTACCGAGTGAACCCAAAGCTGCTTGCTAGTATCGAGCAAAAATGGGCCAAATACAAAGCACCCAGGCGAGCCCTGTCACATTTTACGAGTTCTCCAAGTAATTTTTCACAAGGGACCCTGACAACAGAGGGTTTTTTAAAAAAGGAATCCCTTTTTTCGGCCGTTTGGAGAATTGACGTACTTATTTTGATATGGTTTACTGCTGGCTTCTGACCTGACCCCTAAAGCCCATGTGTGTACACTTGTTGTTCTTATTGGTTTTGGGACCTCTAACCATAATGTAATTTACTTTAGCCAGGAGACACCACGAGCACGACGCAACTACTAGGTCGGGCCCTAAGTTTTGTCACATACAAGAAATGAAATAAATGACACAAAAATATCAGAAATACAAATATTTATAGATCAAACGAAAAGTTACAAAATAGAGATTTAAATGACATTTATTTAACTATTCAAAATGAACTCCCCTATTTTCGATACAAGTATTTAATCTGCGCGGCCCACAGATATCTCAACATAGGAGATAGGGCGTTCATTCTATTTTGTATGCAAACCGATTGTCTCAAGCTGAATTCACGCACGCAACGTATCATCAAATAAATACAACGAACACGCACACATAATAACCACTTACACATTGATCCCTAATCTCGTATTGGTAAACACAGGCAAAGCAGTTACGTGGCTGTATACGTGCGCATGAGGCGCACATTGTTTCATAAAGCACGCACACAGCGTCATGGACATTAAATTTATTTCCTGTCTCTCTCGCTAGTAGGTAACGCTAATGAGTATGAGAGAGACGGAATCTGGATGCGACTCAATAGCATTACTTCCTCGGAATATTTCTTTATTCGTGTTGTTTTATTGAAGATATATTGTATTTTCAGTATTTATCTCTGAAATGTTATACCCTTGTTATGGAAATTTGTCGAATCACTGCTATTTTCACATAGGACAACTGCACAGGCCGGCATTATAGAAAATAAAGCTAAGTGTTGTCAGTTTTCTGAGGCGATCGGCGCGTGCACTCGGGAATTCTCGCTGAGAGCAACTGAATGCACTGTATGCACACTGGGCATACAACGGTCAGCCGTTACGCGGCGGCTTGCCCTCTTTTTAATATTCAATGCTCTGTGGCGCGGCCAGTCATCGATGGAAGGATGGATGTCAATATTGACCACTGCTTTAATCAGGGATGCTTTGAGACATTCTAAATTGCAATGAGTTTTAGCGCAGACCTTCTCCTCTAGGGTCAAAACACAACATTGCCAAATACGCGACCAAATTACGGCGTGATTACGCCTGCAATGCTATGTCAATCACGTAAGGTTCAATTTAGGAACGAAAAATTCAGCCGCGGTACTTCTGCGCGTTTTCGGCCATGTTGTGTCGACACACTAAGCACTGTCTGACTGACTGGAGGAGGGCCAGTCTTCGTGTCTGATAAAGTCGATTCCACGGGAGGAGAGCCAATTTTGAGTGCTTTTTGCCTTATTACGTGGAGCATGTAACAATAATTTTCCTGGCCTAACTCTTGGTAGGGTGTGTGTGTGTAGGTTGGTTTGGCAAGATGTTGGAGAAAGCTGTCATGTAGTGAGCGCCAGTATCCCTCTATAAGAGAGGATACAATATTTATATTCTAACATAGCTTCTTCAGCATCCCGTACAATGTAGATTGTTTGGGTTAGAAAGAAATAGTCTCGTTACGGATATTGTTCAATTTGTAATGCAATGTAAGTCATAATCAGAAGGAAGCATATATTTCTTTGCGTTACAAGCAGAGTCCTGCTGGAATACCCAGTGTCAATTATGAATATGAATATGTCTGTTGTTGAACGTTGTCTGTGAAAGAGGATACACCTCAGTTGAGCCCGAATAGGAAACCCCAAGCCAAAACATGAATGACGAAGGATGTGCCCACGCCGAACACGTGGGATACGTCTGCTCGCTTTTTCACTGTTATTCGCATATACTCTATAATAATAATAATAATAATAATAATAATCGTTTATTTACAGAAATAAATGTACATTACAAGCTTGTTTAGCAGGGTAAACAAGGGATGTTTCGCTACTCCCTAAAATAGGGCGAAACCCTGTGTTTTAGGATAAGTTGCTGCTACTTCCCACAAGGATAAATGCCTCAGATTTAAATACTACATAGTGTATAAACAATGTGAAGTTTTAAATAAAAATATAACTTTCTATTTGTTTCATTCTATCATTCTGTTTGTTAAAGCTTTCCTCGACATCAACATTTTTTCTTCCGGAAAAATAATTTCACGGTATTTTTTTCCCGCGTATCGCTTTAGCATGACTCGGAATCTATCGAGACTGATCTTCAGTTGTCTTCTATTAATGTAAAGTAAAGTTTTTGTAGTTCTAAAAACCAACTTGAAAGTTTTGGAATATTTGTTAACATATTTTCGATCAAAGTGATAGTTTTTTTTTATAAAGACCTTAGAAGATAACTTTACTTTTACGAATTCCAAACGTTGCTTAGTCATTATATTTAGATTTACCGTTCCAGTCACTGACTTTCTTTAATTAAAAAAACTTTATAGAATTCTGTTTGAATAATGTTTAAAAAGTCTGACTAGATTTTGTTTGTGTTATGTTAATTAAAATCCAGTACTGGAAAATTTATACTTAAGTTTTTCGTGTACGTCTCTAGTGTATGGGATGTAATAAGCCTATAAAATGATAGATCTTATCCTTACTAGCAATTGGGAATGAAACTGTTTGACCACTGTGATCGGATGGTAAACAGTTAATTACATTTTCTTGTGAATGCACAGTCACAAAAAACGTTATATAAGCAAGTTGTTTGGTAAGTCTAAATCTGGTCGGCTCTAGAAATACATGACATTAATTAAATGATTTGAATAAAGTTATTAATCGTTGTTTCATTGTTGTTTCTACAAGCAAATCTACATTAAGATCGCTACAAATAATTACCTTTTTCCGTTATTACATAGTTTAGTGAGTCCATAATTTTCTCAAATATTTCGAAATTGCCATGGCCTTTTTCATCCCTCGGTGGCCTGTAGACACGAACAATAATATGGCTATCTAACTCAACACAGGATACCTCTATTTGTCTTTCAAAAATATTCGTATTTTAAACTTCCTTACCTTTTTTTATGCTTCGCGTTCTAAATTCAAAGTTTGAGGTATGTGACAAAACATATGGCCCGACCCATGTATATGAAACTATACCTGGTATTTTTTTAAATCACCCTAACACCTACTTTTAAGTTTTGATTTTAAAAGCATTTGTATATCTATCTGCCTTAGGTCAGTGACATTTTGTACAGTTGCTTTTTTGCGGTTCCGTACACGAAGGGAGCCAAACGGGACCCTATTACTAAGTGTCCGCTGTCCGTCCGCCTGTCCGTCACTGCGGGCTGTATCTCATGAACCGTAATTGGGAGAAAGTTAAAAAAATTACAGAAAATATATTTCCGCGCAGAGCTCTGTGGTCTTATGGTTTTTAAGCTTGCTCCTCACATAGGAGATGCAGGTTCGATTCCTGACCATGTACCAATGAGATAATGAATCTATCTTGAGTACAGTATCGGACGTTCACTGTTTCGGATGACATAAAGCTGTAGGTCCCGGGTACTATCGCTACGTGGTAGTGGTCGTAAAGCCCCTCCATCAACCCACACTGAGCCAGCGTGGTGGAGTATGGCTTAATCTTATTCGTACCCGGGTAAAGGCCTATGGCTCTCGTTGGAGAAATTAATGGACTACATTTATTTAACATATTTCTGTTGCCGTTTTGAACAAAACGCAATAAAAAAAAAGGAGGTTCCATACAAGAGACGTATTTTGGTTTTTCTATGATACGGAACCCTTCCTGTGTGGGTCCGCTCCACTTGTGCGATTTTCTTTCTTTCGAGTGTTGTAAAATCCTCTGTATTCTAGTTTATATCCTAAAATATTTTCTAATTGCGATATTTAGACACTCCCCGTGTTACCACAAAAACTTTCTAGCACATGATTACAAAAAAGTTAACACAAAACTGCGTTTAACGTTGTATTAGGGATAGACATGGCCTAAACTATGCAATCAATGAAAGCAACCGGGAAAGCTTGTTTAGTGAGTGTCTTGTCTGTCAATATGGCGGAATTATTGATCAACTGTTCTGCTGTATTGGTTTTATTTACAAAAAAGGGGTTTTTACTCCATTATGGTCCAAGTTTTGTCGTGAAGAAACTTTCATATCTCGACATCGAGAGGAAACCACAATAGTTGTGGGGATGGGCTAACCCCTTGCCATGCAAAATGGACATCTGATTATCTAAAAGTGGGAACAACTGTGCCTCTGCCACCCCGTATCGAAAAAGCGTCACGCTATGTATCGTCCAACGATGAAATATGTGGTAGACTACTGGGAGACATTCCTTTCATCCCACACTACTAAGCCGCACTACTGGTAGTGTCGTGAGACAGTCTACCGGTATTCCCATCCACCATAGAAACCAGACTAGGCGTAAGCATCAGCAACCTTGGGAGATGTTTCATCTGCATCAGAACTACTCAACTATCCATACTGGTCGGTCAACGAATTCGAGCTGGTGCAAGAGATAGGATGGCTAAATAGACAAGTTTGTGAAGGAGATAAGCTGGATTTTCACTATGGGATATAATTCAATATGTATTAAGGTGCAGATACAAGAAGCCAGTGGCGCTGGCGACAGTGAGACTGGCAGCCAGCACTGGTATCTTGTGAACCTAGCTAGACGGGCGCTCTATTCACCCCAGCACTCGCACCGATACAAGATTTTTACAAGGCCAGTACAAGGTTTTTACAAGGCAAACAACAAGCCATTGAGACTGGCAGCCAACACTCGCCTCGGGTAAACCCAGCTTAACATTTCAAGTAGGTAGTGAAATAAATATCGCTTGCAGTTCTATTTCTGGAAGACCGTTTAGCAGCACACTGTGTACGGGCACTTGTAGCACATTCTAAACGGGCTCAAAGAAAAATAACGACAAGCAATATTTATTTAACATCGCGGGATGTCACATATATTAGTTTATATCCCATAGTGAAAAGCTGGCTCTATTCACAGCCCCGCTCAATCCTCTGGAATGAAATTAAATAAAGGGGAGCAATATTAACACACCATTTTGATATCAACAGTTTGTATTTGTTTTTAAAATAAAAGTTTCATTCAAGGTTATTTCACAATTTCTTTAATAACTCCAATTCCATGATTATTTTTTCTCACTCAATAGTTTAGGTACGTTCGACCGGCCAACCCGCCCGACGGGAATTCAGTTAAGTAATTGTTATCTATGATTCAGTTATGCCGCTCGCTTCTCGCTTGGCTCGCAGTCGCCTCGCGCGCTAACCGCTCCTCTTATGAAAATTTCTGTGATTTAGTGATAATGACTTAAATACTTAACATTTTATGGTGTTTAAAGGATTCACAAATAAAATTCGATCCCTTTTTAATTGAATACCTTTTTGTTTATGACATCACATCACAAGAGGAGGGCAAAACACTTGGTTAGACGGGGTAACACCACTGTGTACAAGAGGAATGATACGGACATCCAGCGGGCATTGTCCGACGATATAATCAAGTAAACTTCTTTCCGCATGCGGTTGGCACAGAACCTTGGAGACTGCCGCTATGGAAGAGACTTGACTCACCAACCGAGAAGCCTATGCCCAGAAGTGGGTTGATGATCGCGAAAATTGGGTGTTGTTTTGATGCTCGTCATCACGGTAAGTGCAGGGCAGGTGGTGTGTTTTTTTGAAGTAAAACTTCTTTACGCACGCTTGACTTGGGGAGTAAGTTTTTTGTATTTTTGTTACGTGATTACTTCGTCAATTCTAAACCGATTTTGAGTATTCTCTTTTTGATTGGTAGGCCATACTTCTGAAGTGGTCCCATATACATTTTATCAAAATTGATTAAGCACTTTTTGAAAAAGTCAACGAATACAAAACATATATACACAGATGATGTGTTGGTTTGTGGTTCCGTGCAGCAATAGCTCTGATGAGGACTTTTCCTGTACATATACTCCATTCGCATCCCAACCGGGGAGGAAGAAGTAGGGGTTCAACTTGAAGTAGGTTTTTTAAGTTTTTAGCCTGGTGGATTATTTATACAGTGTTTTACGGCAGTGGAAATCAAGTTCTTTTAGATGATGAATGAATTGAAATTAACTGAATGGTTTATACGTTTTTTAGTAAAATACTCACTAAACACTTTTGTGGTAACGAAATTTAGAAGCTTGCATATAATTTTTTAGGGTTCCGTACTCAGAGGATAAAAACGGGACCCTGTTACTAAGACTCGGCTGTCTGTCTGTCTCTTTAATGAACCGTGATAGATAGACAGTTAAAATTTTCTCAGATGATGTATTTCTGTTGCCCTATAACAAAAAATACAAAAAAACAGAATAAAATCAATATTTAAGGGGGCTCCCATACAACAATTCTTTCAATATCTTCTTCTTCAATAGCTTCTTATACCGAAGCTTTAGACAGAAGCCACACAAGCGTGGAATGCCCTCCCCTACATCATCAGGGACAGTCTAACTCTCAATATATTTAAAAGTCGCAAAAAAATCAATTCCTTTTTATTAGGTACACATATGTTTTACCTGTGTTAAGCATGTAGGTATCATACATTTTTATGTATTTTTGTATGTACTCGTGTATGTAGTTTAACCATATTAGGGTTTCTTCTTCATTTCATTTCAATACCACATACAAACTTATGAATTCGCCTGTTTACATACAGAGAGTATGAAAGTACCAACACCAATATATTTGTAACCCTATATCGCCGCCATTTTAAAAAAAGAGTGTGCTTTAGACAGCACAACTGAAGTAAAAGTTCTTTAGCTCTAATGCTTCAAAAATACAACTCCTGCACTGTGTCTGGCTATGAGAGGAAGAGAGAAAGAAAATGTGCGCGCACACCTCTCGTTTGCCTCTCCCGATCACACTTTTCGTAACGCTCTCGTCACGCATTCGCCAGCTTACTCACTAAGTCAAGCGTGCGTATAGAAGTTTTACTTAAAAAAAAAGTGTGCTTAGACCACACAACTGAAGTAAAACTTCTTTAGCTCTAATGGTTCAAAAATACATCTCCTGCACTGTGTCTGGCTATGAGAGGAAGAGAGAAAGAAAATGTGCGCGCACACCCACACCTCTCGTTCGCCTCACCCGATCACACTTTTAGTAACGCTCTCGTCACGCATTCGCCAACTTACTCCCCAAGTCAAGCGTGCGTAAAGAAGTTTTACTTCAAAAAAAAAAAAACTAAAATCGATTAACAAATAATTTCACCTTGTAATCGAACCTGCTCACAAAATTTCACGCGAATCGGTTGAGAAATGCGACCTGTAGAGGAGAACATCCGGACAGAAATCTAGATTTACGAAAGCATTTTTGCACAAACGGATACGCTTCGCTCACTCGGTTAGTTAGTAGGTATCTCTACTTAAATACCTTTTCTCAAACATGCAGTGAAATGTCGTCATTACTTGCGTTATAACAGGCTTGGAATTATCACATTTCGGGCCGCACAACTCGAGAGAACTTTAAGGAATTACATACAAAATTGCAGACCTAGGACGGGAAGTATTTATTATTTTATGCTCAAAGCAAAATACGTCAACAGGCGCACGGAACTTACGATAAGTAGTATTTTTAAACTTGAATTTGTTTTTTGAGTGGTGTATTTTTTATTTCATTGCATATGTTTAGAAAAACACTATACATGTCTCTCGCCGTGAAAAGTTTAAAGGCTTCGTATCACTATCCGGCCTCCCTACGTACAGTCGGCCGTCTATACATACTCAGTCGGCAAGCCCTTCTTTCCCGGCGACTGCAGTAATGTATGATGACGCCCCAAATCTCTACAATAAAAAACCCCCAAAAACGGAATAAAAAAATACGATATACCTATTTATCAAACCTGCTCACAAAATTTCAAGAGAATCGGTTGAGAAATGCGACTTGTAGAGTTCTCCTCAAGCAGCACAGTAATTATATATAGCCTATGGCAAGGACACTCATATGACAGAGACGAATCCAAAAACACCTCATTTATTAAAATCTGCCATGATGTTTGGGCTGTAGCACGTGCTAACGAAATGGTCATACATACATGCATGCAAACATGCATACGCTCGAAAAATATTACCCTCATTCTGGTGCAGTGGGGTAAAAACATGTTTTTTGATAGATGCTTTGGCAACCGCACAATTCAATCCTACATTTATTTGTAACAAGGCCAGCCCATCGCCGATGTGAAGCGATATGAAGGTAAAACTGGCAAAACGTGAGTATAAATCTTATTCTTCTGCCTTCTGAGCTGCCAGCAGCCTGCCGCATTTTCTCTGCGGCCAGACTTTAGTGGCTCTGTAGACGCCGCGAGTAAAACTTTCTTTTAATAACACATACAAACTAATGAATGCACCTGGTTACGTACATGGAGTATGAAAGACACCAATAACTTTGTAAACTACATTTTGCGGTCTTGAACCCAACCTATTGACTTTTCACTAAAGTTATATAGCTTGTTACTCTCACGGTCTCTACAAATCCAGCGACACCTCATTCGTTAAAATCTGTGATGCCACTTGGACGGTAGAGTTTTTTTTTAATCATATCACATCTCCGCCATTTGCAAAATTTCCCAAAACTGGATCGACAAAAAAAAATAAAATAACAATCGAACCTGCTCACAAGAATTCACGAAAACCAGTTGAGAAATGCGGCCTGTAGAGGATAACATCCGGACATACGAAAGCATTTTTGCCCAATCCTGAAACGGAGACGCTTCGCTTGGATGGTTTATTATCACAATAGAGATTGTCGTAGTTGTCTGTTGTGTCTCGTCGTCGGAGACAAAGTCTATCATGTCAAGCTCAAATCGGTTTTATGTCAAAGTCAGTAAGTAGTTTTTGTCAGGATTCGACGGGAGGCAGCCAGAATTCTCATAGTCATGGTCAGCCTCCCTTGTCAGTCATTTTGTGCCCAACAGACACCATGTAACTTCTAAAGCTTGCAAACGTGCCCGACCTGTACCAGCGTCTTACGATCTCATCTACATCGTTAACGACGGTCGCGAGGTATTTGGGAAAAACGGCCGAAATACAACCAGACCCACGGACTGGGAGGGAAGACGGAACACTGGCCTTTGGATACGGCATGTGTGAGGTCGTAGGCCAAAGACGATCTCTGTGGCTTGTATTTGAGGTTCTGTCTCAGCGAAATAGGTCCAAGTTTCGAATCTGGGCCGGGAAGAAAAATTAATTGGTAATTTTTCTAAATGGTCCGTAACTGCGTTCACAGTTAGTTTACCTCTGACATTTGTCATCAACACAGGAAGTAAGGTATAGAGCTATGCGTTAATCTCCTCCTCTTTCTTGCGCTATAGAAAAGGAAAGGAAGACTGATGGATAGCTCTGTCCCTTACTTCCAGGAAGTAAGTGACACAGTTAGTCGAGCAGGGATCTTTTCTAAGTATTTAATCACACGCAAGAACATCATTGTATTTAAACAACGGTTCAGCAATGTGTGTAACTGTTTATAACAAAATACCGGATGACATAAAAACGTTGCCGTTCGATACTTTTAAACGTAAATTATTCCATTGGCTTCTGCAAAACTGTTACTACTCTGTTGATAAATTTCTTAACTTTAAAAATAGGTGAAACCGGCCTTGGCTTTTGTTGTTTAAAGAACATGTTTTAATGACTATAAACCTCAAAAATTTGCATGCTACAATTTAATAGCTGACTATAGCGTTCTATTTGTATAATGATATTAGAACCTTTTTAGCCTTGTCTTTGCAAATACATTTCTTATTTCTTATTTCTCATTTCTCATTTATCATTTATCATTTATCATGTATCATTTATCATTTATCATTTATCATTTCTCATTTCTCATTCTCATTTCTCATTTCTCATTTCTCATTTATCATTTATCATTTATCATTTATCATTTATCATTTATCATTTATCATTTATCATTTATCATTTATCATTTATCATTTATCATTTATCATTTATCATTTATCATTTATCATTTATCATTTATCATTTATCATTTATCATTTATCATTTATCATTTATCATTTATCATTTATCATTTATCATTTATCGTTTATCATTTATCGTTTATCATTTATCGTTTATCATTTATCATTTATCATTTCTCATTTCTCATTTCTCATTTCTCATTTCTCATTTCTCATTTCTCATTTCTCATTTCTCATTTATCATTTCTCATTTGTCATTTCTCATTTCTCATGTCTCATTTCTCATTTCTCAAAAAATAAATTAAAATTATCCTCAATCAAATGAAATATAGTACATTGAATAACAATAAAATGTCACAGAGAAAATTTAAATTAAAAATTAAAGATGAAAATTAAAATTAAAAAAAATGGATTAAATACTTAACTTAATACTTAACCAACAATAGACTAAATCTAATCTAAAGATTAAATCTAAAGAACCGTCACAAGTAGAATGTTCATAAATGTTTGTCCTTTCGAGTCAGTACATAAAGTGTCAAAATTAATTTATAAATTGTAATCACAAATAATAATAATATTAGGTATGTCAAAAGGTACTATTAAATTCACTTTAAATAAATACATTCTTCAATGCTGGAGGGGCTCTTTTGTAACAGGTATAATTTAAGTTAATGTTTAAAGATGCTGTGTGTAACTAAAGTTTTAAGCTTCACTGGTAGGTGTTTAAATAACAATAGCGACTGAAATCTAGCAGCATGTCGTGGTATCACTAATTCGGTGCGGATGCAATTGGGATGTCCTTCCGACGCGAAGTTTCTCGTTTAGACTTCTGTTCCAGGTTCTCTAATTTCTGAATGTTTTTAGATAACCCAACCATTAAAACAAGTATATAAAGCGCAGGAACCGTTAGTATCCCTAACCTAATGAAATGCGGCCTGCACGATTCCATCTGTGAAATGCGAACTATCGTACGGATTGCTCTCTTCTGCATTACGAAAGCCTTTGTCACGTTGTAGGCATAGCTATTTCCCCCCAGTTTTATACTATAGCGTAGTTTGGACTCGATCAGAGCACTATTTTAAGATGCTCCTGATCCACCACGTCACTCAAACTCCTCAAAGCATAGCACGCTGAGCTGATGCTTCCTTTTAGGGCAATAAGTTCTGGCTTCCAGTTCAGTGAGGAATCTATGTGTACCCCCAGAAACTTGAATTCATTCACCATAGTCACCGTATCACGGTTTAGGGTTGCATTAATAACGTTACTGTTCCGTGCCGTGGTTTTAAATAACAGTAGTTTGGTTTTAATTCATTTCATTATCGTTTATCGTTTCTCGTTTCTCGTTTCTCGTTTATCGTTAATCGTTAATCGTTAATCGTTAATCGTTTATCGTTTATCGTTTCTTGTTTCTCGTTTCTCGTTTCTCGTTTCTCGTTTCTCGTTTCTCATTTCTCATTTCTCATTTCTCATTTCTCATTTCTCATTTCTCATTTCTCATTTCTCATTTCAAATGAGAAATGAGAATCATTTCATCATCAATCAATCATGACAATCAGTTGGTAGTACAACAGCTCTGGCAGTACCACGGCAGATTTTTTATTTCCCCATAGTACTACTGGCAAATTTCATGGTTGATTTCTATGTGCCACTATTTTAACATTTGTCACCATTTTTGACATGTGTCACAATTTATATCAGTTTTCACTATTTTGTCCCCTACTTCCTGTGTTTTGATGACACATTTCCGAGATTACTGAACGGTCTGGTACCTTTGTTTGAAGGCTCACATTCACCTAACAATCTCTCTATTTCTTTTTGATATCGCCATTATTGATACCTACGACACCGAATACCCTAGCTCGCTAGGGTTAGAATATTTTTTTTACTGATGCTCAAATTCACACTATCACAGCCTCTCGTTGGGGAAAAAATAGTATCATGGGAAGAAATGAGTGCAGTTAAGCCGCACTTAATTTGAGCAGCTCACTGTGCTTTCGGCCAATAGTGTCCTTCATCATCCGACAGATATCAATCAAAGGCTAGTATTTAATGGCACATTAAAAATATTCATTTGAGCAGCAAATATCAGGGCAAAATGCTGCGGTAGCTTAGGTGAACGGTAAAGGGGGTCAGCGAAGCGAAGTCCCCTTTATCCTTCGTTTTAGGTTGAACATGTAAGAAGAACAAAAAAATACTTAAAACATAAACTTATGTACACATAAAATATTTAAAACCAAGAAACCAGAAACCAGAGTTTATGGCCATGCTCACTAAAATGTCTTTTCTTGCGACGGCTCTGTGTAGCGGGTTCCTCCCCTCCCTCAAATATGACGAGGGGGCTTCGCTGAACCCCTTTACCCTTCACCTAAGCTACCGCAGCATTTTGTCCTGATAATTGCTGCGCAGATGAGTATTTTTGATGTGCAGTTTAATATTTTCCTCAATCAAATGCCACGTCCATTCTCTAACACCAGTCCACCCACATCGCGACTTTCATACATATTCAAGGATATTTCCTTACTGTTTTCCCTTAAATTGTCGCGTTACTACCGGGGCCGCCCAGCCGCAAACTTAATATCCCAAAATGTATATTTGATGATGCTCCTGATCTCGTTGGATGGTATCCTAGTACTATACGGACGATTTAAACATACACCTCGCTGGGAAGCTATAGCCTCAGAGCGAGGTGACTGCTTAAGTCGGCCGTGTAGTAGCGGCGCTTACTATGCAGGGCGCGTTGGACCGACATTGGATTGTCCTTGTGTTAAATATTTGTCACTTTGTAGGTTGAAGATGTGTTTGCGGTCCTTTGCAAGGTATCGGCGGCTTAGGGGGTGGGAAGATTCGGGAATTAAGGCGATATCTCGTCCGTGCAAAGGTCCCCGTTACTACAGGCGGAAAGACCCGCAGTGTGAGAGGGACGGAATCGGGAAAAAATGTCATAACGTAGTGCTGAACCACAGAAAATTTGGTTAAAAATAAACTAGGCTATTTTGTTAAAAAATTTATTAGGGAAATTTCGCGAATAAACATTCCACATTTTCCACATTTTGAATGCAGTCCCACAATTAAATTACTTAGGATTTCAGAATTACAGGAAAAAATAAAACAATTTAGAGGTGTTTTCGTAATTGAATTCTATCAAGAATATTTCATCCAATCGCGTTTTCCTTTAGTGAGAATCTTTATTAAATACTCAATAAACGTTAACCAAAAATCAAATCTGTAGATCACTTCATGGTGGAGTAAATGTTTTTTTTCGTATCTCCTTAAATCCTTTTATTTAAGGTTTCAAGTCCTGTCCATAGAAATGTCTCCAAGATAACTACGTGGTATCACTCTTTTTAGGGCTCCGTACCTGAATGGTGCCAAACGGGACCCTATTACTAAGCCTCCGCTGTCCGTCTTTCTATCCATCCGTCTGTCCGTCACCGGGCTTTATATAAATATAGCGAAATAGAGCGCTGAAATTTTCACAGAATATACATTTCCATTGTCGCAACAGCAACAATTAATGAATTACACGCTATTTTAAAAATTAAAGGGGTCCTCATACAAGCGACTGTTTTTTTTTACCCCCGCCCCTGCAAAATACCTCATTTATTTATTTATTTATGTCAGAAAGCCTACAGCACAGATCAAAATAATATTAACAGAGAACTTAAACTAGACATAGGCCGATTAAAGGCTTCTATTTTTTAACTCTCTTTCTCATAACATCATGGTTCAATATCACCATAAATTTCGCTGCTCTTAATTACTTTGAGATGGCTCAGTCGGTTTCGTATCGGCTTTTCCTTGATGTTTTGGTTTTATTATTTAGGATTTAGTGTTGTTTTTTGGTTTTGGTTTTATCACGATGGTACGGAACCCTTCGTGTGCGAGTTCGACTCGAACTGGACCGATTTTTTTGAAATACTATAATTTCTTCTTCGCACTCACCTATCTGTACAGCTTTAGTGGCAGGTCTACTAAAGCCCTAATGGGCGACTGACCGAACTTCCTGCTTTCGCGAAATTGACCATTTTCCCAGATCAACTACGCAAATGCCTCACAAAAGCCCTTAACTGATGGATATCACACCTAACTTGGACTAAAGTGAGAAGTAGCCTATTCAAGTGTCCGTCGTAGGCTCTAAGAATCCAGCGATATCTGTCTGATAGTCGATGATAGCTGTCAGATAGGGAATGCGGCTGATAAACGAACAATAATGCCATTATTTACGTCTTAGATGTCATTGAAGCTGGAGTTAAATATTGTTTTCTGGTTGGAGTTTAGGCAGACAGCCGCTGAAGATAGCTTAGATAAAACTTAACTACAGAGCCTGGGAAGTGGGTACCTGGCTGACTAACTTGAACTTGTTGTACTTCAGTTGTGTTTAAACTATTTTTAGCGGCTGCAAAATGTCTGGTGCAAGCCACCCTAGTGTATTTTGTTTCCTGGTATGATGTTACGTATTTTTTTACACGGGGGATGTCACATGGCCACACCATTTTGAGGGTTCCGTACCTTAAAAGGAAGAAAAGGAACACTTATCAAGGTAGGTCCGTCCGTCCGTCTGTCTCTCCGTCTGTCAAGACCTTTTTTTGCAGGAAAGCGAGATATACCTATAAAATTTAAATCAATATCGATTACTCAAGTCTGTGGTCTCTTGAAGTTAGGAACTCATCAAACTTACTGGTCAACGCAATCAAAAGAACAATTTTGCTGGATTTGCTTTGTACTCGCAAGGGAATCAAAAGTTATAGGGTAATTCTCGTTGACATAGAATCAAGAATTTGCCACGAAGCAAAGAAACAATCAAGAATTTTTGTTCCCTGATTGAGTTCTAGATAACACCCCCTCCGGCTTTGTCAACCCTCCTTCCCAGTTTTTCCGACTTCTTACTTCTACGCGCTATGCACCTTTATAATGAAAGGTCTTTTGCTCAATTTTGGGCAGTCGAGACTCGGTTGGTTGGACCCTATGTTACCAAGGCGTTAATGTTACCAAGGCGTTAATGTTACCGAGGCGTTAATGAAACTATAATACGATCGACAAACGACTAACTTTAAACATTTCGTTATCATTAAAAGTCATCATAGTTAACAACAGTTTACAATCTTCTTATTTGTCATCCTACTGCTACTACTTGCTACTATTATCTTAATAATATAATAATAATAATAATTTCTTGGACACTATTTACACACATTGATCTAGCCCCAAACTAGGATTCCCTGTATCTTGGGTACTAGACAGCGATACACGTACTTATATAGATAAATATTATACTCAGATAGATAAACAACCATGACTAGGGTACAAACATCCGTTCTCATCAAACAAATATTATCCCCACCGGGACTCGAACCCTTGGCTTCGTAGGCAGGGTTACTATCGACCTGGCCATTCGGGTCGTCAATATGTCTGTCTAGCCAAGAATATGTTTGTCATACTCTAAATTTGCCATACCGCATTTCCATACATAGGTTCTGAATCAACACTGAAAAAAAGGATTAACCTAACATGTTCAGTTAGGTTAGATTTTTGTTGTAAGTAAACATTTTTTTTTATTAATTTAAGGAAGTAGTTTGGTTACGAATCCAAAACTTGTTTTGTAATTAAAAATTGTTTTATTTTGTATGCATTATCACAATTTTTTGTTACTGATAACATAACTAACATAGACAAACTACCGTTGTTGCAGCAACAAAACGATGTGCCCACAAATTACAATGCTCTAAGCTTACTAATAGCCCACCTGCTAAGTTGTTTTTACCAATTCGTTAATTTGATATCTATCAATCTACACTTATTAACCATCTACAAAACTTTTGATTACTATTTAGAATTAGGTTTGTTTGTCGTAATTAATATCATTCATTTATTTTCAATTAAACTGATATGCTTGCCACTATACCAACAGTTTCTCAAATTTAACTGAAGTTGTTTTACTCTTGACCCAACGGCCTGTCAATGAGATAATTATAGAAATTTAAGGTCGAAAAAACATAAGAAAATCGGTGCTATAACTAATCGCATGGGTGTTTTTTTTTTCGACACTTGTCTGGTTTTTTTTTTTCGGTTTCTTGTTCTGAGAGAGATACACTAACTTGTTTTGGTTACCAATTACCGAACTGGTCATTTTGGTAATAACCAAACAGTTTTCTTACATACTGACTGTTCTTAGCTAAATCAATATAAAGGGGAAAGTTTACTTTTAGTTCGATAGATGGCGTAGCATGTATTTTAGATCGCGTATGGTTACCGAGAAATGTATATAAACCAAAAATATTTTGTGAGACATTGTACAATTGTACAATGGTGACTTGATCTGGTATAATTACACCAGATCAAGTGACAAGTTGGTTGTATTATTTAACTTCAACTTAGTTACAGTGTTCCAAACAGTTTTCTTACATACTGACTGTTCTTAGCTAAATCAATATAAAGGGGAAAGTTTACTTTTAGTTCGATAGATGGCGTAGCATGTATTTTAGATCGCGTATGGTTACCGAGAAATGTATATAAACCAAAAATATTTTGTGAGACATTGTACAATTGTACAATGGTGACTTGATCTGGTATAATTACACCAGATCAAGTGACAAGTTGGTTGTATTATTTAACTTCAACTTAGTTACAGTGTTCCAAGATCAGCCAAATGATATATCAAGAAGTTCTTGATATTTTACACTGACAAACCTCATTGTAGCCCGTAACCAAAGATTTGATTACCAATTACCTAACTGAAATTTTGGTAATAAATAACCAAACAATTTTGTTACATACTGACAAACACATTGTAGCCTGTTATCAAATTTATGGTTACCAATAACCTAACTGAAACTTTGATGATAATGAAACAGTTTTGTTAACATCAAACAGTTAGCTTAGAAAAAGTTAAACGGTGAAGTTAATTTAACCTCAACACAACTAAATGAACCTGGTTTTGTTATTAGTAAGTCATAGTTCGCAGTTCTTTAAATCGGGGGGCACGGCAGTGCCCCCGCCAAGTCGAGCGCGAAGCAAATACTGCTGTACCATCCTTTAGTGGAACCATTTCGCCACATTTTCAGCCCCCTATTTGAGAACCTTTGGATAAGACCAGAACGCAGAAATTTTCGTTATCCAGTAAGCTATAATCACATACTTAAAATCCAAAATTTCAAGTCTGTAGGTCATTTAGTTCCGAAGTTAAGCGAAAGCAAAGTTTCGCATTTATGACACTCACTCACTCATGATCATCATAATAGAACTAGTACTTCCCATAAACTCAGAGAGCTGAAATTTGGTACAGAGTTAGGGGCCACATAAAGGGAAAACTATAAAAACTAGGATAATCGAAGATCTGGAGTACCTGGTGACCCTGATTAGAAAACACAAGAGCTTGGTTTTCTCTTGGTATAGATTCGGTGTATACCGTTTTCATATCTCCCGGATATCTCTCGAAAATCTAATAAAATAAATCAATATGCCCACGTTTCTACAAAAAGAAGTGAAATCCCACCAAAAACATTATGTAAAACACTAGCCAAGTCTCGATGGAGCTGCTTGTTTATATTCTAAAAAGTAATAAAATCTAGACAAAGTCGTGCCAAGTCCAAGGTTCCTTACTGCGATTTCTTTATTATTATAGTTAATGTTGTGTGACTTGGCCGTGGAACATTCTTTATACGTTAGTGGGTGTACCCACTAACGTATAACGTTTAACGGTACACGTCAATTTTGAACTGCTTCGTATTTAATTACAATAAATTACAAGCTGCAAGTTTCCTGATAGGGACACGTTATGAAATATTAGAAAATGACTGCAGGCGCCTTCCGTGATAGTTGTATGCTGCTCGTTAAGGGAATACAAAGGAATTATATTTTAAGCAAATTAGTATGTAAAATAAAAATAACTTTGCCATGACTTATTTTTTATTGACATTGAGAGTAACATATATAACATAGGTAGTTACAACAGATATAACATTACGTGTTAACAAAATTGACTTGTACCCACTAACGCATAAAGAATGCTCAACGGCCAAGTCACACAAGATTAACTATAATAATAAAGAAATCGCAGTTAGGAACCTTAGACTTGGCACGACTTTGTCTAGATTTCATTACTTTTTAGAGATAAACAAGCAGCTCCATCGAGACTTGGCTAGTTTTTTACAGAATGTTTTTGGTGGGATTAGGGCTCACTAGTAACAAAACTTTTGGTTACTGGTAAATAAACATTTTCTTCAGTGAACTTATATGCAGTAATAATGTCACAATAATTTTATCTTGATATAAATATATGTATTTATTTCTGACTTTATACAGACAAAAGATACTCTTGATCTTGCTAACTATTGTATAATACAACTTGCATTTGTGTATTTAGCATTTAATTTACTATATGAACCAGTCATAACTAGTATAGGTTCCTTTTGTAGGATTTAGTAGTTAAACTAATATTGATATTGACATGCCAAAACAACCTACGAATGATACTGGTATATCATTTTTTTTTATCAAATATGGTAATATTTTTAGTAGTTAAACTCAACCAATTATAAAAAGATCTAAAAACCAGTCAGTGGGAGCTTCTTCGCCCTTCCTCGCCCACAGTGGTCCAATGTAGAGGAGAGGCAAAAAATGACGTTGACTAAGTACCTATATGAACTCTACTACAATAATAAACTCTATCTACAATAAATAAATACATTTTTACTTTGACTCTGTACTTGCCTTTGACTTTGTGGTTATCATGTATGTATTTACTCATTACATAGTTCTTGCATAGCAACACACTATCTTATATTTTGATGTGATACCCGGATCGGACATTCGGGTTGGGACTGAGCGGAACATCGTTACATTGAATCCGTTTTCCGAATCCCGAACTCCGTTTCTTCGGAAACACCTCAGTTATTCAAAGCGATATTTGCATAAGAGGAAAACTTCCCGTCATTCGGAGATATATCGACACGATTACCGACTTAAAACTTTCCCGTTTTCCATATCTTCGGGAATCTACGTTCTTATTCAGTTCAGGTTTGGGGGTGTCGAACATTCAAGTTGGTGGGTATCGAACATTCAAGTTAGTGGGTATCGAATGATCAAGTTGGTGGGTTTTAGAGTTTTAGTTGTTGTTGTGTTTTATATTTATTTATTTATTTATACTTAAGGAGTACCAACAAAACTAATTAAAGGAACTCACAGTTAGAATTGGCATAGAAATATTAAAAATGTTTAACACACTTCGCAGACAATATCGCACTACATGTACACTGTTAATACAGAATTTTGCACCAGTAAAAAAGAAAAGAAAAACATTAAAATATCATTGTAACTAATTAGCCTAAGAATATAATAACATTTATATAAAAATTTCAGTGTCGAAATGTCTGGGAATCAGAAAAATTTCTACAACCTAAATATGAGTTGCCTGGTTGACTTATTAGGAGTTATTTTTGCGGCACACAAAATGTCAATATGTAAATACTATGCTATACTATCTGCCAAATAACGTGGCAATAGAGGTCATTGACACAATGGAAGATCTTCACCAAAAACCAATTTCTGTATCGCTAATTCTGTCGCTTAATATACAAACCCTTCGCAAAACTGGTAACGTGGTAAGTGACTCTTGTGGTACAAAGCCTACAAGAGAGCTGGTACTACGAGATTATAACGAAGCCAGTTTGCGATAAGTTTGTATGGTAAGCGACTGAATTTGCGACATTGGATTTTGCTGAAGGTCCTCTATTGTGTCAATAACCTCTATTGCCAGTTATTTGGCAGATAGTATAGTAGATCTCTGTGATTGTGTTGATGTTTTCTCGGCCAAATTGGGTAAAGTCGTCTTCCTTTTATATGTTACCGGCCAAACCCGATTTCAGGACAAACTAGTTTTGCCTAGGTTAAACTAGTTTGCACGGCATATATCAGGGCAAAACATTGCGGTAGCTTAAGTGAAGGGTAAAGGGGGTGAGCGAAGCGAAGCCCCCTTAATCCTTCTTGTTAGGTTGAACATGTAAGAACAACAAAAAATACTTAAAACATAAACTTAAGTACACATAAACTTGTTTATCCTAGGCAAAACTAGTATGTCCAGAAATCGGGTTTGGCTGCTAACATATACATAAAGAGACAATGAAACCTTTAATGAAGTGTACTGGCGTCTCCCCGTGATATTATGGTACTTGACAGTTTAATGTTTTGAGGGAAAAAACGAAGAAAATATAAAGCAGGATCTTAATGGGGGAAATTCTAAACTCGGAGCAAAGTGGGTCGATGAGGGTTCCCGATGTCTGCAGTCGGACCCATTCTCCCGTTTATTTTGTTTTTCTTGACAAAAAAAACTTCGTCTTCCGCCGGAAAAGTTGGGAGTTCCGACAGATAATTTTCGTTAATTTTTCGTGGCTGATGATGGAAGAAAAAAACCTCTGTGTTTGATTTGTGAAGATTCAGCTTCACAAACTAAAGGTTTAAACATAAACATAAACATTTCATGACGACCCCAATGGCGGAGTCGGCAGTGACCCTGCCTACGAAGCCAAGGGTCCTGGGTTCGAGTCTCGGTGGGTGCAAATATTTGTTTGATAAGAACGGATGTTTGTACCCTAGTCATGGTTGTTTATCTATCTAAGTATAATATTTATCTACATAAGTACGTGTATCGCTGTCTAGTACCCAAGATACAGGGAATCCTAGTTTGGGGCTAGATCAATGTGTGTAAATAGTGTCCAAGGTAATATATTATATTATATATTATATATATTTACATACAGGCATAACCATTGCTTATGTCCCCACACAGGATCCTATGTCGTGGAACCAGAAACAGCGACATCAAACACATATTAAATCCAAGACCTAAGTTTTTTTTACCTTCAGCCGGGGATCGAACCGATTAATATCTGTGGAATTTATTTAAGTAATACAGGTTAAATGACGGATGTAACTAAAATTAGTAGTTTTAAACGAAGAAGTGAAACAATAGTGTTTCTCAGAGAGACGAAAGTAAAAATCAAAATAATATTCTGAAACATAACATTATCGTACGCAATACGGACTAAGAATGTTAATTCAAGAGCCGTTTACTTTGACTACAAGATCACTATATGAGCGTCAATTTTCAATTTTAATAACACGATTTTGCATATCCTCGACTAGAAGTACACCTGTATTTCCTAATATAGAAATCGTCGTGACTCAAGAAGATCTATGGAAATTGCTATGTTGCGTGCGCATCGGCAGTGTAACGTGGATTGCTAATATTCATAAATATGACAACTTACTCGATCTTATGAACTTACCATACGGGTATTAAACCCGTTATCTTATAACAGGAGTAGGTATCAGAAAGTTGTTTCCATTCATGATATAATGTACATGTAAATCTATATAAAATGGCATTTTTTTCGAATCCATTGATTCCACTATAAAGACAGCAACAGTATTTTTTTAATAAATGTTTATTGAATATTTTATTCAGATTCAAACTGAAGAAAAACACGATTGGATGAAATTTACTCGATAGAATTTAATTACGAAAATACCTCTAAATATATAGAGGTATTTTCATAATTAAATTCTGATATAATTTACATGTAAATCTCTAAAAAAATGGCATTTTTTTCGAATCCATTGAATTCACTATAAAGACAGCTACAGTATTTTTTTTAATAAATGTTTATTGAATATTATATTCAGATTCTCACTGAAGAAAAACACGATTGGATGCAATTTTCTCGCTTGAATTTAATTACGAAAATACCTCTAAATTGTATAATTTTTACCTGTAATTCTGAAATGCTAACTAATTTAATTGAGGAATTGCATTCAAAATGTGGATATTATATGATATTATGTATAAGTAAACTCTTGATTTTTTTGGACAAAATAGCCTAGTTTATTTTTAAACAATTTTTATGTGGTTTGGTCGAGCGCATTGTTTACGCTCTCTTTTTTTCTTATGTGGTAGAAATTAATGCTGTCACTTTCGTTTATATTCGTATTCCCGCTTTTACATACATATCACCTTGTTACAGGTACCAGCAGAATAACAGCACTGTGTCACGCTTATCATGGTGCATCATTATGCTGAGCTGGAGCCTATTTGGGGAGGCAGTACACTTACTATTACTTGTGTCTAGTATTTTAATTCACCTGATGTGTTTTCATTTGTTTTATAGCTGTAATTGTGCTGTTTTCGTAAATAAATGATTTATCTTTCTATACTTTATTGCACGGTAAATAATGAGTACAAACAAATGAACACTTATGCGCAAAGGCGAAAGGCGAGCTTATCTCTAAACAGAGATTTCTTCCAGCAACCCTAGGCTGGACAGGAAAATCTATTGCCAGGAAGAGCAGTTTAGTGCACAATAAATTAAATAACCACCTACTAACTAATACAGTATAATATAAGAATAATAAAAGTCATATAATACATTATAGTACATACATATATCAAGGTATAATATATATACTAACATAATACTTACATACTTAAACTTAATAAGAAAGGAGATGCAGTTTCAATCTTTTCTTGAAAGTAAAAAGGGTGGACTATCCCTAATAGCGCAGGGAAGTGCGTTCCACAGTCGGATTGCCCTTAACATGAACGAGTGCTCGTAAGCAACAGTCTATCTATCTACCTTAACCAAATTACAAAAATAATGTAAATGTACTACGTGAACTTTTGACTCTAATAACGCCTTAACAATTTAACATACCCTGTAGGCTGCCCAGTAGCATCTTTCTGCAAGCAATCATACATACATAATTTAGGAATGAATTCTCATCAGCTGCCTGCTCAAAATAAAACACACTTATACTTTATCCCTTTAAAACTGCCATTGTGTGACAGGTTCAACATAATTTAAGCTGGCACAATGATTTCAATTAGCTGTACAAACAGGGGTCTGTTGCGTCTGTGTCTGCCCGCCCCCCAAGCGCTGCAGGAAATTTGTTTACACATGGTGTTACCAGATTGATGTGTTTCGGCTCCCGAAAAAAGGTTTTGGAAAATAAAATCGTTGGAATAGCAAAACATGGTATTCTTTAAAATGCATGGCCTCAGCTCCTAAACCAGGATTAAATTTCGTGGGAACCGGAAAAGGACGTCAAAAACGTCGATTTTGAATTGAATTGACCTCTGGATCTTAAAAGTGGCAGTCTCGAACAAGTGGAGAAAAAACCTTCGCCAAGTGGCTTTAAAAGTTTTTGCTCTTTCCGAAGTACCTTACCTACATTACTCGATGAATGAGTTTTATGTTTGAGTAAAAGTAATTTTATGTGAAGTACATAATACGGACGTTTTAACGGTGATGGAAAAAGTCGTGAGAAAACCAGCACATCACTGTGGCGATGGTCTAGCCTCCAGTAAGAATAATAAACGTAGGCGGACTGTGGCATGATTTAAAACTATCCAAATAATCCAAATAATGCTGGGTATGTATTGGTTCTTTATTTTTTGTATTTTGTAGAATAAGTATTTAATTTATTTTATCTATACACGTATCATCATAAACCCTCTTTAAAACCGCACGTTACGATCAGCATAATGTTAAACTACTTGGTAAAAACTCATTTCTTATCTGAAAAATTGCACATTATGGTCTTAATGTGAAATTTTACATTAATTTAATTATTCTACATATTATGACATTCGAATTTCGAACGTGGACGCCCGCCTGCGTGCCGCCCCTACTTTGTTTGTGAAGTTGGTACTACTTACTGAACAAGCTAAAAGAATTATCAATGCCTCCATGTCGGTCGAACATGCGGTTCCTGAACACATTAAAGAGAGCTTATGTTATGTGTGTAGATAAACTAGTGTATGTAACTGTACATAATTAGGCATTAAAACTCTCGCGTGATATTATTATGAAACTCGCCTTCGGCTCGTTCCATAAACCCACTCTCGAGTATTAATGCCCTCCATTATGTAACAGTCACATAAACTACTTTATAAGTATTTTATCATGTCAAAGTCAAAGTCAAAGTACTTTATTACTGTAGATATTTACATATACTTAGCAAACGTCATTTTTTGCCACTTCTCTACATTGGACCACTGTGGGAGTAGTGTAACGGCATTAACGGCTAAGGTCGAGCCACCGCTATCAGTAGCTATGATCGTCTAGTCTATCTACCCCAAAATGAGATGTCCCGATTCAGCTGTAAGATTTGTAAGTTAAGAATGATAAGTCAGAATTTCTCGTTCGTTGAGAAGTTCGTTAGGCGTACAATAGTCGAGCGGAAGATTGGTTCAGGAATTTAGAGTTTCAAGTTAAGACAGAGAAGCATATATGTCCGCAAGCCGGTAATTCGCATCAGTCAGCGGTGTATTGCGCCAGATCGATCTTTGTTGTATTTTGTGATGGTACCATTTTTTTTTTGTATATATGGGCGCTTGGAACTTCTTTTAGTGGTCGACCACAATTTGTAATATTTGTTTGGGATATCGTATAGATATCCGTCGTAGTTTTACGACGTGAGTACTCAATGATAATTCATGTGCTCGCTAGTAGCGGCTTGTGGTGGTTCCAATTATATAATTAGTTCACGGCAATAACGATCCGAAAAGACCGGTTTACACAAATTGCGATTTGATTTTCCGAAGTGGGTTTGAACTAGCGGTTACCTCAAAAGGTCCGTAACGTTTTGAAACCTTCAACTCTGTGCAATTTGAGCTGGATGTTATCGAAACGTAGTCATTAGCGCTTTAGGAGATCTAACCCACACCATAGCGAAATGCATACTTCGGTAAATTCCGATCTAGGAATTCCACTAGCCGCAGCACGTCCTCGACTGAGCCTAATCATATATATTTGACTCAGCCTACACATTAGACCTCCAGCGAAATTTACATTTAATTTAAAGATGCAACTTGAATCCAACCTGACCCAAGGCAAAGCAAAACAACCTACCCGGTCCTAAACAATGAACTTTCGACTGTAATTTGATCTCTTCGCGCGTCCCCGACAACACTCAAATGTCAAAATATCAACAGGATAGGTTATCTGTGTTGACACCGGTTTAACTTTGTTCTGAATTTGTTATTTCCATTCGCGGAACCTCATCGATCAAACAGTCTCCCTATGCCCTGCCAACCTAGGTTTAGCCGCAACTAAACTCCTGTCTAGCCTAGTCTAAAAACCTAGTGTTATACCACGTCCATTATCGACACCACTCGAAAATGGTTGAGTTTGATTTGAATGTGCTTGTATGTTTAATGACTGTGTGTGTGGGAATTTCAAAACTCGCTACTCGAAAGGAATGAGGAGAGGATTAGCCCGCGAATATCCTAAGAGCCAATCCAGGAACCCTATGGTGAAGGAAAAAGGAAGATAGGAACCGAGGTATATCTCGGCGCTTCAGACACTCACGAAAATCCACTGAAACTCGCAATCACAATTCGCCCAGTTCTGACGCGTAACACGGCAGACCAAAACTGTTTAGAATCGTGAAAGACCACTGTCACAGTAGCTAGACGCAGAGACTGAATGCTCTCCCTTCCCCCGCAATCGTATTTATACACCCCACATGTCTGAAAAAAAATGGCGTCCTTTGCGAACACGCTCTGCCCAAGCGAAGCTTCTTATCACTAACTACAGAGGGTCTAATTTCAACCATGCCATGCAGATCCGCCGTTCTACAAATTGTGTGTACGCATATTCACTATGATCAACCGTAGGTTATCACTCAAGTCATTCGGTATGGCCGATACACAAAATCTGTTGATCGCTGACCATAAAAGCTTGTTGCGATTAATTAAGCCTTCCCGACCGCTAGCGCGCGAAACAAAGACCACTAGAATGCTATTCATACTAGTCGTGCCAATTTACCATCTCATACCTCAACCGCAATTGTATATTTGCAATCAACATAATAGCTTTCTCCGTATCGTTCCATAATAACCTTCTATTATTTAGTTATTCATAATTCCTTCAACGCGCAGCCAAATCGGCTCTGATCCCTACACATCTCGCAGGAATGCGACAAAAAAAAAAACCTGACCTGTAACCTTCCTCGAACCATCCCACGCGTCGGCTCTGTTTTTTTGCTAACTTACCACTGAGCTACTCAAAACCCCAAACGTTATATGAACCGATTCTCGTATTCAAAACAGCGCGGCGATGGGCTAGCCCTCTGTCACGCAAAATGAAGTATCAAATGTACTGACTCTCGTGTACCATTACAGCCCCCTCCCAGACCTTGAGACACTGTTTATCTCAGTTAAACATGGCGCAAGGATCTCATTACCACTATGCTACCCATGCTTTGTCCATATCTACTCTATATGTACGGACATCTCAAATCATGTACACAGACCGATGAATCTGTCAATTATGTATATAATATTTACACAACTCGATTGAGCTCTCTCCTGTCTTATCTTATTTATCTATCTAACTATACAACCTCGCTTACCCGCAACTTATCCTAATTCGTATTACTATACAGGGTGTCTCATTGAAATCGGTCAGTATGGGAAAGTCTGAAACTATAAGACATACGAAGATCTGTTCTTAGGAAACATGTCATCGATTTTAATAAGATGAAAAACTGCATTCATACATTTAAAAAAAACCTTTACTCGGCTCGGGAATCGAACTCGGTGGTTTTGAAAAAAAAACTTAGACTATTTCTGTTTAGATATCGATTGTGTAGGTCTTAAGCAGTAAAAGGCTCTATGAAACATGATGTCTAAAATGAATAAAATGCATTGTTTTCACATACTTTAATTTATTTTAGTAGGTGTTCGAAGTGACCACCGTTTTTTTCAATACAATATTCAACATGTTTAGGTAACGATCTTAAAATTGCATTTTGTATTTTCATGTGATGAATTTGCGTTAAAATTGTCTCTATGGTTGCTTTTACGTCTTCAACGGTGTTATAGCTTGTTTTGTACACTTCATCCTTAACGTAACCCCACAAGAAATAGTCAAGAGGCGTTAAATCACACCTACTAAAATAAATTAAAGTATGTGAAAACAATGCATTTTATTCATTTTAGGCATCATGTTTCATAGAGCCTTTTACTGCTTAAGACCTACACAATAGATATCTAAACAGAAATAGTCTAAGTTTTTTTTTTCAAAACCACCGGGTTCGATTCCCGAGCCGAGTAAAGGTTTTTTTTCATCTTAGTTTTTCATCTTATTACAATCGATGACATGGTTCCTAAGAACAGATCTTCGTATGTCTTATAGTTTCAGACTTTCCCATACTGACCGATTTCAATGAGACACCCTGTATATATACATTTTTTTTTTGTTTTTTTTTTTTGTTTTTGTTTCTAAACCATGCAAGATCCTTAAATCTACAAAGTAGTTACTCAAATTTACAGCTTACAGCTTTTTTATATAACTTTTATACACTATCTTATTTATCTACGCCCTTATTCGTCCTCACATAATACCTGGCTATATTTATAGTATTGAAGTTACCCAATATCTCATTTGAAACCGGATCTACTAAAGTATAACACTTCGGATATACCACTGCCGAAATAACATAAGGCCCTTTATACAACAATGAAAATTTCCGCATGATTTTATGTTCTTTATTTGAACGCACAAAAGTCTTAAGTTTCACATAATCACCTATACGATAGACTTCTAACTTACGCCGTTTGTCTGCCTGTCGCTTACGTCGTTCACTAGAACTTTAAGAGTTTTCTATCGCTACATTCCGCACCTGTTCCGTATCTCGCGCACTATGACCTAACAACCATTCATCGCCTAATTCCTTGTCAATAGTTAACGGTTCCCGCCTTCCAAACGCTAACTCATTAGGCGCAAAGCCTGTGCTTGTGTGTTCGATATTATTATAACAATTCTGAATGTCCGGTAACACGTCGACCCAACTACGATAACTTCCGCCGCAATAAGTTCTAATTAGTCGACCTAGCTCGCGATTCACTCTTTCTACGCTATTAGAATTTGGACAATACACCGACGTATGAGTGACCCGAATCCCTAGCTGTTTGAGACCAAATTCCCAAACTTTCGATATGAACTGTGGTCCTGAGTCCGTAATTATAGTTTCGATAGGTATTTCCCTATGAAATCTCTTTGTACAAGCGAGCACGCTCCTACCTGTCGCTTTTCGCATTGGATATAATTTTATTACTTTACTGTACACGTCTTGAATCACATATATATATTGATATCCGAATTTACCTACGGGCAATGGCCCATAAAGGTCCGAGAAAACTTTCTCACCCAACTTTTCCGCCAACACCGGTGTACAAGGACCAACGGTATTGTTAGTACTTGGTTTGACCTTTTGACATATGTCACAACATCTTATCACCGTGCTAATCACCCTACTCATATGAAGAAAATAATAACTGTCCTTCATCAGTGCTAATATATTATATCTGCCGTAGTGACCTATTTCTTCATGAATGTGTAAAATTAGTTCCTCCTGTAGTGATTTCGGAATTACTAGCAACTGTACGTTCCGCTTCGGCACGTGAAAATATAACGTATCACCTACTAGCTTGTAATTATCAAACCCTCTCGTCTCCGTATCTACCACCCTACGTCTGATACAACCGCTAATTCGATTTAACCGCTCAACTTCGCTTTGTAATCTCGCAATGTCCCGTAAACTCGAAATAACACTTGCGGTATTCGATGCCTGAAACCAGAATATTCCCGGCTGAACAGTCATACTGTCAATCATACCTCCAGTTCCTGCTATTTGCCTGCTTAGCGTGTCGGCAATTTGATTATCAGTCCCTCGCACAAATTCTATGTCGTAATCGAATTGCTATAAAAACATAACCCACCTAGTTACGCGTGCCCCCAATAAAGTTCACGAGTTAATGAACGTCAAACTTTTATGATCAGTTCTAATAATAACTTTTTCTCCCCGCAAATATATCTCAAATCGCTTTAAAGTGTATATAACTGCATACATTTCCTGTTCACTGACAGCCCATCTAGTCTGAGCTCCCTTAAATGCCTGCGAACAGAACCCTATAATTCGTTCCTGGCCTGAATCATCTAATTGATAAACATAGCCCCCAATTCCTATTGCGCTGGCGTCACATTGAACATAATATGTTTTTCCCGCCAATGGCTGACTCAAAATTATACTTTCTAAGAATTGGTTTTTTATCTCGTCAAAAGCACTCTGCACCTGCGCACTCCAGACGAACTTGACTCCAGACCGTAATAAATTGTACAAGGGCTGTGTTAACGTTCCAAAATTTTTTATAAACCTCCTAAAGTAATTTATGAACCCCAAAAACGCCCTCAATTGCCTGACAGTTCTGGGTGACGGATATAATTTAAGTGTTTCAATTTTGTCCGGGTCCATTTGCAAACCTTGTGTAGACAAAATATGCCCCAATAACTTGACCTTTTTTGTGCGAACTCGCATTTTTTTAGTTTGCATGTGAAGCCCGCGTCTCTCAATTTACTCAGAACCGTGTCCACTTGAGACAAATGTTGATCGAAGTCACCCTTAGTTAAAATCGCCAAATCGTCAACAAAATTTAAACAATATGACCTAACCTCTGGCCCTAAAATTAAGTCCATCGCCCTCGAAAATGAACCCACACTGGTTTTCAACCCTTGAGGTAAAACGTTGTAAACATAACTTCTGCCTTGATATACAAAACCCGTGTATCGTTTAGATTCGGCTGATAATGGTATAGAGAAATATGCATCTTTGATATCAATAACCCCTATGTAGTTTATTCGGCGTCCCGATTGCAATATCTCACTCATTAAAGGTGTAGTTTCAACTTCCCCAACCATTCCCGTGTTTAATTGTCGTGCATCTAGCAGGATACGGACCTCCCCTAACTTCTTTAGTGCACAAGTCAATGGACTGCTGAAATCCGTAGATTGCCTGCTAATAATACCTATCTGTTCCATTTCTTCCAAACGTTTTGTTACTTTATCGCGATATGCGAACGGTATGGGATAGCTTCGTTTTACGAAAGGCGTTTCATCTCTCATTTTTATCTCATGTATATATTTATTTGTCTGACCTACCCTATCGCTAAACAACACTGCATGTTTATTTAACACCGGCAATAACTTTGTTTTGTGTTCAACAGGTATTGATGAATTATTCACATATTCCTCTATCATATTTCTACTGGTATCTTGGTTCTGTACTTCCATTGTACAACAGCAAGAATCCTGATTAGGACCAGTACCTAATGGTATTTCACACATCCGCCCGGCGCTTCGTATAATTAGCCTCTTATTACCCTCACACATTAAACTGGCTCGCGTCTGTTGTATAAAATCAAACCCTAAAATTAAATCTTTAGGCACCCTTGTTAATACTAGCATTGGAGTATCGATAACGCATTCACCTATTGTTAATGGCAACGTAACTAACTTATCAACCTTTTCCTTACTGACCCCAAATGCACCTGTGATTCTCAAAGTAGGAATCGGTATTTCCGTCGGTTTTCCCAATTGCCTGCAGACTTCATCGTACACTCTCCGACTAATTACACTGATTTCGCTGCCCGAATCAATCAAACTCCTTACAACAATATTCCCAATACGCACATTTATCTCAGGTAATGTCAAGGTACTACATAAATCGCGCCCACACTCAGTCGAATCGTCGTCTCTGAATATCGTATGTAAACGTCTGTCATTGCGGCCTATACAATTCAATCTAGATTTTTCATCTAAACACACGGCATATCCGTGCGCTTTATGCGCTAATAATTGAATAAATTCATTCACACCCACGTTCGAATCCAAATTACACAATTCATACAGTCTATGTTTTTTTTCCATTTGATCGGCTGTCCACCCGAAGCGTAATAAATATCTGAGCGCGAACGACCCGCGCGAGTCCACTAGTTTTTGAATTCGAACTTATCGCATTATTTCTGTCACTTGAACTTTGCCCTGCCTCTGTATCTCCTGAACTATCATTGCCCCTTTGGAACCCTATTGCCTTGAAACTAGCCTGAAGCTGTCTACCTCTACCGCGAAAATAACCGCGAGCGCGCGTCCCAAATTCGTTTCGCGCCTTCGTTCCCGCGTTATAATTATCCCTACGACTCACCGCGTTATATCATTACGTATTTACCCGCATAGCACGATAATGCCCACGCATGTAGCTATTCCGCCTTACGTCGTTCGTATTCATTGTCTCCGAACTCTGCAACGCACTTAATTCCCCATCGACATTCCGTTCTAAATGCCGAAGGAACTCGACCGCATCTCGTATAGTCATTGGTTCCTTTCTAGCAATAAACGCTACCTGAATATCACGCGGCAACTGTCTGAAAATCGTGTTGATTTTCTCCGTATCAGTAAACGGTATCGTAAGCTCATATATGCTATTCAATTGAGAGGCAAAGAATTCTTCCATACTTTGACCTTTCTTAGAATCAAACTTCGCAGTTAGGAATCTTTGTTTAATTAATTCCTGTTCATTATCACCCCAGAATACCTCTCTGAAATCTTTTTCAAAATCCGAATAAGTTCGCCATGAGTCTCTGTATATGCTCATTCGAACTTTTGCAATTCCTTCCAAACTATCCGTTGCCCATATCAAAGCCCTAGAACTATCTCCAGAGACTTTAATATAAGCCTTTAAATCTCTTAAGAAAATCATCGGATTTTCCGAACTCCGCCCATCGAATGTCGGCAACTTCTGTGTCATTTTCACTATGCATGATTTACGTTTTTCTACCGATTGTTCAAACGTCTCTAGTTCCTGTCTGTCAGTCTGTCTGTCCGAAGTATTACTTGTACTTGAACCCCTTTCCAAACTGTCTAATCTATTCACTATTTCAGATAACAATTGCGTCACCTGTCCTTACGCCATTTCACTTGTCTGCGAAAATGAATTGTCTTGTACTACCCGACTAACGTTTTTTCTAAGCCGGCCGGCCATTATTCCTGAACACTAAACCGCCGTAGCTCGTCCAAAGAATTATGAAAACAATGCCCCTTTTTTTTGCTTATTTCTTATTTACAAAACTGAACTGTTTAAAATCGTTTCCACGTTGTGTTATTTTTAAAAGTAACGCGTTAGACCTTGATTCTTTTAGAATATCTAGGTATCAGACTATCTAGGATATCCTTCGGTCTCGGCACCAGAAAATCTGTAACGGCATTAACGGCTAAGGTCGAGCCACCGCTATCAGTAGCTATGATCGTCTATTCTATCTACCCCAAAATGAGATGTCAGATGTCAGCTGTAAGATTTGTAAGTTAAGAATGATAAGTCAGAATTTCTCGTTCGTTGAGAAGTTCGTTAGGCGTACAATAGTCGAGCGGAAGATTGGTTCAGGAATTTAGAGTTTCAAGTTAAGACAGAGAAGCATATATGTCCGCAAGCCGGTAATTCGCATCAGTCAGCGGTGTATTGCGCCAGATCGATCTTTGTTGTATTTTGTGATGGTACCATTTTTTTTTGTATACATGGGCACTTGGAACTTCTTTTAGTGGTCGACCACGATTTGTAATATTTGTTTGGGATATCGTATAGATATCCGTCGTAGTTTTACGACGTGAGTAGTGATAATTCATGTGCTCGCTAGTAGCGGCTTGTGGTGGTTCCAATTATATAATTAGTTCACGGCAATAACGATCCGAAAAGACCGGTTTACACAAATTGCGATTTGATTTTCCGAAATGGGTTTGAACTAGCGGTTACCTCAAAAGGTCCGTAACGTTTTGAAACCTTCAACTCTGCGCAATTTGAGCTGGATGTTATCGAAACGTAGTCATTAGGAGATCTAACCCACACCATAGCGAAATGCATACTTCGGTAAATTCCGATCTATGAATTCCACTAGCCGCAGCACGTCCTCGACTGAGCCTAATCATATATATTTGACTCAGCCTACACATTAGACCTCCAGCGAAATTTACATTTAATTTAAAGATGCAACTTGAATCCAACCTGACCCAAGGCAAAGCAAAACAACCTACCCGGTCCTAAACAATGAAATTTCGACTGTAATTTGATCTCTTCGCGCGTCCCCGACAACACTCAAATGTCAAAATATCAACAGGATAGGTTATCTGTGTTGACACCGGTTTAACTTTGTTCTGAATTTGTTATTTCCATTTGCGGAACCTCATCGATCAAACAGTCTCCCTATGCCCTGCCAACCTAGGTTTAGCCGCAACTAAACTCCTGTCTAGCCTAGTCTAAAAACCTAGTGTTATACCACGTCCATTATCGACACCACTCGAAAATGGTTGAGTTTGATTTGAATGTGCTTGTATGTTTAATGACTGTGTGTGTGGGAATTTCAAAACTCGCTACTCGAAAGGAATGAGGAGAGGATTAGCCCGCGAATATACTAAGAGCCAATCCAGGAACCCTATGGTGAAGGAAAAAGGAATTTAGGGTCGCTCCAAGCCCAGACTCAGACTCAGATCAGTTACTTACAAGTTCTTATCTAACGACCCAAGGATAGTTTTGGAATTTGGGGTAGGTTGATATAAAGGATAGGAACCGAGGTATATCTCGGCGCTTCAGACACTCACGAAAATCCACTGAAACTCGCAATCACAATTCGCCCAGTTCTGACGCGTAACACGGCAGACCAAAACTGTTTAGAATCGTGAAAGACCACTGCCACAGTAGCTAGACGCAGAGACTGAATCCTCTCCCTTCCCCCGCAATCGTATTTATACACCCCACATGTCTGAAAAAAATGGCGTCCTTTGCGAACACGCTCTGCCCAAGCGAAGCTTCTTATCACTAACTACACAGGGTCTAATTTCAACCATGCCATGCAGATCCGCCGTTCTACAAATTGTGTGTACGCATATTCACTATGATCAACCGTAGGTTATCACTCAAGTCATTCGGTATGGCCGATACACAAAATCTGTTGATCGCTGACCATAAAAGCTTGTTGCGATTAATTAAGCCTTCCCGACCGCTAGCGCGCGAAACAAAGACCACTAGAATGCTATTCATACTAGACGTGTCAAACTCACCATCTCATACCTCAACCGCAATTGTATATTTGCAATCAACATAATAGCTTTCTCCGTATCGTTCCATAATAACCTTCTATTATTTAGTTATTCATAATTCCTTCAACGCGCAGCCAAATCGGCTCTGATCCCTACACATCTCGCAGGAATGCGACAAAAAAAAACTTGACCTGTAACCTTCCTCGAACCATCCCACGCGTCGGCTCTGTTTTTTTGCTAACTTACCACTGAGCTACTCAAAACCCCAAACGTTATATGAACCGATTCTCGTATTCAAAACAGCGCGGCGATGGGCTAGCCCTCTGTCACGCAAAATGAAGTATCAAATGTACTGACTTTCGTGTACCATTACAGCAGAAGGGCGTAGAAACTCCCACAGATTTATTTTTAGATCTCTTTTAAAAATAGGTTGTGCTTAACTAATACAATTATGTTTTATTTTATTTAATAAGCAGGCAATAATAAATAATTACAAAATTATTAACAGCGAGGTCTGTGTTGAACTAGATTAACCCCATACAGTCCTGTCATTTAAGTAATCTCGAACATTATAATATCCCTTTTTCGACAAAGTCGCTTTAACATGCTTTTTAAATTGCTCAAATGGCAATTTCAAAATCTCCAGAGGTATCTTATCATAGTAGAGAATGCACTGGCCCTTGAAAGAATTGCTAACCTTCGCGAGTCTAAATCGGGGCTCACACAGTCTGAGATTATTTCTTAGGTTAACATTGCAGCTATCGCTAAGTTTGGTAAATGTTGTAAAGTTCTTGCGTACATATATTATATTTTCGAAAATAAATTGACTAGTTACAGCTAGCTTTTATGTCATACTAGTATACTAGTATGTCAATTTCTTTAAAAAGCTCTCTTAAGGAGTCTGTTCGTTTTATATTATAAATTACTCGAATAGCTCTTTTCTGTAAAATAAAAATAGTTTGAATATCCGCTGCTTTCCCCCACAACAAGATACCATAGGACATGACACTATGAAAGTAACTAAAATATACTAGCCTAGATGTAGCCACATCCGTGCTTTGTCTGATGTTCCTAACAGCGTAAGCCGCAGAACTTAATTTACCAGCAAATTTATCTATGTGGGGTCCCCACTGCAATTTGTTATCAATGGTTATTCCAAGAAACTTCGCATCATTTACTAATTCTAACGTGCTGTTGTCTAACACTAAACTGGTCTCAACTTGCATGGACTAGATATAAGATATTATGCAGTGCCTACCCTTTCATGATACATTTTCCTATCATGCCTTGATTTGGAGGAAGGAAGGAGAGCTGCAAAAATGTTATTGCTTCATAATAATATCGAATTCAATGTTCTTATTACATTCAAATTTCGCACATCTCTGAATAACAAAGCAATTTAATTTGATCTAAATTATAATATCAGCCGAGATGACGTTCATTCGAAATTAAATGTCAATTCCGCAATGCCTATATTATATTTTCAGTTCACTGCTCAGCGGCTATTGATCTTAAAGCGTGATGATACGTATTCTATATGTTAGTTTGAGTATTGAAACTATGTGTGTACAAATTTCATTCAAAATTGTTTTTGAGGCACAAACATCCAAACATAATTCATAATTCATTATTGCACACAGATATATAAAGTTACATTGTGAGAAAACATATGTATAAAGGCGAGCTTATCTCTAAAAGATATTTCTTCCAGAAATTAAAGGCATGATGGGAAAATGAATCACGAAAGGGTAGGTAGTGCAGAATATCTTAATTTCATCATCATAATTGGCCTTATTTTCAGATGATTTTATTAAGGCATGGCATGGGAGAAGTGACCTCTTCACAAGCGCTGATCCTGATGACTTGTCCAGCATCTAGATTCATCTAGACGCTGGACAAGTCATCAGCATCTAGATTCATCTCTTTGGACATCCCCTGCTTAGAGAACAGGTTTTGTTGCAGGAACTGCCGCTTTACAAGTTGAACTTTACTTGAGCCTTCCATCTTATATATCTTCCCTAATAAAACACTTAAGTAAAGGTAAATAAAATATCTACAAAAATCTAAAAATTAAATACCCATTTATCGAACTACTAAATAAAACCAATACATACATATACCTCTCAAGAGATGTGAAGACACCACACGTACACGTAAGTGCATTTTATGATTAGCTAAGGATACTACGAGTATTATACATAGAGCATTGTTTTAGAATGAATACGGTAGATAATTATAATATTGAAGTGTGTATTTTACGTTCACCAATGCGTGTGTTTTATCCTAATTTTAGCAATTTCTCTTTTAGAAAAATGTTACGCAAGGTGCCTATATTGAGCATCTGGGTTGGATTGGAAATCAAGAAACTCAATACTGATTTCGTCAACGTGCGATTTTGTAAGAAAAAGACCTGTATAATAACTACAAGCTAAATTAATAAACGTATAATAGCTAGGTTTCTGTTTTGATTCAACCTAATGACTACACATGAATGGCTAGAATATTGTGTTTTGTTGTTCCTGTCAACAATATATAAATGGCCTTTCAAAGCACACTCACAATCAGTCGGACTACACATTTTATTGCAGTCCTTATATCGTACGAAATAAGTAAGATAAGGTTATATATATATATATATATATATATAGTACGAGTAAATAAGTGAATGAGTAATCGGTAAATAAAGTATGATAACATTTTTATGATGGATACCATACTTACGTTGATACTCACCCCATCACTGCTCTGACCATGCAGAGGCTCTTATTGAACGAGAGAGCGAAGCGAGCGAAGGGCTCCGTTTCGACATTTTGCTTTCGTCTGTCTCTATGTCTCGTGTCTGTCAGTTCTCCTCCAAAATCCAGCGATCCTCACAAAACTTAGCACACGTGTTCCTTGAATTGAAATAATTTTTTTTTTCGAGAGCTTTTCTCGATTTTCCCCTTGGGCCCCCCCATGACGTCATAACTCCCCCGAGTTATGACGTCATATTTGTTTTTGTATGTTTTTTTTTGTGAAGCCTATCTTGTGGGGTATTAAATTAAAGGGCTCCATGAGCCAGTTCTAAAAATATAATACACCATTACCTTTCGGCTGCCTGTTTTCTAAAAATCCAAGAAATATTTTCAAAACATACCAAGTTTGGACTCCTCGCAGTAGGAAACGGATTAGTAATGGGAATCTATACATACCATGAGAGTGAGTGAAATAGACTATAACTATTTTCGTGAAAATTCAATAGATTGTATTTTAAATCGCAAAATATAGTTTACAAAGTTATTGGTGCGGCTACTTTACTATTTGATCTTTATTGAATCTAAAATACTTACCTATAAATTGGTTCACAGTCCCCCCTGTTAGCGAGGTCTACTGCCCACAGGGCCACTAGTTGTATTTACTTACATAAGTTTAAGGAATACAGTCTGAGTGCAAGGAAGGCAGAGCATTTAAAGCAGCTGGACAAATACACAATTGGTACTGCTTAGGGGGCAGAATCCCCCCACTAAAAGAAAAACAAATACTAAAGCTGTACAAATGTACAAGTTTGCTCTGTTACCATAACTATATAACTACACAAGTTTACACCGATATTTCATAAGGGCGTTCATTGCCCGACACAGTTTTTCATAATAATTTCATAATTTCTTTATTGCACACAAATCATACAAAAAACAAGAGTTACATAAAAAAAGTGTACAAAGGCGAGCTTATCTCTAATAAGAGATCTCTTCCAGCAATATATAAAATAATAAATAAAATAAATTAAATAATAACTATAATAATATACTAAATACTTATTATATACTACAAATACTATTTTATACACTATACTAATACATAATTACATGCATACTACCTATAACTCTAAAGGGAGAGGTAATGCTTCTTCACACGACTTTTAAAGATATTCAGATTAGGACTGTCCCTGATGGTGCAGGGGAGTGCATTCCACAACCGAATGGCCCGGGCTCTAAACCCGTTCTCATAGTAAGCGGTGTTATGCTGTGGAGTTGTGAGCATGGAAACTGCGTGAGTTCTCCGAGGTCTGCTGGAAAGTTGGGTATCGTGGATTACGTAAAATGTTGCAGAGGAAATTGAGGATGTGTGAATCCCGACGAAGACGAATCGGCAGCCACTTCAACTCCCTGCGATGTTGTGACACATGGTTTTTGTGTTATTTTTTACATTTCAATTTTAATTTATCTGCCGCACTGCGCTAAGTTCGGTCGCCTATGTACAATCGAACCATCTGAATCATGACCCACCATAAGCTTATTTTGCTAAACCCCTTAAATGCAAGTAGGTCGAAATTCGCTTGAAGGTTTATTTCCTTGGTAACGAACTTGTTATCATTTGATTAGACACTGACATTTACATAGATCTTACAAGTTTGAAAGTTTCAAACGAATTATCAGGCAAAAGGGTCATGATTCAGTTGGTTCGATAGTACCAAACATTGATATTAATAAAATGGAATATTAATTATTTCAAACCATTTTAAATGAGCACACGAAGGATTCCGTACCGTCGCATATAAATATTATAGAAAAAAAAGAAAAAACAAAATTAGAATAACATAATCCGAACGTGGATTCGAACCCAGAATCTTAAGATTGCGAAACTGATATCAAACCAATTGCGCCACCACGACCATGAGATAACCCATGAATATTGGCGCTGTTAATATTTTCTGACGGTGTGATGACAGTCGGACTGCAAGAAAAGACATTTGACAGGTCCCATTTTTAGCCGACGCTCGTAAAATTTTGTATGCTGGTTCGATAATTATGTTTTTTTGACGATTAAATTTTTGGAATTATTTCAAAATGGTGGAAAATGGGGTTGAAAATGCAAAAAAAAGCTACAGCCGAAACGGTTTGGCACATTGAAAAATCGGTCAAGGGCGAGTCTAACTGGCGCACGAACGGTTCCGTACCACCGTACCGTTGTTGGGGCGGCGGAGGAATAAATACTTAAGTCAATACCTAATTACTGGATAATGAATAAAAAGGAACCGCTATTTATCTGTAATAGAAAAAATATTGCTTCAGGGGCTACTCACATGTTTCAATTATCTTGGACACAACTCGAAAGTTAACGCGCACGAAGTAGCGGGAAAAAGCTTGTATAAAATAATGTGGACAAAAGTCGGTTGAGGATAAATAATGGCTTGTTAAAACAACCGAGATATAAAAAACCGGCCAAGTGCGGGTCTAACTCGCGCGCGAAGGGTTACGTGCCACCGTACAATGGTAGGGATGGTGTGGAGTGAATAGTTTGGATTTTACATAGCAAAATGTTGTTTACAAAGTCATTGGTGTGGCTACTTTTACACTTCATGTACGTAACCAGATGCATTCATAAGTTTGTATGTGGTATTGAAATAATTGTTGTATGGGAACCCCCTTAAATATTTATTTTAATCTGTGTTTTAGTATTTGTTGTTATAGCGGCAACATAAATACATTACCTGTGAAAATTTTATTCGTCTTACTATCACGCTTCATGAGATACAGCCTGGTGACAGACGGACGGACGGACGGACGGATGGGCAGCGGAGGCTTAGTAGTAGGGTCCCATTTGGCACCCTTCGGATACGGAACCCAAAAAATGAGTCTGAAAATCTTGGTCTACGTTCCTGCGTAGGTCTATGTAAAAGTATCTTCTCTTCGTTTCTTGATTGACATTTCTATGAGCCAAACAACATTTTAAGCGCCTCTCAAACAAACCTGAAAGATGGTTCCGAGTTTTCGACTTATGGAACTTTCACCACCTTCGAGTTGCTCACAAGTTGCTCAGAAGTTGCTCGAATGTAGATTACCGCTCTGTCACATCGCAAACTTCGCGAAGATTGCTTGTTTGGACTGAGTCAGGAAATGAAGCCTGCTGTATATTATAAGTTATATGACACTCTTGTGCAAACTACGAATGAGAAGTTAATGTTGAATTTTATCTTAGGCTGTTGATTTTACCCGTCGTTGGGAATTTCTCGGTACAGTGCCCGTTTATTTAGGGTGTCCTGAATATATCAGCGTTTATAACTATGAACATCTCCGTTTTCCTGTAGGTTTGTCAAAGATAGATAGATAAAAGGCAACAAAATATGTATGGAATGTCAACACTTGAGTTTAGTGCTAACTTGCGTCCTGCCTTTCAGGCAATATTCAATATTCAAATTTCGTTATTATTTACTTAGCAAACGTCATTTTTTGCCCTTCTCTACATGGACATGGACTCTACATGGACTATGGAAGAAGAATGGCGTACAAACTCACACAGATTGATTTTTATTGAAAACATCGACTGGAATCATACTAATACTATGAAATTCCCACATGAGATTACTTTACTTTATACTTTATTGCACAAAAACAGAAGATACAGATACATCAAAATGGAAACTAGGTGTACAAAGGCGAGCTTATCTCTAAAAAGAGAATTCGTCCAGCAAACCTAATATGGACAGAATACATGAAAGAACAGGTAGACCTATGTGCACAACGTAAAAATATTAAAATAATAAACTAATTACTAATATGTACATAAATACATAATATCAATAGAAATAGACAAAATTATACTACAGAATATACATATATCAAAGCAATATACCTACATAAGTCTGGTATGGAAGAGCGAGATAGTGTTCTTTTAAGCGACTTTTAAACATACAAAGTGACGGGCTGTCTCTGATGGCGCTAGAAAGTTTGTTCCAGAGCCTGACAGCTCGTAGTCTGAAACCTACAAATTAACCCCTACATTAAGATATAGATATTGAGCTTATTAAAATTATCTACCCACTTGTTACTAGCGTATGATAAATCGATCAATTTAATTTCAAAAGTTCAAAATTGCGATCCAATTTTCAAAAATCCTGTAAAATCTGGGTTAAAAAGCTCAATATCTATAAAGCTCCTGGCCTAGACGGAATTAGGACGCTAGACCTAAAAACAATAGGCGATAAGGTGTGTGTGGCATTATCTACTCTCATCAACACAAGTATTCAAACAAGCTCATATCTAAATGAGCTGAAGTACGGTTGTATCAGGCCGGTATACAAGAAGGGAAGCCGCAAGGACCGCAGAAGTTACCGACCGATTACATTGTTGTCGTCAATTGATAAAATAGTTGAGAAGTACATATGCCAGCAAATCCACTCATTCTATAGCGACAACAAGGTCATCAACAGTACACAATATTGACGCACTTTTTATACATACTTAGACACTACATATAAACTACAAATGAAACTTCTAAAACTAATAGTATCACCTCAAACCATCCCTTTTTCGACCAATTCGCTTTAACAGGCTTTTAAAATTGCTCAAAGGGCAATTTCTAAATCTCCAAAGGTATCTTGTTCTCTAGTGAATTGCTTTCCTTCGCGATTCTAAACTGGGGCGCAACTAGTCTGTGATTATTTCTTAGGTAAACATGAAAGCTATCGATACATTTAATTTTTGTCATTAGTATGACGATTTCTTTGAAAAGCTCTCTTAAGGAGTCTGCGCGTTTTAAATTATATATTGCTCGAATAGCTGTTTTCTGTAAAATAAAAATAGTTTGAACTTCCGCCCCCAAAACAAAACACCATAGGACATGACACTATGTAAGTAACTAAAATATACTGGCCTAGATGTAGCCACATTCGAGTTTTTTCTGTTGTTCCTAACAGCATTAGCCGCACAACTTAATTTACCAGTTAATTTATATATGTGGGGTCCCCACTGCCAATTGCTATCAATGGTTATTCAAAGAAACTTCGTATCATTTACTTATTCTAACGTGTTGCTGTCTAACACTAAACTGGTCTCAATTTGTTACATTTGATTTTCTCAGCGTTTAACAATAAACTATTAACTGTGAGCCAATTCAAGGTTAAAGACAATAAACCATTAACATCATCAAACTCTTCTTATTGTCTTTCAATTTTGAAAACCAGTGAGTATCATCAGCAAACAACACTATGTCAGTTTATTTCTCCATTATGAAAGGCAGATCGTTAATACATACCAGGAATAAGAAAGGGCCTAATATGGAACCTTGTGGAACGCCAATTTTTACATCCGAGCTATCAGATTTAACGCCGTTGACTTCTGCCTTTTGAATTCTATTGCTTAGGTATGATAGAATAGAAAAGTTTCAGCACAGACACACATTAATATCAAGATACAAATATAATTATTTGATCTTAGTAGATCCAACGCTGTATTTCTAACTCCGTAATGATTTAATTTCATTAGTGGATGATTATAGGCCTTAGCGAATAACCAGCAAGTTATTCGAGTTATGGTTGCGATTAAATGTACATACGCATAACTAAGTTCTATTATGATCCTCAGCAGGGCTATTCCGCAACAATCTCGATAAAACCAGATCGAGAGATAGTGCGGGCGCCCGCGGGCGAAGATCGCGTGTTTACTCGACCGACGAGCAGTAGCTGATTACTGTAGGCTTTACGTGTAACGGGTGCGGATGGTGAGGCGATGGGACCTTGTCGTAGTTATATGTGTTAGAGTTTTGGTGGGGATATGTAAATATTTTTAGTTGAATAGGTACATATGTACCAGCCCGCTTCTTCAGTAACTCAAATCGACCGAAAACTGTGGAAATGTGGCTGCTTTTCCGAACAATAAACTTCAATTTGAGACTAACTGTCACTAACTGCGTGAATAAGAGTTCGATCAGTAACGGAGTGGTGACCAAGAGGTGGCCAAAGAAGAGTCGGAAAAGGCTGCTGAATGGTTCATACTGTGTCATCATGCGACACTGGGCCAGCCCTGATTGGTCGATTTAAACTCTACAGTCTTCATAAAATAAAAGGCCCGGTGACAGCGTCCGTGTCACTGACGTTTTGACTGGTTGAATTTAGTGGGGCCACCGGGCCATTTATTTTGTGAAGACTGTACCTGGTATAGTTTTCGTGGGGCCATTTTTCACCGCTAGTTATACTTCTATGTAGTCATTTGCCACAAGGTCCGGCGACATAACGAGGATAGCAGGAAAATATGGACGCGGTTCGCATAAGACTAAGGACATAACATAATTTAACAGGCACATTGCTTCTGGCCCCACACTAGGATACCTTGTGTCGTGGGAACCAGAAACAGTGACGTCACACGTAATATGCATCCAAGACCAGGGGCTTTTTTTCGATTCGAACCCGGGAACTCTCGTTTGGGATGCGCAGCCTCCGCCACAATACCACAGATGTCGCTACCAGCGGATGATACGAGATTTACTGCCTGTTTAATATGTAACTAATAGTACAATAGGGATTATCGGGGCTTTTAGGAATATAATATTTTAGAATGCGATAAACATAAGAAGATTACAAGTACTATGAACATATCTATGCCTATACTTATTCACACTTGATTATACTGAAAATGCATAGCAAATTGAAGAATCTGATCGTAAAAATTTGCCCAAAGACCTGAGGTTTTTTTCTATATCCCCGGCTGGGGATCGAACCCAGGACCTCTCGCATGGTAGGCAGAGCCACAACCGAGAGGACTGATTGAATGGCGTGCACTGTAAACAACAGTGGATTTCTTAACAGGCTGAGGATAATATTGATGAAAAAAGACCATTCTAACGGTAATGGAAAACGTCATGAGGAAACGTTCCTATGCGGCGATGAACTAACCTCCTGTCACACAAAATGCAGAACTGAATAACGGGCTTACTTAAATGTGTCTTTGTCAACCTGTGTGGTAACAGGCGTGATGCTTTTTGATGATTTTCCACATGAAGTAGTTATAAGTACATTTCCCACCTTAATCTGGTTTGCTAGAAGAGATATTAGAGACAGGCTCGTCTTTGTAGACTATTTCCATGTTACTCTTGTTTTCATATGTTTTGTGTGCAATAAAGAAATTATGAACTTATGCAGAAACAGAAGAAGCTACTTCGACAAAGTCCCATGCCATTCCTCCGCCATTTTTAACGCGTTGTTTATTTATCTATTGCGTGAATTATCGCGAGCACTTGGCGTGCGGTAGCTGGGAGCAGTAACTAGCTTCTCGTTAGGTCCTATGTTGAGTTATGGCTTTTCGATGACATACAAAATGTGGTAGTCAACATTCTCATGATGTTGTATATTCCCCCTTTCTCCTTACTGTGAAGGCAAATTGTTGGTAAGTTATTTCGGTCTCGGTATCCCCTGTTATGTAGTTCTACATTGTTGTAGTTCCCTACTTAAGTAAATTAAGATTTATAAGATTGGTACCTATCACAACATTATATTTATACTTTCAGCCACATTTAAGATCAAATTTCACCATGTTTTTTCACGTTATTTGTATGCTTACCTTATAAATGTAGCGTGAGGTTATAAATCTAATAAGTGAAGTTAAAAAAACGTGAGGACTTCCTGCAGTTGGAAGCCGTGGCTATTTAGCGTGGCGGTTGCTAAGTGTCTGGTAGCCAAGATAAGGGAGAGGCAGACTCAAAGAAGCCGAATCGATCTGGTTTCCAACGCTTCCGTCTTTTGTAAAATAAATTTCAATATGTACAGATTTTACTCGCAACAAAGCTACTGGTACCAGCTGATGCTCGTAAATAAACGAAGGTATCTTAATAAATATTCACGGTTTTAGTCAAGTTAGTTCATGTTCATGTGTAGCTGAGTTTCTGTGTGTATGGGTGGCTTGTACTTGATAAAGGGTCGCTGGTATACATGTCACCGTAAGATAGTCAAAACCGTTAGTTGATAAACTAACGCGTTCGTTGATCAACTATCGACAGATAGTAAACCAGACCGACAGGGATTGGAATTTATGTTTCTTTTGTTCTTACATGTCAACCTATCACGAAGACTAGAGGAGGCGAGCGCAGCGAAGCCCCCTCTAGTCTTCATCACCTAAGCTACCGCAGTGTTTGCCCTGGTATTTCGCTTGCAATTCAAGTTTAAACCAGTTAACTATTTAACGGTTTTAGCCGTTAGAGTATCAACTAATACATCATCATCTGTCGATAGTTGACCAACTAACGAGAAAAAAAGTTAGTTTATCAACTAACGCTTTTGACAATCTTAAGGTGATATACACATATTTCGGAATCCATCGTCTTCATTACAACATAAGAACTTTAGCAAATTCAAATTCAAATTAAAATTTCTTCATTACTGTAGATATTACATTCTTAGCAAACGTCATTTTTTGACTCTTCTATGCATTTGGCCACTGAGGAAGGGCGAAGAAACTCTCACAGATTGATTTTTAGATATGTTTTAAAATTGGTTGGTATTTAAATTTTTACAATATTAATTATTATAAATACTTACAAAACCATTGACAGCGAGATCTTTGTTGAGTTCGATTAACCCCACACAGTCCAGTCAGTCATTGTAATTACCCTTTTTCGACAAAGTCGCTTTTAAATGGTTTTGAAATTGCTCAAATGGCAATTTCTTAGTTCCAGAGGTATCTTGTTGTAGTAGAGAATGCACTGACCCTTGAAAGACTTGCAAACCGGGGTGCAACTAGCCTGTGATTATTTCTTAGAACTATTGAGTATTCTGGGATTAACATTACAGCTATCCCAAAATTCGGAGAATGTTATAAGGTTCTTCCGTATATACATTTTATTTTCGAAAATAAATTGACCAGCTACAGTTAGTATGTCAATTTCATTAAAAAGATCTCTTAAGGAGTCCGTGAGTTTTTAAATATCTTAATAATTATGAATTGCTCGAATCTCAGATAAACTAAACGCTTTTTAGAATAGCTCTTTTCTGTAATATAAAAATAGTTTGAATATCCACTGTTTTCCCCAAAACAAGACACCATAGGACATGACATATGAAAGTAACTAAAATATACTAGCCTAGATGTAGCCACATCCGTTGTCTGATATATTTTAACCATATCTCCTAAGCTGAGGCGATAAGCTAGCCCCCTATCACGCAATATGGGATATTGAATTATAGGCTGAATCGCTAGCGCATCTGTACTTCTGCCACCATATTAGAAATATTATAAAACTAGCTGCTGACATAGCGAACTTAGGACCGCCTAACAGTCAATTGCGGAAGATGGCGGAGTGCCAAATCTAATTAATTTTAAAATACTTTCTTTATGTATTTTTGCCGTGAATTTTTCTCATACTTTAATAGTTATTTGCTATTTGTGGCGGAGACGAATCCAACAAATAAGAGATCATGGTTTTTTGGATGAAATATTTTGTTAAAAATAGAGATAAGCTCGCTATAGTACAATTTTATCTTATATGTTTTCTGAATTGGTTTATGCAGCACAATAAATATAAATAATAAGACGACCCGAATGGCCGAGTCGGCAGTGACCCTGCCTACGAAGCCAAGGGTCCCGGGTTCGAGTCCCGGTGGGGGCAAATAATTGTTTGATGAGAACGGATGTTTGTGCCCTAGTCATGGTTGTTTATCTATCTAAGTATACTATTTATCTATATAAGTATGTGTATCGTTGTCTAGTACCCAAGATACAGGGAATCCTAGTTTGGGGCTAGATCAATGTGTGTAAATAGTGTCCAATGTATTATTATTATAAAAAAATTAAGAAGATATGAATTATGAGATCTTTAAAATCAGACCAGCTGTTCTTGAGTTATAATACTATTAACTATTCAGTAGTTACAAGTAATGTAACTAACCCGTCTTTATTTTATATATTTAATTTCTACTAGAATAGAAGTTTTCCAAACAATTTACAATTGCATCGCAAAACGGGCCAGACGAAACAGGCCGCGTTTCTAAGCCGGAGATTTGAAAGCCGGAGATTTCAACAAGCCAAGATTACTCGGCCTATGAAGCTGCACCCCGCACAATAGAAGCCTACGTGTCTGCGACGCAGTGGAAGAGTCACGCTGCAGAGTTTGGCACAGTTGACGTCACGCCTAGAAATGTGGCCGCATCTAGTCTAGGTGAAAGAATATGTGGTTTGATCTTTTGCAAAGACGCACAAAACGCAGGTGGCGTTACGATTTTTACCCGACTCCAACAGAAGAATGGTGTTTTTCGAGGGTTTGTATGTATGTTTGTGTGTTTGTATGTATAACCATGGGACGTGATACAGCGCCCAAACTTCTTGACGATTTTTAACAAATGACGTGTCGTGGAATTTTTGGCTACCGTTAGAGTGACATAGTTGCATAATTATAATAATAACAAGTAGTTTACAAAGATATTCGTGCGGCAACTTTTATACTCCGTTTACGTAACCAGATGAATTTATAACTTTGTATTTGGTATTAAAAGAAAATGCAATCTAGCTGAGGGGGAATTCATAAGAATCGTGCTCTTTATGCCAAGTCTTTGAAATTTGGTATGGTCTTAAGGATTTAGGAAACCACCGCAAGCAATTTTTGCACCATCTCTGGTGGTCTGTTTGCTATAAATCCAATATGGCCGCCATCTGTGTGGGCATTTTCGATAGATGGGCTTCTATTGGACGAAAATCTTCAGTATCTTCACTTTTGATTCTAGGATGCAAGATGTTTATTTCTAAGGTCTAATGTTTGTTTCAAATTTATTTTTAACAAAAGCTAGCGACCTAAAATACAATACAAAATTTCAAAGACCTGGCACAAGTGCACTATTTTTATGAATTTTGAATAGTTTCTTCTCATCGAATCGGGTTTTTTGTTCTTATAGTAATTCATCTAATTCCTAAACAAGCCACATAGAGCTTATATATCCTCTTTTCGACGACGACCCGAATGGCCGAGTCGGCAGTGACCTTGCTTACGAAACCAAGGGTCTCGGGTTCGAGTCCCGGTGGGGGCAAATATTTGTTTGATGAGAACGGATGTTTGTACCCTAGTCATGGTTGTTTATCTATCTAAGTATAATATTTATCTAATAAGTATGTGTATCGTTGTCTAGTACCCAAGATACATGGAATCCTAGTTTGGGGCTAGATCAATCTGTGTCAATAGTGTCCAAGTGTCAATATTATTATTATTATTATCATCTTTGCAAAAAAATATGTTCTATTCTACGAGGCTCATTGTAGCCAAGATCGCCGCATCATTAAATTATAGAAAGTCATCATCTGCACTTTGACAATTTGGAGTTTGCATTGTTCGCAATTAGAGGTTTCCGTACCCGAAAAGCGCTATCGGGACCCCATTACTAAGCCTCTACTATCCGTCCATCCGCCTGTCGGTCCGTCACCGGGCTGTATACCATAAACCGTAATAGGTAGAACTATGTTACATTTATGTTGCCGCTACAGCAACAAATAATGAAATGCACGATATTTTATTAATTAAAGTGTAAAAATTAATTAAATTTTATTAATTAAATATACCTGCCCCAACGAATTACCATCATCATTATGATTCAAATACCACACAACTTTCACGGCACCCATCAACGTCGCCGCTGGCGAAATTTTTTTGGCGTCGGATCCGCAATTTGTAGGGACTGGTATCGCAAATTTGGATATATTTTTTTATTTTTTATTTTATAATTTTTTTGTCCTTTGGTGTGTTGTATGATGGTAAGGAACGCTACGTATTCGAGTTCTACACGCACTTGACAGTTTTTTTTTATAATTTAGTAATTTCTGGAATACCCGGATTAAACTTGACAGGTCAGGTAGGTATGTAATAGTACATTGTTCACCAAGAGGAGAAAGTGACCGATTACCGTCGAGGGTGTCGTTTGAAGCCCGAGCCGTAGGCGAGGGCTTTAAAACACCCGAGATCGGGAATCGCACTTTCTCTCGAGTGATACATAGTGCTTTATACTACACCTACGATGAAAATAAAAAACTAAATCTTTACTAATTGAACTATCACTACTTATCATTTTGATAGTTTTATTTTACTTTCTACGAAAACTGAATCCTCAAACAACACACAAATTGAAAATGGCGCCGCGCTAATGGCGTCTGCAATTTTCACATGTTCTTTTTTCAAATTGTTTGACACCATCCAACGCACAGCTAGTGGCCAGTGTCATTTTGCGAACTTGGAGATAAAAACTCACTGTAAAAACTTTTTGGCTTTTGATATTTAGCTTACCGGCGCATAGTCTTACCCAAAATAAAAAAAAAAACCACGTAAGAAATGGATTTTCATACACTTTTCTCTCCCGCTCAGATGCGTTTTCTCCCCGCATATTTGTTCGATATGCAATGACGTACTTTCTACCGTAAATTTGATAAAGTATCAAGGTACTTTCCGAACAGGTGTAGTATAGAAACTCTTTCTCACCTAAAGACCGAATTATTTCAACCATGCATCAAACAACGACGACGCAACCTGAAAACTATCTTAAAATGTTCAGAATACGACTGCTTATAAAATGCATCTTAAACTTGGGGTTGCACGAGACGGCGATGCAGTTTGATTGTGGACTTTGAGATGAAGATATTAGAGTGTTTTGAGCAGAAAGGGACATGTCCTAAAATACAGCTAAGGTGAAATCTTTTAGTAGAAATCATACGCCATTTCAGATCACGTAGAAAGATTTTGTTGGCTAAAAACTTGTAAGTTCAACGCTAGTTTGTGGTTTCGTATCGAGTTCGGGAACTCTAGTGGCTTTGGTTATTTCGGATAGCTTAGGAAGTTTTGATGCTTGTTTATTCGTAGTTTTCAACTATTATTCGGAAAGCGCGGATTATTTCAGGGAAGTATTTTATAAAAAGTGAATGAAAATATATTTATACGTCCATAAAATTTATAGGAACTAACATTGAGTAAAATTAAGAGTTGGCACTTTATTTGTCTTTTAACGAACTAAACTTACCTGTACGAGTAGGTTTATTAGTTTCTACTATGGATAGGGCGGAGAAACTACACTCCGTCCCAACACATTCCAGACGTATTTCAAAAAGATATGAAGAAAATCTTCACCTGTCTCTAAACACCTGACTGCGCCAGATATTGAAATTCGCAGCTCCTATTATCGTCTGCCATAGGTAAGTGTGAGATGAGATTGTACAAAATATAAATAATAATAATAAATTAATAAATAATAAATAATAATAAATAAATAAATATTAGAGGACAATCTTACACAAATCGAACTAGGCCCATAGTAAACTCAACAAGGCTTTTGTTGTGGGTATATATATACACTATATATATATATATATAATATATATATAATAGAGATAAATACTTATGTAAATATAAAGAAACCATCCAAGACTAAGAAACTAATACTAATGCTCATCAACGAATAATTGCCCTTACCGGGATTCAAACCCAGCACCGTCAGCCAGAGTCACTACCCGCTAGGCTAAATTGGTCGTCAAATAGGTAAATGAGTGTATGATTGGTGTTAGTGTTAGCTTATGTTCGTACTAACAATATTTGTTGTGTAGAGAGTTAACATTGCTATTGTTTTAGTAAGCTTCTCAAAATCTATAACTATCTTTATGGTATTTCTATTATCTTCCCGCTTCTACACACGCGCTATCTAATTTTCAGATGCACCTAATTTAACAATTAAATACAAAAAAAAGAAAAAAAGTGTTTGTAGTGTTAAAATGTGAAATCCTACAGCTCTTCGATTTGTATCACCTAAAGAATTAGTAGTGACAAACATGCTTGGCATATCTATGTGCGCGCCAGAAGTTATGTTTATGACAAAGACGAACAACAGGAAGTCCTATAGGTACCGAACCCTAAAAAATCCGGTTAGAAGGTGCCAGCTGTCAAGTGCAGGATACATGCTGGTGCTGCAAGCTAGACAGTCCCTATACATACGGGGGCTTAGTTGGGTATGCGAAAGGTATACTATCATTTCGTACCTTCCCCCTTTTATCTCGCACAGGAACCACATCAGCAGCCGAGAAATGGGAGGAGTGGTGATTCTCCACCCCTGCACCAACTACCACCGGGTACATACCCTAACAGGAGGGCACACGGCTTCAACCTTCCACCCAAATGCTTCTCCGGACTGGCTACGGCCGCTGCGCCGGACTCATGGACAAGTGGGGATACATTAAACCCATAAATTAACGACCCGAATGGCCGAGTCGGCAGTGACCCTGCCTAAGAAGGTCCCGGGTTCGAGTCCCGGTGGGGGCAAATATTTGTTTGATGAGAACGGATGTTTGTACCCTAGTCATGGTGTTTATCTATCTAAGTATAATATTTATCTATATAAGTATGTGTATCGTTGTCTAGTACCCAAGATACAGGGAATCCTAGTTTGGGGCTAGATCAATGCGTGTAAATAATGTCCAAGGTATTATTATTATAAAATTATATTATAGACAATTTAATAGGTACTCCATTTTTTTCCAATAAATATTTTTGGCGTATAGGATTCAACAATATACAATAATGTACATTGACCCTGCTAAGAAAATGTATGCGATTTGAAGTTCGCTGCGCAAAGTTGTCGTGACGTATTTCGCAGGTCGATGACCTTTTATTCCACGTTTATCTCGCAGTAGAATTTTAATTCAGTTTTACTGAAGATATTTACATATTCTTAGCAAATGTAATTTTTGCCTCTTCTCTACATTGGACCACTGTGGGAGAAGGAGAAGCACTTGTACACGTGTGTCCCCATCGTCCGTGATTCTAACGTCCGCATGACGTTTTGACAGGCGTGTTTTCCACGTGAGGATTTACGATTCGAGCCAGACTAGAGTTTTTTAACTACCGGAGTGCTTGGTTGGCTTGTGGCGGAATTCACAGGCTGTTCACAATTATGTATACAAGTCATTTCCCGAGCGAGAGACGGTCACATCAGGATTTTGAGTGACTGTCAAACTTTGAGTTATCAGTGTGCATCCCAGCCATTACTTTAGGTCCCGAGGTACATCCAAGGATTCGTGTAAAATAAATGTAGCCCTTTAATGACCCCACCGAGGGGCACCACATGCCCTTACCCGAATAAATAGATAGATAGATAGATAAAGTAAAATAAAAGTAAAAGTAAAAAGTATTTATTATCACCATAACATATATAAATAACTGACAGTTATTAGACACATGATTAAAGTAAGTGGTGTAAGAGTGACTTTTCTGGTCTTCGGTGTCTCCTACACTAGGCAACGCCCGTATCGCAGGGGACGGTAGGCAGCTTATAATAGAAAGAGGTACCGGAGGTCACGACAGCTGGCTTAAAAGTTTACAATTTAACTCTAGAAACAAATTTTAACATAAAGTCGGTAGGTAAGTAATTCAACTTAACTTAATAGTTATTTTATTATGGAGACTATCTATTAGGTAATTTGTTTTAAAATACTAAAAACTAAAAAAAAAAACAAGAATAGAACGTTTATTAACTGCTCTCATTGCTAAGATTATCTGATTTCCTAGACTAAATAAGTTAGAATATAATAAATATATGGATATAAATTGAGAAGTAATAAATATAAACTAAACATACATATAGATCTAATAGATAATTCATTTATTCATTGGTCAGTACAAACACAAATACACTGACGAGCAATGAAAAAGTTCCAGTGACATAGCACCAAATTACTCCTAAACGGGAAAGGCTAGCTTAATGACGCCTTCTGCAATATTGAAGTACATTTCACAGCGCATCAGAATATTACCAATTAAAAACGTATATTTTTTAATTTATGAGGCTAGGTTGTCTTAAGAGATATTAAGGTGTTTGTCGGCATTTTGTGGGTGGAACTTTTTCATAGCTCGTCAGTGTACATTATTGGTTATCAACAAATTACAAACAACACAAACTAAACTAAAAAAAACAAAACATAATAATAAAACAATGAAAATAATTATAATTAACACAGCAAAATATGGAAGGAAAGGGTTACTATGTGGCACTGTGACTGTACCGCGATAGTAAAATGGCCCTGACTCATATTCTGCCAGAGCAAAAGCGAATACAAGTAAGATGGAGCCATTTTCCACCACGATGGCTCAATGCGGGTTGGGGAGGGGTGTCGGGCTAGTGGCCAACTCGATTGTCGCAGATGTTTTCAAGCCAATATTCTCAAGATTAGGGCCTCTTACTCAGCTTTACCCCTACTGCCTCTGATTAGCGATAGCAGCCGGGATCTTCGGATAAACCGAAATACGAAAGCATCCAAAACAAAAGTCAAATATAAACAGGACACCCATCCAGTATCTGTATCGGCCAGATGTTGCTTAACCGCACAGTCGTTTCCGATGTGACAGTACCGCTAGGCCACGGGCACATCTTTATATATGTATAGTCTGGTTATGAATAAATAAATATTTGAGTGTTTTTGATAGCTTATTTTGTGTATATTTCAGATCCGTTTGAAGCCACTCAGCCAGACTTGAACATTTTGAGTAATTCAAGATGGCGTCCAATATGGCGCCCAAAAATTTGCAACTGAGTTTTTCAGCACGTCGAGGAACAGAATTTGATGATGTTATTGTAATCTTAGTTAGACAATAACTCTTTCGTAGGTTACCCAGTTAACCGTTTTTTTGTTGCAGATGGATAATTGAACTAACTAAGATCTACACTACCCGAACTTAATTCTACACTGCCACCGGACGTTTGTCTCAACCTATACCCGATGGATTAATCCATCGGGTATAGGTTGCTACGGGCATTAAGTCATAATTATGACGTATGGGGAAGAATTAAAAAGAAGAATAATTACAGTAGCTGACCAAATAAAATTAATCTTAAGGGATTAAATATGGCCAGAAATGCATCTTTAGCTTCAATTCTAGGCTAAACTAGACAACATAAAAATGTAGGATACATATATGTTATAAAAGGTCTATTAGAGATAAGAATGGACTTTTAAAATTACCGGATATCTGTTATATTTAATACTTAAAAATATTTTTCGCAATGCATTATTATTCAACTAAATGAACAAGCGCTCGGAGACAAAATCAGTTTCCTATATGAAACTATAGGAAACTGATTTTGCACGCAAAAATAGGTAAAAAAGGGAAAATTTTTGGTTTTTTTATTTTATTTTTAATGTTATTATTACAGGAGTTTAGTAATATTTTCTATAATTTTTTCGGTCTCGGAGCTCGGGCTGCCCCGCTGGGCTCTGCGCGGGAGCATGCGTCAGTCTGCTTCGACGCGATGCGACGGGTATTTGTTTTCTTTCTCTAATTCTCAATGCCATTGGCCTATGTTCAGCCCTTAAGCTCACGAGTTGTATAATCGGAATTAAGGAAAAGGATGCGGATTTGTGAAAGAAATCAAAGTAGCGATTTTAAAAATGAGTTATAGATTCAGTGCAAATTTTAATTTTCAACTTATTTATTTTTCTACCTGCTCCATTGTTTAAGAACATTTTAGGCGTTAGAGCAGCTAAATTTAAGTTGTTTAACTTATTTGAAAGCTAAGGAACTGTAAATGTTTTTTTTTACTTTGTAAACAACAAGTGTCATAGTATTTTTTTTTGTTAAAGGAGCAAGTTTGTATATAACGCTCTGTCTAGAATAACGCCATTATGGGTTGTATGTGTAACTAGACCTGTAATATACCTAAGATATGCAATAAAAATATTATTTATTACCTTGTGAGTTTTTTTTTTTCATCTTATTTTTTTAAGTTACCTATTACCCCATCGTCATCCTGTATAAACAGTGCCTTAAACAAAAGTCTGCCGAAAGAAGATTTTTTGCAACAAGCCAAAAAAGTGTTGCGCTCCGAACCTGACCATTTTCATTTCGGAAAGAGCTGCTTGGTGTGTGGAGAAGAGTTCAAAAAATCAAAATCGCTACAACCATTATTTTATTGTCAGGACAGTTAAGTTTAAAAAAGGAATTGAGCAACTCTATATTTCATTCCTCCATAAAATTTGGCTCGGGCAGCTAGCTAATTTGTAAGGAGAAGTCAAGTATAAAGTTGCTCTGATCAAATCGGTTTCAAAGTGAAAGTCGATCATAATGATGTCCCTAACATCACTCTAAAATATGAATACACCTTTCTGTTACACCCCGTATATTTTATCTCGCCTCCTATCCTGGAGGCCCAGTCTTCTTTTATGCTTTTATCTGTATCACTATACCATTAATTTTCATAACAAGCACAACCTAGAAATTAATTTAGGTACCCACGTATTAATCAACATTCCCAGCTGTCTACCCCGCAGTCGTGACTGATCACTCCCCGATCTATCCTCGATTTCCCATCATTATTTTTTATCCCCGAAACTCCTCTTCGCCTACGGTTCTGGGGATCCACACCAATATAAAAAAGTCATGAATTCTCTCGATTGCTGACTGTTAGTTTGAAATCTGTCCTATTACAGTTCCAAATGAATCACAGTTTTAATTCATCTTAAAGTAGAACTTTTCAACGAATGATTTCACATTAAAATTAAAGGTTTCGGTTTTTAAAAGGTATTTAGTATTTAATCGTATAGCAAAAAAAACTGATTGTCACAGCAAAAAAGGGTCAGTGTTTTAAGTATTTTTGTTGTTCTTACATGTTCAACCTAATACGAAGGATAAAGGGGGCTTCGCTTCGCTCACCCACTTTACTCGTCACCTAAACTACCGCAGTAGTTTGCCCTGATATTTGCTCTGAAAATCAGTATATTTGCTTTGCAAATCAGTATTATTGATGTGCAGTTTAGCCATAGCCATAATCTCTAACCCATATCCTTGAGATTTACACCGGCTTGCAGCAGTATAAATATAACGCGGCCAAATTACAGGGTCATGCACGGCAAGGATATTGCCTGTCAGCCAGGTTCCCACTCAACATGGCCGCGTTCTATTTATATTGCGTTTAAACTGCATGGCTGCTAGGCAGCCTTAAGGGATTAAATATGGCCAGAAATGCATCTTTAGCTTTTATTCTAGGCTAAACTAGACAACATAAAAATGTAGGATAAATATATGTCATAAAAGGTCTATTAGAGATAGGAATGGACTTTTAAAATTACCGGATATCTGTTATATTTAATACTTAAAAAAAAATTCGCAATGCATTATTATTCAACTAAATGAACAAGCGCTCGGAGACGAAATCAGTTTCCTATATAAAACTGACACGCAAAAATAGGTAAAAAAAAGGGAAAATTGTTGGTTGTTTTATTATATTTTTAATGTTATTATTACAGGAGTTTAGTAATATTTTCTATAATTTTCTCGGTCTCGGAGCTCGGGCTGCCCCGCGGGGCTCTGCGCGGGAGCATGCGTCAGTCTGCTTCGACGCGATGCGACGGGTATTTGTTTTCTTTGTCTAGTTCTCAATGCCATTGGCCTACGTTCAGTCCTTAATTTATTTAAATAAAACATACGGAAGGCATGGAAACTCGTTACGAATTCGTAATTACATTACTATGAAATAAATAACATGACGTTTTTTGACGACATAAAATTCGGCACCTAAGGAACTCCTATCACCCAAATAAATCTTACCCTTGGCAAGTTTTTCACGAATCTCCTCTCGCCAAACATTTCCTCCTCTGAATTGATTGTATCCAATCACAAATAATAGAGGCCTTCCGTTTCCTTCGAGAAATGAATTAGTGTTATTTTTTGTCGGACACTTAATAATGAGTTGAGTATTATGGGAACATTATTCAGAATGATAAACTGGAGGTTTTGCTTTACAATCAGAGTCAACTCTGTGGGAGAAAAAGAGACTTGACTCATTCAAATAATTAATTTAAAAACATCTTTACATTATCCTTATTTGGTATTTTTATTTCGGAATTTATTACTACATAAAACAAACATACAGTAGAAAAAATATATACAAAGGCGAGCTTATCTCTAACAAGTGATTTCTTCCAGCAAACCACGGTGGGTAGGAAAGGTGATGGTTGAGCGGGGGAAGACCTGTGCGTACAATAAAACTCTATATCTTATATGATTAATATCTTTATCTACACACGTCTCATAAACCCTCTTTACTACGTTCATAAAAGAGAGCTTATGATATGTGTGTAGATAAACTAGTGTATGTAACTGTACATAATTAGGCATTAAAACTCTCGGGTGATATTATTATGAAATCTCGAGTTTTAATGCCCTCCATTATGTATCAGTCACATAAACTACTATTATCTGCACACGTATCATAAACCCTCTTTATTGCGTACAAAAACCGCACGTTACGATCAGCTTAATGTTAAACTACTTGGTAAAAACTCATTTCTTATTTGAAAAATTACACATTATGACCATAATGTGTAATTTTTCTACATATTATGACATTCAAATTTCGAACGCCGACGCTCGCCTGCATGCCGCCCCTAGTTTGTCTGTGAAATTGGTATTGACATTCAAATTTCGAACGCCGACGCCCGCCTGCGTGAAGTTGGTACTACAGAACAAGCTAAACAACTGCAGAGCCACAATGCCGGTCAAACATGCGGTTCCTGAACACATCAAAGAGAGCTTATGATATGTGTGTAGATAAACTAGTGTATGTAACTGTACATAATTAGGCATTAAAACTCTCGAGTGATATTATTATGAAACGAGCCGAACACTCTCGAGTATTAATGCCCTCCATTATGTAGCAGTTACATAAACTACTATTATTTGCGATTTACATTACATAATATCTTGAGTATTCTTAAGCAATACTCAAATTAGCGAACCCTCTAAAGTTAGTAATGTATGGATAAACGGGTACCCGGAACTGCAGTCTCGAAAATCCCACAACAACATTCCAGAAGATCATATTAGTGGCTAGTGCTAGCTCATAGACCGACTACTGACAGAATAAGCAAAAAAAAAATGGCCAAGTGCGAGTCCGACTCGCGCACGAAGGATGCCATACCACCGTACAAGGGATGGCGTGGAGTGAATAGTTTGGATTTTACATAGCAAAATGTTGTTTACAAAGTTTTTGGTGCGGCTACTTTCACACTCCATACGTACGTAACGTACGGTGTATTCATAAGTTTGTATGTGGTATTGAAATTATTGTTGTATGGCTCCGATACTTTTTATTGTGTTTTTTAGTGTTTGTAGTTATAGCGGCAACAGAAATACATCATCTGTGAAAATTTCGTCTGTCTTACTATCACGGTTCATGAGATACAGCCTGGTGACAGACGGACGGACGGACGGACGGAGAGCGGAGGCTTAGTAATAAGGTCCCGTTTAGCACGCTTCGGGTACGGAAACCTGAAAAAAATAGTATTTCATCCTCTATATATAGACATACTCGTATTTACCTTCTACAAATAAACTTTCAAAACTAGGTACTTCATCTTACATTTTAGGTTACTTTGCATAAGAAACCCAAGCTGAATATTCAGATTTGTATGAGACTATCACAAGCTCGCGGACACTTTGGAAGTCATTAGCTGTAAACATTGGAGCAGTTTGACTTGAGCAAGTTTTGTGAGAGGAACAGTAATGAGAGGTAAAAGGTTACAAGGAGTTACTTGCGTAATGGAGTCATTTTGTCTTACGACGATTATTTTATCAAGTTTCTTGAATTGACTATCGAATTGAATGTCGCCGAAACTAGACTCCATAGATTTAGCATAACCATGGACGAATAAAAAACTAGAGGACAAACCGCAAAGTACTTTTAAGCTTAATTCGATTTTTAGTTTAAATTTATATTGCTAGATAGAGCTACTAGTTCAAAAGTTCTTTCTATTAAAAGAAGTATAGTGGTGGCGCGCTTAATTTAGGAAAGATGGCGGTATAAACGTTTATTTCCTAAGAGCAAACAAGGCTTACCCTTCGCCATCTCTGATTTTTCGTCGATATTACGATCGATTTTACTACGCCGTCAACCTAAGCACCCAGCATCTATTGCATGGTACAGCGATATCTAGAAATAATACAGGATTTTGGCTTTTTAGCAGGGTACGTTTTTTTGTATGCGGTGGTCAGTCCTCATAACTCAAGAAACTCCTTCGTCATTCTACCTCTATGTTAGACTCATAATTGTGAAATCGCTGACAAAAGAAAGTTAATTTAGGGTCCTTGTAGGTTTTATGTCTGTGGTAATAAGTACGTCACCTCTTGATGTAGAATCTGTAGTCCTAGCAGAAAAAAAGGTCAATCACAACATTTTCAGTGATACGAGATATCATAGTTTTTTGACGACCCGAATGGCCGAGTCGGCAGTGACCCTGCCTACGAAGCCAAAGGTCCTGGTTCTAATCCCTGTGGGGGCAAATATGTGTTTGATGAGAACGGATGTTTGTACCCTAGTCATGGTAGTTTATCTATCTAAGTATAATATTTATCTATATAAGTATGTGTATCGTTATCTAGTACCCAAGATTCAGGGAATCCTAGTTTGGGGCTAGATCAATATGTGTAAATAGTTTCCAAGGTAATATTATTATTATAGTTATACTTAGACAGTAGGAGGAGGTGCTAAATTTGTATTAAGAAAGTATCATCGTGTGGTATAAGTTCTGTGGATTTTGTTAACGATTAAGTTTTATTATTGTATAGTTGTCAAAGTCAGTCATAGAATACTTTTGACTCGCCTTTGTGAGTCCAAGTCAGGATTGATGGCTGGAGGGGAATATATAATCCAATAATAAATTTACGAGAAATAGCAAATTACTGGAAAATTGTAACATTGAACGGAAAAAATAATGAAAAAAATAGATGGAAGATTTTGTCATAGAAGTCGAAGTTACCAGTGACGAACGAAGATACCTTAAGTGTTTCTTGCGAAGATAATATAGATACATTTGATTCTAATTGTGATAAATGAAATATAAGTTAAAATAAAAAAGTGATAATATTCAACCAATGGACATTTAACTTGACAGCACTTAATCGTCAAAAAAATCTACAGAAACATATCACTCGATGGTACTACCTTACGACATATTAACAGCTCCATGTCCGACTAGACAGAACTTACCAAGGAGCACCTGGCTGCCGAAGCTGCCAGACTTTTCTCATTTTCTAAGAACACGACTAATTATCCCCGGCTATCAAGTTTTGGGAGATACTATTCGCCGGTTTCTGAATTGAGTAATTCACTAAGTTACTACTTAAGTATCGTTCAGTCACGTGCTTCTTTGTGAAATTAACGAAGACAGAATGATACTTAGGTATTTGATTGGAGACATTCTCAATTCAGAAATCGGAGGTGAGGCTGCTACTCCACATACTTAAACCACTATATGAGGGTCAAAGACTTACGATTTACGATCATCAAAAGCGTCACGCGTTTTACTGTACGGGGTGGCAGAGGCACAGGTGTGCTGTCCATCCAATAATTGAATTCTCCGTTTGGCGTGACAAGGGGCTAGCCCATCGCCGTAGCTACAAATAAATGGAGGGCTATTCACGATGTTTCTTAAATTTTATCTAACGAGCTGTCGAGGCATATAATGGACTGGCTTTGGTTGTTTGTGTATGCGGAATTTACTGAAACTATTCGTAGCAGGGAATTAGGATACAAAGAAACATAGAAACCAATTACCCTCAAAAGACGCCACGAATACTGAGCCAAACTGATATAGGTTACATCCAAGGTCGAGCAAGAAACATTGATGAATTAGAATGCAGCCCGTCTCCGCTAATTTCGTTTCTTACTTGACTTACACTGTGTTACTATAAAAAATGTTAAACTTTTTTAGTCCTTAAAACTAAACTTAAATCCTCTTCATTTTTAAACATGTGTTGAACAGGAGTTAATTTTTTGTCGTAAGATCCTCAGTATTCACCACCTTACCAATTAAGCGTGTCACATGCTGTGATTTTGATTTACGTTAAGTTGTTATTGGAAATATAACCTTCATAGTGATTGATACTGGTTGTTTATCTACTTTAGTTTTTAGAAGGTAGGTAACCTTTTTTTTTCAAAATAAGATATTCACGACTCAATTTTTTCACCTTCAACTCCAATCTTTACCTGATCTCCACGAACTTCGGACGTGTACACTAGATTAGTCTGCTTATATTCTACAAGAAATTCAGTCGGGTAAGAGTGTGCACTTGTGGAATATGGTAATGTAAGCCTGTACGATGAGCTAATCTCCCCGATGGGTACGTATTTATTATATTGGTTTTCCACCTGTCACTACAGCTGCAATACCAACTGCCTCTGATAGGTGGTTCCCTTCACGGCTCTCCGACCTCTCGGCGAACCTGGACGAAGTTGGAGAAGGGAACATCGCACTCGCTATTTTATATTTCGTACACTTAGACCGTTGTCCTCAACAGGAATCCACTCCCACCCTACCTGGTTGCCGTCCTGCAACCTTGCACCGGCCGGATCCTAACTGGTTCCTGCCCTGTACACTCCTGCATCCTGTCATCCTGTCAGGCCATCGTCACCTTGAGACCTGCTGATGCGTTATACACTCCACCTTCTCTGACGCCCTCCTGACGTGCCGTGAAGAGGCGAAGACACCAGGGGAGTCGTATATCAACGCTAGGAACCACGCTAACGCGTCACAACCCAAAGCCTTAGCCGCGGTCTTTGTAAATAAAATAGTATTTCTGTAAACTTATTTTAAATCGCTAGGTAGGACCTCGAGCGGTAGGTGTAAATCAATAAAATGCTCGCCAAACTAACATACACTACTACTAGCTGTAGACTACTGCTGAAACCTCTACCTATTACAGGAAGTAAGTAGTAATAGTAAAAGCTCAGTAGGTTTCAGCTCGGTTTGCTACAAACACAACTTCAGTGCCTCTGTTCCTCTACCCTGTGTACCGGGAGTAACGATTTCTTAAATCCCAGCTAGGGAGATCGTAAAGTGGAATGTAAGTTTAAGAGCGCTGCCAGAGGTTGTAAATTGAAATAAACATGGGTTTGAGAACGTAAACGTCATGTAGTTACTGCGTTTACGAGTTAATCGTAAGAAACAGACTTTTAAGCATATCTAGTTGAAATTCGGGCAAGTTCTCGTCTTGATTGTCGCTTTTATCATTAAAACCTTGGACACTATTTACCAGACATTGATCTAGCCCCAAACTAGGTTTCCCTGTATCTTGGGTACTAGACAACGATACACATACTTATATAGATAAATACTATACTTAGATAGATAAACAACCATGACTAGGGTAGAAACATCCGTTCTCATCAAACAAATATTTGCCCCCACCGGGACTCGAACCCGGGACCCTTGGCTTCGTAGGCAGGGTCACTACCGACTCGGCCATTTGGGTCGTCATTGCCACTAGACTAGGTCTTCTAGTATTTAATAAATATCAATTGTTATTGGTTAGGTTAGGTTTTTTTTTTTTTTTTTTTTTCTTCAATGAACATACCGGGAAAATCCATCATGGACGTCTGGGAAGGGGAACCCAGACAGTGACGGACTCCTACCGGCTAAAAACCCGATTTATCCAGACAGTGTTTCCTCCGACAAATTTACTCGGAGATATTATAAATTATATTTTCTTTTGTCTTCTTCATCCAATTTCTTCCGTCACGTGAGACGTGCTCACGCTTTGTTACGTCTTGTATCTTCATAACATAAAAACAGAACAAAATAAAGGAGAAATGTTTATGTACATTTACTAAGAATTTTGTTAACTAATTACCATGACAACTTCTGCACATCACATTTTTTTTTAATTTAATTTTTTGTGTTTTTTTTTTTTATACTTTTATATTTATTTAAAATATTCGGTTCATTGATAGGTTTTTTTTTTTTTTCATTTCTTTTTTATTTCGTAATTTACATATACTTACTTTATATATAAATATTATATAATATACAATTATATAATTTTATATACAATTTTCTTACATTTACATTCTTATTACTATTTTGCTTATATATATACATAGTCAGGTCATAAGTTCTGTCACATGTGCAATATGAAACAATTTAGACATGTTTATTATTTATGTAAACATTTATATAGCAAAATGAACTTAATAAAACATAGATTCTTATGGTAATAAAGTTTATTCAAAATGACCCCCGCGATTTTGAATACAGGCCTTTATTCTGCGCGGCCAGTCGTCTATCGCAGCACGAACGAGGTCCATGTCAATATCGGCGGCTGCCTTAATCAAGGATGCCTTGAGTGACTCCAAATCAGGATGAGGCTTTGAGCAGGCCTTTTCCTCCAAGTGTTGCCATATCTTGTAATCTAACGGACTCAAATCTGGACTGGAGGAGGGCCAGTCTTCGTGCCGGATGAAGTCGATTTCATGCGCCGCCAGCCAGTCTTGTGTGCTTTTCGCTCTATGAGCTGGCGCAGAATCTTGTTGGAATACCCAGTGCCTGTTATTAAACATGGTATGAGAAACAGGTTCCACAAGGTTCTTGAGGATTGTATTTTGATATACAACTGCATTCGTTTTTACGCCTTTCTCACCAAAATGTACCTCAGTTAAGCCCCAATAAGAGACTCCCAACCAAACCATGAGCGAGGATGGAAAATGACCTCGTTGGACACGCGGAATTCGGTTGCTCGCTTCTTCACTGCTGTGTGCGTACACCTTATCATTTTGTTTGTTGTAGCTCTCTTCCACGGTGAAAATTTTTTCATCCGAAAAAAGAATTTCCCGATGCTTTTTTTCCGCGTACCGCTTCAACAAAGCGCGGCATCTCTTCAGTCTCAGGTCCATTAAACGAGCGTCCAAACGATGTCCTGTTTTTCTTCGATATGCCCTAAGCCCTAAGTCTTCATTTAACACCCTTTTCACCGTGGTCCTGCTTAACCCCATCTGAAGGGCCAACAGTTTCTGCTTACGTATGGGATTTCTTTGAATTCGCGCCTTCACAGCTTTTATCACTGCTGGAGTCCTAACTGAGCGAGGGCGACCACTTCTTGACCTGTCATCTACACTAGAGTCTTCATTGTATCATTTTATGGTACGATAAATGAATCTTTTGGTTATATTCAAATTTTTCAGTAAGTCGAAAATCTGAATTGGCGCGTAACCGCAACGATGCAACGCAATAACTGCGACACGGTCTTCTTTAAGTGTCCACTCCATATTTAAAAATGAGATAAATTCTAAAAAGTACACATTTTTATTTTCATGAAAAATTCGAAATTCGAATTCAAAAAACTTTTTTGTGGCCAGCGTTCTAAATTCAAAAGTTTTTATTGTGTGACAGAACTTATGACCTGACTGTGTATATATATATATTTGTTACTTATATGTTTCGAAACATGATTATTATGTTCCAAGAACATATGGTTTCCTACCTATATTTTTGCTACCATTTCTTTTTCCTGCTTGCTGAACAATTCTTTCCATAAAATCTACAAATCTATCTTTAATTTTGCAAGTTAAGAATTCCGGCAGATTGTCTTTATTCAGCTTTAGGTCCATTTCGATTTCTAGGTTCAATCTGTCGGCTCCATATTTAGGACACTCTAATAAGAGATGCGTGATTGTATCATCCACCGCCGGATCACAGATGCAGGCGGGGCTATCCTTGCATTTAAACCTGTGGAGATAAAACGCAAAACCGCCGTGGCCCGTTAGCGCCTGCACAAGAAGAGGGTTCAGTTGTATATTTCTGATCACTTTATAGGCTACCACGGCATTTGGGAGAAAGTCCTTAGTTACGGAAGCAGTCTCTCCAGTAACGTAGCGGTTGTTCCATTCGACCAGGGTCTCGTGGCGAATCTGTCTCTTAACAAACGACACTGGGCAAAGACCATAATCAGGTGCCGTCTTCCTTTGCAGTGCGGCTTCTTTGGCCAGCAAGTCGGCGCGCTCGTTTCCCTCCACTCCGACATGTGCTCTTATCCAGAATAACCTGAATTTTTTATTCTGGTAATAAAGCTGTCTGATATTACTCCTTATTTCGACAGCCAACGGGTGTGAGGAGTCCGGATTCTAAAGTAATTCCAGCGAGGATCTAGAGTCACTGAAGAGATTTGCTTCGATATCTCTTTCCCTTAACAAAAGTTTCGTGGCCTGTAGCAGAGCGAACATCTCTGCCTGAAACACAGTGCAGAAAGGCTCCAGCCTGAACTTCCTGCTTTTCCGTTCCGTACCTTCAATTTTGCTTCCGTCAGTAAATACTTGTAAGCCCTGGATATTGTATTTGGCTAGGGTCTGCAACTGCATATCTTCCAAGCAGGCGAATTTGACACTGAAGTACTCAGCAGGATGAGGAGCTAGCGTGTAGTGCACCCTGCTCTCCAAGTCCCTCCCCCCTATAACTGCCAAAGGCTTGCCACGCTTTGCTTCGTACAGCTTCGCCGCTTCGCGCACTCGCATGTCAAGGGGTAGCAGGCCGGAGAGCGCCAGAGCAGCACTCAGTGACACTGTCCTATGAGCTTTCACTATTTTTTGTGCAAAACCTCTCTGCACTGAGTTTAGTTGTTTTTGCACGGATATTCTCTCCGTCACCGGTGCCCAAGCGCTGGACGCATACATAATAATAGGCTCTACCACTGCGACGTATATCGTTCTGATAATCTCCGGATTTAGGCCCCATGAGATTTTGGCAGCCCGACATAGCTGCTTGTAGATGTTCGTAGCCTTAACACAGACATGGTTCACGTGTTTTTTGAAATTTAACTTATTGTCTATGATTAAACCTAGCAGCTTTATTTCTTCTTTCATAGCAATCTCAACCTCGCCCATGTAGATGCACGGGGTGGTGAATTTCAGCTTATTTGTTATCACCATAGCGTGGGTCTTGTGTGCTGCAATTTTCTGTTTTACTTCTACCCCATGCCACCACACGAGCCAGTGTTTCATCACCTTTTCTTTCTATGTCGGGTACCGAGTTTCCGGAGAATACCAGCACGATATCATCGCCATGTTCGCCCAGTTCGTCCAGCAAAGGGTCTAGGCAGGACGTTCCACATGGTTGGGCCCCCAATAGAGCCCTGAATGCAGCCCTTAGTCGTGGTTTTAGTAAACTCATGACCACCATAGCGGACAAACACCTGCCTGTCAACGAGGTAGTCCGCCATCAAAGTCCGCAAGTTTCTTGGGCATCTCTTCTCCTGCAATCTACATTTGATGGCTGGCCACCAAGCGCTGTCGAAGGCTCCCTCTATATCTAGCGATATTACGATATTGATGAGTTTTTTGCTCAAGTTGTCTTTAATGTGTTGGAGCAAGTCGTATAGGGCATCCTCTGTGCATCGCTGGGGTACAAAACCGTACTGTCGGGGATTCGCTTGGGGTAGGAGGTGCCATCTGGTTAGGTTAGGTTAGGTTAGGTTAGGTTAGGTTAGGTTAGGTTAGGTTAGGTTAGGTTAGGTTAGGTTTGGGGTACGAAGTCAGATCACCTCCCCGTGGTGTACCCTGGAAACACTGGTTCTGTCCCAGTGGCTAAGAGTCTGACATGGCTCCCTGATTTTCACCCTGCTCGTTGCAGAGGAGTTAGTCAGGGAGCGCGAGGAGGCCCTCCTGCATTTCCTCTGCTCATCAGAGAAAATTGCGGAGGGCAGAGGAGTGGAGTGGAGAACACCACTATAAAAAATCCCTAATCCCAAAGTCTGACGTGCTGAGGGGATGAATGGCGGGAGGGAGTCCCGTCCCAAGCGGACGAAGCTGTGGATCAGCAAAACCATGAAATGAGTGCGAAAATTACATGTATACCCCATGTACCACCGGCTCCGTCGGTGGAGAATCCCTCCCTGTGCCTTCGGGCACAGGCTGCCCCTCGTTCTCTGGGGAGGGCAACACCCATTTTGAAGAGGACCAAGAAGGTCGGAGATCTGATGTTCCGGGCAGTCGCCTGGAAATAGCGCTGAGTCCTCTCAGGCTGAGAGGCGGAGGTGGCGATGGGGATGGTGGTGCTTTAAGCACGCCCCCGATGCGGGCTGAGCCGGCTGCAGCTCCCCCGCGAGACGCAAAAGGGCGCTTCAGGCGTCCACCCACACCAACACCAGTCATGAACACCAGGCTGGTGTCGACGGACGGCGAGGAGTCTGATGTTTCCTCAGCAATGTCGCTGTCGAGGCCCCCATCAGCAGCATCGATGGGAGGCAAGAGTAGAAAGCGGACGCTATCCACTTCAATGGACTATGCAGACGGAGACCTGGACCCGTCCGCTGCTCCGAAAAAGACGCGGGCGAAGCGGTCACTCCCTAGCGTAGAGGAGCTGGCTGCATCTATGGCGAATATGCCTACCGCGGAAATTCAGAGTTTGATGCGGAGCAACCTTGAGACGGTGGAAAAGGTCTCTGACACCTCTAGCCATCTTAAGGGCAACTATGTCCGGAGCCTTAGGATGGCAGCGAGGAAGGTTCAGGCCGGAAGCGAGCAATTGGCTCGGAGGACTAACTCCGATGCCAACATTGAGAGGCTGGAGCGGGAAAACGCAGAACTGCGCTCACAGCTCGCTTCTCTCACCGCAACGGTCGAGGGGCTGAGAAAAGAGCTTGCAGCCTTCTCTCACACCTCCATCTCTCAGCCAGGGCCTAGCCGTGCTGCCAATCCACCATCCAGTATGGCACAGCCTGAGCCAATGCGTCCCCTGCCCGTTGCGGAGTCCCGCAGAAACGCTGTCATCTGTTGTGCCAGCTCCGGCGACGGTGGCAATACTGACCGAACCGAGGACCCCGGCAGCGGCCTGGGAAGCCCGGCTGATGGAGCGCATCGGCGCCTTAATTGATGAAAGACTCGGGAAGAGATCGACGACGCAAGCTCGGTTAACCCCGGAAACCTCAGCACAAACCAAACAGAAGAGGTCAAAAAGGAGGAAGAAGAAAAAGGGGGAAACCATTGATGGGAGCCAGGCACCGCCTGTCGATGTAAACCGACAGCAGCTGCAGTCCGCGCAATCCCCGCAGGCAGCCACCCAACGGGAGGCTGCAGCCGAGGCGGAGGACACCTGGACGCAGGTTGTGAGGCGCAAAGCGCTGCCACAGACTGCGTCTGCGCCACCGGCTTCGCATCGACCCCGAATGCCTGCATCAGCTGCAGTTAAGCTGCCGAGGCCGCCTACAAGTGTCGTTGTCACCGTCACCATAGACGAAGGCGCTGAGGTGACGTATGCCACAGTTATGAGAGCCGCTAAGGAGCGGGTAAACCTCCCAGACTGTGGCATTGTGACGGGCTTGCGTATGCGCCAGGCCCAAACGGGGGGCCTCATTTTAGAGGTTCCCGGCCCGGACAGCTCTACAAAAGCAGAGGCGCTCTGCGGACGTCTGCGGGTAGCACTGGCTGACATGCCAGTGCGCGTGGCACGACCCATCGCGACGGCAGACGTTCGGGTGATGGATCTCGATGACTCCATCACCCAAGAAGAGCTGATTGCGGCGATAGCTGCAGTTGGGGGCTGCGAAGCTGCAGACATCAAGGCTGGTGAGATCCGACGCTCTACTGGCGGGCTCGGTACCACAGTAGTGAATGGCCCTATCGTGGCGATGCGCAAGCTGGCCACAGCAAAGCGCATCGACGTAGGATGGGCCTCCGTCAAGGTAGAGGCATTAGAGAAGCGTCCAATGCGATGCTTCCTATGCCTTGAGGTCGGCCACGTAAGCAGGAACTGCTCCACGGGGGTTGACCGCTCGGGATGCTGCTTTGCCTGTGGCCAAAGAGGTCACAAGGCCCGGGACTGCAAAGCGGCTGTTCCAAGGTGCCCAGTCTGTGCAGATCTGAACAGGCCCGCAAACCACAGGATGGGTGCAAAGGCGTGCAATCCTCCAAGGAGAAAGCGGAGGGGCAAGCAAGGCCCCGGCTCTGCAACCCCCACCATTGAGGCGGTGCCGTCAGGAGCACCAGCTGGACAGGGCGCAAGCCCTGCTCTAGCGGAGGCGGCCATGGAGACGTAAAATTCAACAGCTACGTCCTCCAATGCAACCTGAATCACTGCAGGAGTGCGCAGGACTTGCTACTGCACACCCTTGCAGAACATCGGGTTGCTCTGGCCGTCGCGTCAGATCCCTACCAGGTCCCGGACCATCCTCGCTGGTTCGGTGACTCGACGGGCTCAGTCGCAATCCACTGGAGGGGTGGTGAGGGGGACCCTCACTGCGCCTTGCTCGAGCAAGGATAGGGATTCATCGCAGTGGAGTGGGGCCCCCTTGCCATTATCGGCTGCTATATCTCCCCAAACATACCCCTCGCACAGTTCGAAGGGTTCCTTGACCGGCTAGCGGCCTCCGCCCGTCGCTGGTCAACACAGCCGGTCATTGTCCTGGGCGACTTTAACGCGCGGTCTAGCGCGTGGGGGGATGCCCGGGAGAATGTTAGGGGAGATACGGTGCTGGAATGGGCGGCAGGACTCGACCTCCGTTTGTTAAATCGGGGGTCAACAAACACGTGCGTGCGCGTGCAGGGGGAGTCGATAGTCGATCTATCATGGGCGTCTCCTTCTGCACTGTGCTTGGTGACAGGTTGGAGAGTGGCGGAGGAGATGGTCACGCTCTCTGACCACCGCCACATTATAATTAATGTGGAAATCCGCCGCCACAACAGGGCCCTGCGGCCTGATCGACGGAGCGGCCCACCGCAACGGTGGTCCCTCAAGCGGCTTGACAGAGATCTGCTCGAGTCTGCTGCCATCATTGCTTCGTGGTCGTTAGGACACGAAGAGGTCTCGCCCGATCCTGAAAGGGAGGCGGGTAGATTTGGGGAAACGTTGGCGTCTATTTGTGACGCCTCGATGCCCCGAATCAGACACTCCGATGGAAAAGGGGCGTACTGGTGGTCGGAGGAGATTGCGCAGCTGCGCGAGGCATGCCTGCGTACCCGCCGCCAGTACCAAAGATCCCGAAGACGACGGCGAGCCACCGCCAGCGAACGAGACGAGAGCTACGTTGTCTATCGAGACGCTTCCAAAGCACTCAGCGATGCTATCGCTAGTGCAAGGTCTCGGTCCTGGAATGAACTCCTCGACGAGCTGAACAGGGATCCATGGGGGCGCCCGTACAAAATGGTACTGGGCAAGCTCAGACCATGGGTCCCTCCATTGACGATGACCCTGGAGCCCGGCTTCGTGGGGAGGGTGGTAGACACGCTCTTCCCCAGGCTCCAGGATCATCCGCCACCTCTAACCGAAGCTGATTCGATTGAATTCGATTCCGACAGGTTGGGGGTGACGGTCGAGGAGTTGGACCGAGCCGTGAAGCGTCTCATGGCGAAGAACACAGCGCCCGGGCCAGATGGAGTTCCCGGCAAGGCGCTGGGTTTAGCTCTCGCCGCTGGATTGGGTGACTACCTGAGGCAGCTGTTCACCAGCTGCCTCCAAAATGGCGTCTTCCCTTCCGGCTGGAAGCTGGCGAAGTTGGTACTCATATGGAAGTCAGGTCGACCCGCAGACTCGCCCTCTGCCTACCGACCCATATGCCTGTTGAGTGAAGTCGGAAAACTCTTTGAGAGAGTCGTTGCCGAGCGACTCAACGGGCATCTAGCTTGCACAGGTCCCGACCTGTCGGAAGCCCAGTTCGGCTTCCGCCGTGCACGGTCGACGGTGGACGCGATACTACGCGTCCGAACACTATCGACCCAGGTCGTCTCACAGGGTAGGGTAGCGTTAGCGGTATCGCTCGATATTGTTAACGCCTTTAACTCCCTGCCTTGGTCGAGCATCAGGGAGGCGCTCAACTATCACCGAGTGCCCCCATACCTGAAGCAAGTTGTCGGAGCATACCTGTGCAACAGGGACATTACGTTCCCGGGTCGAGATGGCGAAAGTCATCAGAGAGAGGTCGAGTGCGGGGTTCCCCAGGGGTCGGTTCTAGGCCCACTCCTGTGGAATCTCGCATACGATAAAGTACTGCGGGTCGAGGTCACGGTCGGCGTGCACCTGGTCTGCTATGCAGACGATACCCTGGTGCTCGCCGAGGGTGACGACTTCCAGAGTACCATCAGGCTCGCCGAAACCGGAGTGTCTCGCGTCGTCGAGGAGATCGAGGGGCTGGGATTGCGTGTGGCGCCTCAGAAGACTGAGACGATCTGGTTCCACAAACTCCCGCGAGGGAGGGAACCGCCCAGCTCCTCGATTCGCGTGGGTGACGTACTGGTCCAGGTGGGGCAGTACATGAAGTACTTGGGCCTCATCCTGGACAGTCGATGGGGCTTCGAGGAACATTTCCGTCGCCTGGTCCCCCGGCTTGAGCGGACAGCTGGTGCTCTACACCGACTGCTGCCAAACCTTAGGGGCCCTGAGGAGGGAGTCCGCCGCCTCTACGGGGGCGTACTGCGGTCCATGGCCCTTTACGGGGCGCCCGTCTGGTCACCTCGACTGACGGGCGTCCGGCGCAACAGAGCACCTCTCTGTAGCGTCCAACGTAGGGTGGCCATTCGGATCGCAAGAGGTTACCGGACGGTATCCTTTGAGGCGGCCACTATCCTGGCGCGCTTTCTTCCGCTGGACCTCCTGGCAGAGATGGACGCGCGGGTGTATGCGCGTCTCCACTGGGAGGAGGCGGAGGATAGAACGCCGACGGAAATTCGGCAGGAAGAGCGGCGAGCCGCAATAGCGAAATGGCGCGAGAGGCTTTCTGAGCCATGGATCTCGCGCCAGCGCGCCGTAGGCGCTATCCTGCCGAACCTCGAAGCCTGGCTCGAAAGAAAGACGTACGTCACCTTCCGGCTGACGCAGGTGCTTACCGGACACGGTTGTTTCGGTGAGTACCTGTATCGGATCGGACGCGAACCGACGGCGCAGTGTCACCATTGCGGGAGCGACCAGGACTCAGCCCAGCACACGCTGGAGGAATGCCCCGCGTGGGTCTCCGAGCGAGAAGTCCTGGTGGCCCGGATCGGGCGAGACCTCTCTCCGCCAGCAGTAGTTGCGGCTTTGCTGGCGGATCAAGAGTCGTGGAGCGCAGTGGTCTCCTTCTGCGAAGCAGTAATGCTCCAGAAGGAGGATGCGGAGCGGGATAGGGAGAGGGCTGATCCCGCTCGTAGGCGCAGACAACGCAGGGGCGGTGGCGTGGGCCGCCCTTGAGCCTTATGGCTATCCCTGTAGGTCGGGAGAAAGAATACATCTACAGTAATCCCTGCTTGGCGTAAGTGGCCCCTAAAAGGGAACCGGAGTTATGGGCGTTCAGACTTCCAACTCTGAACGCCTATGACTCCAAGACGACGACTGGGAGGGCACCTGAAGCTCTCCCAGGGCGGTCGCTGGCGGTCGCAAGCGGTCGGGGCGGGGGCCCTTGATCGCAACAGTGCGCCGCGAGGAGTTTACGACGGGATTGGTTGTGGCCGGTCCCGTCGTGAAGTGGGAGGAAGTTGAGATGCTTCCTCCCTGGGTGCTGGGGACAGGACAGGGCCCGCGCCTCGGCGGTATCCGTCAGGGATTTTCCCCCGGGCATCAAAAAAAAAAAAAAAAAAGGTTAGGTTAGGTTAGGTTAGGTTATGCATGCTATGGTTTGATGGAATAACAGTAATAATAAGCTCGTTAGTTTCACTGAACGTTATTGATGATGGATACTTAAGCTCTATCTGGCGATCTAATAAGTTTGGAGACAGAATCATATATTATAAGAATGAAAGTTTAATAATTCACTAAGTTAAAAACATAAAAAACCGACTCCAAGTTCAAGTCCCGTTTCACCCCTGTTGGGATGCGAATGAAGTCTGTGTACATGAAAAGTCCTCATCAAAACTTTTGCTGCACGGAACCACAAACCAAAACGTCATCTGTGTATATATTTTTTATTTTTGTTGATTTTTTCAAAAAGCGCCACAGATGAATTTATACGGGACCACCTCTGAAGTATGACGTACCAATCAAAACAAGAATCATTAAAATCGATTCATAATTAACGAAGAAATGGGATAACAAACATATAAAAAAGTGGCCAAATGCGAGTCGGACTCGCCCATGAAGGGTTCCGTTGTAGCTAGTAATTACGTGACTGGATGTTTGTGTTGTAACTTTGTTTTTCATAGTGTTTTTATGAATGACAAAGTTATCTTTGCGGTTTTTAATAAATATTTTATATCTTAAAAATTGCTTATTTTATTTTGTTCAAACTAATTTTCCGTTCAAAGTGTGTATTAAGATACTCAGCATATATTTTTTGAAGATTTTTCACTCTCTTACTTTAAAAGAACTACATTTTTCCAATTTGGAAGGGTCTGTCTCTTTCTTAGAGGAAAAACTGTTTCAGAAACCTTAACGTCATTTTTAAAGACCTATCTACAAACACCCCACACATATAGGTTTAGTGAAAAATATTTCTTTTTCGGATCTATTCCATGTATAGGGAGCTCCCCTTAATTATTTTAATTATTATAATTTATAGAATACATCTACATACCAAGTTTCAACTGTGTAGTCTTAATAGTTTATGCATAAAGCTGCTGTGACTTTCGGACGGACGGACGGACAGACAGACTTGACGGAACTATAAATGGTTCCTTGTTGCTCTACGGAACCCTAAAAACCGTCTAATTGAGAACCTCCTCCTTTTAATTTCGGTTAAAATGCATTCAATGCCTCGATAATGTTCAGTTACGTTCTGCAGTTCTTATGTCCAGGTCTTGAAGAGAGCAATCTTAGAGACTAGATTTATGACCTGCAGAGATGCTAGTCGAGATGTTAGCGGGAACTCTTCACTAAAGACTGAGGAATTCTTGAAATCGGCGCCGAAAATTTTACGGATTTGCAATTTTAGGTGTTCACATTGGCGTGATTGCTTTAGTGGACTTGTATAAATAACTTGCTGATTTTGATTATTTTCACCAAATTTTCACTTACAATGTTCACGTGTGACTGCTTCTTGCTAGACTCAAACATGGCGGGGTACGTCGTGGTATAGCTCGACGCGCCGTCCGCTTTCCTTGCATAATGTACTGCGTTCCTAAAGTCTAACTTTTTATCAGCTACAGTAAACTGACGTTTCTAAATGTCATTCCGTAAAATAATGTTGACAGCCTAATCTCAATAGGGATGTGATTCAGTTCACAGAAGATCTAATCGTTCCATAACTGACTCATAATGATCATACTTAATTCTATTTATTATTCATGCAAACAAATGGTTGTATAAACGTTGATCCTTTTACACATATACAAGTTATCGCTCAAGAAAACGCTCTCTCAAGTTGGTAGTACTGGTTTTTAGTTACGGTGCTACGTTGACGCTTGGCCGCCTTTAAACAATATTGAACATCACACTCCCTATACTTCCACTAAAAAAGATCAATCCTCTACTATAGTAATAATCATAGAATAAAAAAATACATTATAACTTACACTGGCGGACCGCTGGAACCGGACCCCTGCCACAATAATGGGCTGGCTACGAGCAAGAATTCAAACCGCCATCATCAGGGCTAGCAGCATGTGCATCCGCGGCACCCGCCATAGGTGGAGTCGCACAGGCCTATATGAGGATGGAGCGGCAGTCCCACACGTACTGGCTTGAACTAGAATGAATATCTTATTTATATTCTCTGTACTTATTTTCATGAATCTTTTGCTTAATAAATTTCTTATCGTTTTTACAACTTAATATTAAATCTCAAAAACAAAACCAAACTGATCATTCATTTATTGAATGATTCACTCACTGATTTAGCTACATCCCTATTTATTATTCTTAAAAAAAACGGCAACCCTCAAAATGTCATTTTACTGCAGCTGATAAAAAGTTGGACTGTAGTGCAAGTTTGCTGGCATAATTATTTCTTGATACGAATGTATGGATGCTTGATGTATGAATGCTTGATGTACGAATGCTTAATGTATGAATGCTTGTATAAATATTGATTTGTATGGTCAGGTAATTATGTATGATTTCTGAACAATAGGTATTATTTGCAAAAGTTACGGCTTCGAATGCAGACTGGGAAGGAAGAGAAGCTTGCCTTTTTACACTACGTACATGAAACTCTTGTTATAATTATATGATTTGTGTGCAATAAATAAATTATAAAATGAGGAAGAAAAAATATATATGAAAGAATCTCCAGGTCTTGGATGTTTACATGTTTGTGCCACAGGGTAACCTAGTGTGGCAGCAGAAGCTCAATGTATGTGCTTGTATGTAAATGTCAAATTTTATGTTATTTAGCGCACTGGCAAACTTTATATTAAAGACCTCTGTGGTTGCGGCGTTGTTGCTCTGCGGGTTCGAGTCCCGGTGGGGGCAAATATTTGTTTAACGAGAACGGATGTTTGTACCCTAGTCATGGTTGTTTATCTATCTAAGTATAATATTTATCTATATAAGTATGTGTATCGTTGTCTAGTACCCAAGATACAGGGAATCCTAGTTTGGGGAATCAATAGTGTCCAAGGTACTATTATTATATACCATGCGAGAGGTCCCGGGTTCGACCCCGGCTGGGGTTACAGGAAAAACTAACAGGTCTTGGATGATTATATGTGTGTAACGTCGCTGTTCCTGGTTCCCACGACACGGGGTATCCCAGTGTGGGGCCAGGAGCGATGTATATGCTGTATGTAAATGTTTATGTTTATGTGTATTACCTACCTATCTAATATAGGACATCCGTGCGTATAACCTCTGTATATACCTCTAGAGATCTTGACATTGTCCTTAGAGCAATTTAAAAACCATGTTAAAGCGACTTTGTCGAAAAAGGGATATTACAATGTTCAAGATTACTTAAATGACGGGACTGTATGGGGTCTTCTTAATCTGGTGCAACACAGACCTTGCCGATATTAATTTTGTTATTATTTATTCCTGCTTATTAATTATGATAATTATATTATAATATTTGTATTAGTTAAGCACAAGCAAATTTTAAAAGAGATCTAAAGATCCCTTCTTCTCCCACAGTAATATAGAGATGGAAAAAAATGACGATTGCTAAGTATATGTAAATATCTACAGTAATAAAGACATTTGGAATTTGGAATTTTATCAAAATATACAATTCTGGTACGCAACGACAGCTCAATGACAATTACATGACGATTACGGTCAACTTTAGATATCCATTATCTGACGATTTTGTAATCCGATTCCCTTTGTTGATTAACTAAATTATTATGATTACCAATTAACTTAATTTTTACCATAATTGCCTCAAAAAATATTCTCGAAACGCCAAAAATTGGATATCTTATGTTCACCGTAATCGTCATGCAATTGTCATGATGCTGTTATTGTGTAGTAGAATTGGGCCCCAGGGCTGCCAGATAACTGATAACACAAGAATCCCATAGCCACATGTCATAGCGTAGCTAATAGTTAGATATACATGTCGGTCAACGAATTTGTCACTGGTTCTGTTCTGGTTGCCTGTTGAAGGTTTTACATTACATTAGTACTTTTTGCATTGATTGCTTAAACTCTATGCTCAGCTCAGTGGCATATATGTTTGAACTGTTGAGAATGTTTCTAGTTTTTTAAAGGGAAATATTAAACTGCACATCAATAAAACTGATTTGCACAGCAAATATACTGATTTTCACAGAAAATATCAGGGCAAAATACTGCGGTAGCTTAGGTGAAGGGTAAAGGGGGTGAGCGAAGCGAATTAGGTTGTCGTATTAGGTTGAACATGTAAGAACAACAAAAATACCTAAAACAAAAAAAGTGTGTTTGCTGATCTTTTTTTGCTGTGAAAATCAGTATTTTTGATGTGCGATTAAATACTAGCCTTTTTTAAATAGTTATACGCGAAAAAGCGCTTAATAATAATAATAAATGATTGCCACAATCTAGCTCACTGCCGACTCTATCTCACTCCCCGCCGGAAGTTGGCTGCAAGATTAATTGTGACGTCACGACAGGAAGTGACGTCGCATAGGGAGCCGGAAGAGGGGGAGGCAGGGAGGGGGAAACGGAAGTCCGGGTGGCGAGAGGCTGTTTGGAAAAATGCGGTGCCCATGATAAGCCGGTGGAGATTTTCGAATGTATGTTAGGTATAAAATATTGCTGACATAAAACGTTGCCTTTCTAGGATTTAATAATTTTTGTATCCAAAAAACAACCAAAGAAGGACCACAGACAAGCATTACCTTACTTCTTTTCTTTCTTTCTTTCTGTCTTTTCCAATACGGTGAGTAGAAAGAAGCACATGTTTGTTTATACACAGGTATTGCATTCACTATATTTGCGTGACCGGGAATCATTATGTTTTCCTTTAATGCCTTATATCAGAAATGCAGCCAGGATCATGTGTGTACGCAATGCCAGTAGTAGAACCTTCGTCAGAACAGAAAACCTAGACACAATCAGCTCGTCGTGACTTTCATAAAACGGGTTATTCCAATCTCAAGTCATTTCCTGTTTTAAAAAAAAGTAGGCAATTCCAATTCAATATATGGTCAAATCATTTTCATAATTTCATAATTTCTTTATTGCATACAAATGATATAAAAAAAGAGTTACATAAAAATAGTGTACAAAGGCGAGCTTATCTCTAATAAGAGCTCTCTTCCAGCAAACCAGGTCAAAGTTGGAGATGTTGATTGCTGAGCAGGGGTAGACCTATGTGTACAACAATATGACGAAACAAACGAGTACTTACATAAATATTAATAAATAAAATAAAACATTTAATGACTATAATTATGTACTAAATACTTATAATATAATACTAACAACTACTATTATATATAAATGTGCTAATAAATACTTACATACATACTACCTGTAATTCTAAAGAGAGAGTTAATGCTTCTTCACGCGACTTTTAATTACATTGAGAGTAGGACTGTCCCTGATGGGGCCAGGGAGTGCATTCCACAACCGAATGGCCCGGAGTCTAAACCTGTGCTCATAGCCGCGGTGTTATGTTGTGGAGTTGTGAGCAAAGAAAATGCGTGAGTTCTCCGAGGCCTGCTGGAAGAAAGAAATTGAAAACTGTCTCGTTGGAAAGTTGGATAGCGTGGATTCCGTAAAATGTTGCTCCGCTTTTTGCTCCGCCCACATCGACCCACTGCTGGTCATAGGGTCGCTTCTTCTCTTGGCACCAAACTTTATGGTCCTGTGTCCACCAAATCCGAAGACCTCTGTGGCGCTGCGGTAGGCTCTGTCTCCATGCAAGAGGTCCTGGGTTCGATCCCCGGTTGGGGTTCAAAAGAAATACCCCAGATCTTGAATGTTTATATGTATGTGATGTCGCTGTTTCTGGTTCCCACGACACAGATTATCCTAGTGTGTGGTAGTATAAACAAATAAAACCGTCGACTTTATGATATATCCCCTTGGCACTACTCTGTGACTGCTTTGGTGCTACACTATCGCTGCGTGGTAGTGGTCGTAAAACCCCTCCATGAATCCGCACTGAGCCAGCGTGGTGGAGTATGGCTTAATCTTAATCGTATCCGGGTAAAGGCCTGGGCCCCTCGGTGGGGATATTAATGGCATAAATTAATTAATTAATTATATATGAACTCAGTCGAAACTGTCTGGCTTTGCCGCCCCGTGTGGCGTGAAGCTGTGATTGTTAGGTTAGGTCTACTCCAAGCTTCGTGCAAGGGGGCTAGTCCGTTGCCGCAGTTGGGGGTATGAAGGTTTTATCGCGACCAGTCAGGAATAACCCCATGAAACTAACCCTTCTACAGGCAGATGCAACTTTTCAAAGCACACACTACTTTCTAAAACTCATCAGCGTGCGTTAAGCGCGCGAGGGTCATTTTGTAGACAGAGGCTGCTCATAATTGCAGCCGACTGCGGTTATTTGGTAAAGACTGCTAGAAACGGAAAGTTTTTATTTTATTTAATGCACAGACAAAATAATTATGTTCTTATAGTAGTTCATGTGACTGATACATAATGGAGGGCCTGATACATAATTTAATGCCTAATTATGTACTGTTACATACACTAGTTTATCTATACACATATCACAAGCTCTCTTTGATGTGTTCAGGCATGTTCGGCTGGCATTGTGGCATTGATCATTGCTCTGCACTTGTTTAGCTTGTTCAGTAGTACCAACTTCACAGACAAACTAGGGGCGGTACGCAGGCGGGCGTCTGCGTTCGAAATTTGAATGTCATAATTTGCTGAAAAATTATACATTATGGTCATAATGTATCAATATTCAGCTACGAAATTCGTTTTTACCAAGTAGTTTAACATTATGCTGGTCGTAACATGCGTTTTTTGGACGCAGTAAAGGGGTTTATGATACGTATGTAGATAAAATTATTATTAAGGCGCCTAAACTAACACACGACACTAAAAGATCAAAATGCGACGGTTATTTTCATGTAACTATAGACTCTATTTGCTATATAAAATGAGTACTATAGTATACTATAGTACTCATTATAGTAGTATTATAGTACGCCCCCTGTAACGCAACATCTCTGCGAACCCTTATGGGAAAGGGCGTATCTCCATATTTTTGATACCGGTAAAAGCGGGCTAATTGGAATTGAGGAGGTAATTGAAACTAATACAAAATGCAGATATTTGCCTGCATTTTCTATTAGTTCCAATTAGCCCCTCAATTCCAATTAGCCTCCTTTTACGTATGTTTTAGTTTCCCTAAATTACTGTGTTGGTTTTACATAGCCCTATACTAAACAAGCATCATCGCGTCACTTTTTCTCCACTCTTTCATGTCCTCACCAAAAGCCCTCCCGGTCAGTGAACCCTAGCAAAAAATTACGCTATTCAGCCGCCCACTTCACTCCATCGCGCAAGTTTTCCCATATAAATGGAAATCACGACAACTTCCATGGAATGTTTCATTATGCAGTTTTTTTTTTCCAATTTATCTCATACTTTTATTGGTCGCTGGATAGTTGCAGTTTGTTTGCTGAGGATGGAGATGTTGAACGAGTTTCGCTATGCATTAATTGGTTACTTGGAAGTGGATTATTGGGTTTTCAGAAGGAAATTGAAGTCTCAGTGGTTGGGATGTTTTTGCAGAGGTCTACAAATGCTTAGCGTCACGAGTTTTCTCTCACGGGGTGGCAGAGGCTGGCTCGTGTATCGAAAAAAAATCCAAAATCTAAATTCCAAGTCTTTATTACTGTATTATCTTTCCATATAATGTAGAGAAGTGGCAAAAAATTTAGATTTTTTGCCACTTCCCTACATTGGACCCCATACAGTTCCGTCTTTTGAGTAATCTTGAACATTGTAATATCCCTTTTTCGGCAAAGTCGCTTTAACATGGTTCTTAAATTGTTCAAATGGCAATTTCAAGATCTCCAGAGGTATCTTGTTGTAGCAGAGAATGCACTGACCCTTGAAAAATTGCTAACCTTCGCGAGTCTATACCGGGGCTCAAGAAGTCTGTGATTATTTCTATCGCTAAGTTTGGAATATGTTTTAAAAACAATAATTATCCATTCGATCATGATGGTTGAAATTTAGGACCCAACGACATTAAAATAAAGTTCATAACAGTGCAGCATGGCTGTTACGTCAGTCGGTGCGACGACGCAACAGCGCGAACATTGTGAGTTTGTTTAAATCTATTGTTCCAAAATTACTGATTATTTCTATAATTTTCAGCACTACGGTTTCAGGTATGTTGAATTCGGGAAACGTAGAACGATATCAATATTTCTTTTAGATCCCAAGAGATAACACGTTTTAGGTGAAAAACACCTATTTAGTTTTCAAATTTCATTAAAGGAAAGGTGTAATAAATAAAAATTATAATAAAATAAATGTAGCCGATTAATTTCTCCACCGAGGGGCACGGGCCTTTACGCGGTTAATTGAGCCATACTCCACCACGCTGGCTCAGTGCCGGTTGATGGAGGGATGTCGGGCTAGGGACAAAACTGACTGCCAGAAGTTATCAAATTGCCCTATTAGGGCCTCTGACCAGCTTTACGACTACTACCACCGAGTAGCGATAGTAGCCGAGACCTACAGTCTGAGAGAGTCTGCCAAAACATCCTCATAAAATTTATTTTTCTGGATTTGAAAATCTTTTCCTTCAGGAAAAATAATGCTTCAAAAGCGGGCATTTCACAAAACCCGCCATCTTAACGACTTAGATGTGGAGTCATCAATAGATACTTGATTATTTTTCATATGTTTTTAACTTTATCACCAAGAAATAAGGTTCAAAAACGCGGGACATTTTTTGATCTACAGACGAGTTCTTAAGTCAGATATTAAATACTCCATATTGCGTGGCTAGCCGTTTTCAGAGATGTATTGATTTGTATTTATATTTTTCAGGTAAGCGAAGACTATCACAAGCCGTTTCCTAAAAGCGTTTCGACAGACAGTGTTCTAGCAACTTGTTACTGATGGGTCTTCCCTTTATTGCGAATACAGCGACAATTATTATATCAGCGAATAATAAATGAACCAAAGGTGTAGCCCACAACACTCCCGACACAATAACAAACATTTCTCAAAGGCGTTCCCGCTAAAAAGTATCATGGTGCGGAAATACAGCGCTGTCTCTATTCTGTATCCAACGACTTGCGTGCGGCACGCAACGTTGCGTGCGGCGTGGCGGCCAAATGTACCCCACTAGGCGAGGTGTAGGGTTAAGATTTTGCGGTGCGAATTATTTGTCAATGAGTGTTATAATGTACAGAATGCTGCTCAAATTAAGGTGCTGCTTAACCAGTCGCCTGTGGCGGCCATTTTGTAAATTTCGCCGTATCGGTGTGTCCCGGACCGGTACCCGTACACTTGAGGACTTTTGAGTGCCGATGTTTAGTTTTTGTCGAAATTTTCCTATTCTAGTTAGAATTAGGGATAATTCTTATTAGAATAACTCTCTAATTAGAATTATTTACCTTTTTTCCTTTCCACAGCGCCTTTATTTCAGTTTGATTACAGCTAATGTGTGTTAATTAATATAAAGCACTATGGTGTTGTATATAAAGTAACACAGATGTACTTATTTCTGTATTATTTTAAAAATAAAGCAAGATTGTTTTAATGTGTAGAACTACATATAACACAAACACAGATAGTCTTCATACATTTATTTAGTAATATATAGCTTTTTCAGTAGGTAAAATAGGGCCCCTCAACTGTCACGTCTTTGAGTGCGTTTTATTTGAGCAATGAGTGACCACAGAGTATAAAACCATTCATTAATTGGATACCCTGTTCTTTCACGTGCAATTTAAATAGGTTAGAAAGAGATAGGATTAACATGAATTCTGCAAAGGAAGCAAAATTTAACCTAATTTATTTGTCCCGGTCCGGGATAATCAATCACTCACAGGCGCCTGCCTGACGTGTCCCGGACCGGGACAACCACAGAATAGAGGGTTCTTGAATGATCAAACTCTGTTATCCCGAGAGAGAGACTGGTCGCGCGTCGCGCATTAACTTCTACTCGTCCTCGGCGAAGCGCTGGCGCAGGTGCTGATCAACTCCTTGCTCGCTGCATCTCCACAGTGTAATATATTCGCGAGTGGGATAGCGTGCTTGAAGAGGGAGTGTAAGAGAGCGATATAAATATGTATGCAAGAGTCAGTTCAGCCTCTAAGTACTTATTTATATTGCTTTAAAAAAATCACCTTTGTATTTTTTTTTGTAGATTTTTACTGCATGTTACAGTTGTTACAGTTGGCTTTGAGTTGAGGATGAGTGCATTCGGGCCTAATTCTTAACTTACCATAACGGGTATAACATTTGCTTATAGCATCTTATTGGCAAATTCATTGCTTCTGGCCCCACACTTGGATACGTGTCGTGGGGGAGCCAGAAACAGCGTTTTTTTTTTAATTCGGGTTCCGTACCCGGGGCCCTATTACCACAGAATACTTAATAGCTATTACTAAGCTTCCGCTGTCCGTCTATATGTCCGTCCGTCCGCCAGTGAGCTGTATGTCACGACAGTCATGAACGTAATAGGTAGAGTTTATCTTTCTTCAGAATTTGTATTTCTTTTGCCACTGCAGCTACACGAGATTTTATTAATTAAAGGGGGTCCCCTTACAAGAGGTGTTTTAACACCACCCCCGATATAACAAATCATATCGTGATTCAAATATGATCGATGATATCTATTGGTTTGATTCTGTGTTCGAATCCACGTTCGGACATAATATTATTTAGTTTTATTATTTTTAGCGCTTAAGATTTCTTGTACGATGGTTCCAGTCTTGTGCGAGTCCGACTCGCACTTGACCGACTTTCCTAATTCATGATTCTTACAAAAAGGCCACTTGAGGGCTCTATTATTCGTCTAACCATTTCATTCATTGCAAGAAGCTATAGTAGAATCTATATTGCTAATTTCGCGTAACCTGTTAGCAATAGGGGTGATCGTTCATCCTGACTCCGGTTGCTTGGCCAGGCTTGGCACAGAACATCATGAGCAGACACGCAGCAAAGATAGTATGCCAGTCATCGCTTCCTTACCACGCGCAACAGCCCAGTTTTAATAACCCCGGTGTTAGCGATAACACCTTCAGAACACGCAGTTATTTATGGTCTTTTGCCACGAAGGGATTCGAGTAAGAAGTAAGAAGTAAATGACGGGACTGTATGGGGTTAATCTGCCTCAACACAGACCTTGCTGTTAATAATTTTGTAATTATTTATTCCTGCTTATTAATTATGATAATGACTAAATATTATATTTTGTATTAGTTAAGCATAAGCAATTATTAAAAAGGGATCTAAAAATCAATCTGTGGGAGTTTCTACGCCCTTCTTCTCCCACAGTGGTCCAATGTAGAGAAGTGGCAAAAAATGACGATTGCTAAGTATATGTAAATATCTACAGTAATAAAGACATTTGGTATTTGGTATTTAGTTAAGACTGGGATCTATAAAGAGCTCACTGCTAAGCCCAGGACTTGGTTATGAGGCATCGCAATTTTGAACTTCACGCCATTTTAATAAAATTAAAATTCAAAACCCATAACGGCACAGTGGCAACACAATGGCGTCGCGGTTAAGTGTATACAGGTGCAGACATTGCTATCGGCTTCATTCTAGGATACCCTGTGTCACAGAATCAGAAAAAACAGCTAAGTGCGAGTCCAACGATGCACACGAAGGCAAAAAAAAAAACAAGTCTCTTGTATGGTCTCCCCTTTTTAATTTTTAAAATTGAATTTGAAATTATTAGAGAATGTGTGTTTCTTTTACAGACAGAAATACACATTCTCTGAAAATTTCAACTCTACTTATCAGGGTTCGTGAGATACAGCAAGCTGGCGGACAGTCTCAAGGACGGACGGACAGCAGCGAAGGCTTAGTGATAGGGTATCGTTTGGCACCCTTCGGGTAGGGAACCCTAGAAAGCGACGTCTCAAACATATTCAAGACATCCAAAAACCGGGTATTCACTTCTTCCTGCTACGCCGTGATTCGAACCCGGGACGGTAACGGGTTACGAATAATAAATTCGATAAAATAGCTATTTGGAAACTAGTATAGTATAAAGTTTTTTTTTCTTCTTTCTTAACTGGCTACGAACCCCGGTTACGTACACGGCCGAAGGCTTGTGAGGCATAATCACCACACCACAGAGGTTGTGGTCGTGTTTATTCTTCTTTCCGTGATATGTTTTGTACTATTCATTAGGTTTGTTTGGAGAAGCCATGTATGAACGTGTCGTCCTAAACGAAACAAAAATCAACGATCCAATAATTGTTTGCAACAAACAATGAACTTCAAGTTTTTCGTTCGCATCAAATTAATAATTATGAAGCGCTAATGATTAATCACTGAATTTTATGGTAAATACATACCTGTATTTTCAATTTGGGCACTTAATCGAATTGGCGTTACCCGCAAGTGCCGCCCGCCGCAGACCACATACCATCACACGGTGGAAATAATCAAAATAAAGCCTAGTTTCATCAGTTTATTGAACTTATATGCTGTTGACTTCTCGTTAATCTGGGTAAATATTGGGAGGTAATAAATAGTATTCATCAATATTTGTTAGACATATTTTTCATTGTTTAGGATAATTTCCCGCAGCTAACGTATTTGCAGCATTTACTTAGTTTTCGTAGAAGTAACTCGTTAAATAATTGAGTTGGCTCACAAACCTAAAACCAAGTTTTCCTTAGTTCTTCACAAACATCTTGTCTTGCGTAGAACACGAATTCCATACATAGGTAAAACTATTTATAAACTTATTGGTACACCGTCGCTATTCAACCTTAAGCTAGGTTTGTACTATCTATCGTCTCCCTACGGCCCTTGGGCTTTATCGCTGCTTTGCAATATGAGTATTTTTTTAGGGTTCCGCACCCTATTACTAAGATCACGGGCTGTATGCCTGTATCTCAATCTTTATCTAAAACGTAATAGTAGGACTCAAAGGGGGGAGGCCTTTGTCCAGCTGGGACACCATCGTACAGGCTACATTAAAAAATAAAAATAAAATAGGTAGAAAGTTGAAACGTTCACAGAATGTGTATTTCGAACTCTGTGGCGCTGTGGTTGTGGCTCTGGCTACCATGCGAGGGGTCCCAGGCTCCATCCTCGGCTGGGGATAAAAAAAACAGGTCTTGGATGTTTATGTGTGGCGTCGGAGTTTCTGGATCACAGTGTGGGATCAGAAGCAATGTATGTGCCTATATGTAAATGTTTATTTATATGGTCGCTATGACAGCTACCTTTATTATTTTAATAAAAAATCGAATGCTACTACTATTAAGAGAGAGGTTGTCAATCTTTGCGATCCAAGAACTAGCTAATCCAGTGTGTAGACTTCGAAACTTGCGTACCGACAAGCAGTCCCGCATTTCTAATATTGAATATCGTTCAATAGTACTGCTGGAATAGTTCCGAGCCACAATGCGTTCCAGACCTAACCGGGGACCTGGATTCACAATCATACTTGATGATATGGTACGAGACGGGATGTGCTGCCCCTTTCCTACTCTTTGATATCACCTGTGGTATAACTGCAAGCACTACTACACAGACGTTACGACGTGATAGGTAATATAGATTCAATAGGATACGATAAAGTTGACGATGCTATCGGTTTGTCCCGCCATGGTTGAAGAATTGAAGAAGGTTCTGTGACAACATTGAGAAAATATATGACTTTATATATGTCGCAGTTATTTGGTTAAATCAGACACTTAACTAACTCTTTAGACCGTTATTTAAATGCCGACGTTTAACCGCGTCACTAGCATTTTGATTTATATAAAGCATCGCCGAAAACGTTTAACAACAACTTGGAAAACAAGATGGCGTCACGACAACAGCTGATTTGCACTAAGGGATTAAATATGGCCAGAAATGCATCTTTAGCTTCAATTCTAGGCTAAACTAGACAATATGAAAGTGTAGGATAAATATATGTTATAAATGGTCTATTATTGATAAGAATGGACTTTTAAAATTACCGGATATCTGTTATATTTAATACTTAAAAATATTTTTCGCAATGCATTATTATTCAACTAAATGAAGAAGCGCTCGGAGACGAAATCAGTTTCCTATATGAAACTTACACGGAAAAATAGGTAAAATAAAGGGAAAACTTTTGGTTGTTTAATTTTATTTTTAATGTTATTATTACGGGAGTTTAGTAAAATTAGTATTAATTTTCTTGGTCTCGGAGCTTGGGCTGCCCCGCGGGGCTCTGCGCGGGAGCATGCGCCAGTCTGCTTCGACGCGATGCGACGGGTATTTGTTTTCTTTGTCTAATTCTCAATGCCATTGGCCTATGTTCAGCCCTTAAGGGCAAAACATTGCGGTTGCTTTGGTGAAGGCTAAAGGGGGTGAGCGAAGCGAAGCCCCCTTAATCCTTCATGTTAGGTTGAACATGTAAGAACAACGAAAACACTTTAAACATAAACTAAAGTACACATAAAAATATATTTATATTGTATATTTCTTGTTGACTAGGAACGTTTAGACAACTCGTTAAATGTTGCGTTCACTCACTTCTCTGACGGAATTTTAATGACTTGGTTAAACCTCGGCATTTAAATAACGGTCTAGAGAGTTAGTTAAGTGTCTGATTTAACCAACTAACTGCGACATATATACTAGCCTCAGTTACTCTGTGATAGTATTAAATAACAAATAATCTCATACATCTTTTTCGTTGGCGTCTTATGATATTGCTAGTTTGGAAAGATTGTTGGGAGTTTTGACTCATATACTACACTTCGGCCGTTTTTAGAATGCGATTATGAAACTTCCTTAATGCGTACATAATAATCAATATTTTTCATTGCAGGGGTCAAAAAAGTTGTGGGTTTTGAGCTGTCAGGATCGCATTCTCTCAGCGGCCAGAATTTAGTGACACTTTCTTTAAATAACACATACAAACTTATGAATGCATTATTACGTACATGGTAGTATGAAAGTAGCCGCACCAATAACTTTGTAAACTACATTTTGCGGTCCTTAACCGACCTGACATTTCACTAAAACTATACAGCTTGTTACTGTCACGGTCTCCACAAATCTAACGACACCTCATTTATTAAAATCCACCAAGCTGTTTGGACCGTGGCGGTTTTTGAAATTTTAAAACCCCACATGTCCGGCATTAAGGAAAATTTCCAAATACTGAATCGACAAAAAATCTATGTAATTATTGAACCTGCTCACAAAATCAGCTGAGGAATGCGGCCTTTAGAGGATAACATCCGGACACACGAAAGCATTCTTGCCCAATCCTGAAACGGAGACGCTTCGCTTCGCTTCGCTGGCTCGGTCAATTGAGAAGCTTCGGTCAAGATATTTATCATATTTAATAGTATTTTTTTAGACCTAAAAATATAAAAGGCTCTTTTGCATGTGTTGATTTTCGACAAAAAATACGAAGTAGTTTTAAAACACCTCATCAGAGGAAGGGTCATATCATAATACAGATGTAGTGAATAATCCTTTCCTTTCGTATTTTCTCGGAAATGTTCGTTTTTGTCTTACTACTTCACTCGCACTCAGTACCCATCGAGACAACGTAGGGAATGGTCGCATTGCAAGAGGAAGTATCTATATAGAGTAGTTAATACCACAGAAATATTTTATTGATATTTATGTTAGATTTTGTGATAAACTTCATGGACTCGTGTATTAATGCAGGCCTCTTGTCTGTCATTTTTGTAAATAATAAACATTGATTTTATTCGATCCACATTAACAATTTATAACAGACATGCCGAAAGCACTAAGAAAAGGGAAACGTTTAGATCGGCAAGCCTGCGAAGTTATTTTCAATATTTATTTATATTTCTTAACTGAAAATGATAAATTCAAACATACCAACTTTACTGCTTACTTTTGTAAAGTCCAAAAACGAGTTTCGGAACAGTAAATAAAATATTGCAAAAAGAATACATAAATCAATCCACCTCCAATAGTCCGAAGTCGGCAAAGTTGGGTAGACCAAATACATTATTTTGTCTAGGTCTTGACGATTTTGACTACAACGTTATACGCCGATTAGTGTATAATTTCCATTTGATATACAAACAAGTACCTACAATTAAAGCCCTGAAGTCCAAGTTATCCGAAGCCATAAATTTTAAGGGATGTGACATTCTTAGAAAAATGGGATTTCGGTATAAAAAAGTTGAAAACAACAGAAAATTACTTATCGAGAAAGATGATGTTCGTTTAAAAAGAGTAAAGTTTTTAGCCGCGATAAAAAAGTACAGATTGCAAGGGAGAGAGATTGTTTATATGGATGAAGCATACATCCATACCTCACTTTTGGCAGGTAAAAGCTGGGCTGACTCGTCAGAAAACGGAGTGAAACAGTTAATTTCTAAAGGACAACGTCTTATAATAGTGCACGCTGGTAGTAGAAAGGGGTTTATACCTGGGGCATTGTTAATGTATCAGTCTACTGATAAAACAGGTGACTATCACAACGCGATGAACAATGAAAACTATGAAAAATGGCTTCGTAATCAACTCATTCCAAACTTAGCTCCACATTCGGTACTAGTAGTAGATAATGCTGCATATCATAATAAGTACGTAGAAAAACCTCTTAATTCAAATACCAGGAAGCAAGACATGATTGATTGGCTATCCAAACATAACGTTCCGATTGATCCGTCATTAACAAAACTTGAAATATATGAAATTATTTGCAAGTACAAACAAGACTTTGTAAAATACTCTATAGATAAACTTATGAACGAATATGGACACAGCGTACTAAGATTGCCACCATATCATCCTGATTTCAATCCGATTGAAAACATATGGTCTCAAATAAAGGGATACGTATCCAAAAGAAACATCAGTATGAATATGACTACTGTGAAACAATTGGTACAGGAAAAGGTTAATATGATTGGTTCCGATGTTTGGGCCAAAGTATGTGACCACGCCATCAAATGCGAAAACGAGTACCAAAAACACGAACCTGAGTTGGAAAATTATATGGCTAGTTTTGTAATCACCGTTCATGAAAACTCTGACGATGATACACCAGAAAATAGTTCTGATTCTGACTGTGATATGGAAGTTGGAAGTATTGTTTCGCATCACACTGTCCACCCCGCTCCTCCTCCTCTTATCCCGCTGTCATAATCGAAGTCGTTCATCCAATCCGAAAATCATATTTATTTATATTAATTTCTCTGCAGGTTTGTTTTGTTTTATATTGAGGTGCCTTTTTTGTTATGTCATAGTATGACATAACAAAACCTATGACACCCATATTGGATTTCTTGACATATATGGGTCAGTATGTGGTAAAGGGTTAATTATGATAATAATAATAATAATAATAATAATAATACCTTGGACACTATTTACACACATTGATCTAGCCCAAAACTAGGATTCCCTGTATCTTGGGTACTAGACAACGATACACATACTTATATAGATAAATATATTACTTAGATAGATAAACAACCATGACTAGGGTACAAACACCCGTTCTCGTCAAACAAATATTTGCCCCCACCGGGACTCGGACCCTTGGCTTCGTAGGCAGTTTCACTGCCGACTCGGCCATTCGGGTCGTCAAATTCATGAATGCTTTAATGTATTGGGCTCAAAACTCAACAATTTCCCTCTTCGGCATCGATCATACCTTCTTCAAAGCATTGTTCGAACCAGAGGTACCAACAACCCGGCGATTCGGGCACCAGATAAAACAACACGAAATGGATCTGTCTGCGCTTAACTTTGTAAACAATGGTCGTGTGTGGCTGAGTTTTGAATGAATACTATTTCGCTGTTGTGTTCACGGAGGTTGTAGAATGGAGACGCATTCTTATTCCACGTTCACACCGCGAAATTTTCCTTACCGCAAAGGTAACTTCTCGTGTACGGAATACGGGAAAATGTCGCCACCGTAAAATCACCATTATGTTGCCTTTGTAATGTGAGGAATACCGCAACCACAGAGGAATACCGCAACCCTCGATAGGTTTTATCTTCAGTGGGGTTATATTCGAAAGTCGCTTCCAGTCCTAAATATAATTATAGATCGTGTTCCACAATTCCAGGAATTGTTTTAATGAAAATGGAGAACAACAACTGTATCTAGACGAGCTTCCGTTCATATTATTATCTGTTACTTTCAGGCTGGACGTGCATTTAATTTTCATTCTAGTTTTATTTCATTTTGGAGTGAAGTTCTTCGTGATAGCCGAGATGTAATAAAACAAAAATAAACATTTCCTTTTTCTATACAGGCAAATTTTCATTTTTGAGGACCTCTGTGGCGCAGCGGTTGTGGCTCTGCCTACCATGCGAGAGGTCCCGGGTTCGATCCCCGGCTGGGGGTAAAAAAAAACCCCAGGTCTTGGATGTTTAATATGTGACGTCGCTGTTTCTGGTTCACACGACACAGGGTATCCTATTGTGGGGCCAGAAGCAATGTATGTGCCTGTATGTAATTTTTTATAAAATGTTTACGTTTGACCATAAATTCTAAACTTCATTTTTAATGACAGGGAGCTAGCCCATCGCCGCTACTTCTTGGGAAGATGCGCAATGTATTAAAACATAAGAACTAAGAATGAACTAAGAATGGATTACATTAAAATAGATGAATTGTCAAACTTAAAGTTTAGCGACATTCAAGAATGTATTAGAAGATCAAGAAGGTGAAATAAAAACATAAACATAAACGTTTACATATAAGCACATGCATTGCTTCTGGCTCCACACTAGGATATGGTATACTTTAAACATAAATAATTACAACATTATCAGTTGTTACACTACAAAAACAGCTGATAGAGGTGGTTATTTAATTATAGTAAAGAATAATATTAAGGTGAAACAACGGAAAAATATTCTTGCACTTACTGTTGAAAGACAAATAGAGATATCCTGTGTTTGGTAAGATATCCATATTATTGTTTGTGTCTACAGACCTCCGAGGAATGAAAAAGGCCATGGAAATATCGAAATATTTGAGGAAATTATGGAGGAAGCTCTTACTAAATTTTGTAAGAAGAGAAAAAAAATATTATTTGTGGCGATCTTAATGTAAATTTGCTTGTAGATACAATAATTAAACAACGATTAATAACTTTATTCAAATCATTTAATTTATATCATGTTATTCTAGAGACGACTATATTTACACTTACCAGACAAACTTGCTTGCATAACGTTTTTTGTGACTGTGCATTCACAAGTAAAATGTTGTTAACAGCTTACCTTCTGATCACAGCAGTTTCATTCCCAATTGCTAGTAAGGTTAAGACTGATCCTGACTAGTTACGCCCCGGCTTAGACTCGCGAAGGTTAGCAATTCTTTCAAGGGTCAGTGCATTCTCTAATACAATAAGATACCTTTGGAGATTTTAAAATTGCCTTTTGAGCAATTTAAAAAGCATGTCCAAGCGACTTTGTCGAATAAGGGATATTACAATGTTCAAGATTACTTAAATGTTGGGACTGTATGGGGTTAATCTAGATGCCAACACAGTCCTTAATGCTGTTAATAATTTTGTAATTATGTTTTCATGCTTATAATAATTTACACTGTAATATTTGTATAAGTTCAGCACAAACATTTTTTAAAAGATATCAAAAAATCAATCTGTGGTAGTTACTACGCCCTTCTCTCCTGCAGTGGTCCAATGTAGAGAAGAGGTAAAAATGACTTTTGTTAATATGTAAATAACTAAAGTAATAAAGAAATTTGACTTGTCTTGACTTGATACCTTGTGACGTGGGTACAATAAACAGCGACGTCACACACATATAAACATAAAAGTAAGATCTTATTGGTACTAACACATTTGATTTTGATTGTAGTCTAGTTCTGTTTTTGTATTGTAATGTATTTCATTGTGTAAGGAACTCGATTTCTGAATTAAACAATTTTATTATTTATTTATTTATTATAAACATCCAAGACCTAGGGGCTTATTTTTTTTACCCCCAGCCGGGGTTCGAACCCGGGACCTACAGAGAGGCGGGCAGAGCCACAACCACTGCGCCTCAGAAATCGTCACAATAGAGGACAAATTACCTGGCTGTGTCCAGCAGGACCGAATCATACATGGTAACCATGGTAATGGTCGGTAGTCATGGGAACAGTAACCAAGATACGCTATACGACAGTAAGTAAGAACGCTGCACGAAATAAGGCTAGTATCGCTAACTCAATCATGAGGGTACAGTGGTAGACAGGTGTCGATGACCGCTTTTGCAACGCTAACGCATACCCAGTATAGAAACAAAGACGATACGACTATGCCAACGAACAAAAACTTTGAATATCTGTAATTCAAATCATTCCCAAGAAATGTCGAATAGAAGTGTAGCGATTTACTAACGTTCAAAACTCAGACGAAGACGCACCAAACTTGCTAATAGCAGAACAAGAACTCAAGTTTTCACTAGTTTTCAAGTTTTAAGGCTACAAATTGACAGTTCGAATAACAAATGGTAATATAATGGCTTCGAGCTGGCAAGAGTTTGTTGCAAACTCGAGAATAATGTTCGAGAAGGCGGGAATTTTAAAATTGTATCGATTCGGGGAGATTGTGAGAGTAAGTGATGAATATTTATGTTGCTCTTGTGTGTGAGCAAACACGTTGCTATCGAGAATGAAAGTAGGAAGTTCAATTCTAAACTGTGAATAGTGCAGGGGCCCACCGGTTTCAAACGGTGGAGAATTATGGTTGTTTAGAGTGATGTCCTCAAGAGTCCTTTAGAAGTAACATAAGTGAAGGCCAAGGAAGTTTTCTTGGCCCTAGAGCGAGATCGCACTTCTCCAGGCGGCATTCACATGCCAAGATACCTGGCGCAAGCTGTATCTTAGTTTACGCCGATTTTTGCGTCTTCTCTACATTGGAACACTGTGGGAGAAGGATGGCGAAGAAACTCCCACAGATTAAATTTGAGATGTAAAAAATATGGTTGTATTTTAATAGTACAAAATGTAAGTACATATAATTATCATTGATTAATACCATGCGGTCTTGTAATTAATATTTTTACATTGTTTTTGAATATTGCAGTATTAATTGCAAAATAAATGTTGCAATATTTATGGGTTTCTGTCAAATTTCGGCTAAATTCTTGTCTATTGTAGGTACTGCAAGTAACAGGTAGAGTTGCTAATATTAAAGCATGGTACAACATATAGGTGTAGTCATATTTTAGACAAAGGACAAACATTTTCAGCTTCACATATAAATTTACCAGCTTTACATAACGGCCAAGTGCGAGTCGGACTCGCGCATGAAGGGTTCCGTACCACGAAACTGTTTTGCCCTTATTTGTGCCATTGGGTTTTGAGTTTATTGAGTTTATGAATGGATTGTTGGACAAAGCAAGTCATTATTAAAATATATAGGTACCTGAAAAAAAATAAGCAATTTTAACTTCGAAAATATAAATAATATTTGTGCTCTCCGATACAAGGATAAGTTGTTGAATTTTGATGAAGTACTAAATGTTACCTCTAACATTGGCCCCACTTTACTCCTTTTTGTTATACCATGTATGTGTGGGGGTGAGTGGGGGGTGAGGTAGTGGGTACCTCACTGAGGTACCTCACAAAATATCAATCACAATGTTAAACTGCCGTGTCCCTTGTGAGCGGGTCGCGCCAGGTGTGCAAGATGGCGGTGAGAATGAGGCGCGCAACGCGAGTTGTCATGAGCATGGAGGAAATTTGACTCATTCAGTATTCATGGAAGGGGCTTCCTGTGACTTTGGGGTTTCATTTGTATTATCGAGCTGGTATTGATTCTGCACGGCAGTGGAGCGCTGAAGAGACAATGAAACATTCACAATCAACATCAGCTACCCTCTTTGTGCAATTAAATACTCGTATAAGTTATTGTAACGACGACAATTTTATTATTAATTAGTTATTGTTACCACAACCCGAATGGCCGAGTCGGCAGTGACCCTGCCTACGAAGCCAAGGGTCCCGGGTTCGAGTCCCGGTGGGGGCAAATATTTGTTGGATGAGTTGACGAAAACATAAAAGTGATTTAATTTAAGTTTCACTATGTGGACACGCTTAAAAATCTTGACGTGTCCAGATGACGACATAATAAGTGATACTAATTTTGAGTTTCACCAACTGGACACATGTGTGTCCAGGCTCTTGTGTCGAGTTGGTGAAGAACCCGATCAACGTGTGTAAATAGTGTCCAAGATAATATTATTATATATTATTATTATTGTGCTGCATGTTTTTCCGTGCATGAAATAAAAGCAGTTATCAAGAGATTCTTCGGTCTAGAGACAAGCTAGCAACATAAAACTGCTGGGCTTTCTTTTTTAAATCTAATATAGGAAGATAAATTAAATTGAATATGAATATACATAAATACAAACCCACCTGTCCCAAAACTCGTTGAATAAACGCCCAAAATTGGGTACAAAAGGTACTTCAAGCCCATAGAAGACGCATTAACAGATTGAAAGCGAAAATCTTAACACCCTAAGGGTACCGTACAAAATTGGAGACCATTGACTGATATCCAGTGTAACCTGACATATCGTAACTATAGTGAAAAGTTGAAATAGGGGTTCAAGTTAACTGGTATTTATCATCCCTCAAAAGTGCTAGATTTCATTATCCTAATTGCTTTCCATACAGAATTCAAACGGTTTATTTTTTGGAGTGGTACTTGGCCTTTGTGCAAGAAAATTAAATTATTCTCTCTAGGTACAGCTAAAAACCTGATGGTAATGTGAGGTGATGTTTTCTGGCTGTTTGTTGATTTTGTTTCGGAAATCTCGTCTAATAAAGATCGACGCTATTTGCATTCTTTGACGTCTTCTGTCGCGCAGCGGTCTAAGTTGCGCCCTACAAGGTCAATGAGAAAGGTTTCGGTTTGTATACCCGGCCGGAGAGAAAGAAAATCCCCAGTTCTTGGATATTTATTTTGTGACGTTGCTGTTTCATCCGACTACACTATGATAATGTTGGGCCAGATTGTATAAAATACAGAAAGTTCTGAAAGAAATCTCTTGTAAGAAACAAGCTTGCCTTTGTGTTTAATTTTTCGTGTAACCCTAATGTTTTTTCTTAGCGTGCACAGTAAAGAATATATAAATAAATGTTAACCCATTAACAACTCAAAAACCGAGGGTAGTTGGGACGAACCGCGATTTTGAACTCTATGCCATGGTTATCAAATTTAAAACCTATAACGGAAAAGTGGCGTTAGCACCGGTGGTAGCTGAGGGGTTAACGTCCCCACCGAGAGGCACGGGCCTTCACCTGGATACGAGCAAGATTGAGCCATACTCCACCACGCTGGCTCAGTGCGGGCAGATGGCGGGGTCTCGGGCTTGTGGCCAATCCGACTGTCAGAAGTTTCAAACTGCCCTATTACACAGTTTTATAATATAATAATAATAATAATAACTTGGACACTATTTACACACATTGATCTAGCCCCAAACTAGGATTCCCTGTATCTTGGGTACTAGACAACGATACACATACTTATATAGATAAATATTATACTTAAAAAGATAAACACCCATGACTAGGGTACAAGTATCCGTTATCATCAAACAAATATTTGCCCCCACCGGGACTCGAACCCGGGACCCTTGGTTTCGTAGGCAGGGTCACTGCCGACTCGGCCATTCGGGTCGTCAAATTCGTAGTCGTTATGACTAATAACACCGAGTAGCGATACTGGCCGGGACCAACAGCTTAAGGCGATGATGGAATAAAAATGCGCGGTCGAGTGGAAGTGAGATGCAATAATTACTCGCGAATAAGAAAAAGCGGGATGCCAATAATGCACTCGCGACTAATCTGAAACAACGTAAGCGCCAAAACGTAAAAAAAAATCATAAAAAATAAACTATTTCAGGGAATTAACTTTCAAATTGAAAATCGTTAGAAATAACAATTGTTCATATATTGCAATTATCACACAGTCATATTCACTTACTACTGCGGTGTAATAGGATAAAACCATAAAAAAAGGGTTGACTTTGTATTTATTTTCTATCGAGAAAATTTTATCCAAACATGTTTTCCAATTAAGAATCTTTAGATTATATAGTCAAATTACATATACCAGAAATTAATTACGATTTGCCCAGTATTTCCTGAAAAACACATGAAAACAGCACCCCATATTTATTTAATCAGCGCCCGTGACATCCGGATATCCATCCAGTGTCCATCTCGGCCAGATGTCTTAACTTTTTCAAACTCACGTAGGTAATCGGCTAAGTCCTAAGTCTAAAGATAGGATAATCTTAATTATTATTTGTAGCTATCTATCTATTTATAGTTAGTATGTACTATATTCATGTTATTATTTTATTTTGAGTAGATTAACCTAATTACACTTTGAGTTAGGTAGTCAATTGTTTACATTCTTTATTTTTTATTTAAATTATATCACTCATCATCAGGTACCGACAGAATATCAGCATTGCAGGATCTCATGTAGGTCCTGTACACATGCTGAGTCGGAGCCGTTTCGCTGTTGCCGTGCACACTACATGGCATTCGTTCGTTCTGCCCATTCAATTTTGTTACTGCTATTTTTGTCTTCATGTGTATATTTTATGTTCTGCTTGTTTCTTATTACTTATTATGTTTTTGCTGTGTTTTGTGTATTGTGACAGATGAAGAAATGTGCATTCAATTCAATTCAATTCAATTTAATTCAATACAATTCAATGTTGCTACTCGCACTTTCATAGGGATCGTTTCATCGGATGCTTCTCAAGAAAGAATTTACCGGTAAAAGGGGTGAGTTGGAATTGAATTTGAACTCATACAAAATGCAGAGATTTGGATGCATTTTCTATTAGTTCCAATTAGCCCCTCAATTCCAATTAGCCCCTTTTTACGGTAAAAGTTTTCTTATTTATTCCATGAGTATAATTTTAATTTACCATAAACATGTGTGTCACTGTCTACCCCATTCATAACAGCAATGATCACCAGCACTTCAAACTTTTTAGCAGCCACTACTAAGGACGATGCAGGCGGGCAAAATAAAACCCCCTCAAACAGGAGGCTCGGTACTAAAACATTACGTTGCTCCTCGGAACAGTTAGAAATTGAACCGCCTTAATCCAACTAATATTATAAATGTGAAAGTAGCGATGTTTGGATGTTTGTGTCTTTGTGCCTCAATCACGCTAAAACTGTTGAACTAATTTTAATGGAATTTAGTACAGAGATAGTTCATGAGCTAAATTGATATATAGGATGATTTTTATCCGACTGCACCAGAAGGAGGGTAACGTTATATCGGTAAATGATACTTCCTAGGAACAGGCATATTATTATGAAGTTGCGGGCATCACCTAGTCATATATACACAGTGGTAGAGCCAGAATTCTCTTTTGGGATGGGGGCTTGACACCTAGGAATTGGTCACAATTAACCTTAGGTATCTACGGGAGTACAGCGATTTAATCGCTCAGCAGCAAACTGATTTTCACAGCAAAAAAAGCATCAGCAAAAATACTTTTTATGTGCTTAAATGTTCAACCTAATACGAAGGATAAAGGGGGTTTCGCTTCGCTCACTCCCTTTACCCTTCACCTAAGCTACCGCAGTATTTTGCCCTAATATTTGCTGTGAAAATCAGGATATTTGTTGTGCAAATCAGTATTATTGATGTGCAGTTTAATATTTCCCTTTTTTCTTGCTCGTCACTTCTCGGTTTAAGTCGCTGAAATAAGTTTTTAACGTTGGCTTAATAAACTCCTAGACATTACTGACAAAAATGGAAGAATATTTGAACCATGGTTTATGAGATGATATTTGTCGGGTTTTGACACAGAGTAAGTAAGCAAAGAGTTTCATTCATCCATGAGTTTTGACTTAACCTGAAGAATGGACGAAAGTTTGCAATCACGCAACCAAATGTATTTAGTGACATCTTTATAATTAATGTGTATGATTTAGACAGTGAAAGTAATTATACGAGTGACACATCTTTGTAATTAATAGGCCTACTCTACCAAATGTGACTTCGGTACATTACTTTTTTTTCGACTTTAAGGTAAGTAGTATTATAAGGTAAGTAGTACTTGTAATAATTTCTTCCGATCTGTGCTGATGTAAGCCGAGAAGTGTCGAGCGGAAAAGAAATAATAATTGTACTGTACATTGCTTGCTATAAAGTTTACACGCAACATCCCACAAACAGCGTGACCCCTTCACCCATAGGGGTTTGACAGAAGCACAATTGTGCCTATTCAAAACAAAGGTTGCAAACCTCATTATAACCAAACAACAATAACCCAAATAACCCGTGCATTTTTTTAAATATAAAAAATGTCGAAGAATGACTTTTATGATGAATTTTTTCACACTTTGAACTCAGTTTTCACGCAAACTAAATCTACGAAGGCTACCTACATACTTTTGTTTGCGATAATTATACTCTATCGATGGACACAATAACTGTTTTTTTTCACAAGTACAAAGTCAAAGTACTTTATTACTGTAGATATTAACATACACTTAGCAAACGTCATTTTTGCCTCTTCTCTACATTGGACCACTGTGGGAGAGAAGGGCGTAGAAACTCTCACAGATTTATTTTTAGATCTCTTTTAAAAATAGGTTGTGCTAATACAAATATGAAAAGTTTAATTATTATGATTAATATGCAGGAATAAATAATTCCAAAATTATTAACAGCAAGGTCTGTGTTGAGCTAGATTAACCACATGTGATTAACCGGAAGTGGCATACCAGACTCCATACAAAAATGTTAGAACCCTTAAACTTCGATGGAGGATTAAGCGGATGTGTGGGCGGTTCCGGGTGCTAGTTGTTCTGATCATTATTCAGAAGTTGGGTTTAACCTTCGCGTACACTGCTTGCAATAAAACCGCTAAACTGTTTTAGCTAGGGAGGTAGGAACGACGTAAGCCGAAACGAAGACGAGAATGTGACGTATACTGTAATTCTTGCACGACAGGTACAACACGAGTTACCACTATTCTCGGTGTAACTTCGACATTTATTATGGTGTAAAAGATCAGGCACTTGGCCTTCTGGAGTCATATCTAACAGATAGGGTTCAGATGGTTGATGTTAATGGGAAAAGATCACCTGGGTCTTCAATAAGTATGGGCGTACCGCAAGGTTCAATTCTTGGTCCTTTCTTGTTTTTAGTATATATTAATGATTTACCTTACCTTGTTAAAGCAAAACATGGGTTAGTATTGTTTGCCGATGATACTTCTTTGATATTTAAAGTTAAAAGACAGCAATCAAATTATGACGAGGTAAACAATGCTATCTCTAGTATAGTGAACTGGTTTACTGTTAACAATTTATTACTTAATGAAAAGAAAACTAAATGTATTAAATTCGTGTTACCCAATGTGAACCCGGTAACTACAGACATATTTATAAAAGGACAGAGATTGGACCTTGTGCAGTCGACTGTCTTTTTGGGCATTACTTTAGACGCCAAACTACCTTGGGATCCTCATATAAATAAATTGTCGAACAGACTGAGTTCGGCAGCGTTCGCAGTTAAAAAAATTAGAGCTCTTACCGACGTAGACACCGCTAGACTAGTCTACTTTAGTTACTTTCATAGTCTAATGACCTATGGTATTTTATTGTGGGGTCACGCTGCGAATGCTAATAGTATATTTATTCTGCAGAAACGGGCTGTTCGTGCAATTTACAGATTAGGGCCTAGAGTGTCACTGAGGGAAAAGTTTAAAGAAATCAATATTCTGACATTTGTGTCTCAATATATCTATGACAATCTTGTGTATGTAAAAAGAAATATAACTAATTTTCAGAAGTACAGTGATATACACAATTTTAATACTAGAAATAAAGACAAGTTCGTTGCTTATGTAAGCCGACTACATAAAATTAGTAATTCTTTTAAAGGCAATTGTATACGCTATTACGATAAGGTCCCTACTGATATTAAAAACTTACCTTTAGACAAGTTTAAAATAATAATAAAACAGAAATTGTATAAAAAAGGTTACTATAGGATATCTGATTACTTAGAGGACAGATGTCCATGGGAATAGATTGTTTGAGTAACAGGCTGTTTCGATATATAATTAGCATTCATTTTGTAATTTGACAATATTTTATTTAAAAAAGGAAACGCAAAAGATGCGACGACTGTGGAGTTTCTTCGGTGAGCTCTTCTCCACAGATTCCGCCATTGTGTTAGTGAACTCACCCAAAAAAATGTAATGACGGATCTAAGTGATGTAACAACATCCTATGGAAATAAATGATTTTTGATTTGATTTGATTTGATTTGACAACTTCATATAAATGTTTATCTACACACGTATCATAAACGCTCTTTACTACGTCCAAAAACCGCAGGATACGACCAGCATAATACTATACTACTTGGTAAAAACTCATTTTCGACAAATTATGACATTCAAATTTCGAACGTCGACGCCCGCCTGCCAGCCGCCCCTAGTTTGTCTGTGAAGTTGGTACTACTGAACAAGCTAAACAAGTGCAGAGCAATTATCAATGCCACCATGCCGGTCGAACATGCGGTTCCTGAACACATCAAAGAGAGCTTATGATATGTGTGTAGATAAACTAGTGCATGTAACTGTATATCAGTCACATAAATTACTATTATGGAGTTGTCAAGTTAAACCATGGCGAAGATTGTGCCAATCATGTTCTATTCTATCTGGCGGGCCTTGAAATTATAGAGAAAAATAGCTTTCTATTATTACAGTGTTAGAAAACACAATACGGTATTTAACTAGGTATTTCATAAACTCTAGAAACGTGTCTCAAGATAAACCTGTTTCAACAAAAAACGCATTTGACTATGACGTCACATGCTAGTGTTTCATAGAACTCGTGAACAAAATTACGTTTTGACAGTTCCTAAAAAGTATCTACTTTGACTCGTTGCCAAATACCGTAGTATATGCTTCTGCCTCGCATTTTTTTTTGTTTGTTTAATGCTTGCTGTATTTTTTGCATGACAAAGGCCATAGCGTCACGCCTTTTCCCATACGGGGCGACACAGTTTCTCCCCGACAGGGGCTAGACAATCGCCGCAGCATTTGGTTTAAAGTCGGTGTAATACCATAGTGATTCTGCGTCAGTGTAAGTCTTACCCCCGTTTCGGTTATCTTACAATCTACCATATTGTGCGTTTCAGCACGCTTGTAACTACAGGCTCGCAGGGTTGGGAATGGGAGCATAATATGGTTCTTTATGCAGATCTTCCCCTTACGGATGGTTTAATTTTGAAGGAAAATACTGCGAGAAAGTCTTTAATCGCAGATACTCCAACATTCAAAATTCTTTATTTTCTGTAAATATTAGCTAATTTTAAGTAAACGTCATTTATCATGATGAACGATTTAGCCTAGCGGGTAGTGATCCTGCTTACGAAGCTGACGGTCCTGGGTTCGAATTCCAGTAAGGGTAAATTTTGTGATGAGCATGAATATTTTTTTCTTAGAATATTGGATGTTTTCTATGTATTTACTTACATAAGTATTGAGGTCTATTAAATGTATCGTCGTAGTACCCATAACACAAGCCTCGTTGAGCTTACCATGGGCAAAGAATACTTATTAGCAATGGGTACAGAATACCTAATACTACTACGTATATGGGCCCAGAATACCTAATAGGACTATGTACAGAAAGATCACTCCGCAAAGACAGTTCAATAAATAGATACTCTTCCTGCGCTGCAATAAAGCGCAATCTAGCTCGCACCTGCGCTACGTCCAATAATCGCTAAACACCTACAAAATCGGTTGCCCCGCCCGTGCAGGCTAAATTGCGCCATGGGCCTAGTTTGATTTGTGCAAGATTATCCTCTAATATAAAAATAAATAAATATAATGATTCCACTTGTTCAACCGAAAAATTAAGGTTTCGGAGGTTTGGGTAGAAAATAATTGAACAAAAAAAACCGGTTAAGTGCGAGTCTAAATCGCGCACGAAGGGTTCCGTACCACCGTTCAATGGAAGCGATGGTGTGGAGTGAATAGTTTGGATTTTACACAGCAAAATATTGCTTACAAAGTTATTGGTGCGGTTACTTTCACACTCCATGTACGTAACCAGGTGCATCCATAAGTTTGTATGTTGAATTTTTGTATGGGAGCCCCCTTAAATATTTATTTTATCCTGTTGTTTAGTATTTGTTGTTATAGCGGCAACAGAAATACATAATCTGTGAAAATTTCAACTCTCTAGCTAGCTAGGTTCTTGAGATACAGCCTGGTGACAGACGGACGGACAGCGAAGTCTTAGTAATAGGGTTCCGTTCTTACCCGTTGGGTACGGAACCCTAAAAAACGCAAATTTTCTGTGTCGCTTGAGCGGTCTACAGATCACAGAGCCACTAGTATACTTATATATATATTTGGAGAGATGACGGAAGCTGCACCAAAGCGGTAACAGAATGGCTGCCCAGAACCGCTAGACGTCCATTGGGCAGACAAGCGGGCCAATGGACAGATGACATCATCGCCATAGCTGGTAGGCAGTGGATGCGTGTTAAAATTCATGCCGGTTTCCCGCAGCGTGAGTAGAGGACGGACTAATTTAATCCAAATATCCAAAACTTCACCTAAGATGTAGTCCTTCCCCGAAATTAGCAATAATAATATTAAGAATGTAAGTATAAGAAATAAAACCGACTATTTTTATGGGAACAAGTATCGCATAAAGATATTATTTTTTTCGAATAATTAAGTCGAAACTAATATCGTATACAGATATTTTGTTTTCTTTCGTAACTGGTAACGAACCTCCGGTTACTTACACGGCCGAAGGGTCAGGATCAGAGTAGATGGCGTGGTAAATACGCCTATGCCCAGCGGAATGTGGGCTGATTGATGATGATGATGATGATGAGGATGATAAATATATTTTTTACCCTCGAATAACAACCGTGCTGTCCCATGGGGCACTAAAGTCCTTCACTTGCGCAAATGTATATTGGTACGGACGGTATAATTATTATTATTTGTGATATAATTTGTTTTATCTACACACGTATCATAAACCCTCTTTACTGCGTTCAAAAACCGCACGTTACGATCAGCATTATGTTAAACTACTTGGTAAAAACTCGTTTCGTATCTGAAAAACTACACATTATGGTCATTATGTGTAGTTTTTCTACATATAATGACATTCAAATTTCGAACGCCGACGCCCACCCGCGTGCGCCTGCGTGAAGTTGGTACTACAGAACAAGCTAAACAATTGCAGAGCCACAATGCCGGTCAAACATGCGGTTCCTGAACACATCAAAGAGAGCTTATGATATGTGTGTAGATAAACTAGTGTATGTAACTGTACATAATTAGGCATTAAAACTCTCGAGTGATATTATTATGAAACTCGCCTTCGGCTCGTTTCATAAACCCACTCTCGAGTTTTAATGCCCTCCATTATGCAGCAGTCAGATAAACTACTATTACAGATTATTTCATTGTGTTATCTACACTTCAATATTAAAGAAAAAAACTGAAGACGAACAGGCCACAAGCCATTTTAGACCACCTCATAGGCTTCCCTACAATAAAATTTGCATAACAACGTATCTTGGCACGGGCGCTGCGTCTTATTAAATTTCCCCGTTGGAAACCCTCAAGATCTCATTAATGGTTCGTACTTAACCACCTAGCGGTGTTATTTGCCCGTAAATCATAGGGCGGGGCGCACAGACCTATATCGCAATATCGAACTAGATGACGCACTTGCAGGCAGGAGGACAACGAGTTGCCTAGGCCGGTCTACACACTACTGTGCCTTTGCAAGACCGTGTGGGAAAAAGCATGACGTTACGTGTGTGTTGTCTACATATTGAATTATCATGCAGCCCGTCCCAGGTATTTCTGACTGTGTGTGTGACCTACTTAGGTACCCCTTTTTCGAGGAGTCCCGTTGTTTTTTTTAAACATTTATATAAAGGCACATAAATTGCCTTTGACCCCACCCTAGGATATCCTGTGTCATTGGAACCTGAAATAGCGTCTTCACACACATATAAACATCCAAGACCTGAGGTTATTTTTTCTTCATCCCCAGCGAAGCCGGTTTAAGTCAGAAAGTCGGAATGCTTAAAAGAAAAAAGAAAAATATAGCATGGTACTTGCTTGCGGTGTACGTCTTTGCCTGTTGAGGGGATATTGCTTAAAACATCGGTAAATCAAAAAATAGATGCAGCAAATTTGGATAGATTTTGAAATAATTTTTGAATTTCGATTATTTCTGATTGTTTTGGTAACTTCCCTAATGTTTAAAAAGGAGAACAATTAAAATGATCACCAAAAAAAAATTTCTTATCAAAAATGGGTAAATGATCACCAAAAGTTGCAGAAAATATCAAGGCAAAATACTGCGGTAGCTTAGGTGAAGGGTAAAGGAAGCGAGCGAAGCGAAGCCCTCTTTATCCTTCGTGTTAGGTTGAACATGTGAGAACATCAAAAAATACTTAAAACATAAACATAAGCACAAAACATAAAAATAAGTTTGGTGATCATTTATCCAAACCCAATTTGGTGATCATTTATCCATTCTGGCAGTCATTTCGAATTTTTTGGTAATCGTATGGGTAGGGTTGGGTTAACTGTCATATCACTCCTAAGATTTTATGAACTGTACTACTCAACATGTGCATCATCAATATCATACTAACGGCGGCGGCGGCGACGGCGTGGTAATTTCTCTTAGATATACATAGGCAGCACTTGCTTTGAGTGCCAGTCAACTTTGAGTTGGCATTTGAGGATCCATTGCATGGCATGCTTCGACTAACCTAGCTTTGATCTAAGCCAGGATTTGATTGGATGCAGATATACATTTGCTTTGATCGTTTTGGCGAATATCAAATCAGTGTCCTAAGTGTAAGTAAGTAAGTGGCTTACATCTCAATACTTACCAAGCTTACTGCAAAACTTAAAACTAAAAACTCAAATCTTTTATTGCAAATAGGCAAAAATAATGTGACGGTAGGGAAACAGCCGAGCCACATATTTGGACTAAGTTGTAGAGTTTGTTAAGTTAGGGCTTGTAGAGTTACGGCGTCTAGAGTTAGAAACTTGTTTCTACATGAGATCTGATAACTTTTTGACAGTGCGAGCCATATGGTCTCGTCTTGGCAACATTTTACATAAAAATGTTTTTGGTGAAATTTCACTTCTTTATTTGCCTAAGACAAGTAATGTTCAATTTCACCAACGATCCCTATCTTTTAGGGGACACTTTATTTCTTTCAGGGGTCACCTAGCGGTTATTTCGATTTGCCCTAAGTGTAAGGGTCATCTAGGCTCCTTGGGGACCCCCTAAATATAAGAGTCCGGCCACCGAAGCAATCGCTAGACAGCTAAGAAAAAGAGCTAAGTGTCCCTTAACTGTTGGGGAAATCGGGCATAAGTCCTTATTTTTTGGGGTGTATTTCTTGCGCATCAGAGGTGCCTTATTTCATAGCCCACTCTCTATCTTTTCCTTTTTTCCGATTCGTAATACATGTTTTTGGAATCGAGATTCAGAATTTTCATTTCTGTTTTAGACTTGTCTCTTCGATTGCAGTTCAAGTTGACATCTGGCCACCTAATTGTCGTCTCCCTAGACGCCTATCAGTGGCATACAATAGGATACCCAAAAACATATCACTGGCCTTTAATCCACCGTTCACCATATGACAGCATTCTTAGCCCGATCTTCGGGTACTCATTAGGCGATTTGCGCGCGCTTATTTCCATCCCCTAATTTAAAGCAAGGGGGTGATTTACAAAATTCTGAAATATGTGTTTTATTATTTATAATAAGGAGCTATGCTATTGAAACTTTCTAAGTAGATAGAGCCCACTACTGACATCGTATCCCGACAATTTTGTTAAACTGCTATAATCCAAGCCAAAGTTGTGAGGGTTAAAAAAAATTACGAAGCGCTTCGAGAAAAGGTAGGTAGGCAGGTAGGTCCTTCCGCTTCGCTTGCTCGTCTTGGCGGGGCACTGCCGTGCCCCCAGATTGCTGAGCAGGGGAAGAGCTATGTGTACAACAATATAACGAAATAAAGAAGTACCTAGATACATATTAATATAATAAATAAATTATGTAATTACTATAATAATATAATCAATACTTATAATATCACTATTCAAATTTATTCATGTGTAATACTAGGTGTACGTTCCAAAAACTTCTCAGAGAAGAATGCATAAGAAACTCTAAGGTAACTCTTTTTCAAAAGAAATACTTATAACTAATAATACATTCATATAAGCAACAATAAAAAATTATAAAATGTCGAAGCTTAAAATTAACCGAATAAACCGCCCCAGAACATTACCGTGCCAAAGGTTCAAATAACGCTGGCAGCATTACCAAGCTGCAGACCCAGTGAAATCCTCTGCATAGAATTTAATCGCACATCAAAAATACTGTTTTGTGCAGCATAAAAGGATCAACAAAAACCCTTTTTTATATTTTATGTGTACTTAAGTTTATGTTTTTAAGTATTTTTTGTTGTTCTTACATGTGCATCCTAACACGAAGGATAAAGGGCGCTTTGCTTCGCTCACACCCTTTACCCTTCACCTAAGCCACCGCAGCATTTTGCTCATATTTGCTGTGCAAATCAGTATTTTTGATGTGCTGTTTAATATTTCCCCATAAGAAATGCCCCAGAGCGGTAGCCAAAACCTTTGTCCCTCAGGCGTCGTCCCAACTCCCTAATAAACAATTTACCCTGCTGCCCCAATACCCCAGTCGTCTCCCCGTCAGCGGTACAAACATGTAAGTAGTTCGTCATGAGAGCGGCATAAATAAGACACTTCGGTCTAGCAGCAGAGTTGGCCCTGCCATATATATCATATACTATACATATAATTGCAGGTAGAAAGCCTTCAGCATATACCGAGGCCATGGCTCACAGTAAAGACTTAGACAGACAACTGATGAAAACATAAAGGGGTTGTTTTTAGTCCGTACACGACACGAGATGATGCCCGCTCAATATGTGGGGATCCGGACATAGCAGGGAGGTCTGACTCCTGGGCATGGGTAATTCCATTTTTTCCCCTCCTACAAAAAAAACAGATTTGGCCGCGGCACCAGCGGAGGCCGCGCGGTCGCCGCAACATGGGAGGCTGCAAAAGTACAGAAATATTATATACTACTACTATTATTATGTACACATAGGTCAAATGTTAATTAAAATTGGGAAATATTAAACTGCACATCAAAAAAACTGATTTTCACAGAAAATATCAGGGCAAAATGCTGCGGTAGCTTAAAGGGTAAATGGGGTGAGCGAAGCCCCCTTTATCCTTCGTGTTAGGTTGAACATGCAAGAGCAACAAAAATACTTAAAAGATAAAAATATTTAAAACATAAAAAGTAATTATTTTGCTGATTCTTTTTTGCTGTGCAAATCAGTATTTTTGATGTGCGATTAAATACTAGCCATTAACATTGATGTAACGAGTTTTGCTTATTATTATTTGCTTTGCGGTTTCTAGGGCTCGATATGCGTCTGTGGTCAGAAGGGAGCATTCGACTTTGTTGGAGATGACTTTTATGGCTTCAGATGCGTTTTGGGTAAGCTTGAGACTTAGGCTTAGACCAGATTTTTATTTGAACTTAAACATAAACATTTATATACAGGCACATACATTGCTTCTCGCCCCACACTAGGATACCCTGTGTGGTGAGAACCAGAAATAGCGACATCACATACATATAAACATCCAAGACCTGTAGTTTTTTTTTCTTTATCCCCAGCGGGGGTCCAACCCGGACCTCTCGCATGGTAGGCAGAGCCACAACCGCTGCGCCACAGAGGTCGTCAATTTCCACAACAAGAATATATTTTAATTGAAAAATACAGGGTTAACATAATATGTAGTATTTTTTTAGGGATTGTTACATGTAATGTTTTTTTTTTGTAAATGATTTGCTAATTTTTATGGAGACCTGAAAATAAAGTTGCTCTAAAAAACATGTTTCACAGTGTTGTTCTGAATGGACTAACAAATGATTAACCGTGTTTCATACAACCAGCTTTTCTACACATCTGACACTCTTTTTGAGTAACTGTATTTTTGATTTCTGCTTAAAATTTTATTTTTTATTTTTTTATTTATCCACTTAAAATCTAATTTAACAGTTTGACCTAATGCGATAGATTAGTTTACTTAAATATCTTCTAATTTTACCTGTATTTTATAGAGAGTTAGAGATTTAAAATAAAAAACATTTTATAGCTATTTTTATCAACTGTCCCTGAAACGATAGAACAAAAGAAAACTCTTTTTCGAGTCCTTTTTATTTTGAAAGTATATCTTGTGTATATCTTGTGTGATACGTCTTGCAATCCAGTGTAGTTTAAAAAGGCAAAAAATATAATGATAACCAAAATATTTTTTTCCTTACCAAAATGTAAATGAACACCAAAAGTTGCAAAAAATATCAGGGCAAAATACTGCGGTAGCTTAGGTGAAGCTTATCCTTCGTGTTAGGTTGAACATGTAAGAACAACAAAAAATACTTAAAACATAAACTTAAGTACATAAAACTTAAAAATAAGTTTGGTGATCATTTATCCAAACATAATTTAGTGGACATTTATTTATCCATTCTGGCATTCATTTCGAATTTATTGGTAGTAAAATAAGTGCGTTTTTGGTAATCGTTTAAACATAAGCCGTTTAAAAAAGCGCCATCTTTCTGTCTCAAGTTAGATTGATACGTATGTATATGCTGCTCTCTGAGCTGTAGACCTCGCAAGTCGTTGGTGAAAAGCTGAACGTCTAACATGCAAAGTCAAGGATGCACTTACGATCTTAAATCCCATCTACTGATCTTTTACCAAAATTATATATCCTATGTCACTCTCACGTTCTCCACAAGTCGAACGACACCTAATTTCCTGCTCACAAAATAGCACGAGAATCGGTTGAGAAACGCGATCCGCAGACGCGTACATAGGGGTACAGCCGGCAGAAATCCGGACAAAAATTCAGACATCCGAAAGCATTTTTGCCCAAGCTGAACGGTCTCCGCCCTCTCGTTCAATAACTCGTTCTCGCCTTTGTACACTTTTATCTTTTAATCATGTGAAATTATCAGCAAATCATTTTTTATTATTTTACTATCGTATATCATGCATCACCGCATTTAACCGAATAAACAGTTCTCTATATGTATAGGTATAGGTTATTATGTCAGTTAATTATGGTCAGTCTGTATCAGTCTGTATCAGCTTACAACTGATAAAACACCAGACATCTCTTCTCACATTACTATCGATTATGTGTCACGACCGAATGCACAGGCTACTGATCAAATTAAGTGCAGCTTCACTGTCATGCTGGCGCTTTCATTTCCCGAGCGATGAACAGTGACAGCGTGACAATGAGTGACCCTCAAACTTCGAGTTGTCGGTTGTACATCGGGCCCTATTCAGTTGTTTGTGAGCATACGATCGAATAATACATTCGACGATGATCCTTATAGTTTATTTGTTGATCCAAATAGCGTTTTCACAGTCCGCAACAGTGATATGGAGACCAAATTCGGCGTTCGAGATCCCGTCTAATTTCGATAGCAGTGAACTGCCATGCTCAAAGGAAACCGTAATTTTCCCGGAATTTTTAACAGATGCAATAGAGATACAGTCGGTGACTTCCGTCAAACAATTCGTACTACCCCAGGAAGGGGAAATAATATTGGACAACGCAGTGATACATTTTGGAGAAGATCCAAATGAAAGTAGTTGCATTGAAAGAAACGTATTTTTTTTGAGAAACACTGTGTCTTCATGGCTACAGGCAGAAGTTTGGAGTTCAGTCAATTTCAATGAAGCTACCCCGGACGCAGAAAGGATCCCTTGCTTCAATGATGTAGTGGAATTCCCAAAAGAGGCACAGTTCACTGTGCAGCTTCCTTATCAGCAGCAAGAAATAAATGAGATTATACTCAACGGAAACAAAATTAATCATGAGATGGGATTATTTTTCTTCTGGAATAAACTGAAATCCACACAAAAATTGTTGACGAATAATAATGGCCTCAGTGGACTGAAGATATCTCCTCGGAGTTGCCATTTAATAGCTGGATGTCCCTGTCAAGAAAGAGAAATAGAAAATTTTGATTGCTCTACAAAAACATGTGACGTACCAACATGCGTGGATCCAATACGACCCATCGGACATTGTTGCAAGATCTGTGGGGCAGCATTACACTTTCAATTTGAAAATGGATTCAGATTAGCAGATTTCAAAGACTTCGTGGATAAATCTATTGATTCATATGGCAAAGATGACTTTGTCTATCACGTAGGAAGACTACCAAACAACAAGGTACAGGTGGTAATAATAGAGAAAGGTGATTATAAAGGCACAAGCGGGGAGATTGCCAAGAAGATCGAATACTACATGGACAGGAATTGGGTGAAGGTATCAAGTGCTTTGACCAGCGGTATTCCTTTATCATCCGTTGGCATGGGTTGGAAGATTACTATATCAATGTTCTTTGTAGTCGTGTGTTTTATGGGTCTGGTCTACGTATACTACTACAAGTTGCCTAATATCCAGATTGCTCGACCTTCTAGAGGTCATCGACCTGGGGCGATCACGAGGTTCCAGCGGCGGACTGACAGTGTCGTGACACTGACCAGGAGGGATTCTACTGAGTCTGTGCCAGCTACCACGACGTTCAGGAATCCGATGTATGATTCAACGAGGGGGCGTGGGTCTGTTACAGATGCCGATGATTAAAACATATTAGCTTTTCAGGTTAGCATGGCAATAGCAACCATTGACTCCTGTCTACCACTGTATGTTCGTGATTGGGTTACCGATACTTACTTATTACCTGCAACGGTCCAAATTTATATTGTTTATCGTAATATGCTAGGGGTCGCCGATCGGTCCCATGCTAACCGACCGCAATGTTAATCCGTTTACACTACCTATTCTAATCCGAATGACATGTGGCCAAAACAGAACTAAAGTCGCCTGTATGAAATGTCAATTGTGTCAGACCAGTTAAGTTTGTGGCAAGACTATGTTTTTTGCAATATCAACTGTTTATTTAGCGCAAAGTTTCCGCTCATGGTGATCTAGTATTAAAAGTTCTTTATTATACTCAGATTGACTTTTTCTCGCTAATAGCCTGCTTCAAGAAGTCCCGATAAGCGCTATGTGACAGATTAATCTGTCATTTTGCATTTTTTTTTATTTATCTGTTCAATAGGGCATAGCGCACGCATAGCGGAGCTTTTTGAAACAGGCACTAAATCTCCTGTTTTTTCAAAGTAGTCGTAAAAAAGTCGTGTGATTGCGAATATATATATTATTGTGATAAGAAACTTTGGTACAGTTCGAAACCCAAATCAAGATTTCTTATTATCACATCATCATAATGTACCTGATGATGTGATAATAAAATTTCCCATTTATGGGTTATGAAGTGCTGCTTCGGATATTTGCACAAGAATTCCTACTGTAGAGCCAGCGCAGCAAAAGCATTGACATCACCAGCAATTAGGCTAAAATAACCCCCATCACAAGTACGGGCAAGGCTGATGGCGGTGTAGCTATATATCTACGTGCCGATATTCCATGCAAAGTCATCAGCCAGTCGCCAAGCCTGTACTCTGGTACCGCTGAACACTTGTTCTTGGAGATGTGCTTGCGTCACAATAAAGTCCTTCTGGGTGTCTATTATAGCCCCTCTCTTCGCATTGACTATTTTAAGTCATTTGAAACCCTTCTCAATGATCTGACTCCTCTTTATAGCGACACCCTGATTCTCGGCGACTTTAACACTTGCCTTCTCAAAAATAACGTTCGCTCGGCAAAGCTCAAATCTCTTGTAAGTTCATTAAACTTACACATCCTTCCCCTGGGTGCCACCCACTTTCAACCACACTGCACCCCCTCTCTTCTAGATCTGATGATTACTTCTAACTTATCCAAGGTTGCTGTGCATGGCCAACTTAACACACCCTTCTCCTATCACGATTTGATTTACCTCTCATTCAAGTTAAGGCCTCCCAAGCGTGCAGCTAAATTCCTCGACATACGTAGCTTCAAGGGCATGGATCTTAACTCCCTTAAATCAGATGCCGCCTCCGTCGACTGGTCCTCTGTTGTTGGTAGCGAGACCGTTGAAGACAAAGTCCAAAACTTTAACTCTGTTGTCCTGAGCTTGTTTGATAAGCACGCTCCGGTCAAGAGGGTTAAGGTTAAGCACCTTCCTGCGCCGTGGCTTACTGACACCATCAAGAGCCTGATGGCCAAGAGAAACCGTGCCAAGAGTAGATATAAGGTGGATCCGACCGACGAGAATCTTTTATTTTTCAAACGCCTCCGCAATCGTTGCACTCGTCTGTGTCGTGATGCCAAACGTCGTCATATCTACGAGTGTATTGAGAGCTATACTCCAGCACAGGTTTGGAAATTCCTGAAGACTCTTGGTGTAGGTAAGTCCCAGGACTTGGCTGCTGGAAATGTCAACCTCAACGGTCTGAACAATTATTTTGCTAATCCCCCAGTCGTGATGGACCCCCTCGTCAAGGAAGCTACCCTTCGTAACCTACGGTCCAAGACCGCAGCCCACAACTCACCCTTCAACTTCAACCGTGTCGGAATCGGCGCAGTAAGGAGGGCAATCTTAGCGATCTCGTCGAAAGCCATTGGTGAGGACAAGATCTGTTCTCAGATGATAACCTGTATCATTGAGGAGCTGTTACCGATCATTACCCACATAATTAATGTATCGCTTGAACAAGGTTGCTTCCCCTCTCAGTGGAAAAAGGCACTTGTGATTCCCCTACCTAAATCGTCCAATCCCGTCTCCTTTAATGATTTTCGTCCCATATCTATTCTGCCTATCCTTTCCAAAGTCCTAGAATCAATTGTTCACTGTCAGCTCTCCTCATACCTTTCCTCTAGAAACTTATTAAATCCATATCAATCAGGTTTCAGGCCGGGTCACAGTACTACCACGGCATTGCTTAAAGTCACCGATGACATTCAATTAGCCATGGATCAGAAGCAGCTTACGGTTCTCACACTGCTTGATTTCAGTAGCGCCTTCAACTGCGTCGATTTCGATATCCTGGTTGAAATTCTAAAATCGCTCAGAGTCTCCTCGCACTCGGCTCTCTGGTTTGACTCCTACCTGAGAGACCGCCATCAGCGTATTAAGTCTGAGGAGATCTCAACGAACTGGTGTAATCTTTCCGCGGGTGTTCCGCAGGGTGGTATCCTTTCTCCTCTTCTCTTCTCAGTATTCATTAACTCCATCTCCGACGTTCTTACTTCTTCTTATCATCTCTACGCAGATGACCTTCAAATATATCGGCACTTCTCTCTTAGTGATGTAAATCTGACCATAGAGGCGTTGAATGCTGACCTCGATAACATCAGTAAATGGGCAATTTCATATGGGCTGCTTGTCAACCCGGCAAAATCTCAAGCCATGATTATGGGTACACGGCACTCAATTAACACAATACAAAATATCCCCGTCGATCCTGTGATGTATGAGGGTACGATAATCACCTACAGCGAGAAAGCTAAGAATCTTGGGGTTATATTTGATAACTTGCTGTCCTGGTCGCCCCATGTTTGTGAGGTCAGCAGACGAGTCTTTGCGTCATTTTACTCCCTACGGAGATTGCAGTACTTCCTGCCGCGGCAGACTAAAATCACCCTTGTTCAGTCCCTTCTACTACCTTTAATAGACTACGCGGATGCTTGTTGGGTCAGTGCGAACGAAGAACAACTGAATAAACTCGAGCGACTCCAAAACCTTGGGATTCGGTTTGTCTACGGGCTGCGCAAGTACGACCATGTCTCCCAGTATCGCAAGGAGCTGGGATGGCTTCCGATCCGTCTTCGCCGTGATATGCACATTCTCTCTTATCTATTCAATATTTTGCGAAATCACCGCTACCCCACATATCTTCAAGAACGTTTTGAATTTCTTTTCCCCAGGGATAGTAATCGGAGATCCCACACGGTGTCTCTCCTGTCAATTCCTCGGCATAAAACTGCCGTCTACAAACACTCTTTTAGGTTAAGGGCAATCCGACTGTGGAACGCACTTCCCTGCACTATTAGGGATAGTCCCTCAATTTTCACTTTTAAGAGAAGATTGAAAGCGTATTTCCTTTCTCTTTCGTAATTAGTATCATATTTATGTATGTATATGTATGATATTTTGTAGTTTATATATGTGCATGCTATCTAGTGTATTATATAGTTGAGATATATATATATATATATTATTAGGTATATTTTATTTATATTTTAAAAGTAATTTTCGTACGTATGTATACTGTTTTATTGCGCACTAGGACTGTCCTTTTTCACAAACACTCCTGTCTTGCCTAGGTTTGCTGGAAGAAATCTCTTTTTAGAGATAAGCTCGCCTTTGCCTATAAAATTTATTGTAACTGTCTGTGTATCTATGTTTTCTGTGCAATAAAGAATATGAATATGAATATGAATAAGTACCAGAAACGGTCGTATATATTTCGTATATATTTATTGCACATAAAACAACATAAGATATAATAAACAGAAAGGACATCTACAAAGGCATGCTTATCTCTAAATAGAGATCTCTTCCAGCAAACCCAAGGTTGATAAGAATAATTTAATATACAGGATAGACCTATGTGCTCTGATAAGATACATACATATATTACTGAACTATTGAACTAACTGCTAGATACACTACATACACAAGTACATAAATATTATATAAAAATATAAATACACCTAAATAAACGAATATATACAAAGCTCAAATCTAGGATAGAGAAAGATAATTCATTCCAAATACATAAAGGTAAAGCTACCTAGGACCTATTTGCAGCTAGATCTGCGGTCACTGCCCACAACAACCATGTATCTGCGGTCACTGCCCACTACAACCATGTATCTGCGGTCACTGCCCACTACAACCATGTATCTGCGGTCACTGCCCACTACAACCATGTATCTGCGGTCACTGCCCACTACAACCATGTATCTGCGGTCACTGCCCACTACAACCATGTATCTGCGGTCACTGCCCACTACAACCATATATCTGCGGTCACTGCCCACTACAACCATGTATCATAACACAATATTAATGGCGATGACAAAACCGAAAGTCAATTAAGAGCAAAACAATAAGCGAGCTGTAAATCATGCGCACATACATCTTTCACGGGACCGCCCAGACATCGCGACGGGGCGTCGTCTGAGAGGGATAAATCAAACATGGAACGACGGAACCCGACGATATAACTCACGGAGCTATAGTTGGAGGTGCTGATTTGGTTAGGTTGGGATAGATGTGGGATGTTCAGATAGGTTATGGAATGACTGAACGAAGTAAAGTATTCAATGGCAAAGACAAAAAAAAATGTTTCTTTTTTCATCATTGTTTGTAACTAGGTTGTATTTATATTATTTACAGCGTTTCAAATGATTGTACTGGGTGTACAAATATTAATCTTATTAAATAACATCTTAAATCTTAATTTAAACTAAACATATTTAGAGTAGTGGACATATTTACAACTTAAATCAGTATCAGTATAATTATTTTATTATAGTTTTATTTTATGACTCTAGGTATACTAATATTGCGATGCTGCACCGCTTCACAAACTCCACAAACCGTGGGCTAAGACGAGAAAGAAACGGCAAGAAAACTCAATCCAGCCCATTTACTTCGACGCGGATTTGCTGAGTAATCGGTTCTTTGTCATTAAAGTATTCATTGATATCATAGTACATTTTATGTTAAGATTTTAGTAACCTTTTTTAAAAAAAAATGTAAATCCAAAGTTTTTGGTTAAATGTTTTTATAGCTTTATCTATCTATATATCATAGGTAGATAAAGCTATTTCTATATATCTTGCATTTAGGAGAAGGAAGTAATATATGGTTTTTATTACGTAGATGTCTTCGGTGAATTGTTTTTCATTCTATTACCTTTTCCTTCTAATATTCTAGGGAAAATTACATTATTGATATGAGCGAATCTCAAAAATCGATTATGTGCGGGTTAGACTTGAATACGAAGGGTTCCATACCTTCGTAAAAGTAAAATGGAAAAAATACATATATCTTCTAATCGCAAGTTAATTGTTTGTTGCTAAAGCGGCAAGAGAAATATACATTCTTTGAAAAAAATTCAACTATGACGGTTCATAAGATACAGCGCGTTGACGGACAGACAGACAGCGGAACGAAAAAATATAAATGTTATTTTTTATAACATGTATGTCTTACTCATGGACAACTACATTTCTGCGCCGCTTGCGCAAGAGACTACTTGGGTTTGCGGGACTCAAGAGAATATCTTTGTGAAGGATTTGGATAGAAGTTTTGACTACCGCTCTGGGGCATTTCTGGTGCAACGGGGAAATGCTTCCAGGGTCATAGGGTCATGAGAACCTTTGCCTCGGCAATGTCCCGAGATGGTTTATTTGGGTGATTGTTTCTTGTTGTGTTTTATTTTATTTTTTACTGATTAATCAAAATCATATCAATAACAATTTCATGAGCCTAAATAATTAAACACATGTATGAATGTAAAAGATTTTATTAATTTTCACCTGTCCCGGGCAATCAAATCTTGCAAGTTACTTTTGATTTACTTCCCGGTTTCCAAATGAGCTGAAATTTTGCATGCATATATTAATCCTATGAAAATGCTATATTTTTTTGACATGGAGCTGATTTGATGATGGAGCAGGAAGGTTTCCGTGTGAACTCTGTAATAATAAGTCACTAAGTTAAAAACTTGAAAAAACCGAATTTAAGTTCAAGTCCTATTTCTTCCCCCGGTCGGGAAGCGAATGAAGTCTATGTACATGAAATGTCCTCATCGAAACTTTTTGTGCACGGAACCACAAACCATCATCTATGTGTATTTTTTTGTATTTGTTGATTTTTTCAAAAAGCGCTATATCAATTTTGATAAAATTTGTACGGGACCACCTCTGGAAGTATGACCAATCATCAAAATCGGTTCGTAATAGACGGAGTAATCGCGAAACAAGCACACAAAAAACAGACGAATTGAGAACTCCTTCTTTTTGAAGTCGGTTGAAATTACCCATCAAGCATGGGCTCGTTCGATTTGTCTTGACAAGTACTTTGGTCCTAAGTGACATCCACGAGACATGGCTCGTCAAAAATGAAGTAACCAGCAAGCTACAGGTCTTCGTGAACAAATGTTTAAGGCGGATACTAGGGATTTGCTGGCCACGAACCATCTCAAATGCAAGGCTGTGGGAGATGACTGACCAAAAACCCATCGACAAGGAGATCCTAATGAGGAAATGGCGCTGGATTGGACATGCCTTGAGAAGACCAGATAATCATCTGTCCAAACAAGGGTTAACGTGGCAAGCGTATGGGAAAAGAAGGCCGGGCCGCCCCCGTATCACCTGGAGGCGCTCAGTTGAAAAAGAGGCTGCATCAACTGGGCTCGACTGGAAGGACCTGGCGCACAAGATCGTGAGAAGTGGAAATCTCTTCTTCGAGCCCTATGTCCCTGATGAGGGATTACAGGATTACATCATCATCATCATCATCAAGTGACATCCAGGGTCTGATGATGCAGGCGGAAGGCGCCAATGGGGACTCTGTGATGATTCGAAACAACCCCATCAAGTGTTGGCTCGTTTGATTCGGCTTGACAAGTACTCTTGAACTAGAAGGGCCTCACCACAGACAAATAACGGTAGTTCAACACTTGTTTAAAAAATATATATGGGATTTGACGTTTGTTTTGAGGTTAAACGCTGTTTAATATTTTTTGCGGTAACACAAAAATCCTTTATTGTAAGTAAGTAGGCAAAAATAATGCACTTTTACAAGTCAAAAGTGTTTGACTTGTATGTACACACAAAAAATACATAAATGAAAATGAAAATATATAAATTATGATCAACTAAACTAATGAGCTGATTGTGGTTTGAGTTTGAAAAAGGAAATTTCCCTTTCAAGTGGTGATTCATGGCTGAATCTCGAACAGGAAAAGAAAACTCCATTAACTCTAGCACTGCTTCGGAAATACTTCCGTCGGTGAAGATAGCAGCTTGCTGCTAGTTTCTTGAAATTCTATGGGGATTTATTTAAAAAAAATTGCCATTTATTGATTAGTAGTATAACAATATAAACACTATTTAATTTTTACAATCAATACATACAAATGAACTTATTATTTAATCGGCCCGGTAAGTCGTGGCTCCATTTAAAGAGAATGAAAATGGCGCGATGAAGGGGAGACCTTTACCCAAGTAAGTTAAGCTCAAGTCAAAGTCAAAATTTCTTTATTATTGTAGATTAATAGATACTATATTAATATAATAATACCTTGGACACTATTTACACACATTGATCTAGCCCCAAACTAGGATTCCCTGTATCTTGGGTACTAGACAACGATACACATACTTATATAGATAAACAACCAAGACTAGGGTACAAACATCCGTTCTCATCAAACAAATACTTGCCCCCACCAGGACTCGAACCCGGGACCCTTGGCTTCGTATGCAGGGTCACTGCCGACTCGGCCATTCGGGTCATCAAAACTGGTACGGTAGTAGTTGTAGGCTCTTTACTCAACTATAATGAATATAAATGGGGTTCTTTAATAACTGCTCTGTCTGGCGAAACACCGGGAGGGATATTTAGAGCTGCCTGCCAATCACCATTACTGAAAAAGAACTACAAAAAGGAGACGTTATACAGAAAAAAAATTCGACATAAATGGGATTTTTAGAGACAACATTCTGAACAAGATTTTGTCTACTTTAGGCACCCTCTGTATGTGGTGCCATTAACTTGAGCAGCAGTTTTAGAAATTGACAACAAGTATCGAATGCAGCTTAATCCAGCTTATACTCTTCATATTTCATACTTTACAGCCGTTTTAGAGCTATTGCCATAAAAGCGCAAGTTGACAGATCGCGCGCGGGGCCATAGACAAATGGGCACTAGCGCTGCAATTTATTGTACAGCACTCGGAACTTCTGGGTTTTAGCACTTTTATTTTACAGCTGCTGAAAGAATGGGCTTGTTACGCTGAAAAGGCGTGACCAATTAATCACCTTGTGAAGTGTTTGAATAATTAAATTGATAGTTTTTAGGGTTCCTTACATTCACGGATCACTCGTGTGTCGGTCCGTCCGTATGTAAAAGTATATTCATTCATCATCATCATCATATTTAGCCCACATCGACCCACTGCTGGGCATAGGCTTATAAAAGTATATTAAACTACCAAATTCTGGACCGATTACGTTAAAAAGCAACGCAACATTTGGACCACAAAAAATAATATTGCCCCGACTTGAAACCTTCATCATTCCTACAACAATCGCGTAGATCTGGCTTTATAGAGAGTGATTATAAAGGAACCAAAAAATCTATGACTAGGAAAAAAATTGACTTTGTGAATTCATATATTATTAAGGGCTTTCAAAAATTTGCTTTTTTGAACAACTAGTTAAGCATATGTATAGACATATCTAAGATGCTAATGGAGCTCATTAGATTTAGATTACTTTTATTAATTTGTAAAAAAACATTAAAAACTTGAGTTCTTTTAGTATCTTAGATATTATATATATATATATATGTTTATATCTGTATAGGTATATAAGCGTAACTAGGTCAATATTTATTTATTTATTTATTTTGCCTCTACGGCAAAGTTGCTTTGTCCTTTGGTAAACATATGTATTTATGTGACTCAAATACAAACGGGTTACATAAAAAAATATATTTGAATTTGGGGGCACAATTAGGGGGCCAATTTGAAAATGAAATTAAAGTTTTTCAAAATGTATCGTAAGATATGTCAAAACAAAGGGCTTGTTGCGAGAATATGAAACGTACTTTTATCGTTATTTTGAAACTCTTAAGTAAAAATATATTTTAAAAAACACCATTACCACCCCTTATCTTCAAAACCACAAATCCTAAAATAAAAACATATATATTTTACATAGGTATTTACCTAAAAAATACAGAAAAAATATCTAGAAATGTATGATTTTAATAAGGGAAGCTCAATTAAGGTAACAATAGTTTTTGGCTTGTGTTTAAACAATTACCAAAAACGCACCTATTTTACTACCAATAAATTCGAAATGACTGCTAAAATGGATAAATGTCCACCAAATTGTGTTTAGATAAATGATCACCAAACTTCTATTATGTTTTGTGTACTTAAGTTTATGTTTTAAGTATTTTTTGTTGTTCTTACATGTTCAACCTAATACGAAGGATAAAGGGGGCATCGCTTCGCTTACCCCCTTTACCCTTCACCTAAGCTACCGCAGTATTTAGCCTTGATATTTTTTGCAACTTTTGGTGTTCCATTTTGGGTAGGAAAAAAATATTTTGGTGATCATTATATTTGATTGCTGAGTTTTTTCGGGCGGTGTTTCAGAACCCTTCGTCCGCGAGGTCGACTCGCACTTGGGCGGTGATAATATCCCACTGCTGACTGGGCAAAGACCCTCTGGAGCCCATTCGATCCTGGACTATGCCACCTTCGTCCAACCCGGCAGCAGCAACTTGTCGTGTCGAGGTCATCAAGCCATCTTCGTTCCGGCCTGCCCAGCCTCACCGCGGTAGCCGTCTTGTGGCACGATTGTGTATTGAAAGTTTTTTTAGAAAACTCAGAATTATTTCAACCTTTCCGAACTTAAACTCTGTAGTTTAGGAGTATAATTTTACAGAGACTATTAGTTTTTCTACTCTTATCGGCAGACGTTTAATTACCGCTATTGAAATCACTACGGTAAATGATTGACTCATTTAATGTAGTGATTTAATAAACAACTTTTCAAGTGAAACATCAGTTTTCCTGGAAAATTCTTATACGAGTATTCTAATACATATGCCTATGAAAGAATAATAACCTCTAAAAAAATAGAGACGGGACTCGATCAAAGAGTTTCAATTCTTTGAACCACAAAGGCTGTAAGGTTTCGTGCAATTTTTTCGATAGAATACAAGGGTTTATTACTTTGAAGCCAGTATAATAAGATAGGTAACGAGAGTCGTAGTTTTTGTATGAGATACATACTTGCAGATGTAGCGGTATAGCTGGTGTAGTCATAAACAGTTTATTGGAGTGGTGTCGTTTCGCTTCGCTCCTTGGCTCCGCGGCGGGGATTGGGCAGATAAAGAATATCCAAAACTACCCAAATGAAGGTAATTTCTTAAATGTATGCAAAACAAGAATAAACGGAATACATCAACACGAATAAATAAACGTGATGACCAATTAAGTATCTAACTAAAAAAACTAAAAACTCTTGTAGGTTTGGCTCAAAATCAAATTAATATTTTATGGCTAGTATTTAATCGTACATCAAAAATACTGATTTGCACAGCAAAAAAGGATCAACAAAAACACTTTTTATGTTTTAAGTACTTTTTGTTGTTTTTACATGTTAAACCTAAAACGAAGGTTAAAGGGGGCTTCGCTCACCCCCTTTACCATTCACCAAAGCTACCGCAGCATTTTGCCCTGATATTTGCTGTTTAAATCAGTATTTTGATGTGCAGTTTAATGTTTCGCATATTTTGTCAAGATCACAAGTTTCAGGCGCAAATCACAAAACCACACCACATTAGTACGACATCAAAACATCCCCTAACGAGTGAAACTATTCCCTAAGCCACTCTGAAACTGCTCTTATTGCTCACGAATAAGAATTAGGGTGTCGAAGGTTAGGGCTAAGTAGGTTTACGCAATATAAAGGGGGTTGTAATTCGATTACAGTTCGAGTCATTTCTTTCGAAGACGACGAGATTTGAGTCCGGGATCCAAGTGGAAGATTTCTTACCTCGCAAGACGACCGAAGACCTCTGTGGTGTAGTGGTCGAGGCTGTGCTTCTCATGTGAGATATCATCATGCTCAGCCCACATCAACCCACTGCTGCGCTCTTCTCCATAGCGCCAACCCCTACCGTCCTGTGCCATCCGCATCCATTGAGATCCTGTCGACTTCAGTATATCGTCGGACCATCGGGCAGTTGGTCTGCCCACGGGCCTTGTCGCTCCCCTTGGCCACCACTCCGTGACTGCTTTGGTCCACCGTCCGTCATCCCGTCTAGCCAAATGTCCCGCCCATCTCCACCTCAGTCTCGTTATCCGCTTACCTACATCTTCGACCTTCGTCTTCCGTCAAATTTAGACGTTTGGCACGCGGTCAACTAGAGAGATACCTAACATGGAACGCTCCATTGGTTGTTGGGCCACATTGATTTTGTGTATAATTTGCTTAATGAGCGTCAATGTTTCCGCTCCATAGGTAAGGATAGGCAAGACACATTGGTTATATACCTTAGTCTTAAAGTATTGTGGTAGTTTGGACTTAAAGACTTCGTCTAGCTTCCCGGAAGCAGCCCACCACAAGCCGACGCTTCTGATGATCTCCTTCACCTGTACATGTGTGACATATGCCGGTTTCGAGCTGGGGAAGAAAAATACCTCAGGTCCTGGATGTTCACATGTTTATCACGTGCTGTTTCTGGTTCCCACGACAAAGGGTGTCTTAGTGTGGGGCCAGAAGCAACGCATGTGCTTGTAGGTAAATGTAACAAAAATGTTATGTTGTGTTACGTTAAGATATTAAAGAAAACTGTTGTGTAGCACTTGTAGCCTAGGCAACTTTATTGGTTGCAGATAATTCCGGTAACTTTTGCTTGTCAAATTCGTACGTAGCACTCCCATGGTCTGCGTTCGACGAGGGACCAAAGATGCGGGGTCTGCGAGGGCGGGAAAGATGAGCGCGGGCGGCGGGGCGCTTAGTAGGAACCGCCCGCGCTCTTCTTTCCCGCCCCCGCATCTTTCGTCCCCGTCGCCCGCAGATCACGGGAGTGCTACATACGAATTTGACAAGCTATAGTACTTAATTGAGCTAGGATAGGACCTGGCTGATGTCAAATTTCTAGGCTATCAACTTGGGAGTGATGACATAAAATCGTGGTACTTACATGTGGTTCAAAAGTGTACAATTTGTGGTTGTCTCTTTGTGGCACTAACGGCTTTGAGTTTTTAGTTCAGTTAAAATACCTATGTATATAGAGAAAAAACTAATTCTTCGTTTAAGGGCATCTCAGTACAAGATATTGAGTAATATCTATATCTGCTAAAATGGGAATGGGCGGGACACTTGGTCAGAAGAGAGGACGGATGGTGGACCAAGGCAGCCACAGAGTGGCGGCCGCGAACAGGGCAGAGAACAGCGGGCAGACCACCGGCCCGATGGCCAGATGATATTGCTAAGGTGGCTGGAAAGCAGTGGACGAGACTGGCGGGGGACCGTAGCGCATGGCGTGATTTGGGAGAGGCCTATGCCCCGCAGTGGGATGACAAAGGCTGATGGTGATGATGATGATGATGATGTATATATTATAGGGTAGGAAATCTAGCACCGGCATACCGGTATGTTTGAAAATGGTGCGGAAACGCATCCCATTCGAATGGTGCCTAAAGTGAATTAAGACGGATGTGACAGGGCGATGGGGAGGTTGAAGTGTTTTGGTTTAAAACTGAGGTTTTGTTTGGGGTAAGAATATATTGATCTATCTAGCTCATGGTGCGATCACTCTCCTCAGTTATTAAATTATGCAAAATACCAACTTTAGTTCAGTATCTTCAATATTTACCTCGAATTTGGTATAGCCTTTTGGCAACAAATATAATGACCATCAAAATATATTTTTTTTTACCCAAAATGGGTAAATGATCACCAAAAGTAGCAGAAAATATCAGGGCAAAATATTGCAGTAGCTAAGGTAGGGTAAAGGGAGGCGAGCGAAGCGAAGCCCCCTTTTTCCTTCGTGTTAGGTTGAACATGTAAGAACAACAAAAAATACTTAGAACACAAACTTAAATACACAAAACATAAAAAGAAGTTTGGTGATCATTTATCCAAACACAATTTTGTGGTCGCTTACTAATTCTGGCGGTCGTTTCGAATTTATTGGTAATCGATTAAACATAAGCCTTATTTTCTCAATTTTATAATAGTTATTCGTTGGTTAGTATCAAAATAAATAAGATATATTTATTCCTTTATTACCTCTCATTTCTCATTCGCACAAAGAACAATAGTTGCCTACTACTGCACATCCCTTAGGAATTACAAAGAAACTACCAGCATCAGCCTTCTATTCAGTGTTACCCTAATTTATTTGCGAAACAACCTACGTTTATTACCTCGTAGGCAAAGGGCCGGCGGACATTACCCACCTTCCTAGCTGGGTGCTGCTACATTCGACCGCATACAAATTTTACTGTCACTTCCCAACAACGAGACTTGGTGAGTCTCTAATCTTTGTTTGTTTTGTTTCATCCCAATAATTGCATTTGTTAAATCAACACAAAACGTTTGGCAATGGTGACCGGACCCTATTACTAAGCCTCTGCTGTTAGTGCGTTCGTCCGTCTGTCATCAGGCTGTATCTCATGAACCGTGATAGTAAGACAGTTGAAATTTTCACAGATGATGAATTTCTGTTGCCGCTATAACAAAAATAAAAATTCATTCATTCAAAAAATCAAGAAATTCATAAATTAAAAACAGAATAAAAATAATATTTAAGGGGGCTCCCATACAAAAAATATTTCAATACCACATACAAACTTATGAATGCACTGGTTACACACAATGGTTACGTACAGGGAGTGTGAAAGTAGCCGTAACAATAACTTTGTAAACAACATTTTGCTATGTAAAATCCAAGCTATTCACTCCACACCATCCCTGCCATTGTACGGTGGTACGGAACCCTTCGTGCGCGAGTTAGACTCGCACTTGACCGATTTTTTCAACACTTCATTGCATGCAGTGTCATAACTGACTTAACCGCGGCAAATTTAATTGCGTTGCTGCTGATATGGGCAGATGACACGGACGAGACGCACATCACCTATTAAGTATTTCTTTTGGCAGACGTCACCTAGAGTACTGAAGATTCTATTGTGAGCATTTGTGGGGCAACAACATAAAATTTGCCTTAACGATTATGTCAGTTTTTTTCCTTTTCCGGCCAGCATAGAAGTAAAAAAAAAGATAATATTTAACCCTAAGTTCAGTTTGGCGATGTTTTGCGGCCCGTGAGTACCGAGGCTTAGGGTGGTATTATTTCATGACAAAAATAAATTGTCATGTCATTTTTTCATAATGGAGGACAGTTCCGCCCACTTTCAGACAAGCCACATTCAAGACACGGCAAAGCAGAACGAGATCGCCTCCAAGCAACTATATAGGGAGAAAGAATCAGGAAACTGCACGTCATCCCGTCCAGGCACATTTCTCGATCGGGGAAAACTGACATTCGCCGTCTGCTTGCAATTCGGTATAAGGTACGAGCCCCATCGCTGCCGCTGTGTTGCCAGGGTAGAAAAACACGGACGCCACGGCATTGGACCCGCCATGCCAGCCTCAATGATGTCATCCGTCAGGCCCTCGCCAGGCGATCGACGACGGCAAGATTGGGAGGTCGCTGGTTTGGGGTGCGACCTGCTTTGACATGCTGGACCCGTGCAGTCACAGACTGGTGGCCACGGGCAGCGACAAGGCCAGTGGGCAGACCACCAGCCCGATGGTCCGACGATATCATCAAGTCGTCGGGATCCCACTGGGTGCGATTGGCACAGGACCGGGGAGATTGGCGCTTTAGAGAAGAGGTCTATGCCCGAAGAGAATATGATGATGATGATGATGAGGTAACAGTGCCAGTTAAAGTGTGTATGGACTGGCCATTTTACACGACTTTGCGCGATCGAAGCCGCTGGCAACTATTATACTATAAATACGAAATCCTCCGAACAGGAATGACCTCTTCTCCACTTCTTTCACTGGGAATTTATATCGTCTCCGAAAACCTTGGCAGTCGTGGCTATAAATAAAGTCTTTTTACACTGAACCAAATCTTGGACAGAATAAATAAGAATCCTTTTGTTAGAAGTTTCTCTATCGTACGGATAGGGATAAGGGGACCTCCTGAAATGACGATAAATATTACTATTTCTAGTATCGTGTTTGGAACGTGTTGTACCTGTAACAACAGGTTAATTGTTTGCGCATCTGTGTCTCTGCCACACCGTATGGGAAAACGTGAAAATAAACATTTATATACAGACACATACATTGCAGCTGGCACACTAGGGTACCTTGTCGTGGGAACCAGAAACAGCGACATCACACTCATAAATTTCTAAGACTAGGGTTTTTTTTTCGCCAGAGAGTGCGTCGTTATGTAGTTATGTGATAGGTAATTATATTGTTGCAGTCGTGGTCTACCCCTGCTCAGCAATCGACCTTTCTCATCCTAACTCTGTTTCCTGGAAGAGATCTCTTATTGGAGATAAGCTCGACTTTGTGCACTATTTTTGCAAAATGTCATGTCGACATGTCATTGGACTGCGAAATTAACAAACAAAACAAACGTCATGTCACTCCTTTTCCCACATGGGGTGGCAGAGAATGGATTCACGCGAAACTTTGTACATTTTAGCCAAACTTTTAGTAGTTTTTTTCTGTTGGATAATTACATATCTCTTAGAGCTCGCCGAATGGCGATTCATAGTTTCCAAAAGCACATAATTCTCAGAGAAGAACGCACAAGAAACTCTGAGGTAGGAGGAGGTTTTCATTAATAATATTACATACACTTATGTTTATTTTTAATACAGCCAATGGAAGAACAAGCTGTATATCCCCAGGGATTAACGTATTCTAGATAATTTGACATGAACATGAACGCTTTGCAGCCCGCAATCATTTTTAGAAGCGTATACGAAACTTATTTCCACCATTCGCCATCTGCTCAGTGCAAGCCATTGAAACATTCCGGGCCCCTACCTCGAGCTCAAAGACCTCTTCCACAAAACACCTTCGCAGTGTGAGCTCAAAATGACACTTCAATGTGAAGGGCCCTTTACCAGCTGTCGCGTGGCGTGGTTCAAGTGATTTTGCTGTTAGGGAGACTGTAGACTGAGTTGCTTTATTTTTGCCATTTATAATGTGATACCCTCCCCCGTCACGTTGATGCCGCTGTACATACAGGGCCTACCTATAGTACTTGCTCTCCTTGCTCACAATGGTCACTTACTATCTATATAAAAAAAAGTATACCAAAATATGTTGGTAAGCGCAAATCTCGCTGGACCGATTTGGATGGACGTTTTTTAAAAACTATTCGTTGAAGTCTCAGGAAGGTTTTTACGGAGAGAAAAGGTTGAAAATCCCAAAACAGACAGCCGAAAAATCAAAAAATCTATTGGTGTGTGTTTTTTTGTCTCGCGCATCCAATTTGAAATGAGATTTTTATATTTTCGTCTCAAATTCATAAGCATTCTCTTCTCTTGACGGGACCTATTAGAAGCCGCGCCACGGGAAGTCAGCTGGTTTCCCTAAAACCTCTGCATAAACAACACCATTCTGCTCATCCATGGAGGACTATTATCATCTTCGAATATTTTCTGTAAACATTTATTGAACTTTATGCTTCGCAGAGTTGCCTCGTTCCCAAATGGCTGGCAGAATTTTCATAGCAAAATCAAATGTCACTAGTGATTGAATGTGATATTTTATCGACTATCGACAATATCGATAAATCAGAAATGTGGGTGTGGATTCTAGAAAAAACCGCAATGCTTTTTATGATGTTCTAAATGCACCTCACAAGTACTGAGTACTTAGTACTGTATGCGTTGAGCCCCACTTAACAAGTAGAACACATAACTCGAAATCGGTGAAGTCTGACGAATTTTTTTAATTTTATCTGTGAAAATTCCGCCCCCTTTTCCAATAATCTCAAGGTATTTTCATGTGTGTGTTTCATAAATATTGTATAAGGTCCCTTACAGGTTCATTGTAGCTGATTGCTGAAGCAGATATTTGGGGTTGGATTAAGTGAGGGATTTCCCTCAGATTCTAGCATTGTACCTGCTTAAGAGGCCGCACACGAATAAGTAATAAGGCACCAACCTACTTAATACTTATTATGTTTGTGACTGCGTATGGTAATCTTGGATGAATCTTTTATAGAATCCAGTCCCCTTAGTCACTAACTCAAATCTTGATGCAGTTTATTAAGGTCGATGTAAATTAACGTATAAAACTATTTACCTATATATATATATATATATATGTCACTGTTCAGGCTTCTCGGCACCTAATGACCTCGTAGGGGCCCATCAGCTACGAGGTAGCGTAGCGGTTAGTTGCCAAGAAGTGTGAACGTCGGCGATTCACCGAGCTAAAATGATTGGATTCGATCTAACCTGGTCTGTGCTTCGGTCCCGTCAACCTCCTGTCTTTCTGCAAGGCCCGGGTGCACCCTAGGCTCTTCTTGGTAGACAGGTTCTTCAGCCAACCTCCTGTGTGACTGGCGGGCCAGCCTCGATCAAAACAGGGTTCCAACACAGGTTATGTTACGTGGTAAAAAACCAATCGGCCACGTAAATGCGAACTTTATCTGGTTCGGGGAACCACAACACACTCAGCTATATAGACAATCCTGAGGGAACCTCGAATACATTCCAGATGGACTGCGATTTAATTTCAATACCCTATCCAAACGCGTTACATTGCGAGGGCTTTCGTCTGTCAGTTGTCAAAAACTGCTAGGTTGGCAGCAACGTCAAATTCAAAATGGCCGTTCCGAAACCATCGATCGAATATCGATTTGGAATCGAACAATCACCCGCCCGGACAGGCACCCACCTGTCCCCTAATCTACGGGCAGCCGAGACAACGTTGCTACCGCTCGTTTTAGAACCGAGCCTCCTACTAGAACCTCCGCAGACCGGGGGGTCCCGTCCTTGCCAGGGAACAAGTTAACAATGCACCCCCTGCGCCAACGTAGTGGCGGTAGGTTAGCATCCTTAACCAGAACGAGGTCACCAACACTAGGGGGGCTGGTTTTGTCAGTCCACTTAAGGCGCTGTTGTAAGATATGCAGATACTCGAGCGACCAACGCTTCCAGAAATTCTGAGTAAACTGCTGCAACATCTGATACCTTGACAACCGATACAATTTCACTCCCTCGAAGGGGTGCTCGGGCAACGCGTTAAGTGGCTGTCCTATCAAGAAATGGCCTGGGGTCAGAGCCTCCAGGTCATTTGGATCCGAGCTGAGCGGACACAACGGTCGCGAATTGAGAACGGCCTCGATCTTACAAAACAATGTCGCGAGCTCGTCAAAAGTCAGCGCGGTCTGACCTACTATACGCCCCAAGTGCGTCTTAGCTGACTTAACTACGGCCTCAAAAATCCCACCCCAGTGGGGGCAAATCGGTGGGCTGAAGGTCCACTGTATACCCCGACGGGAGAGGGCCGTTCCAATATCCACTTTATTTACATTCAAAAAGTTGACTATCTCTCGTAAGCATCGTTCCGCACCGATGTAGTTAGTGCCGTTATCAGAGCGGATCAAAGTTGGAAGTCCCCTTCGAGAAACAAACCTATCCAAACAAGCAATGAAAGCCTCTGTCGAGAGATCAGCAACGAGCTCGAGATGTACCGCCTTGGTGGATAAACAAACAAACACACATAGGTACGCCTTGTATTGCCCCTTCTGGGTAACATGCACGGCCGCTCTGGGGCCATGATCCGAAGATACTACTACATGGCTGTGGGGCCAGTCCGATTCTCTCTTGGCAAGCCAGGGTGGTCCCCACCACAAATGGTGTCTAACGAGTTCAGGAGCCCGACATCCCCTGGATGCACAATCAGACGGGTTCAATTCTCCTGGTACATGTATCCAGGTCAGTGGGACCTCAGACGACACGATCTGGGAGACACCTCAAGTTATGGACCGAAGCCTTCAGCCAGCACAAAACAATCTGGCTGTCCGTCCACGCGTACACCGTATCCTCCAAAACCACTGACCCACGCAACACTGTTAGAGTGTGATTCAAAAGTTTGGTCAAAAGAGCAGCCCCGGACAGTTCCAGTTTTGGAATCGTCATCCTTGTCCGAATAGGCGCTACCTTGCTTTTTGCCAAAACCAAACGCACGTCGACCTCCTCGGTGGAGGTGACGGTTCGCAAATAAACCGCTGCCGCAAACCCTCGTTCAAAGGCATCACAAAACCCGTGAAGGGTTGCCCTGTAATCCCCAGCAGGGACCAATTTCCTCGGCAGCGATACATTATTTATCTTGAGGCCCAACCATTTTGCTAAATCATTCGATACAATGCAGCCTTGAGCTCCAGAATCTTATAGGGCGCGAACGTATGTTGGGTTGCCAGCCAAATCCCAAACAAGCACAGAGGCGATCGGTAACACCACCGTCTCCGGTTGGGGGGCAACCAATGGTTGGGCCGCAAATTCCTAGCGAGGACCCCCGGGGCCCCACTGTGCCTGTAACCGATCAGGTATGCAGCTATACGCCAGCGGGTCCCATTGTACAAATGGCCCACGCGCCGGTTCCATTCCCAACCTACGATTCCCCTTAAAGGGGGGTGGGCGTGAATTCAACCGTGGCCGCTCCATGAGCGGGGGGACATCACATGTGACCGATGAGGACGAGGCGACGAGCGGGGCGACATCTGAGGCGGCGTCCGAACCGCACCCGCATTGCTCGAAGGTGTCCCATGCCACCCGCCCGTTACGGCCTGCTCAACACACCCAATGTCCCGCTGAGTCGGATGCTGAGTCGCAACCGAAAACTCAGGGCCCCCCATGTGATGACCCTGAGTGCGGCCCTGCACCCTAGTACCGCCCTGTGCACGTGGGGACGTTGGCCCCTGAGTTGCGCTCCGAGTCGCAAACGAATTCTCAGGGCCCCATGCCGTGTCACCCTGGGTACGGCCCTGTGCACGTGGGGACGTTGGCCCCTGAGTTGCGCTCCGAGTCGCAAACGAATTCTCAGGGCCCCATGCCGTGTCACCCTGGATACGGCCCTGTGGAGGCTGTTGGCCGGACCGGTTCATGCACAACAGATTGTTGTGGGCCCCACCACAATATCCGCACATTTTTGTGCGCGTGCAGTCCCTAGCCATGTGTGGCCCGAGGCACAGGAAACACCAGCTCCGCTGCTTGGCCATCCGGCGCCGTCCCTGAACCCTAAGTTCCCCGAACTTATTGCAATTGGCCACAGCATGGCCAATCTGCCTACAACATGGGCAGGTCTCAATATGTGGGGTCTATGCACTCACAGTCCCATACGACTGCCGGTTGGTGCGGTCCTTCCTCGTCGGAGGGCCCCTACTCACAGCGCTCCCGGCAGCTCTCTGTGGCTCCGAAGGATGGGTGACCGTCAACCCCAAATTCTCTTCCCGTCGAGCCTCCTCTTCCAAGAATCCGACCAAGTCGGAGAAGGCGGGCAGGTCCTCGGCCGACCTCCCGTGAGACTGTTCGAAACGAGTCTGCACGTCAGCGGGTAGGCGGGAAAGTACAATGTACAGCAGTAGGTACGACCATTCACCAACCGGAAGTCCAAGATTCTCTAGAGCCTTGGTGACGGACAACAACGGGTTCAAAACCTCCGTCTGTATGGCCCCGACCTTGTTCACAACCGGGATACTAAACAAACGGTTCAGTTGGGCATCGGCCAACCTCCGTTTGTTATGGTAACGTCTGACCAACATTTGTCTGGCCGTTTCATAGTTACCCTCCGTAACTGTCAAATGAGCGACCAGCTCCCTAGGCTCACCCCTCAATGCTGCCACCAGCTGAGCCATCTTGACAGACTTGGTAATGTCCGATCGCATGTGCACCAAACTGTCGAACAGATTGATGAAGCTCATCCATTCACCGGACACTCCGTCAAAAGTAGGCATAGTTATGGCAGGTAACCTGGACCCCGAACCCTGAAGCGGCAGAGGTGCTTCAATGTCACCACCATGGCTGGACTCGCGCTGTCTACGTATGTCCGCAGCCTTCTGCGTGATAGCAGCTGCCATCTCCATACATTGGTCGACATCCCCTAGCAACCGTGACAGCCTGTCAGGTGCGCAACCATCAACTGATTCCGCCTGCGCGGACAATTCGAGCACCCTATTGTAACGTTCCTTAACGTCCATAGACCGCTCCAATACCACATCATGCCTATCTAAACGGTCTATCAGACCGTGTGCGGAGGAAAACCATCTGAGTTCCTTAGAAACACCCTTCTGTATTTCAGATAACGACATGATCGGAACGATACTTACTCACAATTTGCAGTAACTCAATTATATTGGACCCTCCAGTCTACAACCCAAACGAGGGAACCCTAAACCACAACTTAAACAATGTTGTTTTCCTTAAACAATAGGAACCGAGTTTTATATCTATATAAATTCTGTAAATACAATTTAGTTTCCCTTTATCATTATAACACACACAGATAGTCAATATTAGTTCAAGTTATAAATTGCTATCAACTGAAAACAATGTAATAGCCTGCTATCAATAGATGTAACTACCTATGTTAACCAAAACATTCTTCAATAGCATTACTAGACCACTAATAGATTGACTAACTGGTAATTCAATTCAATATCTGTCTATCTACTACCAGCAATAGACCTATAGCTTACAATACTACCAATCTATGTGGATATAGGAACAACAGTTACCTAATAACCGCCTATACCTACAGATTGATAGTCCCAAATCGTGCGTTCCTGGAGCCCTTGACGGCTGCAAATCTCAGGAAACCACGCTCTAGCTACCAAAATGTTCAGGCTTCTCGGCACCTAATGACCTCGTAGGGGCCCATCAGCTACGAGGTAGCGTAGCGATCAGTTGCCAAGAAGTGTGAACGTCGGCGATTCACCGAGCTAAAATGATTGGATTCGATCTAACCTGGTCTGTGCTTCGGTCCCGTCAACCTCCTGTCTCTCTGCAAGGCCCGGGTGCACCCTAGGCTCTTCTTGGTAGACAGGTTCTTCAGCCAACCTCCTGTGTGACTGGCGGGCCAGCCTCGATCAGCACAGTGTTCCAACACAGGTTATGTTACGTGGTAAAAAACCAATCGGCCACGTAAATGCGAACTTTATCTGGTTCGGGGAACCACAACACACTCAGCTATATAGACAATCCTGAGGGAACCTCGAATACATTCCAGATGGACTGCGATTTAATTTCAATACCCTATCCAAACGCGTTTACATTGCGAGGGCTTTCGTCTGTCAGTTGTCAAAAACTGCTAGGTTGGCAGCAACGTCAAATTCAAAATGGCCGTTCCGAAACCATCGATCTAATATCGATTTGGAATCGAACAGTCACCGTAAGATTGTAAAAACTGTTGGTTTGTAAACTATCGACGAATTGTAAACCAGACCGACAGGGTGTATAATTTACGTTTCTTTTGTTCTTACATGTTAACCTAACACGAAGACTATTCTGAGGCTTCGCTGCGCTTGCCCCTCGTTTGCAATTCAAGTTTAAACCAGTCCACAATTCAACGGTTTTATTATAAACTAAAGCGTCATGTAGTAAGCACTACGGTACAGTTTACAATTTATCGAGAGTTTGTAAACTAACAAGAAAACAAACGTTATATTATAAACTAACGGTTTTGGCAATCCTACGGTGACATATATAAATTTATTTATTGACCGAGCGAGCGAAGCGAGCGAACGGCTCCATTTCGACAAGATAGGAGGCCAATTTTGCTTTCGTCTGTCTCTATGTCTCGTATCTGTCAGTTCCGGTCTAGGGGCCACAATTTTCAAGCGATCCTCACAAATCATGGCACACGTGTTTCTTGAATTAAAAGTATTTTTTTTGTTGAGAGTTTTTTGCGATTTTCCCCTTTGGGGAGTCATGACGTCGTATTTTTTTTTGTGTGTTTTTTTTAAAACCTATCGTGTGGGGTATCCAATTAAAGGGCTTCATGAGCCGGTTCTAAAAATATACTACAACATTACCTTTCGGTGACCTGTTTTCTAAAAATCCAAGAAATATTTTCAAAACATACCAATTTTGGACTTCTCGAAGTAGGAGACGGATTAGTAAAGAGGATCTATACAGACCATGAGAGTGAGTGAAATAGACTATAACTATTTTCGTGAAAAGTCAAGTCGTTTTAAGTCGCAAAATGTAGTTTACAAAGTTATTGGGGCGGCTACTTTACTACTTGATTTTGATTGAATCTAAAATACTTACCTATAAATTGGTTCACAGTCCACCTGTTAGAGAGGTCTTCTCCCACAGGGCCACTAGTATTAATACATTTCAAGCACCTCAACCCGACACATTAATGAAACCTTAAAAGTCTAGAAATTGGTTCGCTTGTTTCCTTGCTAGGCGGAAAATTTTCGAACCACTGAACCGATTTTAATAAAACATGGCTAAGAACAAGGGAAGCCTACCACCAATGAAAAAAATCGAATTAAAATCCGTCCACCCGTGAGCGCTATGGAGCCAAGTACAGACACACAGAGACAGACAGACACTTAGACAACACGCCTGTTTTTTGTCGGGGTTTAAAAGACGAGGTAGGTCTTCCTAAATTCTTTGTCGATTTGAGTTCGCAAGGGGTCAGAAACTCTAAAATATGAAAAATAACTCCCCTAGCCATTCCTTAGTGGGATTTGGAGACCAAGGTTGAAGCTCTCCCTGCCATAAAACCAGCGGTCTAGGATTCGATTCCCGGCTGAGGTGACAATCGTCAATCGGATTACGTCATGATAGTTTATATCCATTGTGCCGGTCGACTATGTTAGTCATATTTTCACGTAATGTTAAGATAAGTTGACGACCGTCACAGATAAGGTATATTTATATTCATCACGCACTATGTCTTATGCACGTCATTAATAACATGTACCAACCTAGTATATAAGCTAGGATTACCTATAATAAAGTAGTCTAGTATAGTCTGGTATTTGCGCGCATCTCAAGCCTTTTACTTTACTCCCGAAGATGTCGCTCTCCTTATAATTGCCTCTGGCAAATCCATATTATTTCTATACATCGATCTATCCAGCTTCATGCTTCTTCGTTGAGTAAAGACCTCCTCATCATGGCGCCGATTATGGTGGTCCTGGGCCAACCAAATCCACTGTTGCCCGGCAGTTTTGGAGTTGCCATCCAACCATCACGACCAAAAACTCAGTCTTACAAAACCAGCCTGGGTATCTGTAGGCAGATTTACTGAGGTTAACCTTCATTTGTTTACTTACTGACCTTGCGAACTGTGTACTGCCTCAGTCTACAACCTACCGTCAATTGCGGATGATGGCGGAATTACAAACATCTATTTGAAGAAATATTTTCTGTATTTTTCCACAGTGACTTACCAATATATTAATAGTTGTTCTGCTATTCGGGTTGGAGACGAACCAATAAATAAGAGATCATTAAAATCGGTCCAGCCGTCCTTGAGCTGTAAGTGGTGTAACGATGTTAAGACGGCTTGCGTCTAATTAAAATACAAAATATGTTTGTGGCTTAGTAACGCCAACGGAAAATAATAATAATAAATATTCCTTATTGCACAGAAAACACAGTGGAAATTATAACATGAACAGTATGCAAAGGTGAGCTTATTTCTAAAAAGAAAATTCTTACAGCTAACACGTGAAGAAAAGAGAAAAATAAAATATAGAGAGGTAGTCATAGTGTACAATTAAGAGTTAAAAGAAATAAATAAAATCAATATACTATCAAATAAATCACAATACACCCTACGTAATTACTATAAAATAAATAAATATAATACAATAAATACATAGATACACATAAATACTTAAAACAAAATCTTGATTTAGTTTTATCTAGAGACAGGTGCCATGTGCGAGGTACATGGCAGTATACTATAAATAAAGAAAGCTTCTGAAATAGTAATGTAGCCCAAGTTTACGATGCTTCATAGTAATAAATCTGTAATAATCTGCTTTTACCAGGTTAAATATGAACACTAACAATAACACATCATAATTACTAGTAAACTGCCACGAAAACATAATTGTAAGTGAATAATTAAAACCCTTGCGTAACGAGTACTTAACTGAGCAACACTTAAAATGGACTCCGCGAGAGTTGCTATTCACCAACCAACCAACGCTCTACTGCTATTGCAGCAGTGTGGCATTAGTGCCGAGCCAACTATTAAAAACTCTGTGACCATGCATTACTTCTGTTGACAAGGTCGCCTTCATTTCATTATCATCATCATCGTCTTGATATAGTGCTTGCTCAAATCTGCTTCTCCTAATATTTTAATTCTATCAATTTAATCAACTCCCTATTCAACCATTTCTGAGTAAAGGACTCCTTTTCATTATCCACGTCATTTCCTACGATATTGATGAGATTAATTACAAAATACATAACAAAAATCGGTTCGGCAGCAAGTACCGTACAAGCAACTTCTCTTGAGAAGAATTCTTTTTTTTAATGTTTCGATACCTAGAAAATCATTTGAGAATTATTACTGGAATATCTAGCGACGTTCCTACCTATCCCACCTCTCCGATCCCTACCTGTCCTTAATGCGATGAACGCTTCACGTATTTCCTTATCTACACCTAAAATTCCCACTCAATTAATAAATTTTATCGAATTTAAAGAATTTTCACGAAAAAGATGACGTCATAGTGGGTCCGCCATTTTGAATTTTAAAAAACTGATGAAAGATTCGAAACCAGCACCCTCAAAAACCCACATCTACCCCTCAATACTTGGAATTACATACAAAATTAACGTTGCGTGTTCAAAAAAGTCAGTTTTTTACAAATAAAAAACGAACCGCTGGACCGATTTTTTCTAGACTCCTTTCAGATCTAAGTCATGACGTGGCGTATCGATTGATATGGTCATCAAAGCGATTCGGTCCAGTAGTTATTGAGAAAACGAATTCCATAATTTTGATCACGTACATACGTACGTACACACACACACACACACACACACACACACAGACATCACTCTAAAAATGATTGCAAATGATTCTCCAGGTCTTAAAACGTAAAGAAAACACAAAATTACCTATTTCAATTTTCAGACCTATTATAATAACTTCTCAAGAGAAGTTAAAAAAGTTAAATGGGGAAGCAAACTGTCAAAATGGAGAAGCGGGCGCCAACAGATTGTAGGTACTAAACACAGAGTAAGTAAGTTTTGTTCTGTTTGCGAACGCGGCGAAGATCAAACTTACTTTACACCTTATGCCTTACGTAGATGTAGGGAAACGGATGACGAAATTGAAGTAGAGATGGGCGGGACACTTGGCTAGACGGGAATATCGACGGTGGACCAAAGCAGTCACAGACTGGTGGCCACGGGGAGCGACAAGGCCAGTGGGAAAAAAAAGGCCAGGCAAAATGGAGAAGCGGGTGCTAACAGATTGTAGATACTAAACACAGAGTAAGTAAGTTTTGTTCTGTTTGCGAACGCGGCGAAGATTCTTCTGTCTGAGTAGCGCCAAAGAGTCGGTCATCTTACAAATGAATCACAGAGTCAGTAAGCAAAGCAAACCTTTGCAAAAGATTAGATTATGCAGAAAAATGAATTGTCAATATCCAGATATCTCTAGAACCTCAAATGAATGAAACTCTTTGTTGCTGTTGACAATGTTTATCAAGTAACAAACCAAAATGACACTCTTTGCGTAACAAACATACAGTGCCATCCACCAACAAGTTAGGCGTAATATTCCCAAACCCAGCAATGCAATCTATCTTCTCCGAAATTTCGTAATCACACAAGTTTTAGCTCAGCAGCATTCTGTACAGTCGTTGCGATCTCGAACCAGGTTCGCAGTGAACGGACGTCTCTAACTGGACTCCATAAGTGTTAATTACAATACACGGGTGTTATTAAGGCCATAACATTAAGGTCCTGTAACTCGAGCTAATGTTACGGTTATGTTCGTCGGTTGCAGTTACGGGGTAGCGGGAGTTACGTAGAGTAATAATAATAATATACTCTTTCGGGGTAATCTCGGATAAGTTTTTTGAGTCGGGTTTATACTTTTGTCTGGAAAATAGTAAATTGTACAACTAGTGCATAAAATGGCTCGTTTATGCCCGAGTTATATGCTCTGCTTTTCAGTTCGATTGCGAGAAAACGAAACGTCGTAACTTGAATATAGTTTTAGTTTTCACTGTTCACTTCAATTTAGATACAAAATTTTGCAAAATTGGAAAAGACACTACCATACTTTTTAATAGTTTATTTTTATCTTCATTTTGAACATTTATCATTAGACTTGGATACCTTCTTCATACTGCCATGTCATAAAAACGTTTCTTTGCATTTATAATAAATGACAACAATTTTATCTAGTTTAAGTAAGTTAATGATAGAAAAGACGGAAGTGATATAAATTAAAGCATATTACTGATTACGGAAATTACGGATGTGATGTAAAATAAAGCAAATTTAAATAAAATAGTGACTTAATTCTGCGACATTCATTGTGCGTGTGGCTGCTGGGACTCCTGCGCACAATATAAAGACGACCTTTTAGAGCAAGAGAAGTGAAAATAATCGTAGACCTTCTGAATTGTCTTAAAAAATATTCTCATTAGTGTTTTCATGTGTGAGATCTACTAGGTTCGACTGCTGGCTGAAGAAACGAATAAGAGGAGTCCTAGTGCGGGGCCTGAAAGCAATATACATTGAAAGCAGTATACAGGATCACATTTAATTAGGTAACAATGTTTAGGGGCATGATAATGCATATCATCATCAAAAACTTCTCTTATGAAACATAATTATGGTCGTAAACGAAAAAACGTTTTGTGTCTCCTATAGTAACCTATAACCAGATGATAGGGTCAATGTATCGATGTACGAAAAAAGGTTATCCTTTGCGACCATATGTTTCTTTGGGAGAGTTGTTCATAATGATAAGAGTATCATTCCCCAAAACATGGTCACATTATTTAATGAAAGCCTGAATAACTGATTATATTTACGTTGGTGACAAGCTATCATCCATCACCAAGTTTGCTTAGCTAAATTATATTATACATAGTGACATTTGATTAGCTGATCATATTTTGGGGGCTGATATTACCCATAATTATGAAAATCTTTTCCCAAGAAACATATGATCGCAAACGAAGAAAATATGTGGGTTCCCCATAGTAACTTGTAATCAGCTGATTGGGTCAATGTACTGAGGGATGTTTTTTTTTTTTCATATAAATTCACATTGATGGGTACTATAATAACCAAAATATGGCCAGATCATTAAATGTCATCTTGTATACAGGGTCAGACATCTAAGGTATGGACCTCGCTAAAATGCAATAACCTTAGGGCACCGTAATAAACTAGTAAAATCACAAATCCAGTATCTCGATTATCTATCTCTGAAAGGTATTGCGACTCGGAATATGATTTTCCAAAAATTCTTCAAAAATAGTTGCAATCGCAATAAAAAAAATCTCAGTCCTCGTATTATGTATTTTTGGCATCAATTGCAATACTAGTCAAATTTAAAAATAGACTAAACAAAACTCGATTAATTTACGAGGTATGCACCACCCTCTTTTTGGTCTGCGTCAGACGTAACTTTTTTAGTGTTGATATCTGAAATTCCCTCAAATCATGGCAGATTCTTTCTTGGGTGAATTAGTGATTGAAATTGCATAATATTGTAGCGATCAGCCTCAAAACCGCGAGAATAGGTCACAAGTTGGCCCCTCAAAGCCGCGAGCGTTTTGTTTGTTATATTTCATAAGTTATTCGAATTGAATCGAGTGATTGTTATATCCTTGTGCCGGCGTGTCAAGCCGCTGCTTGGCTAGGCAGGTCTATATCACGAGTTTTTCAATAATCTGCGAGTAATTTGTTTCAGTTCAGTTAGTTTCAGTTTTAAATAGTTTATTTTCATTGGATTTTACATAGAGAATCTAATATAAAACCTCTTAAAAATAGTCATTAAAATTAAAAATAGTTACCTGCCTAGGTGCATTCGAAATGTTGTCCTCAATGTGAGGAATGCACAAGAAACACATTGCATACTCTTTTCAAAATTCAAGTACTTATGTCTAAACAATAATTGTTTGGTCAATTTACATGAAAAGAAGCTGTCAAATGGAGCTAATTTACTGCCAGACCAGTTTATCATTTAAATAATCCTCAACTTTATAGTATGCCTTTTTAATTAATACATTCTTAACAGTTTTCTTGAATTGTTTTTCTGATAAATTAATAACATTGGAGGGCAACTTATTGTAACACCTAACAGAAAGCCCCTTGAAGCTAGAGGAAACTTTGCTTAAACGAAAATGAGTATAAGATAATTTTAATTTGTTTCTAGTATTAACTGAGTGAAGATCACATTTTCTATTAAAGCTACTGATATTTTTGCGGACATACATAATATTTTCATAAATATATTGAGAGGGAAGAGTCAAAATATTAATATCCTTAAATTTATCTCTCAACGATGATCTAGCCTTCAAGTTATAAATGGCCCTAATGGCACGTTTCTGTAAGATAAAAATACGTTCAACATTGGCAGCGCCGCCCCAAAGGAGTACTCCATATGACATTACACTGTGAAAATAGGCATAATATACAAGCTTTGCTGTTTTTTCATCAGCTAGTTGCCGGATTCTTTTAACAGCAAAAGCCGCAGAACTTAATTTAGAGCCCAGTGTTTCAATATGTGGACCCCATTGCAGTTTACTATCCAGTGTTAAGCCAAGAAACACTGCCTTCTCGACAAAGCCCAGTGTCTCCTTGCCCAGGTTTAATGGTGCTTCTACTTGCCTTACATTTGGTAGAACAAATTTTATACAATTAGTTTTCTTAGTGTTAAGATTTAAATTATTTTTATCAAACCAATCTAGTAGCACCGATAGAGCAGAGTTCGCCTTGTCAAGAGATGTAGATTGTCTCTGTATATTAAATATTATAGAAGTATCATCAGCGAACAATACAATATCGGCAGATTTTTCCATAAGGTATGGCAAGTCATTAATATAAATAAGAAATAAAAATGGTCCTAATACTGATCCTTGAGGGACACCCATTTCCATTTCACATCCGTTTGAAGCAATACCATTAACATTGATTTTTTGGGTTCTATTCGACAAATAAGAATGAATTAATTCATTTGACTTATCTCTTATTCCATAATGTTTAAGTTTATTGAGCAAGGTCTCATGATTTACGCAATCAAAGGCTTTAGAAAGATCACAGAATACTCCAAGAGCATCCTCTGAATTTTCCCAATAATCATAAATATGGGATATAAGAGCTATGCCTGCGTCAATAGTTGATCTACCTTTCGTAAACCCAAACTGTTTCGCGTGGAAAAGCCCATTAGAACTAAAGTGATAAAGCATTTGCTTGAGCATAATCTTTTCAAAGAGTTTACTTAACACTGGTAATATCGCAACTGGCCTATAGTTATTAGGATCACATTTTTCTCCTGTTTTAAATAATGGTATAACCTTAGCTAATTTCATGAGATCTGGGAACATTCCATTTTTGATGCAAACATTAAAGATGTGTGCCAACAATGGAGCTATACTTGTTATAATGGATTTAATAACCTTAACTGATAGTCCCCAGTGGTCCTCAGTTGATTTTAACTTAAGTTGACCAAATGTTTTAATAATAGTATAATCGCTAATTTTCTTAAATGAAAAACCTTCATTACATCTGCTAACATTTTCTATCAGCAGTTTGGTTGCTGCTTCTGGTGATGAATTAAGCCCATAGGTTAGTTGGGATGGAATTTCCTTAAAAAACCTTTCGAAAATGTTTGCAACTTCAGCTGGTGAGTCTACTTTTTTATCATCTACGATGAAACAAATATTGTTCTACTGTGTGTTCTACTGGTGAACGCATACGTCACTATTTACTGTAAATCGTCACTATTTACTGTAAATACATTTGCGTGACCTTGCCTTGCCCGAGGATGTCATACACCCAACAACCTCTTCAAGAGAGGTTGTTGGGTGTATGACATCCTCGTCGAGTTCTTCATCAGATTCATATCAGGTCATAATTAAGGTGTTGTTTTAGGTTTAGTTTCCAGCACGGTGTACCGCCGCCGATTGACTCCCACCAGGGTAGCGACTTCGCTCATGGGCCCCTAGTCTGGGTCTAGCCCCGCTGGGATGTCAAACAGACAAGAACACTACTGGCGCCCAGAGCCCGGGACCCTATTTTATGAGAAACATTTGATTTGTCATCTTCATAGATGTTAGGTCATTTGAGTTTTATTTATGGTCTCAATAAATAACTTCTGCTCGGCGTTTGCTCCCAATTTTATTACACACTCTAAATTATAGGGCAATTCCATTGACGCAGAACTCATAATGTAATTCTGTCGTAAATACCGATCGTACAATTTGCAATTCAATGGGACATCAAGATATTTATGTCTTTGGAGGTATTGTTTACGCGTCATATAATTTGTGCTGGTAAACTACTGAGTGACGAAGCGACGCAATACGATTTCCTGCGTTTATTTCCACTTGCTTTTAGCACTTAACCCGGAGCTAAATGGACAACTCTGAAACTTTTATCCTTCATCTCTCTCTATTTTATTCATACATCATCACGCCTTTTCTCATATTTGGTGGCTGAGGCATAGTTGCGACCAGGTTTAGCCAGTTATAGTATTCTGCGTTACAGGGGCTATCTCATCGCCGCATCTGATGGTAACAAAGGTTGTCAAAATCAAAACAAGTCTATCGGATCCACAGTAAAGTACTCGTCTAGTCGGAGATTACGAAATATCCAATGAACAGTGTATATTGATAATTCGATCCTCTTATACATATCCCATTATGGCAGCAAATTATATTTTCTTGTTGCCACCGCCTCGAAAGCCGATCCTTAAAAGGTGGGGACTTTCTCTAGGCACAAGTAGGTAACTTACCTAATACATATTTGTGTTGTGGTTTGTTCTGTGAATAGGTTGTTGTATTTGTTGACTGGAATCGTTTCAAAAAGCGGCGTAGTCGTTTATCTTTTCAAAAGGTTGAACAAAACGCAACGTCTTCACGTTAACAGCATTTTTCCCATTCGGGTTGGCAAAGGAATAATTGCGCCCACTTTCAGCCAGCCTAGTGAAATATGAATTTTCGGGTCGACGTATAATAATTCAGACGACCCGAATGGCCGAGTCGGCAGTGACCCTGCCTACGAAGCCAAGGGTCCCGGGTTCGAGTCCCGGTGGGGGCAAATATTTGTTTAATGAAAACGGATGTTTGTACCCTAGTCATGGTTGTTTATCTACCTAAGTATAATATTTATCTATATATATAAGTATGTGTATCGTTGTCTAGTATCCAAGATACAGGGAATCCTAGTTTGGGGCTAGATCAATGTGTGTAAATAGTGTCCAAGGTATTATTATTATTAATAAATAAATAAATGTAGCCCATAAAGTCCCCATAGAGGGGCACAGGCCTTTACCCGGATACGAGTAAGTTTAAGCCATACTCCATCACGCCTAGCTCAGTGCGGGTTGATGGAGTGGTTTTACGATTACTACCACGTTGTGATAGTAACCGGCACCTACAGCTTAACATGTCGTCCAAAACACTGAACTTTAGATAATGTTATTAAGATAAATTAATTATCTCATTGGTACATGGTCTAGTTACGAACTTGCATCTCCTATGTGAGAAGCAAGCGTGGAAACCATTAGTACACGGACCAAAATTATAGTTTACATATTGTTTAACATATACATAACCATTTACATACAGGCACATACATTGCTTCTGGCCCCACACTAGCATAATCTGTGTAATGGGAACCAGAAACAGCGACGTCACACACATATAAACATTCAAGACCAAGTTTATTTTAACACCCAGCCGCGAGCCGGGGATTGAACCCGAAACCTCTCGCATGGTAGACAGAGCCACCTTATACTCGTAACACTCCAACTAGTCGTTTCATCGACCACTCCTCTACACTACAATCATATTCAACTATTAATGTTGCTTCGGTGGTTAATTTGACATAATACTAAAATACCTAAGGTTTATTTATCGCGTCAATATCAGCCAAATGATCTTTTTATTCACGTCATTTACATTACATACATTTACATAGCGTCACGCCTTTTCCCATACGCGGCAGCAGAGGCAAAATTGTGCCCACTTTGAGCCAGTTATTCAATACTCCAAATTGCGTGACAGGGGGCTAGCCCATCGCCGCAGCTATGGAGTAATGAAGGTTTCCTCACGATGTTTTCCATCACCGTTAAAACGTCCGTATAATGTACTTAAGATAAATTAATTATCTCATCGGTACATGGTCAGGAATTGAACCTGCATCTCCTGTGTGAGAAGCAAGCATGAAACCCATTAGACCACGGAGCTTTTTATCCACGTCATTTGAACACAATTTGTAGGTTTGTGACTAAGTATTACATTCTCGATCTGTCATCACACGAAATGCATGACACATGAATATGGTACCGTCGAACTGATCTGAGGATCCTGTAGGTGAGAGGGGGAACCCTAGGATGCTGACTAGTAAACCCATTGAGTTTGGGCGATTAATTTCTCATGTTGAAGTCATCATCACATGATGATGAATCAGAAGGATGGAGACAGAACTCTCAAAATTTTCAGCATACCTACTAATACCCACCCAACCTTTATTCAATAAGACCCTGACAAACTAATACCCACCCAACCTTTATTCAATAAGACCCTGACAAACTAATACCCACCCAACCTTTACTCAATAAGACCCTGACAAACTAATACCCACCCAACCTTTATTTAATAAGACCCTGACAAACTAATACCCACCCAACCTTTATTTAATAAGACCCTGACAAACTAATACCCACCCAACCTTTATTTAATAAGACCCTGACAAACTAATACCCACCCAACCTTTATTTAATAAGACCCTGACAAACTAATACCCACCCAACCTTTATTTAATAAGACCCTGACAAACTAATACCCACCCAACCTTTATTCAATAAGACCCTGACAAACTAATACCCACCCAACCTTTATTTAATAAGACCCTGACAAACTAATACCCACCCAACCTTTATTTAATAAGACCCTGACAAACTAATACCCACCCAACCTTTATTTAATAAGACCCTGACAAACTAATACCCACCCAACCTTTATTTAATAAGACCCTGACAAACTAATACCCACCCAACCTTTATTCAATAAGACCCTGACAAACTAATACCCACCCAACCTTTATTCAATAAGACCCTGACAAACTAATACCCACCCAACCTTTATTTAATAAGACCCTGACAAACTAATACCCACCCAACCTTTATTCAATAAGACCCTGACAAACTAATACCCACCCAACCTTTATTTAATAAGACCCTGACAAACTAATACCCACCCAACCTTTATTTAATAAGACCCTGACAAACTAATACCCACCCAACCTTTATTTAATAAGACCCTGACAAACTAATACCCACCCAACCTTTATTTAATAAGACCCTGACAAACTAATACCCACCCAACCTTTATTCAATAAGACCCTGACAAACTAATACCCACCCAACCTTTATTCAATAAGACCCTGACAAACTAATACCCACCCAACCTTTATTTAATAAGACCCTGACAAACTAATACCCACCCAACCTTTATTTAATAAGACCCTGACAAACTAATACCCACCCAACCTTTATTTAATAAGACCCTGACAAACTAATACCCACCCAACCTTTATTTAATAAGACCCTGACAAACTAATACCCACCCAACCTTTATTCAATAAGACCCTGACAAACTAATACCCACCCAACCTTTATTCAATAAGACCCTGACAAACTAATACCCACACAACCTTTATTTAATAAGACCCCGACAAACTAATACCCACCCAACCTTTATTTAATAAGACCCTGACAAACTAATACCCACCCAACCTTTATTTAATAAGACCCTGACAAACTAATACCCACCCAACCTTTATTTAATAAGACCCTGACAAACTAATACCCACCCAACCTTTATTCAATAAGACCCTGACAAACTAATACCCACCCAACCTTTATTTAATAAGACCCTGACAAACTAATACCCACCCAACCTTTATTTAATAAGACCCTGACAAACTAATACCCACCCAACCTTTATTTAATAAGACCCTGACAAACTAATACCCACCCAACTTTTATTTAATAAGACCCTGACAAACTAATACCCACCCAACCTTTATTTAATAAGACCCTGACAAACTAATACCCACCCAACCTTTATTTAATAAGACCCTGACAAACTAATACCCACCCAACCTTTATTTAATAAGACCCTGACAAACTAATACCCACCCAACCTTTATTTAATAAGACCCTGACAAACTAATACCCACCCAACCTTTATTTAATAAGACCCTGACAAACTAATACCCACCCAACCTTTATTAAATAAGACCCTGACAAACTAATACCCACCCAACCTTTATTCAATAAGACCCTGACAAACTAATACCCACCCAACCTTTATTTAATAAGACCCTGACAAACTAATACCCACCCAACCTTTATTCAATAAGACCCTGACAAACAAATACCCACCCAACCTTTACTCAATAAGACCCTGACAAACTAATACCCACCCAACCTTTATTCAATAAGACCCTGACAAACTAATACCCACCCAACCTTTATTTAATAAGAGCCTGACAAACTAATACCCACCCAACCTTTATTCAATAAGACCCTGACAAACTAATACCCACCCAACCTTTATTCAATAAGACCCTGACAAACTAATACCCACCCAACCTTTATTCAATAAGACCCTGACAAACTAATACCCACCCAACCTTTATTTAATAAGACCCTGACAAACTAATACCCACCCAACCTTTATTTAATAAGACCCTGACAAACTAATACCCACCCAACCTTTATTTAATAAGACCCTGACAAACTAATACCCACCCAACCTTTATTCAATAAGACCCTGACAAACAAATACCCACCCAACCTTTATTTAATAAGACCCTGACAAACTAATACCCACCCAACCTTTATTCAATAAGACCCTGACAAACTAATACCCACCCAACCTTTATTTAATAAGACCCTGACAAACTAATACCCACCCAACCTTTATTTAATAAGACCCTGACAAACTAATACCCACCCAACCTTTATTTAATAAGACCCTGACAAACAAATACCCACCCAACCTTTATTCAATAAGACCCTGACAAACTAATACCCACCCAACCTTTATTCAATAAGACCCTGACAAACTAATACCCACCCAACCTTTATTTAATAAGACCCTGACAAACTAATACCCACCCAACCTTTATTTAATAAGACCCTGACAAACTAATACCCACCCAACCTTTATTTAATAAGACCCTGACAAACTAATACCCACCCAACCTTTATTTAATAAGACCCTGACAAACTAATACCCACCCAACCTTTATTTAATAAGACCCTGACAAACAAATACCCACCCAACCTTTACTCAATAAGACCCTGACAAACTAATACCCACCCAACCTTTATTTAATAAGACCCTGACAAACTAATACCCACCCAACCTTTATTTAATAAGACCCTGACAAACTAATACCCACCCAACCTTTATTTAATAAGACCCTGACAAACTAATACCCACCCAACCTTTATTTAATAAGACCCTGACAAACTAATACCCACCCAACCTTTATTTAATAAGACCCTGACAAACTAATACCCACCCAACCTTTATTCAATAAGACCCTGACAAACTAATACCCACCCAACCTTTATTTAATAAGACCCTGACAAACTAATACCCACCCAACCTTTATTTAATAAGACCCTGACAAACTAATACCCACCCAACCTTTATTTAATAAGACCCTGACAAACTAATACCCACCCAACCTTTATTTAATAAGACCCTGACAAACTAATACCCACCCAACCTTTATTCAATAAGACCCTGACAAACTAATACCCACCCAACCTTTATTCAATAAGACCCTGACAAACTAATACCCACCCAACCTTTATTTAATAAGACCCTGACAAACTAATACCCACCCAACCTTTATTTAATAAGACCCTGACAAACTAATACCCACCCAACCTTTATTTAATAAGACCCTGACAAACAAATGCGTAGTAGATCAGAATCATCATACATAATCATAAGTTTATGACGACCCGAATGGCCGAGTCGCCAGTGACCCTGCCTACGAAGCCAAGGGTCCCGGTTTCGAGTCTTGGTGGCGGCAAATATTTGTTTGATCAGAACGGATGTTTGTACCCTAGTCATGGTTGTTTATCTATCAAAGTACAATATTTATCGATATAAGTATGTGGATCGTCGTCTAGTATCCAAGATCCAGGGAATCCTAGTTTGGGGCTAGATCAATGTGTGTAAATAGTGTCCAAGAAATTATTATTATTATTCTTATTAAAGTTATTATTTTATTAGTTATTTATAGTTTACTGCAACACGATGACGCCATTGTCATCCTAATTTGGAATGCACTTCTACCCATATTCACTGACTCTCAGAGAGATTACATAAGATAAGTTATGCCGTTCGAAATCACTTTATAGATATAAGTAAATTTTTCATAAGCGCTTTAATTTTACAGGTTCCTGCGAAAAGAGTAATAAATAATCTGCTCTGTTGAAATAGTCGTTAGAATCTTGAAATATTTCTTTTCTTAACATTTCTAGGGTTCCGTAACCGAAGGGTGCCTAACGTGACCATAGTACTAAGCCTCCGCTGTATCTCACATCACCTCACAGCTCACCAGGCTGTATCTCATAAACCGTGGTGGTAAGACAGTTGAAATTTTCACAGATGATGTATTTCACTAACAATACTAACACAACAAATACTAAAAAACAGAATAAAATAAATATTTAAGGAGGTTCTCAAACAACAATTATTTGAATACCACAAACTTATGAACGCACCTGGTTACGTACATGGAGTGTGAAAGTAGCCGCCATTAAAATCCAAACTATTCACTCCACACCATCTCTACCATTGTACGCTGGTACGGAACCCTTCGTGCGCGAGTTCGACTCGCACTTGACCGGTGTGATAGCGTTATTGTATGTAACAGCCTATGTATCTCACTAAAGCATAATAATAGCCTCCCATCATCGCAGTCCGAATCGATATTCCGCCAACAACACAAACAGAAAATGCTGTTGACTTGACAGAGTTCAAACAAATCATTCGCTATAAACGAAGCCAGTCCATTGTGAAATAACCAATTCAGCACTTCCTTAAAACTCATAATAAACAAATTTAAACAATTCCGTGACCCCAATTTCCTTTCCGTACTTCAACGTCGTCGAACGAAGTCATCCAAGTTTTTCCGAATTTAATCTTCTAAAGCAACAAGCTGTTATTTTCGGAAAATCAATTTGTGAACGACTTAGCATCTTGTTAAAATTCTTTGGATGTAATAAGCGGCGGCGGCGATTAAGGTAGGAAGTGGAGTTTATTGTATACTGCGCTACACTTGGTTGAGATTAACCTCGGGACCTGCAACAAGAAGAAAGGAGGACCGATATATCTAAGAACCTATTTCTACCAATTTCTTTATTAACGGCGGCGGTCGGTGTTTATAGATTTCAATGAATCTGAAAGTTCTCTTTCAAGAACCTGGCAATTTTAGTGTCGATGTCTTGCCCCGGGGGACCGTGCAGGGCTGTGGGATCCAAGTATTTTCCCCTATTCTTTTGGCAATAACTAAGAGAACTGTAGAAAAAAGTGCGACGAAATTGTATCATTATGTTATGTTATATTTTGATTTGATATTTAAGGGATTAAATATCGCCAGCGCCAGGGGGCGCGAACAAACAAATGCATCTTTAGCTTCAATTCTAGGCTAAACTAGACATCATAAAAATGTGGGATAAATATATGATATAAAAGGTCTATTAGAGATAAGAATAATATTTTAAAATTACCGTTTATCTGTTATATTCAATACTTAAAAATATTTTTCGCAATGCACAATTCAACTAAATGAAAAAGCGCTCGGAGACGAAATCAGTTTCCTATATGAAACTTACACGCAAAAATAGGTAAAAAAAAGGGAAATTTTTAGTTGTTTTATTTTATTTTTAATGTTATTATTACAGGAGTTTAGTAATATTTTCTATAATTTTCTTGGTCTCGGAGCTCGGGCTGCCCCGCGGGGCTCTGCGCGGGAGCATGCGTCAGTCTGCTTCGACGCGATGCGACGGGTATTTGTTTTCTTTGTCTAATTCTCAATGCCATTGGCCCTTGTTCAGCCCTTAACTGTAACGATGTTTTCTCCTTCCTCTTCTTTCTTTATAAAACTTAGCATTTTATGGTTCACAAGCTTTAGCAACTTCATGTAATAAAATAATTATATGATAATTGTAATTCATTATTTATTATAAGCTTGTATATAATTGTGTGTAATTTTACCAATGTTCTGGCAGAATATCAGCGTTGCAGATCTTCTGCAACACTTTGCTGAGTCAGAAACTTTTCTCTGTTTGCAATGCATGTTTTTGTTTACTGCTGCTGAATGAATTGTTTGTCTGTAATTATAAACGTATGTTGTAACATTGAATAAAGTGATAATCTATCTATCTGTATTTAATGCATTATATTAGAATACTAAAATAAGACACTGCATAAATAGGCACGATGTAACCTAAAGCTGTGTCCCATGGTAAGGATTGTTCTAGTATTGGACGCTACCCACAAAGTGTATTAACTGTATTGTGCTTACATCTATAAACTTGAAGTGAATATTTCTAAATATGTTTAGGTCATCGTCACCTGAATTATCGAGCAAAATGAATAGTTAAATCTAGGCGATGGGACTGAGGCCACCCCGCTGCCATGCAGAATGGATTGTCGATTCGGTCAAATGGCTATCTTTAAAGCGCTGTACCTCCTAAAGGAGTCATTTCCGAAATCCTGAAAAAGTATATGTTAAGAAGACATCCGTTTTCTTCAATATATGTGTTTGAAGACATCACATTTCAATGAGAACTACATGAAAAAAATAAAGTAAAATAGATGTTTTTCACCTAAAACTTGCAAAAACATGCTATTTCTTGGGATCTAAAAATAATACTGTTTTGGTTCTACCGTCAAAAAAAGGAATTTAAGATATCTTAAAATATTAAGAAACATTTAACACACAATTTTCGCAATTAGCTGCAGCGACTGCAAAAAGCGGCCATGGTGCTGTGTGAGCTGTTATGAACTATAACTTAATATGGTTGTGTCCGAATTTTCAACTATCACGAATCGAGTTGTTAATTTTACCGCAAGCCTTAACAGATTGAATAGTGGGCATATTTCTGCCACTACCACGCGGTTTGGAAAAATGCGTGTCGCTTTTTTAGGGTTCCGTACCCGAAGGGTTCCAAACGGGACCCTATTACTAAGACTCCGCTGTCCGTCCGTCCGTCCGTCCGTCCGTCTGTCACCAGGCTGTATCTCAAGAACCTAGCTAGCTAGAGAGTTGAAATTTTCACAGATTATGTATTTATGTTGCCGCTATAACAACAAATACTAAAAAACAGGATAAAAGAAATATTTAAGGGGGCTCCCATACAACAATTCTTTCAATACCACATACAAACTTATGGATGCACCTGGTTACGTACATGGAGTGTAAAAAAGTAACCGCACCAATAACTTTGTAAACAATATTTTGCTGTGTAAAATCCAAACTATTCACTCCACACCATCGCTTCCATTGAACGGTGGTACGGAACCCTTCGTGCTCGATTGAGACTCGCACTTGACCGGTTTTTGTTTTGTTTGTTTTTTTCTCTCTAAGCGTCCGTGGCCTATCGGTATACGCACATCGGAAACGGTCGTGCGGGTATCAACATCTTGCAGAGACGGGTACTGGCTGGATGGGTGTCCGGATGTGACGTGATGCTGTGGGTCCCGGCTCCTACCGCTACACAGTGGTAGTAGACGTATAGCTATCTAAGAGGCCCTAAAAAGGGAGTTTGACTTCTGACAGACCCGTATATATTTATTGCACATAAAACAACATAAGATATAATAAACAGAAAGGACATCTACAAAGGCATGCTTATCTCTAAATAGAGATCTCTTCCAGCAAACCCAGATACCCCTTCATTAGCCCACATTGAGCCAGCGTGGTGGAGTATGGCTCAAACTTACTTATCCGAGTAAAGGCCCTTGCCTCTCGGTGGGTACATTAATGGCTGCATTTATTTATTTAATACTTTTATTGCCTCCACGACATCCCTTGTTCTTAAAGGCATCTGGTGAATGCAGACTCTAGAAGGCGGTTTCAGAAAGAAACTTCAGCCAAACATTCTTGTCGCGCAACTTTCAATGAGATAATATTGTTAAAAGCATCACAACTTTGGCAATGCTAAAGTTTATCTTTGCATGTGGTTAGCCATTAGCTTCGCTTTGAGGCCTAGATATCCCCGACTAGCAGTGGTTTATGTAAGTAGAAACACTTTTAGGCCTGATATTTTAAATAAGAAAATTCGAGGTTTAGATGTCATAGCTATTTAAACTTGTTAGGGAAAAGTTTTGATGTTATCACGATGTTCCTATTCATGGTCGAGTATATTTCTGGGTAGGCTTAATTTTGATCGACTTATTTATTCAAGATTTTCCAGGCTTTAGATGTTAATCTAAGCTAAATTAAAAACAAATTTATCAATCCAAGCCACAAACTCCACGAAGCAAAGTCTTAACCCTTCGCCACCAAGACGGTAAGAAGTCTTAATCACCGCTGCACTTCTTCTTCCACAAGATTAATGGTGTTTTGATAAATTGCCGTCGTCGCCGGGTTAATGGGGCGAGTGAGATAGAGATGCAGCCTGATTATTTGGTGTATTCAGTGAGTTACACGGATCGTTTGTATTTCTCCGGCTACAAAAAGCATTAAAAATAGGCAACAAATATAATGATCGTCAAAATATTTTTTCCTACACAAAATAGATAAATGAACACCAAAAGTTGCAAAAAATATCAGGGCAAAACACTGCGATAGCTTAGGTGAAGGGTAAAGGGGTGAGCGAAGCGAAGCCCCCTTTATCCTTCGTGTTAGATTGAACATTTAAGAACAACAAAAAATACCTAAAACATAAACTTAAGTACACAAAACATAAAAGAAGTTTGGTGATCATTTATCCAAACACAATTTGGTGGACATTTATCCATTCTGGCAGTCATTTCGAATTTATTGGTAGTAAAATAGGTGCGTTTTTTGGTAATCGTTTAAACATAAGCCTTAATAGTTATTTGTGTCACAAGGGAGCAAAATGATGTATTTACGGCGAGGGCGGTACATTGAATCCAGAGTGAAGGGATTCGAAGTTAGAATCCTGAGCGTAACAAAGGATTCAAGCGTTAACGCCCATGACGAAAATAATTTTGCTCCTGAGTGACACATACAACTTTTCACACCGACTATGAGGAAAATTTTAATTAAATGCTCTAAAGAAATAAATAACTATACTTTGAATTATACTTTCACCACTTTTACAGTTTTTAGTAATCGAACAAACAACGTAAACAATTTTTTTTTTATAATGGTGGATTGTAAAGGATTAGGGAAAGGTCACAGATAAAATATTCCTGTCTACTTTTACTAATGTGTAAAAATAATCGAATCGAATATTACAATGGTTTCGGATATCAATATTCATTATATCACAATAACAGTCATCGATAGTTTTGATTTCAGTAAAACATATAATTTATTGTGACATTTTTTTTAAATATTACGAAACATTCATAAATTTTCATATAACGTTGTTAAAGTTAAAACTTGAAACATGTTCGTTTTTAATCGACTACGATGAAATTACAATCGATTATTTTATTAAGATCTGTGTTCAATAAGGTATTTTCTGAGCACTGCTTCCGCAAAATCCAACAGATGGCGCTGGGTAAATCACTTTTTTTTTCTCGCATAGACTCAGATTGCCAGTGTGCAGACCTGAGGTACAGACCACAGAGCAATATGGTACTTTATGGTCAGATTTTAATCTGTGAATTGAATGGGGAATACCGTGGGCTTTTTTTCGTATTTTTTTCCGAGTGATCTCTTTGGGAACGAAAGACGTCGTCGTTCAAGTTTTTATTCAAATTGGAAGATTGGACTCAAATTTTACGCTTAAATTAAATAACTGTTCTGGCTGGACACCTTCTGGTCAGTGGACACCGACAAAAAGAAGATGGGTCGTGTTTGTGTTGTGCTTGGATGCAAGAATAATGGGTGTCATAGCTTTCCAAAACAAGAACCTCAAAGATCTCTTTGGATAAAAGCAGTGAAACTAAGGAAGAAATTTCAAAACAGACATTGCATCAAATATGCCCATTACATTTCAAAAACTCCGATTACATGGATCCATACTACCAGCCCCGTAAGTTTGTGGACTTTTTATGGCATAAAGTACTCTAGATCTACATCATCTATATATAGATAGCTAGATCATCATCATAGAAGCTACAAAAAATAACATACCTCTGGCTCTGATGTAGTTGTGCTCTCTGGCTGACGGCTGACGTGTTCGCTCGCATAAATAAAATATACATAAAATATGCAATGCAACAATAAACACCTCCCAGAAAAATAATGTCTTATTGTTTTTCCAGATTATAAAAACACATTGAAAAAACATGCAGTACCTTCATATTTTCCTTGGAATCCAGCTCCACATACACAAGAGATATTATTTGTGTCAGAGGAACCTACCAGCCGGAGCTTAGGATCTGATAAGAAAAATTCGGCTTGGGTCTAGAATCGTTTCGCAGGAGAAGGGGAGTAAAAGGGATTAAATCTGGTAGAGGCTGGCTCCCTGATTATAACAATTCCACTCTTATTACAAGGTAACGCATTTTTATCGAGTTTAAATAAAAATTGTTTCTAACATCAAATCAGATTAAAAGCGATAACGAAATGTACAAATGGGCATTCAGGGCAAAATACTGCGGTAGCTTATGTGAAGGGTAAAGGGTGTGAGCGAAGCGAAGCCCCCTTATCCTTCGTATTAGGTTGAACATGTAAGAACAACAAAAATACTTAAAACAAAAAAGTGTTTTTGCTGATCCTTTTTTGCTGTGAAAATCAGTATTTTTGATGTGCGATTAAATACTTGCCTTTTTATGAGCACTAGTAGCCGGAGCTAAGGCGATTGAAATAATAATGCGAAATAGGTCACTTTCGTAGCGAAGTTATGTAAACATAACCTCAAAAATTGTAACCTCGAAAATGAGGTTACAAAAAGTTAATTTTCTCAAGAACGGTGCATTACCTTGTAATGGGAGTAGCGTCAGGGGAATCACTCAGTCAAGTCACCGAGAAAACAATAAAGTTAATAGACCATATCATTTGCCAGAGTCATCGAACTGCTGACGGCCGACGGATCGGGTGTTAAAATTGGCGTTCCACAAGGTTCCATATTAGGCCCTTTCTTATTCCTGGTATACATTAATGATCTGCCTTTCATGGTGGAGAAATTAACTGATATAGTGTTATTTGCTGATGATACTTCAATGGTCTCCAAAATTGAAAGACAAAAAGGAGAATTTGATGATGTTAATGGTGTATTGTCTTTAACCTTGAATTGGTTCACATCACAGTTAATAATTTATTGTTAAACGCTGGTAAAACCAAGTGTATCAAATTCTCACTTCCAAATGTCAGGCAAGTTTAGATCAGTTTAGTGTTAGACAACAGCACGTTAGAATTAGTAAATGATACGAAGTTTCTTGGAATAACCATTGATAGCAAATTGCAGTGGGGACCCCACATAAATAAATTGGCTGGTAAATTAAGTTCTGCGGCTTACGCTGTTAGGAACATCACACAAAGCACGGATGTGGCTATATCTAGGCTAGTATATTTTAGTTACTTTCATAGTGTGATGTCCTATGGTATCTTGTTGTGGGGGAAAGCAGCGGATATTCAAACTATTTTTATTTTACAGAAAAGAGCTATTCGAGCAATTTATAATTTGAAACGAACAGACTCCTTAAGAGAGCTTTTTAAAGAAATTGACATACTAACAGTAGCTAGTCAATTTATTTTCGAAAATATAATGTATGTACGCAAGAACCTTTCAACATTTTCCAAACTTAGCGATAGCTGTAATGTTAACCTAAGAAATAATCACAGACTATGTGCGCTCCGTTTTAGACTCGCGAAGTTTAGCAATTCTTTCAAGGGTCAGTGCATTCTCTACTACAATAAGATACCTCTGGAGATTTTGAAATTGCCATTTGAGCAATTTAAAAAGCATGTTAAAGCTACTTTGTCGAAAAAGGGATATTACAATGTTCAAGATTACTTAAATTACAGGACTGTATTTAATCTGGCTCAACACAGACCTTGCTGTTAATAATATTGTAATTATTTATTCCTGCTTATTAATCATAACAATAAAAAATTTCATATTTGTATTAGTTAAGCACAACCTATTTTTAAAAGAGATCTAAAAATCAATCTGTGGGAGTTTCTACGCCCTTTTTCTCCCACCCCAACGCCCCCGCCGCGGCGGGGGCTTCATTCTCTTTTCTGTCTGTGTAGTGTGGACCGTATAATATAACCCGGCCGAGTAAAATGTCACCTCGCTGACATGCAAATAGCGCCGTAATGACGACACCTTTACTCGTCGGGGTTATATATCAAAATGAAAATGTACGGTCCACGTGGCACTGACCTCGAAAAGTAACGTACACAGCGCCATCTATCGGTATTTTCTGAGAAAAAACCTCATTGGCACATTGCGTAAATGCTACATGCCAATGAATAAATTAAAAAAGTAGCTTGAACAGAAAAGTAGCATTTTGCTCCCTCTCGTCGTGGAGCAAAACTTACTTTTCCGAATGAAAGGTGTGAAAAAATATGAAAAGGCCCCGCCAGGTTTTTTAGCCTCTGAATGCCGCTTGAAGAGCTGCACATGGGAACAAGAGAGATGCTTACATGGCCGAAAGAGAGAGTTTAGAGCTCGCCCCCGGGCCAAGAAACCTGGCGGTGCCTGTACTACACGGTAAAGTAAACTAGAGAGCTTCAATGATGACTTCATTATGGTGTGCTCTAAGGTTATTGCATTCCAGCGAGGTGTCTAGTTCACTCCTCCGGGTAGTAGAGAAAAACTACGGTAACATGGCAGGCGCCAATAGCTCTTTGTATTGTCATTCGCGCCATGTTATTGTTGAATATCTCTACAGACGAGCCATTCTTGGGAGTAGCATTTGGCATTTGTCGACAGTAGGGACAAAGCTATGCTATCGGTCTAAGGAAGCATATATAAACATTAACATTTATGTACAGGCACATACATTGTTTCTGAACTCACACTAAGATACCCTGTGACGTGGGAACAGAAACAGCGACATCACACACATACAAACATCCAAGACCTTGGGATTCTTATTGCTCTTTTTTATCCCCAGCCGGGGAGCGAACCCGGGACCTTTCGCATGGTAGGCAGAGCCACAACCGCGGCGCCATGGAGCCACACTTCTAAGAATGGCTCTACTCTAGTTAATGAGTAGGTGACGAGAATATCCTTCGTATCTTCACAAGAGTTGGGATGGGCTAGCCCCCTGTAACGCAAAATTGTATTGAAACTGGCTACACGAGGGCGAAACGGTGCCCCTGCCATCCCCTTTGGAAAAGGCATGACGCTAAGTCATTAACTGATCTCCGACAAACTCATCTTCGACATAATTTTAATCTCATTTTCTTTCAAGGGTCAGCGCATTCTCTACTACAACAAGATACCTCTGGAGATTTTGAAATTGCCATTTGAGCAATTTAAAAAGCATGTTAAAGCGACTTTGTCGAAAAAGGGATATTGCAACGTTCAAGATTACTTAAATGATGGACTGTATGGGGTTAATCTAGCTCAACACAGTCCCTGCTGTTAATAATTTTGTTATTATTGATTCCTGCTTTTGAATTATATTAATTGATATTGTCATATCTGTATTAGTTAAGCACAACCAATTTTTACTAAAGATCTAAATATTAGGTCCTTACATATGAAATTGGCGTTCTGCATGGGAGGAACATGAAGTCGTTTTTTTTTAAATATAATATATTTATTTAATCAAAGTATGTATCATTTCTATCTATACACTTTTGCCATCTCATAGGTAGTTCTTCGATCCCTTTACTAAAAAGAACATTCGGACGGGAATCAATAAAATATTTGAAGGCGGTTTGGACTGCCCCATCGGAGTTGAATTTTTTCCCTTTCAAGAAGCTGTCCAAATTTCGAAAAAAATGGTGATCTTTTGGAGCAAGGTCCGGAGAGTACGGTGGATGTCTTAGGCATTCCAATAGAAGCTCCTCTAATATGGTAGCCGTCTGTTGTGCAGTGTGTGGTCTAGCGTTATCATGAAGCAGCAGTGGCCTAGAGCGATTGACCAGCCTCGGTTGTTTAGCAGCTAGCTTTTCCATCATGATTTGCAGTTGCTGACAGAAGACATCTGCCGTAATCGTCTGGCCAGATTTAAGAAAGCTGTAGTGAACGACACCAGCACTAGTCCACCAAACGCTCACAAATAACTTTTTTGGAGTCAATTTTCGCTTGGGGCATGGTTTGGCTGGTTCGGCAGGGTTCAGCCATTGCGATGAGCGCTTTCTATTATCGCACGGGATCCACTTTTTATCACAGGTAATGATTCGATTTAAAATCCTTTCATTATTGTGCCGGGTGAGTAATGCAACGCAGCAGTCAACGCGCGTGTTGATTTGCTTCACTCAGTTCGTGAGGTACCCACCTTTCAAGCTTTTTCAACTTCCCAATTTGCTTCAAGTGGATTAAAACAGTTTTATCACTAACACCGCAGCCTGCAGCTAACTCGGACGTGGTTTGCGATGGATCCGCTTCCACAATAGCCTTCAATTCTTCATTATCAACTTTGGTCTCCGGCCGTCCACGGGGCTTGTTCTGCAGGTCGAAATTTCCAGAACGAAAACGTTGGAACCAAATAAGCACTGTGTTTTCTATTGCGGCACCGTCGCCATACAAATCATTAATCATTCGAGCCGTTTCTGCAGCACTGGTGCCACGGTAGAACTCATACTCGTAAATAACGCGATATTTCAAGTTTTCCATTTTGTAAGCTGAGTGACGCAAGAAAAAAAAAACAATTGAGGAAAAAACAAATAAATTATGAATTATATTTTAGAAACACAAATACATGAGTAAGTAGCTGTATAAATTTGAATTTGGAATTCTTAACCATAGAGGAGATATTTGAGATCAAAGTGGCCAGTACGGCGAAACGCCAATTTCATATGTAAGGACCACAGACTTGAATAGTAGGGACAGGGCACGGAGCGCTTGAAAGTGTCGCTACAAAAACAGTACAAAATCGGGAAAATTGGACTGTTTGCAATCAGTCGCGCTTGGACGGTGACAGCCGATTGACACATCGGCAGCAAAAACAAAAATGGTGACCTGCGACGTAAAAAGGTGTAAATCATACCCAAATCGCAAAACACAAAAACAGGGAGTGTCGTATCACAAGTAAATATTATATTTTCAATTACTATTGGCTTTAAATTGATTATCTATAAAATATTGTTCTCGAAAAAATCCTCAAACGAAAATCAACCATTCGACTGACGTAACTTTGTAGCGACGCGCGACGCACAGTGAAACTGCCCGCTTCCTATATTTGAAAAACGATCCGATTTGGTTATTTTTCTATTCGTAATGTCAAGATTACTATTCGTAATGTCATTAGATTACTATTCGTAATGTCATTTGGTTACCCCCCCCCCCCCCCAACTAATTCATAACTTTTTCTATGATTAGGTAGTTTATTACTTATAAATTAAAATCAAGATCTTAAATTCCAAGTCACGCTACTAACTTAAGAAATAAAAATTTAAGAAAATGAATTTAAGAAAAAAAATCTAAAGAAATAAAAAAATCAAAAAATTGATACTATGGAACCCCGATAGCTCTTAATTTCGATAACGCTTTGTTTTCGGAACTATTTTGTAACGGGAAAAGTTAACCAAAACCGAATACAGCTTCGTTACAAATAGAAATACGTTGATATGTTAAACTATCGCACCTACCATTGCTAAAAAATACTCATTGTAGAATGTGCACAATACATTTGGCATTTCCGATAAATTCCTCTCATATTATATCGAATTTTATCACACTGCTACGATCCGGAAACCCGCGACGAATACATTTTCGATGTTCACATTCCGTCGACGCAACGAGAATTTTTCCGAGAAATCGGCACCCATGTGCGAAGTTACAACTTAAGGGAATCATAATTTCATAATTTCTTAAACAACATATAGAAATGGTAATAAACTAATAACATATATATAGTGTACACGGGCCAGCTTCTCTTTAACAAGATATCTCTTCCAGCAAACCACTTAAGGATGATATGGGTTGATTGTGGAGCAGTGGTAGACCTGTGCACAATATCTTACTCTTTATTTATTTATAGTATTTATTTTATATGCGGTGTTAATGTCCTTACATATGTAGTATATTCAGTAGTTCAGTAAAAACACTTATTTACATTATTTACTTGTATTTCTGTACAAAGGTCTATCTGTCACAGCTATCAAATTAATCCTTTCATCTTGAATTTGCTGGAAGAAATCTCTTGTTAGAAATAAGCTTGCCTTTATCTTTTCTATAAGCTTGCTATGTCAATTTTCATGTACAATAAAATATACGAAAATATAATTTACCTAATACTTATATAGTCGTCATACAATACATGCTAAATACAAGGTGACATATAATTAGCTGACCATATCTTGGCGAATGATAGCCACTAAAGAATAAAGAACTTTCCCCAAGAAACATATGGTCGCAAATGAAAAAAAAAATGTCCCTCAGTTCATTGACCCGATAAGGTGATTACAAGTTACTATGGGGGACCCAAATTTTTTTTTCATTTGTGACTATGTTTCTTGGGGAAACTTGTACATAATGACGGGTACAATCGTTTCCTAAAATATGGTCAGCTAATTAAATGTCACCTTGTATAGATAAAACATTATCTGTAAATCTATTTTCCTTTATCGGATTACGGGGGACATTTTTGCACCAACGATTAGTTTTCCTTAACGTGGTAGGCGGTTAGCCGATCACCGGTGAAATTACATAAACATAAATATAAACATTTATATACAGGCACATATATTGCTTCTGGGCCCACACATATCCTGAATTAAAATTGGGCCACGTATTTTCTCATACGAGGTGTTAAAGGTACAGTTGCACCCAAGTATAGCCAGTAATTCAATATTCCATTTTGCGTAGCTGGGGGCTAGCCCATTGCCGCTTCGGAGATATGAAGTATCTACAGGGTGTCCAACGGCTATGCCACATGTAGGGAAAGTACCCTAAATAATGTAAATAGAGCATTCCCGGGTTCGAATCCCGGTAAGGGCAAATATTTGGGTGATGAATATTTTTTTCTTAGTCTTGGATGTTTTCTATGTATTTAAGTATTTATCTCTATTAAATATATCTTAGTACTAGTACCTAGTACCCATAACACAAACTTTGTTGAGCTTAGTATGATCCTTATTCGATTTGTGTAAGATTGTCCTCTAATATTTATATATATATAAATATTTTATTGAAGGAATACTTTTAAATAATAATAATTGAACAGCATTCAACGTTAATCGGTATAATAAAATAACAAGGGTTATTTATTTCCACATTTGGCGGGTTCGATTCCCGGTTAATATAGCAACATTTTTAAACTTTGAATGTTATTAAAATACATTAAAAGAGTCTTATTTCAGTAAAATGCTCTATGTATGGAAATAAGACAATTTTTTAATAATTTGAACCTCATTCAAATGGTATCGTAATAATACAGGGTTATTGTTTCCAAATTTGGCAGATTCGTTCCCCTTTATAATATAGGGGATTAAAAAAAACATCGAAGGCAGTTAAAATTGTTTTCAAAACAAATAAAGTATTATATCAGAAAAAAACTTTATCTACAATATTAAGATACTCTTCCGTCATGTGGCATAGCCATGGGATACCCTGTATAAAAGTTGACAGAAATAGAGATAAAGATATTTATCATATTCATTTGAATCGTAATGTTAATTGAAATAGAGATTATTAAGGAAAAATATTTATGAAAGGTGGCTATTTCCTATCTCAATGAAGACTATCCACTAATTGCGGCACTAATCGACCAAAACACGGAATCCACGAAAATCCTTCGCCCATTCGGCGAAATCCTCGGGAGTGAAATGTCTGGAAATAAATAAAAACCTCTCCTCTATCATTAAGCGCTATCGTTATACAAGCGGTGAAATTAAAAACCATAATTTATTTTTATTGCCGGTTTCCGCTCCGCCCGAAAAAAATAGAAATGGCTTTTTTTCTGTAGGAGCCCTCTTTGATCTGAATTTAATTGGTGAAGAAGGGAAAGTTTACGCGAAATTTCGGACTGTGAAATTCGGTTAATGACGAGGAATTAATTCCGCCCAGCAGGAGTTGGCTTGGCACAAGGGGTAAGCTGTTCGACCACAAGTTAATCAACAGACCCTAGTAGCCTGAACTGAGGTTTGAGTGTTCAGGTTGTAACAGAAAGGTGAAGTCATATTTTACGGGGTTGTTAGGGACATAATTCTGAACAATTTTACAATGAAACCGATTTGATCAGAGCAACTTTATTTTTAACTTCTCCTTACAAATCAGCTGACCGTTCGGCCCAAAACGTATGGAGTTGTGAAAAATAAAGTTGCTCTGATCAAATCGGTGCCATAGTGAAAGTTGATCAGAATAAACTCCCTAACAACATCCTAAAATGTTACTAAACCTTTCTGTTATAGCCTGTATAATGCAGGAAATAAGTAGGGCATTTACAATATAACCACTATCTGTGCTGTACATTCGTGACGTCATTACGAAGCTCTGGAATTATTCTATATCCCGACGGTAACTGCACGATTTGACAGGAGATCAAAATGTATTAGACATATTGTGTCATTTAAACAGGGTCCCGTACCCGAAGGGTGCCACACGGGACCCTATTGCTAATCCTCCGCTGTCTGTCTGTCTGTCCGTCCCTCACTCTTTCGGCTCTATATGACGAACTATGACAAGTAGAGAGTTGACATTTTCACAGAATATGTTTTAATGTTACTCGAGATTTTCATAGGATCATGAAAGAAAAAAACCCCAGGTCTTGGATGTTTATATGTGTGTGACGTCGCTGTTTCTTGTTACCACGACACAGAATATCCTAGTGATGGGTCAGAAGCAATGTATGTGCATGTATATAAAAGTTTATGTTTATGTATATGACCTCTGTGGCGTAGCGGTTATGGCTCTGCCTACCATGCGAGAGGTTCCGGGTTCGATCCCCGGCTGGGGGTAAAAAAAACCCAGGTCTTAGATGTTTATATGTGTGTGACGTCGCTGTTTCTGGATCCAGGGGCCAGAAGCAATGTATGTGCCTGTATGTAAAATGTGTTTATGTTATGTTTATGTGTGTGTTTATGTCTTTTTACAGTCGGTACTATAAAAGGCCCTAGTGTATTGGATACCTTTTGTATCTCGTCCAGTTTCCCCTTTTGGTTTCCGCATCTAATCGTGACCATAATTTACCTATCAAAGGAGAATTGTCTGAACAAATGACACACCTAGCTAGAGGATGACTCATACAAACTTATAACTAACATATTCTCAGTATTAAATCCAAATGAGTCATCGAATATGCATGTTAATAATATTTATTTTCATTGCTTATCTTCAATGATGATCAAAAGGGTGGACTTTCATCAATTAGAGTTTTGCGGTATTTTTGCATATAAATTGGAAATGCCATATGCTTGTTCGAACCCGTTCCTATCAGATGGCAGTAAAATATGGCACATTTAAATTATTCAATGTACATGCAGCTTTATAGGGAAATTCGGGACGCAATTTGATGTAAATATAGAGTTTCGTCATGAAAAGTAAGCAAGAGATATATTGCCGCGTTTACGTACGATCGCATTTACGATAATTTTTCAGCAAAATCGGATCAGAAGTTACATAGCGTCACAAGGAATAGTTGAATCCGCATTTTTTGCCACGTTGCGCCAGTTATTGAGTTGTTAAGGTATAGCCGGACTGACCTCCGTGGTATAAAAGGTTTCACGCTTGCTTCTCACACAGGAGATACAGGTTCAAATCCTGACCATGTGCCAATGAGATAATTAATTTATCTTAAATACAGTATCGACGGTCAGTGTTTCGGGTGACACGTTAAGCTGTAGGTCCCGGCTACTATCGCTACGTGGTAGGTGGTCGTAACACCCCTCCATCAACCCGCACTGAGCCAGCGTGGTGGAGTATGGCTTAATCTTACTCGTATCCGGGTAAAGGCCCGTGCCCCTCGGTGGGGACATTAATGGGCTTCATTTATTTTAGCCCAGTAGTTTTAGCGATAATAAATAACAAATATTATAACCGTATTTAAATATATTATATTATTATATGACATAACACATCACAGCGTCACGGCTTTTTCCATACGGGATGGCAAAATTGTGCCCACATTTAACCAGTTATTCAATACTTCTTGCGTTACATGGGGCTAGCCCATCGCCGCAGCTATGAAGCTGAGCAGCCGAGTAATGAAGGTTTGCTCACGATGTTTTCCATCACCGTTAGAACGTCCGTATAATACCTACTTAAGATAAATAACTTATCTCATTGGTACATAATCAACCGGGATTCGAACCTCCACCTGCTGCGTGAGAAGCAAGCGTGAAACCCACTAGACCACGGAGTTCTGGAGCATTATTATATATATTGATGTCCTATGTGGCGCTGGTCGGTCTGCGGTAGTGGCTCCGCCCACCATGCGAGAGGTCCCGGGTTCTATCCCCGGCCGGGGATAAGAAAAAAAGAGGTCTTGGATGTATACAAGTATATGATGTCGCGGTTTCTGGTTCCCACGACACAGGGTATCCAAGATTTTAATCTAAAGCATTTCATAATAAACCCTCAGACGTGACCATACACAATCCTAGTAAATCTCGTTCCAAAACCACGAATTCCCCTTCACCATCTATTGCACGGTAATAAGGTCGAAAAAAGTAACAGCGCAGTTTGGCCGAAAGTTTTACTGTTTATCTCGGCTATCCTTAGGAAATCCTTTAAACTGTATCTAACGATCGGGGAACGGCCTATATTTCCAGGCTGGACCCCTACACTATACAGGGTGAGCGGAGATATAAAGGGACGGACAGGGGCTGTGGACACCCTTATGTTTCATTAACGACTATTCAATATAGAGCTACGAATGTTGTAGATGTCGTAGAATTATTTGATAATCCGTATTTTCGCGAAAATTCTAGTGTCAAAAAGTATCTACTTAGTTTGAAGTGTTTTTTTTTGTTCTTACATGAAGGTTATAGGGGGTGAGCGAATCGAAGTATTTATAAGTATTAGTTTTCGCGAAAATACGGATTATCAAATAATCTTACGACATAGATATAAAAAAATTATGTAGATCATTAATTTCCCCACCGAGGGGCAGAGGCCTTTACCCGCATACGAGTAAGATTAAGCCGTACTCCACCACGCTGGCTCAGTGCGGGTTGATGGAGGGGTTCTGCGAACATTACCACATAGCGATAGCAGCCGGGACGTGTCATCCGAAACACTGAACGCCCTGTAATGTGCAACAAATGTCAATGGCTTATGTTTAAACGATTACCAAAAACGCACAAATTTTACTACCAATAAATTCGGAATGACTGCTAGAATGGATTAATGTCCACCAAATTGTGTTTGGATAAATGATCACCAAACTTCTTTTTATGTTTTGTGTACTTAAGTTTATGTTTTAAGTATTTTTTGTTGTTCTTACATGTTCAACCAAACACGAAGGATAAAGGGGGCTTCGCTTCGCTCACCTCCTTTACCATTCACCTAAGCTACTGCAGTATTTTACCCTGATATTTTTTGCAACTTTTGGTGTTCATTTATCCATTTTGGGTAGGAAAAAAATATTTTGGTGATCATTACATTTGTTGCCAATGGCAATTATCAAATTTGTTTGATAGTTGTCATTTCAAAAGTTCAATCAAATTCCGAGTCTCAATACCTGCCAGAGATACAGAACCGCTGCTTAATATCGCTGTTTGGGTAAGCTACGGATTGGGTGTTGGAACCTCTACGTGTACCCAGCTCTGCACCCCAGACCAGGAGCCAGCGTACACAATGACCCCGCGTAAATCTCCCACAGCCCCGCCTGGACAGCGGAATTCATAAATTATGATTCACTTGTTCACTGAAACCTTTTTTATGGTCACCCTTTATGCCATGGGACGCTTTCACTAGTAAGCGTTTGTTTTGTAAAATGTATGTTTATGGTGGGATCATGTATGTAGTATGTTCTCTTGTAAGAGATGAGCTCGCCTTTGTGTGCGTATTCTGTGTATTTATTTGTTTGTGCTACTTTGTTTTATTGTTACTAATTTATTATGCACAGTTAACAAATAGTCAGGGAGAGATTGAAGGTTTCCTCACGATGTCTTCTATTACCGTTAGAACTACGGGTATAACGTACTTAAGACGATGAGGTAGGCATTTTTTTTTCTTAATCTGAATTTGTTGAAGTCAGTTGTTTTTTATACTAGCTTCTTGATCGTGAGTGTCAGCAGGGATTCATGAACGAACAAATGCAAATTGATATATATATCAAATATATATATTGAAAAAAGTCTCCCGAAGTTATCACAACACCTGTTTTTCACATATATTTTTTTCAATTTCGCTCCGGATTTGAATTTATGCACTTGTTTTTAGGGTTCCGTACCCGAAGGGTTTCAAACGGGACCCTATTACTAAGACTCCGCTGTCCGTCCGTCCGTCCGTCCGTCTGTCACCAGGCTGTATCTCAAGAACCTAGCTACACTCAGAGAAAAATCCGCTAACAAAGCGACAATAAAAGCTTTGTTAGAATTTTATTGTTACCGCACGTAAGTGCATCGTCGCTGCAGCTATAGGCCCATAGTGGCTGTGACAACTTTTTTATTGTTGAAATTATTTTTGTTATTTTAGCTAAAGACACGTAGATACGGTAACTATGTTAAAAATATTTAAACGGGATAACAACGCCACGTTGTCAACTTATCAACGTTATGAAGTGATATTGTAGCAAAGTTTAATCTATCAAAATAGGCGATGTTACTATGGCTAAATGGTGTTGTTGACACGGCAATGTTATGAAGTGATGTTACAGCAAAGTTTAATCTATCAAAATAACAGTTGTTACTACGGCTAAATGATGTTGTTGATACGGCAACGTTATATACTAACAAAATACGAAGTAGATGTTTTGACAAAGTATTCTTAGATAAAATTACAAAGTGAAGTCTTATACTTGTTCTCGCAAGCGCAAACTGTTTCTCCTATTCTGCCAGTTTCAACGTGGATGTCGTGCAGAGAAGTAGTGTTTGTGCTGAAGAGTGATATGAAATATGTTGGAGACTTTTTTAACAGAAAATAAACTGCGGCATCTGCTACAGTCTATGCTCGGTAAGTAACAGTGCCCTAATATAATTATGAGGTTCATGTCGTTGTTTTGCGATATTGGCTGTAACCTGTGCTTAGTTTCCCATCACAATTCAAACAAATATCTTCGAAATGTTTTCGGACATTTGACTGCAGCTGTTAGCCGAATTTCATTTCTGCCAGGATTTTCATTTTTGCAGGATAAAAGTATCCTTTTTTTTCTCAGTGTTACTTACTTTCATTGCAATAATATCAGTAGGTATACCTCACCTCACGAGTTATGAGCGCTGAGCAAAAACTGGCGCCTTGGGGCGGGGGTTACTGCGTATTTGTTAACATAATCAGCGCCCAGTAAACCGGCCGCTCAAAAAGTAGCCAGATTAGTAAATTTTACCACCTAAAGTAACTAAATGTAGGGAAGTTCAGTCCTCAAAAAGTAGCCAAATGTATGAAACTTCCAAAAATTTTAGTACTTAACTAAATGACCCCATAAAGTTGCTAGATCTAGCTACAAAGTAGTTAAGATGGCAACACCGGCCGTTTGTTGGCCTTTGTTGGCCTGGTGAATACTCAGCATTTGGTTTTACAAGCCACTAAAATAACCTAACCTAACATATGGCCAAATTATCAAGTCTCAGATAGCTTAGGCATAAAATAACAACAATCTTCTTTTTCAGATCAAGAACTGACGTTAGAATTACTAATGAAATCTGGAACGCACACTAACTTAACACATAGAAGAATTAAGAAAGTATTTCGAAATTTGGCGACTAACACCTAGTTCATGCAAAACAGAGGTGAGATGCTTCCATCTACTCAATCAACTAGCCAAACGCGAGCTTAAAGTGGTACTCGGAGGTTCCATACTAAACCAGGACTTTACTCCTAAGTACCTTGGCGTCACCCTGGACCGCTCTCTCACTTCTAAAAAACATTTAGCTGGTACTGCACGGAAGCTCCAGTCTCGCAACAATATAGTACAAAAGCTTACGGATACCTCCTGGGGCGCGAACGCCGACGTGCTTCGCACCTCTTCCTTATCGCTGGTGTACTTGACGACAGAATACTGCGCACCGGTTTGATTGGGCAACTCCCACACCAACAAGGTAGACGTGGAACTCAACAAGGCCATGCGATGCATCTCCGGTACCTTGAACTCCACCCCATGTCACTGGATACCAGTGCTCTGCAGCATTCCTCCCCCTGACTTGAGAATAAAGCACGCTCTCCTAAGAGAGCCCCGCAAGATTCGTGACCACCAATGCCTTCTCATACGCCCAGAGTTTATGGATACCACTAAGCACCGTCTTGAATCCAGAAACCCACCAAACAAAATCGCAATAAATCTGCTGCAAGAAGACTCCAACCTCATGCAACAATGGTCGCAACAATGGAACTCAACAATGGCCGGCAAATTGGGCTCAGATCTTGTTCCAGGCTCAAAAAAAAGGGGTCCCAACTGCCGAGGCGCGACTGGTGTAACTTTAACAGACTACGCACGGGACTACGCATGGACGCTGTGCCCAATATAAACATCGCTGCGGCTGGATAGACTCCCCTGCTTGTACCTGCGGAATTGAAGTACAAGACATCCAACATATTACATATATCCCTTAATATTAACTTGTAATTTGGTATGAACTGTTTACTAATGCCATAGGAATAAATAAGTAAAGTAGAGATTATTGCATACTTTTGATATAAATATTTTCTTATTTTCTTTTAGGATTCTCAAATACCTCTATCCTCTTATCGTATCTTGTGCTACCCAAGCAATGTACTACATTGTAGATTTCAATCCCATCACTTTGTAAATGTTACACTGAAAAAAATCTATATTCCTCGAAGCTTCTGCCTATATATTGTTACGAGTATACGTACCTTGACCGGAGTGCTCTGTGTATGCACCATACAGATGTATGGTGTACAATAAACATAGTTCAGGGTACGCATACTCCTAGAATAATAGTCAGAAGCTTCGGGGAGTATATAATATTTTTTCATGGATTACCATTAACAAAGTGCAGGGATAAGATCAGCCATTTTACTTTGCTAGAGCAGCAAAATATATACGAGAAAAGTAACTTTGTCGGAGAAGCAACGGTGAATTGATAAAAGCACAAAGGAAGATAGCTAGTTCAACAAAACAAAGTTAGATCCACGGACAGTAAACCTTTGTCTTTTTAGCAAAGCCCCTTGTCATCGGGACAATATACCTTTGATATGATAACTAAAGGCATTTGTCATGGGAACAAAAGGACAAGAAATCATATAGTGAAACGAACAATTTTAGCATTGTAATTTCAACAATGTTTTGTTGCTATTACATCAAAATTGGTAAATTTACTTAGTAACAATAAAAACGTTGCCCTCATAACTATGCACCTTTGACGGCTGTCCAGCATCAAAGTTTTTTTGTTGCAATGGCAATATTTTTTTGAGAGTGTAGCTAGAGAGTTGAAATTTTCACAGATTATGTATTTCTGTTGCCGCTATAACAAAAAATACTAAAAAACAGGATAAAAGAAATATTTAAGGGGGCTCCCATACAACAATTCTTTCAATACCACATACAAACTTATGGATGCACCTGGTTACGTACATGGAGTGTGAAAGTAACCGCACCAATAACTTTGTAAACAATATTTTGCTGTGTAAAATCCAAACTATTCACTCCACACCATCGCTTCCATTGAACGGTGGTACGGAACCCTTCGTGCGCGATTTAGACTCGCACTTCACCGGTTTTTTATTCATTCATTACAAAAAAAAATATATCTTGCTCTATTAGTCCATTATAAATCATTGAAGAGACTTTTTTACACTTGAATCCTATTCCTCTAAAAAATGTCTGGAGGTGAAATTCTAAGTCCCGCTGTGCCGGAGTGTCCAGCCTTAACCTCAGAAATGAAATTCTAAGTCCCGCTGTGCCGGGGTGTCCAGCCTTAACCTCAGAAATGAAATTCTAAGTCCCGCTGTGCCGGGGTGTCCAGCCTTAACCTCAGAAATGAAATTCTAAGTCCCGCTGTGCCGGGGTGTCTAGCCTTAACCTCAGAAATGAAATTCTAAGTCCCGCTGTGCCGGGGTGTCCAGCCTTAACCTCAGAAAGACCGCGGAAATTTTCAGGCATGCCATTTTGAACCTAATGCCATGGTAATAAAATTCAAAACCTACAACGGGAAAATGGCAAGTTAAGATGCCGTGGCTCGTTGAGAGGTTAAGAATAATCACTTATCTCATTGGTACATGGTCAGCTCTTACTAACCCGGGTCAGGTACTAACCCGCATCTACTGCGAGATAAGTGACCACGAGACCACGGAGCTCTTTCGATGATTTTATATAACAAGATGCATTTGAAGATAAACGAATAACCACAACTTGAATAATCACAAATACGCTAACACAGAAAACGTATTACGAACTAATCTGATTTCAAACCACAATTTTCACCAAATTAGTTTTTCTCGACTCTCGAAACAACCAATTTGTTGGAGTACACTCAGAAAACCTAGCTTTAGTTACCGGTGAATGAAAGCCTTCATCCTTTAAAGGTAAAAGCTCTCTGCACAAGCTTTTGAGAGCACACTCGCGAGCTTGTGACCTGTCTGCCCGAAAAAAGGATAAGCTCGTGTTCGTTGATTATTGCGTGGTCGGAGAAGGTAGCTCGAGTTTCTTTTACTACCTTTTTCATAGTTCGTGTTAAGTAAATCGGAAGTTATAGATATAATAAAAGTCATAGACTTATAATGACATGATTAGATAATCAAATTTCTTTAAAGTATTATAACTCGTATGCACCTAAATATAATAACGACCTCTTTGGCGCAGCGGTTGTGGCTCTGCCTACCATGCGAGAGGTCCCGGGTTCGATCCCCGGCTGGAGATAAAGAAAAAAAACAACCCAGGTTTTGGATGTTTATATGTTTTGACGTCGCTGTTTCTGGTTCCCAGGACACAGGGTATCCTAGTGTGGGGCCAGAAGCAATGTAAATACATGTATATCAATGTTTAAATGTCATTCAAATAACTTTACATCTATGTATATGTCACCGGAAAATAATACGATCCGCAAGTTTATAAGTTGATCGGGGAGCTCAGCGACACCAAAGTCGGATGTTCAGTCGGCGGCGTCATGGTGAACAACATAAGCTATGCTGACGACATGGTGCTGCTGAGCCCCTCGATTCGAGCCCTCAGGCGGCTACTGGACGTCTGTGGGTCATACGCCGAGTCGCATGGCCTAAGGTACAATGCCAAAAAAAGCGAAATGCTTGTATTCAAGGCCGGCACTAAAAAACCATCTTTTGTGCCTCCTGTCAAATTATGTGGCATCGCCCTGAATAGAGTCGCAAAATTTAAGTACCTAGGGCATGTGGTCACGGAGACACTCACAGATGATCTGGACATGGAGAGAGAGCGCAGGGCGTTGTCGGTTCGCTGTAACATGCTGGCCCGCAGGTTTGCACGGTGCACTAAAGAAGTGAAACTTACACTTTTCAGAGCTTACTGTCAAACCTTCTACACCTGCAGTCTGTGGGTTCGCTATACGCAGAGGGCCTACAGCGCTCTGCGTGTCCAATACAATAACGCGCTGAGGATTGTGTTGGGGCTGCCGCGATACTGCAGCGCCTCATCGATGTTCATGGAGGCAAGAGTGGATGACTTTTTTGCCATCTTGCGTAAGAGAGCAGCCTCTATGATGAGTCGTGTTCGCGGCAGCTCGAACGGGATCATCAGTGCGTTAGGGGATAAGGTCGATAGTCCCTTGCTGAAACACTGGATAGATGTGCACCTATACAAAAATAAAAAATAGTTTAGGTTACCTGTGTGTTAATGTACAAAATATTTTGTCTTTTTATAATTTACTATGGATGTGTACCTATCTGACAATAAATAAATAATAATAATAATAATAATAATAATAAATTTCCTAGGAAATTTATAAACTTCCTTCTAGATTATATAAGGCTAGGTTAGGTTAGGTTAGGTTTTGTTAGGTTAGGTTAGGTTAGGTTAGTATATTTATAAACTTGCGGAATAAAAATTAGGAAATTTATAAACTTGCGGATCGTATTATTTTCCGGTGACATATATACGAATTGTAAATATGTACAGGTTAATATCCATAAACAAAATACATAGCGTCACGCCTTTCCCGTACGAGGTGGCAGAGGCACAATTTTGCCCACTTTTAGCCACTTTTAGTTATTCGATACTCCATTTTGCGTGACAGAAGATAGCTTACCGCCACAGCTATGGATAACAAATTTCCTCACGTTCTTTTACGGTTTCATTCGTTTAGTTACCATATCAATCTGCAAACTTAACGTAACAGTAACATCATCGGTCAGCAGACTTTATCAAAGTAAATAATCCAATCCTGATTTAATATGTACAGCCTCCTCTAATTAAGCCAGCGAAGGTCCCAACACTCGTATCTACTTAGAGGTCCAACTTGTAACTACGAGATTACAAAGTTCTCTTCAGACCCTGGGAAGGTTAACACGTGTTATCTGCGGACCCCATAAATGTTTATGTTTACGTCACTTACCTGTGTTTAGTTTATTACTTAAGATTTGCAAGTTGGACGAAGCGTAACATGGAAGTTTTAATAAGGGCCCTCAGAGTAAAAAGTTATTACCAAAATGCAATTAATTGAATCCAAAGGATCTCACTCGCCGTGCAGCGCGGTAATGCTGCCAGTGTGATGGGCACCTTTGGGTCGGGCATGTCCTGGGGCGGTTTATTTGTTTAGTATTTTGTTTTTTATTATGTTCAGTTTTTGTGTGTGCGTATTTTTTAATTATTTGGTAATTGTAATTTCTTAGCTTATTGACGACGCACTTTGCGGATTTTTGCAAAATAAAAAAAATTTATTGAAGACATTTTTTTGCGTGACAAGGGTCAGCACATTGCTGCCACTCTGAAGACTGAATCGTGATCATCAGCGCATCATATCCTCGTATGGGCTTACATTGATATGTCGGTTTTCTTGCGGTGTCTTAATAATTCTGCATTGTGAATTGTGATTCAAAACTTCATTTTACGTGATCAGGGAGCAGCATCCACCGTTCCTTTGTAGATGTCGCAGTTAGTTGGTTAAGTCAGACACTTAACTAAGTCTCTAGACCGTTAATGAAAGGCCGACGTTTAACCAAGTCACTAAAATTCCGTCAGACAAGTGAGTCAACGCAACATTTAACGAGTTGTCTTAACTTTATGTTTTAAGTATTTTTTGTTGTTCTTACATGTTCAACCTAACATGAAGGATAGAGGGGGCTTCGCTTCGCTCACCCGTCACCTTAGCTACCGCAATGTTTAGCTAGCTAGAACAACAAAACATACTAAAAACATAAAGGAGTGTCAATTTGCCTTCGGCATATTACATAACAGCGAGCGTATATAAACTGGCGACGCCGTATGTAAACGGCGGAATCATACAATTTGCCTGCCACATATATACCATCAAGCTCAAAAGTGATGGTAAAAAGTGGCCGGACACAAAGGAATGTATAGTTCGACAAAAATGTCGAGTAGGAAAGAAATGTCCGGAATTTGTCCATCGGGCGTCCGTCTTTGGCGGCGCGGCGAAGTATATACGAAACCCTTCCTCCTTGGGGACTAGACGGACTGATTATCTCGGCTGTCGGCGGAGTTTTATTAATTTTGCTGGTGGGTGTTTGGTCAAAAAATATAAGGCAAAGGTTAAGATGCTGATAAATAAATGTTTACGGGAAATATTAAACTGCAAATCAAAAATACTGATTTGCACGGCAAATACCAGGGAAAAATCTTTCGTGTTAGGTTGAACATGTAAGAACAACTAACATACTTAGAACATAAACTTAAGAACCACAAAATATAAAAAAAGTGTTTTTGTTGATCCTTTTTTGCTGTGCATATCAGTATTTTTGATGTGAGATTAAATACTAGCCAATGTTTATCAATAATTAGGTCTCTTGAAATGATACTCAATATTATGTGTCGTAGCTATATCGAAGATTTTGATCATTTCATGAAATGGCCAACCATTTCATGATATAGTCAATTATTTAATGAAATGATCAGAAATGGTTGAATTTCACGAAATCATGCCTTTTTATAAGCATTTCAATTCACTTGGAGTTTTTTGTGTGAGCTACGCTGCGCTCGTCCCCTCTAGTCTTCACCTAAACTACCGCAGTGTTTTACCCTTATATCTTCGTTCAATGGAAGTTCTAAATCAACCATAGCATTTCATGATATAGTTAATTCTATAAATGAGCTCCGTGGTCTAATAGGTTTCACGCTTGCTTCTCACATAGGAGATGCAGGTTCGATTCCTAACCGTGTACCTCTGAGATAATTAATTTATCTTTAGTACATTATGTGGACGTTCTAACGGTGATGGAAAACATCGTGAGGAAACCTTCATTACTCCATAGCTGCAGCGATGGGCTAGCCCCCTGTCACGCAAAATGGAGTATTGAATAACTGGCTCAAAGTGGGCACAATTTTGCCTCTGCCACCTCGCATGGGAAAAGGCGTGACGCTATGCTATGCTATAGTTAATTCTAAGATATTGTTGCGACATAATGTACTATTTCTCACTGCTTTGCTTTGATTGTTGGTGATTTATGGCAGTTAAGAAGTTGGTAAGTAGGTATATTAATGGCCGGAGGGCATTGTTTACCGACGCTACAGGGAAGCGAGAACTAAGAAGAAAATCCCTAGCTAGGTTAGATTATATTTAGTGTATTATTATATTACATTATGTATCTCTAGTTGTAAGATATTTATAGATATGGGTTTTTTGTAAGCCTGAAATAAAGATTATTATTTGTTTAATATTTATGCTTCGGAACGCACCTCGGTTTTTTGTTGCGCGGATCGACCGCGAGTGATCGGGACATCACTAGCTAGCTGTCACTTCTATAGAAAAAAAGCTAGCTGTCACTTTTGCACGTGGAAAAATTGTCGGCGGCAGGCATCGGAGTTTGGCCGAATGTTATTTATAATAATCTCGCTAATAATCGTCAAGAAATAAGTAGATTTCACGTCATCGTAGTGAGTACTTCGTGCTGTGAAAGGTTGAAGTGGTTCGGTCACCAATTCGTCGCGTTCGGATAGCGACCCTTGTAGTCGGCAGCATCACGACGGCACCAGCAGCGGGCTACGACGCGAGTAAGATTCGACTCCCAACACCTCCCACCCTTGTGTTCCTCATCCCGTACTCCTGCCACGAATTGAGCTTTCGAATGCCGGTCCACGGCGTCAAGGTCAGTACTACTTTGTGACATTCCACTGTAAAACAACCAAATCAAATCAAATCAAAAATCATTTATTTCCATAGGATGTTGTTACATCACTTAGATCCGTCATTACATTTTTTTGGGTGAGTTCACTAACACAATGGCGGAATCTGTGGAGAAGAGCTCACCGAAGAAACTCCACAGTCGTCGCATCTTTTGCGTTTCCTTTTTTAAATAACATATTGTCAAATTACAAAATGAATGCTAATTATATATCGAAACAGCCTGTTACTCAAACAATCTATTCCCATGGACATCTGTCCTCTAAGTAATCAGATATCCTATAGTAACCTTTTTTATACAATTTCTGTTTTATTATTATTTTAAACTTGTCTAAAGGTAAGTTTTTAATATCAGTAGGGACCTTATTGTAATAGCGTATACAATTGCCTTTAAAAGAATTACTAATTTTATGTAGTCGGCTTACATAAGCAACCAACTTGTCTTTATTTCTAGTATTAAAATTGTGTATATCACTGTACTTCTGAAAATTAGTTATATTTCTTTTTACATACACAAGATTGTCATAGATATATTGAGACACAAATGTCAGAATATTGATTTCTTTAAACTTTTCCCTCAGTGACACTCTAGGCCCTAATCTATAAATTGCACGAACAGCCCGTTTCTGCAGAATAAATATACTATTAGCATTCGCAGCGTGACCCCACAATAAAATACCATAGGTCATTAGACTATGAAAGTAACTAAAGTAGACTAGTCTAGCGGTGTCTACGTCGGTAAGAGCTCTAATTTTTTTAACTGCGAACGCTGCTGAACTCAGTCTGTTCGACAATTCATTTATATGAGGATCCCATTGTAGTTTGGCGTCTAAAGTAATGCCCAAAAAGACAGTCGACTGCACAAGGTCCAATCTCTGTCCTTGTATAAATATGTCTGTAGTTACCGGGTTCACATTGAGTAACACGAATTTAATACATTTAGTTTTCTTTTCATTAAGTAATAAATTGTTAACAGTAAACCAGTTCACTATACTAGAGATAGCATTGTTTACCTCGTCATAATTTGATTGCTGTCTTTTAACTTTAAATATCAAAGAAGTATCATCGGCAAACAATAATAACCCATGTTTTGCTTTAACAAGGTAAGGTAAATCATTAATATATACTAAAAACAAGAAAGGACCAAGAATTGAACCTTGCGGTACGCCCATACTTATTGAAGACCCAGGTGATCTTTTCCCATTAACATCGACCATCTGAACCCTATCTGTTAGATATGACTCCAGAAGGCCAAGTGCCTGATCTTTTACACCATAATGGCGTAACTTCCTGACAAGAGTGTCATGATGGACGCAATCAAAAGCCTTGGATAGATCGCAGAAGACACCTATTGCATCCATTGCGTCTTCCCAGGTATCAAAAATATTGTCGATTAGTTCAACACCAGCATCGGCTGTTGAACGACCCTTTGTGAAACCAAACTGAGCAATATGAATTAAATTATTGAGATAAAAATGACTTTGCAATTGATTAAGTATGAGTTTTTCAAATATTTTGCTAAGCGTTGGTAGTATCGATATGGGTCTAAAATTGGTGGGGTCTGATGTACTACCAGCTTTGAATAAAGGTATAACTTTACTTAGTTTCATCAAGTCAGGAAACACACCATTATCTATACATTTATTAAATATACAACAAAGGTGAGGTGCAATACAATCTACAATGGAACTAATAATTTTTACTGATAGACCATGGGCGTCAGCTGTCTTTTTCATTTCCAGGGATTTCAACGCTTTTACAATGTCTTCATTATTTACGTGCCTAAATTTAAAATCTGTTTTACATTCGTCAAAGTTTTGTTTAAGTATAGATTCAGCAGCAGCGGGAGATGAATTTAAGGACTTGGTTGTTGAAACTGGAATGTCCGTAAAGAAATTTTCGAAAGCTTTTGCTACTTCTAGGTCTGTACTTAGCAATTGATTATCTATCTTAATCTTGAAGTTATTATGTGTAGCTTTGGCCTTTCCAGTCTCTCTGTATATAATTTGCCAAGTCGTTTTCATTACATTGCTACTAGATTCAATTTTGTTTTTAATGAAATTAGATTTAGCTACGGCACAAACGCGTTTAAACATTTTTGAATAACTACGAACATAATCTAGAAAGGCCGTATTTTTGTTATATGATTTCTCTTCATAGAGTTCATATAATCTTCGTCTGCTCCTATGAATTCCAACTGTCGCCCAATCACTAAACAAAGCTTTGTTATTAACTTTTATAGTTTTTGATTTAAATACCGTATCATATTCATTTTTGACAAGGTTAAATACTGAGTTGTACAACAAATTTGGATCGTCACTGTATGGTATTTCCCATAGTTTATCTAAAATATTATTCCTGTAGTGTTCAAGCCGAGTGTCACTAACGGGCACACATGTAATATCCTCTTTTTGGTCCTTTTTTATTTTAATATTGAATATACCTATCTGACCAGAGTGATCAGAGGTTAATTTATTGATGACCGATTTGAAAATGGGCGTAATGTTAGTAAATATATTGTCAATGCAGGTAGCAGATGTTGCAGTAATTCTAGTAGACTCCAAAAACAGATAGTTCATGTTGTGACATAAAAATAAAGATTTTAATCTAGTACAAATATTATTATCCTCTAACAGATTAACATTAAAATCACCACAAATTATAAAAAAATTGTTTTTATCGCTGATTTTAATCAACACTTCATCCATTTTCTTTTCGAATAAATCAAAGGATGAATCTGGTGGTCTGTATACGCTCATTACAATAAGTTGTTCAAGTTCAATACAGGCTATTTCCACGGTACGCTCAACAGACAGGCTCACTATGTCAACTCGTTCCTTATATTTAAAACTATTATTTACAAGTATTAAGGAGCCACCGCGATCAGCTGTTTTTCTGTTGAACGAACTAGCAACGTGGTGGTTATTAAAGTTGAACATGAACTGATAACTCTTTAAAAAGTGCTCTGTTATACATAAAATATCAATATTATTACAGTTCATGAATAACTCAATTTCCAGTTCTTTACTTAGCATGCCCTGTATATTTTGATGAACCACGTTTAAAATATTCTTACTTTTACATTTTTCATTACTAGTAACTTGATTTAATGGGCAAGATGAAGGTATATTTATACAAATATTAATATTACTGCCAGAGTTACTCTCTGTTGTCCTATGGGTTAATTTAAAGAGCTTGGAACAGATTCCAAGGAGTACATGTCATTATTAATACACTGCTCAATAGAGCAGGCTTCATTAGTCAAAAACTTGACTGAGTTCAAAATAAAATAAGATAGTGACTGTGCTATCTGTTTTGTATAAAACCTAGATAGGTAATACCTATCCTTAGTCAAATAAAAATATTTTCCAATACAAATATTGGTGTCTATGAAATGAAATTTTTCAGTATGACGACATGTCAATGTGTGTATAAATGTATTATAATCATGTCTTATATGATTTTCATGTTGTGACAAAGGTTGGCTGAAGGGAAACGCAAACAAGATTATTCTATCTACATTTTGTAAAGAATTTAATTTGGAAAAGTATTTAGTAATTAGTTTTTTAGATACATTTTCCCTTCTACCAATTAAAATAATTAGGGTGGTTGGTTCTAAAAACTGCGATGACAACACTTTGTTTAATATTTGTGAATATGTGGCGCCAGGCATACAGTTATTTAATATTGCCTGGCCCACGCGCTGACTAAGTTGTAAACCCATATTTTTTCCAAGTTCATCGCTGTACATTATATACCTATCCTTTGTCCGAGAGAAGGAGGCGTTATTGATAACACGATTAGTACTCAAGTCGACTGACGGCGGCGCCTGGGTCAGTATCAGCTGTTCGGCCGGCTGCTCGGCGGGACACACGGTCGGCACGGAACAGTCCGCTGGAGCTTGTTTACAATCACAGATGTGATTGTCGGTCAAAGATATGAAAGTGTCATAATTATACTTACACGTCTCCAACAAACTATTCATAGCCGACACATGTTCCTTAATTTCGTATTGTGCTGACTCATATTTACGTGTAATACTTTGTAATGATGAGTTTAAAATATGCATATCTGACTGGAGTCGCCGTGTGTCACATTCATACTTTTCTGTAGTTTTTTCCAAACATAATCTACAATCATCGATTTCGTTAATTAATTCGACACGTTCCTTGCTACAATTTACATTTTTACAAAATATTTTATTTCTATTAGCTAGTTTTTGTGTTTTTTTCACATAATTATTCAATTTAACATATTTCTTTAATTTATTTTTACTACAGCTCATAGTGGTTACTGATTGCGATCTATTAGGACTATCACACGTGAGATCACAAGCTGTTAGGTCAATAGTTGGTATGCCAGTTTGGCTCATGACCTCATTATATAAGGCCCTGGTTGTAGCACTGTCTCGCTGTTCCTCCCGCTCGCTGAAAACTTGAAGCTCGTGGTGTGCCTCTGCAAGCTGTTGTTCAAGTGATTTAATGTGTTGCAATGCTACGTGGTGGACATCATGACACTTGTAAAATGAGTCGACTTGGTGTTGTAGTTCATCTCTCTGGGCACTGAGATCCTGGCATTGGATGTCCAACTCACTGAGCTCTTCTTTTAGCGCCGAATTTTTCTTAATTTGCTTATCTATCTCCTCTTCACACTCATCTCGCTCTCGTAGAAGTATTTCACAAAGCTCTTGGCTCTTCTTGAGCTCCAGCAAGGTCGCTTTCAGCTTCAACTCCACATCGCGTGTGCTCATCTTGCTTCGTGTCAGCATTGCACCCTTTTTCGCCTGAAAAAACACCGCGAATAGGTGTCAGTGTATGACCGGGTGGAATACTAGCGAACACTAGGGAGTTTATTGCACAATGAAGGTGTTAAGTGTGTGTTTTTGTTGAATGTAGCAGAATGTTGCGTCTTCAACTTTGCTTCCGCTTTTGCCAAGTAAAGAGAGACAAAACGTTACCTAAGTGAGTGTACGGCAAGTGTTTCACTTTTATGAAGGTTTGTTTAGTTTGTTACGGGTGTGAAAGGTGAGATTATTGATATAAATACAGAAATAAAACGATACTTCCCCCGTTTACGTCGTTGCTATTTGAACTGATTTTGACAGTTCAATCGGCCGGTACAATCGGTCTTGTTTTTTCCAAAGCTTGTATGTTTGCACAGCTGTTTCTTATCTACACATTATTTAATCACTAATTACTACTTAAATTAAGTTTACTCGTGCAGAAAAGCTATTTTGACTAATTTAATTGAAATAAAAACTACAGAGCTGTTTACAACGTCAGCTATTCGGTCTGGGGTACCCTTCACAGATCCCACCCCTTTTGGTTGAGGCGTGGATTTAACATTTGGTAGCAGAGGCGCGGTTTCCTAGTAGGAAATCGATTCACGGACGGTTGTAGGGTTGTTTTTTTGCCGCATTGTAGTTGGGTTGGGAGAGGGTGGGTACCTCAGATTGGTCGGCAATCATTTTGTGAGTGAGTCTTGTGGTCGGTATACCACAATTTAGGTTCATTTTCGGTTAGTGAACGTATAACTGACGATTTAGTTAACAATTATTATAAAATTGTAGTCGGAAACTACTGTGGTGTGCATAAGGAACAGTCATTCGGTCGGTCTATAGTATTGCAGTTGGGTTCTATAGTATTGCAGTGTTATTTCGGTTTACAGAGCAGGGTCAGGCTATTTAAGGGGTATTAAGCTGATTTTGCTGACCTCAGTAGAAGTGTAGGTCATATCGGAAAGGCCACTTCTGGAAGGTTCACGGCTACCTACATTATATTAAAAATAGCTTTTTTTCTTATAATAAATTTTTGTGTGTTATTTTTTATTGTACCTTATGGTGGCATTCTCTAATTGATTTAGAGTGTATATATTTTTAGGATTTAATTGTTTTAGTGGTTGTCTTAGTTTTGACAACTTAGTTTTAATTTCTGTGCCCAGCGCTGACGGGCAAGTGCTGGTCTCTGGCTATACTTAGTTCGGTAGTGAAGTATAGGACCAGAATCTATTAAATCGGTCAACATGGCACCTTCACCCTTGACGGTACTGCGGAATGGTGTCCGGGAGGAAATGAGATGGCTCGCCCATACTCATCAGTAATTGGAGCGATCGGACATGGATGATGTCCTGCTCAAGCGTGTGGAGAACGCAATGACACGCGTCGGGAAGGTTTGTCGGCTGGCTGCGGAGGCTGAAGCTCTCGGGCTTACTGATGAAGCTTCGGTGGCTACGGTGAAACAGCTCTGCGCGGATGCTGACCAAGCGATGGAATGTGACATCGAGCGTCGCGCGGAGAAAATTAAGCGGTCGCGAAGGAATGATCGTGGGGAGGGTAACGGAGACCCACCCCCGAAGGGTGTTGTTGGACGGCTGCCACACCTGGAGATTCCGGCCTTCAGTGGGGCAATTGATGAGTGGCCGGCCTTCATTAATTTGTTTGATAGTTTGGTCCACGGTCGGGACGACATGGACAACGCCTACAAGTTGGCCCAACTATTGATGGCTCTGCGGGGTGAACCGAAGGAGTTGGTCAGTCACCTAACGGTCACGGCGGGCAATTATGAGATAGCAAGGTCCATAATGTTTGACCGCTACCAACACAAACGGCGGTTGGTTGATGCGCAGCTGGGGAAGCTGTTTAGCATCCCCAGAGTAACACGGGATGTTGACATCCGAGTACAGGTGCTCAACCCTGTGCTGGTGGCCACTAAGGCACTTCAGAACCTTGGTCTTCCGGTAGACCAATGGTCATACATTATTTTGTATATGGTTTTGTCACGGTTGCCTGCAGCTGTTCAAAGTCGGTTTGAACAGCTGCATGGGGGCAGTAGCACGGAACTGCCCACACTTGTCCAATTGACAGATTTTTTGGAGGGTGAATGTAGGCGATGTGACATACTGGACACGGAGGCCACTGTGCAGCGCCAACCCGCGCGGATGCGGGAGGGGCCGCGCCCCCCGCCCCCACGGGGGGGTGGGAGGTCGAAACAATTTGGCGTTCTGAATGCCGCGCCGTCGAGTGACGGCTGTGTGCTCTGCGACAGTGCCAGTCATGACGTGACCAGTTGCGCCAAATTTAAGGCGCTCGGGGTAGCTGCCCGCAGTAAGATTGTCTTCCGTCACCGATTGTGTTTCGGTTGTTTGGGGCCGCACACGCTGAGCGAGTGCTCGCGCGCGTTCCCGTGTGAGTGCTGTGGTGGCAAGCACCACATAGTGTTGTGCCTGAATCGGTCAGGCCCTTCGGATGGTCACCAGGGCCGGACTCAGGTTGGTCGGCCACAGGGCCCAACCAGGGCTGGACCCAGTCCCCCTCCGGGCAACGGGAGTCACCAACGGGGTGACTGGGGTACCCGCGGACGGGACCCCCCCCGAGGGGAAGGGGGCAGCGCGGGGGGGTAACATGCGGGATAGCCGGGGTTCGGTCGCCGCTGTCCACGGTCAGCGAGGACTTCGGGCCGCTGGCTCACCGCGTGTTACGGGCGGGTGTCAGATGGCACCTATGAGTAGCGCGAAGGCTGGGAGTCCACCACCTTCTGCGCCACCCTGCCCGTCGCTCTGGGAGGCGAATAGTCGGATGTCGCCCCCATTCCTAGAGCGCCCCAGGTTGGATCCGCTCTCCCCCATTCATCCACGGTGCGCACCAGGCACACCGTACACTGTCCGGTATGGTCGGATACCGGGACAGCGAGGGGCCTATTATACGGGTTGGGACCCCTTGATGCACATAAGGTCTGATATGCCGGTTGCATATCAGCAGCCGAGTTACTCCGAGGCCGACGGAGGTCTCAGCGGGTTCGGATCCCGCGGAGGTTCCCGCTAGGGACACGCCGCCCACTTACAGGGTGCCGCCACTCCACAGACGGTCATGCTCCCCACCGCCTCTGTGATAGCGTGGAGTTCGGACGGCAAGTCATGTGTGGCACGAGCACTATTGGACTCGGGGGCCCAGGGGTGTTTAGTCTCGTGCAACCTTGTAAGACGGTTGGGCATTTCGGTAAGGGAGTATCCACAATCCATTCGGGGAATTGGGAACACGGAAGTCGGTTCCGTTAAGGGAGTATGTCGGATTACTCTCTCGTCACGGGTGGATTCATCGGTGAATCTGACGGTCACGGCATTAGTCATGCCTAATGTGATGGGCTCACACCCTCACGTACGGTTGTCGCCCTCGGTGCGACAGTTGGTCGCTGGGTTGTCACTGGTTGACCCGGAGTTTGATATTCCGGGCCCAGTAGACATTTTATTGGGTGGTGATGCCTTGGGATACCTGTTAGTGCCAGGTGTCCACGTGTTGCAGGCGACTGGTCTGGTTTCGGTCAACACCAGACTGGGCCATGCGGTAATGGGTCCGGTCATGCCGGCTGCCCCACGCCTAGCGACTAGTAGTCCCTTATTCAGTTCTGTACTCTCGGAGGTGATCAGAAGTTTTGGGAGGTGGAGGAACCACCTACGGTCCGCCGGTTGGACCCGGTTGAAGAAGAGTGTGAACAGTTTTATCAGAACAATACTGGTCGCCTTCGGCCAGGTCGATTTATCACACGTCTTCCATTCCGGAGTGATCGCCCACCTCTGGGCTGTTCACACCATGCAGCCGAGATGCGGCTTCTGTCGATGGAACGACGCATGAAGCGTGACGGGATTTTCCGGCAGAAGTACGTCGACTTCATGCGGGAATACGAGTCGCTCGGCCACATGTCGGTTTCGGGTATCGACTGGAAGCGTGAAGACCACTGCTTCTGCCTCATCACGCGGTCTTGAGGACCCCGGAGGGCAAAACGGGTAGTGTTCGATTTATCGGCATCAACATCTAACGGCATGAACCTGAACCAGTGTTTGCATTCAGGGCCGAAGTTGAACCATGACATCGCGGATGTTATCACACGGTTCCGTCGACACAATGTTGTGTTTGTAGCTGACATCCGGATGATGTTTAGGCAGACGTCATTCACCCTGACGATAGACGGTATCAGCTGATACTGTGGCGAGAGAGCCCAGATCAGCCCATCAAGGTGTACGAGCTGAACACCAACACGTACGGGCTACGGTCTAGTCCTTATTTGGCGATTCGCACTCTGCGGGAGTTAGCGGATCGAGAACGGTTAAATTTCCCTAGAGGAGCAGCGATCCTGGAGCAGGATCTCTACGTGGACGATATCTGTACCGGTGCAGATTCCGTAGAGGAGGCGCTCGCTCGACGGGACGAGCTAGTTGAGCTCTTACGGGGTGGAGGTTACGAGCTCCGGAAATGGATGTCGAACTCTCCAGAGTTACTGACTGGTCTTCCGGATGACTACCAGCAGGATCCCTACATTTTTGAAAATTTGGAAAATCCGAATATGTTGTCGGTATTAGGCGTCCAGTACCAGCCGGTGTCAGACATGTTTTCGTATCGGGTCGAGTTGGACTCCCCGAAGGTCTGGACGAAACGGAACGTCCTTTCAACGGTGGCTAGGACATTTGATCCAAACGGGTGGATCACCCCGGTAACATTTCAGCTCAAGTGTTTTATGCAGCAATTGTGGTCTGCTGAGCTGAAATGGGACGACACGATCGGCGGGTCATTGAGCTCAGAGTGGGAATCGTTCTTTTCGACCCTCCCTGGCATCAATCGGATTTCGCTGCCACGGAGGTTGGTCCCCACCAAACGATACACCGCCACCCTGCATGGGTTTTGCGATGCCTCGGAGATGGGCTACGGAGCTGCGGTGTATCTGCGTACGGTCGACTCCTCGGGGGAGTTTGATGTGCGTTTGGTCATGGCCAAGAGCTCCGCAAGGGCAAGAGCACCGGTTTTTTGTTGCGCGGATCGACCGCGAGTGATCGGGACATCACTAGCTAGCTGTCACTTGCATAGAAAAAAAATGACTAGCTTGCTGTGACTTTTGCACATGGTAAAATGTCGGCGTCAGGCATTCGGGCCTTGGCTGTATGTTATTTGTAATAATATCGGAATAATCGTCAGGAAATAAGTAGATTTCACGTTATCGTAGTGAGTGCTTAGTGCTGTGAAAGGTTGAAGTGGTTCGGTCACCAATTCGTCGCGTTCGGATAGTATCAGCTACGAGACGAATAAGATTCGACTCCCATCACCCCCCACCCTCGTGTTCCTCATCCCGTACTCCCGCCTCGAATTGAGCTTTCGAATGCCGGTCCACGGCGTCAAGGTCAGTACTGCTTGTGACATTCCAATGAAAAACAACCCTACCAAGATTTTCCACCCCTTTCGGTTAAGGCGTGGATTTTAACACACACGATGACGGTTCTTCGTGGGTCAATAGCGTTAGAAGATACGGTCTACGCTTGGACGGACAGCCAGATCGTGTTATGCTGGCTGAAGGCTTCATTCACAAGCTGGAGATTTTTGTGGCGAATCGGGTTTCGCAGATTTTGAATTCGGAGATTCCCTTAATCTGGAGACATGTTCCAGGGGAAATGAACCCAGCAGACTGTGCGTCTCGTGGGTGTCACGCTCCAGAGTTAGTTGGACATCCCTTGTGGTGGGGTCCAAAATGGTTGACTCAAGCCGAATCGGATTGGCCAATGAGTCCACGCGTTACCTCGGCGAACGGCGCCTTGACAGTCGGTGTCTGTACGACACAACCAGAACCAGAAGAGGAGTTCAGCCTGCTGGAACGGTACAGCTCGCTCGACAAGCTGGTCAATGTGACCGCCTGGATCTTCCGATTTGCGCGGAATTGTCGCAATTCTGAGGCGCAACGAGTGCGGACACAGGTCCTGACACCACGGGAACGGAACCATGCGTTGTTCGCATTGGTACGGAACGTGCAGACGGTGCACTTTAAGTCCGAACTGGACATTCTGAGACGCGGACGCGTCCAACTGAAGGGAGCTGTGTCTCGGCTCAACCCTTTTATTGACCCTCAAGGATTGCTGAGGGTAGGAGGTCGGCTGCGGAATGCTAACCTGCCTTATGCGGCTCGCCACCCGTTGTTACTCCCTAGGAAAGGGAAGTTGGTCGAACTGTTGATACAGGATCGACACATTCGGAATGGGCATGTCGGATGCCACGCCATAATGGCGTTTCTCCAGCGCGAGTTCTGGATTCTATCGGGAAGACGCTAAGTGCGTAGCGTCGTATTTCGGTGCCTGCCTTGTTATCGGGCCAAGGCGGCTACGATGCAGCCCCAGATGGGCGATTTGCCCTCGGATAGGGTAAACAAAATCCGGCCCTTTGCGGGTGTCGGAACGGATTTCGCGGGACCATTCATGGTCAAGTCTTCACAGCTACGGAACGCCAGATTAGTGAAGGCATACCTGTGCGTCTTCCTGTGCTTGGCCACGAAGGCAGTCCACTTGTAGGTGGTCAGTGACCTCAGTACAGAGGCATTTATCGCATGTCTGGATCGGTTCGTCTCACGAAGGGGCCTCCCGACATTAATCCGTTCGGACAACGGCACAAATTTTGTCGGAGCCAGGTGATATCTGCAGGAGGTCACTCAATTCCTGAACGGTAACCAGGACGCCATCGGTACGGCTTGCTCCCGACGAGGGATTGAATGGGTTTTCAGTCCGCCGGGATGTCCTCATTGGGGAGGAATTTTTGAGGCTGCGGTTAAATCGGCTAAGTCACACCTGACGAGGATCATCGGTGAGACCTCTCTACGCTTTGAAGAGCTTGCGACGCTGTTCTGTAAAATTGAAATGACACTGAACTCGCGTCCGTTGTGCCCGCTCAGTTCGGATCCAAATGATTTGGAAGCGTTGACGCCGGGTCACTTCCTGATAGGTCAGCCCCTTAACGCCCTGCCAGAATACCCATTCGGTGATGTTAAGTTAAGTCGGTTAACTAGGTGGCAGATGTTGCAGCAGATGGCTCAAGATTTTTGGAAACGGTGGTCCCTTGAGTACTTGCACATCTTGCAGCAGCGCCTTATGTGGACTGACCGGACGAGCCCCCCCTCAAGTCGGTGATTTGGTGCTGATTAAGGATGCGAACCTGCCATCATTGAGATGGAGACGAGGACGGATCGTCAATTTGTACACGGGTCGAGATGGCACGCCTCGATCAGCAGAAGTCAAGGTGGGGGACTCGGTCCTCAAGAGAGCGGTCGCAACATCTTCTCGCCTTCCTATTGATTAGGGACAGGTTCGGGCCTGTCCGGGCGGGTGACTGTTTAATATTTATGCTTCGGAACGCACCTCGGTTTTTTGTTGCGCGGATCGACCGCGAGTGATCGGGACATCACTAGCTAGCTGTTACTTTTGCACGTGGAAAAATTGTCGGCGGCAGGCATCGGAGTTTGGCCGAATGTTATTTATAATAATCTCGTTAATAGTCGTCAAGAAATAAGTAGATTTCACGTCATCGTAGTGAGTGCTTCGTGCCGTGAAAATTTGAATTGATTCGGTGATCAATTCGTCGCGTTCGGATAGCGACCCTTGTAGTCGGCAGCATCACGACGGCACCAGCAGCGGGCTACGACGCGAGTAAGATTCGACTCCCAACACCTCCCACCTTTGTGTTCCTCATCCCGTACTCCTGCCTTGAATTGAACTTTCGAATGCCGGTCCACGGCGTCAAGGTCAGTACTACTTTGTGACATAACACTGTAAAACATCCCTTCACAGATCCCACCCCTTTCGGTTGAGGCGTGGATTTAACATTATTATTATTATTATTATTTGCCTAATCTTGCACAAATTCATATACCATTAAGATCTACCTTCTGCTACTCAAAGAGTCACCGAAGCGCGACTTTGAAAAACAAACGAATAAAAATGAAAACTCCAGAAAATGCCGGAATTCGACGATAAAATCTGCTGTTGACCGGCAAATTTCTTCCCGAAGAACCAACTTCCTGGCAAGACTTGGCGACAGGTGGATTCACAAGTCGCCGGATAGCAAACGTATGTAAGATCTAGACTAGATATAGTACAGAATTTCGGTACGAGGTCTCTAAGGCATTTGAAATAAGAACTGTGAAAAATGGAAAAGTTGCTGCAAAATACTATTTTCGCTGTAGAAGATTGCGAGCTTTGTAAGACGAGGGGGTATTTTAAGTGACTTCAAACAAATGAGGGGTTTCTCAATTCGGTTGTATTATTTTTTCATATTAGTTACATCGAAATTGGTATCTATTATTTATGAACCGATATGATTTTTTATTCTTTATTTATAAAAGTGTACCTTTAGGTTTGAACAGATTTCAATAAAGAACACGTGTTTATGTATTATATTAATATTAACATAAACATTCACATAAAGGCACATACATTGCTTCTGGCCCCACACTATGATACCCTGTGTCGTGGGAACCAGAAACAACGACGTCACAAACATGTAAAGACCCAAGACCTGTGGCTATTTTTTTCCTTTCCAGCCGGGATTCGAAAGCGCGACCTCTCGCTCGGGAAGCACAGCCTCGACCGTAATACCACAGAGAGGTCGTCAGCTTGGTCCCATTTTTCGAATATTAGAAATCGGACTAGTAGTTTTGTTTTTAAATAATAGAAACTGAAATTATGTTACCATTATATCATATATATATATATGGGACGACCAGAATGGCCGAGTCGGCAGTGACCCCGCCTACGAAGCCAAGGGTCCCGGGTTCGAGTCTCGGTGGGGCAAATATTTGTTTGATGAGAACGGATGTTTGTACCCTAGTCATGGTTGTTTAGCTATCTAAGTATAATATTTATTTTTATAAGTATGTCTATCGTTGTCTAGTACCCAAGATACAGGGAATCCTAGATTGGGGCTAGATCAATGTGTGTATTTATTATTATTATTATTCACAAAATTGCGTATTAGTGCATTCCTGTGTTTACGGTCATTGCCATGAGATGAATGCTGGCTACAAGTAGCGTATATTCGTTTATGTCGTGTAATATGGACTTGACTGTAAGAAGACGTCAGAAGGCAGATTTAGTAGCCTCGTTTTTCGTGTTCTTGTATAAATAGACGACATTCGAATCTCGACCGGGAAGAATGCATTGGCCTTGAAGTTGTTTTTCTTAAAGTTTTTAACTTGGTGAGTTATTATAGAAATTTATTTGTGCTTTTGCGAGTTATATGAGTAGGTACAATATGAGTAGGTACAATATGAGTAGGTACAATATGAGTAGGTACAATATGCATAGCGGATAACTGTGGTATAGAGCGAGGGGTGTGTTGTCGTGACTGTATGGTAGGAGACTTCAGTGTGCAGTCGACATAGAATGTATTCATCCCTCCCGCACCGCCGACAAAATCAATCAATACATCAATGATTTTCTGTTGTTCATCCCTATATGATCTTCTGATGTTCATCCATACAAGAACTTTGATTGCAATCATCTGTATGTCTAAACTCTGATTTTTTATTCCATAGAATTCTGACATTTCAGATATCATAAGGTTCTTTATGAGGAAAATTAATATTTTTGTTAATTTTGATAAGCACAAAATCGAAACCCGATACTTGATACAAACGTAAACAAGGTACTACCGTTGACGTGAGAGTTATATTTGTTCTGTGGCTATCGACTTTTAGCTGTCAGTGTTGCGCTCCATTGGACACTACTTTACTCTTAACACTTCACAGCCCCACAGCGAATAATTTAAAAGTGTGCACTCAAAAGACCTGATTTGTCAGATGAATGCAGAATTATTTAACATTTGGAACGTGATTCTACGCTACGAAGTATATGGCGAATAAATTATATTGGTAGATTTCAGCAAAGATATACCAATGCGCTCATGTGTTCTCGGTGTTTGCTGCTATTTTTTGTTATTATCTTGTTAAATTTGTTAAGTTTCTGTTATTATGTTAAGTTTTTTCTTGTTGACTTTTCGTGTTGTGATTGTTCGTTGATTTTTATAAACGTTATGGAGCCACAGCCTGGCTCTTCCCGGGAATTAAATGGATACATTCACTAACAAATAAAATGTATAGACTCAGATGTTCAGACTCGTATTGAAATTGAAAAATGTACCCGGCCAAAAAGGTAATCTCTGACATGTCAAAAAATGATAGCTGTCAGAATTCTACGGAATAAAAAATCAGAGTTTAGTAATTATTTAAGCCTTCCGCGCTTCCTCTTCAAAATCCTTTGGTCATTTCTCAAAATTCCTTCAAAACGTCGACAGCATCAGCTAACAGAGAATTAAACTGCAACAACCAAAACAAACCATTAAATACACATCATTGCTCACTCCTCACTCTTCAGATTCGCCACGGCTGTCATCCCCTAACCTTTTGACAGTTCAGAATGCACAGACTGCAGTCATTCTACACCATTGGACTTCCTTCTCTTTGACGCAAGTAATAAGAACGGTTGAAAGTCCAAGAGGTGTAACGAATGGCTACAACGGTGCAGGGCGGCACCCTTGTAGCTTGAGTGAACCACGAGTCATTAGGTGCAGTCATAGATTAGTGGCTGATAAATGGTGACTAGAAGAATGTAGTATTTAAAACTTACTACGAATCGAGAAAGTCCATTACGTATTCCGTTAGATATCCAGCACAGAACTAGTTTTATTACACAGGGTATAACAGAAAGCTTAGATTTAAGGAGTGATTAGTACGTGATTTATAATCAACTGTCACTAGCTAATTTTTCAATATTCACAGTTATGCCATTGAAGAGAAAGATGTTTACAACAATCTCTTTAATGTTTACAATGATCCCTTTGTGTCTTACTACTTACATGTTTCTTTTTCATTCGGCTATTCGGTCAAAGTAATATCCGCATAGTCAAACTGTTCCTAAATCACAACAATTCCTTGTCCAAGTCCCTGCCTACTTCCAAGTCACCAACTTGAGTGACAAGCAAGACGCCCAAAAAGTACTTACTAGGGATGTCATCCCGTAAATTTGTATATTCCTTATTGTAAATATCAAACGAATACACACAACATGTGCAAAGGCGAGCTTAACTCTAAAAAGGACATATAATAGTTGATAATGCACCAAAAGGATGAAACACCATGTCAAGGGCGCGATATTGAATCCTGAAAGTAACGAGAGACTCCAGATTTAATTTCCGAGCGAAGCGAGGGAATTAAGACTGTGCCCTGAGAGCAGTGAGGGATTCAAGCGTGTCCAACCCTAAATATATTTACAACCTGAAGAGTATACTCTACATTTCGCACTTCCTGCGAGAAAATATAAAAAGTAAGGCTACTAAAAAAAACATTTTATTAAAGTTAATAAATGTAAAAATGTTTACTTGTTACATTAATCTTGCAACAATCGCGGGTTTTTCATTTATTTAAATTGTGTTCTATTTAGCTCGCCGTGGCCAGCTCGATTTTCGAATAAGTTCGGCGCCTTGCTCCGCCTCCGCCCCGAGGAGCTGGGCTGTAAGCGGCGTACGAATTTCACGAAATAAGATTTTAAGGCCATAGCAATAACAACTATGAGAAGTGAAAATCATTTTAAACCCTGTGTGCCGGCACATACGCCCGCCATAGATATGCGGAAATATCTATTTCCACGTAATGTTAAGATAAGTTGACGACCGTCACAGATAAGGTATATTTATATTCATCACGTAGTTTTGTAGTAAGTTGTATATAAGCTTAGTATATCCTATAATAAAGTAGTCTAGTATAGTCTCGTATTTGCGCGCATCTCAAGCCTTTAACTTTACTCCCGAAGATGTCGTTCTCCTTATGTCGCCTCTGGCAAACCCTGGAATGATCTAGCTTGTGACATAATGAAATTCAGTACAACTTTATATGACCTCTAAGCCTAGAGCTAAAATTAATGACTTGCTTTGGGTAAGGTTTGGATGATATACATATAAAGTGTCATTTTCGAGCAGGTGGGGCGAAAATAAGTTTTTATGTTGGTTATAAGTTAGACCCAAAGATGGGATAATCTGAAAAACTTGGTTTACTATACTGCATTCCTTTGATTCGACTGACCCCGCCTAAGAATAATGTATAGGTAAATACCTAAACTGCAAGGCTGTTTGAATACAACCGATTTAATCAGAGCAACTTTATTTTTCATATCTTGACACCATCCCTGACATATCACAAATCCTCTAAGTCCTTTCCAAGTTACCACGGACTGAATGACGTGGCAAGACAGCGCCGGAATACTTGGAAGCCCGGAACGCAATAAAGAGGGGTGTCACCCCGCCATGCCTCATTAGTTGGCAAGGATATCATGCCTTGCCTTTTGGTGAAATATAGGGAAAGTTAAAACTGCGACTGTATATCCTATGATTATTAAACGAACAAAAAAGTATGCATGTGTTTTGATTTGATACCTCAAAGATAACGATTACATGGTTTGTCATGCAGGTGTTTTGATTTGATACCTCAAAGATAACGATTACATGGTTTGTCATGCAGGTGTTTTGATTTGATACCTCAAAAATAACGATTACATGGTTTGTCATGCAGGTGTTTTGATTTGATACCTCAAAGATAACGATTACATGGTTTGTCATGCAGGTGTTTTGCTATGAAGGGGTTTTGCTATACAGGTGATGGTAAGATACAATTTAGTGACACCGGTTTTTGACCACCGGTTTAGCCAATCGGTTAGTGACCCTGCCTATACGAAGCTGACAGTCTTGGGTTCGAATCCCGGTAAGGGTGTGTGATGAGCATGAATATTTGTTTCTTAGTCTTGGATGTTTTCTATGTATTTACATAAGTATTTATCTCTATTAGTGACGACCCGAATGGCCGAGTCGGCAGTGAACCTGCCTACGAAGCCAAGGGTCCCGGGTTCGAGTCCCGGTGGGGGCAACATTTGTTTGACGAGAACGGATGTTTGTACCCTAGTCATAGTTGTTTATCTAACTAAGTATAATATTTATCTATAACTTATATGTGTATCGTTGTCTAGTACCCAAGATACAGGGATTCCTAGTTTGGGGCTAGATCAATGTGTGTAAATAGTGTCCTAGGTATTATTATTATTATTATTATTATATATATCGTCGTCTAGTACCCATAACACAAGCCTTATTGAGCTTACTATGGGCCTAGTTCGATTTTTGTAAGATTTTCCTCTAAGATTTATATATAGTGACAGCAATGAAAATAAGCGATACCTCATTGGGTAGTTAGTATTATAATCTAGGTCATCAGTTCGAACAGTCGAAGCCCCACGTTAAAAGTAGTTAATTGTTCCTCCAACTTTACTGGAAAATTACTTTAAATTTCTGTTACAGCCTTTAGATGACTTAACATTTGAAGAATATAATAGGCACATTCTTTCTTACACGTCAAAGGATATTGCTGACATTTCCAAATTCGCATCGCGTACAAGACAAGAAATGAGGGTGCGTCCCTATTTACGTTCCGAGTCATTAGAAACACTATCCAGAAGACGGACCGATGCTTTTGCAAGATCCTTTATATTGCACTATAAGTGGGTATAGTGTAGGGTCAAAATAAATGTGGATGACATTTGGGGAGGGGAGCGAAATGGCGCATTCATACTGCATTCATGGAGATTTTACAAATACTTATTTACGAAATAAACGGAAAGTAAGAGGAAGGATAGTGGAGGCATGGAGATGGCAGATGGACCAAGATTAGTTAACGAGTAATGCCAAGGAGAGGGCAAAGAACAATCAGCAAATCACCTGCCAGGTGGTCGGCCTATAGCGAAGAATGGACACGGACAGAATAGGACAGACGTATAAAATGATTTGTTGATGAGATATTCGAAATATAGTCCGTAATCCTTCATAATTCTTAATTTTTTATTGAACACAGTTATATAAAAAGATACGTTAAGAGAAAACATATGTACAAACGCGAGCTTATCTCTAAAAAGAGATTTCTTCCAATAAACCAAGACATGACAGGATTTTTTTATCAAGAAAGGGTAGGCAGTGCACAATATCTAAACAATAATAAAATACATGTAAGTAAATAAATATCTATAAAATACGGTAAATAAAATACATACTCGTATATACCAAACTACTAAATAGGTATCAATACATACATAAACCTGTACATATAGTTTACATATAATAATAATATACACAGACAGGTCATAAGTTCTGTCACACAATAAAAACTTTTGAATTTAGAACGTTGGCCACAAAAAAGTTTATTGAATTCGAATTTCGAATTTTTTCATGAAAATAAAAATGTGTACATTTTAGAATTTTCCTCATTTTTAAATATGGAGTGGACACTTAAAGAAGACCGTGTCGCAGTTATTGCGTTGCATCGTTGCGGTTACGCGCCAATTCAGATTTTCGACTTACTGAAAATTTTTAATATAACCAAAAGATTCGTTTATCGTACCATAAAACGATACAATGAAGACTCTAGTGTAGATGACAGGTCAAGAAGTGGTCGCCCTCGCTCTGTTAGGACTCCAGCAGTGATAAAAGCTGTGAAGGCGCGAATTCAAAGAAATCCCATACGTAAGCAGAAACTGTTGGCCCTTCAGATGGGGTTAAGCAGGACCACGGTGAAAAGGGTGTTAAATGAAGACTTAGGGCTTAGGGCATATCGAAGAAAAACAATACATCGTTTGGACGCTCGTTTAATGGACCTGAGACTGAAGAGATGCCGCGCTTTGTTGAAGCGGTACGCGGGAAAAAAGCATCGGGAAATTCTTTTTCGGATGAAAAAATTTTCACCGTGGAAGAGAGCTACAACAAACAAAATGATAAGGTGTACGCACACAGCAGTGAAGAAGCGAGGAACCGTATTCCGCGTGTCCAACGAGGTCATTTTCCATCCTCGCTCATGGTTTTGTTGGGAGTCTCTTATTGGGGCTTAACTGAGGTACATTTTTGAAAGAAAGGCGTAAACCAAGAACCTTGTGGAACCTGTTTCTCATACCATGTTTAATAACAGGCACTGGGTATTCCAACAAGATTCTGCGCCAGCTCATAGAGCGCACACAAGACTGGCTGGCGGCGCGTGAAATCGACTTCATCCGGCACGAAGACTGGCCCTCCTCCAGTCCAGATTTGAGTCCGTTAGATTACAAGATATGGCAACACTTGGAGGAAAAGGCCTGCTCAAAGCCTCATCCTGATTTGGAGTCACTCAAGGCATCCTTGATTAAGGCAGCCGCCGATATTGACATGGACCTCGTTCGTGCTGCGATAGACGACTCGCCGCGCAGAATAAAGGCCTGTATTCAAAATCACGGGGGTCATTTTGAATAAACTTTATTACCATAAGAATCTATGTTTTATTAAGTTCATTTTGCTATATAAATGTTCACATAAATAATAAACATGTCTAAATTGTTTCATATTGCACATGTGTCAGAACTTATGACCTGACTATGTACATACTACAAATATCACAAAAGAGAGAGGAAATGGTCTTTTACCCATTCTCCTTTATCCTTTATCACTTCTATAATACATTATGGGTATAATACAATAATTTATACATAGTTTCAAAGGATTTAGATTTAGATGGTTCCTTGGATTCTCCCTACACTAATCAGAATGCATTTTCCAGAATCTCAGTTAGGGTTGCCAACATGCACTAATCTGTACCGACAGTTCCACCATGCGTTTTTTCCCTTTTTTCCACTCGCGGTAAACGGTACCCTCTATGCAAGTGCATCCCTCGGTAGGGTAGCGTAAAAGTGTAGGGTAGAATAGGGTGGGGAATAAGATTCGAGTTTAATATCCGCGTTGAGTGAACTTGAGTGGCAGCCCTGCGTTCTTTCAGTTGGCAAATAGTAGGTAAGGTCGGCGGGAACTGGCAACACTAGTAAGGGGTTCCGCAGGTATTTAAAAGGGTCAATTAGTGCCATTACTGTCCTTATATCAAATTCTTACAGAAAATTAAATTGCATTCTGACGACGCGAGAGCTCCCGGGTTCGATCCCCCGCTGGGGATAAAAAAAAAAGAAACAGGTCTTGGATGTTGTATTGAATAACTGGCTTCGCAACTGAGCCTCTGCCACCCCATATGGGAAAAGGTGTGACGCTCTGTTAAGTCGTTAAATACCTCGATGTAGGAGAAACGGCTTCGGCGTGGTGTTGTAGTTAACAGTTCAGTTCAGTTCACTAGAGACCGTCGAAAAATGGAAAAACAAAAGATTCCCAAAAATTCTTAATTCGGTTCAAATTAAGCCACTCCGCGGCATAAAAACGCTGCGTGTGAACACTCTTTCTGGTTGCGGGCGGTCCGACTCTGGAACGCACTTCCTTGCACTATAAGAGATAGTCCCACTCTTTTCTCTTTTAAGAAACATCTTAAAAGAGAAAAGAGTGGACCAACCTCTCTCTTTTGTAAAAGTTATTTTATTTATATTATTATATGTAAAGTATATATCAGTAATTATTTTGTATTTCCTATCTCTATTTTTTAGGTATTCAATTTATTCCTAGGCATTTTAGGTATAGTATTTATTGTGCACTGCCTACCCTTTTATGATACCAAATCCTGTAATGCCTTGGTTTGCTGGAAGAAATATCTTTTTAGAGCCTTTTTAGCCTTTGCACACTTTTTAAATATTTGTGTGCAATAAAGAATTATGAATTTTACACCCAATACGCAATAGTAGTTTATGTGACTCATTTACAGTTACATACACTAGTTTATCTACACACATATCATAAGCTCTCTTTGATGTGTTCAGGAACCGCATGTTTGACCGGCATTGTGGCTCTGCTGTTGTTTAGCTTGTTCTGTAGTACCAACATGCCGCAGGCGGGCGTCGGCGTTCGAAATTTGAATGTCAGTGCCAACTTCACCGACAAACTAGGGGCGCACGCAGGCGGGCGTCGGCGTTCGAAATTTGAATGTCATAATATGCAGAAAAATTACACATTATGGTCATAATGTGTAATTTTTCAGATAAGAAATGAGTTTTTACCAAGTAGTTTAACATTAAGCTGATCGTAACGTGCGGTTTTTGTACGCAGTAAAGAGGGTTTATGATACGTGTGTAGATAAAAGGCATAGTGTAGTTCTGAGTGAGCTGTCACCTGGCTCTCTCTTACCCCACCTTACCCTAAGCGAGGAATAGAGACCTCGGCGCCGCCTGTACCCGAATCTTCAATATCAAGTCTTACATTGTATATTTTACTAGAATCTCTTATAAAACCAACCAAACAGCATGTTACTTAACCTCTTGAATACCACCGGCGTTAGACAACGCCACTTTTCCGTTATAGGTTTTATTACCGCGGAATAAGTTTCAATATCGCGACCCGTCCCAACTGCCCTCGGTTTTTGAGCGGTTAAGGCAGAGTTAGAGTACAGTCTATTTAACCGACTTCAAAAAAGGACGTGGATCTCACATTTGTGGGGCTCTTTTTTTTTGATTATGCCTTTTTATGTAAGTCCAGCGATTTGTCCAAGATAGACTGATTCAGTTTTTTTAACGGATTACCTCATTCATTGCCCTCATTGGCACCAGCGGCCTTATGGCGTAACTCTCTGAAGTTCATAGCGTGTGTCTATGGTTCATCTCATGCTCATATAATTTCATCGATTGCGGGGTATCACCGAAGGCTTCTAGGCTTCATTCAATGAGCTTGGGTTTGGCCTCCATTATGATGCTACTTGCGTGATACCAATTGGACAAATGAAGCTGGTGCAAGGTGTCAAACCTAAAAGTCTATATGAAGTTCATAGCTCAGACGACTAACGCCATAAGGCTGCAGGTCAGGATCTGATGGTGGGATCCTAGAAAAAACGAGGTAACTCTTCAGCGATTTATGTGTACTTCAGTGGAACTGATTGCCACCGGAACTGCTCAATACTAGGTACCCAATCCACAGGTTGCGATAAGATTACTTGATTACGGTGACATTCATTCATCAAGGTGGTTCTACCAGGAGAGCTTCTCAACAATTTATCAATGTCAGTCAGGATCTGATGATTGGATCATGGGGAAATCGAGGGAACTCTTTAAATTATGTGCTCCGTGGTCTAATTCACGCTAGCTTCTCACACAGGAGATGCTGGTTCGATTCCTGATGACCATGTACCAATGAGATGATTCATTTCTATCGGTGACGGAAAACATCGTGAGGAAACCTTCAAGACTGCGGCGATGGGTTAGCCCCCTGTCACGCAAAATGGAGTATTGAATAAGTGGCTCAAAGTGGGCACATTTGTGCGTCTGCCACGCTATATGGGAAAAGGCGTGACACTATGTTATGACGCTCTATAATTTATAAAGAAACACCTATAGCGATTTGGTTATTTTTTATAGTAACTCGTGCATTTGCTCTCGGGAAGTAATACTTAGAGAAGTGGAGCTGATGATGAAGGGGTACTTGGGATACGCTTGCTTAAATGGTTGCTAATCAAATATAGGGTTTAATTTAATTCAAAAGTAACTTTTTGTTTAAATAATTTATATAAAATAAGTCTGGCTCAGGTACATGGCCAGTACCGGGAATCGAACCCGTATCACCTATGTGATAGGCTAGCGAATCTTCTTGTCAAATCTGTTTAACAGTGAAAGTTGTCCAGAACACCCCAAGTTGACTCCACTTTTCTATACAAATTGTAGACATTAATACACAATACCCACTGCGCGGCACTGCACTGCGCTTGTAGTCCGTGACGTCATAAATTTGCGTCCAACAGAGCTGCTCGGTGACGTCATCGCCAGAAGCGAGGGTGCGGGGCGGAGAGGACGTAATTTTGGAAACAGGCATCAATGATTTGACGCTGTGAACAAAATGTTTCTCACTGTACTACATGTTACGAAAACCGCAAAACAGCAGAATCATACGCCAACCCTAATCAGAATTTAATATAAGGGTACCGCACACTAAATCTCTGGGTGCCTCGTCTGCCATTACTTATTTATAAGGTACGGAACCCTGCGGCTTTGAACGCATTATCTGAAAACCTTTGAGACCTACGACAATGAGGTGGCTTTATTTGAGTGCCTTCAGGTATTTCTATATCGAGTACTGAAAAGCCTGGGTCTTTCAAAGGTTTGGTGGATTTATATTAATACTTCTTATAGATAATTTAGAGGCACCTACTTACAAAGTATAATTTAAAAAAAAACGGAAAAGTGCGAGTCGGACTTACAAATGAAGAGATCATCGTGCAAGAAAAATGCAAAACAATGGGTCTTTGTCAGAGAAACACATGCCAATCTATTCTACAGATCCTATTCACCGACCAAAGTCTTGCTGTGAGAGCAAAATATTATGGTTTTAGAACCAGCCCACAAAAACTTAGCCAAATCACTTTTTCAAGAGTCCAGGCGATCCATCCGTTAGGTGTTTGAATTTCTAAAAACAACACGCCGAACGAAACAACACACACTGCTTGACAAAAACAAAGTGGAGAGGAATTTTCCAATATGGTAAGGAGTTCACAAAATGTACTTAACGGCGGAATATAAGCTGCTTAACCGCAGCGACATCAACGTTACCGGAAGTTCAATAGGCAGGCATATTTAAAAGGTTTTTAGGCGATTTTGAATTTCGATACCAGCTTTGTTTGTTTGGAACTCTCTCTGTGAGAGAAGTGTTTTTAACTCCAGTTACTTGGAGTTTTGTTTTGCTTTGACACAGAGAACCGTTGCACAAAACTTTTTCACAGTAAAGCTCGAGCAAGAATTTAACTTGATTTGCGAAATTATACAGGGAAACATAAACATTTACATACAGGCATATTTCTTTTGACCCCACACGAGGATACCCTGTGACGAGGAAACCAGAAACAGCGACGTCACACACATATAAACATCCAAGGACTGTTTTTTTTTTATTTCCCCAGCCGGGGATCGAACCCTGGACCTCTTGTATGGTAGGCAGTGCCAGAGATCGTCAATAATATGCTTTCTATATCTCCTTTAAACGTATAGCTAGGGCGAGCTGTATTTCAGAGTGGTTTTATTGTTTACCGCTCGTAAAACCCCCAAGGAATTAGTTCATTGGCTCTATTTACTCCGTAGCTTGACCTTAATTACCCAGGTCGAAGTGCCAAGCTTTTATTTACGTCTATTTAACCTGGACACCTGGACACCTGGACACCTGGACACCTGGACACCTGGACACCTGGACACCTGGACCTGGTTAAGAAGCATCGCGATTTTGAACCCCATGCCATGGTAATAAAATTCAAAACATTTAACGTGAAAATGTCTTCTTTGGAAGACGTCAGGTTAATCACAGATGAATGCAGAAACTGCTGATCGATTAAAGTGCCTCATAAATGTCACAATGGCGTTGTCAGTTTCCGAGCGAAAGACAATGACATGATGAATTTGAGTGTCTGTCATACTTTAAGTTTGTCGATTGTGCATCTGGATCTACTTCGCGTTTTAAGCCAACGAAACCCCATAACTATGAATCCACTGTCCGTCTATCCGTCAGCGGGTTTTTGTTGAACCATAATAGGTAGAGCTGAAATTTCCTCAGAACGTGTATTTCTGTTGCTGCTACATCAATAAATAATGAACGAAATGCCTATTTTTTATTCATTAAGAGTGTCCCCATATAAAAAACATGTTTTATTTGCGTTTTTTCTTGTAACCCTTCGTATGCGTATTGCCTGATATGGACTACAATCGTACTGCGTAAGTGTTTCTCTACCTGATCGAGACCATACCACCAAGCGGCCATTTTCAACCGCTCTCATATGCAGATATGAATTTACCACTCACGCTGGCATCGACTTATCATTCGCTCATAAGTGGGTACAGCACTTTATTGGTCATTGGTGGAACATAGATTTACGTAATGTTGAAACATTGAAAGACTCTAATGATATTGGAAATGTTAAAAGGTGTACTTTGAAATACCCGATTGAATAGATAACTTCTAGTAAAACAACGAGCTTGTCAGTTTATGCCTTGTTGACTATTTACAAAACGGGTTATGTAGACACACTCTCACAATAACTTTGAATTAAAAAATATTCCCCGACACATTAATGAAATCTTTGGAAAAAATTTGGATCCCTTGTTTACTTGCTAAGCTTTAGATCCGCTGAACCGATTTTAATTAAACGTACCTAAGAACCATCGTAGTGAACTCTGAGTAGTGATGATAATTTCGAACTACTAAACGGATTTTATTAGACATATACATGACATAAAACCGGCTAAAAATCCGTCCACCAGGATGACCGCTAGGGTGCCACGAACAGACACACACACAGACAGACCAACCGACAGACGCTTCTAGCTTATAACACCCTTCTTTTGGAAGTTTGACGAGATATTATTTATATTCTATTATGTATACGTTGATCGACATACTTCCCCTACCCTTGCCCGTTGAGAGCACAACGATAGGCATTTGTTTGGGAAGAGTTGCCGAGTTTATTTTAGAAGAATCTAGATGCAGATATCTACTGAGAAAAAACTTCAATTACTAATATCGTAGCAAAATATTAAACGATGAAACGAAAATTATCAAATGAAAGTCAAAGTCCAAGGTTACTGGCCATTCTTTACCTCTTTGCTTAGAGATTGATAAGGTGTGCAGTAGCAGTACTATCGTCTCTCTATATGCCGTCGCATAATACAGCGAACGTTGCCAATTTATCAGCCGAGTGCCCTCAGTAGTACGCTTCATGTTTTCCTAATATCCAGCAGCTGTAGGAGCTGCATGGAAGCATCCTTAGAGCTGTACAGTAAGATTGGGGCAACAGGTATGTAGGAGAGTGTAGAGAGTGTAGGAGAGTGTAGAGAAGTATTATTTATTATTAATTACTAATCACTGAAACGAACGAACAACAACCTGATATGAGATGTCATATTTCTAGCTGCCAGTCAAAGTCGTTAGTCAGCAAGTAAATTTGAATTTGAATCAGTTCATTCTGTAATTGTATCTTGAGAATACTTGGAAAAAAAACTCTAATACGGTCCAAAGTATTTTATATGTAACTACATATATCATTATTTCAAAAGCTTCCAATGCCATCTATGTTATTCTTAGAGGGATGAAATGAACAAATGATTCTCTGATTTTTCAGCTATACCTTTTGCGTTTTTCAAATTTTCTTCTTCATAAGAACCTTCCTAAGGCTTCAACGAATGGTTTAAAAAATGTTCATCCAAACCCTGAAGACCTCTGTGGCGCTGCGGTTATGGCCTGGCCTACTTACCATGCGAGAGGTCCCGGGTCCGATCCCCGACTGGGGATTAAGAAAAAAAACCCCGCCTGTATCTGGTTCCCACGAGACAGAGTATCCTAGTGTGGGGTCAGAAGCAATGTATGTGGCTGTAAATAAATGTTAAAAATGATCCAGCCGTATGCGAGTTTCAGGCTTACTTACTATATACAGATGTAGATAGATAGAAGATGAAATAGGAAGCGCTCACATGCATCAACCTCCAATACCCAACTTAACCTCGTGATTGCGCCCCCATTCACCAACCGACATCATTTGCCAAAATGCATGACATTTGTTCAACAACGGATGCTGTAGATATGCACGAACGAAGCCAGCTAGTTTCGCTACTAAGGGTCCCATTTCACTGTTCCATGTGGGTGCACAAGGCGACAAGGCTAACTTACTTGTTAGTATCTGATTCCATACATGCCCGTAAGAGTTCTATGGATGCTATTCATTTATTGTATTCTCGTGTAGCCACAGCAGCTCAGGAAAGGGTTCCACAGCCATATTCAGTACAATATTCAGGTGGAAAACTGAAGAATGTCTGCAAACTGAACTGTCCCTAAAAATCCCTTAGTTGACTCTTGTTGTTCCTTAGGACGGAAAGATAGAAAGCGAGTTAGCTCTAATATCGGGTCTTACATTATTTACATTATCAGTTTCTATTTTTGGCCCTTAGTGAAAAAGGCCCTTAACTGTTATCTCAGTCAGCTCTCGACTGACGAATGTTCGCAATATGTCGGCTTGTAATAGTGTATGATTGCTCGCGATATATTTTGTGGCATGTTCGTTCGTTGTAGTTGTAGAGTCGAAATTTCCGAGTCGTTGCTGTTCATTTGTCTTGGATAGGTGTGTTACTGTTTATTGGGTTTTTACATACAATAGTTGATGTAACTATGTATGAGATTTATAAAAGTTAAGGTAGATAGTTCAAGAATACATTTTTATAGTGCAGCCTTGAACCGTGTCATAAATTGCTGATCACTATCATCACCTAATGATTTAATACTACTTTCATGTATGTAGCTCCAACCTCTGGTCATGTGGCAACAGCATTCAGCGAGATTCAGGTTCGCTTGATAATATCGTCGGACCATCCTTCCGCCAATCTGTGACAGCTTTGGTCCACCTTCCAACCTCCATGCATATTATGTAAGCGAATTTCTACAGACTTGTAATGCTCGTATCTACTTATTTCACCAAACTGATTGCTTTTCCCAATTGAAATGCAATTTAACCCGAATCCAGATAGATACATTTATGTATGTTTGCGATAACCAGAAACAATCCAGTGACAGTAACCGAAAGCAAAAGAGACCAAACAGAGCCCAGAAAACGAATCAACCCTTCACAGGCAGGCCCTAATTGCTTTCCTTGTGCTTTCCCTCGAAACAAACGTCCTTTTTCATGTTGGATACTTAATGATGATTTCCCGGGTCATTCTTTGAACTGAGATACCTTTAAATTAACGTGCGTAACCACGCTTATAACCATAGTGCAGACTATCATTGAGTTATTGTTTGGGTAAGTTGGTGGTTGTCACATTGAGTTGATGATGTTGATAATGACTATGATGAATTGATCAATGATAACATAAGGTAAGAGTTAAGACATGCAACCGGTCTTTAAAATACAGAAATTTATGTAAGTCATGATGTTTTTTAACGATTAATGGCATTATATTTTTTAATGATAATCATTTAAACATATTTTTAGTTCAATATTGATTTGCTGCCGGGCGTAATTGAAAAAATGATTTTCTTTGCTAAAATCTAAATGATAATAAGGGCAGATTATTTCGCATTTAAAAGTGACCCTCTCACAAAAGGTTATCTAATGTCTTTTGTCTTATTCTTATATCTTATTATTCTTACATCTAATCAGACGGCGAAGAGCCCTTCTATCTTAAGAGGCTGATTTTAATTAAAATGCTCGTTTAATCTCAAGCTTTTCTTCGTTATGATATTTTTTGTTCCGTTGATATTTATGTAAATGATATAGGACCTAGATATTTGGTGGTTTCAGAAGCCAACTATATTTATACATACATAGTTGCATATATGTAGGTGTAGGTAATTATACAATCTGACATCAGAACTTATAACGTCCTTTCAAGTTTAATCTACCGAGTTGAGTGGCGTATAGGGTTACATTCAACAGTAGTTTGCCTCAAAGCTAATAATAGGTTTTACAGAATCTTTATTTCTCTCTTCCTACCTTCGCCTTCACATTCCTTTCGAAGTGGGAATTCTAAACCCGGTGCAAACACCGCAATGACTTCCTTCAGAATTATTTTTCAATTCGGGATTTTCGAGGGATTTCATTAAATTTACCGACCGCTCGTCGAAGGTCTTTTAAAAGGGTTGGCCTCGGGCCGGGAATCCTGAAGGCATCCGAATTGTGCTAGGGATGCGAGTTATTCTGTGAACGCACAAAAGGCTTTTGAAGAAAGTCGTCTCTATTATAATAGTGATAGAGGTTGGTATGTTGTACACGTATTTGGTGGCAGTTTTCTCTTTGTTATGGACAACGAAATGTCATACCTTAAATAAGAAATAAGCTGCGATGGAAAGAAGGATGTGCGCAAATTACATTTCATTTAACGATTAAGCCAGTAATTTTGTAAAACCCTTTATGAATTATTCACAGTTACCTACCTACATTTAAACTTCTGTTCACTTAGAACAAGCCACATTTGCTCTTACCAGCTCTTGTTTCGTCAAAGAACTTCGACACTCATTCAAAGAAAGCTGCGTTCAGCCGCGGCGCTATGTAAGTGCTACAAGTTTACAAGTCCATTTGTACAGTCAGCATCAGATATTTGTGAGCAGACAATATACTCAAATAGATCCACACATCATTAACAACCCGAAATATCACATAGCGGAAGTGTCCAAATTATGTCAACATCCTCTGTGTTAACATGGATGTTGTCTTGGCTTTACTTAACTTCAGTAGTGCCTTCAACTGCGTAGATTTCGACATTCTCTCTGAGGTTTGTAGATCCCTGAACGTCTTCTCCTCCTCTGCCAGCTGGTTCAACTCTTATTTGAGCGATCGGCAACAGTGTATCAGGTCAGAGAAGATATCCACTGAATGGTGTGACCTCTTCACAGGTTTCCCTCAAGGAGGTATACTTTCTCCTGTTCTATTCTCGATTTTCATTAACTCCATCTCGGACGTCCTTTCCTCCTCATATCATCTTTATGCTGATGATCTCCATATTTATAGCTACTTTTCTCATAACGATGTAAACTCTGCTGTGGAGGCACGGAACGCAGATCTTGAGAGTGTAAAAAGCTGGGCTTCATCCTTCGGACTCTCAGTTAACCTGAGTAAGTCCAAAGTCATGATTACAGGTATCAAATATTATTTTAAGCTGTTGCAGCAACAGCCTAATCCAGCTGTCACTTTCAATGGTACCACAACTGTAAATTGCGTACAAATACTAAACTATAGTCACTATCGTGTATAGTTTGAAAAACTCATAATTGACGTACTGCTCTCTGTATTGCGAATACGATCTTGTAAAGCCTGATGCCTAGCATGGAAAGCTCTATAGCCCTTTGTGCGACCTTAATGTTGTGAATATTTGCCTTTGTTAGCGACCATGTTTCAGGACACATTGGTTGTAAACCCTGGTTTTTAGGAGTCACGATAGCAGGTTACATTTTCTTATTATTATTAACCGTGTTGCTCCATAAGATAACATAACATAACAACAACACAGACAGACAAATCGACGGCCGTCGCGCTGGTGTCATAGCAACGGCTTGTCAATTTGCAGCTTCACGGTAGAGTGACCTCCCTACGGATGTCCTAGGGGCAACGAGACGCGTATGGCTAATGTATAGAAGCTGCAGTGTCGCTACAGGGTGGTTCTTTTACGAAAATGATATGAAAATTGCCAAGCTACTGCAAGACAATATAGATTTTTACGTTCTGTATTACATTTACATACAGGCACACACTTGCTTCAGGTCCCACACTAGGATACCCTATGTCGTGAGAACAAAGAAACAGCGACCTCACATACATTCAGTACAGTACCGATTAATAACCAACTTAAAATTGATTGCTCTTAATGTGTTGTAAAAAGTGATGGGATTATTCCCGGAAATAAACCAATGTTAGGAGAAAAGGCAGATTAGATCCGACAAAAAAACTAAAATGGGTTTTTTCGCAAATCAAATTGTTTTTTAGTGTTTCAAGTCTTTCACGCACCATGAAAATCAAAACTCAAATCATTTATTGCAATTAAGCAAGATAATTCACTTTTACATGTCAAACACGTGGAAAAAAATAAAAATAACCAATAAAACTATTTAGTAACTAGTTATGGTTTGAGTTTGAAAAAAGGAAATTTCCCTCAAGTGGTGATTCATGGCTGAATCTCGCACAGGAAATGGAAACTCCATTTACTCTACTAGTACTTCGGAAATATGCCCATTAGTGTGGTTAGCGGACACAAAAACAAACAAAAAATGTTCGCAGGAAAAATGGGAGTTCAGCTGCTACAAGTCTATTTTTTATACTTCCGTGCACAACAAATATGGTATATATGGGCAGAAGACACTTATACAAAACAAAAATGTCACATTATTTAATGCCCTAATAAACTAAAGTGTCTCGTTCGTTAAAATGACACACGAAAGTACATACTGGAACTATTTGCAAACCACACACACACACCCACAGCTCCGTCCAGCTCTCTGCACGTTAAAAGGTACGGCACTCTAGAGTGTAAAAGGTGAGGTGGTCTAGCAAGGCCATGGCGTACTCACTTGGGTAGGTGATGCATTGATCAATGGTCGGGTGGTGGTCAAGCGCTTAAAAATCCAGCAGTTCTTCCTAATAGCATAGCTTCCTCTCTGGTGCGTTAAGGAGATTTCATAGCTAGCCAAATTTCGATGAAATGGTCTGCAACTCCTCTCGACCTCACCATCAAAGGTCACCACCTCATCAGCTGGCTGCTCCTTGTTCCACTGCTCCACCTGCCACACTAGGTCGTTCCCAACCACCATCGGGGTAACACCACGTACAAACACCTCGTACAACAGCTCAACGAGGGTTCGTTTTTTTAAAATCAATAGGCCGCTGCGCCGTGTCAAATATTTATTTACGCATCAAATTGTGATCGGTACCCGCCATTACAAAATGATACAACAACGTGTGGGGAAAATATCCACGGCATGGTAACCCTCACGCTTGACAGCGTTGGACAACTATCGTCGATATTAACCGGTAGGCTACGTGTTGGACAAAATACACTCGTGACATAGACAACACACAAGAATCGTTGGAAACTAGTGAGCTGCAGGTGGAAACGTTGCGATATTACTCTAGACAATAATGCTTGAATTTAGTGACAAAAATAACTAAAAGAAAACGAACAGTTTTCAGGGGCTACATTGCACTTATGAAATATTATTTGTCTCATTGAAGTATTAATTTAACTTCTTCTCTATAAAATCTGCTTTCGGCATGTAGTACACCTAGAATTTAATGAATGACGTGCTCTAAAAGATTTGTAATTATCCAACAGAAAAAAGTTTATTTTTTAGCAAAAACTACTACAAATCAAGAAAAATCCTGAATTAACGCTTAGCTTTACATATCCCTTCAAACGCCTTCAAACCCAGAGGATTTTTCGTTAAGTTGTATCATAAATATACCCTCCGAGTTAGGGTATAGAGATGACAATAAAGTTTTTCGTTGTGCATTGTGCAATCATGCTAGGGGCACGTTGAACCACCAATTTGGACAATCTATCATTTTGAGGCAGTTGGGGTGGAAACTGAAAACAATAATGTACGAGGGTGGTCCCAGAAGTAAGCGGCCTTACAAAGATAACACAAAATAATTCAAACAAAACTTAGGTATTTATTTTTCAATATAGTCTCCTTTTAACGCAATACACTTCCCAGCGATGTTCAATAGCTTCGATATCCTTTTTATAGTGATCTGTGTCAAGCTCCTCAAAATAGCCATCAACAGCAGACTCAACCTCTTCATTATTGGTAAATCTTTTCCCGCCGAGTCACTTTTTCAAGTTTGGGAACAGAAAATAATCCGAGGGAGCTAGATGTTGCGAATAAGGTGAATGGGGAAGTAAATCAAACTTCAACTCATTGATGTTTGCCATTGTAATAGTGGATTTGTGAACCGGTGCATTATCCTGATGAAGCAACACTTTCTTTTTCACATAATGTAGTTTTTCTTAAGTTTTTTTGCAATAGTTTTACGTAGTACCCACCGTTAATGGTTTCGATTCCAGTTTTTTTCTTCAATATTTCTGGTGTAGTCACTTCATTTGGTCGACCGCTGCGATGTTCGTCTTGGCAGCTCAATCGACTTCTTTGGAACTCAGCGACCCAATATTTTATTACTGTGAATGATGGAGCAGAGTCTCCCAGAGTAGAATCCAGCTCAACATTAATATGGTTTGGACTTCAACCTTTCTAATGAAAGTATCGTACGACATATCGATCACCAATTTTGTCCGGGTTTGCAAAATCCCTCAGTTCAATCTCGATTAATGGCTTTGAAATAAAAACAAAAGAGCGTAGATTATTATTTTTCAAATTTACCCTCCAAAAGATTCGAATTCGAATTCTAATAACAAAAAAAAATCTGCCAGTATTGCTATCTATATGCCAGGTCGGCTACTTTTAGGACCGCCTACGTATGTAGCTTTTAAAATAAAAGTCTTATTCTATTAATCTTTCTACAACATATACATGGCGTTCAGCTATAAATCTGCAGCAATAAAACAAGTTTTTTTAACTGTGACCAGAATGAGAAATAGCATAAATCTCAGGAATATACACATTGTGTATCTTTGTCATTCCCAAAAAACGAATCGATTGACATCTCATTTATCAAAATCGGCCCAGTAGTATGGCCGCCTTGGTAGAACACAGATAAATACATTCATTACATTCCTTTTACCTTTGCAGTTGTCGGGTAAAATCCGTAAAAAATTGTTAGGCTCATCGCCCCATCACAGAATAATCTATTTGATGACATGTCGAATAAAACATGCTTTCATACGCTTTGTTACTTCATGAATAAAAACTACATGCGCCGCACTACAGCTATTTTCATTACAAGGCAAAAGGCTGCTCTACAAAATCCAGGACAATGCAAAAAATGCATAAAAAAATTACAGCCCGTCCCGCAATTTCATTCTCTCTGCAGTTATAAAAATCTGGGTCAGGTGAGGCAAGGGGTGACCACGTCCGTGGAGAATACAGGACAATAACAATTGTCAGGAATCATCCACGCATACACAGCGTTATGCTTTTCCCACATGGGGTGGCAGATATACATTTTGCATTTTGTAACAGGGGCAAGCCCACGACGCAGTTATGGAGATATGACGGGTTCCTCACGAATACGGGACTTGTCAAAACTATTCTACGACTGCCTGACTGTACAAGAAATTAGTGTAGCATTTATTTCAATAACCTAGTATTTTCACAACGGCTTCCTTGGCTTGGTATGTTTCCAGTTTTCCACGGTAGAATCGTTATTGCCGGTAGGGTATCGTTAAAAAGTACTTATCCTTTTTTCCTTCCTGCAACGATCCGATAGCCTCCTGCCATGGAATGGAGTATTGCCCTTCTGACTAGACTTTGATGGAATGGAACTTTCAACACATTGCATTTAGCATTGCAAAATCTTTGCTGAGATGTTTCTTAGCACAGGTTTTTCTCACTCAAGAAACTCCTTCGAACATCTCAATTTATTTTATTAAAAGCTCTAAGTATAGCAAGGATAGCAGGAATACAATATGAACACGGACGACCTCTGGGGCGCTGCAGTAGTGGCTCGTGCGTGCGTACCCCCCGGCTGAAGTAAAGAAAAAAAACCCTAAGGTCTTGGATGTTTATATGTGTGATGTCGCTGTGTCTGGTTCGCACAATACAGGGTATCCTAGTGTGGGGCCAGAAGCAATGTATGAGCTTGTATATTAAATGTTTATGTATAAAAGACGCTTAGTTGAATATAGTATACGTGAGGAAACCTCTACAATAACTTCCCTGGCAGGCTGTCGATGTTGATATTTTTTTTCTGTTTGGTGACCAAACCATGGTCATCACAACGGAGTGTTCGATGCTAGGCTGTTACAGCGCCGTGGCTAGTATTCAGTTATCTAGGCTAGCTGCGGCGTGTCATGTCAGCGTTTTATGCCATGCCATGAGCGTATGAGTCCAAGCAAGTAATTTATTAAATTACTGGCTGAGCGTGTGCATAAAGTTGTGCCTTGGCAACCCCTTTAAGGAAAAGGCGTGACGCTAAATCAGTATTTTTCAGTTTTGTCCCGTGGCGATAAAACCATGGTCACAAAGGAATGTAGGCATGTTGCTACAGCACTGTGGCTAGTAGTCAGTTATCTAGGCTAGCTGTGGCGTAGGAGGTCAGCTTTATGCTGTGGCATGGCTGTGCCTGTTTACAAGAACACTTGAATTCTTACATTTGCATAATTCTAGACGTTCTTTCTATACGTTCTTGAAACTACAGCCAGTAGAAGTAAACACTACTTCGGAAGCTAATCGTTTGAAACTAAATAAAAGTTCTTCAACGCTTGTGTAAAAAAACTTGTGCTATTATAATATTTTTACTGGCTTAAAACAAATTTCATATAAAACTTTTGCATCGACCCCGACTTTCATTGTCGATCTCTGAAAAATGTTTTGATTTTGTAACCTACGCTACTTTTTAGGATTCCGTACCCGAAAGTTGCCAAACGGGTCCCTTGATATCAGCCTCTGCCAGTCTTTAAGTTCGCGGGATGTTCTCGTCAACGATAATAGATACTTAGAGGCTTCAATTTTCACAGAATGTGTATTTCTATTGCCGCAATAGCAAAAAATAACAAACTACCCACCGTTTAAAAAATTAAAAGTGTACTCTGTGTCCTGGGATCTTTTTGTCATCTTGCATCTCTTGCTACCCTTGTTATGAATATATCCCTTAGTATCTGTAAGTTATTCATACAATATCAGTATTGGTGTTTCTATAGACACACCAGCGTTTATTGGCGCTTTTCTACCTAACTTAAATAATAATAGTAATACAATATCCATAAATTGATTGAACGTTTTTGATTTCGTGTAACAAAGAACACTGAAATTTGAAGTTGAATATAGAGTTTCATGGCTTTCCCAAATGAGATTGCAGAGACTCTAACCTAACTTAGTTAGTTAGATGATTCAGATATTTCTTCATGAATATCTATCTACTTGACTTGACTTGTAGTAGTTACTATTTAGATAGATTATCATTGTTGACTCTTTACAAAACAATGAATGTATGAATGAGTGAAATCAGTTTGTGACTTGAATTTTATAATAAAAAAGATTATTACGTTGTTTCTGGACTGCCCCAATTTAGATTACAAAGTATGTAAGACTCTGCGGAAAATGAGCCAAGTTTCTTGGCAGATGAATCTTTTAAAACCGAATAATAAGATCCGGAAAAAAGTCTGCACTTAAAACTTTATCGAGAATCATCCATTAAACTTTTATCCATTAATTATGCAAAAGTATAAAAAATATCTTATCATCAGCAAGTTAATAAATAATAAGTTTCCCGACCATTAACGTAATAGTACTGAGAGCTTTTCTATGTTTGGATGAACAAGTAACATGAATTTTTCTTCTCCCTCCCTTGTCTATTTAGTCTTAAGATATTCAGTCAAATGGAAATGATGTATGAGTTTAAGAACTGATTGCAGCGATGAGCCAACCCTCTGTCACGTAAAATGGAGTACTAGCTAAGCGTGGTCGCAACTCTGCCTCTGCCATCCCACATGGGAATAGACGTGATGCAATGTTTTATTTTTTGAGATTCCATAAAATTGAAGAGTTTAGTGGAATAACTAAAAATCCCTAGGTTTTGGATGTTTTCAAAGTTGTAACATCGCGACATGTTTGCTACTATTTCCGACACACAATGGCCATTCAAGGGCAATGAGGTAGATGCGTTTGTATATTCGTTGGCATGGCAATTAATAGCAGGAATTAAGGTAATTGCTAATCATATAAATCAGTCACTAACCAACGAGAGCCGGATTACAAAATAGTCAGATAACGGATACCTAACCGTTATTTTGTAGCGGAATAGGGCCCCAGGTAATTATCCTAGTGTGGGGCCAGAAGCCAATCAAGTATGTGAATTTAAATGTTCATGCCCTTAGAACCACCAATTTATTTATACACTTACAGCTACGTAGACCGTGAACGAGTCGAATTTGTAAACAAATTTTGTTTAATACAGTTACAGCTAACTGCCGTCTCTTAATTAATCCAATTTATGGCGTACCTTTGTATAAAGCCCTAAGAGTTAATTTTCAATAACTCGGAAGTGTTCACTTTGCTAAATCGATTATTCGATTAAAATTAGATTTTCATTAGAATTACGAAATAAACGCGTAATAATCTGTTACTGTTGTCCTATTTTGACTTGGGAAACGACCCATTTCAATCTGTATTTTGCGACCAAGAAAAATCAAAAACGGATGAATTCTTAAGGGTATTTGAGAAAACATCCTCCGGCATTTCCGCATTTTAGTTGATGAAAAGTTTCTGTTATCCCGTATAAAAATATCACGGAATCGCGTTGTTTTAGGAGATTCTGCATTCAAATCGAGTTTACAATTAATTATCACCTAGAAAATAATTCTTGAAATGGTACTAAAAACGTAACTATCTTAAAAAACAGCAGTGGGTGTCGTCAATATTTAACACCTTTCCTGCCCACTATGCAAGGATCTATTTAAGCGTCTACAAAGATGAAATGAAATTAACTATTATAATATAATAATATATAATAATATAATATAATATAAAATATAATTAACTATTCAAACATTTACCGAGCGAAATTCCTGTACGTAGTACAAATTCGTGACATCAGCGGTCAACGATGTGAGCACAATCGCCAACGAGACGTCGAAGTGAGAGCACGTCGCTTTTCGCCAGCACAAATAGTTCGTGAATTTAGTGTATCTGTTACCGTTAATGTGCATAAAAAAGTTAGAGTATAGATTTACTAGGTAATCCGCAAATCCGCTGGCTAAGTCCGGTAAAGTAGAAAAAATGTTTCAGTTCTTACATTAACTACGTAAATCTGCAGAATAATGATAAAGCATAATGATAATGATAAAGCAAGATAGGGTAAAGAATAAAACTTCTGAATAAATTGTTGGTGTTAATTGTACATAATTTGAAAGAGAAACAATGGAATAAAAATGATCAACAAAAATTAAACTATTGAGTCACTGAACTGAAAGTAATTGACTAAACGAAATTCAAAAAACTTAAAATCAGCCTGACGTTAAGAGCCCCCGTGACAAGTTGCATTCGCTAACTTATTACTCGCGACAACGCTAAGAAAACGTGTGTGATTTGACACTTGCCTCGTAAAGTCAAGTGATTCGTTGTGCGGAAAACTTCAAATCGCATAGCCTATCATTGCGTCGAAGTAGCCAGTGATAAGTTAGCGAATGCAACTTGACTAGGGAGGCAGGCTAGCTATGTAAAGTTATAAAATTAGATTAGTATCAATATAAGAATAAAACATAAAATTACTTATTAGGCAATCTAAGAATTGGTAATAATACACGACATCCTACAGGCGAAAACAATAACCAAACGAATAAAAATCACGGAATATGCTACTATACACGTTTCTTAAGACGCCCCCAAAATTACATAATTCACGCCACCCTGAACTACTAAACTATTAAGAAGAAATTCGGTGGACCCATGTACACCTGGAAAGACTCCCTCAAAGAATGCTAGCTACTGGATGGAAATAGCATATAATAGGGATGAAGCTAGGGTCGCCTCAAATCAAACATACCAGGTCCTGGAAACAGACACCTAAACTGAAAGCACATCGGACAACCCAGCAGAACAGAACCCAGAAAATCAACCGACAACACATGGAACAGAAGATCAGGAAACATTCAAAAAATACAAAATCATTTATTTCACCCAAAGTACATAAAAAGATAATAATAATACCTTGGACATCATTTACACACATTGATCTAGCCCCAAACTAGGATTCCGTGTATCTTGGGTACTAGACAACAATACACATACTTATATAGATAAATATTATACTTAGAGAGATAAACAACCATGACTAGGGTACAAACATCCGTTTTCATCAAACAACTATTTGCCCCCACCGGGACTCGAACCCGGGACCCTTGGCTTCGTAGGCAGGGTTACTGCCGACTCGGCCATTCGGGTCGTCATACATTAAACACATTGTAAAATACTGTCAGATTTGAAGAGATGTCTTTTTAGGCAGGGGAATTAAGATATGATCAACTTGTAGTTCCCGCACTAGGCACAACCTGTAACGCAGGAAACTCTTCTGTTTGAATTTTTTGGTAGAGCATGACGATACCAGATTAAAAAATTCGGTTTAATATGAAATAAAATAAAGTAAAATATACTACCATAACTTTTAGTATGGACCTCTGAGCTCATTCAATGGTAGTCATGTTAGTTTTGTAAGACCCTTCCCAGATGGAGATGCAGTAGCCCAGTACCGACTGGCACAAGGACAGGTATACCAGTCGCAAAATCTCTGCACTATCTCCATTCCGCAAGAGCTTCATAATCATTATGAGTCTCCTAGTTCTGCCCGATAACGATGCTATGTTTGGCGAAGGAGAGTTTTTCGTCTACAACTATTCCTAGGTATTTTATGGATTCCGTTCTTTCAATATGTGCAGGTGTTTATTAAGTCGCTTACATGAGTGTTTCTTGATTTAGGAAGACATTTCTGGGTTTGGTGCAAATGCCTTTGTTTATTGGAAGCACGGGAATTTCATTTTAGCGACATTAATAGTGAGTAGGTTATTGGGAAGCCATTCTGCAGTTTGAGCCATTCCGTTTTCCACGTGGTCAAAGGTGGAATTCCAGGTCTTGCCATGGAAAGTCATTACTGTGTAATCTGCATAGCAGATAACATTTTTAATAGCAGAGGGCAGCAGTTCTCCCACGACGTTTGTGTAGACCACGGACAAACTAGGGCCCAAAATGCTTCCCTGTGGCATGCCGTATCCTATATGCACAGGGTCGCTCAAAAGGTCACCGATTCTTGTCTGTTGTCTTGTTACTCAGGTAACTACGAAACCATTATTTTCAAGTTTAATTTATTCCATAGTTTTCAAACTTCTGTAGCTGTATTGGCACGAATACTGTGTCGAACGCCTTCGCTAAAAGGAGGAAGGCACTCATGCCGCAGTGGCCTTTGTCAAGGTATGATGAGATGTAATCGACAACTATTTTTGCAGCGTCTTCAGTTGACCTTCTTTCGCGGAATGCAAATTGGGCGAGCGATAGGACACCAAATTTTTCCAGGTAGCATTAGACGGTGGTTTACGATCTTTTCTAGGGTCTTAGAGAAGACAGTGAGCAAAGATGTCAATCAGCTCATAGTTAGAGGCTTTCCTTATCTCATATGCTTTGTAAATCGGTGTAACTCCAGCCACTTTCCACGGGTCCAGGGAAAACGCCATTTCGAAGAATAAGATAAAATATGTTTTTGATTTTTTTTATGCGTTTATAAGTAAGTTGCTTATACCTTGAAGCCGGGGGTGATATGTTCAAGAATTTCAACCTTGTCTGTGGGTTGCATGAGAAACGAGTGAGGAAAAGGGGCAGCCCTAGCCAGTTGAGCCAGTTGAGTTTCTGACCTATATGCGGCTTTGAGTATTTCTTCTGCAAGTGTAGAGCCGACGATGGTAAAGTAACTGTTACATTTTTTTATTTACTCCTGAGACGTGTTACAAGTTGATAGTAGTTTGGCTGTGGACTGAGTTTTCGGTGAGATCTCACAGATGTTCTTTATTACCTTCTACAGGGACTTTGCATTATTTTTGTTCTCTTCATCTTCGCTTGTGCTCGTAGGGGACTTTAACTCGATGTAGGAGGTCATTGCAGAAATTACGGTATCGTTTGTAAACTATTTCTGCATTCAGGTCTTTAGGATGTTGTTTACACTTTAAATGCAGCTGATCTCTGTTTCGAATACATCTGGCCAATCCTGGTGTAATCCATGGCTAAATAGACATGAAGAAACATTTTTTCTGCCCTCCTCCACTGTCCAAACTTCCTGTATTCGCTAAAGGTTGCATTAATCGGTTGATTCTAATCACACTCCTCCCCTCTCACTCGAGCAGGTCACTCCCTCCCCCCTCCCCTTAAAAGCATGACCTCTGGTATGCTGGCCATTCGTTCGTTCGTTCAATGGTTCTTTAATATCAATAATATCATTAATAATCACCAGCACACAACTAACTTTGTTTGAAGTAAAAACACAAGTATAAACTTAAATTTAAGAATCACTTCACATCGGTAAACTAACAGTCACGATGGGACATGCCGGAAGAAGAAAAAAGGGTCTATTGTCCTACGGAGAATCGAGGACAGGTCTGTTCGTCCCCCATTCTACTTATCAGTCGGAAAAAATAAATAATATTAATATCAATAAAACCAAATTCTTCAAAAAAAAACTTCAGACTATACCAAGCACAATCTTTACCATGAAACATTAAATATAATAATATAATCAAGTAGATAACATAGAGACGACACAATTTTTGGGAATTACTTCAGACCAACATCTAAATTGAAAAAGCCATATCCGTTTGTAATAGGGTAAACCGTTTTACCTTTGCCTTACGACGAATACGAATACTATCAGATTAAGAGCATCTATCATAGCGTACCATGGGTATATATCGTCAGTCTTGGCATACGGCTTTATTCTGAAGGAAACCCTGTCGATGAAGACAAGGTCTTTATTGTGCCCAAGAAATGCATCAGGGCGACATGCGGAGTAGGGTCTATGCATGCTTTAAACCTTTATTTAAGAAATTAGGAATACTCAGATTACTTTTTGCCTCTACATTAGAGAAATTTATACATTTATAGTGCAACACAGGCACTACTTTCCAAAAATGCCGATATTTGAGTGAGACCCACTGTAAAGATGTATCTACCTTATAGCAGCCTGGATTTATGCAACAAAAACATGTACTGCATGGCCATTAAAATATTTAATAAGTTACCTGACGATGTGAAACAACATAAAATATGTGTTGTATTTAAGGCAATAAAACTTGCTAAAAATTTAAATCATATGGCATATAGTATGTATATAATTCATATTTGTCACATAGTGAATGTTAAATTGAATAAAAATAAAAGAATTCCTCCTGTGTAGTAGCCCCTATATAACTTTTAATTTGTAAATATTTGTACACAGTACTATAGGGTAAAATACACTGCACTAATTTAAAGTATTCTACATAACACCACCCATACTGAATAAGTGTATATATGAAAATAAACGATTTGAATTGAATTGAATTGAGTATTCTCAGGCCATAACGACGCTCGGAAGTCTCGTACAAAATAGCGAAGAAAAAAACTATGTTTTTTAAAACCGCCAGGAAAAGTCCGTAGGTAAGCCCACAAACGGCCCTTAGCCATCCCACTGCCAAGAATAACACAGAAACCTAATAACATACAATAACCTGTAGAAGCTAAAACTATAAACTAAGTACCTATAGAATTAAAATGCGAATTGGTACATGAAAACTCAAGTTAGGAGTCATTAAAAAATACTGCACATTTTAAAACGCAATAATGAATTCCCTGCTTTTTATTTAGTCCGCGATAAAGGATCTTTATTTCCTAACTCATCCTCCAGTTGTTAATATCAACCCACGACGACTCATTAAATGACTTTTAAAGTAAAGTGCATTCCATATAAATACTTTTCCCTTCGCAGTTAAGTTGGTAGCAATGAAACCAGTGTTGCTAGCTTTAAAATATGTGTTACCCAAAAGTTAGGGAAAAAATATCTTACCAGTGACTGAAATAGAATACAACCCCAAATTATCAAGACATCAAAACTTTGCTCGGTATAAACGCAAACTAAATCGGGAAAAAACATGGACATGTGAGTTGGTAAATTGGAATTGATGATGCTGGATGAGTGTTTGAATCACCGGGTGTTTAACATCTGTATGCCTGGTACTTCACACACAGCTAGTACAATGAATTGTTGTAGGAAATTCATTACTATTCTTTTGTTGGTGGGTAATTACCCACCAACAATAAGAATAGTAAAGATGTCGCCGCCTTACCGTACACATTTCATATCACTGCTCAGCACCTATTGATCATAGCATGATGATACACACTGTAGTGTTTAAGTTTGGTGATATTATTTTTCATCACGAAAACCACATTTAAATTGATTTTGTATTTTTGCGTGAATTGGGAACAAATATTTTCAATAACACATTTTTCCATTACAGTATAGTTGTATCATGGAGATTCCTTATCACCTTTCAAAATCCTTTATTATGATACTCGATAGGATTGAAAAATAAATTTTTCACTGGCTACACATTTTGATGCACAGAATCTGCCATATTGTTTTTTATTATGACGTAACTAAGACATCACAATCCTAAAGATTCTGACCATACGTAACCTGTCAAAATCTGCTTTTTTTGGGCTGTCGTGTAAAAACAAGTAGATATTAAATGAATAAAAGCGATATCGACAGCTGCAACTACATACGCACTAAATTTTTTTAGGTGGGGATTATGATCTGACTCTGGCAACCGGATATTGATTTTCCCAGTTGTTTCGACAGTTGTGCACTACAGCCAACTTAACAGCGACGGACTTTACAATGGTTCTTATTTTCTTGGGAAATAGAGTTTGATGTTTTGCCGACTGTACGATGTGATGATGGAATTCTCTCAGATTCCTTTACGTAAATTTCGTAACTTCTTGCTTCCGCTGAGCATTTTGGGAATGCATTTTAGAATTTCGTTTAATATCGTTTGGATCATTTTCATATTTCTGTAGAATTCAATGCAATTAAATTTATTATTTAACAAAATTTACCCGTCAAAATAAATAAAGAGGTATCAATATATCACAGTCCTCACTTTATCATAGATTTATGATAAGATGAACAATTCAATATAAAAATAATTATATCGGTACATTAAATATTAGATACATAAACAACATTATTATTTGTTTTGAGCCCTGTCCGCTATGAATTCTTCATAGGTGTAAAAATACTTCTGGACCAGCCATTTTTTTACTTTATATTAGAAACTAGGCAAGCTCGGAGCAATAGTGATCTCGTCTGGTAGTGCATTGTACACTTCTGAACCCATCATCTGTATATTCCTACTTGTTTTTTTCTAGCCTACGCGGAACGCCTGACAGTTTATTCCCACCTCTGGTAGTTGCGATTATTTCTATCTCCTCGTTTTGGTAGGTCTTTAAAATGTATTCTAACATGTGTCGCGACTTGAATAATTAGTAGGGACGGTAATGTTAGAATCCCGAGCGCCGCAAAATGAGGTCTGTGGAAAAATAGCAGGTTCTGACTGCTTCTCATGGCAATGTGACTGATAGTATGCTGAGGGCAAAACATGCACTAATCTTCCACACAGTTTCTTGATAGGGTGTTACCATGTCATTGACTGGTCTATTACGAAACCTAGGAAAGGGGTGGAAGTAACCTGTTAGATTTGCGTGACTTTTATGCTAATATGCAGTGATCCTCTTTTGTGTCCGAATAGGTCAAACTGCATTACTTGGGTTTTGGTTAGGTTGAGTGCAAGGCTGTTTATTTTGAACCAGTGCCACAATTGATACGCAACCTTATTCAGAGTGAGCTCGAGTGTATCAAGGGTCTTGCTTGTGACATCAGCTGCTACATCATTTGGGAGAATTAAGAAGGCAAAGAATTCGACACTGAGGAACTCTCATGTCCGTTGTGGTTCCATCATATCTTAGATCGCATCCCGATGCCAATACATATTGCTTTCGATTTTAAGGAAGCTTATTAAAAGACTTAAGACTGGGCCGTCGATAGAGTGATGCATCACATATTCATAGTGAGTACATCATAGTTTGCAACGTCGAACGCTTTTGATAAATCACAAAAGAGGACGGCGACCTAAAGTTTATGCTCTCTAGCATCCAGGATGCGTCTTACCACCTCAAGAGCAATGATGGTTGTCGAGTACCCATGTCTATACGCGTATTGATACTCGGAGAGCGCGTTGGTCGGTGACAGATAACGTATCAGTCGAGCACTAAAACAATTCTCAAGTATTTTGGCTATTGCTGGTATATGGATATTGGACGATAATTATTCGGATCGCTTTTTTTACCTTTTTCTTTATAAAGGGGACTGATTTTTATTTATTTTAGTGCTTCTGAGTATACTCCATTCCATAAGCGTAGGTTGAACAGTGTTGATAAATGAAGCGGGCGGTTATATGAATTAGCTCAATCCAAATGTTGTAGATATCACGAGTTGATTTTATCGCGAAACGCCTTTTTAGTATTCATAGACTTCTTTCGGTGTGGAGCGGTTGAATATCTAATGTATTTGATAATTAAACCACATATTTGTAAAAATATAACCCAGAGTTTATTCAGCACATAGGATGAAGAATACGACATTCACCAGAGTGACAAATGACAGTTAAGTCATAACACTACGAAGTTGGCCAGGATTAAAGCATGGAGTCTACAATGAAACTTCCAACACGCCCTCTTAATCTTGGACGACTTCCAGCATATCTTGAACAAACAGCTGGTGCTTACAAGAAGGCAGTGCCTTCGTGAGCACATCAGCAGTCATCTGCTCTGTAGGCATATATGACAACTTAATGACTTCATTGTCAACAGCCTCACGAATATAGTGATACCTAATGTCTACGTGCTTAGACCGTTTATGAAAAACCGGATTAGTGGCAAGCTTCTGATTATCACTATACAGGGTTACAGTGTTGCTCTGACCTGTTAATTCAGTAAGAACCGCACGGACGTATACCGCCTCTTTGGCCGCTTCAGACAAAGCTATGTACTCCGCCTCTAATGTATTTAATAATTAAACCACATATTTGTAAAAATATAACCCAGAGTTTATTCAGCACATAGGATGAAGAATACGACATTCACCAGAGTGACAAATGACAGTTAAGTCATAACACTACGAAGTTGGCCAGGATTAAAGCAAGGAGTCTACAATGAAACCTCCAACAATATCAGTGTGCAGTCGCATTAGTTTTTTTTAAAATATGGGAAGCATATTTCCAAATTGAGTCAATATTGCACTTTTGGGTTACCGCCACCACTTGCAATAATTTTAATTCGTTATTATTAGATTTTCCTCCATGACATTTTATAAAAACATCTACCGAATAGAACGCATTCTCTCTTTCCTTACATTTCGGAGGAAGGTTGTGTTGTTGGGAATCTTTTATTTCAACAGGTAAAGAGTTATATATTTGGGGGCCTATTAAAGACAGACATTGGCCTGACTTGGCCAATCGTTTTGGTGGTAAAAACAGACTACGTCAGGGCTCGGTCTGTTTAAGCGTTGAGCATTTGTGGGGAATATCGGGCTAAGTGCAGGTACAAAAAGAGAGATCGGGCTAAGTGCAGGTACAAAAAGGATCCGACAGATGACAATTTTCTCACCTACAAATCGCTTCGAAATCGTTGCAATCGTCTCTGTCGCGACGCCAAACGCCGCCACATCTTTGAGTGTATCGAAAGGTACACTCCTGCTCAGGTGTGGAAATTTCTCAGGACACTTGGTATTGGCAAGTCCCAGGCCCAGGACACGCATTCAGGTAATGTCGATCTCAACGCTCTTAATCAATTTCTCTCCGCACCGCCCGTTGTGATGGACTCTACCGTCAAGCAAGCCACTCTTCGGATCCTGCGTTCTAGGTCACTTCCCAACACCACTCCCTTCAACATGAGATATGTCGGAGTTGACACAGTTAAAAGGGCATTGTTGGAGATTAGCTCCAAAGCAGTCGGACATGACAACATCTGCCTAAAAATGATCTTCACTATCCTAGATGACCTGCTTCCGCCCATAACGCACATTTTAAATTTTTCCCTTTCAAACTGCTCCTTCCCTACTGCTTGGAAACATGCACTAGTTATCCCTCTCCCTAAATCATCCAATCCCACCTGCTTCAAAGAATATCGCCCGATTTCCATCTTGCCGATCCTATCAAAAGTCCTCGAATCCATTGTCCATACCCAGTTCTCCCAATATCTATCCTCTAACAACCTATTAAATCCTTTTCAATCAGGCTTCAGACCGGGTCAAAGCAAAGTTACGGCTCTACTTAAAGTGACGGATGATATTCAGGTTGCCATGGATCAGAAGCAGCTTTCGTTGCTTACCCTGCTCGACTTCAGCAGTGCCTTTAACTGTGTTGACTTTGACATTCTCGTTGAACTTCTCAAATCTCTTAATCTCTCTTCCCATTCTATCAGCTGGTTCGACTCATACCTTCGTGACCGTAAACAGCGTATCAAATCGGAGACGACTTGCACGGATTGGTGTGACCTCACCTCCGGTGTCCCCCAAGGTGGCATTCTCTCTCCTCTTCTATTTTCTATATTTATTAACTCCATCTCCGATGCCCTCTCATCTTCTTATCATCTTTACGCGGATGACTTACAAATCTATCGCCACTTCTCTCCCGATGATGTAAACTCTGCTGTGGAGGCGTTAAACGCTGACTTAGAGGGTATTAGAGGATGGGCCTCGTCATTTGGGCTACTGGTTAACCCAAACAAGTCCCAGGCCACGATTATAGGTACCAGACACTCACTATGTTTGTTGAAGCAACAGTCTGTCCCTCCTGTATCTTATAACGGTACCGTAATCATGTATAGCGACACAGCGAAAAACCTGGGTGTTGTTTTCGATAACCAGTTAAACTGGTCAACGCATATCAGCGAGGTCAGCAGGCGAGTTTACGCTACCTTTCACTCTCTCAGGAGACTTCAGAACTTTCTTCCTCGTCAGACCAAAATTATTCTCGCCCAGTCTCTTTTACTTCCCCTCATTGACTATGCTGATGTTTGCTGGGTAAGCGCAAATGAAGAGCAACTGAACAAACTCGAACGACTTCAAAACCTCGGGATTCGGTTCATCTTCGGACTGCGAAAATATGATCACGTTTCTCAACATCGCAGGGAGTTGAATTGGCTTCCGATTCGTCTTCGACGGGACTCTCATATCCTATGCCTGCTCTACAATATTTTGTGGAACCCTCGGTACCCTAACTTCCTGCGTGATCGCTTCGAATTTCTTTCTTCATGCAGGCCTCGGAGAACTCACATGGCTACTATGCTTAAAGCCCCACAACGCTCCACTGCAACCTTCGAGCACGGGTTTAGAATCCGCGCTATACGGCTGTGGAATGAACTTCCCTGCACCATCAGGGACAGTCCATCACTGAATATCTTTAAGAACCGACTAAAGAAGCACTATCTTTCACTTTCTATTTAGCTATATAATGTATTAGTATTAGTATATTTGTAAGATATTTATTGATATGCTGTATTTATGTAACTGTGTATGTAGTCTATATTTCTTATCAATAGGGTTTTATGTATGTGTAATATGTATTATATTAGAATATAGTCTTAATTGTACGCGCAATTCTTTCCCTTACCTATCATCTCCGTCTCCTATCCAACATGGTTTGCTGGAAGAAATCTCTTTTTAGAGATAAGCTCGCCTTTGTACATGTTTTTTCTATCATAAGTTATCTGTATGTCTGTTTTGTTTAGTACAATAAAGAAATTACGAAATTACGAATTACGAATATCTTGAGGTAACTCTTATGTGCTTACATATCTCCTGGCTCTGAGTTAGGGTGTTGAGCACCTTATATATCTCATTGGCTAAGTGGTCCAAGGGCACCACCGTAACTATTCGTATAGCGCGTCTTTGCATCCTAAAAGCTCTGTTGTGGTCAGCGCCTGCGTTCCAAGATATTAATAGCGAGTTAAAATATCCGAAATACGCTTTCTTCACATTCTCAGTTGATACCTGAGTTTAGATAGCGCAAAGCACGCAGAAGAAATTCTTGTACATGTGGTGTCGATGGGTTTTTTCCACATCAAACCCGAATCAATGGTTAAGCTGAGGTATTTCTACACCTGCAGCACTAGGTTGCCGTTGCAAGACATTAAGCTCGAGACCTCTCACTTTTCGCAATTGTTTATCTTATCGACAATAAGCATCATTCCATTACAATAGAACCAGTCTCAACCAATTCGCCTATTGTGGCTATTACTGTTAGCCGTGTATAACAAGCGGACTAAAAGCGGCAGCCCTCGCCAAGGTTAACCGGTCCAGACTATGAAAATATAAACGTCTAATCTGGAGAGATATGCTCGAGAACGCTAAGATTCATCCAAGACTCAGACAAGTTATTTTATGATGTTATAAAGTCTATTTCTAGTTGAACTGTGTGATCTAAAATATAAAGTGTGTATACGGTGTAGACCAGTAACCAATCAGAGCACTGAGTTTCGAAAGGAAATGAAACGAACCAATGAGAATGACTCGCGGAGTTTGACATGGTGGTTTGGCGAGCATGCCTGGAGTAGGACGTTTTGGTGGGAAGAGAAAATATAAAAGTGATGGGTCGAGATGAAAGGGGGTTTTTTGTTGCTGGTCGTCGACTGAAGTGGGAGTTAAGACTCAGATTGTATTTTCGGAGCGGGGAGGTGGGGGCTGGGGTGTGGCGATGCTGCGTGTTGTTGTGTGTTGGATGGAGAGGGACCTAAGCGACCTGGGTCCTAGACTTCCGGCTGCCGAAGCGATCATGCGCGGGTCATCGACGAGAGGGATTGTTTATATTTCTGGGGCTTGTGATTTTGGGTTTTGTTTTGCGTTCGTGCCGCGGGTTTTATTTTGCGGTATTCGGATTCGTCAATTTGATGAGTTTTCGATTGATTCGTCCTCGTGATTTGCTTTAAATGCGTTTTGCGCAGACTTTTAAATTACCAGGCTTTCTTTTTCTGATCTTATTCTTGTTTGTCTTTTGGCTAAATGAATAAATTACGTAATCGAGGTTATGTGGTTGGGGAGACAAACACAATTATTTAGGTTTATGTAACGGGCAAGTATCTGAGGTTCGTATGACTACAAATAGTTACGTTGTTTCCTTCTCACTCTTGAAATGCCTAAATACTTATAAAACTATCTAACAAACTCAATATTTTTTTGATTGTGGCTGTTTTGATCTTTCTTTTCTTGACCGTATATCATGTTGGTTGGCCTACCTAACTTTGCATTGAATGACAAACGTGTTCTGGTTCCATATAGCAGTAGATTGACGTGGTTGCTTGGTCATTCACGGGACATACACGTGTAAATTTGCTCTACAAGGGGCTGACATTGCTATGGGAGCACTCTTTCTACATGGCCTACTTGACTACTTGGCTACACGTCAAAAACAGCTGTGCTGTATTTTAACTAAATTAATTTGTTTTAATTCGTCTATTTGTGAATATAGTGTTAATTTAAGTGTTTGTTTAGTCAACTAAAGTGTGCCAGTGCTAAATGTGGTCAGAATTGTAATTGTGATAAAATAATCGATCACGGACCGAAAGACAAAGGAAATTTCAAACTGCCAACGGAAAAACCCCGGGGGAGTATTGTTTTCATAATTGCTTATTCATATTTTACAAGTATATGACTTGAACTTAACTATATACTTATACACTACATACTGCTCAACTCTCACTATTGTGAGAAACGTCCATCCTCACACCGCAGCGTCTTTGTTTTGTCTCTTAGCACTTGACAATCTGTGGAAGTACTTTTGACGATAAAACTAGCTGTTCACTCATAATTATTTCACGATATACACAAGTGCACTGGTAGGTTAGACCTTGGCAATTAGTGCGAATATAATGTAAGCTTGTAGGTGATTCTAGAGACATATTGGGTACTCACTTCACAGCTGATCATCACAACACTTGCAAAACGACTAAAATTGTTAGATAATAAGTATAACTTTCATTAGTTCAGGACATTTATACTGTTAACCTATATTGACTTGTAATAGTTTAATTGAAACTTGTTGACTTTGACGTAGAATAGCTATATAGGGAATTAGGAACTATCATATCAGTACTACAGCTACTAACTGCAAGTCTTTATTCCTTCTGTTTTATTTTAATTTTGTTCGGAGCACCCATTATTTTTTATTTTATTTCCAGGCATGGCATCCAACATTACTACGCGGAGAATGCACGCACTACAGCAACAACTGACTGACGCAGAGGAGTTAAACCAATGGCTATTGGAAGAGCGCAATGAAAATGACTTTGAGATAAAAAGCTTGAGAGCCAAGAACTCACAGCTTAGAGATAGTGTGTCTACTTTGCGAGAAACACACGAGGAGTCGCAAAATGAGATTCAAAGATTGGAAAAACTTGTGGAATCTTTTGACACCCTGCGCACTGACCTTGCTTCTGCTTGTGATCGCAGTAAATTCCTCCAATACCAACTCAATGAGGCAAACTTGAAGTTGACTGATATGTGCATAGAAAAAGACTACAATGAATCTCGCCACATTACCTCTATCCAACAAGAACTAGAAGTAGCCAACCTAAGCACTATTGTTCAAGCCATGCAGACAAGCAGCAGAAAAATTAAAATATATTTTAAATTAAATAAATTCATGAAGAAAACTAGAGGTAATATAAAAGTACTGAAATTAGCCTTGAAACGGCAATCAAACAGAATATTAAGAATCTCCTTAATGCAAGAGCTCCGGGGAAAAAATGTAGGTTTACAGTCGGACCTTCAACATGCCCGAGTAGAAATCCAGCATCTACATGACCTGCTAGCAAATACACTACAATGTTATGCCAAAGAGCAAAGTGAGTTAGCAGAACTCAGAGCCGCGACGTCTGAGTTAGTACAGCTACAACGCCAGAATGCGGAATTGGTGGGCGTTCTAATTGAGAATGAGGAGAATGAGACCAGCAAGGAGGACGAGGCCACATCACTAACTTTGGTCTCGACCCCCCTCAACGAGAGTGTTGCAGCGTCCACCGCTGCCCCAACCAAAAAACAGCGTCGCCGTCGTCGACGAGGAGACACCTCGCAGCTCAACAGCGCGAGCACCGCGCCGCTCGCTGTCCCTGCTGAGGCGTGTGTCATGCCGCAAGCTGCTCCGACGGCCGCGCCGTTCGCCGTTGCGCACGTTGCGACGCTCGCTGCCGCGAATGCCGCGCCAACCGCCGCCACGTGCATCAAACCGCACTCCAACACGTGTGTCCCGCCACTCACCTCCACTCGTGTACCGCCAGCTACCACAATATGTGCTCAGAGAAAAACTCTGTTGTTCTCCGACAAAGTAGGTGCAGGATTTGGGACTCTATTACATAACCGGCTTAACCAAAAAGTAACGAACATTTGCTGTCCAAATAGTTCATTTGTAGATCTAGTGAAGATGATTAGTCGCGGTATCTATGATGAGTACAGCACAATTGTAATTATGGTAGGAAATCATTCAAACATTAGTCGGAATGATTTGAATAAAAGTGTTGAAACACTTCTAGACTTACATAGTAGGATGAAATGCAAATTTATACTATGCAATTTTCCATATGCCTGTAATTTGACAGAACTACAGAACAAATCTGTGCATAGAATGAATATTCATTTATTTAATTTAACATGTCATCACAGCGATGCTATTTTATATTTCGACATGAATAATTTTATTCATAACTTTACTCTGACACGGGATACATTGTACCTGTCTAATAAATATAGAAAATTAGTAGCTACATTGTTAGCTTATAATATATGCGACGCAGCTATAGTTGGTTTAACTAAGTTCAACTTGACATCAGCTTATTTTAAGAGTAATATAACATGCACCCCTATTGGGAATTCACCTGTTAATTATACTTTGCATGCAACATTGGAATCTGTTCCAAGTAATATAAATTAGTTCATAAGACAATAGAGGAAATCTCTAGCATACAAGAGCCACTAAATATGTCAAAATGTAAGCCCGAGTTAAATATTGCCCATCAAAACATCCAGGGGCTACCTGGCAAAGAACTTGTATTAGAATTATTTCTAAAAAATTCTGACATTGATATTATTTGTGTTACTGAACACTGGTTGAAGGAAAATATGATGTCTTTTAACATAAATAATAACAAAATTGTCAGTTGTTACAATAGAAAGACTGCTGATAGAGGTGGTTCTTTAATCTTAGTGAAAAATAATATTAAGGTGAAACAACGGAAAGATATTCTTGCACTTACTGTTGAAAGACAAATAGAGGTATCCTGTGTTGAGTTAGATAGCCATATTATTGTTTGTGTCTACAGACCACCGAGGGATGAAAAAGGCCATGGCAATTTCGAAATATTTGAGAAAATTATGGAGGAAGCCCTCATTAAACTTTGTAATAACAGAAAAAAGTTAATTATTTGTGGCGATCTTAATGTAGATCTGCTTGTAGATACAACACTGAAGCGACGATTAATAACTCTGTTCAAATCATTTCATTTATGTCATGTATTTCTAGAGCCGACTAGAATTACACTTACCAGCCAAACTTGCTTAGATAACGTTTTTTGTGACTGTGCATTCACAAGTAAAAGTGTAATTAACTGCTTACCCTCCGATCACAGTGGTCAAACAATTTCATTCCCAATAACTATTAAGGATAAGACTGGTCCATCATTTTATAGGCCTATTACATCCCATAGACTAGAGACATATACGAAAAACTTAGATATAAATTTGCCAGTACCGGATTTTAATGAACAGAACCCAAACAAAATCTACTCAGACTTCTTCAACATTATTCAGACAGAATTCAATAAAGTTTTCAAATTAAAGAAAGTCAGTGACTACAACGGTAAATCTAAATTTAATGACTGGGCAACGTTTGGAATTCGTAAAAGTAGAGTTATCTTGTATGACCTTTATGATCAAAAAACCTATAACTTTGATCGAAAATTTCATGACTATGTTAAAAAATATTCCAAAACTTTCAAGTTGGTTTGTAGAACTGCAAAAACTTTACACATTAATAGAAAAATTCAAAATTCAAATAATAGAATGAAAACAGTTTGGCAAATAATAAACCGCGAAACTGGCAAAGTTATACCAAGGGACAGTGATTTCTGCCTAAAGATAGGTGATGATGTTGTTAAATCTAACGCTGATGTTGCTCGAGCTTTTGAAACATTTTTCACCAATGTACCCGTACTCACAACGGACCGTCTAAATTCATCTCCATTTGAAGCAGAGACTTTATTAAAAAATAACACTAGCGTCAGTAATGTATATTTAAAATTTCATCATGTATATCCCCAGGACATTGTCAAAACGTTTAAATTACTTAACTTAAAAAATACGGAATAACTGTGGGGTATATCAGTCAAAGTCGTTGGTTCAGTAATTCTAGTTATAGCCCCACACTTAGCTTATATATTCAATAAATGTGTTGACGATGGGGCTTTTCCAGACCTCATGAAACACAGTAAACTTATACCGCTGTTCAAATCGGGAGATAAGGGCGATCCTTCAAATTTCAGACCAATATCTGTTCTTCCAACACTAAGTAAAATATTTGAAAAGATTATACTCAATCAAATGCTCTCACACTTCAACCGTACAAAACAACTCCACGCTAAACAATATGGTTTCACTAGGGGTAAATCGACTACGGATGCAGGTATTACCCTTGTATCTCATATTTATTCTGCATGGGAGGCCGCACAGGATGCTATCGGAGTTTTTTGCGACCTGTCGAAGGCGTTTGATTGTGTTGATCATAATACGCTATTAATTAAATTAAATCATTACGGAGTTAGAAATAAAGCGTTGGTTCTACTAAGATCATACCTAAGCAATAGAATTCAAAAGGCAGAAGTTAACGGCGTAAAATCTGATGGATCGGGTGTTAAAATTGGCGTTCCACAAGGTTCCATATTAGGCCCTTTCTTATTCCTGGTTATTAATGATCTGCCTTTCATGGTGGAGAAATTAACTGACATAGTGTTGTTTGCTGATGATACTTCACTGGTCTTCAAAATTGAAAGACAAAAAGGAGAATTTGATGATGTTAATGGTGTATTGTCTTTAACCTTGAATTGGTTCACAGTTAATAATTTATTGTTAAACGCTGGTAAAACCAAGTGTATCAAATTCTCACTTCCAAATGTCAGGCAAGTTGAGACCAGTTTAGTGCTAGACAACAGCACGTTAGAATTAGTAAATGATACGAAGTTTCTTGGAATAACCATTGATAGCAAATTGCAGTGGGGACCCCACATAGATAAATTAGCTGGTAAATTAAGTTCTGCGGCTTACGCTGTTAGGAACATCAGACAATGCACGGATGTGGCTACATCTAGCCTAGTATATTTTAGTTACTTTCATAGTGTGATGTCCTATGGTATCTTGTTGTGGGGGAAAGCAGCGGATATTCAAACTATTTTTATTTTACAGAAAAGAGCTATTCGAGCAATTTATAATTTAAAATGAACAGACTCCTTAAGAGAGCTTTTTAAAGAAATTGACATACTAACAGTAGCTAGTCAATTTATTTTCGAAAATATAATGTATGTACGCAAGAACCTTACAACATTTTCCAAACTTAGCGATAGCTGTAATGTTAACCTAAGAAAGAATCACAGACTATGTGCGCCCCGTTTTAGACTCGCGAAGGTTAGCAATTCTTTCAAGGGTCAGTGCATTCTCTACTACAATAAGATACCTCTGGAGATTTTGAAATTGCCACTTGAGCAATTTAAAAAGCATGTTAAAGCGACTTTGTCGAAAAAGGGATATTACAATGTACAAGATTACTTAAATGAAAGGACTGTATGGGGTTAATCTGGCTCAACACAGACCTTGCTGTTAATAATTTTGTAATTACATATTTATTCCTGCTTATTAATCATAACAATTAAATTTTTCATATTTGTATTAGTTAAGCACAACCTATTTTTAAAAGAGATCTAAAAATAAATCTGTGGGAGTTTCTACGCCCTTCTTCTCCCACAGTGGTACAAAAGCGTACTAATGAACACATAGTTAACCCTATGTTTTCTCATAAATTGTGTTTACAATTTTGAGTGAGTAAACACTTTTTATAAAATTTAAGCTTATTTTGCTTAGCTAAATCTAACTTCATCTGTCTTGGGTCCGTAGAACTCGGTTGACCTCCACTGGTGTTGGGCGGGGTCGTGGGCGCTTCCCTAGGGCCCATGTCCCTTCTGGCCGTGAGCTCTAGCACAAACCCTCCTTTATAAACACATGTAATCGAAATGTCTTTTAAATGGTTATTTACTTGGAATTTATTCTAATAAGCACGGACTCGATGCTTATCAATATTTATGTCACTTATATTCATCACTGGCTGGGAAACCTCATGACGATACTGTTTAACCAAAACCACTCTAAAAAGAACTTTAGGTTATTACTATCACAACGTCTGCAGTCCTACCCATAGACGATCAACCACTACTTTGGCCAAATCATCTAAATAAGATAATCGCAATCGTTGGTATTAGAATCTTTCCATTTGGAGAAATATTCCAATAAAAATGCGTAAGGGTTAAATTCCGTCTGACATTAAATTAATGGTTAGCTGGTTAATCTTTAAATTTACTTTTCATAGAATCGCAGCGGAAACTCGTAGGGTTTATTCATTGTATTTCAAATGCCGAGGGGGGGGTTGTTACAATTTGGTGTCGTAGTGACCAGGATTTTGGGACTTGTTTGTTTAAGACCGATTTTTACTTTCTAACATGCTATATTGAAGTAGTTCGTAAGAAATAAGTACAAAAATGTAGACTATAACGTCTACAATTTGATGTTTGTGAAAACGGAGTAGAGTCTAAAAAGTTTTGGTTTCAGTATTTTCGTGGGGTCTATCGGTTTAGTGTTGGTTTATAAGGGGACTTATATCTAGTATATTTAATGTTATTTTATATTTTATTGCATTGAGAAGGGGTGGATAAATAAATGGAGGAACTTTAGATACAAAATCAGGCCAGCAATGGACAGGATATTTTTGACAACGGGTAGGCCTTTGAGAAAAGCGGTGCTATGTTGTGAGAAATCCTAGGCCTCCTCAAGGACGTACGCATTTTTTTTCATTGAATTTAAGGCGACTAAGTTTCGTACGCATAACCACACCACATATGTTGTCGAGGGTTTTTATTTTCTCCGTCCGAGTCTCGTAGGTGCCCAGCCCACATTTGGCTGGTTGATTATATTTATATTTTGCGTGATGGGTGCTGGGCTAAGCCTAAGCTGTGGGAGTGTGGGCAAGTTCTCAGAATGGTTTTAAGTATCGTTATAATAGGGGTACTTATCTTTGTACAATATATGGGGCGTAATTAAAATGACACAAGTATTTATAACTGTGTGTTAGAATAAGGTAAATTATAAATAGGTGTTTAATATTTATGCTTCGGAACGCACCGGTTCTTTGTTGCGCGGATCGACCGCGAGTAATCGGGACATCACTAAGCGGAAACGGACCGCAGCTGTCACTCGTACCAACGAGAGGAAAAAATTGGAGGTTATCTTGCTTTTTTCTCATCGGGAGAACAACATGTCTGCTCGGGCCTCGTGCCAATTGATGGTATTTCGGTGTACCAATTACTAAATACAGGCGTCGGGCCTGGTCGGAGTGTTAATCATCTACATCGTCGGGAAATAAGTAGATTCGCGTCAGCGGTCAAGTGATCACTGTTGAATTGGACATCGTTGTATCGGTAGCGGCGACTCCACGTGACGGCAGGCAGCACGCCGGCGACAGCGTCGGCAGCGACGGCAAGATTCAATCCATATCCTATCCCAAACTGTGCCCTTTTCCCGAATTCCCGTCTCGAATCGAGCTTTCGATTTCCTGTCTACGGAGACAAAGGTCAGTAAAATTTCATCACTTCTTTTCTCTCACGTGCTTTCAAAAGCACACCCCCTTCGGATTCCACGCCGTTCGGTAGGCGTGGAAATTAAACATTTTGGTAGCAGGAGCGCGGTTTTCCTAGTGGGAAATCATCGATTCACGGTTGCCTTTGTCACATTGTAGTTGGGAGAAAAGAATATCTCAGATTGGCTCAAGTCGGCAATGAGTCTGTGGTCGGTATACCACGATTAAGGATCATTTTCGGTAAGTGAAAGTATAAGTGCCAATTTAGTTAACAGTTGTTATAAATTTGTAGTCGGAAACTACTGTTGTTGCGCATAAAAGATTGAACAGTCATTCTGCGAAGCCTAGATTGTATTACTTGCGGTAGAACGTCGGGTTTTATAGTCCTACAGTGTTATTTCGGTTTACACAGCAGGGTCGGGCTATTTAAGGGGTATTAAGCTGATTTGCTGACCTCAAAGGAAGTGTGGTTCATAAGAAGCCACTTATTATTTTGTATTGTTTTCATAATCAAGTTTTGTGGGTTATTTTTGTATTGTGTTTTATGGTGGCATTGTCTAATTGATTTAGAGTGTATATTATAAGGTGTATGTCCACAGGGCGACCATATTAAATATTGTTTAGGATTTAATTGTTTTAGTGGTTGCCCTGGTTTTTACAACTTAGTTTTAATTTCTGTGCCCAGCGCTGACGGGAAAGTGCTGGTCTCTGGCTGTGCTTAGTTCGGTAGTGAAGCATAGGACCAGAAACAATTGAATTGGTAACCATGGCACCTTCACCCTTGACGGTACTGCGTAATGGCGTCCGTGAGGAGATGAGATGGCTCGCCCATACTCACAAGTATGTGGAGCGACCTGACATGGACGATGTCCTGCTCAAGCGTGTGTAGGACGCAATGACACGCGTCGGGAAGGTGTGTCGGCTGGCTGCGGAGGCTGAAGCCCTCGGGCTTACGGATGAGGCCTCGGTGGCTGCAGTGAAGCAGCTCTGCGCGGATGCTGACCAAGCGATGGAGTGCTTGGGCGACATCGAGCGTCGCGCCGAAAAAATTAAGCGGTCGCGTCGGGATGACCGCGGGGAGGGTAGCGGAGACCCGCCCCCTAAGGGTGTTGTGGGACGGCTGCCACACCTGGAGATTCCGGCCTTCGGTGGGGCAATTGATGAGTGGCCGGCATTCATCAATTTATTCGATAGCCTGGTCCACGGTCGGGACGACCTGGACAGCGCCTACAAGTTGGCCCAACTATTGATGGTACTGCGGGGTGAACCGAAGGAGTTGGTCGGTCACCTAACGGTTACGGCGGGCAATTATGAGATTGCCCGGGTCATATTGTTTGACCGCTACCAACACAAACGGCCGTTGGTTGATGCGCAGCTGGGGAAGCTGTTCAGCATCCCACGAGTAACCCGGGATGTTGACATCCGGGTACAGGTGCTCAACCCTGTGCTGGTGGCCACTAAGGCCCTTCAGAACCTTGGTCTGCCGGTAGACCAATGGTCATATATCGTGTTATATATGGTTTTGTCACGGTTGCCTGCAGCTGTTCAAAGTCGGTTTGAACAGCTGCATGGGGGCAGTAGCTCGGAACTGCCCACGCTCGTCCAATTAACGGATTTCTTGGAGGGTGAATGCAGGCGATGCGATACAATGGATTCGGAGGCCAGTGTGCAGCGCCAACCCGCGCGGATGCGGGAGGGGCCGCGCCCTCCACCCCCACGGGGGGGTGGGCGGTCAAAACAATTTGGCGTTTTGAGTGCTGCGCCGTCGGGTGACGGCTGTGTGCACTGCGACAGTGCCGGTCATGAAGTGACCAGTTGCGCCAACTTTAAGGCGCTCGGTGTGGCTGCCCGCAGGAAGGTGGTCTTCCGCCACCGATTGTGTTTCGGTTGTTTGGGGCCGCACCCGCTGAGCGAGTGCTCACGGGCGTCCCCCTGTGAGTGTTGCGGTGGCAAGCACCACATCATGTTGTGCCTGAACCGGTCAGGCCCATCGGACGGTCACCAGGGCCGGACTCAGGTTGGTCGGTCACAGGGCCCAACCAGGGCCGGTCCCAGTCCCCCTCCGGGCAACGGGAGTCACCAACGGGGTGACTGGGGTACCCGCGGACGGGACCCCCCCCCCCGAGGGGAAGGGGGCAGCGCGGGGGGTAACAGGCGGGATAGCCGGGGTTCGGTCGCCGCTGTCCAGGGCCAGCGAGGACTTCGGGCCGCTGGCTCACCGCGTGTTACGGGCGGGTGTCAGATGGCACCTATGAGTGGCGCGAAGGCTGGGAGCCCACCACCTTCTGCGCCACCCTGCCCGTCGCTCTGGGAGGCGAACAGGGAGGCGAACAGTCGGATGTCGCCCCCATTCCTAGAGCGCCCCAGGTTGGATCCGCTCTCCCCCCTCCATCCACGGTGGCCACCGGGCACACCGTTCGCAGTCCGGTATGGTCGGGTACCGGGACAGCGAGGGGCCTATTATGCGGGTTGGGACCCCCTGATGTACATGCGGTCTGATATGCCACCGGTGGCATATCAGCAGCCGAGTTACCAGGCCGACGGGGGTCCCAGCGGGTTCGGATCCCGCGGAGGTTCCCGCTAGGGACACGCCGCCCACTTACAGGGTGCCGCCACTCCACAGACGGTCATGCTCCCCACCGCCTCGGTGATAGGCTCGGAAATCTTGTGTAGCACGAGCACTATTGGACTCGGGGGCCCAGGGGTGCTTAGTCTCGTGCAACCTTGTAAGACGGTTGGGCATTTTGGTAAGGGAGTATCCACATTCCATTCGGGGGATTGGGAACACGGAAGTCGGTTCCGTTAAGGGAGTATGTCGGATTACTCTCTCGTCACGGGTGGATTCATCGGTGAATCTGACGGTCACGGCATTAGTCATGCCTAATGTGATGGGCTCACACCCTCACGTACGGTTGTCGCCCTCGGTGCGACAGTTGGTCGCTGGGTTGTCACTGGCTGACCCGGAGTTCGATATTCCGGGCCCAGTAGACATTTTATTGGGTGTCGATGCCTTGGGATACCTGTTAGTGCCAGGTGTCCACGTGTTGCAGGCGACTGGTCTGGTTTCGGTCAACACCAGACTGGGCCATGCGGTAATAGGTCCGGTCATGCCGGCTGCCCCACGCCTAGCGACTCGTAGTCCCTTATTCGGTTCTGTACTCTCGGAGGTGATACAGAAGTTTTGGGAGGTGGAGGAACCACCTACGGTCCGCCGGTTGGACCCGGTTGAAGAAGAGTGTGAACAGTTTTATGGGAACAATACTGGTCGCCTTCGGTCAGGTCGATTTCTCACACGTCTTCCATTCCGGAGTGATCGCCCACCGCTGGACAGTTCACACCATGCAGCCGAGACGCGGCTTCTGTCGATGGAACGACGCATGAAGCGTGACGGGATTTTCCGGCAGAAGTACGTCGACTTCATGCGGGAATACGAGTCGCTCGGCCACATGTCGGTTTCGGGTATCGACTGGATGCGTGAAGACCACTGATTCCTGCCCCATCACGCGGTCTTGAGGACCCCGGAGGGCAAAATACGGGTAGTGTTCGATGGATCGGCATCAACATCTAACGGCATGAACCTGAACCAGTGTTTGCATTCAGGGCCGAAGTTGAATCATGAAATCGCGGATGTTATCACACGGTTCCATCGACACAATGTTGTGTTTGTAGCTGACATCCGGATGATGTTTAGACAGACGGTCATTCACCCTGACGATAGACGGTATCAGCTGATACTGTGGCGAGAGAGCCCAGATCAGCCCATCAGGGTGTACGAGCTGAACACCAACACGTACGGGCTACGGTCTAGTCCTTATTTGGCAATTCGCACTCTGCGGGAGTTAGCGGATCGAGAACGGTTAAATTTCCCTAGAGGAGCAGCGATCCTGGAGCAGGATCTCTACGTGGACGATATCTGTACCGGTGCAGATTCCGTAGAGGAGGCGCTCGCTCGACGGGACGAGCTAGTTGAGCTCTTACGGGGTGGAGGTTACGAGCTCCGGAAATGGATGTCGAACTCTCCAGAGTTACTGACTGGTCTTCCGGATGACTACCAGCAGGATCTCCACATTTTTGAAAATTTGGAAAATCCAAATATGTTGTCGGTATTAGGCGTCCAGTACCAGCCGGTGTAAGACATGTTCTCGTATCGGGTCGAGTTGGACTCCCCGAAGGTCTGGACGAAACGGAACGTCCTCTCAACGGTGGCTAGGACATTTGATCCAAACGGGTGGATCACCCCGGTAACATTTCAGCTCAAGTGTTTTATGCAGCAATTGTGGTCTGCTGAGCTGAAATGGGACGACCCGATCGGCGGGTCATTGAGCTCAGAGTGGGACTCGTTCTTTTCGACTCTCCCTGGCATCAATCGGATTTCACTGCCACGGAGGTTGGTCCCCACCAAACGATACACCGCCACCCTGCATGGGTTTTGCGATGCCTCGGAAAAGGGCTACGGAGCTGCGGTGTATCTGCGTACGGTCGACTCCTCGGGGGAGGTTGATGTGCGGTTGGTCATGGCCAAGAGCAAGGTTGCGCCGTTGTGCACTCGCCTGACCATTCCCAAGTTAGAGCTTTCGGGAGCGGCTCTCCTGACTCGTCTGCTCAACCACACGATGACGGTTCTTCGTGGGTCAATAGCGTTGGAAGATACGGTCTACGCTTGGACCGACAGCCAGATCGTGTTATGCTGGCTGAAGGCTTCAGTTCACAAGCTGGAGATTTTTGTGGCGAATCGGGTTTCGCAGATTTTGACTTCGGAGGTTTCTTTAATCTGGAGACATGTTCCAGGGAAATGAACCCAGCAGACTGTGCGTCTCGTGGGTGTCACGCTCCGGAGTTAGTTGGACACCCCTTGTGGTGGGGTCCAAAATGGTTGACTCAAGCCGAATCGGATTGGCCACTGAGTCCACGCGTTACCACGGCGAACGGCGCCTTGACAGTCGGTGTCTGTACGACGCAACCAGAGCCGGAAGAGGAGTTCAGCCTGCTGGAACGGTACAGCTCGCTCGACAAGCTGGTCAATGTGACCGCCTGGATCTGCCGATTTGCGCGGAATTGTCGGAATTCTGAGGCGCAACGAGTGCGGACACAGGTCCTGACACCACGGGAACGGAACCATGCGTTGTTCGCATTGGTACGGAACGTGCAGACGGTGCACTTTAAGTCCGAACTGGACATTCTGAGACGCGGACGCGGCCAACTGAAGGGAGCTGTGGCTCGGCTCAACCCGTTTATTGACCCTCAAGGATTGCTGAGGGTAGGAGGTCGGCTGCGGAATGCCAACCTGCTTTATGCGGCCCGCCACCCGTTGTTACTCCCTAGGAAAGGGAAGTTGGTCGAACTGTTGATACAGGATCGACACATTCGGAATGGGCATATCGGCTGCCACGCCTTGATGGCGTTTCTCCAGCGCGAGTTCTGGATTCTATCGGGAAGACGCTTAGTGCGTAGCGTCGTATTTCGGTGCCTGCCCTGTTATCGGGCCAAGGCGGCTACGATGCAGCCCCAGATGGGCGATTTGCCCTCGGATAGGGTTAACGAAATCCGGCCCTTTGCGGGTGTCGGAACGGATTTCGCGGGACCATTCATGGTCAAGTCTTCACAGCTACGGAACGCCAGATTAGTGAAGGCATACCTGTGCGTCTTCGTGTGCTTGGCCACGAAGGCAGTCCACTTGGAGGTGCTCAGTGACCTCACTACGGAGGCATTTATCGCTTGTCTGGATCGGTTCGTCTCACGAAGGGGCCTCCCGACATTAATCCGTTCGGACAACGGCACAAATTTTGTCGGAGCCAGGCGATATCTGCAGGAGGTCACTCAATTCCTGAACGGTAACCAGGACGCCATCGGTACGGCTTGCTCCCGACGAGGGATTGAATGGGTTTTCAATCCGCCGGGATGTCCTCATTGGGGAGGAATTTTTGAGGCTGCGGTTAAATCGGCTAAGTCGCACCTGACGAGGATCATCGGTGAGACCTCTCTACGCTTTGAAGAGCTTGCGACGCTGTTCTGTAAAATTGAAATGACACTGAACTCGCGTCCATTGTGCCCGCTCAGTTCGGATCCAAATGATTTGGAAGCGTTGACTCCGGGTCACTTCCTGATAGGTCAGCCCCTTAACGCCCTGCCAGAATACCCATTCGGTGATGTTAAGTTAAGTCGGTTAACTAGGTGGCAGATGTTGCAGCAGATGGCTCAAGATTTCTGGAAACGGTGGTCCCTTGAGTACTTGCACATCTTGCAGCAGCGCCTTAAGTGGACTGACCGGACGAGCCCCCCTCAAGTCGGTGATTTGGTGCTGATTAAAGATGCGAACCTGCCATCATTGAGATGGAGACGAGGACGGATCGTCAATTTGTACACGGGTCGGGATGGCGCGTCTCGATCAGCAGAAGTCAAGGTGGGGGACTCGGTCCTCAAGAGAGCGGTCGCAACACTTTCTCGCCTTCCTATTGATTAGGGACAGGTTCGGGCCAGTCCGGGCGGGTGACTGTTTAATATTTATGCTTCGGAAACGCACCGGTTTTTGTTGCGCGAATCGATCGCGAGTAATCGGCACATCACTAAGCGGAAACGGACCGCAGCTGTCACTCGTACCAACGAGAGGAAAAAATTGGAGGTTATCTTGCTTTTTTCTCATCGGGAGAACAACATGTCTGCTCGGGCCTCGTGCCAATTGATGGTATTTCGGTGTACCAATTACTAAATACAGGCGTCGGGCCTGGTCGGAGTGTTAATCATCTACATCGTCGGGAAATAAGTAGATTCGCGTCAGCGGTCAAGTGATCCCTGTTGAATTGGACATCGTCGTATCGGTAGCGGCGACTCCACGTGACGGCAGGCAGCACGCCGGCGAAAGCGTCGGCAGCGACGGCAAGAATCAATCCATATCCTATCCCAAACTGTGCCCTTTTCCCGAATTCCCGTCTCGAATCGAGCTTTCGATTTCCTGTCTACGGAGACAAAGGTCAGTAAAATTTCATCACTTCTTTTCTCTCACGTGCTATCAAAAGCACACCCCCTTCGGATTCCACGCCGTTCGGTAGGCGTGGAAATCAAACAATAGGGATTATATTTTATTGAAGTGATGTCTGGTTGAGTTGTTTTGCAAGCGAGTGACAACGTCACCGGGGTCTGACCCAGATTTAACTTTCGATGCTAGTCCCTACTTGCAACCACGGTGTGCGGGATCGATGATGATAGCAAATAGTTATGGCATTGCTTCCACAAAGCCTAGGTCCGCTGTGATGAACGGATTATCAGAGGTCTCATAACTCGCATACTAAATTTAAACCCTGCAGGATGGATGTCTTGATTGTAAAGGTCAAAATTGTCTACGGTGTGGAAGGTGAGAGCTCTACATCGTGGGTCTTTCCCGCTCTGTTCTGGAGGGCCACCGTTAGAACAGAGTGAACAAGGGTGACAATGGTCCATTTGTATCTTGCCTTATTTTATGTGTCAAACGTGGGGGTGAGCATCCGTAGGGAACAAAATAATATTGAGCACTGGCTTGTCAATTGAATGCAACCATGAACATCACGTCATTAAATCATACTACTAGGTTGTAGAACCCTTGTGTCATTCTAGGGATTTTTCTTTAATGAGTTATTTTAATTATGTACGATAATGAACAAAGTGAAAAACAAAAAAAAAAATTTCGCTGACCTTCTTAAAAATTTAAGGGGACAGTTGATAAAACCAACCTTTATAAAAAATTTGTAATTTATTTTTCTCTCACTCTCTCTCTCTCTCGCGCACTTTGAAACTTAAGTATTATGGATTTGAATGGGTTGCGTTTAATTTAGTAGATAAAATTTTATTCTGGTTAACTACTTAAAATTTTAAGGGGACATTGTGACGAAACAAAGATTTGGTTTATTTCTCAGTAGGTAGAAATATATTTGTTTAAACAATCTCCAAAATGTGGATAAAATTATAAATTTAAAATGAACATGGTTTAACTTCACCGTTGCTTTCAGTGGAGATCGAATTATGACCATTTTACACGTTTGTGATGTTGTTTTGAAATGTCGCATTTACCATGGCTCATTCAATCGAAACTCATACGTAAGGGTGTTTAATTACGATATAGTTTGGTAGGTCAAACAGATGCGTAGTTAGTTCAATGATGGAAATACAGATGGCGGACGATCGCCTTTAAATTCCAGATGGTTTAACTCAAATTAGAACTTTATTCACTATAATTGCAATAAGATGTTTTATATAGAAAACAAATGAGTATTATTTTATTTAGATTATTTTATGATGTTATAAAGTCTATTTCTAGTTGAACTGTGTGATCTAAAATATAAAGTGTGTATACGGTGTAGACCAGTAACCAATCAGAGCACTGAGTTTCGAAAGTAAATGAAACGAACCAATGAGAATGACTCGCGGAGTTTGACATGGTGGTTTGGCGAGCATGCCTGGAGTAGGACAATTTGATGGGAAGAGAAAATATAAAAGTGATGGGTCGAGATGAAAGGGGGCTTTTTGTTGCTGGTCTTCGACTGAAGTGGGAGTTAAGACTCAGATTGTATTTTCGGAGCGGGGAGGTGGGGGCTGGGGTGTGGCGATGCTGCGTGTTGTTTCCTGCTGTGGCCTCCGATGTCCCGGGAATGGATGGAGAGGGACCTAAGCGACCTGGGTCCTAGACTTCCGGCTGCCGAAGCGATCATGCGCGGGTCATCGACGAGAGGGATTGTTTATAATTCTGGGGCTTGTGATTTTGGGTTTTGTTTTGCGTTCGTGCCGCGGGTTTTATTTTGCGGTATTCGGATTCGTCAATTTGATGAGTTTTAGATTGATTCGTCCTCGTGATTTGCTTTAAATGCGTTTTGCGCAGACTTTTAAATTTAAAATTTAATTTTAAATTAAATTTTAAATTAATCTGATCTTATTCTTGTTTGTCTTTTGGCTAAATGAATAAATTACGTAATCGAGGTTATGTGGTTGGGGAGTCAAACACAATTATTTTGGTTTATGTAACGGGCAAGTATCTGAGGTTCGTATGACTACAAATAGTTACGTTGTTGCCTTCTCACTCTTGAAATGCCTAAATACTTATAAAACTATCTAACAAACTCAATATTTTTTTGATTGTGGCTGTTTTGATCTTTCTTTTCTTGACCGTATATCATGTTGGTTGGCCTACCTAACTTTGCATTGAATGACAAACGTTTTCTGGTTCCATATAGCAGTAGATTGACGTGGTTTCTTGGTCATTCACGGGACACACACGTGCAAATTTGCTCTACAAGGGGCTGACATTGCTATGGGAGCACTCTGCTAGATTCTACACGGCCTAAGGTTTGTCGGCGGTCATTCTCTGCTTCTGAAACGCCTCCGATTCGGAGGGTCGATCGTTCCTACTGCATTGGAATTTGAACGAACTTGTGCTTTCCATTTTCCAAAGGCTGTCACTGCTTTGAGTGCTGTCTGGTTCATACCTTTGTCGTAGGCACGAAGTGCCTAGACTTCTTCTTGCTCATGGACTGGAGAACTGCTCGCGTACCCCGATTAAAAGATGGATTTGTACAATTCGGATTGATTTGACATTGTAGTGCAGACCCTGGTCGCATCATTCAGGGACGCTCGTCGCCCCTATTTAGAGTGAGGTTTACTTCGCTGTGGAGTACCTGTGGATGGCCTGAAATCCGATAGAATCGAACCTGCACACTTGCTACATTATCAATCTGGTGACCTAGGTAGTTGCGCTGAATTTGCATGTCTTGAAACTAATTTATATATGGAATATCTGCATGAACATCCACATGGTTACGGAATAAAACTTAAGAGACGGGTCTCTCAAGATAACCTCAATGCTGGGTGGGTGCGGATGAAAATATCCCGTAACCGATCGACAGGCATGTTGGACTGATGGATGAGAGAGGTCACAATATCAAATCATATGGGGAATATATAGCCCAAGTAGTATATATGTGGTTGATTGGCGGGGATGCTGACTCGGGAGGGATTTGAGTAGGTTCAGATGGTCTCTAGGTGCTGGTGTATTCAGTTGGCTATTTCTGGGTCTTCGGCAGTCTAAATGGTGCGGTCACGTAGATTGTATGTGGGGATTTGTGGGAGGAGGATGTCCCCAAAACAGGTGAAAGATAACGCCAAAAGCGTACTAATGAACACATAGTTAACCCTATGTTTTCTCATAAATTTTGTTTACAATTTTGAGTGAGTAAACACTTTTTATAAAATTTAAGCTTATTTTGCTTAGCTAAATCTAACTTCATCTGTCTTGGGTCCGTAGAACTCGGTTGACCTCCACTGGTGTTGGGCGGGGTCGTGGGCCCTTCCCTAGGGCCCGGGTCCCTTCTGGCCGTGAGCTCTAGCACAAACCCTCCTTTATAAACACATGTAATCAAAATGACTTTTAAATGGTTATTTACTTGGAATTTATTCTAATAAGCACGGACTCGATGCTTATCAATATTTTATGTCACTTATATTCATCACTGGCTGGGGAACCTCATGACGATACTGTTTAACCAAAACCTCTCTAAAAAGAACTTTAGGTTATTACTATCACAACGTCTGCAGTCCTACCCATAGACGATCAACCACTACTTTGGCCAAATCATCTAAATAAGATAATCGCAATCGTTGGTATTAGAATCTTTCCAATTGGAGAAATATTCCAATAAAAATGCGTAAGGGTTAAATTCCGTCTGACATTAAATTAATGGTTAGCTGGTTATATCTTTAAATTTACTTTTCATGGAATCGCTCGGTTAACTCGTAGGGTTTATTCATATTATTTCAACTAACTCGAGGGGGGGTTGTTACACTACTCAACCAACAACATCAACAGTAACAACAAAATATGCACGGGCAGAGACCCACAGTCTCGTCCGTACAGTCTTATTACGATACGATGATCGATAACGTGCTTTATTATAAATCGATGGTCAAATTATAATGTTTTCAAATCGATTATAAACATTTCGGATTACAAGTCGAACTAATGTAATTTGACGACCCGAATGGCCGAGTCGGCAGTAACCCTGCCTATGAAGCTAAGGGTCCCGGGTTTGATTCCCGGTGGGGGCAAATATTTGTTTGATGAGAACGGATGTTTGTACCCTAGTCATAGTTGTTTATCGATCTACGTTTAATATTTATTTACATAAGTATGAGTATCGTTGTCTAGTACCCAAGATACAAGGAATCCTAGTTTAGGCCTTGGTCAATGTGTGTTAAAAGTGTCCAATGTATTATTATTATGTGTGAAATATCATCTGAATACAATTTTTTTTTTGTATTAAGTGCATTGAAAACCTTGAACTTGCATAAACGATCCACGATGCACGAACTATTGTAATTTATCTTGTAGATGTTGCATTCTGAAGATGTCTCTTTGTTTTATAATAAAACGTTGTGTCAGGCCAGCTACGGTTCTGTATAAACATTACCAGGATCAATTCAAAGAAAATCATTCAGCTAATTGCTAAGCATCTCCGAATCGAATACAAATGGCCAATCATTCAGATCATCTTCATTTTATACAAACCTGGTCATTAAGCCATAAACAGTGCAACAAGGAATTACCAAGATCCAGATGATACCATAAGGAAACGAGAGGCACACATAGCTGACTAGTATATAGTATATACACTTCACGAGCAGGATACAAACTCGCAATGAAGCGTGCTCATTAACAACTAATATTGCAGATGATTAACAACCAATATATGCGGTAGGTTAGGTGAAGACTAAAGGGGACAAGCGCAGCGAAGCTACCGAATTGTAATCGTGTTAGTTCTACATGTATACCATAAAAAACACCATGAAGTGCTGATTAAAATACTTTTAAAAATACATGTGTTCATGAAATTTTATTCTTGCCGATCATTTCATGAATAAAAATAATATTTTTTTTGCTAAGACAAGTTACTTATGCAAGGATTAACAATAACACACTTTAAATCTAGTCATTAAAAACTTCAAATATCATTAACTGTGGCCAAAATGGCAGAGCCTGTATCGCGGGTACCATGGCTAACCAGATCTTGAAACGGTTGGCCAAATCATGATATGATAAAAAATATGATATGGCCACGACATATTAACTAATCAGAAATCAGAAGGATACACTTTGTATGGAATTTCAGTACGAACTGTACCCAAAAAAAAATCTCTTGAGAGTTCGTATTTGATTCTTCCGCAGTCATGTTTAAAAAAAGTTGTTACATTAAGTGTTGGAACGCACTCCCTTGCACTATATTATAAGAGACAGTCCCACTCTTTCCTCTTTAAGGAACGTATTAAAGAGCACTACCTCTCACTTTCGTAAAAGGTATTGTATGTATTTATATTTAACGTCTGTAGCATATATCGGTACGTATTTAGTAGTTGTCTTTATTTTTTAAGTATTTAATTTCTTCCTTGGCATTTTATTTATACAAGTTATTATGCACTGCCTACACTTTTATAATTATATTTCATTTAATAACTTGGTTTGCTGGAAGAAATATCTTCTTAGAGATAAGCTCGCCTTTGTACAAATATTTTCTTTTAATGTAACTTGTAAAATATTTTTAAGCAATAAATAGTTATGAATTATGAATCATCATCATACAACAAACAATTGGGACATCATTCGGAATCAGCACTCACTGCGCTATTATCATAACTGAATCATCGCTTTGAAACTGCTTTGATGAGAGCAACTTTATTTTTGAACATCTTATTCTGAGCTTCTAATTACTGGCTAGGAAATTCCCTCACCCAGAGAAATAAAGGGTTTGACGATTGTTTCTAGTCAGGTTTGGTTTTAGGTTAGTGGCCCACAGGCCGATACGGCAGATAGGCTGGACGTTACGTGTCCACTATTACATTCCTAACAATTGGCTGGTCTGACTCATTAAGTTTTATTGGCACTAGTCGGGTACGACATGCTGTGGACTGATGTTAGCGGTCATGTGTTTCCATTGCGTCACGTCAACTGGTGGACAAGAATAACAACTATATTGCCCATACATATATTGTACATACAATTTGTCATCGTAATATTGTGAGAAACTAACGCGTAAGTTTGTAAACTATCGACAAATTGTAAACGAGACATTCAGGGTTTAAAATGTATGTTTCTTTTGTTTTTCATCTACCCTGACCCAATGCTTCGCCCTGGTATTTCATTTGCAATTCAAGTTTGAACCAGTTTACAATCTAATGGTTTGATGCTAAGCTTACACGTAACATTGTAAGCAGAACGGCAAATCTTACAATTTATTGACAGTTCATAAACTAACGAAGAAGAACGTTAGATTATAAAGTAACCGTTTTCACAATCTTAAGGATTTCATATATAAACTGTTAGGACAGAACCCCATAATAAACAAGTAAACGCTTCGCAGAATGGCACCATGGTATAGAATGTCCAGTAAACTTTAAGTTATCTATTTTGCATCAGGGCCCCTGTGCCGTAATTTGTAACCAGTATCCGAGATAATGCTTTTTCCCTCTCCTAAGATCGTCTGGTATCAAATCAAAACTAGCGCCTCAATCACAGGTCACCTTAATTTTGACGTACCATTATTATCAAAGTGTTTCCCGTATCGAGTGTAAAAACGAGCACTGTCTATTAACACAGGCTACATCGAATTACGAAGCACTGTTATGGCGGGGACATAAGGTTTTATGTGAGACCGATACCGAATCAAACTCTGGCGCACTGTAAGACGTGTTCTTGGTTGGTATTGCATGTTTATTCTGTTTCTTTGTCGCTTGGAAACTTGGCTTCTTGTGCGAGCTGACGATGGGATCTGGTACATCATTATTGACAGCAAAGAGGTTGAATGCGTCAATGATGAAGAAGTTTCTGAGTGTTAATTTATGTTTGGCAGCAAAATACGGCATTTGACTGCTCAAGATAGATTCATTTTAGGAACTGTGAAAACGGTATTTTTTATCGAGTTCTTTTAAATACTAGCATGTGACGTCATAGTCAAATGCTGTCTTTTTAAAATTGAGTTTATCAAATACAACTGGTGGAAAAATACTATGCTTATATTATCATATTTTTTGTTGAAATAGGTGTTTGAAACACGTTTCTAGATTTATTGGATTACCTTGTGAAATAGCGTATTCTGCTTTCTGCCGTGTACAACAATAGTTAATATAATCCTAAAGTGCATTTACAGTTAGAGCTGAGTTCTGTCTTTAGATAAAACTATGATTATAGTTGAAAGCATACGAATTATTTCGTCTTAATGACACAAATGTCTGAGAAAACCACGTCATCAATTATAAACTGATTATAATGGAATGAGGTTAAGCTTATTTCCGGCAATAATCGGAATCTGCTCCAAAGATCGAACTCAACTATAACTGTAAATGCACTGTACTTTTACGTAAAAAATAGCTAATGCCAATTCTAAACCTGTTTTTTTTTGTTTAACATGTAATAAAGTATAGGACAAGGAACACCAAGCAGAACACCATTTCGATGGTCGAATGATGTCTAAAGATGGCTAGGAAGTGGACCACAATAGCAAGATACCGATACAAATGACGTGCTTTGAGAGAGACCTCGGTCCAGTCATGAATTGGAGTGGGCTGACGAATTAATCCTCACATCAGTGATAATTTTGTCAGTTCGCATCTCAAAGCTACCCAAAAAAAGACAAAAACGATGACTCGATCAAAGACCGGTCAATATAACAATATAAATGTAATATTCAAACAGCAAAGCTTACTAACGCTAGTTATGTATATGTCACCGAAAAATAATACGATCCGCAAGTTTATAAATTTCCTAGGTAATTTATAAACTTCCTTCTAGATTATATTAGGCTAGGTTAGGTTAGGTTAGGTTATGTTAGGTTAGGTTAGGTTAGGTTAGGTTAGGTTAGTATATTTATAAACTTGCGGAAAAAAAATAAGGAAATTTATAAACTTGCGGATCGTATTATTTTCCGGTGACATATATATAGTTTCTAGTTATGTATGAAATACGAACATGTTAATTACGTGTATCGTAACTTGAATGACATGTTACTAAATAGGTAGTTAAATTAATTTCCTTCTCTTCTGAGAATACCGTTATTAATAACTAAACAGGAAGCCATGTTGTGCGCTTGATCAATAATGTATAATTAGCTATATAAAGAAAGGTATGTACAAATGAAATTATAACAGTAACTAGATTCCTAGTTCAATTGAACTATAACTGAGTTATGTTACTTTTAAGAAGTCAAAGATTTATCACAATAATATAGAAGTCTATGTAAAGTTAGAATGGAGAGAACATCGGAGGCGAAAAAAATATTGTATATATGCCGTACACATTTTCACTTAGACAGAAGTCAATGCCGAAATGACTATAGATTACAGGGACACAAACCTGGCCCAGTGGCCTAAACGGGAACTATAGTCGACAATAAGACATGTAATTCATAGGCCAACACATTGACTCTAGCGACGCGCCGTCGCTAGGATAGTTAGTTTGTGGTACTTTAACATGAGACGATATTGTCTGTGCGGATACTTATGTTGATTTTGATACTGAAGCATTATACTAGAAGGTTATATTATACTAAGTATGTGTGGTTTGAAAGGGTTGTCTATGCCATAACCACAGAATAACTAATAATACTACGTCATAACTCAGAAATGACACCGGCATATGAATTATTGATGAACACACAACATTGGGGAGATTCCCTAGACAAGTGAAGTAGCGGTACCATCAGCAAATACTACGATAGCCCTAGTTTTGGCCGTAATATCCAAAGTATTTGAAATCACGGCTTATATTTTCTGATGATATATTTTTTACGTGATAGGTATGTTCGATGGATGACATAAAAGGTTACCTCAGCGTCAAACCTCCTGAGGGTTTAATTCCAGAAAAAAAGTAGGTACGAGTACGTCCTTGCTTTTTATAAAATAAAACACAGTTTCTATTTTACATAAACACCATTTACTTTCGCCAGTCTGAGCCAGGGTTTTGGTCGAAGTGTCATCTTTGGTTTCGTTTGCTCATCATCCGAGAGCTCCAAGTTGAATCTGTCCAAATTATCACCATCCGAAACTGGTGCATTTATCAGCGCTAAAGCTTCTTCTTCGTTCAAAGATGTTATCTGTTCGTTTTCTACGTTTGTCGGTTCTGTATTTTCTTCAAGGATTACACCTACGTTTTCTCTTTTTTTCGTTGCATGGTGTTTCATAATGTTTTCTCTTTTTGGAATACGATTTGCCTCCTTTGGTTCTTTGTAAGTGTAGATATCGTCAGAATGATCGCCACGCGGGAAACTTTCTTTGCTAAATACGAATTTATTTATCGGTATCTTTTGCGTCTGCATATCTTCATCATCATCATCTCCTTGAATGATAGAGGCAAATTTACCAGCTGCCTGTGATATAAAAGCATCAGCTAAGTCTTGGAACGCTTTTGATGCCATATATGTCTTCAAATTTTTTACAACAGCATTGGGATTGACTCTATAAATCACGGCTTCTCGTTGAATTTGACTATTTACTTGGACGATTATAAAACAAACAAAAGTTAACCGCATGTATTTACACATTGTTATTTTTGAACTATGAATTGAAGTGTTGAAACAATATTCTGTTATCGCTTGTTCAAGTTTTATAGTCATTTCACTCAGGCCGTAATTTCTACCGTGTTTTTAAAACAAATCGTCGATATCGGTTATCGAAAAGGCAAACATATTAGAATGTACTAAGTCAGGGGTATTTTTCAAGATTGAGAAAAAAAACATAGTTTTTTATAACCTAAATTTTCCAAGTGTCCCTCTCGTTGTTGAAGGCACCATGCTGAGCGAAACACAATTTGCTGCGTATCTTCTCATTATTTATGAGTCGTTTCGGATGGCGTTACTGCAACTAAAAACCGATCTATAAGATCCTTCCGTGTTGATAGGCGTAGTATAAACCTGGTGCTTCACCATGCCACAAAAAAAAAATCTAAAAAAAATAAATTGTCGATAAAATGTGATCCATTTTAAACCTGTTTGATATGTGCATTGTATAAAGAGTCACACTGTATTTACACAAATTAAAGAAATTTCAATTTTGATTTGATAACTATACTTTTGTCAGTACCATACTCCGAGCGATGATAGATTTATCGACCCAAATCTCCAATTGTCATCGACAGTGGCCGGTTTTATAAAGAACAAAGAGCTTAACATCCATCAACCTGCCACAACCAGCGAATTTGAAATGGTAACTGTTGAGTTCTGTTTACGTGTAAACGCATACAACACGACAACGTCTGTGCGCCTGGATTCGTGACGTAAAGGCTCTGAATTACAGCCTAATCAGCGAATACCTTAACTTTTCACGGCTTTAATCCCACACATTTTTGCAGCAAGTACAAAGAAAAATAAAGCTTATTATGTACACAATAAGGAAACTTCAAGAGTAAAATAAAGGAATGCACATCGCTCGCACGTTCACACTACTCACACTTATGCAATTTCACTATACATACTGTTTAAAAATGAATGATTTAATTCTAACCTCGCAATAGGTAAACAATCACAATAAAGCTCATCGATTGACACGTGAAACGAATGCAAATAGATCTCCCTATATTCATAAGCAGTAGAAAAAGCAAAACAATAACTGTCTCCTTGATACACATAAGTTTGACCGCGCGCGAGAGAGACAGACTATTCTTGATGCCCATGCAGTGCAACGTCACGCCGCGACAGAGACTACACAAGCGCAACGTGTTAATGTATTTAAAGTTCCAGCTTTAGTTAACCAACCTGTATAAGGTAGTATTTCAGCGAGGTGCACAGAAGCTGGATTCTGTACCTCTTGACATATCTCGATTCCATGTTGTAGCTTATGAATGGCTAATGTTTCTACTACCTAAAAATATTTTTCGCTTTGTGCTACACTTTTTTTTTTTTGGTGTTCATATTATTAGTATTGCTGTTTTAAGTATTTATAGGGAGTCAAAACTTATATTGCTAAACAATATGTTTGTTGCCTGCATTGATAAGGCATCGTTAAGGTGTTAATGAAAGATGTTCAGGCAGAGACTGATGAAGGACGCCGTGTACGCTGCGTCGCGCAAGACCGCACACAGAGACCTCAACAACACGCACATCGGCCTACCCGGGAATGCTGAACGCATCCACGTAAACGAACACCTGACATTACATAACAAGAATTTGTTGAAGCTGTGTAAAGCCAAGGCAAAGCAAATGTCGTATCAGTTCACATGGACAAAAAACTGTCGAATCTACGTGCGGAAAGCAGAAAAAGCTCCCTACATACAGGTTTCCTCGGAAGCGGACCTGAAGAAAATTATTGCATAATATTACTATTACTACGGTGTACCCCCCCTGCTTTCCTATATCTGCCTCTTATTTATTTTAATATATTTCCCGCCGTTTGCGTTCCGTTCCCACCACACATCAACACACATACACACACTCACAAACATGCAATATACACCACATTCATTATAATGACTATGGAGAGATATACTAGGGCAATATTGGGACTCACGTACACTGGTGCGCTAAGTCGTAGCTGTCGTTTCGTCCGCCTACTAGCCTCTGACACGATTGTTAGATGTTTGGATAATTATTTACTGCGAAATTATAAAAGGCAAAAATAATCATGTGTCAATGTTTTACCAGAACGTAAATGGACTTCGGACAAAAACGACAAGTTTTTATAACAAGGTTGCCGCTTTTAACTTCGATCTTATTTTTATTACAGAGACCAAACTCTGTGAAGGTTTTCTAAATGCAGAGTTTGCAGATCCAGACCGGTATAACATTTTCCGGCGTGACCGTGTGTCGGAGACGGCTGGCGGTGGTATAATGGCGCTGTGTGCGCCGGCGCTCGGCGCCCGGCCGCGGCCCGAGTGGGAGCGAGCCGACCACGAGTGTATCTGGCTAACAGTACCTGGGGCCGCGCTCGGCTCCGAGCGAGACTTGCACATAGCGCTCGTGTACCTACCGCCGGATGAAGAACTGCCTGTACGTGTACAGTGCTTCAATGAGGCGTTAAGTGAAGTCACTCAAAATAACTCTGAGGATTACTTCATGATAATCGGAGATTTTAACTTATCCTGCTTAAACTGGGATTCGGGTGAGCCTGTCTGTATGAAGAAAGGTACAACCGAATTTCAAAACTCTGCTATTAATTTGATTAATTTAATGGACTACCTTGGCCTTAAACAGTACAATTTGTTTAAAAATATCAGCAATAATGTCTTGGACCTAGTCTACACAAATTTTCCTATTGACGTACACAAAGCGACCTCCTCTGCAGTTAATGAAGACCGCTTCCACATTTCACTGGAGATTGAGTCCTTTGACTTAGCCATAAAAAACACGCCCTGCACCAGGCGTCTCCGTTATCAATTTCGCAAGGGTGACTATGATGCCATTGATAAACATCTGCGTGAAGCCGATTGGTCAGCCCTTAACGCCGGTACAGTCGATGACGCGGTCTGCATCCTAACATCAAATATTCAGGTAGCCATTGATAAATACATACCTAAGCTTACTACCTGCTCCTCCCGTCAATATCCGATATGGTATAGTCGCTCCCTAATTAACATTATTAAAGAGAAGAGCAAATGTCATAAAATGTGGAAAAAGCACAAAAATCCAATTGACTACAATGCATTTGCTCTTCTCAGAAGTCGTAGTAAGGCTGTGCAGGAGGAGTGCCATCAGGCCTATATTAGGATGGCGCAGGATGGGATCAAGAAAAATCCTAAACTCTTTTGGTCCTATGTAAAGTCTAGGAGGAAGGATGGCTCCGGCTATCCCAACAATATGACTCACGGTTCCAGAATGTTACAATCTGAAAAAGAAACTTGCGATGCTTTTAACACCTTCTTTAATAACATGTTTCAATCACCAGCCAACTCTTATCCGCCCCTTGAACTGCAGGAGCCCTCATACCACAGAATAAGTGCTAGTATATCCGTCACTGTTCAGCAAACTCACAAATTACTACGAGATCTTGATAGGAGCAAGGGTCCTGGCAGTGATGGTATACCGCCACTTCTTATATCGCGATGCGCTGAGTCCCTCGCTGTACCGGTGTCACAAATCTTTAACAAGTCCTTCCATGAAGGGATTTTCCCGGATGCTTGGAAATTTGCGCGCATTGTGGCAGTCCACAAGAAAGGTTCTAGATTGCCGGTAGAGAACTACAGACCGATTTCAATCCTTAATGTATTTAGTAAGGTCATGGAACGTATAGTTCACGAACATATATATAATAACATCGCTTGCAATATCCCCGGCGAACAACATGGCTTCGTAAGATCGAAATCCACAACCACTAACCTAGCTATATTTGTGAACGCGGTTCTTAGAGGTATGGATGACGGGGGTCAGGTGGACGCCATCTACACTGACTTCGAAAAAGCATTTGATAGGGTAGACCACGTTATTCTCATTCGGAAACTGGAGAAGCTGGGAATCCAGGGTGATCTGCTACGTTGGACCGAATCATATCTACACAATAGAAGTCAGGTAGTTGTGATCGGCGAGAATAAGTCAGACCGTACCACTATACCCTCAGGTGTCCCCCAGGGCTCTATTTTGGGTCCATTATTATATGTCGCTTATCTTTACGACATTGCTGACTGCTTTGAGCATGCTAACTTTCTCCTGTATGCTGACGACAAAAAGATTTATATGAACATCAAGTCTACACATGATTGCCTCAGCTTGCAGGAGGATCTTAATCGGTTGACATTGTACTATATAAAAAACCGCATTAATGTCAATTCGTCTAAGTGCAATGTCATCACCTTCACCAGGCGCACTAAGCCTATAACACACAATTATCTGCTTGACAACGCCCCGATTCATAGGGTGAAATCCGTCCGAGATCTGGGTGTTCTGTTGGACTCAAAGATGACATTCGAAGACCATATAGTGGCCATCACAAAAAAGGCGTACAGAAATCTGGGCTTTATCTTAAGAGTGTGCAAGCCGTTCAAGGATGTGAGCTGTGTGCGTATTTTATTCTTTGCCTATGTCCGGAGTATCCTTGAGTACTGCAGCACTGCCTGGAATCCGCGGTATGCAGTACACGAGGACAGGTTGGAACGCATACAATCAAAATTTATCAAACACCTGAACTTTCGCGATTGTTACCGTAACACCGACTATGATACAGCGTGTCATCACTATAATCTACACAGCCTTCGAGATCGCCGCATTCTTTTAGACATGCAGTTCTTGCACAATGTTTATCATGGCCATGTTGACTGCCCCGAGTTGGTCAGCGAGCTGCTGCGACTTAGAGCACCAACCACGCGAACCCGACAAACTTCTGTCCTCCATGTCCCCTTCGCCCGCACAAACTACGCGGCCAACTCCCTCAACTGCCGCCTTCCGCGTACATACAATGACCACTTTGCACATCTCGACATTTTCCACATGTCGCGGGGTGAGTTCAAGCGGCACCTACTGCTACAGCTTACCAAAAGTAATGAAGACGGTGTATAGCTGGGTATTTCGGCTTATCATGTCTCTCATAACTACAAGACCTTAAATATCTCTCACTCGCACTCACACTCACACATTAACATCATAAACAAACACGACGACATAACCTTACACACACTCCACTCTCCTTCCCTCCCGTCCCATCACATCCAATATCTTATGTATATCACCCCTACCAATTATGTCTGGCCTATAAAATATAAGTCATTAATTGGCCTTTGCTCAGTTTAAGTTATTGCCTATTTTCAAATGTTTTGTGCTGTTGACTTTGTAACATAAATAAATAAATAAATAAATAAATAAATAAATAAATAGATGTAGTTAGATTCAGAGGTTGTGGGGCAACATGATGAAAATTTTCACTATCGTTTTTTTTATTAGAATAACTTCATATTTGCTTCTCGGTAGTTACCATTAATTGGCCGCTAGGCTTAAACGTGCAGAAGGGAAACTAAAGTTCTTCAGAACCTATAGGTTTAGTCAAAGATATTCGGAACTAAATTATGAGAAAACGGAAATACTCTAAAAAGTAACCTAGACTTAATTGAGCAGCACTTATTTTGATTCCAAACCCTATTTCACCAAATTAAAGCAGCGAGCTCCCTAAATTACTTTCAAAGTCCCCCCTATTATTCCCAGTGCAACTGTAAAGGTGAAATGATGCTATTTAGTTGCAGGTAAGCGGCTCCTTAAGGATTGTAAAGGATAAGTGACTTTTTGCTGCTACAAGACTAGGAGTTGATTTCAACAATGGCATATTATTCTTAAGTTAACCCGGTACCAATATTTTACAACTAAGTGGAGCCAAGCGGTAACATTTGACACTTCGTCAATATTCCATACCATAACCTTGTAACAGAAGGCACACTATTATATTTATTTTTCACAAGTTAAAATTGCAAAATTGTTTAACTTTTTTCAGTTTAAAAAACATATTTATTGTAATAATGCCAAAATAATTTGACCAATAATCCATTCTAAACATAATAAACGGTTTTTGTTCTAGAAAACTGAACATCTTTAGAATATATTAACCCTTTATAATTAATTAATAATGACACAATAAATACGTTATTTTTTCATTGGTTACGGAAATATAACTAAGCCTGTTATTCAACAGGCCTATATAGTGGATAGAGCCTCATGAAGAGAATACTAGGGATGATTCCAAAATAATAATTTAATCCGATGATGATTGCGTTCGATTCACAGATGTTTGAAGTCCGTATCGATTAATTGAATTTAATCAATTTATTTAATTTTTAAAGCTAGTGTGGCTGGTGTTTTTTAAACTAAGATAGGCTGATGTCAAATGTTATCTATAATATTGGCTCCACTAGAGGTTATCTACACCGAGAAATTTTTCATACACGTAATAAAGTGTCATTTGAGACGACCCGAATGGCCGAGTCGGCGGTGACCCAGCCTACAAAGCCAAGGGTCCCGGGTTCGAGTTCCGGTGGGGGCAACTATTAGGTCCTTACATATGAAATTGGCGTTTCGCCGTACTGGCCACTTTGATCTCAAATATCTTCTCTATGGTTAGGAATTCCAAATTCAAATTTATACAGCTATTTACTCATGTATTTGTGTTTCTAAAATTATAATTAATTTGTTTTTTCCTCAATTTTTTTTCTTGCGTCACTCAGCTTACAAAATGGAAAACTTTAAATATCGCGTTGTTTACCAGTATGAGTTCTACCGTGGCACCAGTGCTGCAGAAACGGCTCGAAGGATTAATGATGTGTATGGCGACGGTGCCGCAATAGAAAACACAGTGCGTTTTTGGTTCCAACGTTTTCGTTCTGGAAATTTCGACCTGCAGCACAAGCCCCGTGGACGGCCGGAGACCAAAGTTGATAATGAAGAATTGAAGGCTATTGTGGAAGCGGATCCATCGCAGACCACGTCCGAGTTAGCTGCAGGTTAGTGATAAAACTGTTTTAATCCACTTGAAGCAAATTGGGAAGGTGAAAAAGCTTGAAAGGTGGGTACCTCACGAACTGAGTGAAGCAAATCAACAAACGCGCGTTGACTGCTGCGTTGCATTACTCACCCGGCATAATAATGAAAGGATTTTAAATCGAATCACTACCTGTGATGAAAAGTGGATCCTGTACGATCATCGGAAGCGCTCATCGCAATGGCTGAACCCTGCCGAACCAGCCAAACCATGCCCTAAGCAAAAATTGACTCCAAAAAAATTACTTGTGAGCGTTTGGTGGACCAGTGCTGGTGTCGTTCACTACAGCTTTCTTAAATCTGGCCAGACGATTACGGCAGATGTCTATTGTCAGCAACTGCAAATCATGATGGAAAAGCTAGCTGCTAAACAACCGAGCCTGGTCAATCGCTCTAGGCCACTGCTGCTTCATGATAACGCTAGACCACACACTGCACAACAGACGGCTACCATATTAGAGGAGCTTCAATTGGAATGTCTAAGACATCCACCGTTCTCTCCGGACCTTGCTCCAACAGGCTTTCGAAATTTGGATAACTTCTTGAAAGGGAAAAAATTCAACTCCGATGGGGCAGTCCAAACCGCCTTCAAAGATTTTATTGATTCCCGTCCGAATGTTTTTTTTAGTAAAGGGATCGAAGAACTACTTATGAGATGGCAATAGAAACGACTTTATGTTCCTCCCATGCAAAACGCCAATTTCATATGTAAGGACCTATTATTTGTTTGACGAGAACGGTTGTTTGTACCCTAGTCATGGTTTTTTATCTATCTAAGTATAATATTTATCTATATAAGTATGTGTATCGTTGTCTAGTACCCAAGATACAGGGAATCCTAGTTTGGGGCTAGATCAATGTGTGTAAAAAGTGTCCAAGGTATTATTATTATTATTATTTTCTGAAATTTGATATTGGCAGAATCATCAAACCGATGGAAGCCATTATTAAAGCAATTGATTGATAGGTTCTCAAGTTTTAGTGACTGTTCCTTCATTGGTAAAGTTATCAGGTCTGAACCTCCATTCTGTATTTCTTGACATGTTCTTATTCCCTTCAAATTCAAATCACAGTCGCTTTATTTAGAAGACAGCTTTTCTGAAATAATCGCATTCTGATTAAACGTCGACTTGAAGTCGGCTTACATATACGTCGCGCCACATGTCATGAGCGGTGGCCTTGAATGCGCAGTAGTCAATTTGATTGCGATGCGGATTGATGTCAAAGATAGAGAATCACGGTACAGAAATCGAGATATAGAAATCCTGCTGGTGGCCTCGGAAACATCGAGTTTAATATAGTTTGGCGTAAATAAAGTTTTATAGTGTAAAGAAGACAGAGTTCTTCTTAATGATATCCCCAATGACCTCAACAAGAATATAGATCGCTGCATCATGTATGTTAATATGTATAAGAAAGTGTAGCTTTAATTTGTATGTAAAATCTTTCAAAAAAGTTTATCTTTGAGTAGGTAAATATGATTAAGAAAGTGTAGCTTCAATTTAAATGTAAAATATTTCAAAAAAGTTTATCTGTGATAGAAAGAGAAAAGAGGAGGAGGAAAGAGGAAAAGATAAGCGTGTATGGACCATCAGCTAGATTGGTCGATGACATTACAAATCTCGTGGAAAACCTGGATTCAATTGGCACAGGACCGGATAAGTTGGCACAATAATTCAACAAGTTAAAAACTTTAAAAAAAGTTTAAAAAACTTTCTGGCGCTATTTTTTCCTGCCCATTCAGGATGCAAATGAAGTCTATGAACATAAAAAGCCCTCATCTGTTTATATATTTTTTAGTTTAGTTGATTTTTCAAAAAGCGCTTAATCAATTTTGATAAAATTTATATGGAACCACGTCTGAAGTATTTATTTATTTATTTATTAATACAGTATGACCTACCATCAAAATAAGAATCATCAAAATCGTTTCATAATTGACGGAATAATCGCATAACAAACAAACAAAAAAAACGGTCGAATTGAGAACCTTCTTTCTCCTTTTTGAAGTAGGTTGAAAAGGAGGTGACTTATACTCAGCAGTGGGCGGAAACAAGCTGCCGATGTCGGTGAAGGTGATGATGATGATGATGAGTAGCTTATTGACTTTGTCCCATCGGAGACCCAAAGACGCCTGATCATTAACCTAACCGAGAGTTACAACGGAATGGTAGAATCGGCTGTAAACTTTGTTGTCTTCTCTACCCGGACGTTTGCGTCGTACAACCCGGTTACGTCATATTTCCACCTCGCTAGAATGCTTCAGCTTAAGAACGCCGTAATGACGTCAGGAATCCATGTGCACAGATAGTGCGCCCGGGTTGTACTATTGGGAGTGCTTGATCCAGTTTATTGAACTCGGATCGATGGCGACGTGAAATATTAACGAAAAACGGATCAGGGCTGGCACTCAGAGTCCAGTTTGCTTTGTTAAGTATATGACAGTGATAGCGAAGCAGTGGCACGCATGCCCATCAAGGCACGTGACAAAATGTTTTGGGAACGCCACCGATCATTTTTCAACTGACTTCAAAAATGAGGAGTTTCTCAATTCGTCTGTTTTTTATGTTTGTTACGCGATCATTCCGTCAATTGTGAAACGATTTTGATGATTCTTATTTTGATTGGTTGGTCACACTTCAGAAATAGTTTAGAATTCAAGCCTTATTTCTTCTGTGTATATATTTTTTGTTTTTATAGATTTTTGAACCCAACCGAGGAGGAAGAAATAAGGCTTGAATTTGAAGTCGTTTTTTTAAGTTTTTAACTTGGTGAAATATTTTTCAATACAAAACTAATTAAAAAAATACGGACTCTCAACTTTGTTATTATGTACCCTGTTAAGACTTCGTTTGCTAAACTGGATTTGTCAAAATAACTTTACAGTCCTTTATAATATAGTTAATAGTACTTAACTGTCCTAAATTCAATCATATCTCTAGTCATGTAAAATTTATTGTGCTCTGGACTTAGTTCACAAATAAACTAATAAACATTTTTATGGCACTTTTAAGGCCTAACTAACCACGTCTTAAGGAAAAATGACACGTCTCTCCAAGAATATTTGCCATCGGTACTTATATAGTGTGTATATCAATGTTTTACGAAGTCCCATCATTTTATATACCTAAATTTATCAAAATCGTTTTCGAGATTTAGGCTTCAAAGTGCAAGAAATTGTTATAATTACAAACATAAACATTTAATATTTTAAAAATGACAAACTATTATCATAAATGTGAAATACATGACTAGGCTGAGTAAGTGATTTAAGGGTTGCTCCATCCTTTTCATACGAAACCACAAAAACAATAGAGTTAGCAGGACTCCAATTCCTCGACAAAACAACAAATCAAAAGAAAAATCCGAAACCACGAATTTATTAAGGAAACAAACACCCAGCGGATTAAGTTCAAATAAAAACACAAAAATGTTAATGCAAAAGTAGAAGGAAAAATACGTTTGGAAATCGGACGAAGATAAGCGGAATAGAAACGTGAGACGTTGCCGAACCAGTATCGGAATCTTTGGATGCGGTGTTCTGTTGTTACGTAGTTTCCTTTTCTGGGAGACAGAGGGAGGATCGCGCGAAAGTTTAACCTGTTTTGGAATATATTGATGCTAACTTGCTTTCTATTTTTCGGCAGTTACTATTTTGCTTGGATTCTTCACGCCAAGTAGGGTCTGTGGCCTGTGCTTTTTCGAAAAAGTGGTACCACAGATATGTGCACACGTATTTACATTGGCCGTACTACTAAAAGCCAGTTCACACTATCGGAACGACAGTTTTTCTGGATCCAATTTGCAAATTGGTATACGTATTTAAATAGCGGTGTTCACATTAGGCGACCCGATTAACATGTCTGATCCGACACGTTTGTACACGCATCTGACACCTTGCCGGATCCGGCAAAACTGTCGGTACGACATATTGTCAACTAGCTCTAACCGCCATACCCTGAGTGGTTAATGATTCATTAAATAATATAATGGACGATTTTGTGTGTAAAGTTAAATTTGGAATATGAATAATTGGACCTAGAAGTAGAGACGACACAAACAAAACACATGCTGCCGCGACTTTACGTGTGGCATTAGAAAGGAATTGAATTGAAGCAACATAAATCATGCTGCCTCACTTGTACACTAGAGATAGCAGTAGTGTGCAAGTGAAAAAGCATGATTTAGTTTGTTTTGCTCGATTTCCTTCTTCAATGGCTCATGTTATACCAATAGTTGCCTCCTAAAAACATTCGTACTTCTCAAAAACTCTCAGGCCATTCGCCGCAGGGGACAGAAACTGTAGGAAGGTGACCTATTTTATATTTCCATCTCTAAAAGGTAACGAGGATTATTGCAATACGTATTTTCAGACGTGACATTCTGTAGTAATATATACAACTTAGAAATGATACACGTTATAAAGGGTGTAAAGAAAGGTGTAGTCATAGTTTAAGAGGTTAAGGACATCATTTTGAACAACTCTTGCTATGAAACATTATTTTTACACTTCTAAATACGTTTTGGGCCGGGTGGTCAGCTGATTGGTATGTACAAATGAAAAATCAAGTAGCTCTAACGCTCAATGCAAAACAAACAGAGGGTAAATATGCAATCAATGAAATTCTAACTAATCCCTTAGTATTTCTTTATTTTCTTTTGAACTGTGAACACAACTGAGCTCCAAGTGAGCAACAAACTAAAATTTATCCACCAAGAAGATTCATATTCATATTCTTGTGGTCAGAATATATAAGGATACAGTCAGTTACAAGAAATGTTTTAAGCAAAGGCTAGCTTATCTCTAAAGAGAGATTTCTTCCAGCAAACCATGGCAAGACAGGAATTAATGCAACAGGACAGTCCTAGTGCGCAATAAAACTGTATACAAACGTACGAAAATTACTTTAAAAATATAAATAAAATATAAGTACCTACCTAATAAATAAAAATAACCTCAACTACACTGGCCTGCAAAACAAAGTATCACACTTTTCAAATATCATGTTTCTCTAAACTATAGAAGTTAGAGGTTTGAAACAAAAAACGTTTTATAAAAAAATTTACCAGCTTTCTTTGAAACCATAGTACAAATTTAAACTCTTTTTCGAGTACTTTTTATTTAGAACGTATTTAAAACGTAATTGCAATTTTAAAAGTGTGATACTTAGTATCGCAGGCCAGTGTATGTAAGATCAATATATAACATGCACATGTCATCATCATCATGCTCAGCCCACATGAACCCACAGCTGGAGCTCTATTTTTGAATCACTCGCGTGACATAATATATCGCAAGCGACTTACGTCACGTTCGACTTACAAGTCGCATGACGTCTATTTTCTGCATTTTTGAAACGTTCGTCATCGGCGTGGCCAATAATTTTGGGATTGTTGATCGTTATCCGTTGCACGCAGAAAAAGTAAAAATCGGTAAATACCGCATGGGTAACGGAACGTTAATACTCTCATTATAGGCTGTATGACAGTGTCTGTTTGGGTAATCTGCCTACCAAATTCTAGAAATAATATGGAACAAATCGGGATGTTCAATCTGTATCTGCAAATATCACATAATTTGATGTTTTAATGTGGTGCCGGATAGGGGTTGTACAGTTCAGGGGTCGACTACACGGTTAAAACATAGCCAAATTTCGCGACAAACTTATATTTGAGAAAATGGTCGGTACACAGACAAAACTAGTAGCTGGAGGAGCGTGCGGCGAGTGCAATAGCTTTTATCGACTGGTTTTAAAATTTGCAATAGTGGGGTAAAGCAACGGCCGCGGGATATACCGCTCCCGCGCGTCTCGCTCACCCCGTGCGCTCCGCAGCTTTGAAAAACAGATTTAAATCTTATAATCTAAAAGGTATGTATTATAATTGTGTCGCCCACATGCCCCACCCCAGTGCTGCCCTAGCAGCACTCTTCACCAATAGGTATACCAGTGCCCATTTGAGGTAAGTTCGACGATGACCCCAAGAGAAAGTGGTTTGGTGTTAATGATTCCTTACTTCCAGGTTCTACTGAGACGTGTGTGAGGGGTCGGCTATTCACGATATTTTCTACCTCAGCGAGAAAGGTATTATATGTCTCCTCCTTAGGCGCATGTTCTTTCAGGACTACTTTCAGCGAACCCTTCACACTCCTTACGAGCCTTTCCCAAGCCCCACCCCAGTGTGGGCTAGCAGCAGGAATGAAAGTCCATTTAGTTCCATGATTAATGGCTGTGTTCTGAAGTTCCTCGTCATTTTTTAGTTCCTGAATCGCCTTCAGTTCAGAGTCTGCCCCACGTAGATTGGTGCCATTATCAGAGAAGATATGCTTCGGCCATCCCCTCCTAGCTGCTATGCGTCTAAGGGCCATAATTAAGGAATCTGTCGTCAGAGACGCAACGGTTTCCAGATGAATAGCTCTCACGGTAAGGCACGTGAATATCACTCCGTACCTCTTCTCCCGTCTCCTCCCAATCGCAACTTCTTGTGGACCAAATAGGTCAATCCCGCAGAAGGTATAGGGTCTTTGGTGATGAACCATCCGTGCTTCAGGTAAGTTCCCCATTCTTGGCATTAAAGGTCTGGTTTTCTTTATTCTACAGAGCTTACACTTAGATGCGACATTATTCACTGTGGGACAAAGTTTAATAATCCGATATTTTTGTTTAAGGTTATTCACCACAGTCTCCTGGTTCTCGTGAGTGGCTTTAACATGGTAAGATTTAACAATTAATCTAGTTATGTAATCTCGTCCATCCAGTATTATTGGTCATTTGGTTTCAGGCGACACATCGGTAGCAGCATCAATCCGACCTCCAACGCGCAGGACTCCGTGCTCATCGAGATATGGTGATAAGGTAAGTAGTGACGACTGTGGACTGTATTCTTCTTCTTCTTCTAAATCGGCAAGGTTCGCATTTAAGCGTTTATCGATAAGCTCCAATTCAATTAGTGCTTTTGCCTCGGTTGCTGCAAGTTCCAGCTTCGTGCATCGATGGAGGATGAGGAAGATTTTCTTGACCAAGAATGTCGGGAGGTAGGTTTTTCCACTTTTGGCATCTCGGACTTAACACTACCGGTTTCAATCAATATTGTTTTGTCAGGTTGCACTTTTCCTTCGTAATTTTGAGCTGTACTTGTAGATTGTTTGCTTTGGCCAACCTCAGTAGCCGTTGATTCCGTAGATTCCATCTCTTTCTGTTCTCTTCTGACAGTGCTGCGTGGTTTGACCATTGTTTTCGACGGCGGCGTGTAGTACATGAATATCCGGTTCGATGGACCACTTTGTACAGTTCAGGGGTCGACTACACGGTTAAAAAATAGCCAAATTTCGCGACAAACTTATATTTGAGAAAATGGTCGGTACACAGACAAAACTAGTAGCTGGAGGAGCGTGCGGCGAGTGCAATAGCTTTTATTGACTGGTTTTAAAATTTGCAATAGTGGGGTAAAGCAACGGCCGCGGGACATACCGCTCCCGCGCGTCTCACTCACCCCGCGCGAAACAGATTTAAATCTTATAATCTAAAAGGTATGTATTATAATTGTGTCGCCCACAGGGTGAATAAAAAAAATCACACAACCTATACTAAAATGTCAACCTATATTCAAAATGGTTTAGAAGAATGTCACTGTCAAGCCCTCAAATATGACACACGAGAAAGATCTAAGTAATGATGTCTTGCCGCCCTAACATTTAGTACGAAATGGGTTTTCGGAGATCAAAGGTGGCATAGCAGAGACAATCCTGGTGTTAGATTTGATTTTGAGTTGGGTAGAGCGATGGAGGGGTGCAATGCCCCTGCATCCCCGATCCCCGTGTGGGAAGTGTGTTCGTTTCAGAAGTGGGTTCAGTATGGTTTGTGTAATTAAGAATTTCTCACTTGCCTAGCGCACACACCATATTCTCGTAGCGAAAATATTTACTACGACCTCTACGGTCAAATCTATCTGAAAAGTTTTTAGACGCCAGAGTTTTTTTTTTTGTAATTTCGCAAGGAATGTCGATATAGACAAAGTTAATATATTTAAGGCATTTATTGCATACGTATAGGATATAATTATTTTTTTGTCGATTTACGGTTCATGTTAGAGCCAGCTGACTAACAGACCGTCGGACAGTGGAGGCTTAGTATAAGGGAAATATTAAACTGCACATCAAAAATGCTGAATTGCACAGCAAATATCAGGGCAAAATGCTGCGGTAGGTGAAGGGTAAAGGGGGTGAGCGAAGCGAATCCCCCTTTTACCCCTCGTGGTAGTTTGAACATGTAAGAACAACAAAAAATATTTAAAACATAAACTTGAGTACAAATAAAATATTAAAAATGTAAAAAGTGTTTTTGCTGATCCTTTTTTGCTGTGAAAATCAGTATTTTTGATGTGCAAATAAATACTAGACAGAGTATAATAGGGACCCTATTATACTATGCCTCCGTTTGACCTACTTCAGAATCCCTTGACAACTCAAATAGCAAGAATTTTATTCCACTCTTAAGTAGATAGTCACTTCAGGATTAGAGACAACTATCAAACTGAAGTAACGAATTTAATATATTTGCAACAGAATCATCAATAGAGTTTAGGTTTCGTATGAGATTGAAATGGGACTGCCCGCATTTTCTGGCTCAACTCATCTCATTTACGGAATGCAGCCGTTCTGTTATATAAAGTTGTGTCAGTTCGAATGGCAATAAAACTTGCCAAGTGCGAGTTTTGCCAACTCGTTAATAAGTTCACTGACAGATGAGACCGACACTGTAACTTGGAGCGAGATGCTAAGTTAACCAAGAATAGTTAGCACTGGAAGAGTCTTTGGAATTAATTCCTAATGAAAAAGCGTCCGTTGTTTAATAGTTTTACGCTCGCCTGTCACGCTCATGCAGGAGTTGCGGGATCGAATCACGATGCTTACCACTTGATATTGACACATAAGATTATTATTTTTTTCTTTATGGCAACGAATTTAGGTTCATAATTGAGCTTATTATGCACAAGTGCTTTCGACTTTAAATATTTTTTAAATCTCTGTTACGAGTTTTTGTGAGAATCTCGGCATCACTATCAGAGTCAGAGTCAGAGTCATTTTTTTTATTGAATATAAATAAATAAATTATCTTATTCAACGTCAAAATTATACTTACTTATAACTACAAGTCAATTTTTTATATAAAAAAAAGACTACACCGTTTCGGAAGGTGGGCCTCGGGGTTAAGAAGAAACGGCAAGAAACTCCCCCATACCTTTTTTTTTAAAGTGACTTTACAACAGGTACTGGTTTCGATCTAAGGAAATTCGCCGGCGAGTGATAGGCTTGATCCATCGCCCCTGTCGAATTTCTGTGCGCTGAGATGGTATGGACCATGCAGTTTTGTCATCTAAGTATTCCTTAATACTATAATAGGACTTTCTTATCAGCTCATTTTTAACATAGTTTTTGAACCTCTTTTCAGGAAGGATCAATGATTCCTGTGGTATTTTATTGTAGAAGCGAATACAGTGCCCCATGAGTGATGTGCCTACTTTACTTAGTCTAAATAATGGTAGTGCTTACCTATTTTTATTTCTAGTGTTAATTGTATGGCTATCACCTACAATTTTAAATAAAGCTATGTTTTTTCTTACATGCATTATATTCTCGTATATATATTGACAGGTAACCGTAAGTATATTAATTTCTTTGAATTTTTCTCTTAATGATTCTCTAGCATCTAATTGATATATCGCCCTGATCGCCCTTTTTTGTAAGAAAAATATCGTATTTATATCTGCTGCTCTCCCCCAGATAAGACATAACACTGTGAAAATAACTGAAGTAAACCAGATAAGACATAACACTGTGAAAATAACTGAAGTAAACCAATCTGGCAGTTTCAACATCTGTAAGATATCTGATTTGTCTGACCGCAAAAGCGGCTGAGCTAAGTCTTCGTGCGAGATTAGTTATGTGAGGACCCCATTGAAGTTTCGAATCTATAGTGATTCCGAGAAAGATTGTGTCTTCAACGAGGTCCAATCTTTCAGATCCTATTCTAACACTGCTTTCAACCTGTCGTACATTAGGCAAACAAAATTTGATACATTTAGTCTTCTTTGAGTTTAATAACAGGTTGTTTACATTGAACCAACTTAACACATGAGAGAGTGTACTATTTGCGTCATCTAGATTTCTTCTTGTCTTTTCACCTTGAAAAGAATAGATGTGTCATCAGCAAATAGAACAATCTGAGTCATTTTTTCCACCATATAAGGCAGGTCATTCATGTACACTAAGATAAGGAACGGACCTAAGATAGAACCCTGGGGTACACCAATATTCATATGGGTTCCAGTGGACTTGCATCTGTTTATATCTACTTTTAGTAATCTTTCCATTAAATAAGATTCCATTAATTTTAACGCATTATCTTTGATACCATAGTGTTGAAGTTTGAGCAAAAGAGTTTGATGGTCCACAAAGTCAAAGGCCTTGGAAAGATCACAGAAAATACCAACCGCATCCTGTGATCCTTCCCACGCACTATAAATGTGTTCTACTAGCGCTATTCCGGCGTCTGTTGTTGATCTGCCTTTAGTGAATCCGAACTGTTTTTTGTGGAGTAGCCCAGATGCATTGAAGTGAGAGAGTAGTTGACTCAATATGACCTTTTCAAACACCTTGCTCAACACTGGCAATACAGATACAGGTCTGAAGTTGGCAGGGTCTTGTTTACTACCGGATTTGAAAAGTGGTATTAATCTGCTCATTTTCATGAAGTCAGGAAAAACTCCGTTTGCTATACAACTATTGAATGTGATTGCCATGTATGGTGCAATCACATCGATTACTGATTTAACCACGTTAACCGACATGCCCCATAAATCTTCAGTCTTTTTCATGCTAAGAAGTTTAAATGTTTTAACTATAGTTATAGAGCCTATTGGCTTAAAGTTAAAGCCATCCTTGTTTTGGGGCACATTTTCAACCAAGTAATCTAAAGACTTTTCAGAAAAGGATGGTAGTGCTTCTGTTGTTATTATGGGTATGGTACTGAAGAACTTTTCAAATGCGTTAGCAACATCCTCGTTTGATGAGAGTAATTGGTCGTTAACTTTTAAATTAAAACTAGATTCACTAGACCTAACCTTGCCTGTCTCTTTTTTAATAATGTTCCATGTAGTTTTAATTTTGTCGCCAGAAGTTTTGATTTTATTGTTAAGATGTAGGCACTTGGCTTTGTGGCAGTCTTTCCTAAAATTTTTAGAATAATTTTTGACAAAGACGTTAAACTCAGGACTGTGATCATTTGATTCTATTGATGATGACTATTGATGCCAAACTACAGTGGGGTCCCCATATTGCAAAATTAGCACATAGACTTAGCTCCGCAGCATATGCGGTTAAAAGAATCAGGGAATTGACTGACGTTGCAACTGCTAGGCTTGTATATTTTAGTTATTTTCATAGCATTATGTCCTACGGCATACTACTATAGGGACGGGCTGCTGACATTGAGACCATCTTCATTTTGCAAAAGAGAGCGATCCGATTTATTTGTAAGCTATGTAATAGAGAATCTCTGAGAGATTTCTTCAAAGAAACCAATATCCTAACAGTTGCAAGTCAATATATCTATGAAAACATAATGTATGTGAGGAAAAATATCAGTAGCTTTAAAATCATTGATAGCCGCCACAATGTGCAAACTAGAAATAAACAAAAACTTTCTTTTTCAACGTTCAGATTCACAAAAGTTAGCAGTTCTTTTAAGGACACTGTATACGCCTCTACAATAAAATTCCGCAAGAAATACAAAACTTAACTGAAGCTCGACTCAAAAAATGTATAAAAAGCACACTTTGTGCACAAAAGCCTACTACAAAATTCATGACTTTTTACAAGACACCGACATCTGGCATTAAACCAGTTCATTGCACCCTATTTATTATGTACTATGTAATAATTAGGCACCTACTTAATGTTATATTATGCTTGCTTGATTATTTATGACGTTCATTAAGTCTCAATTTTTGTGCTATTATGAATAAAAATCTTTGAACTGAACTGAACTGAACTGTGTCTACAAAAATTTCATATTGTGAATAGTTATACAATTTTAGGTTAAGTACATATTATAATATTAATAATATTTTTTTATCGTTATTTCATTACATCATATATTTTTTCACAAAATATTATTTTTAATTTCTGTATTCAAAACAACATTTTTGTAGGCTATTTAGGCAGTTTTGCCAGTGCCTTTATTTACTGCGGCACTCGGAAAAACCAAGCGCAATTATCTATGAATATTTGTTTACGTTTTCATTGTGTGGTTGTAAATAATACACGTCTGTTTTTTCCCTCGCAATTGTGCTGAAAAACATCACATGAAACTCGCTGCCTTATCGCCTAGTGGAATATTTAACCAACTTAGCACACTTGTGTTATAATGTACTATATCTTAGTAAATTAATTATACGATGATCGATATCATTGTGAGGAACCCCTCGTATCTCCATTCGGCAATGGGCTAGCCCCTTCTTACGCATTGAATAACTTGCTGGACGTGGGCCCAACTGTGCCTTTGCCATGGCATATGGAAAAAGGCGTGACGTTGTGTTTGTGTGTTATGTTCCGTGTAAAAGTCTGTCATTTATTGCGGTTGTTATTAAAAGGTTGTCATTAAAGCTCGCCTACACTAGGAGACAAACCCCCAGTATGTCGCTGCAACGTGTCTCTGCTTCCTTGCCCAGTGTCTCGCAATAGATCCCGAAACATGCCTTGCGACATTTTACAATAGTATAATAGTTGTTAGAAATGTTGTCCCCTAAATTGAGACTTTAAACTTTTTGAATTTTGTCTATTTTTCACTGACAATCACTAAAGAACCTTAGTCCTTTGTCGTGCTAGGACAGAGTCATTCTTGGCCCAGTTCGTTTTGAATGATTAATGTACAGGTTAATCAAATTAGATCCAAAAATTCGTTTTGAGGAATTAATTCCCAGCAATCGTTTATTTACCTTCATTTAGTCCTAAGTGCGTGTAATCTGAGTTTGCAGCATCCCAGAGGTGCGCTCAACGTTTAGGAGCTAAAAGACTACTACACTGAAAGATACGACCCTGTCACTAAATACCTCTATAGTGAAAATTGGTCCAGATAACTGCAATTTTGTGTTAGCGGAACTATTGCTATATATGGTTTGGATAAGATTAATATAAGTTATGTCTATATTTTGGTTGTGGAGAGGTTTGAATATGTAATCATGGGTGATGCTGTCAAATGCTTTGGGATAATACACATAGGCAAGATAAAGGGGCTTATTGAATTCATTGTATTTTTCTATAATTCGTTGGTAAGAGTCTAACTTACTAGCAATGCGGGATTCAATAACCTTTATGAAAATGTTGTAAACATGGGAGACCAGACTAATAGCCCTATAGTTTCCTTTGTAATGTCGCCTTGAATGCCTCCAGAATTGTCGCCTTTTTAATGCAGCAGGATTATGTTTGAGTGAACCAACTTTGACGGGAATTATCATTTGTACGGCAGAGTCTCGCACATGTTAGTAAGGTGAGGTAGTATTGCGGGTTTTCCTGTCTTTAATTCTTCTGTCGTGTTACCATCTTCTCCGGGGCTTTTATCGTATTTCATACTCATCAGAGCACGATTTACCTCGAGGCCTGATATGGGAGTGATGCTATCTAGGCTCCTGCTCTACCTACCTTTGACACTCATGTGTGTAGCATCAAAGGTTGGGTCTTTTTTGGGTCGGTTTAAGGTTTTGTACACATAGAATGATGTGCAGATGTCCATCACTCTATCTTTGTTATACAGCCCTTATAATTTCTGATTGAAGAAACCAAACTAAAAAGCATTCCTCATAATATTTGTGCGGGGATATCTAAGCTACCCCTTGAACATTGAAAGAGATATTGAACTCGGGAGATATGGACCTTAACATCACGCGCCAGAAAATGTGCTAACGCCAACAGATAAAAACTCATTAACGTTAAAAATAGGTTAGGCACTCAATTTTTTTTTGTATGTTATGCTCAACTAACCCAATTCCAAAGAGTTGGAATGATTTAGCGAACAAATAACTAGATATTCACAGAAAAAAAAAAAGATATGTGCACGAAAATGGGGAACGGACGCGCTGTATTGGTCAAAAAATACCACTATGTTGAACTTTGGTTAAAAAAATAAAAATTTATATTTGAACAACACAAATTAAACGAAGTATTCAATGTAACTTAAAGTCCGTTTTGTCGTATAATAAAAATGGTGTTGTTAAGTAAGATACTGCAGGATTTATGAAGAACGCCGCAAAATTTTAAGACTCCCAGGATTGAACCATAACTGCCTTAACACCTCACCACTACCTAACCTAACTCATACCAAGTCACATACCTAGATTACCTAGAGCCTGATTCAGGTCACGATTTCTCCTACTAGTCTCACGTCCGTTGTCAGTGGCCTGCACTCTGCTATGCATAGGAATCAGGCACTCCAGCGAGCGTTGTAATAGTTTTAGATTTTGCTCTTATTTTGGGTTTCAGAGCGTCCTTGGTCTAAAAGTTATATGCTCGCCTGCTACAGTGGAGTTCCATTCCCCGGCTGACGGCAACGTACATAACGTAAGTACTTATGAGTTTTAAAGGTGGTCAGAAAAGTCGTTGAAAGCAAGAAAAAGGAATCCGACGAAAATAATTCTTTTTATAGTATTGTTTAAATAAGCATACTCAATAATCATAGGTATTCGATCATAACTGGTTACGAACCACCGGAACGTACGCGGCCTGAATGGTGAGGAAACCTTTCATTTTGTATAGCAGTTATTCGATGGGTCACACAAAACGGTATATTGTATAACTGTAGAGTGCACAGGGAAAGGAAAAATAAGTAGAAGCTAGAAGAATTAATATCAAACCACTACACAAATCATAGGATTTCTATCGCAAATTAACATTTAAACTTCATGTCTCTAACTGCAAGTCTTTGAAGACAAAAATGTCTAATCCAGCCAGAGTCCGGACTCCATAAATCTTACAAAATGAATCCCAATGCAGCCTCCTAGCATCGCTATTAGCATAAATTTTCAGGGAAATATTTATGAAACTTCTACAGGATGTATCAGAAAGATGTAGACATATTTCATTGGGGTATTAGAGACAGCATTAATTTGATCAGAGCAATTTCACGTCTACATATCGATTTTTCCGTCGCTATACCCAAAACTAATGGACAAGTCAGGAAGGTTTTATTTTTGTAATGCTTGGTCGATAGCACCTTTGTCACAAAGGCGCCATTTTGTTAAGCTGTTGGACAGACTCACCGTCTGCAGAGTTAGCTAGTTCCAAATACAAAAGTTGCACAGCGGTTGTGGCTCTGCCTACTATGCGAGAGCTCCCGCGTTCGATCCTCGACTGGGGGGGGGGGGGGGGGGTAAAGAAAAAAATAAAAACCCCCAGGTCTTGGATGTTTATATGTGTGTGACGTCGCTGTTTCTGGTTCCCACGACACAGGGTATCCTAGAGGCCAGAAGCAATGAATGTGCCTATATGACGGCCCGAATGGCCGAGTCGGCAGTGACCCCGCCTACGAAGCCAAGGGTCCCGGGTTCGAGTCCCGGTGGGGCAAATATTTGTTTGATGAAAACGGATGTTTGTACCCTAGTCATGGTTGTTTATCTATCTAAGTATAATATGTATCTATATAAGTATGTGTATCGTTGTCTAGTACCCAAGATACAGCGAATCCTAGTTTGGGGCTAGATCAAAGTGTGTAATTAGTGTCCAAGGTATTATTATTATTATATTTTTATGAATTTTTCATTTCACTCTTGTAATAAAGAGGTTCTGATACACGGGCTTACGCCAAGTGCTTATCTACTAAAGATCACGGTCTTTGCCCATGAATTTTCGTACAATTCTACAAGTATTTAGTATTGTTGCTTTTTGAAGAAGTATGTGTGTGGATCTGGGTATATTTAGTGTTTTGAGACTAGTGTGTAATGTGTATGGGATGACTCCTGTGGATGAGTTGACTATTGGGTTGGTTTTGACAGATTGTACATGCCATTGTGTTTTAATTTCAATAGAAAGGTCTTTGTATTTTGTGTTCTTTTCTGTAAAAGTTGTGGTAAGGTTGTGTGTATTTGGTATGGCTATATCTATGAGAAATACTGTTTTGTTTTGTTTATCGTGGAGATTTATGTCAGGCCTGTTGAAATGAATAGTTTTGTCTGTAATTAATTATGGTTCTGTCCCAGTAATTATTATTATTATGTAAATATTTATGTTTATGTTCTGATCAAATAGGTTTCATAGTGTTCAGAATATCCATGATAACATCTTAATATTTGACAGCACCTTTCTGTTACATTTCTGTTACATCCTGTTTACGAAACATCTATTTTAGGGGACGCTTGACAATTCCCCAATCTGATGGGGGAAATTGAAATGCATGTATTTCTGTTTTTTACTCGTATGCGGGTCCGGGCGCCATTTTTTGCCGCGTCTTTTGTTTTTATTCTGTTGTTTCCAATTCAAAAACAGGCAACCGTTTTGTTACAGCTCGTATGAAAAGAATAATTTTCCTCGTCTAACAAGGAGTCCGTTTTATTTTACAGAAGGTTCAAGAGTGGCAAGGCCTTGGCCCAGTAGGAAACTCTACAGGCGACATAAAAAGTCACTATGGAGTTGTTTTTCAGAAGTCGTAGATATTTTTTTTTGTGCTGCGTAGTATTAAACAGATGAGCTGTTGGTGCTGGCTCGACCCCTTCAAGAACTGTAATTTTACTAATCCACTTACATATTTTAGTTGTAAAAAAGAGTTGTCTTTTCTACTCTTTATCTACTCATAATACCGAAAATTAATTATATCAAGCTTTGCAATCAAATTTCGTCCTCAGCGCGTTTTTCAAGGAAATTGGGGCAAACCCGTAAAATACAATGCTTCTTATGTTCCGCCTCTCCTTATTTAATTTTTCATAATTAAAATCCTCTTTGTAAGGGTTGGGAACATCTGCCAGTTACAACAGCCGTGCTGGCTGAGATAAAAAAAAAGAACACCGGCGATTGGTTTTTTCATATCTCCAAAGCGATAGACGACCTCTGTGGTGCTGCGATAGTGGCTCTGCCTACCATACGAGAAGTCCCGGGTTTGATCCCCGACTGGGGATAAAGAAAGGAAAAACCCCATCCTTGGATATACGTGTGATGTCGCTGTTTCTGGTTCCCACGATACAGGGTATACCTAGTTGTATACCTTGTTAGTATACTAGGGTGGGGTCAGAAACAATGTATGTGCCTATCTATATGGCCGGGTTACATTAATAATTAGGAATTAGCTGTTTGTACCCACAATTATGAAAGAACAAAAAGCTGTACTTCACTTTAAATATGAGAAAAAAAGTTTTTATGTAAAGGTCTGTCTCGGTGGAGAACGTGAACACATAAATCACAAAATACAACTAAATATAATATTTTGTATAATTAACATGTGTAACTACTGTGCTTCACTGAGAGGGGTCAATAAAAATATGTGTCAGTTGGTTCACTACTTGAGAACGAGCGGCAGAGATCACGCATAAGCCATGTAGGTTTCCGCGATCGCTCCGTAAACATAGTCTAAAAGAAAACAATTTGTAACATGGATAAAAAAATAAGAAGTAAATGTTTATGTATAAACCTTTCAAGCCTTGATCCTGGTTATGAAGCACAATGGCACCACCATGGCATCACCAGGGCTTAAGGGGTTAAAGCGTCGATTATAACCACCTTGTGAATAAAAAACAATCAAATAAGACGATTCTCATATGTCATCATCGTCATCATCATCATCATCATCCTCCTGTCACCTCTCAGCAAGTTTGTAGGGCTCTCAATACAGATTTCCATTTGTTCCGATCTTGGGCCACCTGCTCCAGCTCCGCCCAATCTGAGCTCACAATGGCGGCCTCTTTCTCCGTTGAACGTCGCCACGTTGTTTAGGGGCGACTATACTTCCGTTTCCCCTTTGGGCACCTCTCCCACTCACTATTGAGGGCTACTTTCGTCAGGTCTCCTCTTCACGTGGCCAAGCCACCGCCACTTCCTGGTGATATCCACTGCCTCCAACGACAGAGCTCATGAGTCTCTGCATTTCCGCGCTTCATTTGTATTATACAGTTGACATCTATAGTAATTTATCCATAAAGTCGCCAATTTTTTAGTTATAGAGATTTGAGTATTTTTTTACAAATGAAAAATTGAATATGCATAAATATGACGATTTGTGAGTTATAATAATAACAATAATTATAGCTCATTTCAGATACAAATCCATATATTGTTATTAAGGGTTATTGTTAATAAGTATAATTAGTAAGATATTAATACGACCCGAATGGCCGAGTCGGCAGTGACCCTGCCTACAAACCCAAGGGTCCCGGGTTCGAGTCCCGGTGGGGGCAAATATTTGATTGGCGACAACGGATGTTTGTATCCTCGTCATGGTTGTTTATCTACCTAAGTATAATATTTATCTATATAAGTACGTGTATCGTTGTCTAGTACCCAAGATACAGGGAATCCTAGTTTGAGGCTAGATCAATGTGTGTAAATAGTGTCCAAGGTTATTATTATTATTATTATTAATTATTTAACATGCACCATAGAGTGATGTCTCAAGAATGGGCTGTCCATCCTTTCACTCAACATCCTCAAGATGCTGTTGGAGCTGTCGTGAATCCTGCGCATCAAAGATGCCACACGACTGCGTAAGATGGCAGCGAAGCCGTCAACCCGGGAAAGCTATATATACCTGAGTATTTTGTACAAATGTGAATCTTTAATTCTAAAGTGACTCCAAATTCTACGATCAAATGTACCTTTGTTAAGGTGAACGCACACTAATAGGCATCGGCATTCCCTGCCCGCACCGCCCGCAAGGATCAACCGCGTCAAAAAAATACTCTCGCACGCTACTCGGGCGTTGCTCTGTCGCATGCAACACAATGCAGACAGCCGATGATTCGTCCACATCGTCCGCGCTGAATCTGATGATGTCATCAGGATTTCTGTGGTTCTCCGGACCCCAACGATTCCGACGCGGACAGGTGTGCGAGATTTATTTCAAGAATTATAAAATATGATCCGTCCGGTGCGTCTGGTGCGGACTGTGCCTATAAGTATGTAAGTTTGCTTCCACCATATGTAAGGTGAGCTGACTTAGTAAAAATCAACGTCCGTAGACCCTATAAACAAGCATAACTGCGATGATTGATGGCAGGACACAGCGGTCGCTTTTTTGTTTGGTCTGCTCATACCTTACAGAGATGTCAGTGCCTTAGTGCTAATTACTTAGGCTCGGATGCACAAACAACAACTCAAAGTTTGGCTGATACTCAAAATCACGCCGTATTTTTTTGGGGAATCTATGATATCTTAGTCCCACTGTGTCGTTCAAATATCGGTACAGATATTAACTACAAGTAAATTAATCACTGCAATTGTTCCAGAGCAATTTATTTTTAGTCTCGCAATATTGCAGTCAAAGAGAGAAATTAACATAACAGTGTGCCATATCAAACCCTCCCACAATTCGTAAATGTATTGTGCTCAAGCGGCCACAGAATACTTTAAAGTTCAACTTTACAACTCACGAAAATAAAATTTAAATAAAATCACGCCTTTTTCCCATAGGGGAAAGCAGAGGCACAGTCATGTCCACGTTTAGCCAGAAGTTTAATACTCCATTTTGCGTGAGAGGGGCTAGGCCATTGCCGCACTAAATTTCCTCACGATGTTTTCCATCGAGGATCGTATAATGTTTTTATTACATGGTACTTATCTCGATGGCTACACCGGTATTCAAACCCGCATATCCTGTATGACAGGCGAGTGCAAACCACCACACCACGGACGCTCCCTTTAGTCATCATTGACAGAGGGGCCATTCTCAGAAGTCCCATTTGACAGCTGTCAACACTAGGGACAGAGCTATGCGTCAGTATTCTTCTCCTTGTTTCGCTTAGATAAGGAAGGCCTCTCTTCCCCTCTTCCACACATCTCGCTCTTGGGCAGATTCCCACGAGTAAATCGATTGTCTATTGTGACTTAGAATTTGATTGCAATTTTGGAATGTAAACTACCCAACTTACGAGTAAGTACATTCAACGACGGTGAACCCCATTAGGGCACCGCAATGACTTAACAATTAACTTAGAAAAATTAGCTGGTAGATTAAGTTCTGCGGCTTACGCCGCTGTTAGGCACATCAGAAAAAACTTGGATGTGGTTACATCCAGGCTAGTCTATTTTAGTTACTTTTATATGTAGAATCTTGTCTTATGGTATCTTGTTGAAGGGAAAGCAGCGGATATTCAAACTATTTTTATATTACATAAAAGAGCTATATGTGCAATTAATCATTTAGATCGCACAGTCTCCCTAAGATATTTTTAAAGAATTGACATACCAACTGTAGCTAGTAAATTTATTTACGGAAATAAAATGTATGTACGCAAGAACCTTATAACATTTTCCAAATTTAGAGACAGCTGTAATGTTAACCTAAGAAATAATCACCGACTAGTTGCGCCCCGGTCAACACTCGCGAAACTTAGCAATTCTTTCAAGGGTCAGTGTATTCACTACTACAACAAGATACCTCTGGAGATTTTGTTATTGCCATTTGAACAATTTAAAAAAATAAATAAGGGATATTGCATACAATGTTCAAGATTACATAAATGACAAGACTTTATGTTACCTAACTCAACACAGAACTCGTTAATAATTTTGTAACTATGTATTCCTGCATATTATAGACGACCCGTATAGCTGAGTCGGCAGTGGCCCTGCCTACAAAGCCATGGGTCCCGGGTTCGAGTCTCGGTGGGGGCAGATATTTGTTTGCTGAGAACGGATGTTTGTACATTAGTCATGGTTGTTTATCTATCTAAGTATAATATTTATCTATATAAGTATGTGTATCGTTGTCTAGTACCCAAGATACAGGGAATCCTAGTTTGGGGCTAGATCAATGTGTGTAAATAGTGTCCAAGGTATTATTATTATTATTTTTATTTATTCTAATTAATGTTGTTATATTTTTATTAGTTAAGCAAAACCAATTTTCAAAACAGATCTAAAAATCAATATGTGAGTCCAATGCAGAGAAGAGGCAAAAAATGACGTCCACCAAGTATGAATGAATGAATGAATGAATGGTGCTTCTCCAGCCAGGGTTTTAAACCTGTTCCGGTCTTTCGGTCGGCATACCAGAGGGCACAAGTTTTGAGGAGGGGCGGAATGACCTGCTCCATAGGAGGGGAAGGATAGTGAATTCAATCAACCGACTCTTCAGCCTGAAGCCAATATAGGATATGTGGAATGGGGAGGATGTGGGATTTGGAGAGCAGCTGTTATTTTCTTCAAGTTCTTGTTTTCCTTCTATTTTCAGTTATTGTTATTAATTGAGTTTCCTGAGTCGTGTTCGTTTGGGTTCCGGTAAGTTCCCAGTTTCGCTTTCGCTCTCTGTTTCTGGAATACAGTATATTTGCCTCTAGGCCATCCTGACTTAGTCCCTGTTGTGTGATGATTCTGTCCAGTAACTGTGTTCTTCACCGTAGTATTTGATGTCATGCTTAAGGAAATCTTTCCAGGTGTACATATATAAGTCGGCCTTCTTTCTTCTTCCTTGCTTCGTATTTGAATGGAGCGTGTAGTAAATGCTGTTGTGGGCGTCGCAGAATATGTATTGTAACATATCCGGTGGTTTTTGATTCGTTTGGTTATAGTTTTGCCCTGTAGTCAGCCATGAATTTTGTGGTATCTTGGAAAGCTTCTGGCATTCTCAAACATGTCTCTGAGGATCAGGCGTTCATATTTTCTTAGTCAAGAACTGACTTACAACTGTTTGCTTTAATGATGGTTGCCGCTTTTTGTCCATATTTTATAAACAGTGCAATGACCATTTGTAAATCAGGCGCACTATATTCCAGTCCATGTTGGATTTCATTATAAAATGCATTAGGGCCTTGGAATTGTATATGGCTTGCCGGTACCTCTTTTTTATTGTGTCCTATGTCCTGCCGTAATATATGTGCCGAGATATTTGATTTCGTTTACGGTTCGTATTGGAACTCCGTCCAATACACTGGTTGTTTATGGGGTCTCTTATAAGAATTTTCGTCTTTCTACTTTTAAGTTTGCCATGAGCATTTCTCCGATGGTATTTAATTATTCACTTTTAGCTACTCCGCGGCATAGCAGCGCTGCGTATAAACGCTCTTTCAGGTTGCGGGCGGTCCGACTCTAGAATGCACTTTTTGCACTCTTTGCACTTTAAGAGACAGTCCGACTCTTTTTTCTTTTAAGAAACATATCAGAGCACTACCTGTCTCTTTCGTAAAAGTTATTGTATTTATATTATTATATGTAAAGTTTATGTATATATCGGTAATTATTTCGTATTTGCTATCTGTATTTTACAGATATTTTGATTTATTCCTAGAAATTTTAGTTATAGTAATTATTGTGCACTGCCTACACTTTTATGATAGCAATTCCTGTAATGCCTTGTTTTGCTGGAAGAAATCTCTTTTTAGAGACAAGCTCGCCCTTGTACATGCATTTTCTTTTGATGTAACTTTTAAAATATTTGTGTGCAATATTGTGAAGGAGGTTTGTTCCTATAATTCCCTTTTTCCTGTATTTCTTTTTTAGCGTCTTGTCCGATGCGAGCATACAGATACCAGAGATAGTGTTTTGACATATGTATCATGTTTGTTTCCTGTATATAGGCTATGTGTATGTTTCTTTTAGTCAATTCCGCATCAATGTTGAGTCTTTTAGTTATTTCGGCGCATCCTCTAACGTTCCAAGTAGCAATGCGCATACGCTTGCATGTGACTTGTGGTTTAAATATGGGGCTGTTTCGTATCATCGTATATCCGGTGTTGTCTGGGATGTCTTCTGTTGATGTTATGGTTGACCCTGAGGAGGTCATGGGTGTTGCATTAAGTATCGGGGAAAGTATGGTGTTATCAGTTTGGTTATCGGTTGCTTGATCCATGGGTAAATTTGGCGATTTAAGCAAGTATACGCTGTCGTAGTGGTGTCCTGTGCCGTTGAGGTTGATAGATTTCACTGCATCCGCTGGATTCTTGGGCGTGAATGTGAGCGATGGTGTATTTTGCTGGTGGACGTTAACTAGAAAGTATTCGGCAGCTGGTATTATAATCTCCTCTCCAGCCCAAGTACCGTAATTGCGCAAATTTTCAATATTGAGTTGTTGAGGATTTCAGGTTCACTGATTGCGAGCTATGTTCTGTTCATCGCCGTTTTCTTCTACATATTTAACTAGGTCCTTACGAATGTGGGTGTGGTTGCATGTTAATTGACATAGGTGATTAATTTGGTCAGCTATTGCGGTGAATAGGCAGTTACCATCTCAACATTGGTAAGGCTTCCATTACGTTATCTTCTTGGAATGTTGTTGAAAGAAAGAACTTAGAGATAGCGTGATTTATTTGAACTACCTTTGTCCATTGTCAAAGTTTGTGCGTATCTTCGTGCGCCCTTATTCTCGGTAGAGAGCTGCTTAGGACAAAAAGTCTCCGATTTTATTGTTGTTATTGTTCATCATGGGAAGTCTTTTGTTAATTGCCTGTTTTCTGGAAGATGTAAAATGATCCTTTTATGATGTGCAATTGTTGGCTGTTTCTCACTATTTCTCAGAATATGCAGTTATGTAGTAGACGGGCTTGCATTATTGTTTCATTTTTGTGGGCTTGTCGGACCGGATAAAGTTAGAAATAGTTAAGTTTTGTTTTACTGTTATTGGGTAGGTTCCTGCCTTGTTTTATATTTAGGTATACCTATCTCCTACCTACTAGTACAGCACTTTGCCTGTGGGATAGTTTGGAGTTGGCGTAATAATTTGAAGCGAGCGTGGTATCTGTTTATGAAATGGTATTTAGCATTACGGTAATCCCCTTTACCTGCCAGATATAGAGTTCGTTTTGCCTTTTGATCTGAGTTAGGGCTATCATAATCGCAGCGATCTCACCAGGTTGTTGCTCAGCTAGTGAGACTCATTGCACTGATATCACCTACTTCAATTCACTTCATTAGTGCATATTAGTTAAGTCCGTGACTCGGGTCGAGGTTCAGTCCGTGAACAAGGCCCTAAAGATGAAGTACCCGGTTGTATCTGACCCGGCGGAGGGGGATGCATGTGTTTGTGGCGTGTGAGTGTATGTGTCGGTACGGTAAGTATCAAAGTCATTGGTCATCTTATCTTGAGTTGTGCATTTTGGGTAGGCCGGAGGAAGGTGTTTAGATTTACCGCTATCATATTATCTGTTTTTGGGGCGGGTGGAACTTGAGTGTACTTTGGTTGTCGCGCTGTATTTTGGTATGGGAAAAGTGAGATGCTGTAGATTTGACTGGTTGTTGATTACGTTTTGGTGCTCTATTATGTATGCGCTGTCGTAGCGGCTGTCGGAAAAGGTCAAGTTGATAGTTCCGACTGCGTTATATTCTTGTTGGGGGCTATATACGATTGATGGGCCATTTTGTTGATGGATCGCTACACTTATTACGTAGAACTCTGCGGCTGCTATGATAATTTCTTCACCTCCCCACGTGCCCTGTATGTGGAGATTTTTTATGTTCTCAGTGAAAGCTTCTGCGTTTGGTGCGTCGATCGCAAGTTTGATGCGTGGATAATTGCTGTTAGCTTCCACGTATCTAGCTAAGTCGCTTCTGATATGGGTATGGTTGAATGTCGCTCCAAACAGATGGTTGATTTGGTCTGCAATTGCATGGAACAAGGAGTTTCCATCTCTGGGCATTGGCAGAGTTTCCATTGTAAGATATTACTACAGGAGAGAGCCTCATGCTGTTTTAGCTAATATGAATGTGTGTGTGGGTTGTTTCTAAGCGGTGTACGGCCGGTATGATGAGTGACGCTGTTTGGCCTTTTACGATCTATTTTTATTCTAATGTTTCCCGGTATTTCCAAGATGGGCTGACAATATAGAATGGGTGCCAGATGTGTGAGGGAACGTTGTGGGCCTTTTGTGCTTCGTAGTTTTTTCAATTGTTCCTAAATAGCAGTCAATTGTTTTGTCTAGTTTCTGGGAATTTGGTGAGATGGCCTTTTTATGGCATGCACGTGTTTAATTTTTGTTTATTGTCGGGTTTAGTATATTTGCAGTTTAGCTACGTAAATATAATTCTAGGATTGTTAAGTTTTGGGTTGGCTTATTCATAGAGTTTCAGGGTTTAGTGGAAGGTTATTGTTAATGACTGTTTTGAATGGTCTTTCGAAGATGAGGAGAAAAGAAATCTCGAGGAGAATTATCTCGAATTTATTTTCAGGCAAAGCAATATAAGTATATCTAGCTATAATAATGTTTTATTAGTTGATTTTGCCTATGACGCACCTATAAATGTGATTATGCCTTAGTCAATAGGGGCAACCGCGGCCGCGGTAAGTGGTGGTTTATTATTGTCAGGCGGCGAGTGGTCCTGAGAGAAATAAAGTTAGAGATAGGTAATCACTATCAATGATGTCCTAATCGGAATGATCTCACCAGGTTGGTGTGTTTAGCGGCGGTGGTGGTGGAGGCAGTCGCGTTGAGGGTGTGTTGCGTAGGCGTCGCTCGCTGCCGGCCTGTCGCTGCGTGGCTCAGACGTGCACCTGGCCTAGAATTCTAGGGCTTGCACAGATGGGATGCCTCAGAGTATCGCGCAGTTCTCTGGGCATTAATTACACTTGACCGCACTAGTATCATCACAATCCCTGAAATGCGCGGTATTGCACAGATGGGGTGCCTAGATGGATCGCTCACATTCCCCAGGTAACCCTTACAGTAATACGCGGTATAAGCCAGCCTATAAGCCAGGCTCGTTTTCGGGCCTCCGGAGGCAGAACAAAAGGCGCGCGCCGGGGATGAAAACTATTGTTTGTTTAAATGCGTTTGCGAGATCTCGGGGGGACACGTCCGTTCGGTCCGGCAACACAAACGCCACCCAAAAAATGACGTCCACCAAGTATATGTAAATATCTACAGTAAGTAAGAAATTTTGACTTGATTTGATATACATTAAATACAGAATTTTCATAAAACTATTACAATAAAGTAATAATAATAAAACAATTTTTTATAACAAAGAAATTAATGAGATCCAATACTTACCTAAGTATAACTATGAATATTTATCTACTAGCTTTATAGATAGTATAATATTGCATAAACCTTCTCAGTACCCTAGTGATCTCGTTGCTCTCATATGGGCAGAATAAAGAGACTATTAAGACACGTCTTCACGTTACAATACACCACGTGGGAGTATTATTTACCATCGAGGAGAAATGTGGAACCAGTTGGACAAATGAAGCTGTTCCCGCGCACATTCACCGCTTGTCACACTACACTAAGTACAGTGGGACACGAGAGATAACGTAACATAACATTTACATACAGGCACATACATTGCTTCTGGCCCCACACTAGGATACCCTATGTCGTGGAAAACAGAAACAGCGACGTTACAAACATGTAAACATCCAGGACCTGGGGCTATTTTTTGTTATCCCCCAGCCGGGATTCAAACCCGGGACCTCGCGCTAGGGAAGGCACAGAGGTTGTCGTCAATGGTTCCTAATTCTGAGTTGAATTTTTAAGTCTTAAATGGGCCAGGGCCAGCCAGTCTTCAAATTAAGTACTGCGGAAAATGCCTCCCTGTCTTTGTTAAACTCTTATTTATTTCACAACTTCAGAAAGGATTAACCACCACCAATTTGTCAAGTTTTCCTGGAAAAATTAACCTTAAATAGGTTTATCTACATACGTATCATAAACCCTCTTTACTGCGTCCAAAAACCGTACGACCAGCATAGTGATATACTACTTGGTAAAAACTCTAAAATTTCTTATCAGAATATTGATACTTTATGACCATAATGTATAAATTTTTCGATATATTATGAATTTCGAACGCCGACGCCCGCTTGCGTGCCGCCCCTATATAGTTTGTATGTGAAGTTGGTACTACTGAACAACATAAACAAGTGCAGAGCAATGATCAATGCCACAATGCCGGTCGAACATGCGGTTCCTGAACACATTAAAGAGAGCTTATGGATGTGTGTAGATAAACTAGTGTATGTGACTGCACATAATTAGGCATTCAAACTCTCGAGTGATATTATTATGAAACTCGCCTTCGGCTCGTTTCATAAACCAACCCTCGGGTTTTAATGCCCTTCATTATGTATCAGTCTAAACTACACATAACTAAACATAAACTACTATTATAATATCGTGTGATACGTGTGGACTTGACTGTCAGTTAGACAGATTTCGTAGCCCTCTTTAAGTGTATTTTGACAACATTCTCATCCCGACCGAGTGTAGAAATAGGGCTAGGTTTTATTAATTTTTTTAGCATTTTTTCACTTAGTGACATATATTAATAATTTATTTAGCTCACTTTTCACTTGTAGGTATTACATTGTGAAAAGTGAGCTTTATTGTATAATTGACTAGCTGAAGCCCGCAAGTTCGTCTGCGTGGACTTTAGGAATTAAAATATGAGGCGGGGCGTGACGACATAGCAACAACAGCAATTTTGGCCAGACGTGATCACGGAGGATGGACGTTGATCGAACAAAAATTATGAAGTCGACGGGATCTCAATGAAATAGTTGGCACAGGACTTTGAAGACTGGCGCTATAGCGATTAGGCTTATTCCCAACAGCGGGTTGAGCGTGCTGTTAATGATGATGATGATTAAAATAAGGCTTGTGTTTAATCGATTACCGAAAACGCACCTATTTTTACAAGCTTTTATTTAGTTTCACCTGTCCCGTTGTCTGTCTGTCTGTCTGTAATCAAATCTTGCAAGTTAAATTTGATCCACTTCCCGGTTTCCGATTGAGCTGAAATTTTGCATGCATGTATAAATCGGATGACAATGCAATATTATTATGACATAGAGCTGATCTGATGATGGATCTGGAAGGTGGCCATAGGAACTCAGTCATTAAACGACGCAACCTCATCAAGTTTGGGCTCATTTAATTTGTCTTGACGAGTACTTTGACACTAGATGGTAACCATGGTCTGATGATAGAGCTGGAAGGTGGCCCATAGGAACTCCATAATTAAACGAAGCAACCCCATCGAGTTTGGGCTAGTTTAATTTGTTTTGACGAGTACTTTGATACTAGATGTCCGACCCCAAAGCCGAGTTATGTCTTTAGCAGGTCTTCAAATCGAAGACCTTGACTGCTCGAAGTTGACTTCGGAGAAACCTTGTAATGTTGATGCATTAAAAGAAATGGATAGAATGAGAAACGTTACAAATAAATAACTGGTGATTATATAACTAATTTAAACATTATTTTACCTTACTACAAATATGTAAAAAAAATATATATAAATAAATAAAATACATAAACTTTAAGTGCTCAAAGCAGCACATATTATGTGAACGTACTACGGACTACATAACGAAAACTACGCACGTCGTAGTAAATCTCGATTTAAAAATACTTAAAAGTTAGAAATAAAATAAAGAAAAAAAAACTTTTTTAAAAACAAGCTTTTATTAAAAATGAACTAAAAAGTTTAAAATAAATTAACTCCAATAACAAATATATCACTTTCTAAGTTCATTGTAACCTTTAACGATAATTAAGCTTCTTCGTCTACGACAAAATAATTACATACCGTACATAATTATATAGCAACCCGAAGATAAACCGAATCCCAAGATTCTGAAGTCGTTCGAGTTTGTTCAGTAGATCTTCGTTCGCGCTCGCCCAACAGACATCGGCGTAGTCGATTAGCGGCAGAAGGGACTGAGCAAGGGTGATTTTGGTCTGCCGTGGCAAGAAGTACTGCAAACGCCTGAGGGAGTGAAAAGACGCAAAGACCCGTCTGCTGACCTCGCTGACATGTGGAGACAAAGACAGCAGGTTGCCAAAAATAACCCCAAGGTTTTTTGCCTGATCTGTATACTCTATTGTGATGCCATTATATAACACAGGAACAATATGTTTTTGTATCAAGGAAAGCGTGTGCCTGGTTCCTAAAAGCATGGCTTGTGATTTGGTCGGGTTTACCAACAGCCCGTATGATAAGGCCCAGTCTTTCACATTCTCGAGGTCAGCATTCAGTGCCTCCACGGTTGAGGCTACATCGCAGGGGCAAAAGTGGCGATAAATTTGGAGATCATCTGCGTACAGATGATACGAAGAAGAGATAACGTCGGAGATAGAGTTGATGAAGACTGAAAATAGAAGAGGAGAGAGAATACCACCTTGAGGTACTCCTGAGGAAAGATCACACCATTGAGTTTCAGTCTCTTCAGACTTAATGCGTTGCTGACAACCTCTCAGGTATGAGTGGAACCAGTTAGCAGCATGGACGGAGACATTCAGTGAGCTCAATATAGCGACCAGAATGTCAAAATCGACGCAGTTAAAGGCATTGCTGAAGTCAAGCAGGGCTAGGACCGTGACCAACTTCTGATCCATGGCTAGCTGTATGTCATCGCTGACTTTTAAGAGTGCTGTGGTAGTACTATGGCCCGGTCTGAACCCAGATTGGAAAGGATTGAGAAGTTTGTTTGATGAAAGGTAGGAAGAGAGTTGGGAGTGGACTATGGATTCAAGGACTTTGGAGAGAATGGGTAAGAGAGATATGGGCCTATAATCTTTGAAGGAGGAGGGATTGGATTTTTTGGCAGTGGGATAACGAGTGCTTTCTTCCACAGGCTAGGAAAGAGCTTACCGAGAGAGAGAAGTTGATGATGTGGGTAATTGGAGGAAGCAACTCCTCAAGGACGCTGTGGATCATCTGATGGCTGACGTTGTCGCCACCAGCAGCTTTGGATGTGATAGCTAGCACTGCCTTTCTAACTGCACCGATTCCAACAAGCTGAAAGTTAAACGGTGAGGTGCAGACTGCAGCCCTCGACCGTAGACAATGAAAGGTTGCCTCCTTAGTGGTAGAGTACATCACGACGGGAGGAGAAGAAAAAAACTGGTTGAGACCGTTGAGATCGATATTACCTGAAAAAGATTCCTGGGACTTGCCAACACCAATGGTCTTAAGGAACTTCCATACCTGAGCTGGAGTGTACATCTCTATACGCTCATAGATGTGGCGTCGCTTGGCATCGCAGCACATGCGGTTGCACAGGTTACGGAGGCATTTAAAAGCTAGAAGATTGTCGTTGGTCGGGTCCCTCTTATATAGCCCTTTTGCACGTTTTCTTTTTACCATTAAACGCTTGATGGCGTCGGTCAGCCACGGGGCAGGAAGATGTTTGACCCTTACTTTTTTCATTGGTGCATGCTTGTCGAAGAGCCCAAGGACAATTGAGTTGAACTTCAGGATTTTGTCATCAACGGTCTCACAAGTCATGACAGGGTTCCAATCAACAGATGAGGCATCGGATTTAAGGGAGTCGAGGTCCACACCTTTGAAGCTCCGAATATCCAGAAATTTGGCTTTGCGCTTAGGGGGCCTAACTCTGTATGAAAGATAAACCAGGTCGTGATAAGAGAACGGAGGGGTAAGCTGACCATGAGAAACCACCTTGGCTGTGTTGGAGATGATCATGAGATCGATGAGAGGGAGGGAGTACAATGTGGTTGAAAGTGAGTAGCGCCGACGGGAAGAATATGTAAGTTGAAGGAATTTACAATAGATTCAAGTTCTACCAAACTTGGGCGTTATTTTTAAGAAGACAGGTGTTAAAATCCCCGAGGATGAGAGTGTCACTATAGAGAGGGGTCAAGTCACATAGTAGCTTTTCAAAAGATTCAAAGTAATCGATGCGGAGTGAGGGGCTATAATAAACACCCAGAAGAATATTGTTGTGACGCAAGCTGACCTCAAGGAAGAGATGCTCAGCCGAACCAGAGTACAGGCTTGGCGAGTGGCTGATGACTTTACAAGGAACGTCAGAACGTAAGTAGATTGCAACGCCGCCATCAGCTTTACCCGTCCTATCGTTGCGATAGAGCCTGAACCCTGGCAGAGAATACAAGGAGGAAGGAAGAGATGGTTTGAAAAAGGATTCTGAGACAAGAACTCCATGTATATTCTGATCGCTGAAGGCCTCAAGGAGGTCAGCATAGCTAGCAGGAATACTTTGGGCGTTAATATGCACGACATTGAAATTTAACTGCGACTGCGTGAACACGCGTTTCAGGCTGCTGGACAGTGACGCGTCCGCCAGGGAGTCGGCACTTCCTCTTTTTCTCGTAGTCAAAGTAAAAATAAACATATGAAACTTCTGCATAAGGGTGTTCTGAGCGACTACCTCCTAGTGTGGGGGTGCTGAAGTGATGCAGAAGGATACGTCCGCCTGCATAACTTCTGCTTCCTCCTGGTGCACCCTGGTAACAGCGGCTAGTGACTGGTCCCCGGACCTCTTACTAGCCGATGGCTAAAAGTAGCTCCGGTTCTGTCGGTTAAAGTGGGCGTACGTACCCGGCAGACTATCTACACTCACCTGCGTCTTGTGGTCTGCGCAGTTGACCACCGTAGGCCAGGATGAAGGGGTCCTGGGGGGTTGAGCCGAGCGTTGCTGTGGATTTAGCTTCGTAAGGCAACACGCCCTCTTTGGCCTGGATTTCAGGCAAAACGGTAGCCTCGCCCGTAGCCGCGGGTTGGGGTAACGGCCAAGTGTCCCGTCAGAGGGCCACGGCTAGGGGTGTAGGGTCCGCTAAGGCGTCAGTCATAGCGGAGGGATGGGTCATGCTGACGGGGTAAGCTTCGGTGACTACGGCGGTGGGACCATGTCGCTGACACCTTGGTTCCCATCGTACACAGAAGCCAGCTCCCGATGTCGCGCCAAGTACCAGCCCTATGCTCCTATATCTACTCGGTACTCCTAGCGACTGAAAGCTGTTCCAAGCGAGTAGGCGCTCCCAATTATGCGGGCTCCGTGGAGGGTGGGAAATCGAGTAGACGAATCTCTATACATTTGGCCATGGATCGTGTCAGGTCAAAAAACACATCTGGAACGCTTCCAGCGGTGAAAACCGCAAGCGTCTCCAAACAGGTGCGAGAATCTGCCTCGGCAGATCCTCAAGCCTCAACTGGGCGCACTGCCACCATCAGTGACCTACCGGTGCAAACCGGTAGTGATTCCACTGTGGAGGTTAGCTGCAAAAAACCCGAAAGTGAGTCGAGAGGCAGGGCCACGGGGCAACCCGGTGCGCGGAGCCATTCGACAAACATCGCCGAGCATTTCGCCAGCGCCTGGACGACGGTTGGTCGAAAGGGTAAACCACCCAAGCAATCTTTGCAAGGGAAGGGCCCATCGACTAAACGTCCAGATACGGTGCAAACCGGACCAGGGCGTAAGGCGAATCGTCGGTGGAAGAAAAAACAGCGTTTGGCTGCCACATCGGCCGCTGCCGGCGTAGATGGGGTTCCATCTGCCACGGTGACGACCGATGGCGGTCCCGCTGTTAATACAGCTGGAGCTGCGGGTAAGGTGACCGGCTCCCGTGGTGTCAAAGGGGCAACCCTAGACTCAAACGGGGCTAAACCTACCGTAGCGTTCTCTGGTGGTCCAACTTCTAACAAGAAGTTGAAATCTGCCAAGAGATCCGGCAAAAACGAGCGCGCGGCTGCTAAGAGGGCTCGACTAGAGGACAGTATTTCTCCTCGAGTGGAGCCTAAAAAGCAGTGCACGGAAGCGCGCAGAGCTGGGGTCACCTATGCTCAGAAGGTGAAATCTGACCAGTACATCGCCGTAACTGACGTCGCTACTGGTCATATTTCACAGGATCTATCAACGCTCATCCTCAACGAGATTGATGACAAAATCTTGAGGGAAGCGTTGGCGGATCCGAGCAAGGAAAACCCCAAATTCGGTGGCAAGCCTCGTTACGAGGACGGCCACCTTAAACTGTTCGTGGAGGACGAGTACTCCCTGAACTGGCTGCGGGAGTGTGTCTCCGGTGTGTCTACACCATCCAACGTACAGTTGGTGGTGAAACGCCAATCGGAGATGGTCCGCAGGGTTCGATGTGGGGTGCTCATACCCAACGAACGAGGCAAGTGGAAGTCTGCGCCCGACGTCGGCGTAGTCCTCCACTATATGAACAAGTGGGCACAGGTTGACCGATGGCTCCTCCAGAAAGTGGATGAGCAGCAGGACAACCTGTTTCTCATCACAGACGTCCCTGAAGATGTGGTGCCGACCCTGCTGGGAAGGGGCAGACAGCTCCTTTTTGGTAGTGGTTCGGTCTACCTAAAATTTCAGGGACCCGGTGGGAAATTTGTGAAGGAACCACCGGTGGTAGCGCAGACCAGCTCTAAGCTGGTCATCACTGGGGTTTCTTCAAGAACAGCCAAGCCCCAGAGTTCCACTCCAGAGCGGCAGCAAACAGGCCCCGATGCAGTCGGGGAAAGTTCTGCTGCTCAACCGCAGGACGAGCACGCGCACTGGGAGGCCATGCTGCTTGGTGAAGGCGATGAGCCAGAACCAGCAGTGGTGCCCTCTGAGGGCGAGGAGCTGTCCATGCGGCTGGAGGAGGAACTCGTCTTGGAGGTGCAGGAGGGGTTGACCAAAAATGGCGTCCCTCTCCCGCGATTGTAAAATCCTCCAAGCCAACCTCCAACACAGCCAAACTGCAACGGCCCAGTTAAGACGCTGGTTGGGGGCAAACAGCACTGCCGTGGCTCTGATCCAGGAGCCGTGGATCAACCGCGGTAGCATTCGAGGGCTAGCCAATTTGAGAGGTAAGCTTTTCGGTACAACTGATCACGATAACCCTAGAACGTGCATCATAACTACTAACAACATCCCAGCACAGCCATTAACAGAGTTCTGTTCCAGGGACCTGTGTGCCATAAGGCTGCAACTGCCCGACACAGCTAGGTGCCGCGAGCTCGTGGTGGCCTCCGCCTACATGCCTGCGGAGGACAACCCGCCTCCACACGACCTGTGCCGGCTGGTGGACCACTGCGAGAAGTCGGGCCTCCAGCTCATCGTTGGGGCCGACTCGAACGCGCATCACCCACTGTGGGGCATGCCAGATATGAACAGCAGAGGTAAGACACTTGTTGAATACCTATTTACTACAAACCTCAATGTGCTTAACATAGGTTCTGAACCAACTTTTGTTACCAAGCGGAGCAGAACTATCGTTGATATTACCCTGGCAACGGCGGACATATCCGACGACGTTGGGGGCTAGCATGTGTCCAACGAGGCGTCATGCTCTGATCATCGATGGATACGCTTCGAGATCAACGCAGCGTTCTCCCCAACTGTCCCTAAGAGAAACCCACGCAAGACTGACAGAACCAGGTACAGAGCTATCCTAGGTGAAAGACTTGCTTGGGCAGAGACTCTACCAGATCCGGAGGGACCCGAACAAATCGAACAACAGGTAACAGATTTTACAAATACTTCAATAGACTGCTACCATTCAACTTGCCCGCTTAGCACACCAGCGCCTACCAACATAAAGGGGCAGCCTTGGTGGGGTCCTGATCTAGATAGGATGCGTGCTAAGATCAGAAGACTGCTAAACAGGGCGATGAACACCAGTGCTGATGAGGATTGGGACAACTATAAAGATGCCAAATCCAAGTACAAGAAACGACTACGGTTCAAAAGCAGCAACTCATGAAGGAAATTCTGCAGCGACATTGAAACCGTTGATCAAGCAAATCGGGTAAGGCAAATACTAGCTCAACAAGGCAACTCCAGGCTAGGGTCGCTTAAAAAACCCGATGGAACATATACCTCTTCCACCACAGAAACACACAGTCTCTTGTTGAAAACTCACTTTCCCGGAAGTAGAACTATTCAAGAGATTGTGTGGCCGGAAGAGGTTCATCATGAAGCTGTCGACCACTTAGACATAACTAATAATATTATCACTGCTGACAAGGTAAGATGGGCCATTAATAGCTTTAAACCTTTTAAATCAGCAGGACCAGATGGAATCTTCCCAGCACTTCTACAGTGGGGTGGGGAACCCGTCATCAATATAATGGTCCGAATCATGAAAGCATGTCTTAGATTCGGATACGTTCCCAAAAGGTGGAGAGTAGTAAACGTAATTTTCATACCGAAGCCAGGAAGGAGCGACTACACTAACGCTAAATCTTTCAGGCCGATTAGTCTCACCTCGTTCTTTCTTAAAACTCTCGAACGTTTGTGCGAGAGACACCTGAGAGATGGAGTGTTAAAACATATACCCTTACACAAGAATCAGCATGAATATAGTTTGGGTAAGTCTACTGAATCGGCTCTCCATGCAGTTGTATCCACAATTGAAGAGGCGATTCAAAACAAATGCATCTGTCTTGGAACTTTTATTGATATAGAAGGTGCCTTTGACAAGACGCAGTATAGCAGTATAAGTGCATCTCTAACAAGGCATGGGGTGTCAACAGCTGTAAACAACTGGGTCACAAACATGCTTAACAAACGTATCGTGCGTCTAGCTGGAGAGTCCCTATCGGCGGAGGTAGTACGGGGATGCCCGCAGGGAGGAGTGCTCTCCCCGCTTCTGTGGAATCTGGTCATTAACGACCTGATTACCAAGCTTAACGCTAATGGATACTACACCGTAGGATACGCCGACGATTTGGTAATCCTCATCACAGGTAAATTTGCGAGCACAGTGTGCAACCTTAAACAAACAGCTCTTCGCATCGTGGAGCGCTGGTGTTTAGAATATGACCTGGCGGTTAACCCAACAAAAACGGTAATGGTCATGTTCACTAACAACCTATTGTTACCTACCTACCAAGAGCCCTAGCTCTTGGTAGGTATACCCTACCTAAGCTCTTTGGAACGGAACTCCAGCTAGCAACTGAGGTGAAGTACCTGGGCATAACCTTGGACAGCAAGCTCAACTGGAGTAGCCACATCGACAACAAACTAAAGAAGGCGAGTATTGCTTTCTGGCAGTGTCGGAGAATGGTGGGGAAAAAGTGGGGACTTTCTCCCAACATCATTCTTTGGCTGTACGTAACGGTGATCCGTCCTCTTGTCTGCTACGGAGCTGTGGTGTGGTGGACCAGGACCAAACTAACCACAATGGTAAGCAAACTCCAAAGCTTCCAAAGGCTGGCCTGCATGGCTATCACAGGTAGTATGAGAACTACTCCAACAGCAGCAATGGAGGCCATGCTGTGTCTTCCGCCACTCCAGCTATATATTAAGCAGGAGGCCGCGTCATCTGCGGTGAGACTCAACACCTTAGGACTTTGGAGGAAAAACAGGACCTCACACACCGCCATCCTAGGGGAAGTTTACAAAAAATTTCCCATCTCTATGGCTTGCAGTGACAGAATCCCTAAACAATTTGTTTTTGACAAAAAATACAATATACAGTTACATGAAGACCATCGGGTTGAGGGGCTCGACGTTAAAGAGCTCAGAATTTTTACCGATGGTTCAAAAACTGAAGCAGGCACTGGTTCAGGCACCTTCTCGGAGGACCTAAACATCAAGATGGCCATTCCACTGGGTGCCCATAATACTGTCTTTCAAGCTGAATGCATGGGCATCATCTCGGCCGCTAATGCCATAGCATCGAGAAAGGTAAGAGATTCCTCCATTCGAATCCTCTCGGATAGCATGGCCGTCCTACAAGCCCTAAATAGCAACACTATTAACTCAGGGCTAATCTACGAGTGTCACAAACGACTAATGGAGGTATGTCAACACAACCGCGTAATCCTTCAATGGATAAAAGGACACAGCGGATCAAGAGGTAACGATGCAGCGGATGAGCTGGCGCGTAAAGGATCTAGCTTGACAGCGTATGGTCCCGAACCTATTATCCCTCTTCCCTTCAAGATGGTACGCTCGTTTCTGAGAGAGTCGACCAGGAATGATCATGCCACTCTTTGGACAAACCATGAGGAGTGCAGGCAGGCTAAGCTGGCCTTGCCGTCCCCTAGCGCTAGGCTGGCTAAGACCTTGCTTCGACTTAGCAGGCCGCGCATGCGACTGGTAACTGCAGCACTTACTGGCCATGGTTTCTTTAACAAACATCTATATGTCCTAGGTGTTACCGACAGCCCCCTTTGCAGAGCCTGCTTGGAGGCAGAAGAAACGGCTGCTCACGTCCTCATGGAGTGCACAGGAGTAGCGGACTACAGGGCTAAACACCTCGGTCAATCGAGGGACCTTCCAGGGATAGTCGGTAACGTAAAGGGCCTACTGGCGTTCCTGGAGGAGTTGGGTTGGCTCGAATGATTCGCATTCCCACCCACACGCAAAATAGGCGCTTTCGTCGTCGAGTTGCGGAAACCAGCCCGTCTTACAATTGACAATTGACAATTGACAACTTCTGCATATTGTATGTCTAGAAAACGGGACTCATATTGCGAAATGTTTGAGTTTTCCCTTGCTTTGTAGGAAAAACAGTAATCATGTTAAAAATACCAAGAAATTTTCGAAGGAAAATCAAGGTAAGTCACTTCAAAAGTTTTGTTTGAGTGGCGAGCGGCGAGATGACTTGGCAGATGACAAGAAAGAAGTCAAACAAGAAGTTGTTTTTGTTTGTCTAGGTAAGTTTTTCATTCAAATGTCCAAAAACAAATAAAATTGAAATTTCGAATTCTAATCCGAGTTTATTTTTGAATATGGAATAATTCGTATAATTTGTAACCAAAATGGTCTATTCCTTACCATTTCAAATTTCGAACTTTACGTTCCTTTGAGGTCGTGTCCTAAAAGTGCATGACCTCTTTTGGCTTAGAAACCTTCAAATGAGGTACTAATATAGTACGGTGACTTTCGAGACATTCCAATTTTAAAGAGTATTTGCTTATGTTTTTAAGTGAGTTCAACCTTTTGTGAATAAAATCGGAGTGAGTTTTCAAAAATGTGTCGAAATAAAATGTTATTTAAATTAAAAGCACTAAGGAGTATTAATATCAACCTCGAAGCAAATCCACGCCAAAATAACTTCCTACCCCTTTTTAACCCCGTTAGGGGATGAATTTCAATAAAATACCAAACACGTCTTCCATCAATTCTGTTAAAAAATGTTTGGGCAAAATTTGAAGTACTCTGGACCAAGGAATCACGTTGTCCCATACAAACTTTGCCCCCCTTTTTCACACCCTTAAGGGTAGAATTTCGAAAATCCTCTCTTATCGGATGCCTATCTCATACATAGAGCACACCCTCAGAGTTTCAGGTCTCTACGGTTTAGGCTTTGCGTTGATCCATCAGTCAGTCATTCAGGACAAAGCATTTTGTATGTATATCGGAAGCCAGATTTCGTAGTCTCGTGATTTCCGATAACGATCTGTCATCTTGTGGTCTATTTAATAATTTGTTGGCGTCCAAATTTGACAAGACTATGCCTTTCAAACTTCTGACTCGGCTTAACGCTACAAATTTGCCCTTTGCAATTCTTTTTTTGCCCAGGTCAATCACAGCTCTTTCGAGGGTTGTACCCTGTAGTTTATGAACTGCGACCGCCCAGCTCAATATAAGAGGCAACATACAACGCTCCACATCTCCGTAGGTCCTTGTTGCCTGAACGTGGTACTTGATGGTGGTATGGGTGTGCAACCGATTCTATCTTTTAGCCTCAGACCAATAGTTTCATCATCATCTTGTACAAAGACGATTTTCGCATCCCGACAGAAGAGGAAGAAATAGGGCTTGAACTTGACGTCGTTTATTTTTAGAGTGCCATACCTGAAGGGTGCCCAACGAGACCCTACTACTAGGCCTCCGCTGTCCGTCCGTCCGTCCGGCCGTCTGTCACCAGGCTGTATCTCATGAACCGTGACAGTTAGACAGATGAAATTTTTACAGATCATATTTCTGTTGGCGCTTTAACAACAAATAGTAAAAAACAGAATAAAATAAATATTATATATACAACTTATTGCTATGTAAAATCCAAATTATCCACACCAGCCCTAACATTGTACGGTGATACGGAACCCTTCGTGCGCGAGTTCGACTCGAACTTGACTTTTTTTTTCAACCGACTTTAAAAAGGAGGAGATACTCAATCAGGTAGTTTTTTTGTAAGTTTGTTAAGCGATTATTCCGTCAATTATGAATCTTTCTTGTTTTGATAGGTAGGTCATACTTCAAAGGTGGGGTTGGTCCCATATGAATTTTATCAAAATAGATTTCAATTTTTTTGAAAAAAATATCAAAAACAAAAATATATACACAGATGACGTTTTGGTTTGTGGTTCTGTGCAGCAAAAGTTTTGATGAGGAATTTTCATTATGTAGACTTAATTCGCATCCCGACCGCATGAGAAATGTGGCTTCAACTTGAAGTCGGTTTTTTAAGTTTTAAATTGGTGAATTATTAAGTTTTACTTTTTGTTTCAATTATTGTATTTTTCTCCAGTTTCCCAGGCCCCACGAAGATGCGACCCAAATCATTGTTTTCAATAGGCATCCTTACATGCAGTACATAAGATTTGTCTCTGTCTGCTGTGGATAATTCTTCCATACTTTGTCCCATCTCCTTTCATATTGTACGCAGGTTTAACAGAAAGGTAGAAAATAGCGTCACGCCTTTTCCCATGTTCATTATAATAGTTTTTCACGATGTAAGTCCTGTCACGAAAAAAGGAATATTGAATTACTGGATATAGAGTATACGGGATAGCATTTAAATAGAGGTTATTGACCCGACTTCTACTGCGAACCGAACTAACATGATAACGGTGGTAAATGATAATCTAAACGACAGTAAACATGCAAATAAAAATTTATATACAGGCACATACATTGCTTCTGGCCCCACAGTAGGATACCCTGTGTCGGGGGAACCAGAAACAGCAGCAGACATCATACACTTATAAACATCCAAGGCCTGAGGTTTGTTTTTGTCCCCAGCCGGGGATCAAACCCGGGACCTCTCGCTTGGTAGGCACAGCCACCACCGCAGGGCCACAGCGGTCGTTTAATTGACCGAGCGAGCGAAGGGCTCCATTCTTCTCTATGTGTGTCTGTCAGTTCTGGTCTAGGGACCACAGTTTTCAAGCGATCCTCACAAAACTTGGCACACATTGGAATTAAAAGTTTTTTTGTCGAGAGCTTGTATGGGATTTGCTTTTCTTTTTTCTGAAACCTATCGTTTGGTGTATCAAATTAAAGGGATTCATGAGCCGGTTCTAAAAATAGAATAGAATAGAATAGAATAGGCATTTATTTGCTGTATCAGCACAAACACAAGAATATAAAAGTATTACATGGAATGAAGTAGGTACTATTTAAAAATAAAATGAAATTCAGCAATAAAACTACCCACTATTAGTACCCATAAACATTTGTGAGGGGTTTCGCTGCCATGTGGCCATGTGCACATGCTGCGACAGCAAAAGGGTTCAGACTCAGCATAATGTCACAGGAAATCCTATGACTCTGGTTTTCAACCTGGGGCCCAGAAGATATAATATGATTTAAAATATACTACACGATTACCTTTCGGCCGCCTGTTTTCTAAAAATCCAAGAAATATTTTCAAAACATACCAAGATTGGACTCCTCGAAGTAGGAGACGGATTAGTAAAGAGGATCTATATAGACCATGAGAGTGAGTGAAATAGACTATAACTATTTTCGTGAAAAGTTAATAGATTGTATTTCAAATCGCAAAATGTAGTTTACAAAGTTATTGCTACTACTACTTGATTTTGATTGAATCTAAAATATTTACCTATAAATTGGTTCACAGTCCCCCCTATTAGCGAGGTCTGCTGCCCACAGGGCCACTAGTTTAGAATATTTCACGCAATCAGAAAGTATCGCTGGTATAGTGGTACACAGGAGTCGATGTCCGTCACCGTGCTGACCCGAAAACACTATAAACTTGGACGAAACTATGCCTCAGCCACCCTATATGAGAAACGTCTCGCTATGTTTGTCTGTTTTTGTTAATTACCTTTTTATATCACATTGATTTGAATATTGTATTTATTTGCGGCATCACGGATTCAGAAGAGAACCTAGAACGGTTGGAATCCTAACCAAATATACGAGGATTGTCATCGGATCTTTAATGTTTAGGTAATAATTATTTGGCTTATATGCCTATTACCTAAGCTTTACCACTTGGGAGGTTACATTGAAAAAATGTGGCTTAAGATTGTAAGTAAAAGTGCTTGTTAAAATCGAGCTGAGAGAAACTTTAGTTGTAGTAAAGCAGCAATTTAATTTCCAGATCAAGTGTCCACTGCTGGACTTTGGTCACCTACTATATAGGAAAAAGAGAACCAAGTCAAACGATTCGACCCTAAACTCTCAAATTGTATGCTGACCCTAAAAAGAAACCTTTATCTACCAACTAACGTGCCGACAGGACCGTTTGATTGAATAAACGCATATGACACTATTTTAAGTCATGTTATATCTTCTGGGCCCCAGACTGAAAACCAGAGTCACAGGATTTCCTGTGACATTATGCTGAGTCTGAACCCTTTTGCTGTCGCAGCATGTGCACATGGCAGCGAAACCCCTCACAAATGTTTATGGGTACTAATAGTGGGTAGTTTTATTGCTGAATTTTATTTTATTTTTAAATAGTACCTACTTCATTCCATGTAATACTTTTATATTCTTGTGTTTGTGCTGATACAGCGAATAAATGCCTATTCTATTCTATTCTATTCTATTCTATTCTATTCTATTCTATTCTATTCTAGATCAATGTTATATTATAAAAATAGATGGACCGAAGTAACGAAAGTCAGCTAACCGTCAAACTTCTTTCTAGGCCTCTACCCCTCCCCTCAAGTGTTCTTCTGTCCCACCGCTTAATTATAATGTATTACTTTTTTCCCTCATGGAAATGAAAAATTTTGTTGCATAAAAAGCGTTTAATATAAAAAAGGCCATTTGACTCAGGCCAGACTCTGTAATTTAATAGCAGTACGATATTAAGTAGAAGTGTTGTATCTGAATGTGGTCGGATCGATATAAACAAGTGATGCTCCCCGTTCCCCACTGTGGGATTGAGACAACAAAGATAGCGTCTGTTGCATTGTCATTCAGTTAACAGAATTTTGGTATAACGAGGGTTGGTTGCCGGGGCTTATCCACAATAATTTTTGTTATGGACTCAAAAACCACAAAGTTTAGACACTGCTCACTGTGGGAAATTTGAAGAAAGAAAAAAAAACTGCATTCTGTTTGTCTTTGTTTTGCCGCGTATTTTCATGAAACGTCAATATTATCTATAAAACCTAATTACATTAAAATTAATAAGTTTCCAATCAATATGAGGAAAAATAAAAGTTGAGATTCATCCACTAGGAAGATTATTTTGAACTTTCATAAGAAAGTTTGGTCATACAGAAAAATAATAAACCACTTGAACTGTTCTAAGGTCATGGTTATGAATGAATTGAAAAAAAAAACATTTCAAGATATTAAACACCACCGAAAACATACCAAGAAAACCGAGACCAAGGAAAACTACTCTACGGCAAGACTCTAAGATGGTATTGTTTGTAAAAACTATAACTTAAGATTATACTTATAATCAGCTGATCGGGTATATGGACGACACTTTCTTTCCATTTGCGACCATGTTTCTTTTGGAAAGTTGTTCGTATTGATGGGTACTATCATACCACAAAATATGGAGACTGATTCAAACCACAACATGATTAACGTATTATATTAATGATGCTTCGACAATATTTTTTTATCATAATTTCATCAGATTACATCTTTTCACTACAGATTAACTTTAATTTGCGAATTTAAAACCTTATTTTTATGAGCTGTTTAGCGGTGTTGCTAGTGCGGCGTGCGGAAAACACAAAATCAGCGCGCCATCTTCTATGAATATTTGTTGACGTTTTCGTTGCGTGGTTAATTATTATAAAAAGTCTGTTTTTGCCTCGCAAATCTGTTGAAAAATGTCGTATGAAACACGTGTACATTGGTCATAACATACTCCGCCTCGCGTGTAATGACCAGTTTTGCACACTTGTATCATAATGTACTATCTGTTTCTGTGAAAGAGTTTGAATAAGATATATTTCATTCAAAATAAAAGTATACTGGTTTACATTGTCATTCCTCTCACTACCTAGATATACTTATACCCAAATAAATCATGCACGACCCACAAACCTCGGAAAATTCACCTCGTCGTTATTTTATCACAAAACACCGGAAAGCGACAATCGAAAGTAAATTGGGCTTCAAAAATAGCGTTTAGTGGCAGAAAAGTATTCACAAAATTAAAAGTAGGCATATTTTGAGATTCCCTTTGTGATTCCCCTTAGATTCATCATAGTTGGTGACTTAGGTCACCGTTTTGTAAGTTCACGAAATGGCTACAGGTATATTTTTGACTGACCAGAATCGCAACTCGATGACGCAGCGAGTCAAGCATGACGAAGATCGAAAAAAATAACCGAGTCGAAATGAAAATTCTTATAGCTTTACGTTACTAATAACTCAATGCGGTTACCTACTCAAACATATGTTAAACATATGTCACGCCTTTTTCCATACGGGGTGGTAGACGCACTGTTCCCTACTCTTTCACGCTAGGTAAACTTCTCTGGTTCCTTGGCCCGATGTCGGATGGTTATACCGGATATTGTAGTGCTCGAAAAATAAGGATCGCATGTAAATTCCACAAAGGATTGGAAGTGTTTGATGTTCACAGAATTTGATGGAGAGAGGTTCAATTTGAACCCCATCTACTGTGTTTGGGTTCGAGTCTGGTTACACTGCATCATATTATTGTGGACGATATTCTGAGGGATTCAATAATGTTTTTTTACCACTCTCTGAGACATAGTAGTTTAGTTAAGGCGACTTAGTAGATTTAAAAAAAGTAGTTTTCTTCTTAGAATTCCTTGTCCTCACTGAAACTACTTTATATTATGTACCCGTTGCTGATTTCATGAATTCATTTATTTGCTAAATATTATTTATTATATTAACCTAACAAATTAAACTTTTTTAACATAAACATCCCCATACAGAAATATAAATATAAATGTTTTTGAAATAAACTGTTTTATAACAATAATAAATACAGCGATGCAAATATTGTGATTTATAGTATGTTTTTCTGTCTCAATAACGTACTCATTACAAATCTGGTGGAAATACGATTCAATTTCCAAAGACTTTCTTGAAAACGACTTGACTGTTATTCATGGTAGTATGATGCTAGCGAATATTATTAAGGGGAAATTATAACGTTTTATCAACTACGCTACGGTATAAACGTATTTTGAACCCTTTTAAGGCCCAACACTTCGAACGTGAGTCTCTTCTAAATAACTTTGAGAACTTCCTGTAGGTACATTCAAATTATTATGGAATTATTCAGAAAATAGCGTTCAAAGTAGGGCCTTAGAGAATTCAATTAATAGACCTTAAAACACTAAACTGTCAGTTGTGCAATGTGCACCCGGGTTTTAATCAAATACAAGTAATTAGAACTTGTGAGGACAGAACAGACAAACGTTTCATTGTATTTCGTCGTCGCAAATTGAGTAAGCCAATGCCATCAAATACAAGAAGTTCCTAATAACAAGGTTGAGAGGGATTCACAACATGCTTTATCCCCGACATTGATGTGTATGGCTAGAGCGGTTGGATAATTATAGATTCGCTTTCGAGATAAAATATACACATTTTACGGTCAGTTCGCAGTTGGCAGAACTTTAGCTGAGGATTCGATCCGATCATACGCAAAATGCCGGAGACGCAAAATATCACTTTGCCTTGGGGCTATACGCCAGCGTGTTCCAAGCGGAAATATACGCCATAATGGAATGCGCTGAAGCACTGAGGGAAACAGCAGAAATCAAAAACAAGATAGTAGTAATTTATTCTCACAGTCAAGCAGCTTCAAAGGCGCTTAGGCAACCAATGAATAAATCTGCACTATTCAAAGAGTGTAAGGCCAGTCTTAACTCTTTGGGAAGAACATCAGAAATAATTATCGCATGGGTCCCCGGCCATGAAGGGATTCACGGTATTGAAAAAGTAGATGAGCTGGCAAGAAACGGCGCTGATGTGCGTTTTATTGGACCAAAACCAAGATTACCTATATCAGCGACTATCATAAAGAATATCTTCAATATGATAGCTACGCGAGATGCAAACCAAGAATGGAAGAACACCAAAAACTGTAGGCAGTCTAAGATGTTTATCTTAAGGAAAGACCCCAAAAAGGCTTTTACTTAATCTATTTACTTAATCTTAGTAGGGAAAACTAAGCAATACTGGTAGGTCTGGTATCAGGTTACTGCAAACTAAATAGACACCTATCATTATTAAGGCTCGAACAGGACACATCATGCCCTCACTGTGGCTTGGAAGAAAGTAGCCAACACTTCTTGAAAGAATACGTAATGTATTCAAACATAAGATGGCGAACACTAGGGATGGATAACATTAAAGCAGGTGATTTGCCAAACTTAAAGTTTAGCGACATCCTAGAATTCATTAAACGAACAAGAAGATTTGGGGAAGGACATCTGTTGATCCAACAGTAACCAGTGCCCAAACACTGGGAATTGGGTGAATTAGTCACGATAGAGGACCGATCACCCGCCTGCTGTTCAGCGGGCGTCCCACCTCATCATCATCATCATCAAAATATCACTTTACGCATATTGACGGATACGCAAAATACCAACACGTAAATAGCTCATTTCTTAAGTTAAATTTTGCTGGCGATCTTAATTATGACTGATCTGTATCTAAATTAGGCCAAGTGTCACATACTATAATAAGGGAAATATTAAACTGCACATCAAAAATATTGATTTGCACAGCAAATATCAGGTCAAAATGCTGCGGTAGCTTAGGTGAAGGGTAAAGGGGGTGAGCGAAGCGAAGCCCCCTTTATCCTTCGAGTTAGGTTGAACATGCAATAACAACAAAAAATATTTAAAACATAAACTTGAGTACACATAAAATATTTAAAACATAAAAAGTGTTTTTGCTGGTCATTTTTTGATGTGCGATTAAATACTTGCCCTAAAATAATACATTTTACTTTCGTGAGGTGGCAAAAGCAGACTCAACATCATCAACAAAAATTCAAGTGGATTGTCAGTGACCCAACCTGGAGCCAGAAGCACAAAAACCAAATATTCTCGTCCCAACTAGTATATGCGAAACAATCTTGAGATCAAGTCACCTAAATACTGCTGCTTGAAGTTCGTCGTGGATTTGCCTTAGTTCACACTAGTACGTGTACGTAGTCGGTTAGAACTTCCACTGCAAAGTGCCTGCGCTAGCACTTGGCATTCAACTACCAAACCCAGGGGAGACATGATTGCAACACTTACTATGGCGGTTTTGGAGGATGTGGGTTGTTTGTGGGTATGTTAAAACTCCGCGTTACATATGAAATGGACCCTGATTCCGGGAGCGAAATAGCGGTTCCGAGTCAATCACGTGACTATGGCGATAACCGCTCGTTTCATTTATTTCGCGTTTGGTGAAATTCCTTTGAGGTAAGGATGGTTGAATAGAAATAAAGGTACCTAAGTGTGACATGATGAATAAGCACGGTATTTTAGTGGTAGTCGAGCAATGGCACAATTAGTCACGAATTACTAGGGAACTTAGGGGAATCGGTCACAGAATCGTTGTATAATGGATGCAGACTGCCATTGACATGTCACTGTCATTGAGAGACCATTTTGTTGGCAGAATCCATGTCCTGCATAAGTTTTCACAAGTCACATCCTCACAATGATGCCAGAAAATTACCGTAGATGGAGATTCTCGTTGGGTTTAACAGCACCGAACTTTACATAGGTCGGGTAATTGCACTGATAAGTTGAGACATTTATTTGCTTGTAAAAGTCTTTGTTAACGACATCTATAGTAGAGCATTTTTACAAAGGCATATACAGCAGTTTTTAGGGTTTTCCCTACTACATCTGCTACCCCTACCTATTCTAAATATCTAATCTAAAACTCACCTGCAGGATTTTGACAAACCCTGCAAACCCAAGTGTCGCTATATTCGTGTTCTACACAAGGCTCAAATGTCCTGGATTACACTGGGGTACTTCTTCTGATTCTCTCTGGGGTACTTCCTCGATTAACGATCTGCCTTTCATGGTGGAGAATTTGACTGACATAGTGTTAATTGGAAGACAAAAAGAAGATTCTGTTGATGTTAAGGGTGTATTGTCTTTAACCTTGAATTGGTTCACAGTTAATAATTTATTGTGGATCGCTGGTAAAACTAAGTGTATCAAATTCTCACTTCCAAATGTCAGGCAAGTTGAGACTAGTTTGGTGTTAGACAGCAACACTTTAGAATTAGTAAATGATACAAAGTTTCTTGGAATAATCATTGATAGCAAATTGCAGTGGCGACCCCATATAGATAAATTAGCTGGTAAATTAAGTTCTGCGGCTTACGCTGTTAGGAACATTGGACAAAACACGAATGTTGCTACATCTAGGCTAGTATATTTTAGTTGCTTTCATATTGTCATATCCTATGGTTTCTTGTTGTGGGGGAAAGCAGCGGATATTCAAACTATTTTAATTTTACAGAAAAGAGCTCTTCGAGTAATTTATAATTTAAAACGAACAGACTCCTTAAGAGACCTTTTTACAGAAATTGATAAACTAACTGTAGCTAGTCAATATATTTTCGAACATATAATGTATGTACGCAAGAACCTTACAACATTTTCCAAACTTATGGATAGCTGTAATGTTTACCTAAGAAATAATCACAGACTAGTTGCGCCCCGGTTAGGACTCGCGAAGGTTAGCAATACTTTCAAGGGTCAGTGCATTTTCTACTACAATAAGATACCTCTGGAGATTTTGAAATTGCCATTTGAGCAATTTAAAAAACATGTTAAAGCGACTTTGTCGAAAAAGGGATATTACAATGTTCAAGATTACTGAAATGACGGGACTGCATGGGGTTAATCTGGCTCAACACCGACCTTGCTATTAATAATTTTGTAATTATTTATTCCTGTCCAATCATAATAATTAATATTGTAATATTTGTATCAGTTATGCACAAACAATTTTTAAAAGAGATCTAAAAATCAATCTGTGGAAGTTTCTACGCCCTCCTTCTCCCACAGTGGTCTAATGTAGAGAAGGGCAAAAAACGACGTTTGCTAAGAATATTTAAATATCTACAGTAATAAAGAACTTTGACTTTGACTTTATTAAGATGGCTTAATGTATAAAAAATAAAGTATGGACTTCACCACGCTGGCTCAGTGCGAGTTGATGGAAGGGTTTTACTACCACTACTACGATAGTAGCCGGGACCTACAGCTTAACGGGTTATCCGAAACACTGAACGTCCGATAATGTACTTAAGATAAATTAATTATCTCATTGGCATTTGGTCAGGTTTCGATCCCGCATCTCCTGTGTGAGAAGCAAGCGTGAAACCCATTAGACCACGGATCTCACTGAAAGGTATAACAAAACTATTATCACTGCCTTAGCTTCTCTAGATGGCGAAGATTGGGATAACCATTTACGGACTTTTCAGGCTGCCATGAACAATTCTGTAAATGCTGTTACAGGATTTACCCCTTCATTCTTAACTGATGAAATTATATTTTGCTGAGAGAGATATGTGCAAATAATTTGGATTACTCGCGTTTATTTACGATAAAGTTCAAGTTGCTCTATATGTAGCGCACACTAAAGATGTAGCCGGCTGTGACTTGAGACATGACTCTAAAGTATTTTAACATTGGTGACACGGTCTGGCGTAATAGCACTTCACTGCCAAACTCGCTCCTAGACATTTGAAATGTAAAATGATACATTAATTATCTCCCTCGGCCTTACTAAAAAAAGAAGTTATTCGCTGTATATGTATATTATACGGTGTTTGGTCTTGCTTTGACATTTGACATTTACTCGACGTATGAAAAGGACAAAACACTTTATAAGTTAAAAAGTGAATAACTTTTTTTTATTAGTGAGGCCGTATTTAGTGATCATACCCGAAAATAAAAACGGCACTAGAAGCATGTTAAAGATTTCAAAACATATCTCTCGTATATTTTTCTTGACTAACTATCTTCACTTCCTTATATAAAATGTAATTATCCATAGTTTTTTAATTTTCATGGGCTTATTAGCCATTTAAATAACCTTTAACCTAACTTCTTATAGTTGGACTAGTTCAAACTATCCAACCAACTACAGATCTAGTCTCGTGATTACTAGAAAACTATCTTGTTTTCGTTTTTGTATTCACTTTCTTAAGGAATTATCTAGGCCCCTCTATCTTAAACATCTTTGTGTTTGCATTACAGAGTTGTGAACTGTTCCACAAAAACTTAACTCTGTTATTGTAAATAGCCTGGTTCTGAGAAACCGAGCGGAGTGACGAATATGTTATTTTACATACAAAATGAATGATTATCAATTTTCAATTTGTTTATTGCAATAAATTACATGTTTGATGAAGGTGTTACATTTTGCATCACTTAAGTACTATGTAATTTTACCCATAGGGTGTAGCAATTTAAAATATCGTGGGCTTTTATAGGGTTTATCGAGAGTATTTTGAACAGAGCCTTATTCTGAAAGTTGGTCAGATTGGCATCACCCTAAAAGATATAAGTATCTTCATCTTTCTGTTGTGATCTAGATATGATAATAGATTATGAACTTTATTCGATTAAAATTAAAAAAGCAAATCAACATGTCTACTTGTATTTTAACAACTTTTGTTATACCATATATTTATAGCAAACAAAGAACAACGGAAAGCAAAACAGATAACCGCTAAAACTTTGCCAAATTCCGAGCAGATAGCTCATCATGGAACCACACAAATTCCGATTTTACGAGGGGAATGAGAAGTTTCAAAGAGATCATAAAAGTTATATCCAAGCTATAAAAATGTTTTGTGTCTGGATTTTTATGTTCATTCAATCACAGAAGTCTACATCTACGTCTATTTATTATCTACTACTTAAGAGTACAGGCCTATGCCTATGGGACCTATGTCCCATTGGCTAAAGTTTATGGTGTGGAAATTTTGTAGAAATTATCATTTCGTGACGTGGCCGACCATTTAATGATCTGGTCGGCCATTTCATGTTATGGAAGTTTTTCATTAAATCATTTTTATTCAGCATTTGTGGTGTTTTTTGCGATATACATTTGAAACTAACACTAAGACGGGATTTGCTGCGTTTGCTCCCTTTAGTCTCATCGTCAGAGACCAAACAACATATACTATATGATATTTTTGTATTTGAATAAAAATATCCCATATCGATTTATATATGAAAACTAGACAAAGATATAAGCTTACAAAAGTATTAGACCTAGCTAAGGATTTCCCTCTTCGGTCTAACTTATTTAGAGTGTCGGTAGACGATGCCCTCCGGCCAGTAATCTTTGACCTGAAACATCTTTTTGAGTTTTACCGGCATCCGAAGTTCGAAGGAGAGTTCCTTTGGTCTTTCTGACTCCAAAAGGCACATAGAATTGTAACCCAAAAGTCGCATCGCCATGTCAGATCTTTTTGACAGATGGGCACACTATGGAAATCTCAGGCATCACTATTTAAACGCGTTTTGGTAGTAAAACATTTCTGAAGATGAAGACAAAATGACGATTTGTGCTCTGAAGTGGTGTCAAAAAAGCGATCACTCTGCAATATTAAATTATTCATATCATGTAAAATGTCTAGCCAATTTATTCATGTTAACAAGACAATCACTTCGTGGCCACCATTATAGGTATGTAAGTAGGGGAAACAATTTTCCCACTTCCGGCTTTTTTGTTGAACACTGATACTACCATCTATGATTTCAAATCGCTAATTTTAAAGGAAATTCAAATGTATCTTTTTTATAACGCAACTGCGCGTGCCTGCGTTCGTCCGACAACGGAAACAACATGAATGCGTATGTGCCATACTCACTCAAAGGAAAACCCCGCTGCACCAGAAGGGGTGTAATGTTTTTCAAGCGTATGCACTGTCCATGTCAAATTTAATGGCCAATTTTAGTAAGGTACGAGTAGTCGATGTGGATAGTGGCCAGGAAGGTGCCCGACAAAATCAAAGTCGAATATTATCACCTTTTTATCGGGGTTCCGTACCCGAAGCGTGCTAATCGGGACCATATTACTAAGCCTTCGCTGTCCATCCGTCCGTCCGTCAGCGGGCTATATCTCATGAACCGCATTATGTAGAGATTTGAAAATTATGTAGAGACGTGAAATCTACGATCATATTTGAAAATATGATCGTAGATTTCACGACATTCCCATGGTTGTGGTGGCGCAAATGGTTTGATATCGGTTTTGCAATCTTAACGAATTGACGGACTATTATGCTCTTTTTGTTTTTGTTATATTATTTTTAGTCCCCAAGTTTTCTTGCACGATGGTACGGAACCGTTCGTGTGCGAGCCCGACCCGCACTTGACCGATTTTTTAAACAAATATTAGAATTATTACAATCAAAAGCAACGTACCTATTTTATAATCGCAAGAAACACTTGGAATCTTCGTTTGTCAGTGGTTGCTCCGAATTATCAATATCAATATTCTTTGTATGAAAAAAATTTCCATTCCTTTTTCTATTCCTATATCTGATACTGGGTACTCCTTTTCTAGTTTCTGAAAATTTGTGTTGATATATATTTTTTAATGTCACAATTTTCCACTACTTTTCTAGCTAATTATCGTGTTAAAGAATTGATTATTGGATTTGACCTTTTCCTATTGACAAAGAGGTAGCCCGGTGCACAGATACAAGCGCATGTTTCAAAGATACACAGGGCCTTTGTGGCTGTGCGGGTCGTCACTCCCTCCGCGATGTCTACTTTCCCCTCTGGCCATCAAACGTGACAATAGACTATATCCCCCCGATATTTTTTGAAGTAAAACTTCTTTACGCACGCTTGCCTTGGGGGGTAAGCTGGCGAATGCGTGACGAGAGCGTTACGAAAAGTGTGATCGGGCGAGGCGAACGAAAGGTGCGCGCGCACATTTTCTTTCTCTCTTCCTCTCATAGCCAGACACAGTGCAGGAGATGTGTTTTTGAAGCATTAGAGCTAAAGAAGTTTTACTTCAGTTGTGTGGTCTAAAGCACACTCTTTTTTATTTTAGGGGTCTTGATTTTGAACCTTACGCCGTGGTAAAAAAAAAACCTATAACTGGTTTTTGGGTACTACAGTACCCAAGTGTGCTCGAAGGGATATGTATGTATGTAAGTGGACAATTTCGTTAGCACGCGCTGCAGCCCCAACAGCTGGACGAATTTTACAAATGACGTTTCGTTGGATTCGTCCTAGTTGTGGAAGTACTATATAATTTTTGTGAAAAATGAATAGGTTGTATTTAATAGTAGTTTATGTGACTGCTACATAATGTTCGGCTCGTTTCATAATAGTATCACTCGAGAGTTTTAATGCCTAATTATGTACAGTTACATACATTAGTTAATCTACACACATATCATAAGCTCTCTTTGATGTGTTCAGGAACCGCATGTTTGACCGGCATTGTGGCTCTGCAGTTGTTTAGCTTGTTCTGTAGTACCAACTTCACGCAGGCGGGCGTCGGCGTTCGAAATTTGAATGTCAGTACCAACTTCACAGACAAACTAGGGGCGGCATGCAGGTGGGCGTCGGCGTTTGAAATTTGAATGTCATAATATGTAGAAAAATTACACATTATGGTCATAATGTGTAATTTGTCAGATAAGAAATGAGTTTTTACCAAGTAGATTAACATAATGCTGATCGTAACGTGCCGTTTTTGTACGCAGTAAAGAGGGTTTATGATACGTGTGTAGATAATAGTAGTTTATGTGACTGCTACATAATGGAGGGCATTAATACTCGAGAGTGGGCTTATGAAACGAGCCGAAGGCGAGTTTCATAATAGTATCACTCGAGAGTTTAAATGCCTAATTATGTACAGTTACATACACTAGTTAATCTACACACATATCATAAGCTCTCATTGATGTGTTTAGGAACCGCATGTTTGACCGGCATTGTGGCTCTGCAGTTGTTTAGCTTGTTCTGTAGTACCAACTTCACGCAGGCGGGCGTCGGCGTTCGAAATTTGAATGTCAGTACCAACTTCACAGACAAACTAGGAGCGGCACGCAGGCGGGCGTCGGCGGTCGAAATTTGAATGTCATAATATGTAGAAAAATTACACATTATGGTCATAATGTGTAATTTTCCAGATAAGAAATGAGTTTTTACCAAGTAGTTTATTAACATTATGCTGATCGTAACGTGCGGTTTTCGTACGCAGTAAAGAGGGTTTATGATACGTGTGTAGATAAAAAAGTAAAATGTAGTTATTGATTACTTTCATGCTCCATGTGGGTAACCAGGTGCGCACATAAGTTTGTCATCAGTCTCATAGTGAAAGTTATCTGTAATTCATGCTCCATGTGGGTAACCAGGTGCGCACATAAGTTTGTCATCAGTCTCATAGTGAAAGTTATCTGTAAATAGTATACACAGGTATATTATTGGATCCGTACAAAAATAGTATTCAATCACTTAACGAAATCATTAGATAGCTATTTCCAATAATCCATCACTACAAGCGCAGTGGTTCCGTCGCCGAGATTTCAGTGATTTGTCATTAGCCATCCGACAATGGCTGTATTGCCGATAGGAATGCCAATATCGTCCCATTGTACGGAACCCTCCGGATATGCGGTGGGGGGAGGGGTCTCTAATGTGTTCATGGCTAAACATGTGCCTATGTGTTGGATATTGTGTGCTTGTGACGTGATAAAAGATATTATTCGACGTTCCGTGCAGAAATAGAGGATAAAACTTTTCAAGGTTCCTTACCTCAAAAGGATCAGTCGCGTGTCCGTCCATCCGTCCGTCCGTCCGTCTGTCACAGGCACTTTTCTCAGGAACTACAAGAGAAAGAGTCTTGAAAACTTTAAAAAAAATACTTATCCTGATAACCGCAACATAATTCAAGTCTAATGTGAAAAAATATTATCCACCAAAAAGTGGAGGGGTTAAATGACAAAACGAAAAAAATAATACCGTAATAAGTCATACGTATTAGGTATTATAAGTCATACAGGGTGTCGTTGAAATGGAGTTTTTATACACTTTTCATATTTTTACTTTATTTTAGTTTTGATAACTTCAGAAGATATGATCAAAAATGCAAAAAGGGACCATAGCGTAACGCATTTTCTCATACGGGGTGGCATAGGTTCAGTTGCAACTGTGTTTACTCAGTTTTAGTTTATTATTATTTTTATTATTACATAGTATTCAATATGTACTTCATTTTTACAAACACATATTAAATGCGACCCATTAATGTCCCCACCGAGGGGCACAGGCCTTTAACCGGATACTAGTAAGTTTAAGCCATACTCCACCACGCTGGCTCAGTGCGGGTTGGTGGAGAGGTTTTTACGACCACTACCGCGTAGCGATAGTAGCCGGAACCTATAGTGTTCAGGCTTCTCAGCACCTAATGACCTCGTAGGGGCCCATGAGCTACGAGGTAGCGTGACGATCAGCCGCCAAGAAGTGATGAACGTCGGCGATTCACCGAGCTAAAGTTATGTGGGGTAGATCTAACCTGGTCTGTGCTTCGGTCCCGTCAACCTCCTGTCTCTCTGCAAGGCCCGGGCGCGCCCTAGGCTCTTGTTGGTAGACAGGTTCTTCAGCCAACCAGGTATGACTGGCGGGCCAGCGTCAATGAGCACAGTGGTCCAACACAGGTTATGTTTCTACGTGGTAAATACGAATCGGGCACGAAAATCCGAACTTTATCTGGTTCGAGAGACAACGGCACACTCAGCTATATTAATAATCCTGAGGGAATGCCGAATACATTCCAGATGCCCTTTGATTTAATTTCAACAACCTAATCAACACGCGTTTTCATTGCGAGGTTTTTTTTTTTTCGTCTGTCAGTTGTCAAAACTGCCAGATTGACAGCTAACGTCAAATTAAAATGACCGTTCAGAAACCATCGATCGAATATCGATTTGGAATCGAACATATAGTATAACGTGTCATCCGAAACAATGAACATCCGATAATGTACTTAAGACAAATCAATTATCTCATTGGTGCATGGTCAGGATTCGAACCTACATCTCCTGTATGAGAAGAAAGCGTGAAGCCCATTAGACCACATAGCTCTACAAACACATAAATATTTTTATCTACACACGTATCATAAACCCTCTTTACTGCGTCCAAAAACCACACGTTACGACCAGCATAATAATAACCTACTTGGTAAAAATTCATTAGTTATCTGAATATTGATACATTTTGACCATAATGAAGGTAAGAAGGGAGGACGGAAGGTGAACCAAGGCAGTTACAGAGTGGCGGAGGCGAACAGGATAGAGAACAGCGGGCAGACCACCGGCCCGATGGTCAGATGACATTGCTAAGGTGGCTGGAAAGCAGTGGACGAGACTGGCGGGTGACCGCAGCGAATGGCGTGCTTTGGGAGAGGCCTGAGCCCAGGAGTGGGATGACAAGGGCTGATGATGATGACCATAATAGACGACCCTAATGGCCGAGTCGACAGTGACGCTGCCTACGAAGCCAAGGGTCCCGGGTTCGAGTCCCGGTGGGGGCAAATATTTGTTTGATGAGAACGGATGTTTGTACCCTAGTCATGGTTGTTTGTCTATCTAAGTATAATATTTATCTATATAAGTATATGTATCGTTGTCTAGTACCCAAGATACAGGGAATCTTAGTTTGGGGCTAGATCAATGTGTGTAATTAGTGTCCAATGTATTATTATTATTATTATAATGTGACAAAATTTGTCAAACTATTACATTCAAATTTCGAACGCCGACGCCAGCATGCGTGCCGCCCCTAGTTTATCTGTGAAGTTGGTACTACAGAACAAGCTAAACAACTGCAGAGAAATGATCAATGCCACAATGCCGGCCGTACATGCGGTTCCTGAACACATCAAAGAGAGCTTATGATATGTGGGTAGATAAACTAGTGTATGTAACTGTACATAAAACCCGCCTTCGACTCTTTTCATAAACTCACTCTCGAGTATGAATGCCCTCCATTATGTATTAGTCACTTAAACTACTATTAGTCGACACTGGTATTTTTATTGTCATTCACCGTTAATATTTAAGTAGATTCAATAGAATGAATCTGTAATCCAAACCAGTGGTTTTTCATTTCAATAATGTCATAAAAAGATCACATTATTATCCACTTTGTTTACATATTAGCCCTCATCATAAACAGATATAAATGATTTTATAATCTGATTATTAAAAAACTCTGAGGGTCATTTATTTGAATAACTATCTTTCCATAACATGGCCATTTTTCATCAATATGGTTGATTTCATTCGTCGCCTTTGGGATATTGATATAAATTGAATTTAAGTAAGTACTTCGATAAATATCACTTGTTTAGCGGAGCAGATATTATGGATGTGTGACGGTGTTACTGGTTGGAATATTTTATTTAGTAATTTCTGTATCTATATACCTGACACCAGTTTTTTTGGCCTGTGAATACCGCCTGGAGGGTGTAGCAGCGCAAGGGAAGAAGAGAGATAAATACATATGCTAGAGAAGAGGGGTGACATGGTTCAGGCACAGAATACTTAACTACTTACTTTTTTTTTTACTTACTACTACATGCAGAAAGATTACTCCTCAAATACACTTAAATAAATGGGTACTCTCGCTGCGCGACAATAAAGCGCAATCTAGCTTGCACCTGCGCTACGTACAACAATCGCTAAGCACCTACAGAATCGGTTGCCCCGTCCATGTAGTCTAGATTGTGCCCCATTACTACGCCTGAGCTTCTTTTACTCTGACATCAAAAGGTCGTCCTGTAAACTCCTGTCTCTCTTGATCACGGTAGGGTTACCTACGTGCGATTTCTGTTTGTGTCTAAGAGAGGTTTTATTAGTACTTATTCAGGCTATTGGTAAATTCTAAGGCTATATATGTAGGTACTGTAGGGATCCTGAGCACAAATATCGAACCTTACAGTACCTACCTCCTTACATATGTTATTGTTATTTGTTTTATACTGTGTCTAAAGTGTTTACTTTTTGTTAAATAAAAAGGTATTCAAATTAAAATGAATAGAATTTTATTTGTGAACAATTCCTTTAGACACTCGAAAATGTTGGATACTTAAGTCATTGTTGTTGAAAAAATTATAGAGGAGTTGCTTATGAGGAGCGACTAGCGCGCGACGCGACTGCCAGCCAAGCGAGCGTCAACATAACTGAATTCCCACCCATCGGGTTGGCCGAACGAACGTACCTAAACTCTAGAGTGAGACCCCCCTGGTTCAGGCGCTAAGAAACTTTGCGATATGTATAACACTGTTACTCGTTTGCCGTAACCAAAACACACATTGTCAGTGTGCAAGTGTTGTTACATACGCACATGTAACAACACTTGCACACTGTCAAACCCCTTTTTCTCCGCGCACATGAGGGTCAGCATTAAGGACGATGCTTAAAGGCACGCGATGTTACATAGAACTTCATACAACGCTTCAAAATTCGATGACTGTACGTAGTGTCCATATCATTATTTGCGTGTGACTGGTCATAGGACGGCTACATACGCATGAAATCCACTAGACGCGCGGGGTGGCGCTCTGGCGCTACATCACCCCAGACCGTGATTAAAGGTCTATAACTTTTCATATTTTGCTTTTAATATGAAATATTGATGTAAAATGTATGTTTTTGTGTATTTGATAGATTTTCATGTTAAAGTTGGTATCAACTCCTATGTAATTCTAAGGCCATAGTTAAGCACAAGAGCATATTTAAAGCTGGCTGTCGCTTTGGTCAATAGCTGTGATACCCACTCTATCTCGAACGTTGCAAAAACGACTAAAATGGAGTCATCAAGATGAGGGCATAGAATTCGTCTTCGGGTGCTTGCCGATATCCTTCATACAAAAGATGTCATGTTTGTCCAAGAACCAAGGATAGAAAAACAAAGACTATGTGCTCCAATTGCCAGGAACATGTGTGCAATGACTACATGATTGTGGTCTGGCAAAATTGTATAACCGAAAAGTATTTTTAAAGTTCTTCTGTCCCTGTTTCAATATGACATTTACGTTGGTCACGTCACACCTTGTAGAAATTTCGTAATATATCAGCAGGCACCTTATCTGTATAAGAATTGAATTCCAGGTACCTGTTCCCTGTAAACAAAGTTTCCTGCTTTTAAATACGACTATGAGCACACCGTAAAGTACCTACAATAATTTCTTACGACGGCATCCAAACCCGATTCGTTTGCAACAAACGAAGGCATTATTTCTTTCTCTATGTTCTCTCTACTCACACACGCACAAATACTCACATTATTAAAATAGAAAAGGTACCCCGTGAAGTTCTTTATTATCAGTTTTACGGGAAATAAAAAGTGTTTGGGGTGCATAAAATAACAATGGAATCTTAGGTGAATTCAGAAGGTGAGGTGAATTGAAATGCACTAAATTTTGGACTTGCTGAGTTGTAAAGATAAGCTACGTCCCCGCGAGCATTCGTTTTGAGATACTCATTTGCCGAAACAAGTTAATAAGACTAAGACCGTGTTCGCAGTGCGAGATTTTTTAAGTTTGTTCGTGTGACATGCTTTTTTGTCTTGTGTTAGTGCAATCGGTAACTTTTTCATATGGCGCGGCTTGCTTATTTGGCTTGTTTAACGGATTAGTCGACTATAAGTTGAAGTGGCTGAGGGAATAAGCGGTAATGATTATGTGGAAACAAGACGGAAACTAGCCTTAATTAAGAAGAACTGAGATTAACTACATAACTATAATTACCTATTATTATTGTGTGTACGTAATTGTCTGCCTATGCGTACCTAACGTGAGCATGTGTTTGGGTTACTAATATTAAGTATAATTATTGTATGTATTTAATTATCTGCATATGTATCCGTGTATTAGGTATGTATGTATTAGAGATTAGAAAAAAGCTGCTAAATAAAAGTTAATATGCAATCGGTTATTTTTTGTTTGATCAATATATACCAGTATTTTTATTTTAGTAATTCACCTCATACCTAACTACTCAAAACATATTTTTTTAATTGATAGTACAAAACGTAGACATACCATGAATGCGCCTTTACTTCAAACCAGTTCGGTTGACGCCCACAAGCGATTTTTTGACCTTGTATTTTGTATGAAATTGTGTAACAGAGATATTGTGTACTTGTTTCGGCAAATAGTGTATAGTATGTAACGTTTCAGATTTGAGCATTACATAAATCGAGGTTATGAATGGGTGCCTGTTTGTTGTAGAATAAACAAATATAAACAAATTAAGAATGACAGTTTGCTAGTAGATTACTTGTTGCACTAGAAGCAAATACTCATAACGTAACACATACAGCAAATCGAACTTATCTGATTGATTACAAAGTTTTTCAACCAACGAAAAAAAAATAGGTTTCTATTTCATATAGAAGGTATCGCGCTGAGCTTTGGCGGCTAAGCCACGCTACGTCATTTTCATTCATCGCTGTTTTCTGATCAATGAAAAGTACTTAGTGCCGATTTACCGCGACAAATCAGCGTAAGGCCATATTAGTTAGGATATGATCTAAAATAGAAGACAACAAGCGTTGTCAACAATATCAGAAATGCTGTAAGACATTAAAATAAACAAAAACTTTAACACCTACTAAGAGGCACATACGTTTTTTCTGGCCCCACACTAGTATACCCTGAGTCGTGGGAACGAGAAACAGCGGCGTCACAGACATATAAACATAAAAGACCTGGGGTTGTTTTTACTGTATCCCCAGCCGGGGATCGAGCCCGGGACCTCTCGCATGGTAGGCGAAGCCATAACCGCAGCGCCACAGAGGTCGTCATGACATTGATGGACCAAAAGTTAAGTTATTCGAATATAAAAAAACGTCATTACGCACTCATACACTACCCACCCGTTGCGTCAGCAGACCGCAGTATAGTGTTATTCAGTATAAACATCGCCCGTCACCGTAACATTACTGGCCGGGATACACAACATCACTCAACCGTTGGAGCAGTTTTCCTCCTTCATGAGGGAATTACGGGTTATGGTGTACGCACCCCATCATACGGCGGTGACGTCCCATTCCCCACCACTATACTCATAAGTTTCTGCCAAGGTGGATATCCACCTTGGCAGAAACTTATCGAGGTCGACCCGCAATCTCCGAATCCCACCCTTAGCCCCACCCAACATATTCAATAATTATGCTGACGATGGAGCTTTCCCAGACCTCAATAAACATAGTAAACTACGTATGCAGGCCTTATAACTCATATTTTCTCTGAAAAGATTTTGGTGTCTTTGCAACCTGTCGAAGGCATTTTATTGTGTTGATCATGATACGCCATGGACGAAATTAAATCACTACGGAGTAATAAATAAAGCGTTTTATCTACTAAGATCATTCTTAAGTAATTTAATTCAAAATACAGAGTTCAACGGCCTTAAATCTGATGGATCGGCCCTTTCTTATTTCTGTTATACTAACGATCTGACGTTTATGTTGGAGAAATTGACTGACATAGTGTTGTTTGCTGATGATACTTCATCTGATGACTAGTCCAGTGTTAGATAGCATGAATTTTCTTGGAATAACCATTGATAGCAAATTGCAGTGGGGATCCCACATAGATAAATTAGCTGGAAGATTAAGTTCTGCGGCTTACGCTGTTCAGAACATCCATTAAAACGCTACCGATAGGCTTGTCTACTTTAGTTTATTTCATACTGTCAAGCCCAAACCATTTTTATATTACAGAAAAGAGCGATTCCATCAATCTAAAATGTAAAACGCACCGACTCTCATAAAGATTTTTGTAAAGAAATTGATATAATAACTGTAGCTACTCCATTTATTTAAAAAAATATATAAGATATGAAATTCTTTCAACATTTTCCAATATTAGGGATATTTAGATATAAACTTAGATACTTAGATATAAATTTTTCAGTACCGGATTTAAATGAACAGGACCCGAACAAAATCTATTCTGACTTCTTCAACATTATTCGGTAAAGTTTTTAAATTAAAAAAGACCGTGCCAACAACGGTAAATCTAAATTTAATGACTGGGCAACATTTGGAATTCGTAAAAGTAGAGCTATCTTGTATGACCTTTATGAGCAAAAAACCTATAACTTTGATATAAATTTCATGAGTATGTAAATAAATATTTCAAAACTTTCAAGTTGGGTTGTAGAACTGCAAAAACTTTACACATTAATAGAAAAATACAAAATTCAAATAATGGAATGAAAACGGTTTGGAAAATCAAAAACCGTGAAACTGGCAAAGTTATACCAAGGGACAATGACTTCTGCTTTAAGACAGGTGATGTTGTTGTTAAATCCAACGCTGAGATATCTCGAGCTTTTGAAACAATAATCACAAACTAGTTGCTGGTTGGTAACCTTGGAGGAACGCGGCCTTTCCTACCGTGTTGCTCGAAGTTGGTAACTAATAAAAAATAATATGTCAATATTCAAGATTACATAAATGATAAGACGTTTTTTTCACTTAGCCAATATTCGGCATCCCAGTGCTGGGCAAAGGCCTCCCTGTTTCGATCCCACACATCTCTAGGCAAAGCTAGGTTGACCCACTCTGGTTGGAATTTGTGCAGGTCGTCCCGCCATCTCCTTCTGGGCCTTTATCTGCGCCGGTGTCCGTCTGTAGGCACTCAATCAGTCGCGATCTTTGTCCACCTGTCTGGGTGCATTGGAAACACATGGCTTAAACTCTACTCTTTGCTTACAAACTTTATGCATCGCACGATCAAACATTAGTTGCGTTACCAACAAAGAGGTTGAATGCTGTCAATAAATCAACGACGATGCAATTTGAGTGATGCTATGGCTACCAACGCCACCTAGAGAAAGAGGCTAAACTTTACTTACAAAATATTTTTCGGCTGTTTATTTGCGTTTTTCGTAATTCAATTTTTATCTATACCACTTGTGGACTGAGGAGAATAAAATCAAATAGGAATTATATAAAGCATCGCGCCATTTAAGAGATTTAGTAAGACAGCGATTAATTTTATAAGTGTAGAAAGACAGATGTGGCCCACTGTAAAATTGAATAATTTATCATGTAAAGATTATTTTTAATTTGCTCTTTTACTATTTATGTTAGACTCGGAGTCTAGAAGAGTATTTCTGACATAAAATTGTGTGAAACAGAACCAGCCCTTTGTTATAATAGCATCTAAGGCAGTGGCCACATGGCCCCGCCGAGACGTTATGCTGTCTAAGGATGGTAATAACGCCCATTATTCTGATCCCTGGTGTTGGCGTCTACGAAGAATGGTGATTTTGTATATTTTGCTCAATTTATGATTCGGCGATATGTTTATAGCCAATAGTATGTAGGAAAATATATTTTCTAAATACGTTTATATATTAATTCAAAGTCCTGACTTATTGCCTGACTGATATATCAACGCACAGTCTAAACCGAAGGTTCGAGGACATGAAGCTTGGTACAGGGGTTCCTTTTATAGCATAGGGTAGCACCAAGAAGGGTCTTGGCGAAATGGGCGGAAGTTAGTACGAAATCAAAAACTACTTGATTTATGAATCAAAAATTGTGGAGGTTGGTGGTGTATAATTAAAGTAAAAGTCGATATTTCTTTATTTTTGCAGATATACTTACTTTATTTCTGTACACATAATACCAACAAACGTCATTTTTTGCCTTTTCTCTACATTGGACTACTGTGGGTGAAGTAGGGCGTAGAAACTCACACAGATTGATTTTCATTTCTTTTAAAAATTGTTTCTGTTGAACTAATGCAGATATTACAGCAGTGAATTATTGTAAATAATAATAATTTTATTGTAGTGTTGAGTTAGATTACCGCAATAGTCCCGTCATTTAAATAATCTTGAACAACATCCCTTTTTAAACAAATTCGCTTTTACAAGGTTTTTAAATTGCTCAAATGGCAATTTCAAAATATCCAGAGGAATCTTGTTGTAGCAAAGAATGCACTGACCCTTGAAAGAATTGCTAACCTTTGCGAGTCTAAACCGTGGCGCAATTAGTGTGTGATTATTTCTTGGGTAAACATTGCAGCTATCGCAAAATTTGTGGAAAAGGTTAGGTTCTTGGGTACATACATTATATTTTCAAAATTAAATTGATTAGCTATAGTTAGGTTGTCAATTTCTTTAAAAGTCTGTGCATTTTTAATTGTACGTTGCTCGAATAGCAATTTTTTGTAATTTTAAAAATAGTTGAATATCCACCGCTTTCCCCACAACAAGATATCATAGGACATGACACAATGAAAGTAAATAAAATAGACTAGCCCAGACGTAGCCACATCCGTGTTTTGTCTGAGAAATGAGAGGTCAACCAAGTAGTTTTTCAAATTTACCCCCTCTTATGGATGGGGGGATGAACTTTGTATGGACTTAAAAACCTACTGGACCTCTTTTAACTTTGTAGGAACGTAGTTTATAGACATGAAAAGTCAGTTCAGTAAAGTTTTTATCGAAATCCCCCTATAAGGGGCAAACAGGGAAGGTTAGAGTTTGTATGAACATCAGAAACCACTTGACCTATGAAACTGTTATTATGGCAGGTAGGAGATAAAACAATGCAGGCGATCAGCTCAGTAAGAGATTAACAAAATTCCGTCCCCCGTCAGTTGAAAAATGTGGGGGGGGGGGCTCTTAGTGTTGTATTAAGGGATTAAATATGGCTAGAAATGCATCTTTAGCTTCAATTCTAGGCTAAACTAGACAACATAAAAAAGTAGGATAAATATATGTTATAAAAGGTCTATTAGAGATAAGAATGGACTTTTAAAATTACCGGATATATTTAATTTATTGTTAAATTTAATACTTAAAAATATTTTTCGAAATGCATTATTATTCAACTAAATGAACAAGCGCTCGGAGACGAAATCAGTTTCCTATATGAAACTTACACGCAAAAATAGGTAAAATAAAACCGGTCAATTGCGAGTCTAAATCGCGCACGAAGGGTTCCGTACCACCGTTCAATGTAAGCGATGGTGTGGAGTGAATAGTTTGGATTTTACACAAAAAAATATTGTTTACAAAGTTATTGGTGCGGTTACTTTCACACTCCATGTACGTAACCAGGTGCATCCATATGTTTGTATGTGGTATTGAAAGAATTGTTGTATGGGAGCCCCTTAAATATTACTTTTATCCTGTTTTTTAGTATTTGTTGTTATAGCGGCAACAGAAATACATAATCTGTGAAAATTTCAACTCTCTAGCTAGCTAGGTTCTTGAGATACAGCCTGGTGACAGATGGACGGACTGACGGACGGACGGACAGCGAAGTCTTAGTAATAGGGTCCCGTTTGGAACCCTTCGGGTACGGAACCCTAAAAAGGGAAAATTTTTGGTTGTTTTATTTTATTTTTAATGTTATTATTACTGGAGTTTAGTAATATTTTCTATAATTCTCTTGGTCTCGGAGCTCGGGCTGCCTCGCGGGGCTCTGCGCGGGAGCATGCGTCAGTCTGCTTCGACGCGATGTGACGGGTATTTGTTTTCTTTGTCTAATTCTCAACGCCATTGGCCTATGTTCAGCCCTTAAGCTCAAAAACAATGTAGTTGCATGTCAGTTAGGTATAGAGGAGATGTATAAGCGGGGGTAGGGGGAGAAAGAAGGAGCGAGGGGAAGGGAGAGGAGGAAGGGAGAGAGATTGGGAGGGGGGGGGGGAAGGGAAGGGATTCGCTAAATACTATAATAATAATACCTTGGACACTATTGTCACACATTGATCTAGCCCCAAACTAGGATTCCCTGTATCTTGGGTACTAGACAACGATACACATACTTATTTATATAGATAAATATTATACTTAGATAGATAAACAACCATGACTAGGGTACAAACATCCGTTCTCATCAAACAAATATTTGCCCCCACCGGAACTCGAACCCGGGACCCTTGGCTTCGTAGGCAGGGTCACTGCCGACTCGGCCATTCGGGTCGTCGTTAATACTGATAATGATACTAATTAACAGTATCTTAAATAGCAAACCCCAAAGTGACAGATTTATACTTCTTTTACCTGTATTAAATAGTTTCAAAGTCTCCTCGCCGCCGCCGGCTACCTAGGGGGTTATTGCAATGTCATAAGCAGATTCAGTTTAGGAACCTTAAGTGATCCGCAAAATGGGCTTTGCTGAATAAATATAAGTAGTACTTTTTATTTAATGTTATGTTTTTTTTAAGAAGTTAATTTGTATATTTGAGGTAATACAAGTTTAACCTGTGGACTCGCGTAAACCCTATAACGGAATTTTTATGACAGACGTCACCTAGAGTACTGTAGATTCTATTGTGGGCATTTATGGGCAAAAAAATTAAAATTTGCCTTAATTGTTGTGTCATTATTTTTTCTTTTTCGGCCAGCAGACAGACAAGCGAAAGGGTTAAATACTTTTTTGGATAATGTTTTAAATAACAACCCTCGTGGCGTCGATTGATCAACATTATTAAATGGCCACACGCAGCTGGTTTCTGAACGAAATAATCAATGTCACTTACATCAACTCACATGTCACTATTTAACATTCATAACAAAATAAACATTTGAAAAAATTGGGCTGTCAAAATAACTCTTTACCATATATTGATGGACGGTGAGATGAAATATTTTTACTTATATTTAGCACAGGTCCCAAATAATATCAATTTAAAAACAATAGAAAACTCGCGATGAATGTTGCTAAAATTTTAAAGGTTTTATGGTGGCTTATCCTTCTCCTTGAGAAGTCCTCAGACCCATTTATTACACTCAGCATGGTGTCTTTATTCTAATCTTAGGATTTCTTTATGATTATCTCAGATCCCACCATTTAATAAAACTAAAAATAATAATATCAATAATTGGTAACGTCCTGACTGACAACTTAGGTATTGACAGACGGGAAAACAATTGACATTAGTCAGTTTAACAGGACAGCCAACTAACGGCAAAATAAATTTGAGCCAAATTTGGTTCATCCGAAACTTTAGCAAACTACGCTGTAGAAGACAGATGAAGGAGATTGTGTTTTTTACAGCAATGTTAGTAATCCTGTGATATTGTTTGATGTAAATAACGCCATTTATTTAATAACTTAATTATCTCGATATGGGATTCTCAGTTTCATGCCCTTGAATAGTACATTACTGCAGAGACCAGTAAGTAAGCCATCCTGGACGAGTATGATTTAGCCGACCGAGCCGTAGTGCTTTTCTCAAAAATAAAACCATTTATGTTTATTGTGTATATTTAATTTTATTCTTCTTTTTCTTCTGTTACTATCGAATTCCTAATTCCTAATTAGTATCAAATTTTAGGAGAGGTCCGTAGATAAATAAAACGTCGATAACGATTCACTTGATGCACTTATATTGTTCACCAACTATTTATAGTAACAGTCTTGCCTTCTTGGAGGCTACCAACGGAATGCTCGATCACAGTTTTTTCCCTCTCCAGCTAAGTTTCTTTTCCCTCCTAAACAAAATCAATGCGAAAACGGATATCCGCTTGAAATACAACCAAAACCTAATAATTTTAAATGAACTTCCTGTCCAATCGATATCCGATAATATTTTGTTAAATACGACATCCGTTCAATTTAGCAATTATTCTCTAAAACAATTTGTGAAAACGGATATCCGCTCAAAAATAAAATTAAACTATGAATCAAGTTAATATGCAAACAAATCAATAATCGGTAAATACACTTCCGTTCAAGTTAACATCCATATAAATTATTAAACACACTTCCGTCGAGTTGACATTTCATAAAATAATAAATCAACTTCCGTTCAAGTTAACATCTCACAAACTAATCAAATTTACTTCTTTTATTACAAATATTTACATGAACACCTAAAATGGCATCACTCTTATGTTAATTATCCTAACAGCTCGGCCATCCTGTTTTGAGCGAGTCCCTTCGCTTACAATAGAAAATATATATATGATGTATGTATGTTAGGTATTATCTAATTCAGCAATGTACAGGGTAATTTCAAACATAGCTTTAGCTAGAAACATCGCAATATGAAATAATTATACAGTGTTTGTATAATGACAAAATATTTTTTTTTTTTTTTTTCATATTAATTTACTAGTACATAATTACTGATTTAACATCCAATTGATACAATGCAGTTGATACAACATTAAATACTGATAACTTACTTATTCACTATCACTAGAACCACTGTTGTTAGGAACATTATCATCCGATTCAAAATCTCTACTAAAATTCATCCACGGTTGAATTTTGTCAATTGCTACAACAGTCTCGTATTTTCTACCGTTTTTACGTGTTAGAGGAGTGTCTTCAACTACAAACCTATCGTTGGGGAGCAATTTTACTATGCGATAGGGCCCTTGATATTTGAAAACCAGTTTTTGAGATTTTCCATCATGAGGAAGCTGCCTTTTAATGCGAACTAAATCACCGTCTTTGTACTGTGTCGCTGGTTTTCTACGTTTATAAAAGTTAATTACATCCTTATTCTGTTGTTCTGATATTTTGTCACTAGCACTCTGTCTCAAATCGGGCAGCTCGTCTACAGGAGTTCTGTTTAAAGTGTCGTTAATCACAGAACTTAATATTCCCTCTGACCTACTTGTTATATTGAACCCAAACAGTAATTCTGATGGGCTCTTTTGTGTCGTTTTATGCTTGTTTGTATTTATCCCAACCTGTATGTCAGGGATATGATCATCCCAAGATTTTTCGTCATCACCATGGCCTGAAGCTGATAATGCGTCTAATATGGTTCTATTAAATCGTTCAACTTGGCCGTTAGCCCTGGGTGTTGCGACTGCGTTTATGATGTGCTTAATACCGTACGAGGTAACGAAGTCTTTAAACGCCTTGCTTGTAAAACTGGACCCTTTGTCTGTGATGAGGCGTGTTGGGACACCAAAATAACTGACGTGTTCTTTCATAACACGCACTGACGTCAGTGATTTTGTGTTTTTGACTGGAGTAATATTAACGTACTTTGTGAAGCCGTCGACGAGGACTAACAAGAAGCAATTCCCCTTTTTACTTCTCACGAAGGGCCCTAAGTGGTCTGCATGCACGGTGTGGAATGGTACACTCACTTTTTCGATCGGGTGCAGCTGACCTTCTCGCCTACCTCCAGGGGATTTGTGGTGGGCACACTCTAGACAGGAAGAAACGTATTTTTTTACAAAGTGGCGCATTTTAGTGAACCAATAATGGTCTTGGATACGTTGAAGAGTTTTTTCAAATCCACAGTGGCCTACATCGTCATGGTTCATTCGTAATATCTGCCAACGCACGCCTTTGGGTACCAACCATTTTATCGAGTCGCCTACAACTCGATAAACGCAGCCATGTTTAATTTTATAGTTCTTATGCACGTCGATGGCTTGGGTCGAGTTAGGATCAAATAAAATATCTTTTATTTTCTTTACCTCATCGTCGGCAGTTTGAACTGTTGCGATCCAGTCTCGATCAGTTTGTTGTACCAGCAAAACATCTAAAAGATGCATCTCACCTGATGGTTGGCCGACTGGGTTTCGGCTTAGTGTATTCTGCATGTGACATCCGTGCACCCGGCCGATACTCGATCGTACAGTCATACTCCTGTAACTGAACCCACCATCGTGCGATGCGTGGTATTAAATCGCGTTTTGTTAGGGTGGATCTGAGGGCGTTGCAGTCTGTAAGGATCTTGAATGGTATTCCTACAAGATAAACCCTGAAACGGCTCAGCGAGGCTATGACTGCCAATGTTTCGAGTTCATAAGAATGCATCTTACGTTCGTCCACACTGGTCTTACGGCTGAAGAACGAAACTGGCTGTAGAATTCCATTAGAATTTCGCTGTAGCAATATCCCTGCCAGACCTACCTTGCTTGCGTCCGTATGTAGTTCAGTTTCCGCTCCGGGATCGTTAAGAGCTAGAACTGGCCTGTTAATGAGCAATTCTTTGACCTTTCGAAAGGAATGTTCTTGTGCAGGTCCCCAAGCCCAACATGCATCTTTCTTGAGGAGGTCTGTCAAGGGAGTGGAGATTGTTGCGTACCCTTTGACAAATCGCCTGAAGAATCCGGATAGACCAAGGAATTGACGGAGCTCGTGTTGATTGCTGGGTATTGGGAATTTTGATACGGCATCCGTCTTCCGACTGCCTGGACGGATTCCATCGCAACTTACCTCAAACCCCAAAAAATCTATCGATTCAAAGAAGAAATTGCATTTACTCAATTTCAGAGTCAAGCCGCCATTTCTTAGGAGCTGAAGAACTTCTTCGAGTCTCTGCAGTCCCTCATCGAAGTCCTTTGATGGTATGAGCACGTCGTCCATATAAACTAGTGCGTATTTCACCTTGGCATCATTTAGTATTTTGTTGATAGTCCGCTGGAATACTGACTGCACATTTACTAGACCAAAAGGCATGCGAGCATATTCATATTGGCCGTCTGGAGTTACGAAAGCAGTTTTACTACGAGAATCTTCTGCAATAGGTATCTGGTAGTAGCCGGATGCTAGATCCAATGAAGTGAAAAGCTTATTACCTGCCAGTAGATCTAGTTGATCTTCAACCCGTGGTAAAGAATACTGATCCTTTTTCGTTTTTCTATTAAGAGCCCGGTAGTCTATGCATAATCGTTTCTCACCTGTTTTTTTTTGAACAAGCACTATGGGGCTAGCATAAGGAGATGAAGATTCCCTGATGATGCCGCTTTCAGCCATCGCCTGGACCATATTTCTTACCAGCGATCTTTCAGCGTATGACATGCGGTATGGGCGATATACAACTGGTACAGAGTCTTCTAGTTCAATTACCATTTCGGTAACATTTGTGAAGCCAAGATCCCTGAGACCACTTGAGAAACAATCGTTATATTTTGCGAGTAAACACTGTAATTTTTGACGATCGTCTTGATTTAACCCTGTTTTACAATTGATCTCATTAGTCACCGTGGCATCATCAAATATCACGCTGCAAGTGTTTAAGAAGCTTTCAGCCGGCGACGTGTGCTTTTGCAGAGCTCTGGTCAAAAGAACACCCTTTTCAAAATAAACAGTCTCCGAAGATACATTATACACCAAAAGCGTACCGTAGCCATCCGTAATATTGTATATACCCGGGAGAAGGTAGTATTCTTTATCCTTGCCACCTCTTAGAGAGCCCTGAACGCAAACACTACAATTTTCTAGACTGTCTACAGAGACTGGTACTGCCCGTAAAGAATAACTAGGGATAGCTGTGGTATTTTCAATTATAACATGAACTTTGTTTTGATCAATTCTCTGGAATATTAGTTCATTTGGAGTTTTCGTGATCAGAATATTAGGCTTTTCTGTGAAGGAGTGGCCCAAAAGAACGGGATGACTCATAACATGATCTTCCACAACAAACATATCGATGACATCTTTTAGGCCTTGAACTTCTACCGTTGCTACCGAAACGCCTAGTGGACGAACTAAATTGGCTCCTATTCCTCGAAGTACAGGCAAGTCTTCTTTTGAAGCAATTTGCAACCCAATTGAATTCGCATCGGTGACCCTTATTAAAGAACATTGACTCCCCAAATCGACGTGGCAAGTGACGGATGAATCATTAATTTTTATCTCGAGAATATATTTGGCATTAGCGTCAGAAGCATCATCTGCTGTCAATTTAGCCACTTGTTTTTCGTTCTTATCTTTGCGAGTATTCGAAATTTGACTATGATCTTGATCGTTTGTTGGTTTGTTCCTATTTCTAAAGCAATCAGAAGCCCGGTGACCTAGTTTATCACAAAATGTACATTTGGTAAGAGGTTTACTACACTTAAAACTAGGGTGCCCGACTTCATCACAGTTAAAGCAGCGAATACTACTGTTGACAGTACTAACAGATTTATTACACCTAAAACTAGGATGCCCGATCTCGTCGCAGTTAAAACAGCGGATACTACTGTTGACAGTGCCACCCTTAGTTGCGCTAGACCTAGCTGGCAGAATCTTTCGTTCGTTTGCCTTTTCGTAACCTTCCCGACTGGGCCCAACCTTTACAGTCCTAAAATATTTGAGAACTTGCTCAGGCTCGCTAAATTTTGCCGCCTGCGCTCCTACTTTGACAGCGCGATCTTCGACACCATACAAGAGGCAATCTACAGCTTGCTTCCCCGATATTTTGCAACGATTGAGCAAGTTAATTTTGGCGTAGTAATAAAGCTCCAACGATTCACCATATCGCACTCTCTTTGCTAACATTTCGGTCAAAAGCTCGGCATAATCTTCACGACAATGAAATGACTCTAGAAGTTTCCTCTTCCACTCTGTCCAGGAATGCAGCAGCGTAGGCAACCCTTGATACCATGTCCTCGCAACACCGATTAATTTAGGTAGAGAATAGTGAATAACTTCCTTTTCATCCCAACCATAAATCTCTGCACATTCCTCTACCTTCGTTAACCATGTCAGCATTGTTTGTTCTTTGGACATGGGATCAAACTCGGGTATAACATTTGAATTAAAGTTTAGTTTGGGCTTATGCGAGCTTTTGACTTGATTTAAAATACTTAAAAATTTATCAAGAACATCAGATGTATTAGAATCTTTACTTCGTACCTTTGATCTTACTCTCTTCGTCGGCGGCGGTGAATCCTCGTCCGATTCTAATCTTCCTTTTCCTTTTAATCCTTTGTCTACTTTCAGTTGTTTTCCATGACCCACTCTCCTCCTCATCGCTTTCAGAGATGCGTCTTCCTTTAGCCTTATGAATGTGTCTGCGTGTAGCTTGCTCAGACCTAGAGCAAGGTACACTCCGCATCCTAATAACCGGACTAACGTCACGGCGCGCCACTGACCTGGGCTGTCCTTCATCCTGCATCAGTCCTTCCCCTCGACTGATTGCACTGTTGTCCAGCATTAGTCCTTCCCCTCGACTGAATGCTCCATAATCCTCTCCGTCACTCAACCCTCTCCCCTGGGTTTTCCTGTGACCACGCTCTTGACCTTGAGCCCTCTCATCATTCATGTTCAATCTGAAACTTCAAAAATAAGCTTAGAATCTGGACAAATCTGTAGTCAAATCCTTTAATGTTATGACTACTGATTAAATGTCCCTTTCATGTGCACTTGCATCTACAAATCTTATCTTCTTAGTTAACAAGAGTTAGACAGAGGAGACTGATCAAATTAGGCTTCCATTTTTGACAAATAAGAAGTAACAAGACAATAGTCAGTCCGTTGCAGTTATCTAATAGGATTATTTTCAGTTCAAAATTATAAATAGTTTTAGATCACATGCACGCGTGGAAAAAAAAGGAAAAAAAATGTCAAATAATTTCGATAGTCCCCACATTTATAAGGATATCCATTTTTAAGCTACTTTTAAAAATATATCACTTTTACTTACGTTTTCCGAGCTATGGGCGTTCTGAAATAGTTTTATTTAATCTCGTCCGTCGCACTTCTGACCTTTTAGGAGAGGTCCGTAGATAAATAAAACGTCGATAACGATTCACTTGATTCACTTATATTGTTCACCAACTATTTATAGTAACAGTCTTGCCTTCTTGGAGGCTACCAACGGAATGCTCGATCACAGTATTTCCCTCTCCAGCTAAGTTTCTTTTCCCTCCTAAACAAAATCAATGCGAAAACGGATATCCGCTTAAAATACAACCAAAACCTAATAATTTTAAATCAACTTCCTGTCCAATCGATATCCGATAATATTTTGTTAAATACGACATCCGTTCAATTTAGCAATTATTCTCTAAAACAATTTGTGAAAACGGATATCCGCTCAAAAATAAAATTAAACTATGAATCAAGTTAATATGCAAACAAATCAATAATCGGTAAATACACTTCCGTTCAAGTTAACATCCATATAAATTATTAAACACACTTCCGTCGAGTTGACATTTCATAAAATAATAAATCAACTTCCGTTTAAGTTAACATCTCACAAACTAATCAAATTTACTTCTTTTATTACAAATATTTACATTAAGACATAAAATGGCATCACTCTTATGTTAATTATCCTAACACAAAATAGTAAAAAAATACGAATGAACTGAGTTTCCCGCCATTTTACATCGAGAAATTCGTACACGTAACCTCTATGGTACCTCCTTTTATTAAAGGCCCTTAACTGCCAATAACCTCCATAGCTTATCTTTAAAAAAAAATAGTCCTATATTTAAATATTATGATATGTAATGGGATTTCATACTTACATACTAGCTACACTTTTGCGTTTTCCTGGACACTTCTAAAAATTGTCCAGGATGGGTCACTTTTGGATGTTACGGGAACATTTCATAATATTTTTGAGAAAAATCTTTTACCCCTGCCTTGCTCGTAAAGACCTACTTACTTACGTTTAAAGAGTGAATGTAAGTTAGTCTTTACTTCATTCATTCATTGTCTGCATTGAAAACTACGTTCCATTTTCAAATTACTTTGCAGAACAAGCAATGCTTGATATGTAATGGATTTTCATACAACTTTACAGTTCAAGCTATGCAAACCTCCTTGGTGAAAAACTCAACCAACACAAAAAAAATAAAAAATTGGCGGTAATTCAATCGATATTATTTGAAGTTTGATAAGTAAGCGCGGGAACTTTCGTCTTGATAGGCGGAAAATTTTAATTTAAATTTTGAAAATTTAATTTAATTACAGTAGGCTATCTAAAAATACTGTAAATTGGTTAAAAATGGGCAGGAAGAAGCCTAAGAAAAGAAAGAAGGAAGAGGAGGAGGAGGATCTGTCTGATAGTGGGGAATCCTCAAGTCCGTGTGATGAACCAAAAGATGACAAGGATAAGTATAAGCCTTTTCAGGTCCCGGATTATGTCCGCTATTACCCAGTGGATGGAGGTAAATTAGATTATATCGTTTATTTTGAAAGCAGCGACACTGGCAAGGCATTGGGCGACAGAGACATGATGGCTCTAGCGAACTGCCTCAAAAGATTCAATAAAGGCATAAAACAGTTAAGACGCATCAACAAATACAAGATTGGCGTTGTGTTTGAGCGGCCAGGGCTCGCCAATGCAGCTTTAAGCAATAAAACATTTCTGGATTCATACAAACTAAAGGCGACTATTCCTGCTACGGCCACTGAAGTGACTGGAGTAATACAACATGTGCCACTTGAGTTATCCAATGAGCAGATCTATTCAAATATTTCTTGCTCCAAAAACATAGTATCAGTAAGAAGATTTATGAAAAGAACAATTAACAATAACACTGTTGAGTTCCAGCCTTTGAAGACAGTCTCAATAACATTCTCCTGCCCATCCCTGCCCGACAGTGTGGAATTGAACAGCTGGCGCTTCGAGGTTCGCCCGTACATCGCTCCAGTGAAGCAGTGTCTACGGTGCCTGAGGTACGGACACATAGCTAAATTTTGTAAAAACGCAGAGAAGTGCTCTATCTGCTCAGGCAGCCACAACTTCAAGTCTTGCACAGTTGATGCAGCGGATGCCTCTTGCTGTCATTGCAAAGGCAATCATATCGCCATCTCACCTGACTGCCCTGTAAAAAAGGAGAAAATTAATCAAAACAAAATGACTTGAATGAATGAATGAAAAACAAGAAAACATTTGCTAAAACCCTGGAAAAATCATTTCCTCCACTAATATCTAAAAGCCCTTCTGATCAGCTAGCACTGCTTCTCAATTCAGAACATATAATGAACATTATAGTAGGCTTAGTAACTAAGTTACTAACTCAGAACAAAACAAACGAACTTTCAATTAATTCACAAAACATTAAAACCATTCTCCTCGAAACACTAAGTAAGAGTAATTTATTTGTTATTCTTTTTTTAATGGATCAATTAAACATAATGCAATGGAACTCACAAAGTTTAATTAGTAATAGACTTGTTTTAACACATTTCCTGAAGGAGAATAATATTCACGTAGCAATTATTTGTGAAACTTGGCTAAAGCCGAATCAACGTTTCAATATTCGAGGTTATAATATTTGTAGATTGGACTCCGGCAACGACCATAATGGTGTTGCCATAATTGTTCATAACAGCTTAACTTTTAGAAAACTTGATACATTTTATGATAATTCCATTCAGAACATAGCAACACGTTTAATGTACGGAGATAATAAGGAAGTATCAATTGTTAGTTTTTATAGCCCTAAAAACTGTCTACCGGTTTTTACCAAACATAAATTTGATCAACTTATACAAAGTGTTCCAGAACCTGTGCTTTTTGCGGGAAATTTCAACGCTCTCCATTCGGCATGGGGATGTCAATCAACAGACGCTCGTGGTCGTGATGTCCTTTCAAGTACTAATGACAATAAATTAGTTTTGCTAAATGATGGCCAAATGACCACTATTGGATCACACCAATGGAGGCGAAATGCTTTAGATCTTTCTTTTATTTCTCCATCACTGGCTCTGAACTGTGATTGGACAGTGTATGATGACCCGCTAGGTAGTTACCATCTTCCAGTAATAATTAAAATACTTATTCACAACAATTCACCTTACACTTCATCTCCATTAGACTGTTCAGCTATGAAAACTCATTTAAACTTTCGTCGTGTTAATTGGAATAATTACAAAAAAAATGTAGATACCCTTCTACAAGAATTCAATATCTCAAACTCTAAAGATTGCTATAAAAATCTTATTGATATTTTAATTTTAGCTGCTCGGAATTCATCACCAGTGTCCAGTTTTCGTAATAATAATTCATCACCAGGCATATTTAGGAAAAAAAGAATTCCTCTCCCATGGTGGAATGAAAAATGCAGCCAGGTTGTAGAGTGCTCTAAAGAAGCGTATATTCAATTTAAAAATGATCCAACTGAATGTAATTACATCAATTTCAAAAAGAAGCAAGCTCTTAAAAAGCTTACATTAAAGCAGCAAAAACTAATTAGTTGGGTTGCATTATGTGAATCCTTCAACAGAACCACGCCGATTTCGCATATTTGGACTATCATGAAAAAATTTAATAAAACTTTCGTACATAGTTTCTCAAACAATAACATAAGTTGGGTCTTCGAATTCCTTAAAAAATATACGCCTGATACCGTTGAGTCTAACTTGAATTTACATAGTTATGTGCATGCTAAGAATAGCGAATTTCTGGTAAAACCATTTTCTTTTCAATAATTACAGTCAGCTATTTCATCTAGGAGAGATACAGCTTTTGGCCTTGACGGGATTCCTTACAAAATGTTAAAAATGCTTTCTAATAAATCTAAATCAGTTCTTTTAAATGTGTTCAATTCTTTATGGTCTCAAAATATAATTCCTGATGATTGGAAATCAGATTGTCTTATTCCAATATTAAAACCAAATAAAGAGAAACATTGCCCTGACTCATATAGACCTATAGCACTTACATCTTGCGTTGGTAAAATTTTTGAACAAGTTCTAAAACAAAGGCTAGAGTTTTTTGTTGAATCCAATCATATACTACCCATGAACCAGTTTGGGTTTCGCAAAGGTCGATCGTCAAGAGAAAGTATAGCTCAATTACAATTAGACATCTTTCAATCTGTGAAGAAGAATATGTCGTTTGCCGGAGTCTTTTTTGATGTTGTTGGTGCATTCAATAATGTCAATCATCATATTTTGTGTAGGGAATTAGCTTCCATTGGGATTCCTATTAAATTTATTGATTTTATTTTTTCCTTTCTTCACGACAGAAAAGTTTATGTTAAGATTAACAATCAATTGCTCGGTCCCCGCTCATCTTTTAAGGGAGTTTGTCAAGGTGGGATTTTAAGCCCACTCTTATTCACTTTGTATATTCATAAATTTAATCTTATTTTGGGCTCCAAAGTCCGAAACCTTCAGTTTGCGGACGATTTGGTGATATATAGCTCTGGAATGAATGCAAATGAGGTTATGCGAAATCTAAATGATTCGCTTTCTAGGTTCTCAAATTATTTCAAATATTTAAATTTAGACATCAGTCCTGAAAAATCTAAAGTGTTAATTTTCCACAAAATCAAACAAGCTCAGTTTAAAATTTATTTTAATAACACTCCTTTAATGTTTGCATCGGAGATCAAGTTTTTGGGAGTTATTTTTACGGGTAACTGCTCGTGGAAGAAATATGTTGATAAGATTATATTCTCTGCAAATAGGGGTTATAACATATTGAAGTCTCTTACTAAAACTTACTGGGGTTCAGATCCGAAAGTGTTAATAACTTTGTATAAGGCCATAGTTCGGAGTCATTTTGAATATGGCTTTATTTGCTTTGCAGCTAATGATCAACTTGTAAGAAAATTGGAAGTAATTCAAAATAACAATTTAAGACTTATTTCTGGTGCTATGAAGACCACGTCCATTAATTCCCTTCAAGTGGAATGTAATATTCCACCGTTGAATCTTCGCTTCAAGTACCTAAAATACAGGTTTATCTTAAAAATGTTAGCCATTGAGCCCCATCCTTTGTTTAAAAATTTGGTACAATTTTACAGAAATAATCAGGCTTTGGCCTCTTCCTCCAAAACTCCCTACATTCTTCATGATTTTTCCTATATGGTTGACTTTAATCAGCAGTCTAATATACATAGAAGCCAAGATCATTGGGCATGCTACTCAGACGATTTTGATAGTAAATTCACTTCAATGGTATTTCATATTGATCCCGAGAAAAAGAATAAACATGAAATCTGTGAACAACTGGCAAGATATATTGATTTTACTCAAATATACACTGATGGTTCAAAAACTGATAACGGCGTTGCCGCAGCTATATACCTACCGGACATTAAAAATGAATTCGGAGTGAAATTGCCACAAGAAATGAGTATCTTTTCAGCAGAAGCACTTGCTATATCGAAAGCATTAACTTATATTTCGGAACACCCAGCTGATTCCCCGGAAAACAAGTGGGTCATAATATCTGACAGTATGAGTACTCTAAAAGCTCTTCAATCAAACAAACTAGACTGCAACACCAATTATATTATTTACGATATCAAGAATCGCTACTCCCAACTTCATAAATTAAATGTACATATTATCTTTATGTGGACTCCATCTCATGTCGGAGTGACAGGAAACGAAAATGCCGACTTCCTGGCCAAGGCGATCGTTGAAAGTAATGCTCCTGAGTCTACTGTACCTGTGCCAAACTCTGATTTCATTACCAAACTCAAACAGAATTTGAAACAAGAATGGTTTAGTTATTGGCAACAAACTCTTGCAGTTAAAGGTTCCTGGTACGGATCCGTTAGTGGAAGGATTGGACGTGCCTGGTTCTCTAAGTCAAACATGTGGAAAAGCAGGAAATTCTATGTTATAATGACACGTCTCAGATTTGGTCACTGTCGCTTCGGATCACATCTTCACCGTATGCAAATTATTTCTTCGCCAATTTGTAATATCTGTAATGCCGCTAATCAAACACTGGATCATATATTTTTCGATTGCCCCGCCCATATTATACAACGCCTTGCCTTTATTGATAAACTGTTGCTCATCTACAAACCAGAAGATATCCCGCGTACCACTGTTGACTTATTGAAGAATTTTGAAAATTATCAATATATTTACGATTATATCTGCTCTACTATTGAAGATATTTAGAGTGGTAAAAATATGTATCGGACTTGGAACAATACACGGACTAAGAGATATATTACACGGACATGACTCCTCAAATGTGACGTGGCTTCGGCCTTATAAAACAAACAAAAAGACTTGGCGTCGGCTGAAACAAAAACACGCAAGACTTGGCTTCGGCCTTAAAAAAACAAAACTACGGAAGACTTGGCTTCGGCCTTAAAAACATGAAAAACGGAAGACCTGGCTTCGGCCTTAAAAAACAAAACTACGGAAGACCTGGCTTCGGCCTGAAAAATTATAACTACGGAAGACTTGGCTTCGGCCTTAAAAACAAGATATACGGAAGACCTGGCTTCGGCCTTAAAAAACAAAACTACGGAAGACTCGGCTTTGGCCTTAAAAACAAGAAATACGGAAGACCTGGCTTCGGCCTTTCGAAACCTCGGAAACGGAATAAGAAGATGTAAACACTGAAGACATGGCTGTACGGCTTTGATTGCTATTGCCTTTCCTTAGGGATAAAGACGGAAAAAAAAAATTGAAGTTTGATAAAGTTTATCTCATAATTGTTATAATATAACAATAAACAATAATTTTAATAAGTAGTTGTGTGTGTAATTTCTGATTAGATATTGGGAAAGTATGTAACTTTATTAAAATTTACATACTTTCCCAATATCTAATTCAGAAATTACACACACAACTTTTTATTAAAATCACATTAAAATTAATATTATTTAGTTCACCTCATTAGTTTTTTGATATGAATTTAAATTACATTGTTTTATTTTATTTGTTGTGTTTTATTTTCCTCGCAAGAAAGGTGTAAAATAGTATACTTCTCTCGGGTTGTAAGTAGCAATTGCACCCTCGAACTATATCAGCCCTTGCTCGCTTCGCTCGCTCGGGCGTCTAAATATCTCGGGTGCACTCGATCCTTAGAGGCCTTTGCGAGCGAAGCTCGCACGGGCACCAAATTGCATCTCGTTCCGTAATAGCTCACTTACTTCCCTTGTAGCGTAATGTACTATTACATACCAAATTACTATGATCGTCTTAAAACAAAGCTTGGTATATGGTAAATAAAGCCCATTACATAGCATATAGCGTATTTGAATGGAAATGGCTGCCACGGTGATGTTCTTGTTTTGTACCTTATTTGAATCGCTATAATGGTTGTAGTAGCTCCCCTGCACTAATTAGATACTCCCGCAGACCGGTTTCAATAAGCGCTGGTAGATCGGCGCAGTCAAATTCTTACATCGATTATATTAATTAAGTAAAACAGTCAGATGAATGAATAGGTAATCTATCTGGCAATTAATCAAAGTGGTCGCGTGATAGAGTGCTTGCCAGAAGGTCCGCACTTAGGTATGGTGTGTGTGAGGTTTTCTTTGGTGTTTAGAATAATTATTGTATCGAAATAAATGCAAAATGAGGGTCTGTGAGTTCTACAGAACCAATAAAAAAGTTGTGCCTAAATAATACATCGAATACTTACGTTAATTTCCGGTCAGTGATTAATCAATCACTCACTTTATTATGGAAATTATTTCTTAAGCCCATACAGGTGAAATAAGAATGATGGCATGTTTACAGTTGTTTACAAATGCGCATGCGAGCATTACCGCCGTTTTAGCGTGTTCGACAGTTTTATCCTTTTAAATATTTTAACAGATAATTTCAGCAAAATAAAGCAATAAAATCATTCTTTGAACAGAAATGAACGAATGTACCCGTTTTTTTTTGCACAAACTAGCTTTATTTTGTACAAGAGTAAGTTCGTTATTCAAAAACTGGTATGACTCGACCCGTCAAATCACTTTGATCGATTCTTGGATAAATAGTATCTATCTTACCAGGCTCCTGCACTCACTGTAGAGTACAGGCCTCCTCTTTATTACACCATTTATATAGCAGTCTTGCGCAATGCGAATCAATTAAATACCTCACAACATCGCAAGCAAGCTGCTAAAGAGACAAACTATCTACCAGATGAATATATAAATTAACTGTGTGCAATGTATTACTGTGCTTTGTTTCATTTGTATTTTAACCCTCGAAAAAGTGGGGAGTAATAAGTTTGAAGCGCATGTCGGTCTGACTGTGGCACTCTAGCGCTCAAACGGGTGGAAGCGATGCTGCATGCTTCCCTACGATAGTTATATATTTTTTAAGTTATCAGCTTGACAAGGAATAGGGGTAGAACGTGTTGACAGATTTTAATACGGTTTTTATAGTTGGTAGAAGACATCACTACGATGGTTTTTAGATATATTTTATGAAATTCGGTCAAGCGGTTCAAGAGTTATCAATCAGCTCAATTAGGATAGAAGTGAACCAAATTTTAGCCGTAAGGTTTCATTTATGTATCGGGGGGTGTTTTAATTTTTTTACTTTATAGTTATTGGTAAAAGTGTTTTTTTGTACCTATTAAAAGTTATTTCCATACTCCTTAAACCTTACCAAATAATTCCCCAAGCAAGACTATATTTATCGAAACCAATCAAATTGCAGAACCTGAAGCTCGCAGAGAAATCTGCAAGCGCATGCACCGTGAAAGCGGATTACATCGGCTGGGCATCGAATCAGGAGTCCAATTCCGCTAAAATGGTCCAATGATGCAACGACGACGTTGAATTTCAAAACATATTAGCATATTCAAAACATGCATAAAAGAGGCGAGCAACAAAATAAATAACACTAAATCTAAATTACAAAATATATCAAACGAAACATTACTTTATACTTTATTTACTTTATTGCACAAAAACAGAAGGTACAGGAGGTCCCGGGTTCGATCCCCGGCTGAAGGTAAACAAAATAAAAACCCAGGTTGGATGTTTATATGTGTATGACGTCAATGTTTCAGGTTCCCACGACATAGGGTATCCTAGTGTGGGGCCAGAAGCAATGTATGTGCCTTAACGTAAATGTAAATGTTATGTAATATGTTATATTCAGCAAAACTAGGATGGTCAGGATACATTTAATAACAGGTAGACCTATGTGCACAACGAGCAATAATTAAAATAATAAACTACTTACCAATCTGTAAATAAATACATAATATCAAAACAGAGAAACATGGAGCGCAGTATTCTCGGTGTTCGGCTTTTAGACCGGATCCGGAATACAGAGCTGCGCTCCCGAACAAAGATAATAGATGTAGCTCAGATGGCTGCCCAACTAAAATGGGACTGGGCCGGCCATGTTGCTCGGATGCTGCCGAATAGCTGGGCTAAGAGAGCCACAGACTGGCTCCCAGAAAATGCAAAGAGAAAGCGTGGCCGACCCAGGAAGAGATGGAGTGATGAGTTGGGTCTATGGGACAAGGAGTGGAGGCAGACCGCTCAGGATCGGATAGAGTGGAAGAGGGGGAGAGAGGCCTTTGCCCAGCAGTGGGACATAGTGGGCTCGTAATAATAATAATAATATCAAAACAATAGATAAAATTATTGAACAAAATATACATCTAAACAATAAACTAACATAAGTTTATTATGGAAGAGAACTATGGTTTTCTTTTAAGCGACAAGGTACTGATGACTCGTATCATCATTCCGTATTTCCACATCTCCAGAATTTTCAATAGTCTTGGTAACAGTAGGGGTTGCCGGGGAAAAAGTTGGTGTGAGTTTGTTTTCCTTTATTAAATTCTTAACATATACCTTATCACTTTCTTCTAGAACATTTGGTGTTGCCTTTCTTTTATGATCGTCGTACATTTTTCCATTAGCTTTGCTTACATTATTTTCGATATCTGAAACTGCTAGAATTTTATCTCGAAATTGTCTCCTATAAAAAAGTTACGATGGAGTTTCACGAATGTGGATCATTAAATAATCTAACATGTCCAGTTTCCAATTTATTCGCTCTATTTGACTGATTTTAATTATTTTAAGTATACTTTGGTTCTGCCTTTCTACTTTTCCGTTCTGTTGCGACCAGTGCTGTACAATATTATTCTACATTCACGGAGGTAAGTCTAGAATTCACCGATAGAAAATAGTTTTCCGTTATCTGCAGTTATTCTATAAGGAAAACCTACTCTGGAAAAAAACTCTGAGCATTTTGATAATATCACTGGTAGAGATGCTATTTGTAGTCTTGATCTCCTTGTATCGGCTGCAATAGTCTATCACCACGAACACATAATCTCCGGAAGGTAAAGGTCCCAGCAGATCCATTGCAAAATCTAACCAAGGTTCTGTAGGTAGTTCTCGCCTCTTCATAGTATTTGGTGGGTTTGGTGCTAATACCAGGTTACAACTTTTACAGTTTCTTACAACTCGCTCAGCATCTTTGTCGATTTTAGATCATCAAACCATAGTGCGGACTCGACTTTTAATTGTCACGATCCCTGGATGACCCTCGTGGGCTGGTTCAAGTACTCTTTGTCGTAGTTTACCGGGGATGACTATTTTGTTACCTCGCAACAAGATGTTTTCTTGGAAACACAATTCTGTTGCAAAAGGCTTAAAGCAGTTGATGAACGCATTGTCCCAAGATTAACTATATAAAGCCTTCTTGACTTTGTATATCTCTTCATTATTGCCCTATTGTAGTTCAATCTCCTGCAAAGGTCTTGTATACTCGATAATTTTATTCACATAGTTAGAACATTAAAATTCTTGTATTTTGGTGTCTCTGCTGCATAATCGGGATAGTGGGTCTGCAATGTAAGGTTTTGCAGGAAGGTAAACAATCTTATAGTTGTATGATTGCAGTCTCAGTACCCATCTTTCAATATGGGCACATGGTTTTTAATGTTTTCCGAATATTACTTCCAATGGTTTATGATCACCCACCAGTTCAAATTCCTTGCCATACAAGTAGATATTGAAATTTTCTACTGCCCACACAAGTGCCAATACTTCTTTTTCTGTTTGACAGTACCTCCTTTCACAACCGGTTAGGCTTTTGTTCCCATAAGACACTATTCTCGGACCTCTAGAATCCTCCTGAATTATGCCTGGCCCTAATCCAAAAGGGCTTGCGTCAGCAATTACTTTGGTTTTATCCACTGGATCCTAATATCCTTATGTTTTAATATTACTTAGACATCCTTTAAGCTTGCGAAAAGATTTGTCTTGATCAGGAGTCCAGTATTTAGAAATATCAGGCGGCCATTTGTATGAACTGGAACGCGAAGCTGTTTTGGATTGTATCTAGAAAAGCCCCATGCCCAAAAAAAAATTGTTATGAACTGAGTTGATGATGATAATGATGCTTAGGTACCTTAAAGAGATGACCAATTTTCTGGTCGTAGACTATGAGAAGCCTAAATACGCGTATGCCAAGCCATGCCCACGGGCAGCTCGAATAAGTTAACTAGGTCAACCAGAAGTACTTCCGGTTGACCTAGGATCATTTAATTTGGCAAAAAGGTATTACAGCACAGGTAAAGGAAAAAATCCGAAAACTGTAAGTTTCTTCTGTCTGCCTGTCTGTTTGCCTATACGTCTGTCAAGACCATTTTTCTCAAGAACGAATGGAGGTATCAAGTTGAAAACAATATCAAGTGTGCCTATAGTCTCTTGAAGTTGAGAAAAAATCAAACATATAGGTCAAGCCGATCAAAAAATATCGGCGTGTATGTCAAAATTTCGCTGAAACTCGCAAGGGAATCAAACCCGATTCTTCCCGTTGACCTAAAATCATGAAATTTGGCAAAAGGCAAGGTCTTATAGCACAAGTGACGGATAAAATCGGAAAACTGTAAATTAGTAGTTTGATCACAAAAAAAAGTTTTGGTCAAAATACATACCTACTTATAGACCCTATCGTAAACGTATCTAAGAGCTTCCCTTGGTCTAGTGATTACACCCTCACCTGCCACACAGGAGATGCACGTTCGAATCCCGGACCTGACCACGTAACTATGCCTCTGCTACCACTTGTGGGAAAAGGGGTCACGCTATGTATGTAACTGTACAATTACCTTACTTTTATATTAATACGTACTTAATTTATAAGATATAAGGTACGGAACCCTAAAAAACATAAAAACTTGTCATTTGATAATATGAATTTTACTGATTTATTAACTTTTTCTCTGTCTTACTAACGTATCTACTTTAAAAAGCGTTAAAAATGCGATTTTGAAAAGCCGTCATATGCTGCATAATATACTTTATTTACTTTATTATAATTGGAATGGACACTTTCACTGTGTCGTCATTTTGCCAGTAGAATCCATGCCATGTACCTTCCTAATACTCCGCTGTATTAAATTTTCGATAACGCGTCGTCTTCAAAGAGAGATTGGATCGCGCGTGCATCTGGCATTCGGTGCTACACATAAGGCGGGCGGTAGAGACAATTGGTTTGGAATTAAGTTACTGGTGTTCTTGGGGAGTGGCAAGCGCGATGATAAATTTGAGAGTTTCCTGGTTATATGGAAGATCTGATCACCTGTGAGGCCACACGATGCGATGCGGCCCCGCTGCGGCGTGGAAATTGTATGGACGTACCACTTCTCCCTCCGCCCTGCCTTGTCTCGCCTTGTTTCGTGCGGTATGCGGCGGTCGCACGCACCGTATCGCGTATCGTCGTCGAATTTGTATAGGCAAATTGAAATATATATATATATATATATATAGCCGGTAGCCAAGTAAGTATTCTATATAAACCCTGGGCATTGCCTAGACTATTGCCGCAGATAATAATTTCTGATATATGGCTTTTAACTTTATTTCAAATCGATCTATGCAATAAGCACAGTGTATAAGAAATATGAAAATCGATCATCTATACTTTGTTTTGTGCCGGCAAATATAAAATAGTTATATCAAGCAGCGGCGGCGGGCGCGTTGCTGTTTCCCGCGTGGCTGTTTTTTTCGTGAACAGTTCCATATATATATATATATATATATGGATATATATATATATATCAGAAATTATTATCTGCGGCAATAGTCTAGGCAATGCCCAGGGTTTATATAGAATACTTACTTGGCTACCGGCAATGTGTAAAATAAATTGATTTTGGTAGAATATCAGGGCAAAACACTGTACTAGCTTAGGTGAAGGGTAAAGGGGGTGAGCGAAGCGAAGTCCCTTAGCGAAGTGTTAGGTTGAATATGTAAGAACAACAAAAAATACTCAGTTTTAAGTATTTTTTGTGTTAGGTTGAACATGTAAGAACAACAAAAAGTACTTAGTTTTAAGTATTTTTTGTTGTTAATACATGTTCAACGTAACACGAAGGATAAAGGGGGCTTCGCTTCATTTACCCCCATTACCTTTCACCTAAGCTACCGCATTGTTTTACGCTTATACATACATTACCGGCCGCGCATTGGGTTTTATATATGTCACCATAAGATAGTCGAAACCGTTAGTTGTTATCAACTATCGCCAGATAGTAAACCAGACCGACAGGGCTTAGAATTTATCTTTCTGTTGTTCTAACCTAACCTAACCTAACACGAAGACTATTCGGGGGCTTTATTGCGCTCGCCCCCTCTAGTCTTCACTTAAGCTATCGAGGTGTTTGGTATTATATACTGGTATTATATTATGGTATACTGGTATTTCGTTTGCAATTCAAGTTTAACCAGTTTACTATTTAACGGTTTTTACCGTTAGTTTATCAACTACCGCGTCATTTAGGAAGCAGTACGCTGCAGTTAACTATCTTTCGATAGTTGACCAACTAACGAGAACAATACGTTAATTGATCAACTAACGGTTTTGAAAATCTCATGGTGACATATATAATACCTAGGCAAAGTATAAAATAAATAATATTTAATACATTACCTGCACGTTTTAGGCATTATATACACAGTCAGGTCATAAGTTCTGTCACACAATAAAAACTTTTGAATTTAGAACGCTGGCCACAAAAAGTTTATTGAATTCGAATTTCGAATTTTTCATGAAAATAAAAATGTGTACTTTTTAGAATTTTCCTCATTTTTAATTATGGAGTGGACACTTAAAGAAGACCGTGTCGCAGTTATTGCGTTGCATCGTTGCGGTTACGCGCCAATTCAGATTTTCGACTTACTGAAAAATTTGAATATAACCAAAAGATTCGTTTATCGTACCATAAAACGATACAATGAAGACTCTAGTGTAGATGACAGGTCAAGAAGTGGTCGCCCTCGCTCTGTTAGGACTCCAGCAGTGATAAAAGCTGTGAAGGCGCGAATTCAAAGAAATCCCATACGTAAGCAGAAACTGTTGGCCCTTCAGATGGGGTTAAGCAGGACCACGGTGAAAAGGGTGTTAAATGAAAACTTAGGGCTTAGGGCATATCGAAGAAAAACAGGACATCGTTTGGACGCTCGTTTAATGGACCTGAGACTGAAGAGATGCCGCGCTTTGTTGAAGCGGTACGCGGGAAAAAAGCATCGGGAAATTCTTTTTTCGGATGACAAAAATTTCACCGTGGAAGAGAGCTACAACAAACAAAATGATAAGGTGTACGCACACAGCAGTGAAGAAGCGAGCAACCGTATTCCGCGTGTCCAACGAGGTCATTTTCCATCCTCGCTCATGGTTTGGTTGGGAGTCTCTTATTGGGGCTTAACTGAGGTACATTTTTGTGAGAAAGGCGTAAAAACGAATGCAGTTGTGTATCAAAATACAGTCCTCAAGAACCTTGTGGAACCTGTTTCTCATACCATGTTTAATAACAGGCACTGGGTATTCCAACAAGATTCTGCGCCAGCTCATAGAGCGAAAAGCACACAAGACTGGCTGGTGGCGCGTGAAATCGACTTCATCCGGCAAGAAGACTGGCCCTCCTCCAGTCCAGATTTGAGTCCGTTAGATTACAAAATATGGCAACACTTAGAGGAAAAGGCCTGCTCAAAGCCTCATCCTGATTTGGAGTCACTCAAGGCATCCTTGATTAAGGCAGCCGCCGATATTGACATGGACCTCGTTCGTGCTGCGATAGACGACTGGCCGCGCAGAATAAAGGCCTGTATTCAAAATCGCGGGGGTCATTTTGAATAAACTTTATTACCATAAGAATCTATGTTTTATTAAGTTCATTTTGCTATATAAATGTTTACATAAATAATAAACATGTCTAAATTATTTCATATTGCACATGTGACAGAGCTTATGACCTGACTATGTATATTGCCAAGGGATTATAAATAATACCGGATTATATAGATTGCCAGTAACATATATATCTTCGAAAAAACTAAGATCTGAGACTGGTGTCTGTAACAAGGTTGTTCCTCATGGTATACCTGACGCCAAGTTTCTTGTCCCGTAAGTGCTGCCTGGAGGAGGTAGCGGCGCATGGGAACAAGAGAGAGATGGTGGCCTGGCTCAGGGGCCAAGAAACCATTTTATACCTATAAGAACTTTTATACGATACCTCAATGGTATCTATTGGATCGGGTACCAAAATACGCATTCTCCTTTCTGATGTTGTTGTTTCAAATAATGTGGTTTAAATGTAAGAATGACATCCCTAACAATCTCTTAGAAGACCTCTCTTAAAGGTGCAGACCTTTATATCTGTACTATACTTACACCCCCTAGGATTGAAATATCGTTCATACCACACCGCAGGAATTACTTTAGATCAGTAAATAAACGCCCTCACGGTAACAAAATCTTCTTTACAATATATTAATACTAGTACGGTGGAACCCTTTGGGAAATCTGACACTACGTCGATCTAACCACGCTAGTAAGCTTGCTGTTTGAGGTCGTCGTAGTTTATGGTCAAGTTGAGGCGGTTAGAGGTAAAATTATATATCGACGACAGGTGAAAAGGCTATGTTATTGGTGTTAGTGATTTTTTGGCGACCCGGCTAGAACGGCGTAGAAAAAAACACTCAATAACTGAAAAATAAATGTCCCTTAAAATGCCACCAATATGCTATGTCGCAACTCCAGAAGCTCTGAGGCCAGAAGGAAAACCATGTTAAAGCGACTTTGTCGAAAACGGGATATTACAATGTTCAAGATTACTTAAATGATTAACAGTCCATATGGGGTTAATTTGGCTCAACACAGACCTTGCTGTTAATTATTTATTGCTGCTTATTAATTATGATAATGATATTATAATATTTGAATTATTAAGGCACAAGCAATTTTTAAGAGATCTAAAAATCATTCTGTGGTAGTTTCTTCTCGCACAGTGGTCCAATGTAGACAAGTGGTAAAAAATGACGATTGCTAAGTATATGTAAATATCTACAGTAATAAAGACATTTGGAATTGGAATTTAATTGAATTGGCATTTTAATATAAAAAAACCGTCTACCGTGGCGCTTGTCCCAATTCAGTGTATAACTTTTATATACAAATTAGCTGACTGCCTGGCTCAATATGGAGGAGTGAACATCATAGTTGCTCTGATCAAGTCAGTTTCATATGTAAATATCTACATTAACAAAGACATTTGGAATTTGGAATTTGGAAAGGTGTCATTTTCTCGTTGTAGGTTTGGAATTTTATTAAAATGTCATGTGGTTCAAAATCGCGATGATTCATAACCAGGACTCGGGCTCGAGAGGTTAAAACAAATTGCCTTTCATCCGTCGATATGCTTTTTGCATAGGTAGTGATATACGTATTTCATACGCATGAAGCATAAGGGCAATCCGACTGTGGAACGCACTTCCCTGCGCTATTAGGGAAAGTCCCTCAATTTTCACTTTTAAGAAAAGATTGAAAGTGCATTTCCTTTCTCTTCCGTAAATGGTACCATATTTATGTAGGTATATGTATGATTTATTATAGTTTATGTATGTTCATGCTATACATTTTATTTTATGTAGTGGAAGTATATATATATATATATATATTTATTTTATATTTGGTATAGTTTATATATATTTTGAAAGTAATTTGCGTCCGTATGTATAGTGTTATTGCGAACTAGGACTTTCCTGTATAATTAACTCTCCTGTCCTGCCTAGGTTTGCTGGAAGAAATCTCTTTTTAGAGATAAGCTCGCCTTTGCTTATTTCATTACTTTTAATTGTCTGTAACTTTATACTATCAATGCAATAAAGAATAAAGAAAGTAGAAGCATTTTGTATCAGAGAATATCAGAGTCATTCCAACTTCTCGGGGAGACTCAGCCCTAGGGAACGAGTCCTCAGGTGGCGGAACGCGGTTGCTCGACAGGTTTTCATTAGGATACCTGTAGGGCTGGAGGGAAATAAGATACCTCCCGCGGACCACCAGGCCCCTTGCCTAGGGTAAAAGGTGAAGACCTCAGCGGCACCAGCGGTGGAGGAGGCAGGCTTCGGTTCGGCAAAGCTGGCGGAAGAGGCAACGGATCTGGAATACCGACAGGAAAAGCGGCAGTTCATATTCTTTATTGCACAGAAAACATAGATAAACAGACAGTTACAATAAATTTTATAGGCAAAGGCGAGCTTATCTCTAAAAAGAGATTTCTTCCAGCAAACCTAGGTAAGACAGGAGTGTTTATGAAAAAGGACGGTCCTAGTGCGCAATAAAACTGTATACATACGTACGAAAATTACTTTTAAAATATAAATAAAATATACCTAATAAAAAATATATATATCTCAGCTATATAATACACTAGATAGCATGCACATATATAAACTACAAAATATCATACATATACTTACATAAATATGATACCGATTACGAAAGAGAAAGGAAAGACGCTTTCAATCTTTTCTTAAAAGTGAAAATTGAGGGACTATCCCTAATAGTGCAGGGAAGTGCGTTCCACAGTCGGATTGCCCTTAACCTAAAAGAGTGTTTGTAGGCGGCAGTGTTATGCCGAGGAGTTGACAGGAGAGACACCGTGTGGGATCTCCGATTACTATCCCTGGGGAAAAGAAACTCAAAACGTTCTCGAAGATATGTGGGGTAGCGGGGATTTCGCAAAATATTGAATAGATAAGAGAGAATGTGCATATCACGGCGAAGAAGGATCGGAAGCCATCCCAGTTCCTACAAGAAAACCACGTAACGACTTGCCTGTTCCTGGGGGCCAAGCTGGGGATGTCGAGAGAGGGATGTAGATGCTGGGATGATGCAAGTCTACGTTTATTAACTGAATCCCGAGTCCCTGGCGATTCAGCAATTGTGGAGAGTGCGCAGCTGCTCAAAAGATGGTAAATCCAATGATGAAGATATTTCCAACGGTTATGTTACCACACTTTTGTATGAAAAATAACAACATCTGACTTCACAACGTTATGTTTTATGTCGTCCACTCAAGAACAAAATAAGCGCTTTGAAAGCAGCAACCACAACAAGACGGTCTAGTCCAATAAAGCCATTACCATACTATCGCCAATAACCATAACGGTTCCCCCAACGACATACAAACCCAAACGATAATGTGAGTAATTCTCAAGGCGTTAAAATTTACTAAACTAACATACATTTTGTTACAACGGGGTCTGTTCTCATTACAGCTGACAGTGAGCGGCCGACAGTCATGTTACCATTAAAATTGTTGCTCACGTTCGCAGGAAATTCTTGGATCACACAGCCCTGCACGTCCTCTCTGGGTAGTTCTCACGAGCTACAACTCATTCTCTATGATCTTCTAAATACACTTGATACCGGAAAAATTATCTTCAAATGAGGTTAGCACGACGTTAAATAAAAAGAAGAAGACCTGCTGCTAGCGATGTTTAAAATTATACACCGTTCTCCTGGCAGCCGCAATGAGAAAATGTATGTATGCATGTGTGCATGTCTGTTTGTGTATATTTTATTTATTTAGTAATTTCTTTATTGTACTACATTTTGAAAAAACATGTACAGAGGCGAGCTTATCTCTAACAGGAGATTTCTTCCAGTAAACTATGGTTAGAAAAGGTGGTGTTGAGCGGGGAAAGACTTGTGTATATGTATAAATGTATGTGTATGTTACGATCAAAGCGATTAATGTGCAACATTAATAATAATTATTGATTATTGTTCATAATTACTGCACGATTTGATCAATGTGATAAATACTGTGAAAATAATTACTTTTTCTGATTATTATTAATATTAACTGACCACAACCTCGAAATAAATCCCCAGAAAACTAAATTAATAACGTTTTATCCACATCAAAAACCGCCCCTCGATATCAACTTTAGCTATAATAATATTCCACTAGAAATAATAAAAGAGGCAAGTTTATTAGGAATTATCATAGACTCTCACTTAAATTGGAAGTCGCATGTACAGAAACTTAAAGGTAAAATATCTAAATTCTCATATGCTTTAAGGGAAGTAAAAAAATCAACTAACACCGCCACTGCTCTTTCAGCATACTACGCACACGCACATTCCTTACTTAATTATGGCATCATACTGTAGGGAAACAGCACCGACGCTCCACAATTATTTAGACTACAGAAAAAGCTGCTGAGAATTATAGCAAACATAGAACCAACACACACATGTAAACCACATTTCAAAACATATAGCATCCTCATCCTCCCCTCTATTTACTTATTCGAAATAATAAAGCTAGTCAGAAAATACCCAGAAACATACAAGACCAGAGACACACTGAATAACTTATACTCCTTCAGACACAAACACAAAATTCTCCTCCCAAAAATTAATATGTCATTGCAATCCACTAACACATATATTATGTCCATAACCATCTATAACAAACTTCCAGATAGTTACAAAAATATTTCTAACGAAATAGAATTCCTAAAGAAAGTAACAAATCATCTCCTCCAAAAAGCGTACTACAGCATTGAAGAATATTTAAATGAAACACACTTTCTACAATCACACACAAACACTCACACACATGCACTTACACACCCTCAAGCACACTCATAACACACACACAGGTACACATACACAAATGCATGTAAATCTTATAATTATAATACTTTAATGTTACGCTAATACTGTAGATAATAGTAGGTAATGATCTCATTGTTATAAAGTTAACCATTTTATGATATTTTATTATTGTGCAAGTTAGATGTAAGATATTGCAGTGCCCTCACTGGGTTCATTGCCGGTTCTTCAAATTCTATATATATATATCACCATATACCGCCACAATGTCGCAATAAACGTTTTGAGTTTGAGTTTGAGTTTGAATTCAATACGGCCTTTGATTAATGTAATAAATCCAAGAAGAAATATGGCTAGAGTAGGTTATTGTCGTTAAATTTCAATTGGGTTATAGGTTAGGGTAGAACTAAGAAGAAGCAAAACCGGAGCGGAGCGTATGCAAAAAAAGCATATTATTTTTTTCGGTTAAAGGATTTTTGCCAAACAATATAATAACATTTCATATTATGCAATCAAACTGTGAACCCTCCCGCCACCCCCGCCCTCTTCTGTTGCTCGAAATAGATGTAAACCGAATGACTTTTTCAAAATTTCTTACATTAATTATCTCAGTAAGGTGAAATTATTAATATTAATCAGTTAAAGTGAAAAAATTGTCACTTGTATCATCATCATCATCATCATCAATCTTGAAAAATATTAACAATAACCGATAATTATTAATAATTATCAATTAATAACATTTCTCGTAACTTATATGTGTATGTGTGTATGAACGTAAGCCCATAAGTGTTGTCACATGCCTCAAACTTCGAATTTAAAACGCGAACCAAAAAAAGTTATAGGCGTTCGAAATATGAATATTTCAAAAAACTATATTAATAGGTATCCTGTAATTTTCATTATATTCAAAAAATGGAGTAGTCGCGAAAAGACGATAGAGTCGCGGTAATTGCATTGCATTGGTCACGCGCCAACTGAGAATTTCAAACTGCTGAAAAAAATGAAAAAACATTGAGGTTAGTTGTTAGTACTATCAAACGATTCAGGGAAGATTCGAGATCAGAAGATAAGCAGAGGAGCAGCAGTGATCAAAGCAGTGAAGGCGCGAATACAAAGAAATCCCGTTCGGGAGCAAAAACTGTTGGCTCTCCAGATGAGGTTAAGTAGAATGAGAACCTTGGACTGCGAGCTTACCGAAAAAACTGCTCATTTCCTTAACTCACGACTGAAATCAGGCTCGATAGATCCCGAGTCTAAAAAAATACCGCGAAATCTATTATTCGGACGAGCTTTTTTATCACGCTTTTATTAGCTTCACCTGTATGTTTGTTTGTTGGTTTGTTTGTTTGTTTGTATGTAACCGACTCCTTTGGACTCGATTTTGACCCACTTTAAACGGACAGATTCAATTCAAACTTTGTACACTTATCAAGAATCAGCGACAATGTAATAATTTCATAAGTTTAACTCATTATCCTGATTAGGATCGCTAGGATTACTTAATTTCTCGTATTTGGGGGATTGACAAAACAGTCTACTTATTTTCCAGCTCGCGCACTCGAACTAAGAAATGAAAAATAAATATAGTTTTAAAAACACGCTTTAAAAGCACTTCGAACTAAAAAGTTAAAAATAATTTTGAATATAACCTTAAAACAATAATGAATAAAAAATATTATTATTATAGTGAAACAAAAAGCGTCGGGCGCTCGACGTACGAAAGATATGAAACAAAGCGCCCGACGCTTTTTTTTTAAGGTTATATTAAACATTATTTTTAACTTTTTAGTTCGAAGTGCTTTAAAAGCGAGTTTTTTAGTTTTTTAAACTATATTTATTTGATATACAGGAAAGTCAAAGCTTTCCTCGAAGAAAAAACAAAGTTCTGTTTATCATTATATTTGTTAAAACAAACATTATGATAAATAGTAAAGAAGCGCGCAGACGTATACCATCGTGTTCAGCGTAGTTACCATCGTTGGTCATTCATGGTTTGGCGTGAGGTTTCCTATACGGGCCCAACTGAGGTGTATTTTTGTGAAAAAAAGTTAAAACAAGTGCACTTGTGTACCAAAACACAGTCCTAACAAACCTTGTGAAGCCTCTTTCACAGACACTTTTCCAAAAACAGACACTGGGTATTCCAGCAGGACTCTGCACGAGCTCATCATGCAAAAGCACTCAAAAATCACACGAAGACTAGCCTCCTCCTCCTCCTCGAGTCCAGACTTGAATTCATTGGATTATAAAATATGGCAGTACTTAGAGGAGAAGGTCTGCGCTAAACCTCATTACAATTTAAAATCTCTCAAAACATCCCTGATTAAAGCAGTGGCCTATATTAACATGGATGTCGTACGTGCTTCTATCGATGACTGGCCGCGCAGATTAAAGACTTTTATCGAAAATAGGGGAGGTCATTTTGAATAGTTTAAATGTCATTTAAATCTGTATTTTGTAACCTTTTGTTTGATATATAATTATTTGTATTACAGAGATTTTTGTGTCATTTATTTCATTTATTCTTCAAAACTTATGGCCCGACCTAGTATGTACACAGTCAGGTCATAAGTTCTGTCACACAATAAAAACTTTTGAATTTAGAACGCTGGCCACAAAAAAGTTTATTGAATTCGAATTTTGAACTTTTCATGAAAATAAAAATGTGTACTTTTTAGAATTTTCCTCATTTTTAAATATGGAGTGGACACTTTAAGAAGACCGTGTCGCAGTTATTGCGTTGCATCGTTGCGGTTACGCGCCAATTCAGATTTTCGACTTACTGAAAAATTTGAATATAACCAAAAGATTCGTTTATCGTACCATAAAACGATACAATGAAGACTCTAGTGTAGATAACAGGTCAAGAAGTGGTCGCCCTCGCTCTGTTAGGACTCCAGCAGTGATAAAAGCTGTGAAGGCGCGAATTCAAAGAAATCCCATACGTAAGCAGAAACTGTTGGCCCTTCAGATGGAGTTAAGCAGGACCACGGTGAAAAGGGTGTTAAATGAAGACTTAGGGCTTAGGGCATATCGAAGAAAAACAGGACATCGTTTGGACGCTCGTTTAATGGACCTGAGACTGAAGAGATGCCGCGCTTTGTTGAAGCGGTACGCGGGAAAAAAGCATCGAGAAATTCTTTTTTCGGATGAAAAAATTTTCACCGTGGAAAAGAGCTACAACAAACAAAATGATAAGGTGTACGCACACAGCAGTGAAGAAGCAAGCAACCGTATTCCGCGTGTCCAACGAGGTCATTTTCCATCCTCGCTGATGGTTTGGTTGGGAGTCTCTTATTGGGGCTTAACTGAGGTACATTTTTGTGAGAAAGGCGTAAAAACGAATGCAGTTGTGTATCAAAATACAGTCCTCAAGAACCTTGTGGAACCTGTTTCTCATACCATGTTTAATAACAGGCTCTGGGTATTCCAACAAGATTCTGCGAGAGCTCATAGAGCGAAAAGCACACAAGACTGGCTGGCGGCGCGTGAAATCGACTTCATCCGGCACGAAGACTGGCCCTCCTCCCGTCCAGATTTGAGTCCCTTTGATTACAAGATATGGCAACTTGGAGGAAAAGGCCTGCTCAAAGCCTCATCCTGATTTGGAGTCACTCAAGGCATCCTTGATTAAGGCAGCCGCCGATATTGACATGGACCTCGTTCGTGCTGCGATAGACGACTGGCCGCGCAGAATAAAGGCCTGTATTCAAAATCGCAGGGGTCATTTTGAATAAACTTTATTACCATAAGAATATATGTTTTATTAAGTTCATTTTGCTATATAAATGTTTACATAAATAATAAACATTTCTAAATTATTTCATATTGCACATGTGACAGAATTTATGACCTGACTTATGCATGTATTTATGTACCTAACAGAAATGTAACATCTTCTTTAAGTACGCATCATCACCATAATGCCAACAACATATCTTACAGATTATTTAAGCAGCATCCGATATACATCTGCGCTCGTGACATTCCCTCTGATTCCTTCCCCCGCTTAGTACTATTTAAGAGTTCGCGTATAGTTAAGTTGCAACGCCTCTGGAATTGGTCACAATATTACCAACGATTGCGAAATATTTAGCAATCTGCAAACTTAGAATCAATGTTTGCCTCCACTGGAATACCAGAACAATGCCTTTATTACCGATGATGGGGCCTTTATGGGGCCATTAATTTGTGTTGCGGTGACTAAAACTTTCACCTGTTAGTTGGTCTACACGGCGAAGACTTTTCATAGAACAGTTCACCGAGATCATGATTATGATTATGATTATGATAATAAGATGTCACGATTAAAAATGAAAAAATACGACATCAAGCCCTATTTCGTCTTCCCCGACCAGGACGCGAAATAATAAATAAGAAAAAAGAAAATTTATTTGCTTATCATGGTTTACACACATGATATAATGTTTAATAGGTGCGTATTCGTATGCTTAACTTATATAGTATAGCGAATGTCGTCATCATCATCATCATCAGCCTGCCAGGGAACCCACTGCTGAGTGTAGGCCTCCTCATGTACAGCTACTCAACTTGGTCTCCTGTGATTCCCGGACTCCTTCAGCCACTTTCACAACCAAAGGTTCGAAACCAAGATTTAGTTCCGAAAGTGGCCGAAGGGCATCGGACCATCTGGAATGTCGTCTATAAACACGTAAAAGTCCTCACATATTGCATGACATAAACGACTATACGGTACATAAAGTCAGAATTCATATCATGACAATAACTGTAAACACCACTAAAAAGTCACAAGAAAGCAATAAAAAGCAAATTGTTTTATCTGGATGACATAATCATTCCAGTTTTGATTTAGAGAACCATTTATTAAGTCAATAATAAAATACACCAACCTTTCAATTTTTTATTTATTTTTTAATTATATTCATCAATAACTAGCTTCGAGGTAAAAACATAATAAATAAAATTAAAAATACATCAGAATTGAGACCCCCCTCTTTAAGTCTGTTAAAAAGGTCAGAAATATGGATAACGAGCATTAATCTCGGATAAACTTTGATGATAGAAATATCCATGGAATATCAAAGTTGACCCGATTTTTTATAAGTATATACGATATAATCTTATAGTCCTAAAGTTCAGTCACAACAGCATAAGTTAGCCAAGATTGGATTAAAACCTCAGAAAAGGTTCTACTGCTCGTAATTCAACTGCTATCTATCAACTATTTATTGAGCTGAGTGAGTAGTTTCCTTAAATTTTCAACTTTCTGTTATTCAAATTTGTAATAAAGCATTGATATTTAAACCTTGAGGCAAAATGTATGAAACTATTAAGCCCAGATACCATAGAAAGTTTTCACATGAAGAAGAAGAAAAAGGAGAAACCCAAATACCCATATCAAAAGATAAAGTTGTTGCCGCCTGTACCGAGGGAATCTAAAGCTTGCTGAAAAGCGGAAATGGCGCGGCTTGTAGGATTCCGCGATGAGCTTGCAAAAGCTACATATTAATGGTTTGATTTTGGTAATGGTGTCTTATACTAACATGCTTAATATTGTCGTGCTTTCTAAATAAATACCAACTGTAGGTGCTGTTACAATTCGGCAATGAGACTATTTAGAGTGTTGTCAGCGTAGCAATGCAATTGAAATTAGTTTAAGTAGTTATAGTTGTAGAATATTATATTTTGTGATGAGCCGATAGTACGATCAGTCCGACGACAAAACCAAGTTCTTCGTTTAACAACTTTTTCATAAAAAATTTAGAACTTGGCTTCCTTATAAGGAGCACCATACCACAATAAACACTAACTGTTAGAATTATCGTGGTCGCGTACCGTTCCCAGAACAGAACCGTTTGCGGAACACAAACGAATCCAAATATTCCAATTGAATAAATAGCATCGAATCTGTCGGGACGTGAGTAGGATCCCGTTTTCAGTAACGGAGACGAAATGTTGCCCGTCATTGTTTTTCTGTAAACAAAACCCATCAGCTCCACAAAGGGCCCTGATAACGTCACTCAGATGCCCATTCACTCGAAACATACACCCATTTGGGAGCAAAGATGAGACTGGAAGAAGTCGCGAAATAATGACAGTAAATCGAAATTGGCTGTTGGACTAGGTAGTCAAACAAATATAAAATACATGTCCGACGTTTAATTAAGCCTATGTATAACAAGGCTAATCGATTTCAAAAATGTACATTTCTAGAAGTTTAATTTTGTTTAAAAAAAACAACATTTGACTTACAAATAAGTCAATCTGATACGTCACATTTTTTCCCCAGGTCTGTCACTGTTTCTGGTTCTCACGACACAGGTTAGCCTATTGTGGGGCCAGAAGCAATGTGTGTGCCTATATAAAAATGTTTATGTTATCTATGTTTATGACTATGTTATTACATAACACGCGAAGTAAATCAGTGGCATTTGACAGTTCATTAAAAGTATCTACGTGGACTATAGTTGTCAAGTAGCCAATGGGGAATCAAACTGAAAATGAAAATGAAAATGATAATGGTTTATTGAGCCAAGAATATTTTAACTAAATTTATTAAATTGTTTATCTACACACGTATCACAAATCCTCTTTACTGCTACTACTTTTATGACATTCAAATTTCGAACGCCGACGCCCGCCTGCGTGCCGCCCCTACTTTGTTTGTGAAGTTGGTACTACCGAACAAGCTAAACAAGTGCAAAGGAATTATCAACGCTACCATGCCGGTCGAATATGCGGTTCCTAAATGTGTGTAGATAAACTAGTATATGTAACTGTACATAATTAGGCATTAAAACTCTCGAGTGATATTATTATGAAACTCGCCTTCGGCTCGTTTCATAAACCCACTCTCGAGTTTTAATGCCCTCCATTATGCAGCAGTCACATAAACTACTATTATGTGACTGCTACATAATGGAGGGCATTAATACTCGAGTGTGGGTTCGCCTCGCCTTCGGCTCGTTTCATAATAATATCACTCGAGAGTTTTAATGCCTAATTATGTACAGTTACATATACAAGTTTATCTACACACATTTAGGAACCGCATATTCGACCGGCATGGTAGCGTTGATAATTCCTTTGCAATTGTATATTTACAGTATACGTTGATCGGTTATAATTCTCAGCGCGCCAATTGGTGTTCATTATATTGACATCCGGATCCATTTTAATTTCGTGTAAAATAACAACATTTGACTTACAAATAAATTAATTTGATACGTCACATTCTATCCCCAGGGTCCTGATGTTTTTAAATTATGTGACGTCACTGTTTCTGGTTCCCATGACACAGGATAGCCTATTGTGGGGCCAGAAGCAAGGTGTGTGCCTATATATAAATGTTTATGTTGTCTATGTTTATGATTATGTTATATATATATATATATGTCGCAGTTAGTTGGTTAAATCAGAAACATAACTAACTGTCTAGACCGTTAATTAAATACCGACGTTTAACCAAGTCACTAAAATTCCGTCAGACAAGTGAGTGAACGAAACGTTTAAGGAGTTTGTCTAAACGTTCCTAGGCAACAATATTAATATTTTTTATATGTACTTAATTAAGTTTATGTTTTAAGTATTTTTGTTGTTCTTACATGTTCAACCTAACACGAAGGATAAAAACTTTTACCCTTCATCTAAGCTACTGCAATGTTCTGGGACACATTTTATGTAACGTCTTTATACCACATGTAAGCAATAAATAAATGAATACTGAATACTGAATACTGCAATGTTATGCCCTAATATAAGCTGTGCAAATCAGCTGTTGCCGTGACGCCATCTTATATTCCAACACTCCGGCTTTCGGTAAGATAGATTGTTAAACGTTTTTAACGATGCTTTATTTAAATAAAAATTCTAGTGACTTGTTAAACGTCGCGTCGTTATTTAATTAACGATCAAGAGAGTTAGTCAACTATCTGATTTAACCAACCAACAGCGACATATAAGGTCCTTACATATGAAATTGGCGTTTTGTATGGAGAAATTAAAGTCAATTTTCAGTACAAACATTTTTGTATTTTTTTTAGGAATGACAGATCCTAATTTTATAAACTTTGTGTATATGAATGAGACAACATTTAGCTAACAGAAAATTTTATATAATTTTTGAAAAGTGTCAGCTGTAACAAAATATTACGAATATTATCATGAAAATTGATTATAATGGATTATACATGTGTTAGTTTAAGATTTGACATTCTCCAAATATTACCTATGTGTTTCTTATGGAAATAAACTCTTTTTGAATTTTGAATTTTGATGACATTTAGGAGGCACCCGATTTTGAAGATAACATTTTAGTTATCAAACTGAAAATTAAAAGAAAATTTGATAAGTAAAATTTGATGTGAAATATTGAAATTAATTTTAAAACAAAAAAAAAACCTGGAAATAGCTATTGAATTACTCGAATTATGAACTCCTGAATCTGTAAGAAAAATTCGCCAATTTCATAGGTAAGCACCCAATATATAACACGCGAAGTAAATCAGTGGCATTTGACAGTTCATTAAAAGTAGCTTTACGCGAGTTCTTAGTAGAGAAAACTTCTGGTAGCATGAGAGAGATCCCATAAGTTTTCCATTTAAGCCAAAGCCGTTCTTTTATTGTTGGTGTATGCGCCACCCCCCAAGAGAACCATACCAGGTGCTTCATATGTGTTGGTTTTTTCAGTAATAGGTGCTAATTGATAATGTAGTAGTAATACAATGTAGTAGATGCGTTCAGCCACATGCTCTATAATTTCTGTTAATAATTAAAAACACAGGCTCGAAGATTTCTTTTATGGAAGGGATTTTGCTCAATTTTTATCATTTTATGTTTGTCCAAAAACTTATTTCTCCTTTTCGCATAGATATTTCATAAAAAAATGCAAAAAATACTAATAGGATGATAGCTGTCTACCTCAGTCATGTTAACACGGGAATCTAAACCTATAGGGCACCTTCCGTTGACAAGAACCATCAAATTTGGCACGAAGCGACGTCTTATAGCACAAACATCGAATAAAGTCCTGTAAATTTTCCTTTTTCTCTGGAATGTGTAAAGGTTAGGTTAGGTTTAAGTTAGAATTAAAATTGCATTTTTTTCTAAAAATACCGTAAAATTGGACAACTGGGACGCAAAAAGTGATAGGCTAACGTTTGGACCCAGTTATATATTTTTATACAGAGGTTGTTAAAATTTTACGCATTATTTTGAAAAGTGAGTAGATATTTTAATTTCATATATATAAAAAACAGAAAACACGTTGTAATTTACATTTTTTAAATCTCAATTTGGGCTAAACTGCAACCCATGGAGTAGGACACTTTAGCCCAAAAATATTTCAGTATTTAACAAAACTTTTCCTATGTCTATATTAATATCCCCAATCATTTTGTATAATATTAGGTCCTTACATATGAAATTGGCGTTTTGCATGGGAGGAACATAAAGTCGTTTTTTTTAAACATAATATATTTCTTTAATCAAAGTAGGTACCATTGCTATCTATACACTTTTGCCATCTCATAGATAGTTCTTCGATCCCTTTACTAAAAAAAACATTCGGACGGGAATCAATAAAATCTTTGAAGGCGGTTTGGACTGCCCCATCGGAGTTTAGTTTTTTCCCTTTCAAGAAGTTATCCAAATTTCGAAAAAAATGGTAATCTGGTTTGCGATGGATCCGATTCCACAATAGCCTTCAATTCTTCATTATCAACTTTGGTCTCCGGCCGTCCACGGGGCTTGTTCTGCAGGTCGAAATTTCCAGAACGAAAACGTTTAAACCAAAAACGCACAGTGTTTTCTATTGCGGCACCGTCACCATACACATCATTAATCCTTCGAGCCGTTGCTGCAGCACTGGTACCACGGTAGAACTCATACTCGTAAATAACGCGATATTTCAAGTTTTCCATTTTGTAAGCTGAGTGACGCAAGAAAAAAAACAATTGAGGAAAAAACAAATGAATTATAATTTAAGAAACACAAACACATGAGTAAATAGCTGTATAAATTTGAATTTGGAATTCCTAACCATAGAGGAGATATTTGAGATCAAAGTGGCCAGTACGGCGAAACGCCAATTTCATATGTAAGGACCTAATACTTTGTAAAAGTAAACATACTAACAAAATTCAATTGAAAAATATAAACAAAATAGTGAAATTTTCACAAAAGTAAAAGTCTAAATAGTATAAAAAGGATGTAATTTTAAAATAAACCATGAACAAGGTATTTAATCAAAAAACATCCAAAACTTTCGTACTTTTCCTCCAGGGCAAATATTACCCGCAAACAAGGGGTTAAAAGTGCTTTTTATTTCAAACACAACATAACGTAGCGTCACGACTTTTCCCATACGGAGTGGCAGAGGCACAGTTGTGCCCACTTTGAGCCAGTTATTCAATACTCCATGTTGCGTTACATTGGGCCAGCCCATCGCCGCAGGTATGGAGTAATGAAGGTTTTCTCACGATGTTTTCCATCACCGTTAGAACGTCCGCGTAATGTACTTAAGATAAATTAATTATATGATTGGTACATGGTCAGGAATCGAACATGCATCGCTTGTGTGAGAAGCAAGCGTTTTCACGCTTGCTTCTTGCCCAGTAGACCTCGGAGCTATTTCTAAGTCATATAAAACTACAAAAATGTATAAAAAATGGACGATTTAGTTATGACCACGTAAAGACAGTTCAAGGGTTACTAATGAAATCGATTAACAATACTTACAGCTCATAGAAAATTTTCGGGACACTAAAGTTACAGAAAAAAAACACTGCATGTAAAAACATGTCTTTCGTTGGAAGCTATTTTATCAAACATTTTCTTATATGTTCAACCTAACACGAAGGATAAAGGAGGCTTTGCTTCGCTCACCCCCTTTACCCTTCACCTAAGCTACCGCAGTGTTTTGCCCTGACATTAGAAATAGCTTTCTCATCTGAATAAAATTACCCCGCCCCGCTCCCCGCAGTCGCACGGATACTTCGTTTTCAACATTAGCTAACTAATGTCCAACATTAACCGAAACGCATCGGCTAATGTGCAGTCTAGCCGATTAAAGATGACAACCGTAATCACAAACGAACATGACTTCGGACATTAGCCGAGGCTCGAAATTAATCTTAAGACTAGCCGGCTAAACTTAAGTTTAGTTTCACACCTAGCTTTAGCCGTAACATATACACTAACCGGCTATGTAGTAGCATTATTGCAGTAATATTATTATCTTAAATGCAAACTACGACAAAAGAAGCGCTTATCACTAAGAGCGGGAAATTTTAAAGTTATTACCTGGCTTCACCGGTACTTATAGAATCAACATAATTAGTTTCTATAAGTTATAGAAACTAATTCTGTTGATTAAATTGATATGTATCTGAAAACCCAAAAAAAAACGCTTCGCACTTCTATTCTTTTATTCGCTTTTCACTTATATTCTTTCAGCTTTAAATATTCATGCTGAAGCTGAACCAAAATAAGAACGACTCAAGAGACATTTAAAATAACAAAAGGAAGAAAATTAGTTTCATTATCGGTTCCTTGCAGCTGCACTTGTGTTCATAGTCAAACGATACCAGAGGCGTCACAACTAAACTAATTAAACATGATAATTTGAATTTTTTTTCTATGCCAACTCGACAATAACTGTCGGATAAAGTCAGATTTCAAGCTGTCAGCATAGACTGTCGTTAGTTATTTTTTATGCCTTTGGAATTCAACCTAGTAGGTACCTCTACCTACTCCAGACGTCGCTTACCTTTGTTAGACTTAATAAGCTTTATTAAAAGATCTCTTAAGTTGGCGCTAAGTTCCTTTAAGAAAACGGGGGTTTATCTTGAGACACTTAAAGTTAGTTGCAGCCTGAAGATAGAGACGTACTAAATTAAATTGTTCTTTGGGTTATGTATTATTCCGTTTACAGATGCCATAAGATCAGTCAGGTAATAATAACAATAGTTGATTGTTGCACCAAGCAGAGTGTAATTTATTATTGCATCGAGTGCTTATTTCGAGCCCGGGTGCTAGCGAGGGCTCTAAAAGGCACGAGTGGAATATAAATTACTTAATGCGAGGTGCATAATCTGCTTTTCTTTCAACTACTGCAAGGAAAGTAGGTGAAATATAAAACTGAACAGAAATTGATTTAACTTTATGATTATTTTTACATCCAATAAAGTGTACATTACATACGCTTTCTTGTATTTTTTGCAGGATTTTTGCGGCAATGGGTTTTCCATTAAGTTTTTGGCTTAGATTTGAATTGGGTTAGTGAAATGTTAATGAAATGAAAATGATTATTAGGGAAATGTCCGTGTCACTTGAAGATTCCATTTTCGTAATAAATTATTATAATTAGCAACTGCACGGTCGTATTTCTCAGTGAAAATTAGCTCTGTTTACTATTTATTTTATTTTATTCTTTATGGTGAGTATTTTTTAAGCCTAGAATCACTTCACATGCAAATTGTTTAACTCCATACGGCCGAAAGGTTGGCCAACCGAAAATTTGTAAACCTAGGTTTTTACATGCAAAAATAATCCAAAAACATAAAAAAAAGACTTAACCCTAGTCATAACTTGCTAAACAGTTCGCCTGTCAATTGGCCAGTATTTAAGGTTGCGCACCTATAAGGTTGCGCAATAAAAAAAAAACTAAAACAATGCAGTAAAGGATTATACAAGGTTTCTGCTCTTAAGCAACAAATTTCAGTTTTATGCTGGATATGTAGTTAGTTATGAGAGAATTGCGGCAAAATGGAAGAAAATATAATTGCGTCACGTTTTATCCCAGATAATTAATTGCAGTTCTTTCTGACAAGAAAAAGATGATATGTTTGCCAGAGGCAATTATAAGGAGAGCGACATCTTCGGGAGTAAAGTAAAGGCTTGAGATGCGCGCAAATACTAGACTAATTTACTATAGGAAATACTATAAGCTTATATACAACTTACTACAAAACTACGTGATGAATATAAATATACCTTATCTGTGACGGTCGTCAACTTATCTTAACATTACGTGGAAATAGATATTTCCGCATATCTGTGGCGGGCGAACGTGCCGTGGCGTACGTGCCAGATAAGATTGCTCTTTATTATCGTCTTTTCTATTTGATTGTAACTTGTTATTTTAGATGCAATTAATATATACGAAATATAGAAAAATTAATTAAATAATTTAGTTTTTTAATTTAGATTAAGAGCTATTTTCTCTTCAGCACTATTGTTGCCACCAGACCCAGTAACGCTTAAACATAATCTACTTACCCCGCTCACCCCATGCTTTCCCTGTGAGGATTTTGCAAAAAAACTCTGGTAGACCTTCGACACGCGACTATACCTTAATCAACTGCCGGCGGGCGGCTTTCACGATATCAGGAACAAAAGTAAACAAACTGATGTGCAATGATGTTGAAGATGTTTTTTTTGTTTAATAAGATTACATTCTTCTTTTTATTAGTGTTTGCGCCGGTATAGTGCGATTACGGGTGCCTTGGGATGCGCCTTCTGTGGGTCGATACTGGGATCTGACCGGGTCAGATCTCGTCTTCTTGTCCTTGGTAATGGACCAAGAAGGCGCCCAAAGCAGTCTGGCCATAAACAATCGAAATCGAGTGTGTGTCAGCTATCGATATGAACAAGAACAATAAAAGTGTCATTACCGCTCCTTATTAATTTATTTGATATAAACCCGAACCAGCCTCAATATACATACTTCAGAAAGCTATTCCGGACTCCCCAAACTTCCATTGCGGCCACCCCGAATTCCCATTGCCCTGGAACGGCAGCTGAGATCCACCTAACGGTAAGTCCCCCTTCTATCCGTAGTGGGCATTTCCCAGGGTATCCACGAGTCCGTGCTACAACAATTAGTATATAAGTAGAAAAACAAATAGCTTTGTTACCCTTTCTTCGCTCGTCACTCGAAATGTATGTGTCTATGTATGTAAATGTTTATGTTTATGTTCACTCCTCCTTCATCGATGTTGCAGACAACCGGCTCGTCAACAGGGGTCTGCAGCCAGGCCAACGACGCTTTGCTCGTAGACCTCGTGCGGTGTCTGAAATATACACAGCAGCTACAGCATTGAGGGACCTAGGGGTCTGAAGATACACCAGGCCAGAGCTCAGAAAAATATGACCTCGCACTACAGGGCACCCCAGGCGCTCCGGGTGCGTCCAATGACAGCGGCAGAACTTTGCCGTTGGCGAGCGCATTCTGGGCTACTTGGAACACCTCATGTTGGCTGGGAGGTACACGAGGGCATGAAATATGCTCTACTGAGAAAATCTGAGTGCCCTCATGAAGAAGGACGGGGCATTAGACCCATCGCTTTTGGCAACACCACCCGCGACACAGTATCAAAAATATGCTGTAAGCACATCCTGCCAGATCTTTGCGCTACCTTCCAATCGGTACAGCTCAGATTCCGTACCAGTTGAGGCTGCGAAGCCGCCGTGTATGCGACTCGCACCTTCCTTGCTAACAAAGGAGGTGACGTGCTACTTAAGGCAGATCTGAAAAAGCCTTCGATTCGGTAGATAAAGGCGCCCTGTTTTCCCAAATTTACAATTACATGTGGCAACGTTGCAGTCAAAATTCTAATTTAATCTTTAGGGATCATTGATAGCATTCGGCGGGTCACCCACTCGGACCAGCAATTTTCAGTTTGGCCATCCATCCGATTATCACCAGTCTAAATTCCAAATTTTACATGCGGTACCTAGACGACGGGTACATAGGAGGTAAAGTCAATACCTATTTATTTTATGACCATACTGCAAGGTATGGAAAATTTCAGAAAGGCCTTTAATAGAGATATTTGATGTGCTTTAATTTTTGTTGAAATTCTGTTCATATTCGAAAATAAGAACACGATTGAAAAGGAAACCATACTTTTAAAACTTAATAAAGCACCTTACATCAAGATGTTTGATAAGCCATCACATTGCCTCCTAGGGGTACCAGTTTTACGGACGAGATCCCCAGCTACGTGCCCGTAAAACGCGGTGTATAGGGATGCAGGGGGGAATAGGGACAAACTCGGGATTGCAACTTAACAAGACAGAAAAGCTACTATCTTCAATCAATTCCATATTTTTATGGTACAAATTCATAGTTGAATAAACGAGTTGTGAGCTGGCAACAATAGTTTGACATGAAGTCAGCAAAAAATTGAAAAAAAGCCCTTGAATTGCTGCTGTGAAACCGGTGATATTTTGTGCTTCAAAACATTATTGTTTCGGGTGTTTTTACTGACTATTCGGATTGGTGCAGTTTTCTAATACGTTGATTGATGTTTCCAGAGACTGTACCCAAAATGTAAGTACAATTTTAGCGGTAGTTATTATATTAAACAGAAATTTGTACATGCCGGTATTTTTTTTCATAAAATCTGTTATTAGGGTCGCTGTGGGGGCGAATAGGGATGTACGGATGGGGGCAATAGGGACGCAAAGATAGGTGAATAGGAACGAGACTTTAATCAATAGGGACCGTGATGGATCAATAGGGACAGGGTTGTCACTAACAAAAAACATTACATTTTTTATCGACTATCTACTTATCTATAATTACATACATACATAGCTTCACGCCTTTTCCCATACGGAGTAGCAGAGGCACAACTGTGCCCACTTTCAGCCAGTCATCCAATACACTATTTTGCGTGTCAGGGGGCTAGCCTATAGCTGCTATGGAATAATGAAAGTTTCCTCACGATGTTTTTCCATCACCGCCGTTAGAACGTCCGTATAAAGTTCTTAAGATAAATGACTTATAAAAAAACTTTTTCTTTTTTATACCAGATAGGTCCCTAAGTAAATAAGTAGGTACTTACTTAGTACCTACTATTTCCTAATTTTTGACGATGCCACGGACCTATGAACTGAGCCGAAATAAAAATTAGAAAAAGTATGATACCGATGTTATAGAGAAGGCATTGCAAGAGTATAATGCTTCCACTCAATCATTTTTGGATATTTCACGCAAGTATGGCATTCCAAAATCTGTTCTACATCGACACAGCACAACAACAATTTATGAAACAACATGGTGGGCAAACTGCACTCAGTCCAGCAGAAGAAGAATATATATACATTAATGTATGTTCTGAGTGGGGGTATCCCTTGGAACCTTACGAATTTCGACTGCTAGTAAAAGGATACCTCGATAAAATGGGCGTTGAAATCAAAAGGTTTAAAAATAATATGCCGGGTCCTGATTTTATGTCATGCTTCATGAAACGACATAAGTCTAAAGTGAGCAGCAGAATATGCCAAAATATAAAAAGTTCAAGAGCAGCAGTATCGAAAGATACTATAGAGGAATATTTCAGCGAGTTGGAGGTTTCACTGCGAGGGGGTACCACCAACACACATTGTAAACTATGATGAGACTAATCTCACTGATGACCCTGGGCGCAGACGGGTACTAGTAAGACGAAAGACCAAGTAACCAGAAAGGGTCATGAATCACATCAAAGGTGCCACATCCCTGATGATGGCGGCTGCCACGGATGGCTCTCTTTTGCCCCCATATGTGGTTTATAAAGGACCGGCAAAATGGACCGAAAAGCTGCCGATATAACAGTTCACCATCTGGCTGGTTTGATGGAACCACATTTACAGACTAGGTGAGGACCGTGGCAATGCCTTATTTCAGTGATAAAATGGGAACAAAGATTTTGATAGGAGACAATCTTGCATCCCATTTGTCAATAGACTTGATAGAAGAATGTCATGAGAAAGACATTAAATTCGTCTTTTTGCCTGCGAATTCAACCCACCTAACCCAACCGTTAGATGTGGCGTTTTTCAGGCCCCTAAAAGGAGCATGGAGGGAGCTACTTCTTATCTGGAAGAAAACTGATGGCAGGACGGAAGCCACCATACCAAAAAATAAATTCCCCGCATTGCTAAAAAACTGTTGACAAAAAAAGAGTGCAAAGCTTCTAAGAACATACTAGGAGGGTTTGAAAAATGTGGGATATATCCTATTACTAAACAGAAAATTAATGGCGTTGCACGCCGCAACGGAAGACACGGGTTTCAAAGAAGTGATCGATGAAACAGTGCTATCCATGCTAAAGGAATTGAGATATGGTACAAAATCCAGGAAATACAACAAAAAAAAGAAAATCCAAGTTATTGCCGGAAGGAGCGTGGAAAACATAGAAATTGGAGATGAAAATAATTACCAGGATGAAACAAGAGATGAGAATGACAGAAGTAAGAATGAGACTTCTGACGATGAAAATGAAAAGACTGACTCTATACTACACAGTAAGCAAAAAATGACAATTAAGAAAAAAGAATTGAAAGACTCTTTACTTGGCAAGCGTACAAATGAAGAAGAAACCAAAAATACTACTAAGAAAATAAAAACAGAGCAAGCTGGACATAGCAAACAAAATGTTGAAAATAAAGCAAAGAACACTGATAAAAAGATAGAAAAAATAAAAAAAGCTACCTATCAAACAAAATATTGTCGAAAGCAAAAAAAAAGATCGAAAACAACTAATAAATCCCTTATAAAGAAAACGAAGGCTCTGAAGACACAAAAAAGTTGTACAAAGACAGACAATGAAACGACAGAATATCGACATGGTAATACAGATGAAACAATTGAGGACTTTTTCGAGGATATTTTTAATATCGATGCAATGCCACTTATAATGTTTGATGACAGCCTTACTGTTAATGGTGGAGCTGAAGTTATTTCTGCACACGGCACAAATGCTTTAGCTGATTTTCAGGAACCGAAAAACAACAAAGAAAATATTGCAGATTTAAAAAACAAACACATTGTTATTCTATCAGACGAATATGTTAACTGTGAACCAAGAACCAAAAGGGGTAAACTAAACAAAGTACAAATTGCTGATAAGATAATAATGAAAAAGCCAAAGTACTGTAAGAATGATGCTGAAATTTTAAATGAGCTCATGGATGATTCAGAGTAATAAATGAGACTTACTGTGACTGTAGAGGTTTGTGTTAGTGTGTTTTTATTGTTTAATGACTTGTTGTAATTTTAAATGATACTTACTGTGACTATAGAGGTTTGTGTCATTGTGTGTTTATTGTTTAATTACTTGTTGTAATTTAATATGATGTTTACTGTAGCTAGAGGTTTGTGTTATTGTGTTTTTATTGTTTAGTTACTGGTTGTAATTTTAAATGAGACTTGCCGGGACTGTAGATGTTTGTGTTATTGTGTTTTTATTGTTTAATTACTTCTTGTAATTTTAAATGAGACTTACTGTGACTGAAGAGGTTTGTGTTCTTGTGTTTTTAATGTTTAATGACTTGTTATTTCAAATTGGTCAAATAGGTCGATCTATGATAGGGCTAAAGTGTGTTTATTTTTTTAATAAATAGATATTTGTGACAACCCTGATGGTTTTTCCCTATTGTCCCATGATGGTCCCTATTCACCCCTATATCAGTATGAATAGGGATGGTGTATATTTTTAAGAATAGTGTAAAGCCCAACGGTATTTGATTTTCTTTCAAAACTTTTTCATAAAATACTAGTTTAGACTCAAGTTTCTACATCATAAACTACATACCTTTCATAGAAATAAACAGAGAAAATCTTACGAAAAGTTGAGATTCGTCCCTATTGACCCCGTTTTACGGTGGATGAATCAATTTATAAAGTCAACTAAACCTCAGAAAGGCACATCGAACTAAATCGCATGGTCATCTGCATTTTCCGCTTCTGCCTTTGTACCCAAATTTACCTACTTTCTTCGCTATTCTCCTCTTTTAAATAACTGTTCTACTGAACCTTTTACACGATTTAACTAAAAACACGTAAGGCCCTATTCTGGCTGTTGAAGAGAGGGGCGCCGCATTCACCCGTCGCCTTCTGGCAGGGAAGCGGAACTGGCGGAGTAGCTGGCAGCGTGAAAAATTTTTGTTTTTTCGAATTTACTCAAAAACGAAACAAAACTTTTGAAAAAATTTAAGCATTGATAAGGAGCTCTAAAAGAGATAAATTTTAGTATTAAAATTATGAGAAAAATCAGTAATTTTATGTTATTATTCTTATTTTGTATATTTTGTTAGATAGTTATTTTGAGAAATATTTTTCGCACTTATAGCTGATATGACATTATAATATTAATATTTAATTAAAAAATATTGTCATTAGATAAGATTATTTGTATATTGTACATTTTGAAAAATAATGACAAACATTTAAATAATTCCATCCCCGTAGAGTTTCTTGGTGCTATCTTCTCTGACGGGCGTATTTCCAAAGCACCGGTGGTGGTTAATGGAGTTTCCTTTTCCTGTGCAAGATTCAGCCTTGAATCACCACTTGAAAGGGAGATTTCCTTTTTCAAACTCAAATCTTAATCATTCTTGCTTGTACTCTTTAGTTCAGTTAATCATATTTGATTTATTTTTTATTTTTATCCATCTATATTATATTATATTGTATATGAGTCTTAAGTAGGTGTTTGACTTGTAAAGGTGCATTTTTTGCCTTTTTCAATAGAAGATTTGAGTTTTGAGTTTTGATTTAAACGATTCATTTGATATAGATAAATAGAAATATATATGTAGCTGTAAGAAATTTCTTTTTAGAAATAAGCTCACCTTTGCATACTGTTTCTGTTATAATTTCCACTATGTTTTCTGTGCAATAAAGGATTATTATTATTACTTTTAAGAAATTTTACCTGATATAAAAATAAATTGAATTGAGTAATAATATGTTATGATATTTTTAACTTTTATACTTTTATGCGGGAACAAAACATTTATTGTTTGTCTATTGTCTCTGCTCGCAAATCATAATATCGTTGAAATCTACATATCATACTAATGAAGAGTCTTCAATTAACTCCCACTTTACAGGTGAAAATTTAATTTAATTTTGCGAACAACCCCACAAACAATATCATGCAGGAAATTTATCAACGCACTCAATGCTCTTCCGTTAAATTAAACAACAATGTCCTGTGGTACAAGTGAAACTACATTCGGGTGTTAAGGGCTGAACAAGGGCCAATGGCGTTGAGAATTAGACAAAGAAAACAAATACCCGTCGCATCGCGTCGAAGCAGACTGACGCATGCTCCCGCGCAGAGCCCCGCGGGGCAGCCCGAGCTCCGAGACCGAGAAAATTATAGAAAATATTAAACTCCTGTAATAATAACATTAAAATAAAATAAAACAACCAAAATTTTTCCCTTTTTTACCTATTTTTGCGTGTAAGTTTCATATAGGAAACTGATTTCGTCTCCGAGCGCTTGTTAATTTAGTTGAATAATAATGCATTGCGAAAAATATTTTTAAGTATAAAATATAACAGATATCCGGTAATTTTAAAAGTCCATTCTTATCTCTAATAGACCTTTTATAACATATATTGATCCTACATTTTTATGTTGTCTAGTTTAGCCTAGAATTGAAGCTAAAGATGCATTTCTGGCCATATTTAATCCCTTAAGTATAAATAGCCAATGGCGTAGCGTGGCTTGGGGGCGGGGGGGGGGGGGGGGGGGGGGAGGGCGGCGGATAAGGAACATAACGAAAATATTTCGTTGCATGTTTGAGAAAAAAAATACTTATTCGAAATTGCGCCCACAATGTTACGTTCGTGCCAAGCGAAACGTAACCGCAAGGGTGCGAAAGAGAGGACGACAACCGCCCTGAGAATCTTTTTAACATCTGCCGTCAGTAATGCCGGTTGCGAGAGTAGCTTCTCTAAACTAAAGCTAATAGAAGGATATCTCAGTCAGGTCAACTGTGTCCACGTTGAGGCTATCAAATCAGTAATGCCAGTTGCGAGGGAAGTTTCTCTAAACTAAAGCTAATAAAAGATTATCTCAGACTCTGTCCATGTTGAAGCTAACAAATATAGCTATACTGACAATTGAAAATGACATACATTTTGATATTGACGATTGTATAAAAGATTTTGCTTTGAAAAAACACGAAGAGTACATGTTTTATCTATTTTTTTAACTAATTGTAACAATAAAGGCACCTTGTAACATACATTATTTATTCCATCCAAGTTCAATGAGTACTTTGCATTATTTTAGATTCTGTTGTACACTCACACACAATTTATATAAATCTACAGGACAAAGTTATAACATGAATTAGAAAATCTTTTTTACGGAATATTACTTTGTAATACTTTGTAATACTTTATTGCACAAAACAGTGATAACAAACAAATATAAAGAAAAGAACATGTACAAAGGCGAGCTTATCTCTAACAAGATATTTCTTCCAGCAAACCTAGGGTGGAGAGGAAAAAAGAAACTAAAGATATAACTATATGCACAACAATAAAAATGCTAATAAAAATAATAAACTACTTACCAATATCTACATAATACTAAAAATAATGCTATATATAAATATGTACATATACATAAATAGTAGATACAAATAAATACTAATACTTATCATGGAAGAGATAGATAGTATTCTTTCAAACGACTTTTAAAAGAGTGAATTGACGGACTGTCTCTAATGGCGCTGGGGAGTTTGTTCCAGAGATTGATAGCTCGTAGTCTGAACCCATTCTCATAAGCGGCAGTGTTATACTGCGGAGTTATAAGTAATTACCGAGTTTGAGATCTCCGTGGCTTATCCGAAGACAGAAAAACGAAACGATCCCGTAAGATGGCAGGATAGCGAGGATTACATAAAATATTGAAGAGGAATATTTTTTTACGAACTGTCTGTATTATAAATTATTTCATTGTATTCATTAATATTTGCCGTAACTTATGTTTGTAGTTGAATTGAAACGCAAAAGTAATAGTGTTGCCATTACATATTTTTCGATATATTATGGAGAAATTGTCATAATTATATGAAAATCATAAATAATACGATAGATGTGATTATGAATTAGCCTTACTGATAAATTTTGTTTATTTCCCATGATTTTTTTTCATACCACTTAGACGACTGTGTGCTTTCACGAAAGCAGATAAACAAAATGGCGACTACGTTAAATTTTACAGTTTTCAGTACGACGCTTCTAAAAAGCTTTTACGTGTCTTTCGCTCCGTCATCGTTTTCGTTGTTTATTAGTTACGGTTCTTATTTGTTATTGTTTTTAGTTTTTAAGTGTTTTTATTCAACTTTATCATTAGTGGTATAAAATTCCCCAAATCAAGATTTGTTTTAAATCACCTATGACATGAGTTGGTAATTCGACTAAGCGATTACTTTGAGAAGGTGAAGGAAAATGGCGGTCCTTCGACTCCTTTGGAACGCGTTCAAGAATGAGAGTGGAGTCTCTGGAAATAGGTTCTGAAACCGAGTCCCGCATAGTAAAAGAGAATTATGGACCAAGTGGATAGGAATAAAATACTTTAAAGTCACCAAACAAAAGAAGAAAATGTCGGTCGGAGACTTGGGAGGCCAATTATTATCCAGTTAGCATATCTGTCACATGCGTCTTTAAGTCGCGTAACTAAGTTCTAATACAAATTGTCTAATACACGACAAAAACTGTATTCTGGCTCACATGCGACATCGAATTCTAGTCCAATTCAAGTCCAATGAAATTGTAAACTAATCTGTGAATTCTACTGTCCGTTCATATCGATTATAAAATTAACTTAATCAAGATTTTTAAATCCTAAATTAACATACCTATGTGTTCATGCGTTGAAATGATGTTTATTTATTATTTATTTGATTAATTGTAACCAGAATATTGTCTTATTTCATATGATAATTTACTTGCGAAATAGGTGAATGATATTAAACAACCAAATTTGTACAACGGAGTTCAGAGTTTCGTGTGTGCTGTATTTTTTTTTTGTGAACTCTAGCGATAACTATTTCTACAAACACTTCTAAACAGCGGCAAACACGACCATGGATGACCTTGTTCAAAATAGCGGTTTGAGTAGTATAATTCCTTGTCTTTGCTGTATTACACTTCAATCAAACCATAATAGAGATACAAAAAAGAAAAGCTAAGCTAGAAAACTTCTACGCTGTAAGTGCGTGTATGTGCCTCTATGTAGATGTTTACTTTTTATACATTATTTATATCTATATCTATTTATCTTTAAAGGAATATAACAATATTGAAGCTTACATAAATGACAAGAGTGCATTGTGTTAAGACAAGAGTGCATTGTGTTAATCTAACTCAATGAGTTTAAAAGAGTGCATTGTGTTAATCTAAGTATGACGAGAGTGCATTGTGTTAATCAAAGAGTGCATTGTGTTAATCAAAGTGTGCATTGTGTTAATCAAAGAGTGCATTGTGTTAATCAAAGAGTGCATTGTGTTAATCAAAGTGTGCATTGTGTTAATCAAAGAGTGCATTGTGTTAATCAAAGAGTGCATTGTGTTAATCAAAGTGTGCATTGTGTTAATCTAACTCAATGAGTTTAAAAGAGTGCATTGTGTTAATCTAAGTATGACGAGAGTGCATTGTGTTAATCAAAGAGTGCATTGTGTTAATCAAAGTGTGCATTGTGTTAATCAAAGAGTGCATTGTGTTAATCAAAGTGTGCATTGTGTTAATCAAAGAGTGCATTGTGTTAATCAAAGAGTGCATTGTGTTAATCAAAGAGTGCATTGTGTTAATCAAAGAGTGCATTGTGTTAATCAAAGAGTGCATTGTGTTAATCAAAGAGTGCATTGTGTTAATCTAACTCAATGACAAGAGTGCATTGTGTTAATCTAACTCAACACATAACTTGCTTAATAACTTTATAAGTATTTATTCCTGCACATGATTTATCATATGTTGTACTAGTTAAACAAAACGTACATTAAAATGAGATTTAAATATCATTCTCTGGGAGTTCTTTGCTCTACAGTGGCCCAATGTGGAAAGGAGGCAAAAAATTACTTTGTCTAAGCATATGTTAAAAATACAGTAATAAAGAAAAAATATTCACAGAAAATAAAGAATTTTGAATTTGATATTGCCCGCTGCCTCACATTACTTGAGACGCTCAAACCGGTTGACAGTCTAAAATAAATTCGACTGCAACACCGAATCATGACAATGGCGGGGTAATTACCTGTCATCATTTTCCGGAACCCGAGACTAGAGTATAAAATAAGCTACATCATTACAGCGCGAGATTGGTCCTTACGACACAAGTAAAAAGAACGGTAATAAAAAGGGTTTGTCATAGCGCGGCTATGACGCCTCTTTTTAGGTGGACTTATTCACCTGTATTACGAACATTAGTCCTAATACTTCAGTGCTTTCATTTATTACAATTATTATTATATTTTTTTTTTTTGGGGAAGAAATGTATGTGCCTGTAAATAAATGTTTATATTTGTTTATGTTCTTGGTATGGGACAATAACATTGATTGAGTATGGATAATTATTTGTTTTTTTCCAAGATTTTTTGTTACCAAAAGAATCGGAATTGTTCATTCAGTAGACCTAGTAGAAGATTTGTCATCGTCATCACAGCTATCCGGGGACATTACTAATTAATTTTCAAGAATATTGTCTATTCTGATATCTCTTTTTAAGTCCTGTAAAATAATTTCCTTTGTCTTATGAACAACGTTTCCAGTCAGCATTTACCGGTACTGAAGGGTGGCTCAGTAATATTGCGCGCTGCATAGCCCTTCACTTGGCTTCATTACGATTGTGGCGCAATTTTCCGTTTGTCAGTTTTCTTTTTACGTGATAACGTCTTATAAATCGATGAACGCCGGCTGCACGCACGAAAAAGCATGACTCATTGTCACGTTGCGCCTGAGCCGAGCGTGCTAGCGAGAGAGCGGCACAAGCGATAGAGAGGCATAATCGGTCTAAGCATTTCTTATGAGGTTATCACGTAAAATTATTGTCCGTTAACCGACTTTACAGACAACCATTTTTTTATAAAGCCTATTGATTTTAAAATATTCAACAGAGACGCATTACTGCCAAAAATAAGACTGCTGCTTTTAACGAATTTACTAACTTCAACAGTGTAGGGTATTTTTTTCTCAAATAATATCCATAAAGATGGTTTTGGATTGCAGAAGCATCAAAATTATCAACACCAACAACATTCTTATCTCTCTTTTTTTTTGGTGTACTTAAATTGATATGACCTGAGCCTGATGGACCAAATTTATTCTTGAGGATACGGGTGACTGTGTTCTTTCACTTTCCTAATGTTTCTGCAACGCGTTCGAAATAATCCTACCTACAAATTCACCACTTTTTCGCGAGCTTGATTGATCAGCGTTTGCCCTCGTTTCAACAAGAGAAAACAATGCGTTAAGATATCGGAGTCCAATAAGAAAACCCGGGTCAGCAGAAAATAATAGAGAGCACACAAAAATCACAATGACACTTGCACTCACACACACGCATGCACAAGGACAGAAGAAAAACTGCTTTTAAAATCTTTTCTTTTTATGCATTCCATTCACAAATTAATGTCTAAAGGGTGTATCGATTCGTTTGATTAATCAAGTAATACACCCGCCCAGCATCATGTAATCTTTTTTATACTGTACATTTGACATTTAACTTTTAAAGGACGTCACTTCTCAGTAAGGTAACCGGCGGTTAATATGGCACATCGGCTAGTAGCTTCATCTCTGCCGCACGAATCACTGACAGCTTCTTGCGAGAGAGATGACGCTACTAGCCGATGTGCTATATTAACTGCGGGTAACTGTACTTCTTAGTATTTTCATACAACTAAGGGATGACATAAGTGTCCTGTAAGTTTTTAAAACTATTTATTTATTTGACTTATTCAGTCATCATGATACTACAACACAAAAATCAAATCAATAGGGACAAAAAATATTATTTCCCTTAGAGAAGTTGAAGTAGTTTTTTTTATTTGTACATATGAAAAAATTAAGTTTTAGGCCACAAGGGTGACAGGTGTTGTCGGCCATTTTGAATTGAAGAATATATATTGTTTCAACAGGTCTTTTTACTGTAAACATTCTTTCAACATTAGTTTTTTGTGAAATCAATAGTTTTAGCGTACGAGCGCCGCAGTTTAATATGCGCCATTTAATCCTACCGCGTGACGAAATGTATTTATAGCCAAAACGCACGTTGCGATAGATTAGGCAGCACTTTTACGCAAAAACTATTGATTTCACAACAAAATAATAAGATGACAGGTACAGGAAATTTTCTCTCAATTATTTCATCGATATACTGTTTTTGTAAAAACCATTTTTCTAATATGGTAGCTAAGGTTGTCACCCCTCGAGCCCTCGGGCTTAGCCTAACATTTTTCATGATTAGCCTATACTTATGCAATACAAATTAAAGTCATTATCTGCACCACTGTAGGGCAGAAATACCAGCATATAGCTACAAAGAGCACGTCTGGGACTTGCTTTAGGAAGTCCCAGAAGTCTAACTAGCCCTTTCTCGACGTGAAACTAAACGCCGAAAGCAGATGTAATTAATAAGGTGGATGGAGTAGGAAGCTGCACAATTTTCTACGGAATTCCCTCTAGAATTTTAATTTGCGTACTAATTGAGAACCCGATGTCGGTTGGTAGCGATTATTTGAGCGTCAGATCTTACTAAAACTATACTAAAATGAAAAGTTACTTGACTACGCAAAATAAGCGACATATGTGAATGGAATTCTGAAGACGTCAAAACGAAGAAACAAAATTGATTGCTGAATCCAGGGGCCAACATAACAAGTATTTTTTTTAATTAAAAAATGGCAACCAGCCAAGGTTTGTCGAATTTAAAGCTGTAATATCTGTAGTTCCTTAGTTAGATTTATTAGTTTATAAACTGACGCGTTAGTTTGTAAACTATCGACAAATTGTAAACCAGATCGACAGAGTTTAGAATCTACTTTTCTTTTGTTGTTACGTGTCGACCTAACACGAAGATTATTCGTCTCGTCTCTTGTCTTCAACTAAGCTACCGCAGAGTTTGCCCTGGTATTTCCTTTGCATTTTAAGTTTTAACCAGTTCACAATTTATCGGTTTTATTATAAACTAACGCGTCATGTAAGCAGTAAGGCACAGTTTATAATGGCAACAAATATAATGATCACTAAAATATTTTTTTCCTACCCAAAATGGATAAATGAACACCAAAAGTTGCAAAAAATACTGCGGTAGCTTAGGTGAAGGGTAAAGGGGATGAGCGAAGCGAAGCCCCCTTTATCCTTCGTGTTAGGTTGACCATGGAAGAACAACGAAAAATACTTAAAACATAAACTTAAGTACACAAAACATAAAAAGAAGTTTGGTGATCATTTATCCAAACACAATTTGGTGGATATTTATCCATTCTGGCAGTAATTTCGAATTTATTGGTAGTAAAATAGGTGCGTTTTTGGTATTTGTTTAAACACAAGCCGTTTACAATTTATCAATAGTTTGTAAACCAATGAGAGAAAAAAACGTATATTATAAACTATCGGGAGTGACAATCTTACGTTGTCACATATAAAGGCTGGGTTAAAGAATAATAAACCCCAGATCGTAGATGTTTATATGTGTGTGATGTCGCTGTTTCTGGTTCCCACGACAGTGGGTATCCTAGTGTGGGGCCAAAAGCAATGTGCCTGTATGTAAATGTTTAAGCTTATTTTTCTATGTCTATTAAATTTAAATAAAGAAACAAACCGCCCCATGGCATCTCCTTGCCATGGGTTCCCAAGACAAGCACTGCTGCACAGGAAATTCTCTGCATGAGAAAGGCCTCAAAGCGGTGGTCATATCCTCACTCCCTGAGGCGACGACGCCCCAACTTTTTCATGAACAGATTACCCTTTGGAACGAAAACGCCCAACAGGACAGCAAGACAGCATATTTCTAACACTTCGGACTAGCGCCAGATTCGGCTGCAGGACCAGCAGAGACAGCTGTCGACACCACAAGGGAGGCTGCGAAAGTGCAGACCCAAGAAAAAAAGCCCGTAAGAAAATCCCAAGGCTGTCTTAGTTAATTAAAATGTTAGTTTAGATATTGTGAATACAGAATTGGCGCTAGGTACAGTGTATAATTGCATAGTGACTTACAAATGAATGCTCTCGAAACATGATGCTTCAAAGACATTTTCAGTGAGTTTGAGTATTCATATTCTTTATCGCATAGATAATATAAGGTTACAGACAATTAAAGGAAATGTAATAAGCAAAGGCGAGCTTATCTCTAAAAAGAGATTTCTTCCAGCAAAACTAGGCAAGACAGGAGAGTTAATTATACAGGAAAGTCCTAGCTCGCAATAACACTCTATACATATGTACGAAAATTACTTTCAAAATATATATAAACTATACCAAATACAAAATAAAAATGTTTGATTTTATATTTGGTATAGTTTATAATTTTCAACAAAAATCTCAACTGCATAAAATAAAATATATAGCATGAACATACATAAACTATAATGAATCATACATATACCTAGATAGATATGGTACCTTTTACGGAAGAGAAAGGAAATGCACTATCAATCTTGAGGTGAAAATTGAGGGACTTTCCCTAATAGCGCAGGGAAGTCTTCTACGCGGTTCATAGTGGTTTTTTTAATAATATATTTGTGTACCAACACAGTGTTAGTATAGGAAGTTGATATCGAGTTGGACTCTTTCACAAACAATTCGCCTTTTTGTCAAAATGAATTTCCAGCGAAACAATCACAACAATGTTAGTTTTTACTGTTTTCCCTGTAATACAGTGGCGTGCAGAAAATCCCCAATAGTCTGCGCGGAACACGTTGCGAGCCGGATGAAATGAAGAAAAAAATCAGCGAAGCTATCGGAAAAACAATTCGACTACAGCATTGAACTAAACGTGCTGGTCTATGGTATGGTCTACCCCGCCAACTAGATATGGTCGATTTTTTTTCTAAAGAGGCCCTTGCCTAGCCTGAGTACGCTTTTTATCAGATTTTTGGAAAATTCGTTTTGTTTTTAACCCTCGACGAAAAATAGGGGTGTTCTTCCAGTCACCGTCCAGCATAAGCCCGAGTAACACGTATCTAATCTGCTTAAAATACCAGTGGCTCACTAAATTTATGTGAGTACGAAAACTATCGTCTTTAAATATGAAGTGTGCTGCCTGTGGGGATGATTTAAATTATGGTCTCTACTGTCATCGTTGTGATAGGCACTTGGATTTCGGTTGTGCCGGCCTAACAGAAGTCATTACAAAAAAACCCCTGGTTTCCGACAATTGAGACTTCAGGGGAGATTTCCCCCCCCCCCCCCCTCACTCTCCTCTCCCCCAAGAGTTCAGGAGGGTTACTCCAAGGTTTTACAGAACGGATCAAATGCGATCCAATTCAAAGTAGGATCCTAAGTTGATCCGCAAAGTTTCGTACCATGACCGCCTTAAAACAAGTCTAGTCTGCTTTTGCATCGACAAGTGAGTAAATGATGAATAAAAAAAAATTGTCTCTGGTCCGTAATTTACCAAGGCGGTCCCACACCGGTATATTTCTTGAACAAAAGTAAAATGTCGTTCAGAAGTTATATAATAACTTTTCATCTAAAGCAAAATAAAAGTGTTATGTATATTAATGAAGTAGTATTATAATCGTATATAAATACGATTATAATACTACTTTTTAACAATAAAACAAACTAAAAAAATAATTTCATGCTGTTTTCTCACAAGATATTGTGATTTTGTGAATAATTTGAATTTTGAGGAGTAAGAAAAGAATTAGTTTCTTCAAGTATTCTGAACGTTCCTTGTTTTTTATTTTCTTCAACTTTTCTTCTGCGCTTATTTTTGAAAGAGTTTGTGTGAAAAACTGGAAAAAGTGTTTAAAAGTGCCAAAAGCAAACAAATCTAAGGAAAATAATATGTCGTAAGTACCCGGGTAGCTAGTAGAAAGTAGTGGTTACCAATTCTATCTAAATAATAGTTGGAACGGAAATTTTAGGAACAAAAGGCAACGTTAAAAGCCGTATCATCTATTTAGGTAGTTGTTTTAGAAAATATTTCTTTGTTTTTTCAGTGAAGGGCGACGTCGTCGTAATGTGACCTACGGGCAATTGGAAAGCCTGTGGGAAATATTAATTCGAAATAAGAGCCTTGCTACAGGCTACAATAAAGATGCCCAAGTTAGGGAAAAATGTAAACAGCTCTGGCGTGAGGCAGAGCAAACCCTTAATGCACACGGGGATGGCGCAGTCAAGGACTGGAAAGGCTGATCAAAGGCAAGTAAAACTTTAGTTTCTTTGTACTTTTGATGTTAGTTTCTTCACTAAGATAGTCTAAACAAAAGTGAAGTCAATAAACCAAGTAAAATAATCTAGTAATAGTACTATTAATTGTTTCAGTATTGGTCAGATTTCAAGTCTCGAATGAAAGCGAGGGTTGCAAGTGTGCGAGCTTCTCATACTGGTACTGGTGGTGGCCCGGCAGACACAAAGCCTCTTACCGAGATTGAATTAAAATTCATGCAAATCCTGGGAGAGGATTTTGGTGCTGGGTTGCCCGGAGCCAGAGTTGATCCTTTTCATGAGGTATGTAAAGTTCCACTTTCCCAAAGTAGTTGATGAATTTGTTACATAATTTCACTATAATATCAGTTATATTTTCTTTGCATAAGGGATGTTTCTTTTCGGCACCACTAAAGTTAGTGATGAAACCATTTCATTTCAGGAACCTTCTACAGAGGCGGGTGCAGTACCGCTGGAGACACCTGCGCACACAAGCTCGTCTAGGCCGGCGACGCCTGCTGTGACCAGTTGGCTGGCAGCACCAATATTATTATCTCCCACATGTGTGTCTGCGGGGCTGGCCATAACATCTACTGCAGAAACAAGCTCGTCTAGGCCGGCGATGCCTGCTGTGACCAGTTGGCTGGCAGCACCAATATTATTATCTCCCACATGTGTGTCTGCGGGGCTGGCCACAACATCTAATGCTCGGATGGAAACCATTTCTGGTGCTGGAGCAGCCACAACCACACCTAGGCCATCAACATCTGCTGGGTCAAACACAAATAGACCAGCCAGAAACTCTGCTGTAACTCTCATAAGGAGAGTACGCAGGAGAGACCCTGTTATCACGCAAGAAATGGCCCAAGTAAAACTCATTGAAATATCCCAAAGAAGGGAAGAAATCGACAGGGAACATTTAGAAGTCATGCGAGCAGTGCTCGAAGAATTGAGAGAAATAAAAAACAGGTTCGTTTACAAAAACATTAGATCTACTATGTCAAATACAAAATAATTACAACACACATTATTAATCTAAGTTTAGACTAATCATCCTAATCATCTAATGTTTGTTTCAGGCTTCCCTTGCCTCCCAGAGATGATTGACAAGAGATGTCCGTGTGGCCAAACCTACACTGAGGGCCTGACTCCCTGCTTCAGAAAAAACACTGTCTGGAATTTCTCTTGTTGCCTAATTTCCTCCATAGGGCACTCCACATTATTTTTATTGCATATGTTATGTAGAATAACACATGCATTTACAAATGATGCAGCTACCTCGGGTCTATAGTGTAGAACTCGGTGGGACAAGAGGCAGCGAAATCTGGCCTTTAAAAGACCTATGGTCCTTTCGATTATGCACCGGGTCTTGACATGCATATTTGTATAGTGTTCTTCAGGAGTGCCCGGTGCAGCATGTAATATTGGCGTCATTAGATATTTCCGGAGGGGATACCCAGAGTCACCTGAAAATAATAAGTTTAAATTAGTTACTATAAGTTTTGATGTTATGTTAAGTTTTTGGTTTACATTACAAGAACTCTATTAAGAGCCTATTGTATCTGCAGTTACTACCTATGTTGATCTCTACTATTGTTATAGTAATTGTTAAAATTTTTAATGTTTCATACAACTTATTTACCTTATTAGAGGGTTGGTATTGTTGAGTTATTATTAGATATTAATGTACTATAAAAAAAATTTGTTACTAGCTTAGTTTCTAATATGATTAAGATTTAAGTTTGGTTAGAAATAAAAAATTGGTAAATAAATATTACCAAGCAGCCAGGTGTTTTCATCTAAATTTTCTAGTTATGTCTTTAAAGGATGGTTATTCCATATAAATGAATCATGCGTGCTGCCACCATGACTAGCATCAATACTTATTATTTGCATGTTAGAATCACAGATCTGAAATAAAAGTATTTTATTTGTACTATAAAGCAAAAACACAGTAGGTAAGTAGGTAAATTATTTGACAGAGGTAAGCACTATTAGTTATGTGAAAACTGTAAATCTCATAGCACCAGGGAAGTTTTTACTTCAAATGTATGTAATACTGTATGTGCATAATTAATTGTGTTACATACCAATTGTACATTCAGCGAATGATAGTGCTTCCTACAAAATAACCGTTCTTCATGTTGACTAGGCCGTACAATAGCTACATGTGAGCCATCTATACAACCCAGTACCCCCGGAATTCCAAATTTGTTGAAAAAGCTGTAAGTAAGAATAACAATTATGGACATCTACTCGGCCATAGCTTCCTGAGACTTGCGTATACACTCGGCGCGGAGTCCTTGACTCGAGTGTATTCGATGAACGATCTCGGTGTTACGTTTGACCCTAAACTTACATTTCATGAGCACATGAGCACTTTAGCCAAGGAATGCTTTAAAAGATTGGGGTTTGTGATTCGGAATAGTAAAGGATTCCGTAATCTGGGTGTGGTACAGCTTCTTTACACTGCCCTAGTGAGAACCAAACTGGAATCTAGCTCGGTTGTTTGGAATCCACACGAAAGCTCATACGTCCTTATGCTCGAGAAGGTACAAAAAGCTTTTTTACGATACCTATATAAGAGGAAATTTGGGTACTACCCTTATCTCTATCCAACCGCTTTTATATTGGGTATGCTTGGATATAACTCACTAGAGGTGAGACGTAACACTGAACAACTTCTGACTGTGTGTCGATTGTTGCGAGGCGACAGTGACTGCGCGACGCTTGTCAGTGCGGTATGCGCGTTATTTGTGCCTGACAATTACGTACGCGGGCGCAGGCACCAGCTGCTAGCGGGCGGCTCGCACCGCACGGTGGCGCGCCGGCAGTCTCCGCTTGTCCGGGCGCGGGACAGCCTGAATGCTCTGTTGGCGGTAGCACCACTGAACGATCTGTTTGGTGATGCATGGAGGGACATTGTGCGAATGTGTGGCAGGTTCTGCGAGATGATGGAATGACAGTAATGTCAAATTATAACATTGAATTTGGTTTTTTATTAATTGATTTAATTGATTTATGATTGATGACATATTGTGAATTTTAATTTGGATTGTAAATATTTTATTTTATTGGTATGTATCTGTAATTTATGTCGATTTGGCCTCGGCTGTCAAGGCATAGATAAATTATGTTAATAAATAAATAAAAAAAAAATATTGCAGCGCAGCAAGCCGCAGCGGAGGAAATTAATCTCATGTAAGTAATCAGAATAGGGCTTGATTATATTTATTAAAATTACGCACCCTCTTCGTATGTCATCCCTCTCTGTCAAGCTCTGTGGAAATACTATGTATTTCCTCCTCATTTCAATAGAATCTAATTGCGCTGTGACTTCAGCAATCACTGATGATACTGTTTGCTGAGCCATTGAGTGTCCACCTATCCCACCAATGGGTCTTTGGTACGATCCCGTGCCATAGAAGGATAATGCTATTAGCACCTAATATAAAAAATATATGTTATAAAATATGTAAAAATTGCACAATTTGTAATAACTACCTAAGTGGCTATGCTTTGTAGGTAAATTCCTACCCACTTACCTTAGCTTCTACGGACAAGTCCGTAGGCCTAGTAGGTTCTCGGAACTTCGGCCTGAGTTCCTCGCACAAGTCAAGGGCCAGTTGTTTGGTGAGACGGTACTGCCTCACAAAGTCTGAATCCTCAAGCAGGAAGGGGTCTAATTCGTGTCTGGCTTGTGCCATCAACATTTTCCTGTCTTGAGTTGTTTGTAGGTCATTTTCCAGAAACTCTAATATTATCAATTCATCTGACATTGTTTTCTTTATCTGCCTAACTATTACAAATAAGAATATCCAACACAAACTGTATGTACACGGAAACCGCAGCTAACACGTACAAAATGAATAAATAAATCGAAGTGTGTACAGAAAAAGTTGTTGCTTAGTAACTTTATTTGGTCCGCTTATTTTGACATTTGAACGTTACAGAGTAGTATTTCTAGCTGTTAAAAGACACGTTGTGGTACGAAATGAATGAACTCTCTCAGCTGAACCGCTCGAAATCTAACGAGACAGATTAGGTTCTGATTTATGACGTTGGAGTACGAAAAAGCGGATTAGCTCAGTGTAGGCGCTAAATCTGAATCGGCTTAGGACGTTAGAGTAACCCTCCAGGTGTCCGTGATCAAAACCTTTACCGAAGTGGGTTACCGACGACTTGGCCACGAACGGCAGCAATCATGGAGATGCTCAAAATATAAAATATCTCCCAGATTAGTGAGACACCTAGATTAAAATCGCCCAACCCTGAGCTGTTCCTTGCCAACCACGATGACGCCAGCTCACCAAAAGCTGCAGCCGGTGCTCCAGTCACATTAGAAAGAGTTTTTTCTGAACTTATTGGGGTAAAAAAGTGTGTTGGTATTTTACCAGCATTGGTTGAGGGTGTTAAGTCCATTAAAGGAGAAATTTCGGACTTAATAGTAGTAAGTAAGTATAATGATTTTTTTCGTTGTTAGAAAACATCACTGCGATTGGTTTTGAATGTATTTATTCAAATCTCTTCAGTGGTTCAAAAGTTATCAGCCTAACAGGGAATCGAGTTATCAAATGAAAGGGATTGACTAGTTTCCCATGAAAAAAAAGTAATTATACATTTATAACAAAAACCTATGGTAAAGTTAAATAGTGAAAAGCCAACGGCCAAGCCATATGTGATAAAACATCACTAAATAAATGAAAATTCTCTCAATATCGCAAAGAGTTGGGGTGGCTCGACGAATCGGAATTCGTCGTCACCGAGACGCCCATATTCTTTTTTATCTTTTTAATATATTGAAAAATCCGCGCTACCCCAGCTACCTCCGAGACCGCTTTGAGTATCTCTTTTCAGGAGATCGGCAACGGAGATCTCACACGGTCTTAGCCACTCCAAGGCATACCACTTCCAAATATGAGCACTCCTTCAGGTTGCAGGCGGTCCGACTGTGGAACGCACTTCCTTGTTCGATAAGAGACAGCCCCACTCTTTTCGCTTTCAAAAACCGGGTAAAAGAGCACTTCCTCTCTCTTTTGTGATAGTTGTAGTATGTACATTATTATTATTATTATAATATGGAAACTATATGTACAGGATTATGTATGTATTGATACGTATTTAGTTGTTTGGTATATACGAGTATGTATTTTATTTACCGTATTTTATAGATATGTAATTTACTTATATGTATTTTATTATCGTTTAGATATTGTGCACTGCCTACCCTTTATTGATAAAATTTCCTGTCATGCTTTGATTTGCTGGAAGAAATCTCTTTTTAGAGATAAGCTCACCTTTGTACATTAGTTTTCTCTTAATATATCTTTTTTAAATAACTGTGTTCAATAAAGAATTATGAAAATATCAGAACGGCACGTAGAGACAATCAATAGTTACGAATGCGGCAGTATTAATAACAAAAACGCAACTCCTGAACTGAATTAGTCAGGCCACCAGAACAGACATAGTCATATAAAGAGCACATAGGTCTATCCTGTATATTAAATTATTCTTATCAACCTTGGGTTTGCTGGAAGAGATCTCTATTTAGAGATAAGCATGCCTTTGTAGATGTCCTTTCTGTTTATTATATCTTATGTTGTTTTATGTGCAATAAATATATACAATATATACGAAATAAACTTACAAATCCATCCTTTTAAGTACGTTTAACATGACTGTGTGTTCAGTGTGTGAATAGAATATATGTTGCGCGTGTGGTTTCATAATTTCATAATTTCTTTATTGCTGTTTGTACACAAACATTGTGTACAAAGGCGAGTTTATCTCAAATAAGAGATCTCTTCCAGCAAAACAAAATAAGGGTGGGAAAGGTCGATTGCTGAGCAGGGGTATACCATGTGTACAACAATATTTACCTAGTACATACCTGTACAAATAATATATACAATATAAACTAAATATTCGAGGCCGGACGGTGATCCGTCCTCTTGTCTGCTACGGAGCTGTGGTGTGGTGGACCAGGACCAAACTAACCATAATGGTAAGCAAACTCCAAATCTTCCAAAGGCTGGCCTGCATGGCTATCACAGGTAGTATGGGAACTACTCCAACAGCAGCAATGGAGGCCATGTTGTGTCTTCCGCCACTCCAGCTGTACATTAGGCAGGAGGCCGCGTCATCTGCGGTGAGACTCAACACCTTAGGACTTTGGAGGAAAAACAGGACCTCACACACCGCCATCCTAGGGAAAGTTTCCAAAAAAATCCCATCTCTATGGCTTGCAGTGACAGAATCCCTAAACAATTTGTTTTCGACAAAAAATACAATATACAGTTACATGAAGACCATCGGGTTGAGGGGCTCGACGTTAAAGAGCTCAGAATTTTCACCGATGGTTCAAAAACTGAAGCAGGCACTGGTTCAGGCACCTTCTCGGAGGACCTAAACATCAAGATAGCCATTCCACTGGGTGCCCATAATACTGTCTTTCAAGCTGAATGCATGGGCATCATCTCGGCCGCTAATGCCATAGCATCGAGAAAGGTAAGAGATTCCTCCATTCGAATCCTCTCGGATAGCATGGCCGTCCTACAAGCCCTAAATAGCAACACTATTAACTCAGGGCTAATCTACGAGTGTCACAAACGACTAATGGAGGTATGTCAACATAACCGCGTAATCCTTCAATGGATAAAAGGACACAGCGGGTCAAGAGGTAACGATGCAGCGGATGAGTTGGCGCGTAAATGATCTAGCTTTGCAGCGTATGGTCCCGAACCTATCATCCCTCTTCCCTTCAAGATGGTACGCACATTTCTGAGAGAGTCGACCTGGAATGATCATGCCACTCTTTGGACAAACCATGAGGAGTGCAGACAGGCTAAGCTGGCCTTGCCGTCCCCTAGCGCTAGGCTTGCTAAGACCTTGCTTCGACTGAGTAGGCCGCGCTTGCGACTGGTGACTGCAGCACTTACTGGCCATGGTTTCTTTAATAAACATCTATATGTCCTAGGTGTTACCGACAGCCCCCTTTGCAGAGCCTGCTTGGAGGCAGAAGAAACGGCTGCTCACGTCCTCATGGAGTGCACAGGAGTAGCGGACTACAGGGCTAAACACCTCGGTCAATCGAGGGACCTTCCAGGGATAGCCGGTAACGTAAAGGGCCTGCTGGCGTTCCTGGAGGAGTTGGGTTGGCTCGAATGATATCGCATTCCCACCCACACGCAAAATAGGCGCTTTCGTCGTCGAGTTGTGGAAACCAGCCCGTCTTATAATTGACACGAGGCCTTCATAAGGTCATAGGTCTACGGAAGACCCCATCAGATAAGAAATTGTGATCCTTTTCATGGTGCCCCCTGGGGTTTAAAAGAATCACGATCATAGAAGTCAAAAGTCAAAGTCAAAGTTCTTTATTACTGTAGATATTTACATATACTTATCAAACGCATTCATTTTCGCCCCTTCTCTACATTGGACCACTGTGGGAGAAGCAGGGCTTAGAAATTTCTACAGATTGATTTTTATACTAGATTACCGAAGGTAGGCGCGAATAGGTAAGAATAGTTTCAATATCTGCCTGTAGTTATATAATCAGGCTAGAATTATAGTGTATTGTATTGTGTTGTTACCATAGGAAATGCTTGTGAATCAGTGTAACAAGATTGAAAAAAGCCCCTAAAAGTGAACATTTTAAGTGATATTTGGTGAGTTTATTTTATTGGTTGGTACATTCTCTTGCTACCAAAATGTTAGACATTCCCCTAGGACGGCGTTCCTCGCTGCGGGCCAATGTAGACAACTGGAAATCTGGCTAACGTCTAAACCGACGGCGATACACCGCGCTTTCTTACCTGACGGGTCTTCCGTAGACCTTTGTCCTGGCCTCCGACGAACGAGAAGTCCGAGGCGCGCCTGGGATACCTTCTTGCTTCACTGCTCTAAGCCAATCTTGGGGTCACCGTCAGGTTAATCTATATCCTTTCCTTATTATGCGTGGGTATTCCCAGCGAAACACACAAATCTCACGCTACTATCAACCCTGGTAATCACGACTTATCATCTCGGTGGGCATCTTGACCCTTCACTACGCGAGGCGTGGAAAACCTTCTGGCTGTAACCAAAATATTGTTCAATCCACTGTGACCGGTCGCGGATTCGAATTCCGGCTTACAAAATCTTGCGTTTGTGATATGTGCTGTTACTTAAAATGAAGTTATTTCTGGGTTTGTCATTGTATGTGTTATTTTGTACTAGTGTAAAAGTCCAAAGATCTATACTGGGACTCTAGAGATACAGCGGACGCGCGGGCGCAGGCGGGATCCTTGGAGAGAAAGATAGTACAATCTTTAGCGCAGATTCGGGTGAGATCTTTTGACTACCTAGAACTTATACATCTTTATATTATCATAATACATGTTCGATAAGATGGGTAGAATTACATACATCAGATCAGAATGGTCAAAAACTTACATTTCAGCAGCAACATTCCAAGTACAAGGAATTTTGTACATTGACCACTAGCTCCTTGTCTCTTTCGCTCGCGCGTAAGTTTTACTACAACAAACAAGAGTGAAAGAGACAAGTAGTTAGGGGTCAGTCTAAGAATTCCTTCTAATCGGCGGGTGGACTATAGTCTTGTTACTACAAAAAATATTAAAGAGAGTTTAACCTCAAAACAAAAGTCAAATCCCATTCGTTATTGTTTGGAAACAAGTGTTGAACATTAGTTTCTTTTTTGTGGTAATGCCCTAGGTATCTAATTCGTTTAAAAAGAAGAACCGTACGGAGCGACTCCAAGACGTGGCGACCAAGCACGATGTGAACCTAATCCTCGTTCTGCGACTGATGGTCGCACTTGGCGGTTTTATTTTAATGTGTCAGCATCCGGAGTCTTTTAAATTTTAGTTTTTGCATGATGTGTTAAAATTATTTGTTTCAGGTAATCATATACTCGTAAAAATGTAAGTCCCTCCGCATCATGGATAACAAAACTTAAATAAGTATTCAGTCTTAAAATAATGGATACCTATTTATGGTTTTATCTCTTGGCTCATTGTAAAAAACCTGAAGACCAACGAGGTTTTCGCTGATTTTCTCGTAGATTTTTTCGCTGAGTTAGGTATAATTTTCCAATAATGTTACGTATGTACATGTTATATTATACAACACTATTAAACTTGGTTCTGGTATTACCTGCACTGAGTTAGTCAACTCGTATATAACACGAGCTTGAGCTGTAAGCCCGGGTCATAAACCCAAATTAGGTACGTCTTAGTAGGGAGACAGACGAACTTGTGAGTATATATGGTATACCAAAAGTACTCAAGCAAGGGTATTTATAATATATATTTATATAAATTTAACATTTAATGATTGTTTGGGCGCAAATGATTTTTTTTTGACTCCTCTGTATGTTCGTTTCCTTTTTTCCATTTCGACCAGAATTATGTTTCAGGGATAGTAGGCGCAGAATAATGTGTATTTGATTTATTTTAATGAAACTTTGAAGCTACTTTTTTTCAGATTCATAGGATGACCAAGCATAATTGGTCTTAGTAGGACAAGGAGGTATATTAAAGAATGTAACAAACAAATGTGTTAAGTGACAGTTGTCAAAATTCCTTAAATCAAAGTCGAAAGCTGTTTAATCACATAAAATACTTTCCTGTAAGTAACTTATCACCGAAATCACAACGCAAACAGCTGCAAGACTTTTGGGACAAAAATAAACTCAAAAATAATAATTTAATTTGACGTTTGTTTTGAGGTTAAACTATGTTTAACATTTTTTGTAGTAACCTGGCCGGCGGTTAAATTCGCAGTCGGACGAGCCTTACTCGCTCTATTTCCTCGCCCGTATGTCTTCAATTTAAGGGTCTCCACGTGTGGTAGTATCTTTGTTTATATTTACCTTATTTTCTTGTTACGTGCACGATGTTCTACTCTTGGGATGAATGTTTTACTTCACTTTATCTAGTTTGTTGTAGATTAGCTTTGCTAAGGCTATCAAAGTATACGGGAGAGAGTAGTTTATGAATAATTATTTCTTATTTTATTACCCTTACCTTTTAAGCTATATTTTGTTATTCCACAGCAGGTATCATTGAGGCAAAGTCATGTTATGATGATGTGACAGAAGGTGCAGTCATATAAATGCGTTTTATTTAAAAAACTCGGCTGATAGAGCACATTACGAAAAATAACAACAAAATTCAAAATGTTCGAGTGGGTGAACTGCACAAAAGCATTATTTATACAAGAGTTGACCTACGCGTCATGTACAAAATTAAAATACATGATTTAAGAATTATTTTACTTCATGGTTATTCAGTGGAAATTTATTTTGTCATTGTGAAACTTCAAAATGACAAAATAAACGTGCACCGCGAAAAAAAAAAATGTCAGCTAAAGTAGATGAGTGGTTCGGAAAGGCATAGTGAACCCGTCTGTTAAAGGGTGACAGGTATTTCGATACAAATATTATGAGGGTTAAAGTAAAGTCCATTTCCAGCCAAAACATTATATAATATAATATCCGAAAAGTTATGGTTTCGAGTATTTTATGTTTGTAACTTTTTTACTCCAAAATTTTGTAAAAAATATTAATAATTAAAATTAAATTACTTCGGTTAACTTTTTGACTTTTGTTGTTAGCTCATACATCAATGATCATGTGGAATACTAAAATATGTACAGTAATTTAAAAACTAAAAACGACCGTTCGAAATCAAGAGCCATTATTACAAAATCCAAGGGTTTACAAGTAATCATGATGATGATGATAACATTGATAGGAGATATGAATAGGACTTGTCAAGACAAATCTAAAGAGCCTAAACTCGATGGATTTACACGTAAGCATCCTAGGTTTTCCTCTCCCACCTTCGAGGTCCATCATCAGAACGGCTCGATGGTACCATATTGTTGTATTTTCATCTGACGTACATATACATACCAAGTTTAGAAATTATATAAGAACTAGAAGTGGGCGAAATTTATAGTCCTAGATTGTGCACACATGTTATTTAGTTAGTATTTAGTTTAGTTAGTTGGTAACTCTTGTAACTATTGTGATGATGAAATAAAATTATTATTATTATTATTATTATGAGTTAAAAAATATTGGTGCTGTGAGCCCAGTACGGAACTGAGCGTAAATATTAGTTCAAATACTTTCTTGTTTTATCATCTATCTACCGCGGTAAAAATATTGACACTGACTTAAAAACAAAAAGTTATTGCAATAATTGTAAGGTAGGTGGAGAGTAACCAAGGAATAATGGTCACTTTTGTATGGATAATTAAAAATTAATTCCTTTTTTCTCCCAGTCGCTTTTAAGTTTTAAAATATTGACACTGACTTAAAAACAAAAAGTTATTGCAATAATTGTAAGGTAGGTGGAGAGTAACCAAGGAATAATGGTCACTTTTGTATGGATAATTAAAAAATTAATTCCTTTTTTCTCCCAGTCGCTTTTAAGTTTTCACCAAACAATAATACACCTCACTAGGTTACTACAAGGGTGTGTATATATACTACAAAAGTGACTCTTAGTTTGCGTAAAACTATTTATTACTCGAGATAGCTGATATAAAAATGTAGTTTTCTAATCAATTTCAATCAATTTATAATCAATCTCACTGCATCAAAATTTTGGATTATTTTATATATTAAGCTATATTTTTTATTTAGCTATTCCAGAGAATTATTCATGTGTTATTTAGCTAAACATCAGTCAAAAAATTTACTAAAATTTATTGTGTTGTTTTTTTTTAATCTTCTACATCCAACTTGAAACCCATTAATTTTCGGATTGGGTATTTTAATATGGTTAAATTTGCTAGAAATGGGATCTTCTTTACACCCACACAATATATTATATCGAATTAATAATCACCAGTACATATAAAAATGAATCGAAAAGCGAATCGATAAATCATACATAAGTCTAGCCCTGATCTGTTATCAACCTTTCCTATTTTACGTGGTTTGCTGGAAGACATCTCTTTTTAGAGATAAGCTTAACGTTGTACACTATTTTCATGTAACATTTGTTTTATTTATATTATTTGTGAGCAACAAATATATTATGGAATTATGAATTCATTACGGAGTTGGTAAGCGTGAAACTCGCAAACGGCTGGACCAATGCGGACGAACTTTTTAAAACTATTCATAGAAGTTTTAACCTACCATTAACCTTTTGAGCCCTGTACCCGGTTATGAGGCATCGCGATTTAAGACCTCATGCCATTTTATAACAGCACAGTGCCACCACAGAGGCGTCACCATGGCTTCTCGAAAATCGAAAAGTCATTAAGTTTCTGGCATTGTTAGCGGACCGTATGTATAGGAATAGCTTTTGACAGAATGATACAACCATCGGGTCGACAACTTTGAGATAGTTTAAAAATTAAAGCAAGGATTTAATCAGAAGACTAGCTAATATTGTAGGGTCCCAGGTAAAGGTGATCTAAAACATGTCAGGAATGCTACATGAATTTGGACCCTCGGTCATCAAACATTATCGTTTGGGAAAGCCAAATTAATAGGAAAGGTGCTTTTTGGAAAGTATTTGAACTCGTATTTCCCAATTAATGCCGAAATAATAATTAGTTCACGCTATAGCTGCTGACAGATAAATTAATTAAAAAAATGTACATTAAACCCCGGTAAGAAAATAAACGCGAATTGCCGTTTGCAGCGCAAAGTCACGACGGCAAATACGTTATACATTTTCTTACCGGGTCAATAAAATGTGTTGGATGTTTATTTGGCAGTAGCTATAGGAGATTAAAATATTAATTCTAAAAACACAAGGCATGGTCTTATTCATTTTTTTTAACATCGGTTAAAATCCTAGTGGTATCCTCAGGGTATCCTAGTGTGGGGTCAGAAGCAATGTATGTGCCTGTCTATATATAAAGGTATGTGTTTGTTTAAAATATATAAGAAAATAGGAGTGACAATTTTTGTTGCACGTGAGTGTACATACATACGCAAACCTTTCCCCGTTAAGTCGAACGAAATGTTGCCAAGTTAAGATCATCGCTCACTTATAAGCCCGCGCTCCCATCCGGCAAAAAATGTTCATTCAAATGCTCCTACCCACGTAAATCTGCTTACTTTGATAAAAGCATATTCGGCATGTCCACCCGAATATATAATAAACTACCGGAAACATTAAGAGCGATGAATAATATAAGTATTTTTAAATATAATCTTAAGAAATTGCTTACATCCAAAGCCTACTACACCATACATGAATATCTCTTCGACACCGACACTGTATATAGCTTACACCAATGACTACCTCAACCAAACCTGTTTTTATTGACTGATTGATTTTATGATATCTGCATGTTAAATAGGTAATATATAATATTAGTCAATAAATAATAATATTTGTATGCCATTGCGCGAAACATAGAGATACCTACACTTTAAACGTATTCCTAAGACCTTTGTTATATACACCTATGTTTTATAAATAAAGATGTATTCTATTCTATTCAAATATGGGTTAAGGTTGTGCTTTGTACACTTTACATTGTTGACATAAATTAGCAAACAGCTGGCTGTAAGCGAACTTGCCGCCAACGTACCACTCGATAGTATATCTAAAGAGCATTACCTAAAATCCATATTTTTTGCTGAGTGGGAGAGGGGACGTTTAATTCAGCGATGACCTGTAAGCAGTGACTGTACATAGAACTCTATACAGTAAGTACATTCTACTTGCGAGAACACATTAATGGTTATAAGTTATTGAACTGTCGAATATAGAACTGTTTGTTCTCCTAATACAATAAAATAAAATAAATAAAGTAAAATACAAAATAAGCTAGCAGCTACTTGCTTTTGTTACTATGTACATATAAACATAAACATGGATTTCAGGCACAAACATTGCTTCTGGTCCCACACCAGGTATAATGGGAACCCTGTATAGCGGGAACCAGAAAAAGATAATATAAGTTCCGGGGTTTGTTTTTCTTCCTCCCCAGCCGGGACTCGAACCCGGGACTTCTCGCTCGGGAGGTAGACCCATGAACCGCAACGCTGCATAGGTCGTAAAATATAAACTAAGACAGTTTGTATACCGGTTCATGGTTCGCACAGACAGCACTAACATTGTGAAAATAAAAAATAAAAAATGTTTTTTGCCAATGTAATTTTCTTCTGAAAAAAATAATTTACAAAAACAATTTATTTTGAATTTCCACGTTAAATCTATATTTAGAATCTACAAATCGCCCTGAGTCGGCTCCGCATAGATAAATCATCAGAAGCGCTTCGTTGCCAACGTTAAATACATTTTTATCGGTATCCCTCGCAAATCTCGTTTTATTCAGAAAAGTAATAAAAAAGCGGTTCTCATCAAGCCGCGTTGCAGTTTTCCGCAGAAGCCTTCGTCAGGACTTACTGGAACTCATTAACGGGAAACTGAAAAAGGTGGTTATTGCGGGTTTAAGGTTCCTCGGGTGCTTTGCAGGAACGGTGTTAATTTGGGTTTATCAACACCAATGAGATAAGTTATATGTATAACGTACAATCAGCATCAGTTATATTTATGTTAATAATAACGATTAAAAAATTGTCGGCCTATGTAAATTTAAATGTAAGCAAATAATAACTGACTGGCTTTTAACACTAGACTACGAGCAAACTGAAAATAGTTTTTCTATAATAAAATAAAACATACAATCACACAATTCACATCTTTACCGAACAAACACAATTCATACGCATTTTCAACGACACAACCGCAAAATTAGGGTAAAATATGGCTACATAATGTAATATAAATTGTTTTTATCTACACACGCATCATAAACCCTCTTTACTGCGTCCAAAAACCGCTCGTTATGACCAGCATAATACCATACTACTTGGTAAAAACTCATTTCTTATCTGTATATCGAAAATTATGACATTTAAATTTCGAACGCCGATGCCCGCCAGCGTGTCGTCCCTAGTTTGTCTGTGAAGTTGGTTCTACTGAACAAGCTAAACAAGTGCAGAGCAATTATCAATGCCACAATGTCGGTCGAACATGCGGTTCCTGAACACATCAAAAAGAGCTTATGATATGTGTAAAGACAAACTAGTGTATGTAACTGTACCTAATGAGGCATTAAAGTGAGTTACTTACATTACTCTAGAGTGATATTATTATGAAACTCGCCTTCGGCTTCGTTTATCAACCCACTCCCAAGTTTTAATGCCTTCCATTATGTATCAGTCACATAAACTACTATTAATCATGTAAGTTTCTAGACTCTAATGGTGTAAATGTGAGCAGCCACTGATCATTACACAGGCACTTTAAAAGCGCAGCCTGGTCACTGGACTGATTTATGAAAAGAGTGTAGCGTTGATGTTTAAATATAAGTTGTAATTTATTTTTGTGCTGTATGATTTTAGGAATAAAAATATTATTATTATGTGATCATGCAAGCTACTGTAATAGACCTGTGATAATTAACAACCTTCATATCCATAGTTGCGGCATTAGGCTAGCCCCTTATCGCCCAAAATGAACGTGGGCATAACTAAGCCTCTGCTACCTCGTATGGGAAAATATATGACGTTTATGTTGTAGTGCTCAAATCTCAGCTTTAGACAGCAGAGGAGCAAAAATGTAACCTGCTCAAACGTATGCTGCGACGCAGGTGACGCAGCACAGTAGAGTAAAGATGCTGCAGGGCAGGGCAGGCGGGGCAGGCATAGGCTACAAACTCAGTGAGGCAGTTACATCATCATGATCATTTTTCAATTTTGAAATTGAAAGAACGATGATTTTGATGTTTTGTCAATAATTTATTGTTAAACGCTGTTAAAACAAATTCTCGCTTTCAAGTGTCAGGCAAGTTAAGACCTGTTTAGTCCAGGTCCAGAGAGCAACACGTCAACACAGAATTAGTAAATGAAATGTAGTTTCTTGGAATAACCATTGATAGCGAATTGCAGTGGGGACCCCTCGTAGATACAGTAGCTGGTAGATTAAGTTCTGCGGCTTACGCTGTTAGGAACAACAAACAAAACATGGATGTGGCTACAGTTAAGCTAGTCTATTTTAGTTACTATAATAGTGGCAGTTGCTATGGCATCTTGTGGGTAAAAGCAGCGGATATTTAAACGATTCGAGCAATATATGATTTAAAACGCACAGGTATCTTTAGATGTTTATTTTAAAGAAATCGACATACTAACTAACTGTAGGAAGTCAATTTGTTTTCTAAAATTAAATGTGTATATGCAAGAACGTTTCAACATTTTCCAAAAATAGCGATTGCTATAATGTTAACTTAAGAAATATTCGAAGACTAGTTGCTCTCCAGTTAAGAATAGCGAAAATTCGAAATTCTTTGTATTTTGAATTGCCATTTGAGCAATTTAAAAACCGTGCAAAAGCTATTTTACCAAAGAAGGGATTTTACAATATTCAAGATTACATGATTGACAAGAGAGCATGGTGTGAATCTATCTCAACACAGAACTCGCCTAATAATTTTGTAATTATTTATTCCCGCATATTTTTTATAATAAATTAATTGTAATATTTCTACTAGTTGAACACAACAAAATTTTAAAAGACATCTAAACATCAATGTTTGTAAGTTACTCCTATCACAGTAGTTCAATTTAGGGAAGAGGCAAAAAATTACATTTGTAATTTGTAATTTGTAATTTCTTTATTGTACTACACAAAACAGTCATACAGATAACTTATAATAGAAAAAACATGTACAAAGGCGAGCTTATCTCTCAAAAGAGATTTCTTCCAGCAAACCAAGATGGTAGGAGAGGTGATGGTTGAGCGGGGGAAGACCTGCGCATACAATAAAACTCTATAAATTCTACGACTAATATATACTACGAACAATATTATACTGATAACCCTAATTGCTAAAAATAGACTGCATACACAATTACTTAAATACAACGTAAAAAAATGAATAAACCGTATATTAAACTAATACATACAAATATATATATATATATATATATATATCTAACTGGAAAGGGAGAGATAGTGCTTCTTTAGCCGGTTTTTGAATATATTTAGAGATCGACTGTCCCTGATAGTGCAAGGAAGCTCATTTCACAGTCGTACGGCTCGGATTCTGAACCCGTGCTCGAAGGCTGCAGTGGAGCGATCTGGAGCTTTGAGCGTAGATGCCATATGAGTTCTCCGAGGCCTGCTTGAAGAAAGAAATTCGAAGCAATCACGTGGGAAGTTAGGGTAACGAGGGTTCCACAAAATATTATAAAGGAAACACAGGATATGACAGTCCCGTCGAAGCCGAATCGGTAGCCACTTCAGCTCCCTGCGATGCTGAGATACGTGGTCATACTTGCGCAGTCCGAAGATGAACCGAATCCCGAGATTTTGAAGTCGTTCGAGTTTGTTCAGTTGTTCTTCATTTGCACTAACCCAGCAAACATCAGCATAATCAATGAGGGGGAGAAGAAGGGACTGAGCGAGAGTTATTTTGGTCTGGCGAGGAAGAAAGTTCTGAAGTCTCCTGAGGGAATGAAAAGTTGCGTAAACTCGCCTGCTGACCTCATTAACATGTATTGACCAGGACAATTGATTATCAAAGATGACACCCAGGTTTTTAGCTTTATGGCTATACATGATTACAGTACCGTTATAAGTTACAGACAATTGCTGCAACGTGTTTAAAGAGTGTCTGGTACCTACAATCATGGCCTGGGACTTATTCGGATTAACCAGCAACCCAAATGACGATGCCCATCCACTAATACCAGCCAAGTCAGCGTTTAACGCCTCCACAGCGAAATTTACATCATGAGGAGAGAAGTGACGATAGATCTGAAGGTCATCCGCGTAGAGATGATAGGAAGAAGAAAGGACATCGGATATGGAATTGATAAATATAGAGAACAGAAGAGAAGAGAGAATGCCACCTTGGGGGACACCGGAGGAGAGGTCACACCACTCCGTACAAGCATCCTCCGACTTGATATGCTGTTTTCGGTTTCTTAGGTAAGAGTCAAACCAGCTGGCAGAGAAAGAGGAGACGTTAAGAGATTTGAGAAGTTCAACGAGAATGTCGAAGTCAACACAGTTAAAAGCACTGCTGAAGTCCAGCAGAGCCAGCACCGAGAGCTGCCTTTGATCCATGGCGACCTGAATATCATCGGTCACTTTTAATAAAGCCGTAACAGTACTATGACCCGTTCTAAAGCCAGACTGAAAAGGATTAAGTAGATTTTTAGAGGATAGACAATGGGAGAGCTGAGTATGGACAATGGATTCGAGGACTTTAGAAAGGATCGGCAGGATATAAATGGGGCGATACTCTTTAAAGGAGGTGGGATTGGATGTTTTAGGGAGAGGGATAACTACTGCTTGTTTTGAAGCAGTAGGGAAAGAACAATTTGTAATGGAGAAATTTAAAATATGTGTTATGGCTGGAAGGATCATCAAGGATAGTTAGAATCATTCGTTGGCAGATATTATCATCTCCTACAGCTTTGGAGCTAATTGCTAGAAATGCTTTCTTAACCGTGTCGCTTCCAACATTGCTCAGGTTGAAAGGAGTGGTGTTGGGTAATGACCTAGAGCGCAGACTCTGAAGAGTGGCTTCCTTGATAGAAGGGTCCATTACAACTGGTGGAGCAGAGAGGAATTGATTGAGAGCGTTCAGATCAACATCACCCGAATGCATGTCCTGGGATTTGCCGATACCAAGTGTCCTGAGGAATTTCCACACCTGAGCTGGGGTGTACCTTTCGATACAATCGAAGATGTGGCGGCGCTTGGCGTTTCGACAGAGACGATTGCATCGATTGCGAAGGCATTTGTAGGAGAGAAAGTTGTCATTTTCTAAACATATGTTAATAAAATAATATTTACAGAAATAAAGCAATTTTGAACATGACCTACTCAAAAACATTCGCGTCCTAGCTAAACAAAAGACGAACTGCACGCTTCGCGCAGAAATCTATGCCATTCTCAGCTCACCTCACTACAGCAAGACGCAGCTGTCATGTCTGCCTGCGCCGCAGCGCCCTCAGCTGTCAGTACGTTACTGCGCTGCATTTGAACTGCTTCACCTACATTCTAGCGTACACCCAGGCTTAAAGATAAATTGAACTTTTTAACTAACGAATAAATAGGCCAACTGTGATGTCGACCTTTTTTAATAAGAAACAAATTGGGCTTTTTATGTTCTGTTATACAGACGTTTTATCATCAAAAAATAATAAATTGTTAATCGAGTGGCGTTTGTGTTGCCGGACCGAACGGACGTGTCCCCCCGAGATCTCCCAAACGCATTTAAACAAACAATAGTTTTCATCCCCGGCGCGCGCCTTTTGTTCTGCCTCCGGAGGCCCGAAAACGAGCCTGGCTTGTACCGCGTGTTACTGTAAGGGTTACCTGGGGAATGTGCGTGATCCATCTAGGCACCCCATCTGTGCAATACCACGCATTTCAGTGATTGTGATGATACTAGTGCGGTCAAGTGTAATGAATGCCCAGAGAACTGCGCGATACTCTTAGGCATCCCATCTGTGTAAGCCCTAGAATTTATTCTAGGCCAGGTGCACGTCTGAGCCACGCAGCGACAGGCCGGCAGCGAGCGACGCCTACGCAACACACCCTCAACGCTACTGCCTCCACCACCACCGCCGCTAAACACACCAACCTGGTGAGATCATTCCGATTAGGACATCATTGATAGTGATTACCTACCTCTAACTTTATTTCTCTCAGCACCACTCGCCGCCTGACAATAATAAACCACCACTTACCGCGGCCGCGGTCGCCCCTATTGACTAAGGCATAATCACATTTATAGGTGCGTCATAGGCAGGATATAACAATTCCCTACCTACGCAATATCAAAATCAACTAATAAAACATTATTATAGCTACATATACTTATATTGCTTTGCCTGAAAATAAATTCGAGATAATTCTCCTCGAGATTTATTTTCTCCTCATCTTCGAAAGACCATTCAAAACAGTCATTAACAATAACCATCCACTAAACCCTGAAACTCAGTGAATAAGCCAACCCAAAACTTAACAATCCTAGAATTATTTTTATGTAGCTAAACTGCAAATATACTAAACCCGACATTAAACAAAAACTAAACAAGTGCAGGTCATAAAAATGCCATCTCACCAAACTCCCAGAAACTAGACAAAACAATTGACTGCTATTTAGGAACAATTGAAAAAGCTTCGAAGCACAAAAGGCTCACAACGTTCCCTCACACATCTGGCACCCATTCTATGGTGTCAGCCCATCTTGGAAATACCGGGAAACATAAGAATAAAAATAGATCGTAAAAAGCCAAACAGCGTCTCTCATCATACCGGCCGTACACCTCTTAGAAACAACCCACACACACACATTCATATTAGCTAAAATACCACGAGGCTTTCTCCTGTAGTAATATCTCACAATCTAAACTCTACCAATGCCCAGAGATGGAAACTGCCTGTTCCATTCAATTGCAGACAAAATCAACCATCTGTTTGGAGCGACATTCAACCATACCCACATTAGAAGCGACTTAGCTAGATACGTGGAAGCTAACAGCAATTATCCACGCATCAAACATGCGATCGACGCACCAAACGCAGAAGCTTTCACTGAGTACATAAAAAATCTCCACATACAGGGCACGTGGGGCGGTGAAGAAATTATCATAGCAGCCGCGGAGTTCTACGTAATAAGTGTAGCGATCCATCATACCTAAATACAAAACTAAGCAGGAACCTACCCAATAATAGTAAAACAAAACATAACCATTTCTAACTTTATCCGGTCCGACAAGCCCACAAAAATAAAACAATAATGCAAGCCCGTCTACTACATAACTGCATATTCTGAGAAATAGCGAGAAACAGCAAACAATTGCACATCATAAAAGGATCATTTCACCATCTTCCAGAAAACAGGCAATTAACAAAAGACTTCCACTGATGAACAATAACAACAATAAAATCGGAGACTTTTTGTCCTAAGCGGCTCTCTACCGAGAATAAGGTCGCACGAAGATACGCACAAACTTTGACAATCGCAACCCGTATGATCTGTTAATCGTAGACAAAGGTAGTTCAAATAAATCACGCTATATCTAAGTTCTTTCTTTCAACAACATCCCAAGAACATAACCTAATGGAAGCCTTACCAACGCTGAGATGGTAACTGCCTATTCACCGCAATTGCTGACTAAATTAATCACCTATGTCAATTAACATGCAACCACACTCACATTCGTAAGGACCTAGTTAAATATGTAGAAGAAAACGGCGATGAACAGAACAAAGCTCGCAATCACTGAGCCTGAAATCCTTAACAACTCACCACTGAAAATCTACGCAATTACGGTACTTGGGCTGGAGAGGAGATTATAATACCAGCTGCCGAATACTTTCTACTTAACGCAACAATCCACCAGCAAAATACACCATCGCTCACATTCACGCCCAAGAATCCAGCGGATGCAGTGAAATCTATCAACCTCAACGTCACAGGACACCACTACGACAGCGTTTACTTGCTTGAATCGCCAAATTCACCCACGGATCAAGCAACCGATAACCAAACTGATAACACCATACTTTCGCCGATACTTAATGCAACACCCATGACCTCCTCAGGGTCAACCATAACATCAACAGAAGACATCCCAGACAACACCGGATATACGATGATACGAAACAGCCCCATATTTAATATTTAATATTTAAACCACAAGTCACATGCGAGCGTATGCGCATTGCTACTTGGAAGGTTAGAGGATGCGCCGAAATAACTAAAAGACTCAACATTGACGCGGAATTGACTAACAAAAACATACACATAGCCTATATACAGGAAACAAACATGATACATATGTCAAAACACTATCTCTGGTATCTGTATGCTCGCATCGGACAAGACGCTATAAAGAAATACAGGAAAAAGGGAATTATAGGAACAAACCTCCTTCACAATATTGCACACAAATATTTTAAAAGTTACATCAAAAGAAAATGCATGTACAAGGGCGAGCTTGTCTCTGAAAAGAGATTTCTTCCAGCAAAACAAGGCATTACAGGAATTGCTATCATAAAAGGCAGTGCACGATAATTATTATAACTAAAATGCCTAGGAATAAATTAAAATATCTGTAAAATACAGATAGCAAATACGAAATAATTACCGATATATACATAAACCTTACATATAATAAAATAAATACAATAACTTTTACGAAAGAGACATGTATAGCTCTTTAATATGTTTCTTAAAAGAAAAAAGAGTCGGACTGTCTCTTATAGTGCAAAGAGGTGCGTTCCAGAGTCGGACCGCCCGCAGGCTGAAGGAGCGTTTATACGCAGCGCTGCTATGCCGCGGAGTAGCTAAAAGTGAATAATTAAATATCATCGGAGAACTGCTCATGGCAAACTTAAAAGTAGAAAGACGAAAATTCTTATAAGAGACCCCATAAACAACCAGTGAATTGGACGTAGTTCCAATACGAACCGTAAACGAAATCAAATATCTCGGCACATATATTACGGCAGGACATAGGACCCAATAAAAAAGAGGTGCCGGCAAGCCATATGCAATTCCAAGGCCCTAATGCATTTTATAAAGAAATCCAACATAGACTGAAATATAGTGCGCCTGATTTACAAAATGGTCACTGCACTGTTTATAAAATACGGACAAAAAGCGGCAACCCTCACTAAAGCAAACAGTTGACAGTCAGTATATGAACGCCTGATCCTCAGAGACATGTTTGAGAACGCCAGAAGCTATCCAAGATACCACAAAATTCATGACTGACTACAGGACAAAACGATATCCAAACGAATCAAAAACCACCGGATATGTTACTATACATATTCTGCGACGCCCACAACAGCACTTACTACACGCTCCATTCAAATACGAAGCAAGGAAGAAGAAAGCCGGCCGGCTTATATACACCTGGAAAGACTTCCTTAAGCATGACATCAAACATCAAACACAGTTACTGGACAGAATCATCACACAACAGGGACGATGTCAGGATGGCCTAGAGGCAAATATACCGTATCCCAGAAACAGACAGCAAAAGCGAAACTGGGAACTTACCGGATAACCCAAACGAACACGACTCAGGAAACTCAACTATTAACAATAACTGAAAATAGAAGGAAAACAAGAACTTGAAGAAAACAACAGCTGCTCTCCAAATCCCACATCCTCCCCATTCCACATATCCTATATTGGCTTCAGGCTGAAGAGTCGGTCGATTGAATTCACTATCCTTCCCTTCCTACAGAGCAGGTCATTCCGCCCCCCCTCAAAACTTGTGCCCTCTGGTATGCCGGCCGAAAGACCGGAACAGGTTTAGAACCCTGGCTGGAGAAGCACCATTCATTCATTCATTCATTCAAAAAATAATAAATTGTTAATCAATACCTACCTTTTGTTCTGTTTTACGAGTACTTTCTTCTCGTTTCGAGTTTGATTAAAGGAAATACAGTTTTTTTTACTGTTGTCAATTTGCACTTTACTGTGTAAAGGTACAAGAAAGCAGACAAAATTAACTAGAATTCCAGAGGTTTGTTCAAATATGCGTGACCCTTGTTCCTATTAAATAACCAGTGTACTAAGAGGAAAAATAATTACTGGTGGATAACCTGGTAATATTAAGGGCATATTATTATTATTATTATATTCCTGTTGAACAATCTGGTTATGTAATGTTATTATGGTGTCATACATAGGTGTATTTATTATTCCTATTAGAATGTTGATTAGGATAGTCTAAACATGGTTTTGAAATGGCAATAAAGGACTCAAAGATTAACTAGTTTTGGTCTTAGGCTTCCTTTCAGAAATTTTCAGTATATTTGTGTCCGATAATTTTTACAGCAGGTATCCCATTAACCTTCTCCCTATATATATGTCACCGTTAGATTGTCAAATTTATAAACTATCGACAAATTGTAAACCAGACCGACAGGGTTTAGAATTTACGTTTGTTTTCTTCTCACATGTCAACCTAACACGAAGACTATTCGGGGGCTTCGCTGCGCTTACACCTAAGCTACCGAAGTGTTTGCCTTGGTATTTCTTTTGTAATTCAAGTTTAAATCAGTTTATAATGTAACGGTTTTATTGTAAACTAACGTGATATATCGTAAGCACACTCTCAGAAAAATATTGCCATTGCAACAAAAAAACTTTGATGCTGGACAGCCGTCAAAGGTGCATAGTTATGAGAGCAAAGTTTTTATTGTTACTAAGTAAATTTACCAATTTTGATGTAATAGCAATAAAACATTGTTGAAATTACAATCCAAAAATTGTTCGTGTCACTATATGATTTCTTGTTCTTTTGTTCCCATGACAAATGCCTTTAGCTATCATATCAAAGGTATATTGTCCCGATGACAAGGGGTTTTGCTAAAAAGGCAAAGGTTTACTGTCCGTGGATCTAACTTTGTTTTGTTGAATTAGCTATCTTCCTTTTTGCTTTTATCAATTCACCGTTGCTTCTCCGACAAAGTTACTTTTCTCGTATATATTTTGCTGCTCTAGCAAAGTAACATGGCTGATCTTATCCCTGCACTTTGTTAATGGTACACCATGAAAAAATATTATATACTCCCCGAAGCTTCTGACTATTATTCCAGGAGTATGCGTACCCTGAACTATGTTTAATGTACACCATACATCTGTATGGTGCATACACAGAGCACTCCGGTCAAGGTACGTATACCCGTAACAATATATAGGCAGAAGCTTCGAGGAATATAGATTTTTTCAGTGTACCATTTACAAAGTGAAGGGATTGAAATCTACAAAGTAGTACATTGCTTGGGTAGCACAAGATACGATAAGAAGATAGAGGTATTTAAGAATCCTAATAGAAAATAAGAAAATATTTATATCAAAAGTATGTAATAATCTCTACTTTACTTATTTATTCCTATGGCATTAGTAAGTAGTTCATACCAAATTACAGGTTAATATTAAGGGATTTAAGCCACTCGGTGGCTTCGTCAGTAAGCTTGATCAGGTCCTCGGGAGGTCCCCCGGTATATCGCGTTTCTGGGCATTCAGATATAATATGTACTTCAATTCCGCAGGTACAAGTAGGGGAGACTATCCAGCCGCAGCGATGTTTATATTGGGCACAGCGTCCATGCGTAGTCCCGTGCATAGTCTGTTGAAGTTACACCAGTCGCGCCTCGGCAGCTGGGACCCTTTTATTTTGGAGCCTGGAACAAGATCTGAGCCTAATTTGCCGGCCATTGTTGAGTTCCATTGTTGCGACCATTGTTGCATGAGGTTGGAGTCTTCTTGCAGCAGATTTATCGCGATTTCGTTTGGTGGGTTTCTGGATTCAAGAAGGTGAACGACAACGACAACTGGTCAACGACATGAACTTCATAATTGTATTAGGGCACTGTTACTTACCAAGCATAGACTGCAGTAGGTGCCGCAGTTTATTTTCTGTTAAAAAAGTCTCCAATGCCATATTTCATATCACTCTTGAGCACAAACACTACTTCTCTGCACGACATCCACGTTGAAACTGGCAGAATAGGAGAAACAGTTTGCGCTTGCGAGAACAAGTATAAGACGTCACTTTGTAATTTTATCTAAGAATACTTTGTCAAAACATCTACTTCGTATTTTGTTAGTATATAACGTTGCCGCTTCAACAACACCATTTAGCCGTAGTAACAACTGTTATTTTGATAGATTAAACTTTGCTACAATATCACTTCATAACGTTGATAAGTTGACAACGTGCCGTTTTTATCCCGTTTAAACATTTTTAACATAGTTACCGTATCTACGTGTCTTTAGCTAAAATAACAAAAATAATTTCAACAATAAAAAAGTTGCCACAGCAACTATGGGCCTCTAGCTGCAGCGACGATGCATTTACGTGCGGTAACAATAAAATTCTAACAAAGCTTTTATTGTCGCTTTGTTAGCCGATTTTTCTCTGAGTGCAGTAAGGTACAGTTACAATTTATCGATAGATTGTAAACTAACGAGAGAGAAAAACATTAGATCATAAACTAACGGTTTTTACAATATTATGGAGACATATACACAATATACAAACTTTTCATGCATGACGCAATAAACCATCACGACAATGGCAACTAACCTCAAAGGCTCATTGCAGGTAGCGCTGGTGTATTTGGAAGGTGTCTTTCTGTCAAAGTTGTCCAATTTTTTGCCAGAGTCAACTGTATTTGAAAGATCACGTGACGTGATTTTAAACCTTACCTCAGATGAATGAAACTCCTTGCCTCCGCCACTATGCCAGCGCCCCCAAGCGGGAGTAGAGGCGGACAAAGCTGCCATAAAAAATGGCCTGGTATTAAATCGCACAGCAAAAATACTAATCTGCGCAGCAAAAAAGGATCAGAAAAAACACTTTTTATGTTTTAAATATTTAATGAGTGCTTAAGTTTATGTTTTAAGTATTTTTTGTTGTTCTTACATGTTGGACCTAACACGAAGGATAAAGGTGGCTCCGCTTCGGCAAAGAGAAGAGTTAAATGTTTGACCTGTATGTTTATATATGTATAAATGTATTTCTGTCCCTGTGTCCTCTCGTAAGTACTCAGTGGCTCAACCGATTTTGGTAAATGACATCATTAGATTTGTCTGAAAGGCATGAGTGTCACATGGGTACATAAAAATAAATGGCGTATTTCAAATGCTCCAATGAAGCGTCCGTGGCCTAGCGGTAATCGAACACTGGAAATAGAAAATTCGATCCCGGGATCCCAAAACTCGGGTTCCCGGGATCCCGGGTCATTTTTCGGGATTGAAATCCCGGCTTTACATCAGTGAAAACCGAGATTTCAATTTCAAAACAAAATAATAATAATATTTATTTATTTCAGATCCATATTAATTTTATACATTGTACCTCTATTTTGGCTTCTAAATTAATTGAAGCATGCATTCCTTGAACACAATAACGTCTACAAGATAATTTGTCAGGCGTTATGCCAATTACAAAACCCAATACTGACTTGGCCGATGAAGTGGGTGATTTATTTAGTTTCCCCATAAAGACAGGTATTAAATATATCTAAAACACGTGTAGTTAATTTTGTTTTGCCGTAGCGTCAATATATTCTGTAAAAGTTTGAACTACGTACCTATTTCGATTCGTTTACGGACCGACGGATGCACAGCGGAGGCTTACGCTGAGTAATTACCCCTTCTTCCCCCCCCCCCACCCCCACCCCCCTTCGGTAACGAAACCCTGAAAACTGATTTAAAGTTTACTATTTTGAAAAAATTGATAACCCCGCGATTGCCCGAGATCCCGGGATTTATTTTCGTCAATCCCGAAATCCCGGGATCCGAAAAAAAAACCGGGATCGAATTCCCTAATCGGAAACGATCGTGGTAGCAAAATACATAGTTTGCCAGAATATCAGATCTAATAGAATGTTAAATGCTTCATACGGCGACAGACTGCTGCTTAAATAAAGTGTCACTTAAGTGACATATGTTCTGACGCTGTCTTTTCCCGAGCGAGAGACAGTGACAGCAAGACTTTGAGAGGCTGTCAATCTTTGAGTTGACTGTTCAGCATCCGGGCTATGCTCCCTGACCCAGTTTGACGAACTCAGAACTTCCAAGCACGGCTACATAAGTGCCTTCCAAGTTTGTGCGGGTTATAATTTAGGCCACGCTACAGAACAGGTGGAAAACGGACAAAGAACCTCTGCTACGGATAGTTGCTACAAACTCGCGTAGCAGCATTTTCGCCGTAGCATTTATTTAGTGTTCTTTAGTAGCATGCCTTAGTGCTATTATACTATACGTATACTAAAGGTAATAAAAGTAGTCTAACACTAATCTACTGAAGACTAAATATAATATAACTGCAGTGCATGGGCCACATAATGCGTTGAAGAAAATGCCACCTTTTATAATGAATCCTGCATGGAATGACGTAATAAAGACTGTACTTTTTTCGAATCTCAATAATTACGTCCATACTTATCTGCTTGTTTTGTGCTTTTTATTGTACCACAGTCGAGTTTTTTTTTTTATAACGTCTTTTATTTCCTGGTTTTATATACAAAATTACTGAAATTCCGTGAATGCTTAGTTTAAAACTAAGAAGTATTATTCATAGCTTGTGCAAGATATTAATTAAGTAAATATTTTCTTACTCGCCTTTTTTTTGATACCCCACTCCAAGGTCTTGAAAAAAGATTGTTTTAGCCCGCACAATATATATAACATAATAAGAATGTCATTAATGTCCCTGCCGGGGGGCACGGGTCTTTACCCGGATACGAGTGAGAATGAGCCGTACTCTACAATGATGGTTCCGTGCGGGTTGATTAGGGGTGTCGGGCGATTTATTAACCGTGGTCCCACAGCTATTGCCCCACAGTGGGTCCACGGGTATTTTTTCCCCGTAGACCCACTGCTCTAGTTTTAATTTATGCTTTTCAATCTGGCTGTTTCTGTGGGCCCACGGGTCATTCTTCTGTTAAGAGGTATTAACCATGGTCCCACAGCTATTTGTTTCCCGTAGACCGGTATCAAACTGTACTATATATGAGAAATTAAATTTAGGTAAAGAACCAAGCGTAAGTCCCCACCCACCAACAGACGTCAGAAATATGTCATTCGAAGCGCCTTGACGAGCTGATCATGCGATACTATCACGACAAACAATAAACAATAATGATTTATTAAATTCATATCCTTATTCAACACGTCGTACTTCAGATAAACTATTATTTCGTCTACATAAAATTCACATTCAAACTGGATTTGCGGGAAAACCCCATACTTGCGGCGGATCTCGCCGTGACATTGAATGACTCTATCTCGTCAAGGCGCTTCGAATGACATAATAATATGTCTGACGTCTGTTGGTGGTGGGGACGGCGCCCTTATTGAGGCTTGCATCCCCCTTTGACCCAAACAAACAACAGGAAACACGGCAAGTTGAATAAAACCGTTTATTGAAATTGCATTAATAAAAATATAATTTTATTTATTTTATCTACACACGTATCATAAACCCTCTTTACTGCGTTCAAAAACCGCACGTTACGATCAGCATTATGTTAAACTACTTTTTAAAAACTCGTTTCGTATCTGGAAAACTACACATAATGGTCATTATGTGCAGTTTTTCTACATATAATGACATTCAAATTTCGAACGCCGACGCACACCCGCGTGCCGTCACTAGTTTGTCTGTGAAGTTGTTACTGACATTCAAATTTCGAACGCCAACGCCCGTCTGCGTGAAGTTGGTACTAAATAACAAGCTAAACAATTGCAGAACCACAATGCCGGTAAAACATGCGGTTCCTGAACACATCAAAGAGAGCTTATGATATGTGTGTAGATAAACTAGTGTTTGTAACTGTACATAATTAGGCATTAAAACTCTCGAGTGACATTATTATGAAACTCGCCTTCGACTCGTTTCATAAACCCACTGTCGAGTTTTAATGCCCTCCATTATGCAGCAGTCACATAAACTACTATTATATCAACATGACTAAAACAAAATTGGGTTCCTTACCAACAAGAAGTAAATTATCTTTTTCGTATTTATTACCTAATGACTAACCCCGTATTCATAATACCGCAAGGCACAAGCAAAGAAGTGCAAAGAGATTGTAATAATCCAACCTATAATTATATACAACCTATAAATATAACAGAGGTATCTGCTGGGGCTGCAAGTTTTAACAATTTTCTGTTCAAAATGCAATTGTGCGGTACATTGACACTAAAAGTGAATCGCGAATAATTAAAGTGTTTCGACTAATACTGCGGACCAAAAGTGTGTGTAATCGATATCCGTCAATATTTTCATACGAATTATTGCTACACTCGTCTGCATATTCAATCTTCGCGACGCAAAATTAGAAGAAAACGGCCGCCATTTTTTTTTCTCTCGGTTGGTACCGAGACACGCCGCCTAATTCATCGTGATGTGAACATAGCCGCAGAACAGCACAGTGACATCCGCCTGGAACTATTCTCATTATAATATAAAATGCAGTTTTGTTTCAATTACCCGTAGTCCCATTAAGAAGCATTGGGTCTACGGGGAATAAAAAATACCGGTGGACCCACTGTGGGGCAATAGCTGTGGGACCACGGTTAATACCTGTGTGGAGCTAGTGGCCAACCCGACTCTCAGAAGTTATCAAGCTGCCTTAGAGCTTAGCTGCCCATGACACAGCTTTACGACTACTATCACCAAGTAGAGCTAGTAGCCGGGACCTAGAGCCTAACGAGTCATCCGAAACACGCAAGCGTCGGAAACAAATGCCACATAGAAATGGACACCCATCCAGAGCCTTTCTCGGACGTATTTTGCTACCACGATCGTTTCCGATTAGGGAATTCGATCCCGGATTTTTTTTCTGATCCCGGGATTTCGGGATTGACAAAAATAAATCCCCAAATAAGTCCCACAGCTATTGCCCCACAGTGGGTCCACCGGTATTTTTTATTCCCCGTAGACCCGATGCTTCTCAATGGGACTACGGGTAATTGAAACAAAACTGCATTTTATATTATAATGAGAATAGTTCCAGGCGGATGTCACTGTGCTGTTCTGCTGCTATGTTCACATCACGATGAATTAGGCGGCGTGTCTCGGTACCAACCGAGAGAAAAAAAAATGGCGGCCGTTTTCTTCTAATTTTGCGTCGCGAAGATTGAATATGCAGACGAGTGTAGCAATAATTCGTATGAAAATATTGACGGATATCGATTACACACACTTTTGGTCCGCAGTATTAGTCGAAACACTTTAATTATTCGCGATTCACTTTTAGTGTCAATGTACCGCACAATTGCATTTTGAACAGAAAATTGTTAAAACTTGCAGCCCCAGCAGAAACCTCTGTTATATTTATAGGTTGTATACATAGTCAGGTCATAAGTTCTGTCACATGTGCAATATGAAATAATTTAGACATGTTTATTATTTATGTAAACATTTATATAGCAAAATGAACTTAATAAAACATAGATTCTTATGGTAATAAAGTTTATTCAAAATGACCCCCGCGATTTCGAATACAGGCCTTTATTCTGCGCGGCCAGTCGTCTATCGCAGCACGAACGAGGTCCATGTCAATATCGGTGGCTGCCTTAATCAAGGATGCCTTGAGTGACTCCAAATCAGGATGAGGCTTTGAGCAGGCCTTTTCCTCCTAGTGTTGCCATATCTTGTAATCTAACGGACTCAAATCTGGACTGGAGGAGGGCCAGTCTTCGTGCCGGATGAAGTCGATTTCACGCGCTGCCAGCCAGTCTTGTGTGCTTTTCGCTCTATGAGCTGGCGCAGAATCTTGTTGCAATACCCAGTGCCTGTTATTAAACATGGTATGAGAAACAGGTTCCACAAGGTTCTTGAGGACTGTATTTTGATACACAAATGCATTCGTTTTTACGCCTTTCTCACAAAAATGTACCTCAGTTAAGCCCCAATAAGAGACTCCCAACCAAACCATGAGCGAGGATGGAAAATGACCTCGTTGGACACGCGGAATACGGTTGCTCGCTTCTTCACTGCTGTGTGCGTACACCTTATCATTTTGTTTATTGTAGCTCTCTTCCACGGTGAAAATTATTTCATCCGAAAAAAGAATTTGCCGATGATTTTTTCCCGCGTACCGCTTCAACAAAGCGCGGCATCTCTTCAGTCTCAGGTCCATTAAACGAGCGTCCAAACGATGACCTGTTTTTCTTCGATATGCCCTAAGCCCTAAGTCTTCATTAAACATCCTTTTCACCGTGGTCCTGCTTAACCCCATCTGAAGGGCCAACAGTTTCTGCTTACGTATGGGATTTCTTTGAATTCGCGCCTTCACAGCTTTTATCACTGGTGGAGTCCTAACAGAGCGAGGGCGACCACTTCTTGACCTGTCATCGACACTAGAGTCTTCATTGTATCGTTTTATGGTACGATAAACGAATGTTATGGTTATATTCAAATTTTTCAGTAAGTCGAAAATCTGAATTGGCGCATAACCGCAACGATGCAACGCAATGACTGCGACACTGTCTTCTTTAAGTGTCCACTCCATATTTAAAAATGAGGAAAATTCTAAAAAGTACATTTTTATTTTCATAAAAAACTCGAAATTCGAATTAAATAAACTTTTTTGTGGCCAGCGTTCTAAATTCAAAAGTTTTTATTGTGTGACAGAACTTATGACCTGACTGTGTATAATTATAGGTTGGATTATTACAATCTCTTTGCACTTCTTTGCTTGTGCCTTGCGGTATTATGAATACGGGGTTAGTCATTAGGTAATAAATACGAAAAAGATAATTTACTTCTTGTTGGTAAGGAACTCAATTTTGTTTTAGTCATGTTGATATAATAGTAGTTTATGTGACTGCTGCATAATGGAGGGCATTAAAACTCGACAGTGGGTTTATGAAACGAGTCGAAGGCGAGTTTCATAATAATGTCACTCGAGAGTTTTAATGCCTAATTATGTACAGTTACAAACACTAGTTTATCTACACACATATCATAAGCTCTCTTTGATGTGTTCAGGAACCGCATGTTTTACCGGCATTGTGGTTCTGCAATAGTTTAGCTTGTTCTTTAGTATCAACTTTACGCAGACGGGCGTCGGCGTTCGAAATTTGAATGTCAGTACCAACTTCACAGACAAACTAGTGACGGCACGCGGGTGTGCGTCGGCGTTCGAAATTTGAATGTCATTATATGTAGAAAAACTACACATAATGACCATTATGTGTAGTTTTCCAGATACGAAACGAGTTTTTAACAAGTAGTTTAACATAATGCTGATCGTAACGTGCGGTTTTTGAACGCACTAAAGAGGGTTTATGATACGTGTGTAGATAAAATAAATAAAATTATATTTTTATTAATGCAATTTCAATAAACGGTTTTATTCAACTTGCCGTGTTTGCTGTTGTTTGTTTGGGTCAAAGGGGGATGCAAGCCTCAATAAGGGCGCCGTCCCCACCACCAACAAACGTCAGACATATTATTATGTCATTCGAAGCGCCTTGACGAGATAGAGTCATTCGATGTCACGGCGAGATCCGCCGCAAGTATGGGGTTTTCCCGCAAACCAGTTTGAATGTGAATTTTATGTAGACGAAATAATAGTTTATCTGAAGTATGACGTGTTGAATGAGGATATGAATTTAATACATCATTATTGTTTATTGTTTGTCGTGATAGTATCGAATGATCAGCTCGTCAAGGCGCTTCGAATGACATATTTCTGACGTCTGTTGGTGGGTGGGGACTTACGCTTGGTTCTTTACTTAAATTTAATTTCTAATATATAGTATAGTTTGATACCGGTCTACGGGAAACAAATAGCTGTGGGACCATGGTTAATACCTCTTAACAGAAGAATGACCCGTGGGCCCACAGAAACAGCCAGATTGAAAAGCATAAATTAAAACTAGAGCAGTGGGTCTACGGGGAAAAAATACCCGTGGACCCACTGTGGGGCAATAGCTGTGGGACCACGGTTAATAAATCGCCCGACACCCCTAATCAACCCGCACGGAACCATCATTGTAGAGTACGGCTCATTCTCACTCGTATCCGGGTAAAGACCCGTGCCCCCCGGCAGGGACATTAATGACATTCTTATTATGTTATATATATTGTGCGGGCTAAAACAATCTTTTTTCAAGACCTTGGAGTGGGGTATCAAAAAAAAGGCGAGTAAGAAAATATTTACTTAATTAATATCTTGCACAAGCTATGAATAATACTTCTTAGTTTTAAACTAAGCATTCACGGAATTTCAGTAATTTTGTATATAAAAGCAGGAAATAAATGACGTTATAAAAAAAACTCGACTGTGGTACAATAAAAAGCACAAAACAAGCAGATAAGTATGGACGTAATTATTGAGATTAGAAAAAAGTACAGTCTTTATTACGTCATTCCATGCAGGATTCATTATAAAAGGTGGTATTTTCTTCAACGCATTATGTGGCCCATGCACTGCAGTTATATTATATTTAGTCTTCAGTAGATTAGTGTTAGACTACTTTTATTACCTTTAGTATACGTATAGTATAATAGCACTAAGGCATGCTACTAAAGAACACTAAATAATGCTACGGCGAAAATGCTGCTACGCGAGTTTGTAGCAACTATCCGTAGCAGAGGTTCTTTGTCCGTTTTCCACCTGTTCTGTAGCGTGGCCTAAATTATAACCCGCACAAACTTGGAAGGCACTTATGTAGCCGTGCTTGGAAGTTCTGAGTTCGTCAAACTGGGTCAGGGAGCATAGCCCGGATGCTGAACAGTCAACTCAAAGATTGACAGCCTCTCAAAGTCTTGCTGTCACTGTCTCTCGCTCGGGAAAAGACAGCGTCAGTACATATGTCACTTAAGTGACACTTTATTTAAGCAGCAGTCTGTCGCCGTATGAAGAATTTAACATTCTATTAGATCTGATATTCTGGCAAACTATGTACTTACTTCGAGTATTTATAGGCTTTTAGTTATTGATGTCCGTTGGAAATGCCTTGGTCATATCAGTTAGCTAATTGTCAATTTGGCATGACAGAAGGCAAGTCTTTGCCCTCGTAAGATAAGTGAATATCTTTACATTTCAAAATACTTGTGTATTATTTATCTACCGGAGCATCTTGTATTTATCACAAATATTCCTATACTCAGCAATTAATATATTTTCTCATGTTACTAAAGGACGCAAGACCACAAAATTTCACTCCCACGAGGAAAATATTCAATAACCTCGGAAAATTCCGTCCGAAATATAATCATTTAGAAGGAGGAAGCGAAATTTAGATACCGTTGTCTCTAACGTTAATTTATTATTCACACGCCATTTAATACCGCCGTGGGTTGACGTGCCAAGTTTATGATTCATAACTTGGCATAACAGATAGCTTGGGGTAGATGGTTTGGTTATTATGTTTAGAACAAGTTTTGTTATGATGTGATCGTATGGTCAAATTATTAACTAGTAACCCAGACGCCTGCGTTACCTATAAACTCCATAAAATCGAAGTAGGATTGAGTTTGGCTCACTCTTACTCGAAATCAAGCTTAGGCCTTTGCCTCTCGGAGGGGAACATAGAGACTGTATGGTAAAATTCATAACCTGTTACTAAAACATTTGTAGCACCTATAAACTCTATTAATCCGCACCGGAGTGGAAATGCTCAGTCTTACACGAGTTTTTAAAGGTCTATCTTAAGGGTAGGAAAATTTCTATCCATATATCTGCAAGATAAGCGTAAATTACATGAGTACATTATTCATATACAGGCAAGAACTATGTCAGGAGCAGTTTCAACTGTTTATGAAAAAGCCAACATTCCCAAAACCACACAAATCGCTGCCACGCTCGCGATGCGCCAGTTTGACAGGAAACTTTCAAAACCATTTCACAAATCTCACGCAACTTCCCCAATTTGTAACATGACAATTCTCAAGAACCTCCGACTCCGAACCTTACCCTATTTTAAGCGGGCTGCCTACAAAACTTGCCTCGTAATTTCTCGTGGAAGGATAGCCCCACAGGTCACGTACTGGGGCCCTAAACTATATAAGTGGCAATCGCAGCTGCTTGAGAAAGCACGAACTAATCTTGTAGAGTGATCCTGAAACATTTTGGAAGAAAACAGGGGTATTATTTCTCTGACTCTGTTTTTTGCATCATTGTTCAATTCAATGACAATCAAGTATGAGTTTTAAAATTATATTAGTCAACTGACCGTTTTGACAAACTGTAATTGGGCACTCATGTATGAACACAGAGTTGTCTCAGTGCTCTAAAGCAGGTGGATAAGATTGTAGCTTTATTACATTTTAAAGTTGTCATATCAGAGACTGATATTGTTTGAAGTCACTTATTATAAACACGTTGCTTTATATCATCAAGCGTAATTATAAAAGAAAAGTGTGAGTGACATTTTTCAGCTTTCATTATATATGCAAAATTTCCCTTAACATAAGTTGCCGAGATGTTTATTACATCGTCATCTCCCTTCTATAGAAACAAGGTTCCATTCCGAGGATGAAGTTACAATTTTATTCTTTAAGTTTTCGACAATTTATTACCTTCAAAGGGCTGTCTGAAAGTTTCACACTCAACAATACTCTTGGAGGATGATTGATGGGAGAACGAATCCAAATTGAATTGTATGGCTCTTGAGCGCTCACTGCTTGAAGATGACAGCCTTCGACGATAACTGAATTAGGAAAAGAATAATTATGAAAGTTTTGATCTGTGTTGCGATCGGAAGATGAAGCGTTTTAGACATTGATATAGCCTAGTATGGTCTATCGCTGAGCTTGTTAGAAAATCGACTCGAATCGATAAAAAAACCGAGCATTGGAAATACGTAACGCTTACTGCCAAAACTACGCGATATATTCTCTAAATTTACTTTGGACATTGCTATTAACAAATCCTCTCGTCTCTGGACCAACCGCCTCAGGGATTTTAACAGTAGGGAGACAATGGAAACTAAATGTTCTACAGCGGATCTTTATTGATAGAATGACTTGTATCAAGGGATCGATACGATACGATTAACATGGAACGTCTATTTCCAAAACCAAAGCCGATTCCGAAGAAGAGAAAAAAACGAAGAATTGGTATGTCAGGGGTACGTATTCGAATGTCTAAAATTAAAAAAACTAAAGTCGAAAAACCTACGTTCAAAATCCATAAAATCTAAATACCTAATGTTTTTAAATACCTAATCAACTAACACCTATGTACGTTATACCTATGCGTAAAATACTGATTGGACTAAATATCTAATGTTTAAAATGTCTTCAGTTATTACACCAAAGATACACCTACATTTGAAATACCAAATGGTCAAAATACCTAAAATGAGGTATTTGTTTGAAGTAGTTAGATTAGGTTTCGCGAGCGTAAAAGAGAGTAGATTGATAATAAGTGGTTTGTTGTCTATGTTTACATATTTTATGTCAGTTGTTAGGCACCCACGTTGCAGTACGATAGATATTGATAGAAACGAGAATAATTACGGAAAATGACTGGACATAGTATTAGTGTATTTAAAACTCCTACAAAGTCGACGTGAATGGTTTTGCGTATAAAAAGAGTCGTGAATACAATAACAAAGTATTGGGAGTGTGAATTTAAACGAAATTATATATATAAGTGCAAAGCGCGAAGCTACATATAAGTCGGAAAAGGATACTATCAGGTCAGTGTCAATACTGAAATATACATCTAGGCAGTAAGTAGGTTAGGTTAGGTTAGAACATGTAAAAATAGCAGAACCAGACAGTTCACGAACCGACTTTAGGGCGTTTCCAATTACGTAGGTAAGTATTTCAATTTCTAGCATTTTAAAGCTTTCGTTATTTTTTATATAAGTAAAACAACCGTTAGGTATTTAGATTTTAGGGATTTTGAACGTAGGTTATTTTACTTTAGGTTTTATATTTTAGACATTGCATCCATTAAGTATTTCAAAGCTTTCGGTGTTTTTAATAAAGGTAAAACAAACATTAGGTATTTAGATTTTAGGGATTTTAAACGTAGGTTTTTCGACTTTAGTTTTTTTAATTTTAGACCCGGTATTACAGTCATACATTAATATACCTAGTCAATTTGTAGCTCGCCAGTGAACCTGTCAATTCGACTGTTTCACGTCGGTGCGTCTACTCAAGATATTTACCACCAGGTGCGACCATAAGAAGACTGAACACTTTTCATTATACACCTCCAGTATTACCCATAAAAGCTTAATCCTACTTGGCAATTGCCAACACTCGGAAACTGGGTCCATGTTTTCTAAGAAAACAGCGCAGCTTCTTATGCAAAAACCCGAAGTTTCTTGGCAGATTATTAACTAAAAGCAAAACAGTGTAACACATGGGGAGTATGCCATGCATAAAATACTCGTATGCTGAGAAGTTTTGAGCGTGCTCCGAAAATCGGTAGAGTTTTTTTTGGTGTAGAGTAGGTAAGTTCTTTTGCGTACTACATAAACAAAAGAAACGCGTCTCGCCTTTTCCCATTAGGGCGGTAGAGGCAAACTATTGCCCACATATGACAATCTCTGTGGCGTTGCGGGTCGAGGTTCTGGCTTCCAAACGAGAGGTCCCGGATTCGATTCCCTGCTGGGGAGGAACAAAAAATTAACTACCAGGTTTTGGATATTTGGTACATCGATGCAAAGCCTTAAATTTGGCCTTAATCCTATTTTGGGGTCAGAAGCAATGTATGTGATCTATAAAAATTCAATGTCATGTCAACTTAACGTGTTATGGGCCTAGCCTATCGCCGCAGCAAAGAACCAAGAAGGTTTCCTCAAGATGGTAACCATTAACGTCTTTATATGTAATCAAAAGAAAGTTTACATTTTATTTCATTGATAGTATAGCTTGTGGCATGTTACATTCAGATCCGTTTGATAATTAAGATTGTTTAATAATTTGGGATATTTCGTCGCAGTAGGTAAACTATGGATTCATAACTATTACGATTAGTCCTCTAAAACCGTGACCGCGCGATAAGACGAGTACTTGTAAGGTGATTAAGTTACCATACTACACTAAATGGTTGGTTTCACATAACACACTGCTGGTGCGTCGCCAGTATCTTTACTCGAACTTGGTTTGACACACTACCATGTGACTAGATAACGTACGCTGTCACACCTGGAAAGTACAGAGCGATGCTGAATTAGTTGGGCCGGCTGCATACTAAGGGCCCACCCATAAGGAATATTTTTTCTCGACCAAGAAAACTATACCCAGATTACAGTGAGTGGTTTAAGAAAAAAAAAGATTTGTAGTCTTGTGGCCAATTCATTTATTGGGATTATTCGATAAATTTCCATTTCGAAGTTAATTATTTTTGAAGTAAATGTTGAAACGTAACTTTTTTGATACGATACGGATAAATCATTATCTACTAATAATGTTTGGCTCAACTTGTACTTTAAAATAATGTTAATAAACAAACTTATTATGTCAGTCGTCAAAATTCATAAAGTGTTAGACAAGCCATAGATTATTTTTCAAAAACTAATATTTTAAAACCAATTAACATATTTTTCTAAGCGAATCGTTAGTCTCCGATTTTACTGTATAGATTTTTACAACACTAGGCTAAATCTAAAAAGAAAAGGGAAGTAATAAATCGACGTAATAAATTGTTACTGAGCGAATGACCATGAAATTTCCTGAAATGAGCGAAAAAAACCTGAATTGCGCAACAAAATTACTGGTTTGCGCGAATAAATTACTAAATGATTTATCCATCGCTTATTGGCTAAATAAAGACCTCTGGGTGAAGTGGTGGGTCAGGGTTGGTGAAGGATAAAGGAAGCGAGAGAGGAAGAGCTTGAGCGAAGCGAAGCCCCTTTTATCCTTCGTGTTAGGTTGAACATATAAACAACAAATAAAAACGCTCTTTTTTCATACTTCATAATTTATTTATTGTACACAAATAATTCAAATAACAAGATATACAATAAAACAGTGTACAAAGGCGAGCTTATCTCTAGAAAAAGAAGCAAGTTTATCTCTTTTATTGTATTTTATGTTACTTAAATTAAAGTATTCCAGTTGTTGTTTTTATATTTCCAGTCGCGCAATTCAGTAATTTTGTCAGACTAAGCCAGAAATTCTAGTTGCGCTCATATTTTTTCGCTATTCAGTAGTTCTGTCAGGCAAAACCAGAACTTTCGCCAAGCAAAAACTGGATTTACAAAAGAAAAAAATTACGAATCCAACTGTTATTTTGGTCCAGTTATATAAATTTCAGGGTTAAGACGCCTGTGAGACAAAACATGCTTCAAGGCGTGTGTGACAAGAGAAGGAAGATGCCTGACGGGCATCTAGTTGGCTTGGCGGTGTAGTATTTCCATTTCTTGTTTTGTCTATACTGCAGTAATTGAAATGGGAGAGAGGCTATTGTTTGTAAATTATGAGTATCTGATATCTCAGTAGATTCTTGTCTTACACGTTACGAAACGTAGAAGGTAAATATTTTGTTGTATTATTATCTATAAAACATAATTTAGCCAGTATTCAACAGACCATTTTGCTTCAAAGGCCTAGCCCATCTCCACTGTTATGGAGAATGATGGGTTTCCTTTAAGCTTCTGGTTTCCGTCACCGTTATGAATGTAGATATTTTTAAATCTTATATATGTTGCAGGCAATTTGTATGATTCAGCATTTTACAAACGGCGTAGTCCGTTTACAAACGCGCGCTGCTATGTAATACGCCGAAGGCAAATTGACACTCCTTTATGTTTTTAGTATGTTTTGTTGTTCTTACATGTTCAACCTAACACGAAGGATAAACGAGGCTTCGCTTCGCTCACCCTCTTTACCCTTCACCTAAGCTACCGCAGCGTTTTGCCCTGAGTATTTGATATTTTAATTTCAATTTGCAATTTGCCTTCGGCATATTACATAGCAGCGCGCGTTTGTAAACGGACGACGCCGTTTGTAAAATGTGGAATCTTACAATTTGCCTGCCACATATATATACATAATGTCGCATCGAAGAAAGAGTAAGGAATCCTTGCCAGGACTCGGCTCTATCTGCGCGTGTTCTCGGAGGACGTTTTCAATTAATGTAATTTTTAAGTATTTATAATTTCAATTCCAACTCATGCTCCTAAATATGTTTAATTTTAAACAGTACTGTGGCCTTTGTGGACAATAAATAACTAACAACAGGCAGCCTGTGAAATAAAAGTTGTACATTATTAATGAGTCAACACGGAATGCATGTTTAATTCACCGTTCGTATCCCATTCTACGTTGTAACTGCACCAGCATTGATCAACAATTATTTGATGTTGAAGTAGTGATGTAATACTTTTCGAATTTCTATTCGATTTATTTGACCTGAAAGCAGGACAGGTATAACTATACGTTTATTATCATAACGACGAAGTAAAATGACAGTTCCTTTATTGCCGCTTTTTGGTAGAAAAAAATATTGCAAGGTCAGGAATGATTTAGTTCATATTCTATGGCAACAAATATGGCTAAATGACCACCAAAAGTTGCAGAAAATATCAGGGCAAAATACTGCTGTAGCTTAGGTGAAGGGTAAAGGGGGTGAGCGAAGCGAAGCCCCCTTTATACTTCGTGTTAGGTTGACGGTTGAACATATAAGAACAAAAAAAAACATTTATCCAAACACAATTTGGTGGACATCCATCCATTTTGGCAGTCATTTCGAATTTATGGTAGTAAATTTTTGAATTTTTTGGCAATCGTTTAAACACAACCCATATTCTATACTGTCTCAATATAGAATTATATTAATGAAAATATTACGATAGCTAGTAGAACCTACTTTACGTTACGCTACGTTGCAATACTATTCCTATCAATTAATCTTGTTATTATTTCATCGTCTTTCTATGCAGCTAAGTCATATTTAAATTTTAATTTCAATAGCTTTTTTCAAAAGTGACAAATCAGAACGTCGCAAAAACAAGCAAAGTTGTAATAACTCACCATGCTAAAAACTTGAAAAAAGCCGACTTCAAGTTCAAACCCTATTTCTTCCCCTCGGTCGGGATGCGAATGAAGTATGTGTGCATAAAAAGTCCTCCTCTAATCTTTTTCTGGACGGGACCACAAACCAAAACGTCATCTGTGTATATTTTTTTTCGTATTCGTTGATTTTTTCAAAAAGTGCTGAATATTTTTTTATTAAATTTGTGTGGAACAACCTCTGAAATATGAACTACCAATAAAAACAAGAACTATCAAAATTGGTTGGTAATTGACGGAGAAATCGCGTTACAAAGGCACACACATAAAAATAACCTGTTTGAATTCGTTGATAAAAGGCAGCCCGTGACAAATTACTGTGTTGTAATTTTTAAAAGCGATTGAAATATTTGGGAAGCCAGAGAGACGGGATATATTAAGAAATACAAAATCAAGCTGCTGGTCTTACTCTGATTGGGTTAGGGATATCCTTCGGTAACATAGGGTTAAGCGATGTCTATATGATCTCCGGGTTCGGTCACGACGACTGATACGGCTGGTGAAGGCGTCGTCGTTCGTGTACCCTCATATGGCTCACGTAGCCTTTTAAGATTTAAACCATTCTACATAGGGCAAGCTCTCCGAAGACAGGATCTACTGAGTGATATCGCGTATTAATTCACCATACGGTCTGGTGTAACGGGAGGTCAGGTAATGTAAAATTTTGACAATTACTCCATACTTCAGAACCTTACTCGCTAGTGGCGCCCTCGGTAAAACGGTAGCCTTGGCGACACACGGTGTACACAAATATCTTTGATTTCGAGATCCAACGTGTAATGCAAAACAGAATAACTGCCAAAAATGGAATGGACGTGTAGCCAGTGAAACTGCACCTTGACATTCGTTGGTACATCATTAGGGATATATTCTGTGATCCTGCTGTTCTGGCACAATTCTCGTATCGATTACCACCGCCCATCACTACCGGCGGATCAATCAAAAGCAGTAGTCCAACCGAAACGTTAAATAATATAGTATTGAATCGCTGCAACTTTCAAAACAGTTATCACAGGAACCGTCTTTTGAACGAAATCGTCTACCAAAAAGTCTGACATTTGTTGTTTGTTAAACGCTCTGCCTCCCAAGCAATAGGCCCCGGATTCCCGGAGGTTCTGGATGTTTATATGTGTGACCTCGCTGTTTCTGGCTCCTACTGCACCAGAAACAGCTGTTTATGTTTATGTTGCGGGGGCGAAGTAACACATTCGATATAAACTAATCACAGATGCAAACTTATTCTCGTCGCAGTAAACGTCCACATTACAAGACTGGTGCTCAATAGAGTAGCCTCGGTTGAGATATTTATCACTTTCAAAATTGATATCCAAATATTGAGACCTAAAACATAAACTAATAATTTCACACGTTTTTATTGTATTTAAAATAGGAATATAAAGTAAACGTCAAACATCACTTATTTTAAAACACCCCTTCAGAGGAAGTGACGTTATAGTTATTGTCAGTAAGGGGCAGAGCTATACGTCAGCCTCCCATTCCGTTTCAATGCGGAAAAAGGAGAAGGAGATTGACTAATTCATTCCGCTGTAGGTCCGTTTTCACGCCAATCTGAACTGTCAGTTTGAACTGCGATTTTCGACAATACAATAAAGTTTTTTAATGTTTTAATATGTTCGTTGTCTGTTCGCCATGATACACAAGAAAATGAAAACAAAAAATAAAATAAATTCATGTTTCCAATTATAGCATTCAAATTCTCAGTTTCCGAGACATTGACAGCTAGACCTTAGACCTAGGGCGTACATCAAACTTGGTCGTTTGTGCATCCGAATCTGTGCAATGATAGGTGATACGATAAAAATAAGTTCTATTTTTCGAATCCATTTACTCCACTATAAAGTCATTTACAGATGTGATTTTTAGTTTAACGTTTATTGAGTATATGGTTAAGATTCTCACTGAGGGAAAACGCAATTGAATAAAAAAATCTTGATACGAAAACACCTCTATTTTTTATTTTATTTTTCTAACTTATTTCATTGCGGAATTATCTATTCAAAATATGGATATTATTATGTATTCGTAAACTCTCCTTGAATGACTTTTTGACAAAATAGCGTAGTTTAATTTTAATCAATTTGTATGTGGTTTGGCGCTATGTTAGTTTTTTTTTGAGTCGGGCGCATTGTTTGCGCTCTCTTTTCTTTCTTATGTGGAATAAAGCTGACATTTTCGTATTCTTTTTATATGCATTTTTTTGTATCACCTTAAGAATGCAATTTCAAATATTGTATTTTCACAGAGGGCTACAAACTGATGGTTAACGGATCCATATCTAATTATTCTGAGCTGCAACTAGTCGGACGGAACGATGGACTGTGTCCAATTTATTGATACGACAAATAAATAAAATATATCCGTGTTTCTCCCTCGCGCTTGCATTTTAGAACCGGAATCGTGAAAACCAGTTTTCTCTAAAAGTATTGTTAAAGCTGTAGAAAACTTGCATATATGATAAAGGTGGTTTGTAAACATAGCCATGATTTCTCCCATATGGAGTGGCAATTGCACGATGGCGCCTACTTTTGTCTAGTTTTTAACCTTAAAGAAGGGTAGTCATAAACTACATCGTGCTATGACTAGTCGAAAGTCGAAGTAGGGATTGATCTTAAAAAATCCGGGTTCTTCACCAACTCGACACAAGAGACTGGATACAAATGTGTCCGGTTGATGAAACTCAAAATTAGTATCACTTATTATGTCGTCATCTGGACACGCCAAGATTGTAACGCGTGTCCACATAGTGAAACTTAAATAAAATCACTTTTATGTTTTCGTCAACTGGACACATTCAGCTTTTTTGCAAAAAATGGTACAGTCAGGTGAATAATCGCCTCGCTCATTTAATTAATGAACGAGGCGATTTCATGAAAAAGCTGCCTCACTTTTTTGCTTGAAAAACCCTATCAGCTTCTATTAAAGGCATTTTGAAATAAACTTATATAAAACAATCAAATATAATCATCATTCATTAATATGGAGACATGTAGTGTAATAATATTCAATATAATCTAAGTATAACTAATAATTTAAAATCATCACTTCGAGTATCACAGAAAAATCAAATAAGGAACCAAAGATAATTTAACTCAGCAAAATATTTTTTTTTATTTTTCAAGGATAAACGCTATGACGTTTTAACCTTGAAAGATACACTCCACTCCTATATATATTCAAAAATCACAATGTAAACAATAATCATTCAACTTAACTCTGTAACAATACAATATTTGATACTTTAGAAATAGAGTATTTCAGTAATATGTAAAGTATTTTACTACTACTTACAATCATTTTACTAATACTAAGATAATATAAAGATCATAAAATCAACATAGAATATTACTATAAGACAGTAAAAAGATACTTTATTTACTTATTTTTTTCGATACAGTGACCGATGCTAATTTCTCCTGATTCAAACTCTATAATAGTAGTCGCGATCATAGTATTCTAATAGTTTCATTTTTCTTTTCTTAATATAGGTCCGTCCATCACAACCCGGCGCAAAAAATCATTCATGTCTCTTTTGATCGCGACCAAAAACTGTACATTTGGTTTCCGTTTCAATTTTCTGTCTATTCCGGCATTCCATGCCTCTACATAATTATTAGTGCGATGATGTTCTATGTAGCAGTTGTATATGTTTGCATAATCGGAATTGTCATCGAGCCACGTTTTGATAAATTAATATTAAATTAAATTAAATAATCGTCTATTATCAGGCCTCCAAGCCCCATAAGATAGTCTTTAAATTTTGTTGCAGCTTTAGTGTTTGTGCATTCCGCCATGATAAATAACCAGGCATCTGATTGTGTGTCAATCGGTAAAAGTGGCAATGTACAACATCTCTTCACGTGATCTTTCCGCAATTTCAACTTTGAAAGGAAAACATTATAGGGGTCCGTACCAACTCGACACAAGATACCGGACATAAATGTGTCCAAAAGCATAGGGATAATGACTTTTGAATACTAACAGTTTCAAAAAAATATTCCCTTATAAATGCACAAAATTACCCGTTCCCAGCAGTAGGACGTTGAGTGGTGATTGTGACATAAAACATTAATCTGCGTGACTGTACTTTGTCATAAATTCGGGTAAAATGCGAACGTTTGTTCTGTTGGCAAAAAAAAAGTGATTTAATTTAAGTTTCACTATGTGGACACGCGTAAAAATCTTGGCGTGTCCAGATGACGACATAATAAGTGATACTAATTTTGAGTTTCACCAACTGGCCACATGTGTGTCCAGTCTCTTGTGTCGAGTTGGTGAAGAACCCAAAAATCATGGCTACATACAGATAAGGTCAAGCAAGTAAATAATAATAATAATATCTTGGACACCATTTACACACATTGATCTAGCCCCAAACTAGGATTCCCTGTATCTTGGGTACTAGACAACGATACACATACTTATATAGATAAATACTATATTTAGATAGATAAACAACCATGACTAGGGTACAAAAATCGGTTCTCATCAAACAAATATTTGCCCCCACCGGGACTCGAACCCGGGACCCTTGGCTTCGTAGGCAGGGCCACTGCCGACTCGGCCATTCACTTCGACATGAATCCTAACATAAGCCAATATCGGATGACATTTTTAAGTTAAATATTTTATGACAGTAACTGAGCATAGCAAAATTGGTCATTTCATGAAATGGTCACCATTTCATTATCTGGCCTTTGGCCTGGCTTGGAATAACCATTGATAACAAATTGCAGTGGGGACCCCACATAGAAAAATTGGCTGGTAAATTAAGTTCTGCGGCTTACGCTGTTAGGAACATCAGACAAAACACGGATGTGGCTACATCTAGGCTAGTATATTTTAGTTACTTTCATAGTGTCATGTCCTATGGTATCTTGTTGTGGGGAAAAGCAGCGGATATTCAAACTATTTTTATTTTACAGAAAAGAGCTATTCGAGCAATTTATAATTTAAAACGCACAGACTCCTTAAGACAGCTTTTTAAAGAAATTGACATACTAACTGTAGCTAGTCAATTTATTTTCGAAAATATAATGTACGTACGCAAGAACCTTACAAAATTCCCAAACTTAGCGATAGCTGTAATGTTAACCTAAGAAATAATCACAGACTATTTGCGCCCCGGTTTAGACTAGCGAAGGTTAGCAATTCTTTCAAGGGTCAGTGCATTCTCTACTACAACAAGATACCTCTGGAGATCTTGACATTGCCATTTGAGCAATTTAAAATCCATGTTAAAGCGACTTTGTCGAAAAAGGGATATTACAATGTTCAAGATTACTTAAATGATGGGTCTGTATCATTTGATTAATCTGGCTCAACACAGACCTTGCTGTTAATAATTTTGTAATTATTTATTCCTGCTTATTAATTATGATAATGACTAAATATAATTATATAAATATATAATTTGTATTAGTTAAGCATAAGCAATTTTTAAAAAGAGATCTAAAAATAAATCTGTGGGAGTTTCTACGCCCTTCTTCTCCCATAGTGGTCCAATGTAGAGAAGTGGCAAAAAATGACGATTGCTAAGTATATGTAAATATCTACAGTAATAAAGACATTTGGTATTTGGTATTTAGTGGTGACCCCGACAGTGAACATCGAGCAACCTTCGGTAATATCTTCGATGATATGAAGATATAAGCCAGAATCGCCTTCAAGAATGTTTCCACAATGGAGACTCAGGCGCCAAGAAGACTCATCATCAAGTTGTCGAGATATTGGTGAAATAGTTCCTGCCTTCGGTCGCATATCCCAAGCCAACGGAGCAGCAGTGTAAAATACACAGCACCCCAGCAACCTCATAACTTCAACTGTGGACAGCAGGTCAATGATCGGTCGATAGCGAGTTATGAAGACAACCCACCACATACGATCAAAATTACGGCGATAGCCATGAAAAAAGAAGAGAAATAAGTCAGGAAAAAGTGCCAAACCAAGCAACAACGACGGCACTACAACAAAGCGATACTACGTCACTACATCCAGTCATAGCAAGAAGCGGTCGTAAAACGTCATCGCCATGACACAGTACGGTGACTAGCACATGGAGAGGCCCATCCATGAACGCTGGCCCTGCTCCCCAGTCTATGAAAAAAGAGACGACATTGAGAATATCATACAACGGCACGTGCATCATCAACTCCAAACGAGGAGCAGAAGATGGAGCAAGCACCAGGCAATCGACCTCGCATCCATGATAAATTTAGAACAAAATAGCCCCAAACCCCTAGAAGAACAACTTTGGACATAAATCATCGAGTGAGGAGCGCAAAGTCAAGACAGCATAACTACATTCCTGACCTTGCACGCAAGAAACGTGATTTCAATAGTAAGCAACTGGGCTGACATTGTCTATGAAGCATAACATGCAACTGCTGAACTTGCTAAAAACGCTCGCGGTGTCTATATCGAATTGCATCACGTCTTGTAGAATATATTATTTTTTGTTTTGTTTTGTATTTTGTATGTTTACATTTTTGTAAATGAGGGGAATTTCGGTCGCCAATCCTGTTTGACCGATGTTTGTTATTTACTATGTATAATTTTTAAATTAATTTGTGATATGTTATTAACTTGTTTTACATTTTTATAAAGGGGGGAGTATCTGTGCCGGCTGATTCGGTACCTCACGTACACACGTATTATTTGAGTTTTATCCCAGGTACGCGTCAGCCATCACAGATAATGGGTTTATCATACCACGTACCTAATCTAGGTACGTGGTAAGATCTCATACCAATTTGTATATAAACCCAGTATTTATAATAATAAGGTTAGATAGTAATTGTGCATATTCCAAGCCTTTTATTACGTCTCCCGTCGGTTGCCACTCTGTCGGCAAAAATACTATTCGGGGCCTTCACTGCGCTCGGCCCCTTTAGTCTTAACTTAAGCTACCGCAGTGTTTTGCCCTATAATATTTCTTCGTTAAATGAAAGTTCAAAGATTAGTTAGCCATTTCTACAGTATGGTTACGACAAATACATAGAAATATTAGTAAAAACGTCAAAAAAATGGACAACAAATTATATTACTATTAATGCACAGGCGAGATGAGCAGATGTGGTAGGTTGTGTATGTGTTGTGTAGAGTTTATTTTATTTTATTTTTATTTGTTTATTTATTTATCTTTTCAAGTAATCCTAAAACGATGGTGTAGTACATATACTTTAACATTACGATTGATAATAATTCTATATTTAATTATACTATTTCTAACATTAATATAAAATTTTATTTCGTCATCACATTTTGTAAATTTTTGTATTAAGTGCCACCCTTATGAATTCGTTTAGAGCGCAGGAGACGACATCTATCTCCTATGCTATCATGTCAGAGTAGAGAGTGCGCGTGTGAGCGGTGCTTTACCCAGCAGTGCGCGTGCGCGGACGCCTTCGCCGCTGCACGTATCCGTTTGGTACGCACAGACACTTGACGTGTTGTGAGAGTTTACCTCCTTAGCCCTACGACCGTAGTCTTGGAATCGGGACTCTAGCGTTAAATTGCCACTAAGCAGGGTGAGCAAGCTTGTGTGCGACACAGCCAAGCAAATACATACATAGATAGTGGTAGACACCCAAATAATATTTGTTCAAATGAAGTGTTTCTTGAAAACTTGTTGAGAGGTGTTGAATAAGTCTAGGTCCGTTTAGAAAGCTTATTATAATTTCAATAAATCCGACGACCCGAATGGCCGGGTCGGCGGTGACCCTGCCTACGAAGCCAAGGGTCCCGGGTTCGAGTCCCGGTGGGGGCAAATATTTGTTTGATGAGAACGGATGTTTGTACCCTAGTCAAGGTTGTTTATCTATCAAAGTATAATATTTATCTACATAAGTATGTGTATCGTTGTCTAGTACCCAAGATACAGGGAATCCTAGTTTGGGGCTAGATCAATGTGTGTAAATAGTCTCCAAGGTATTATTATTATTCTTCATGACTGAATTTTGTGCGAAGTTAGACCGTGACAGCGGGACGTGGAAAAGAGAAGTGTGCCTGAAGAGCTATTAAAGCTAACGCGATATAGGTTAGAAGAGAAGAAGGCAAAGAGTTTTATAGACTGGCTTCATTTAAGTAATAAGGACGATAAGCCTATCGTGTGGCATGGGCCCATTGGCATTATATGGAGATATGAAGGTTTCCCTACGATTTTTTCCGTCACCGTTAGAACGTTCGTATACCGTTTCTCATTGGTAAATGATCAGCAGCGGGTTTTGGAACGGGATCTTCATGATAGGCTAGCGTGTGACCACTCTGACTATCTCTATTAGATACACAAAGAATACAGTTTCAGTACAAAGTAGTATTTTACCACCCTTTAAAGTACATTCTCCTACGCAAAGGGGGCAACTGAAACCCATATTTAACAGTGAAATGGCACTTCGGAGGGACAAAGTAGCATTTCCGCGCGTGTAATGGTATTTCAAGTTTACTTTATAGCGAACGGCAGTGAGTTTCAAAAGACGTATGCGTTTTATGTAGTAGGTCTATAAAATATGCATTCTTATAGCACGTATTACAGAATCTTCAATAGATGTAAGATGCACAATCGCAGTAATAATTATGACTGAATGAATGAATGAATGTTGCCTCGCCAGCCATGGTTCAATGCCTGTTCCGGTCTTTCGGCCGGCATACCAGAGGGCACAGGTTTTGAAAGGTGGGGGAGAGACCTGCTCGTGAGGATTGGGAAGGAGGTGATTTCAATCGACCAACTCTTCAGCCTAAAGCCAATACAGGATATGTGGACTGGGGAGGATGTGGATATTGAAGTGCAGCTGTTGTTTCCTTCAAGTTCTTGTTTTTGTTCTAGCTTCAGGTGGTTGAGTTTCCTGAGTCCTGTTGGGTTAGGTTATCCGATGAGCTCTCAGTTTTGCTGTCTGTTTCAGAGATACGATATTTGACTCGAGGCCTTCTTAACTTCGTCCCTGTTGGTGTTGATTCTGTCCAGTAAATATGTTCTTTACCGTTGCATTCAATGTGAATGGAGGAATCTTTCCAGCTGTATACGGTTCAGCCGACTTTCTTCTTTTTTGCTTCGTTCTTGAATGCGGCATGCAGTAGGTATTGTTATGGACATCGTAGAATATGTGTAAAGTAGCACATCCTGTGGTTCATCATAGAAATAATTATCACACTATATTTCAACACAATACGGTATAAGGGCGACTTGACAGACGCAAAATACAATTTAAACATTTCTAAAGAACAACTCCGTCCAGTTACGTAGTCAAGCACGGCAAGGATTTCCCGTCAGCCAGGCTCCTACTTAACATATCCGTGTTGTATTTAAGTTGTGTTCAAACTGTATTAACAAGCCCGCGCGGGAATGAACACCTTCCATACACTAATACCATGTATAAAGTTCGAAATCGCGATGCATTAAAAAAATATGCGAGCAAACCGATTAAGCTGCTGTTAAAAGTCTGGTGCAAGAAAGAAAAGAACATGACTGGAGTTTTCAATAACTGGCTAGTGTAGTGATAAATAAGTAAGTTATAAGTAAAAACATTCACTCACAAAACACGTATAATTTATTTAAATATTAATAACCAAAAGATTACAACAAAAATATTGTATTACAACCGTGTCCAAGACCGAAAATTTAACCAGAAAAGAGGTAAATAACTGAAATTTTCTATGTCGCAAATGAACACCGAAATTGCTTTTGACGCTGTATGCGCACTTTGATCAGGACTAACGTGAAGATGAAATGTTTGTATGAGGAGGATATGAAGTGCGTATGGAATGGATGAGGGGTTAAATGAACGATTGTCCAAAAGTATGCCGAAAGTTCTGGTGGGCGCAATGGTGCCTCTTCGATACTGTATGGGATAAAGCTTGATGATTGTTTTTTTAGGGTTCCGTACCCGATGGGTGCCAAACCAAACCTTATTACTAAGCCTTCGCTGTTCGTAAGTCCGTCTGTTGCCGCTACAGCAACAAATAATGAATACACGAGATTTTATAAACTATAACTCAAAGTCAATGTCAAACTCACTTTTTTTATTGTAAATAAACTTATAAATAAAACAAATATGATCAACTAAACTGATGAGTGGTTATGGTTTGAGTTTAAAAAAGGAAATTTCCCTTTCAAGTCGTGATTCATGGCTGAATCTCGCACATGGCATAAAGGCTGTAAGAGACGTGTTGTAATAATCATTTTCCCTGCGAATTACCACATTAATCATCACCATTCTAATATCATAGCAAATTCGCGATACTCAACATCCTCGTCGGTGGCGCAACAGGTTTGACGTCAGATCCACAATCTGTAGGCACTCGTATCGCAACCCAGTTGGTGTGTTTTTTTTTACCCTATTTCCTTGCACGATGGTACGGAACCTTTTGTTGCCCACCCGCACTTGGTCGATTTTTACAAGCTTTTATTTAGTTTTTACACGTAATACTTACGATCTGCACTGTATCAGTTAGTAGGTAGTAGTACTAGTAGTAGGTAACTCTATGCTAAGCAGGTTATTTAATTACTCACCTGACATGCCACCTAATAGCAATTAGAGTGATTAGGTAGGTAGTTACTAGATATTCAAATAGCGGCCTAATTCAGATGTTCAGATCGTAAGCAAATACAGACCTATATAATAACTGGTATAGTGCAGGTACTCATCAAGCTTGCCTATTAAGTGTGCCACAAGGTGTCTCAGAAAGGTGTTGTCATATTATATCTCTCTTTAGAGATAAGCTCGCATTTGCTCATAAAATGTTTTGTTACCATAATGATATCTGAGCAATAAAGAGTATGAAATATGAAAATATGAGACTCGTGGAAACTTTTAAAAAACTTTGATAAATTTACTTTACGAGTGGATATTTGTCTTCATATAAATAACGGACTTGAGGCCGATCTTTGAAGCCTCAGCTAACGTTTATCTGTCTGTTTATCTGAAGAAGTTGTACCTGTGAAACGTCAAATTTCTCTGATTATCCGGGGATTGAAAAATACCGGCTTCGTATATTCTTCTCAAACTCATTTCTGTGACACTCAATATAATCCTTACGTCTTTACTTATACAGGGTGGCAGAGGCACAATTGCACCCAGCTTTTGTCACACCCTGTATGCAATTACTCACCTCCTACTGTCTATGATACTCAGGTGGTTATTAGCTTAGTAATTGATATTGCAAATTGATGATGACAGATTAATCTCAAGGGCTTTGATATACTATCTGAAACCTACTACTAATATCATGGAACTTAATGGTTTGAGATTTTTAAGGTTCCTCACCCTTAAGGCTTCCTAATTGATATCAGTCGGTCGACGGAGGTCGCACGACTAGGGTGAAAATTATAATATTCACGTTTACGTCATACCCGGCTTATCCGCTATCAGCTTCAACATTCACATATTCAAGAAACATTAGTAGGTGATGTCAATGACCTAAACCCTATAATAACTTATCTTACCGGTCATTGAACCAGGACACATTTCAATCTCGATAACTTCTCAAGCGTCTATTAACTCCTCTCTGAGGTCAACTTTGCGAGCTGAGGTCAACTTTGCAAGCTGAGGTAAACTTTGCAAGCTGCGGTCAACTTTGCGAGCTGAGGTCAACTTTGCAAGCTGAGGTAAACTTTGCAAGCTGCGGTCAAATAAATTGGTATTCAAAGTTTCAGTATCCGGATTCAGGTATAGCTCATTGCGCACTTAGGTCATTCTTTGCATTCCTATGCAGTATTTTTGAGTGGTCCAAGTTACGATCAATGATAGGAATATGTTTCAGACCAATTAAAAAACCGTCGCGACTAAACTAACTATAATAAAATCGGTGCTCATACTACATACATACATACATACATATGTCAGCGTAAGATTGTCAAAACCGTTAGTTGATAAACTAACGTTTTTTTACACGTTATTTGGTCAACTATCGACTGCTTACTATACGACGCGATAGTTGATAAACTAACGGTTAAAACAGTTAAACAGTAAACTGGTTTAAACTTTAATTGCAAATGAAATACCAGGACAAACACTGAGGTAGCTTAGATGAAGACTAGAGATGGGGAGAGCAGCGAAGCCCCGGAGTAGTGTTCGTGTTAGGTTGACGTGTAAGAACAAAAGAAACGTAAATTCTATCTATCTCTCAATAGTTGATAAACTGGCGGTTTTGACTATCTTACGGAGACACATACAAGTAAAAGACTCATACACGAGGGTTCCGTACCATTGTAAAATAAAAAATGCAAAGAAAATACCCTAAATTTTAAAAAACACGTGTTGTGTTTGCTTTAGTGGCAACAAAATACGTATTCCGCGAAAATTTCAACTCACTATCCATTACGGTTCATGAGATACAACTCGCTGACGGCCAGAGGGAGAGACAGACAGACGGACAGCAGGGAAGGAACCCTAAAACGATATATAAAATAGAATCTTTTTCGAACGGAAAAGACCTGTCGAATTTCAGAAACAACAACAATATAGCGTCACTCATTTTCCCATACGAGGATGCAGAGGCACAATTATGTCAACGCTTAGCCAGATACTCGATAGTCCATTTTCGGATTTGAAGCTTTCAGTGTAGATCGTTTGTTAGTTTTGACGCAACAAAGCATTCGAGTATTATACTTAAATGAATCAGGGTCAGGTCAAAAGGGCATGCAACATTTCTGGCACACTAACAGTCGAAAAATCATTATTTCTGTAGCCATTGATGAAATGGGTGACGCTCGATATTATTATCTCGAGTATTATTTTACAAATAAATGTATGTTTTTATAAATTTCTACAAAGATATACTTTTCGAGAAATCTGACTTCAAAGGGCGACAAAAACAACTTTTTAGCACTTTGAACTCTGATTTCTCGGAAAGGATATCGTTTTAGAAATTCATAATTACACATATGAGTTTCAATAATTTACTATATCGATGGACATCGGTTTCATCTCTGGCCGCAGCTCTCAAGATTTTTTGAAAAACGGTATGCCAATCTCCACACAAAAATGTTAGATACCTTTTCGAGATTCTAAGTACTTAACTTATATGTATTCAATGAAATCACAAATACCGATTTTCTGAATGGCACCTGCATTTAATAATTATATTTTTTCTATTAATTCGTCAATAAGCTCCAGTCGCTACTGCACCACCGTTGACATACAAGAAATCCTCTCGTCACCTGTAACTTGCCACAGAACCCTAAACTTTTCCAATAAACGCTGCCTACGGGACCCCATGACCGCTGCATTGCCCGTTGTGGTCACACTCCACACTTAGTTTTGTTCCCTGTCATTGATTTAAACCGGGTTTTAACTCCGGTTTTAATCTTTGCACAACCCCGATGTGCAGGTCGGGTACGGAATTCTTTGTTCATTTATTGGATTTGGCTTTTGAAGGAGGTAGATTGGGTTTGAATTGATTAAACTCTTTACTTTTGTTTGGAATCGTTTGCTTTAATGGGTAGCTTTAAATCGCTTTACATTGACTTCACGGCAAACAAAGATACTATGATAACTACACCATTCTCGTAAAACCTACAACTTACAGAAGTAAAACAAGTACAAGAATTGTTACGTCTACATTGCTTCCAGTTCAAACTGTATGAACACTTATTCTACAAGCATACATGAAAACATATTCTTAGGCACATTCTCTAGAAGGGGAATTGGTGCTTAGGAACATAGGATTCCTTGTATATCCAATTGCTCCAATCTTGGCACAAATATCCCGCTTTCATCAGCCTCCATAAGTCTCTTCGTACAATTTCTTCTCTATCAAAATACCAAAATAGTGTTCCCTCCACGAGACTCCATTCCGAACGTGGGTGGACTCCGTGTAATATTATCTGAGGGAAAATGACGCGCCCAGTCATCTGTGAACTCCTCGATAACGACATGAAGCGATGATAACAAAGTTTCAGCTCTCGCTTCGGAAAATGTGCAAGTTCAAAGCGAAAATTCGGTAAAAAGACCAAAGAGTTACTTAGTTGCGTTGCAGCCGGCCAGTCTTTAATAAGAGTAATAATATAGTCTTACTTATAAAACCTACTAAGCTCTTGGGAAAGATCAACTGATGTAGTTAAAACGGGTAAGCTATTACAAGTCTATTACGAGAACTGTTTTGTAAACTTATAACCAACATGCTTTAATAAAATGGTAGCAAAATGTTACGAAGAATTCACAATTTATTTATTATTTGATAACTGGAAACTGTATGAGAAAGGCGTGATGGTATATGATTTTTGTAAGAACTCACGTTGAACTCAAGAAATAATGCAAACATAATTTAATTTAATAATGTTCACATCTTCATGTCGTTAATAAACAACAAAATTCGGTTACTTGCGTAATACCTACCTCGTATTTTTTCCGTTTTCCTCAGTTTCATACACAATGAGTCCATTACTGCCATAATCTATGTAATGGATTAAACATGTTACAAAGAAAGGATTCAATACTCTGCATCATTGACGCAAAATATGTTGTTTGCACACGTAAATGATCGTTTCGCTGGCTTCATATTCCATTATAAAAATATCATTGTGAAAAAATTAAAAGTAGATGCCATACACATAAATATACATGCATTTATATACATTTATATACATGCATATACATTGATTGCTTGACCATAAACAGAGACGTCACAAATGTGTAAGCACGTCAGGATTCGAACCCTGTACGGGACCTTGTTGAGCCTGAATACGCCTATTTCCATCTGTCCGTCGGTAGCTAAGTATATTTTGCATTTCTTTATATATTTCAAGCTATTGTTATTCAAATTACTTTTCAAATGTCTCTTAAAACAATTGACTGCCAGAGAACGTTGGTACTGGCTAGTTTTCTATCCTGGAGCTATACATGGCTCGCTCAAACACACGCCATTGTGAGTGTACTATTCTAGCAATTGTTACAAATAAGAAATTTGTTATGGCCAACATAAAGTGCAGTCGAATGAGCGATCCGCCACGGTTTGGTTTTCACTGGTTAGACGGCAGGATATGTGGAGCTCATAACAAAACATAGGTATGTATTCTATACCTATCTATATCATACCAAAGCCTATTCAGATTAAACTGAGTAGTTGAGTAATAGCCGGGGCAAGAGCATCTGCTTTTTATCATTATCACGCTTTTATTAGCTTCACCTGTATGTTTGTTTGTTTGTTTGTATGTAACCGACTCCTTTGGACTCGATTTTGACTCACTTTAAACGGACAGATTCAATTCAAACTTTGTACACTTATGAAGAATCAGCGACAATGTAATAATTTCATAAGTTTATCTCATTATCCTGATTAGGATCGCCAGGATTAATAAATTTCTCGTATTTTGGGGATTGACAAAACAGTCTACTTACTTTCCGGCTCGCGCACTCGAACTAAAAATGAAAAATAAATATAGTTAAATTTTTTTTTTAACTTTTTAGTTCGAAGTGCTTTATAAGCGTGTTTTTTAGTTTTTTTAAACTATATTTATAAGTATTTGTGACGCCGCTGTTACAGGTGCATATAACACAGGGTATTTAAGTGTGGAGCAGGCTATGCATGATGTGATTGTGATGTCTTCTTAGCCGTTTTCCTCCGAGGAACGAGAAAATTTTATTTTCCCGTACGGAGAGGCAAAGGTATAGATTCACAACGGGGTCTCAACCAGCTCCCTCGTTCTATAACTGCAATCTATAGCGAAATGAATGCAGCTTATATCAAGCTGAAGTTCATATATTTCGAGATGGAGCTCTACGTATACAGTTTAGCCACTTCCTGGGATTGTACCGCGAAGTGTTAAATCCTCGAAAGCGCAAAATTATACTTATTTTGTATTGTTGTAATGGATCCCAGAACTATTAACTATTTCGAAATGCATACTAGTTTATTTATTTTTTTATTTTATTTATTTATTTATTATTAGACACATCAACAAAATACATATTTTTACACTTAATTGATTTACAAGTTAATGACAAATTCTGATATATATTTCTTTTATAGACATGCACAACATTTACAGTTTGATCACGCAACAACGTTAAGATAATTAATATTAAATTTAAAAAATAGGCTTATACAATACAATATAATACATTAGGAATTGGGAATTGGGATTGATACAATAGAAATTGAGATTGCTTATTGACTATGTGGTTATTTTTGATTTAAATTTAGGTTGGGTGTCGTGGAAAATATCTATATCGTTCTGAGTTGAGGGATTGAGTGAAGCTACGAGTATGTGGAGCCACGGACCAACTCATTATTCGTTTAGTAAAATGGTTACTTACATGGTTTTATTGTCAAATTAACGTTTTTAACCTACTTCACAAAAGAAAGTTTAGAATTCAACGGGATCAATTTTTTTTTGTTTTTTTTTTTATATATCGATTTCTCCAAGTTGGATGGACCGGACCTATTTGGAGAATTGGTTGTCTGTTTAATATGGGCTACCTTCCGATGGGTCCTTTGGCATCAGGTCAGGAACTGATGGTAGTAACCTGGAGAAGCCGAGGAAACCTTTTACATATTATACGCAGACCTATAGCGATTTTTGTATTTTTCGTAGAAACTCGTGCATTTAATCTTGGGAAGCATCGTTTTGTGAAGTGGAACTGATGAAGACGACAGATGGCCACCGGAACCGCTCCATACTAGGTATCCTACGGGTCGCGATATGATAACTTTATTAAGTCACCTAATAGCCACTCAGCAGTCCCATTTCGTTGCAGAGAGTGAAATTTTTCACAGAATGTGTATTTCTGTTGCCGCTGCCGCAACAAATAATGAGCTCCGCGAGATTTTATAAATTAAAGGGACCTCCATACAAGAGGTGATTCAATTGCAATATCATCGATAATTTCATGATAAACTCAAACTCAAACTCAAACTCAAACTCAAAAGTACTTTATTACTGTAGATATTTACATATACTTAGCAAACGTCATTTTTTGCCTCTTCTCTACATTGGACCACTGTGGGAGAAGAAGGGCGTAGAAACTCCCACAGATTTATTTTTAGATCTCTTTTAAAAATAGGTTGTGCTTAACTAATACAAATATGAAAAATTTAATTGTTATGATTAATAAGCAGGAATAAATAAGTACAAAATTATTAACAGCAAGGTCTGTGTTGAGCCAGATTAACCCCATACAGTCCTGTCATTTAAGTAATCTTGAACATTGTAACATCCCTTTTTCGACAAAGTCGCTTTAACATGCTTTTTAAATTGCTCAAATGGCAATTTCAAAATCTCCAGAGGTATCTTATTGTAGTTGAGAATGCACTGACCCTTGAAAGAATTGCTAACCTTCGCGAGTCTAAAACGGGGCGCATATAGTCTGTGATTATTTCTTAGGTAAACATTACAGCTATCGCTAAGTTTGGAAAATGTTGTAAGGTTCTTGCGTACATACATTATATTTTCGAAAATAAATTGACTAGCTACTGTTAGTATGTCAATTTCTTAAAAAAGCTCTCTTAAGAAGTCTGTTCATTTTAAATTATAAATTGCTCGAATAGCTCTTTTCTGTAAAATTAAAATAGATTAAATATCCGCTGCTTTCCCCCACAACAAGATACCATAGGACATCACACTATGAAAGTAACTAAAATATACTAGCCTAGATGTAGCCACATCCGTGCTTTGTCTGATGTTCCTAACAGCGTAAGCCGCAGAACTTAATTTACCAACCAATTTATCTATGTGGGGTCCCCACTGCAATTTGCTATCAATGGTTATTTCAAGAAACTTCGTATCATTTACTAATTCTAACGTGCTGTTGTCTAACACTAAACTGGTCTCAACTTGCCTGACATTTGGAAGTGAGATTTGATACACTTGGTTTTACCAGCGTTTAACAATAAATTATTAACTGTGAACCAATTCAAGGTTAAAGACAATACACCATTAACATCATCAAATTCTCCTTTTTGTCTTTCAATTTTGAAGACCAGTGAAGTATCATCAGCAAACAACACTATGTCAGTTAATTTCTCCACCATGAAAGGCAGATCATTAATATATACCAGGAATAAGATAGGGCCTAATATGGAACCTTGTGGAACGCCCATTTTAACACCCGATCCATCATATTTTACGCCGTTAACTTCTGCCTTTTGAATTATATTGCTTAGGTATGATCTTAGTAGATCCAACGCTTTATTTCTAACTCCGTAATGATTTAATTTAATTAATAGCGTATTATGATCAACACAATCAAACGCCTAAGACAGGTCGCAAAAAACTCCGATAGCATCCTGTGCGGCCTCCCATGCAGAATAAATATGAGATATGAGGGTAATACCTGCATCCGTAGTCGATTTACCCCTAGTGAAACCGTATTGTTTGGCGTGGAGTTGTTTTGTACGGTTGAAGTGTGAGAGCATTTGATTGAGTATAATCTTTTCAAATATTTTACTTAGTGTTGGAAGAACATACTCATCATTGCCCTCGTTGGCAATTTTATTTGGTTTAACGTCGGTTCCTCAATGTTTAGGAACTGCTATAGACACCAAGTTCGGACATTATTTGGTTTAACGTCGGATCCGCAATGTTTAGGGACTGCTATAGAAACCAAATTCGGACTTTATATGGTTTAACCTGGGATCCGCAATGTTTAGGGACTGGTATAGAAACCAAGTTCGGACTTTATTTGGTTTAACCTGGGATCCGCAATGTTTAGGAACTGCTATAGACACCAAGTTCGGACATTATTTGGTTTAACCTGGGATCCGCAATGTTTAGGGACTGGTATAGAAACCAAGTTCGGACATTATTTGGTTTAACCTGGGATCCGCAATGTTTAGGGACTGGTATAGAAACCAAGTTCGGACTTTATTTGGTTTAACCTGGGATCCGCAATGTTTAGGAACTGCTATAGACACCAAGTTCGGACATTATTTGGTTTAACCTGGGATCCGCAATGTTTAGGGACTGGTATAGAAACCAAGTTCGGACTTTATTTGGTTTAACCTGGGATCCGCAATGTTTAGGAACTGCTATAGACACCAAGTTCGGACATTATTTGGTTTAACCTGGGATCCGCAATGTTTAGGGACTGGTATAGAAACCAAGTTCGGACTTTATTTGGTTTAACCTGGGATCCGCAATGTTTAGGAACTGCTATAGACACCAAGTTCGGACATTATTTGGTTTAACCTGGGATCCGCAATGTTTAGGAACTGCTATAGACACCAAGTTCGGACATTATTTGGTTTAACCTGGGATCCGCAATGTTTAGGGACTGGTATAGAAACCAAGTTGGGACTTTATTTGGCTTAACATCGGAACCGTGACATTAAGGGACTGCTGTAGAAACCAAATTCGGACTTTATTTGGTTTAACCTGGGATCCGCAATGTTTAGGAACTGCTATAGACACCAAGTTCGGACATTATTTGGTTTAACCTGGGATCCGCAATGTTTAGGGACTGGTATAGAAACCAAGTTCGGACTTTATTTGGTTTAACCTGGGATCCGCAATGTTTAGGAACTGCTATAGATACCAAGTTCGGACATTATTTGGTTTAACCTGGGATCCGCAATGTTTAGGGACTGGTATAGAAACCAAGTTCGGACTTTATTTGGTTTAACCTGGGATCCGCAATGTTTAGGAACTGCTATAGAAACCAAGTTCGGACTTTATTTGGTTTAACCTGGGATCCGCAATGTTTAGGAACTGCTATAGACTCCAAGTTCGGACATTATTTGGTTTAACCTGGGATCCGCAATGTTTAGGAACTGCTATAGACACCAAGTTCGGACATTATTTGGTTTAACCTGGGATCCGCAATGTTTAGAAACTGGTATAGAAACCAAGTTGGGACTTTATTTGGCTTAACGTCGGAACCGTGACGTTAAGGGACTGCTGTAGAAACCAAATTCGGACTTTATTTGGTTTAACCTGGGATCCGCAATGTTTAGGAACTGCTATAGACACCAAGTTCGGACATTATTTGGTTTAACCTGGGATCCGCAATGTTTAGGGACTGGTATAGAAACCAAGTTCGGACATTATTTGGTTTAACCTGGTATCTCTGGGAGCACTGTAGATAATATTATAAATCAAATTTTGAATGACAGCACTATCACAGCCAGTGCCACACTGATAATTTTCATGGGCAATAGGGGAGATGTGAACAAAAATTTTTTTTTTTTTTATGTAGCCTCCACGGTGTCCCACTGCTGGGCAAAGGCCTCACCATTTCGAGTCCACACATCCCTATCAGTAGCTGTACAAATAATTTAATAAAATTTTATGAAACATTGAATGGTCTTAGTGTGAAAAAAATTATATTGTTCACATTTCCCTACTGCAACCAATTGACACAAAATGAAAATGTATATAGACATAATATGAATATAACTATGTACAATTTATGTACATATAATAATAAGTTTGATATTATTGACACTAACAATTATGTTAGTAATTATTTTACTATGACTAAAGGTAGATTTTACCTTTCTAATTATTGTAATCGACAAATAGCTATGTCACTATTATATTTATATGATATTACAGCCAAAAATTTGGCTTCTAACTCTGCTTTTACTGAGCAGCCTAATATGAATCTGGTATCAGACCAGAATAACAGGATGCATTTAAATTAGTTCATAGGACAACAGAGGACCCAGGCTCTGGCAACATATGTTCTAGTATATTAGAAAACCCTAAAAATAAGGGAAGCTCACATGCTAAGTATATAAGCCTGGTTCATCAGAATATTCAATGTATTAGAGGCAAAGATCTACAAATAGAGTTATTTTTAAATTGTAATAAAATTGACATTTTGTGCATAACAGAGCACTGGTTAACTATTAATGAAATTATGTTTAGCTTTAAAGATCACCAGGTTGGTAGTTCGTTCACCAGAACTAATTCAATACATGGTGGGGCATTAATCATACTAAACAATCAAATGAAATTCAAGGAACGTAAGGACATTGTTTCCTTATCTGTTGAACGAACTATAGAACTTGCAGCTGTGGAATTAGAACAGTTCATCGTTATATGTGTCTATAGGCCACCCTTGAGCGACTTTGAAATGTTCGAGAAAATAAAGGAATCCGTCCTAACTATTTCATCACACAGTACGAAACGATTAATTATATGTGGTGACTTTAATGTTAATCTGTTAGAAAGAACTACTTTCAGCGTTAGATTAATAAATCTTTTCTCATCATTTAGGCTTAGCCATTTATTTATGGAGCCAACAAGAGTGACTGCTACTAGTGCTACATGCATTGACAACATTTTTACTGATGTTATTCCAATCAGTAAAAGTGTTATAAGTGAATTGGATTCAGATCATTTAGGTCAATTATTTCAATTTGATTCTATTAGAGAACCTGTCATTAAAAAGAAAATTTCGTTTGTGCCAATAACTGCTGACCGGTTAGAAAGAATGAGATACTCTTTAGCCCAGGAACTACCGTTTTTGGCTGCTGAACAGTCTCCTAATATAATGTATAACTTATACTTTGAAACCTTTATGAAACAGTACAGCGCGATATTCACTTCAAAATCGGTTGTGGTTAGTGGTTCAAACGACTTTAGTACGTGGGCTACTGCAGAGTTGCATAAACGCAGGCAAGCATTGTATGCATTGTATGAGGAACGACGGTTCAACATGAGTGACGAATTTAAAGAACAAGTCAAACAGTTCTCCAAACAATTTAAATTAGACTGTCATACAGCTAAACGTAATTTTCTGAGTAGTAAAATTAAGAATAGTTCCGATGTTATAAAAACGACTTGGAAAATAATTAATGAGGAGGCCGGTCGTAGTAAAAAAGCGAGTCACGATTACGAACTAAAAATCAATGGACAGCTTACGAGTTCTAGCTTAGAAGTTGCAACTGAATTTGAATCGTTTTTTACTAATGCACCGGCTTCCACGACTAAGTATTTAAATTCGTCACCTTTGTCTGCTGTTGCAATATTAAAAGATAATGTCTCAGAGTGTGCTTCATACTTGAATTTTAAGCACGTCACAAGTTCAGATGTCGTAAAGGCATTTAAATTGATAAATGTTAAGAAAACGAATGATCTTTGGGGACTCTCTGTTCACGTCGTTAAATCCCTGATCGAATTAATTGCACCTGACCTAGCGGTCATTTTCAACAATTGTATAGACTGCGGTGAATTTCCTGATTTAATGAAACAAAGTAAGATAATTCCCCTCTTCAAAGCAGGTAGTACTCAAGACCCCACCAATTTCAGACCTATATCAATACTACCAACATTTAGTAAAATTTTTGAGAAATTAATCTTATCACAGCTATTACATCATTTTGAATCAAATAAGCTAATGCATAACAAACAGTTTGGATTCACTCGCGGTCGTTCAACAACAGATGCCGGAATTCAGTTCATTGAAAGTATTTTTGATGCCTGGGAAGAGTCACAAGATGCCCTAGGCATTTTTTGTGACTTATCTAAGGCTTTTGATTGCGTTTGTCATGAAACATTGATCAGGAAATTACATCATTATGGAGTTAGAGACACGTCATTGAATTTGTTAAAATCTTATCTGAACGGAAGAATACAAAGGGTAGACGTAAACGGAGAACGATCACCAGGATCATTGGTTTCTTTGGGCGTGCCACAGGGCTCAATATTGGGACCCTTCCTATTCCTCATCTATATAAACGACTTACCCTATCTAGGAAGGGACTGTCATGATATGGTACTGTTTGCTGATGACACCTCACTTATTTTTAAAACAAAGCGAAACCAACACGCTACTGATGATCACGTGAACAATACCATATCAAGAGTGGTAAATTGGTTTAATGTTAATAATTTGCTATTAAATGAGAAAAAGACTAAATGTGTTAAGTTTCTTACTACTAACGTTAAAAATAATCAGACATGTATAACAATTAAAAATGAGGAATTGGAATTGGTAACCAGCACAGTGTTTCTAGGTATAACGTTGGATTCCAAACTCCAATGGGGTCCACATATTGATAAGCTATCGAACAGACTGAGCTCTGCAGCTTTTGCATGCAGGAAAATCCGTCACTTGACAGATTTAAAAACAGCCAGATTAGTTTATTTTAGTTATTTTCATAGTATTATGTCCTACGGTATTCTGCTCTGGGGCAGTGCTGCTGACATAAATACTATTTTTGTGCTGCAGAAGCGGGCTGTTCGTGCGATTTATAAAATTTATAAAATGTATAATAGAGATTCTCTTAGAAATAAGTTTAAAGAAGTAAATATATTGACAGTCCATAGTCAATATATTTACGAGAATATTATGTATGTCCATAAGAACATTGTTAACTTTCGAAGAAACTGTGATATACATAACTTTAATACTAGAAACAAGGACAAACTTGCAGTGCCCACTACTCGGCTCCATAAAATAAAAAACTCGTTCAAGGGTAATTGTGTAAGATTTTACAATAAACTCCCAAGCACTTTGACAGATCTATCAATTAATAAGTTCAAGAAATACATCAAGCAAAGGCTTATTTCTAAAGCTTACTACAGTATTAAAGAGTACATAGACGATAAAAATGCTTGGGACTGAATTGTTCTAATTAATTGTGAGCATCCTCACTGCCAGAGTTTCTTTTACTGGACACTTGGAGGCCTTTTACACCTCCAAAGATTAATTTAATTATACAACTCTTGACTGTGGGGACCATTTACATCTCCTATTATCATTGTATTATTGACTAAAGAGACTATACATCTCTGTTATTTATATTTTAATTATTTTATTATGACATGAGACTCTTTACATCTCTCAGAAACAATAATTAAGTACTTTTTTTTTTTCTGATAATATGATAATAATACCAAATGTTCTGTAAAAAATGAAATGAAATGACATGTGAAAGTGCCCTTGTGGCCTATTTACAGAATAAACGTTTTGAGTTTTGAGTTTTGAGTTTGATCCGCAATGTTTAGGAACTGCTATAGACACCAAGTTCGGACATTATTTGGTTTAACCTGGGATCCGCAATGTTTAGGGACTGGTTTAGAAACCAAGTTAGGACATTCTTTGGTTTAACCTGGGATCCGCAATGTTTAGGAACTGCTATAGACACCAAGTTCGGACATTATTTGGTTTAACCTGGGATCCGCAATGTTTAGGGACTGGTATAGAAACCAAGTTCGGACATTATTTGGTTTAACCTGGGATCCGCAATGTTTAGGAACTGCTATAGACACCAAGTTCGGACATTATTTGGTTTAACCTGGGATCCGCAATGTTTAGGGACTGGTATAGAAACCAAGTTCGGACTTTATTTGGCTTAACGTCGGAACCGTGACGTTTAGGGACTGCTGTAGAAACCAAATTCGGACTTTATTTGGTTTAACGTCGGTTCTTCAATGTTTAGGAACTGCTATAGACACCAAGTTCGGACATTATTTGGTTTAACCTGGGATTCGCAATGTTTAGGGACTGGTATAGAAACCAAGTTGGGACTTTATTTGGCTTAACGTCGGAACCGTGACGTTTAGGGACTGCTGTAGAAACCAAATTCGGACTTTATTTGGTTTAACATGGGATCCGCAATGTTTAGAAACTGCTATAGACACCAAGTTCGGACATTATTTGGTTTAACCTGGGATCCGCAATGTTTAGGGACTGGTATAGAAACCAAGTTCGGACTTTATTTGGTTTAACCTGGGATCCGCAATGTTTAGGGACTGGTATAGAAACCAAGTTCGGACTTTATTTGGTTTAACCTAGGATCCGAAATGTTTAGGGACTGGTATAGAAACCAAGTTCGGACTTTATTTGGTTTAACCTGGGATCCGCAATGTTTAGGAACTGCTATAGACACCAAGTTCGGACATTATTTGGTTTAACCTGGGATCCGCAATGTTTAGGAACTGCTATAGACACCAAGTTCGGACATTATTTGGTTTAACCTGGGATCCGCAATGTTTAGGGACTGGTATAGAAACCAAGTTGGGACTTTATTTGGCTTAACATCGGAACCGTGACGTTTAGGGACTGCTGTAGAAACCAAATTCGGACTTTATTTGGTTTAACCTGGGATCCGAAATGTTTAGGAACTGCTATAGACACCAAGTTCGGACATTATTTGGTTTAACCTGGGATCCGCAATGTTTAGGGACTGGTATAGAAACCAAGTTCGGACTTTATTTGGTTTAACCTGGGATCCGCAATGTTTAGGAACTGCTATAGATACCAAGTTCGGACATTATTTGGTTTTACCTGGGATCCGCAATGTTTAGGGACTGGTATAGAAACCAAGTTCGGACTTTATTTGGTTTAACCTGGGATCCGCAATGTTTAGGAACTGCTATAGAAACCAAGTTCGGACATTATTTGGTTTAACCTGGGATCCGCAATGTTTAGGAACTGCTATAGACACCAAGTTCGGACTTTATTTGGTTTAACGTCGGATCCGCAATGTTTAGGGACTGGTATAGACACCAAGTTCGGACATTATTTGGTTTAACGTCGGATCCGCAATGTTTAGGAACTGCTATTGACACCAAGTTCGGACTTTATTTGGTTTAACGTCGGATCCGCAATGTTTAGGGACTGGTATTGAAACCAAGTTCGAACTGTATTTGGTTTAACCTGGGATCCGCAATGTTTAGGAACTGCTATAGACACCAAGTTCGGACATTATTTGGTTTAACGTCGGATCCGCAATGTTTAGGGACTGGTATAGACACCAAGTTCGGACTTTATTTGGCTTAACGTCGGATGCGCAATGTTTAGGGACTGCTGTAGAAACCAAATTCGGACTTTATTTGGTTTAACGTCGGATCCGCAATGTTTAGGAACTGCTATAGACACCAAGTTCGGACTTTATTTGGTTTAACGTCGGTTCCTCAATGTTCAGGAACTGCTATAGACACCAAGTTCGGACTTTATTTGGTTTAACCTGGGATGCGCAATGTTTAGGAACTGCTATAGAAACCAAGTTCGGACTTTATTTGGTTTAACCTGGGATCCGCAATGTTTAGGAACTGCTATAGACACCAAGTTCGGACATTATTTGGTTTAACGTCGGATCCGCAATATTTAGGGACTGGTATAGACACCAAGTTCAGACTTTATTTGGCTTAACGTCGGATCCGCAATGTTTAGGAACTGCTATAGACACCAAGTTCGGACATTATTTGGTTTAACGTCGGATCGGCAATGTTTAGGGACTGCTATAGACACCAAGTTCGGACATTATTTGGTTTAACGTCGGATCCGCAATGTTTAGGAACTGCTATAGACACCAAGTTCGGACTTTATTTGGTTTAACGTCGGATCCGCAATGTTTAGGGACTGGTATAGACACCAAGTTCGGACTTTATTTGGCTTAACGTCGGATCCGCAATGTTTAGGGACTGCTGTAGAAACCAAATTCGGACTTTATTTGGTTTAACGTCGGATCCGCAATGTTTAGGGACTGCTGTAGAAGCCAAATTCGTACTTTATTTGGTTTAACGTCGGATCCGCAATGTTTAGGGACTGGTATAGAAACCAAGTTCGGACTTTATTTGTTTTCGTATTAATTCTATTTATACTTTACAACACACATTATTATTTTTATTTATTTATTTTTGTTTTATTATTTATAGTCCTTTATTTTACGTTTTCTTCCTTTAAGATAGTTTTCTTGTACCATGGCACGGAACCCTTCGTGTGCGAGTCTCGACTTGACCGTTTTTTTTTATAAAAACACCAGACGCCGTCAAAACCGCTACTTAAAATTATCTTTTTTTACTCAAGCAACTTTCTAAGGTTTCGGTAAGCGATCCGCGAGTCAATTATTAATAGGTATTATATTACTATGGATTCGGGCTAGCGAGGAAAATATTATTTAAGCTCGCACCTCAGGTATCGAATGACGAGTTTTGTAAAACGACACTCATTTCGTATATTTTGTACTCATTTGTAACCAATAGTTCAATAAATAGGGTGTAATAGTTTTGTCTAGAACCAAACACGATGAACAGAGGTTAGAAATACGTAAGTGAAAGACAACGGAGAAAAAATAACCGGCCCTACCATCTACCGCCGAATTTTTTTTGGGCAATTTTTTCCGCTGTCCGCCAAGGTGATATTCTCTTTCTTATTCTGTTTTCTATCTTTATTAAATCTGTGCCGGTCCCCACATGCTGTAGCATTAGCACGTCGGCGACGTAGGAAGTGTGATTTTATAATATCACGTGCGACATTGTTATCGTGTAACAACTTAGTATATAAGCGAGTATTCAAATCAAATAGACAGACATTGCCTGAGCATGCACTGACAAGCATTTTATTTTGTCCCCCTTAACTTGCCCCACTGCGGCAAAAACTCCATCTCAAATGTCCTCTGTTCCTCTTATCATATTTCTGCGGGTGGTCTACAGGTCTTTAACAATTTTTCTCCCTACGAAGCAAACACCGCTGTGAAGACATTAAACGCTGATCTGGAGGCAATTAGGAGCTGGGCGTCGTCTTTCGGACTACTGGTTAACCCGAGTAAATCACAAGCCATGATAATATAAAGTACTGACTTACACTGAACTTGTTGCAGCAACAGTCTGTCTTTTTTTTAACTTACAATGGTACCATAATCATGTACAGCTATAAAGCCAAAAACCTGGATGTCATCTTCGATAACCAGTCTACGCATGTTGGCAAGGCCAGCAAGCGAGTTTACGCTGCTCTCACACACTTCATAACTTTTAACTTCGCCAGACCAGACTGCTAAGGCGAAAAACATCGGGGTCATCTTTTATAGCCAGCTGTGTTGGTCTCCAAATGTCTGCGAGGTCAGCAGACGGGTCTTTGCGTCTGTCCTTTCCCTCATGCCTCTGCAGAAATTTTGCCACGGCAGACCAAAATTACCCTTGTACGGAATGTACAAGGGTAATTTTGTGTTATCATGCCGCTAATGGACCCATGGCCCAGGCAACATCGGCATACGATGTTGCCTGGGCGAGTGCGAACGAAGAGAAACTGAATGAACTCGAGCGACTTCAGAATCTCGGGATTCAGTTTATCTTCAGACTTCGGCAATTCGACCATGTTTCTCAATATCGCAAGGAGTCAGGGTGGCTTCCGATTCGTCGTCGCCGAGACTCTCACATTCTTTATTCTCTGTTCAATATCTTGAAAATCCGAGCTGCCCCAACTACCTTCGAAATCGTTTCGAGTTTATCTTTTCCGGAGATCTCACACTGTCTCACTTTTAGCCACTCTACAGCATAACCATTGGTCTGTCACGTAATCAAATATGACCGCGTAAAAAAGGGCCTGTCTGTCACGTAATCAAATATGACCACGGCCTGAAGTAGCCATATTTTGATCGAAACGAAGAACGAAGCATAGGACTATCCCTTTCTAACTTGTACCATAATGTAGCCGAAAGAACAAGGATGGTATACTATCCATTGATTAGCTAAAGCCAGCCATCTGCGGTTAGTGAGGCAATGAAGTGACGCGCTCGCCAGTGGCAAAGTTCAATGGATAACGATGCTGCGTATAAACACTCTTTCAGGTTACGGGCGGTCCGACTTAGAACGCACTTCCTTGCACTATAAGAGACAGTCCCACTTTTTTCTCTTTTAAGAAACGTATTAAAGAGCACTACCTTTCTCTTCCGTCAAAGTTATTGTATATGTACATAGTCGGTCCTTAAGTTCTGTCACAAGGTTTTTAATAGATAAAACTCAGCAATAAACTTTTTCTTATTCGTATTATATACATATGATTAAAAAGCTTATTTTATACGAATCAAATTGCAATACAATACATTCTGTACGATTATCGCAATATGACAAAAACCTTATAACTTGAGACAATCGCGAACCCAAAACACGCCGCAACTGACAAAAATACCACTTACCACAAATTTAATAAAAAAACAGTGTTCCAGATAACCAACAAGGTTTTTTTTATTTATTCTGAGACCTCGATTTTAGACCATGCTTAACAACTAGCATTTGATTTTCTGTTAGCTTTCAGTTCCAACTGCTCCCAAAGAGAACTTTACGTACATTTTACGTTTTCAGAAAAACGTATAAAAATGATCTTGTGGGCAACAAGTACACTACGTACAATGTGAATACGAAAATTAGTTTTACCCAGACTTAGTTATCTTATGCTTCAAAATGAAGCTAACGGGTTCAGGGAGGGTTCTGACTAAAATCTCACGTAAGTTTGATAGGTTTTAAGAGTCATGGAAAAAAGATAACGTGAATCACGTCCGTATTTTTGATTGGGTAAAAAAGTGCAAAATCTCTGAAGAAACTAGCATTTGTGTAATATGGCTTTAAGCATTTAAATCCAATAATCGTTCTAATTTATTAGTATTTAATGAGCTATCAAACCATATATAGTATTAAATAAAATAAAACTTGGTATTATTTACTATGCGGCAAAATATTTGTGACAGAACTTATGGACCGACTAGGTATAGTGTATGTAGTATATTTCGGTACTTATTTAGTATTTAATTTATTCCTTGGCATGTTATTTAAACTAGTTATTATGCACTGCCTACCTACTTTTTATAATAATATTTGCTTTAATGTCTTGGTTTGCTGGAAGAAATCTCTTATTAGAGATAAGCTCGCCGTTGTACATACTTTTTAGGGTTCCGTACCCGAAGGATTCCAAACGGGACCCTATTACTAAGACTCCGCTGTCCGTCCGTCCGTCCGTCCGTCCGTCCGTCTGTCACCAGGCTGTATCTCAAGAACCTAGCTAGCTAGAGAGTTAAAATTTTTACAGATTATGTATTTATGTTGCCGCCATAACAACAAATACTAAAAAACAGGATAAAAGAAATATTTAAGGGGGCTCCCATACAACAATTCTTTCAATACCACATACAAACTTATGGATGCATCTGGTTCCGTACATGGAGTGTGAAAGTAACCGCACCAATAACTTTGTAAATAATATTTTGCTGTGTAAAATCCAAACTATTCACTCTATATTCGCTTCCATTGAACGGTGGTACGGAACCCTTCGTGCGCGATTTAGACTCGCACTTGACCGGTTTTTATTTTAATATAACTTGTAAAATATTTGTGTGCAATAAAGAACTATGAAGTATGAATAACTTTTTAAAGAAATTTAACAAGCTTAATTCCGTAACATTCTATTCGTAAATTCTATTTCGTAAATTTATTCAGTATTTCGTAAATAACTTTTTAAATAAATTTACAGGCTACATTCTATTTCGTATAATTATAGACTAGTTGCGCCCTTTATATTAGACTCACAAAAGTTGGCAATTCTTTTGAGGGTAAGTCAGTGCATTCTCTACTTTAACAAGATAGCCCTGGATATTTTGTAATAGCCATTTAAGCTTCGCTTGGCATAAGGGATCTAAAAGTCAATCTGTAAGAGCTTCTTCGCCCTTCTGCCACAATGGTCAGTTGTAGAGAAGAGGCAAAAAATACTTTTACTAAGTAAATGTAAATGTCTAAAGTAATAAATAAATTGTGACTTTTCATAAACCTTTATTTTGCCATTCTTATTATTGTCTGAAGTCTTAACATTTCACGTGTTGGTAATAACTATTTTCACAAAACATGCTTTTTAGAATAACATTATTTCTGAAATCAGCCAATCTACCAATACTTTACGACGAAGCAGGAAAAGTCACGCATTCAATTACCGGCGAGCAAATGAAGTAACGAGATGGAAATTGAAATATTCAATTTCAATTACAAATACGAAAAGCGCGTTTCGAGGAAAAGTTGACATTGAAAGTAGCACAGTATGTTTGCGGCGAAACATTGTTAAATATACAATGTTTTTGTAAAAGTCGCCACAGTCGGGTTGGCCACTAGTTCTGAGCCAGCGTGGCTGCTTGCTTAATCTTCCTCGAATTTAGTAAATGCCTGTGCCCTTCGGTAGGGACATTGATAAGCTACATTTACTATGACTTAGAGCTTTTTTACACGAGCAGCATGCGCGTCAGTAGCAGTCGACGGCAAACCTAAAAGTGGCCAAATGCGAGTCGGACTCGCCCATGAAGGGTTCCGTTGTAGCGAGTAATTATGTGACTGGATGTTTGTGTTGTAACTTTGTTTTTCATAGTGTTTTTATGAATGACAAAGTTATCTTTGAGGTTTTTAATAAATGTTTTATATTTTAAAAACTGCTTATTTTATTTTGTTCAAACCAATTTTCGTTGAAAGTTTGTATTGAAATACTTTAACGATTTTCTTTGAGGAAAAATTGTTTCAGAAGTCTCAACGTCACTTTTAAAGACCTATCTATAGACTAGACATCCCACACATATGGTTTTGGAAAAAAAATATGGTTTCAGTTCCATGCATGGGGAGCCCACCTTAATTATTTTAATTTTTTAATTTTCGTATAAAAATCGTAAAACTGTTTACAAATTACATCTACATAAAGTTGCTGTAACATACGGACGGACACGTTTGAAGTTAGCTGTCGACTGCTGCCGACTTGTTTGCGCGTCAACAACAACGGATGGCAGGTGCTGTCGACTGCTGTTTTAAAGTACTTACCAGTTTTAAAGAGACATGAATCGCTGCAGTATAGAGCCGGAGACCTGGGAAGAACGTGGAGCCCAGCGGCCAGAATGAGGTATCTCGTTCAAAAGAACATATTTCATTTTGAAGCACAGCGGCGCGCTGAGCTAAAAACATAGCTCGTACACCTGCAGCTGTTGATTAGAATGATGAGAACAGCACAACAAAATGTGCAACGAGTGGAAGAACGTTTAAATTCAAGATGGGCTACGTCGCCACATCCGGTCACGCCAGCGACGCCCGCTTTAGTCCTTATCAGTCGCCACAGCCGCATCGGCTTGGAGGACATCATAATTATCATCATCATCATCATTACAAGTAAAAATAGTGTCGGGAAGAATAAAAAACATAGCGTCACGCCTTTTCCCATACTAGCTCAGTAAATGAGTGCTCACGATGAGGTCTAGATGTCCGAACTTTTATGTAATGTATGGTTTCGATAGAGGGGCACAATTTGATACAATACCATATACAAACTTAAAAATGCACCTGGTAACATACATGTAGTATGAAAGTAGCCGCACCAATAACACAGCATTCAACAATTTGCTATTTTAACACACAGGACAATTAAAGATACCTAATCCCCATGCAATAAACTTGAATGCTATTGTGCGGTGGTACGGAACCCTTGGCCGTTGATTGACGTGTGGCTCTGGGAGGTCTATGGACCTCGCGATTAATACTTTCTTTTAATAAACTTATGAATGCACCTGGTACATGGAGCATGAAAGTAGCCGCACCAATAACTTTGTAAACTGTATTTGCGGTCTTTAACCCAACCTATTGACTTTTTACTAAAATTATATAGTCTGTTACTCTCACTTTCTCTCTAAATCCAACGACACCTCATTTATTAAAATCTGTCTAGCTGTTAGGACTGTAGAGGTTTTTTTAAATTTTAAAAAACCTACACGTCCGCCATTAAAAAAAATCTAAAGAAAAAACGATCTATTTAACTATCGAAGCTGCTCAAAAAAAAATCAAGAGAATCAGTTGAGAAATGCGGCCAGGAGAGGATAACATCCGGACTCACTTAAGGATGTACGAAAGCATTTTTTACCAATCCTGAAACGGTGACGTGACGCATCGGTCGCATCGCCCGCTCGGTCCAATATACTCGCGCGGCCCATATATAGATAGAATCGCAAAAATTAAAGGCTTGTGTTTAAACGATCACCATAAAATTCGAAAATTTACTGCCAATAAATTCGAAATGACTGCCAGAATTAGTAAATGATCACCAAATTGTGTTTAGATAAATGATCACCAAACTTCTTTTTATATTTTGTTTGCTAAAGTTTATGTTTTAAGTATTTTTTGTTGTTCTTACATGTTCAACCTAACACGAAGGATAAAGGGGGCTTCGCTTCGCTCACCCCCTCAACTCTTCACCTAAGCTACCGCAGTATTTTACCCTGATATTTTCTGCAACTTTTGGTGATCATTTACCCATTTTGGGTATGAAAAATATATTTTGATGATCATTATTTTTGTTGCCAAAATTAAACAGTGATAGAACAAGGAACTCTCTTATTTCTCTCTCTCTCTCTTGTTTCCCGTACATTAAAACTAAGGTTTTTTTCGACGACCATACAGAATTTTCAGTCCATAGGCTGTTCTGATTTTTGAGTTTATAGGATCCCCAAATCGTAGGTCTTCGTCCATTATTAAGCCCTAATTCCACCTTCGCTACATGTAAAAAATTAAAAAAAACACATTCATAAGTCCTTAATATTTCCTGTCCTGACCATAAGTCCTAATTTATTACCCATAATTAATATTAACATTAACATTTCATTATTTATATTTATTTATTATTTACTTAATTTTACAATAAAATGTATAAACATTTAAAATTATTCGGTTGATGTGGAAGTCTCCTCTCTGGCTTGTCTTCTCCAGTGTGGTCCACATTTCTCTTTGAATATATCTTCCCATCTTTTTCTTGGTTTGCCTTTTTTCTATGTTCTTCGCTACATGTATAACCCGATAACTGTTTATTGTAATTTGGGAAACACTTAATAGGACACGGTTGCGTTGAAATTTCATTCCTAGAACTAGATATTTGGAATTAGTCGGATTGAGAACTATATTGTTATTTTCAGACCACCTTTTGACACTCGATTGTGGTTTGTAGTATCAACTGAACCCATGGTTGATCCTAGAAAGAAGCTGTTATATGACTGTGTCATCTGCATATAAGTGACAATTTGCAGCTCTTGATGTCAGCTGTAAATCCTCACCTCTCTAGTCCAAACCTCGTCTCCTAACTAGTTCAAACAAGTTGTTTGACTAGTCTGAGGACTATACAAGGTATAACACAAAGGTGAAGATATATTTGAGTGGGTTGCTAGGGACATCATTCTGAACAAATTTCACTATGAAACCGATTTGATCAGAGCAACGTTGTTTTTCACTTCTCCATACATTTTCGCCCGGGTGATCAGCTGCATCTCTATACAAAAGTGAAAAAAAAAGTTGATCTGATTAAATCGGTTTCATAGTGAAACTTGTTCAGACAATCCTTATAAGCCACTTAAATATGACTATATCTTTCTGTTAGACCATGTAGAGGCAAATATTCACACGAAATACCTAAAAGGCATAATTACTTCTTTTATCTCACACGTATCATAATAGTAGTTTATGTGAATGCTACATAATGGAGGGCATTAATACTCGTTCGGCTCATTTCATAATAATATCACTCGAGAGTTTTAATGCCTAATTATGTACAGTTACATACACTAGTTTATCTACACACATATTATAAGCTCTCTTTGATGTGTTCAGGAACCGCATGTTTGACCGGCATTGTGGTTCTGCAGTTGTTTAGCTTGTTCTGTAGCACCAACTTCGGGCGTTCGAAATTTGAATGTCAGTACCAACTTCACAGACAAACTAGGGGCGGCATGCAGGCGGGCGTCGACGTTCGAAATTTGAATGTCATAATGTGTAGAAAAATTACACATTACGGTCATGTGTTATGGTTATGGTATGTGCGATTTTTGTACGCAGTAAAGAGGGTTTATGATACATGTGTAGATAAACTACTATTAAAGATTTCAACATTCATAAAACCCTAGTCTTGTATAAATAATAGGCACTACCTGTAAATTTTACTCCTCGATCGGTATTTCCACAACTGGCAACATTTCTATCTAAAACTCCCGTCGTCTGAAAGGCTTTGAGCGAACAATGCATGTCACAGTCAAAGTGTTCCGGTCGGGCCTTTTCGACGTTGTCTGCTTATATACATGTACACGTTACACGCGTGTCGCTGTCATGCTTCAACTTCCCGTCTGGGAAGGTCAGGGGACTGAGCGACGGGCGATTTAATGGGCGGAGCGATTTTAGCCTGACGTTTCCTTACTTCGCGGTGCAAAGCGGTCCTCTGTCTTATTAACCTCCGACAAAAAAGAGGGACTGTGTGGCTGTGTATGTGTGTTGTCTGTCTTTTACTCAGTATGTCTGTCTTTGGTACCGCAACACTGAATCAGGTGGACGGTACATAATACGGGTCTTTATTGGTAGTAGACTCATTTGTCATGGTTCCTAGCTATGTTTTACTGAAATCGGTTCAATTATTCGAAAGTTATCAGCTTAGCAAAGAAACAAATGAAACAAACATACTTATAGGTTTCATTCAATGTGTTTCATTCAGTAGTATAAAATAAAAAATTAGAGTTACCTTTGAATGTCATTAATTGTTTCACCAGCGGTTTCTTATTAGCCTAAATTACTAATCTGTAACGTTATCATGTAATCCCATATAGTGGAATTTCTGTCGGAATCCCTTTTAAATTAACAAACTAATCAATCAGAACACATTGCTTTTAAACGAGCTGGCTTTTGATTTAGCTGAGAAGGAATTTTTCGAAATTCACAAGAATCGTGAAGAGTCTATGAAATTTGGTATGGTAATGGGCATAAGGATTTAGGAAACCACCACAAACAGGCCTCACCTCTGGTAGCCTGTTTGCCGTAAAGCCAATATGGCCGTGGGGCAAGATGGGCTTCTATTAGACAGAAAGACTTTTGTGATACCACTTTTTATACAATTTTCTTCATATATTTGCACCGCTTGCCGCTTACATTGCCGCAATTCCCAAGACGCAGGTGCGGCCGGGGCTTAAGGTTCTGCTAAAATAAGCAACTCGATTTATGGTGGTTGAAATTTTGGACTCGACAATATTAAAATAAAGTTCGTAACAGCTCGCACTGTAATATGGCTGTAATGTCAGTCGCTGCGCCAAAACAGTGCGTTTTTTTTTTCAAAAACTATTTGTATTATTTCAAACACTACGTTTTTTATTTTATTTTAAGATATTTTGAATACCTATTTTTTGACGAAATAAGCACATCAAAATTATTGTTAGATCGTATTAGCTAATTTTTTTTTTATAAAATAAACTTTTCAAAAACTATATCAAAAGCAAAGACATGGGGACATAAAATATATATATTTTTGTATTTGGAAAGTATCTTCTTTAGGATGAATATGGCTTCAAAGATGAGCATTTCACAATGTTAATCATCTTAAAGTCGCCTCACTGTGGCATCCAAGTGAAAAACAAGTCGAAGATATTGTGAAATGTGGCGGTCGAAACCGGAATGCGGTTAAAGTTAAAAGTTCCGGAGTTAGGATGGCTTTTAAGGTACCGATTAGGTGGTACTTGAGCACTATGTATAGAAGGAGGAACAAAGTATCCAATATACTAGTCGTTGTTTCAAAAACCTTAACATCGCTCCAGTACAGTTTTTTTTCCAAAATTACTACTGCAAAAACTTATGGTTATCTATGGTTTTCCCGGTTTTTACTGATTCTGAATAATTTATAGGACAAACCGGTGACATCTAGCAACTCTAGGGCTACCGGTCGTGCAAACATGACTCAAAGCTGCCTGTATGATACATAAAAGGCGCGAGAAAACACCAAGATCGTTATATTCCAAGTCTCTATTTCAGAAAATTAAGATAATTCCAAATCAAAATGGCCGCCAGTCTTTTATCTCAGATGAAAGGTGTCTTTCATTAAATTTTAGCTTCCTCTCGTCCCGAAGTTCTTTAATATAACTTAATTAATTTTACGTTTAAAACGTCAGGCCGGATTAGGGGATGCCACTTAAGCGTACTTATCGGGCTCAGGGACTCGGATCGCACCTGATCGCTTCCGAGTCCGATCTCAAGCCAGTTTGACCTCAATGTTTACCGGAGCGCGTAATTGTTATTTGATTTGAGGCGACTTCTGCCCGAATGCTGAGTTTAACGAGCTCTTACCTTCGTGGCGATAATTGCTGGAAATATAGGTGAGAGGTTTTTCGTCTAGAGGCGAGAGATATGTTTTCATGATGTGACTCGAATTATGATCTTTTTGTCTTATGTGCTCATTTGAATAATGGCAAATGCTGTAGGCGCTTACTTATAATATCTTTATAATGACTTTTCTTCCTTTATAAGTTTTATAAAGAAAGATAAGTTAGATAAATATACAATTTAAAAATAAATTTAGTTCTACATTCAGAGGAATGTAGAACTAAATTTATTTATTACCCATTGTGGGTAAATGCTACCCAAAATGGGTAAATGATCACCAAAAGTTGCTGAAAATATCAGGGCAAAGTACTGCGGAAGCTTAGGTGAAGGGTAAAGGGGGTGAGCGAAGCGAAGCCCCCTTTATCCTTCGTGTTATGTTGAACATGTAGGAACAAAAAAAACTTAAAACATAAACTTAAGTACACAAAACATAAAAAGAAGTTTGGTGATCATTTTTCCAAACACAATTTGGTGATCGTTTACAAATTCTGGCGGTTCTTATTGGTAGTAAAATAGATGCGTTTTTGGTGATCGTTTAAACATAAGTTTCATAAGTATTTTGAAATATTTATGCATATATTGCGCTGGGGCACACATACCCAGAATCTCGTAGATAGGTACTTAAAGTTATAACGCATAACCGTTTAGCAAAACCCCGTCTTAACGAGTGCCCAACTTAAGCGTTCCTTAAAATATCTACAGCCTGGATGCACAACCGACAACTCAAATTGTGACGGACAATCAAAGTTTTGCTGTCCCTGTCTCCCGCTCGGGAACTGACAGTGCCAGTATGACATTTAAGCGGAACATAACTTGAGCAGCAGTCTGATCTACGATCTGTACAACCAGCTATTATCAAAGCCGTTTTAGTACCAAGATTTCTACGAAAGACTATGCAGTGGAAAGCACTTTGAATCCTTAGAATAAGGGCTAGGAAACAGCAAAAAATGCTTGCACGATAAATACTGGTCCGGCCCAAGGCGCCCGCCGGTCTCCGATCCTATCTCGGTGTCGTTTTGTGCAAATATCGATCTTATCAGCTGAATAATTAGGCATACATAACCAGCAGCGATTGTGCGTGTTTCCTGCGAAAAGTTGCCATGTTCTATTCATAGTAGTAGTAGTGAATAATCCTTTCCTATCGGCAAAACTCGGAACAACGATAACACCCGAATGGTTGTCGTGTAACGATATGAACCTAACAGAACCTAACAAGAAACAACAACCAGGATAAAATTTAGAGATGATAGTTTATTATGCTTATTTACAGTGACTTTTTTTATAAAAAAATGAAAGGAAGATGAGGATGAATGTGGTGAGACAGGTTTTTAAAAAAATACAGATATCAGATAAAAAAAAAGGAAGCGGAGGACACGGAGAGTAGGAGCAGAAGGAGCAGTGGAACCGGTCTGGCGAACCGGTCAGTGGAAGCACTGGTGGGCGACGTAGCAGTTGCAGTTGAAGAGCGTGGCCGGCGGCCAATCGGTCATCAGTGCCCTGGAGACACCGACGGGCAGCAGAAGTAGTGGCCCTGGTAGCGAAGCGCCGGCCAGGGTAGAGGCCCGCAACGTGTCGGCCTGAAGTCACCGATGGGCAGGTGAAGCAGAGAACGGCCAGGTGAAGTGGAGACCCACGAAGCGCCGGCCAGGGTAGAGGCTCGCCAAGACAGGAGGCGTAGTGGTAGAGGCTCGCAGGATCCCAGGGCAGTGCGGCCCCGGGATAAGGCCTTTAGGTGATGCTTCTTGCTTGAAAGCTGAAGTCAGACACCAGAATTTCAGAAATGTTCCGCTCTTATACCCTTTTTGGAGAGTTCTAAAAATTATTTAAATTAAAAGCAATTTTTGTGAGTGGCCAAGAGAGAAAAAGTATTTTTTTTAAAGTATTGAAGCAAACATATCAGACGGCTAACGAGTTTGAATGGACATTGCCATGACAACCAGATAAACAACAACAAAGTAAATGTCAGATTTTGGTTACAGGCTCGTAATAGAAAAATCAACAAGTTCACATAGCCAAAATTACATAACAGCGATAGATAAAAAGGTAGCGCACCAGCGCGCACGAAGCCCGAGATTGCAGAGTTTCGGAGAAAGCCAAATACAAGGTCACCAAAGGTAAACCCCTTCGCTATCGATTTAGAAGTGCTGATAGTGTGAAAATACGATGTGAAAATGATTTGTTATTGTGTTCTTATGGTTTAAAACGTTACAGGGTCCTATGAAAATAAAGGTGATACCAAATATCAAGCTGTACAGCTCAGCAAGTATCCAGCTGAACAGACTGGAAAATAGCATGTAAGTAACATAACACTACATGGTGCCGATGTGTCTATGAATTACTGAATTATTAAATTACGTGTAGGTATCAAATAAATCGCATACTTTATTTATCAATGTCAAATGTCAAATTGCCCGTTTGACGTTTGCCCGTTTGTAAGACAAAAACGAACATTTCCGAGAAAATACGAAAGGAAAGGATTATTCACAACATCTGTATGAAGATTCTTAACAGGTTATTATAATGTACTGATGAACAAAATGACCTTGTATATGTCACCATAGATAGTCAAAAACGTTAGTTGATAAACTAACGTTTTTTTTCTTGTAGGTCGGTCAACTATCGACAGATAGTAAACTGTAGCATACTGCTTACTATATGACGCATAAATTGATCAACTAACGGTTAAAACCGTTAAACAGTAAACTGGTTTAAACTTGAATTGTACACGAAATACCAAGGCAAACACTGCGGTAGCTTAGGTGCGAAGGAGAAGGCGAAGGCGAAGCCCCCGAATAGTCTTCGTGTTAGGTTGTTTTGTAAGAACAAAAGAAACGTAAATTCTAAGCCCTGTCGGTCTGGTTTACTATCTGTCAATAGTAGATCAACTACCGCGTTAGTTTATCAACTTACGGTTTTTACTATCTTCCGGTGACATATACATACTTACTTAGAACTTGTTTCGTAACTGTACTTGTTGATAATATGCAGGTACGTAAAAAGCCTAGTGATGAAAAATATCGAGCCTTGTGCAGACTCAGTTTAGGAACCTAACAGTAAATAAATTCCATTATGGCGTATTGTAATAGAAATGGTTGCCATATTCTTGTTATGAACGTATTCTGAATCGCTCGAAAGGTCGTGGTAACCACACAGAGCTTTGGCGATGGGCTAGGTCCCTGCCACGCAAATCAAGTATCGAATAAAACGCTGAATGTTCACGCAACTGTACCTCTGCCACTTCGTATGGGAAAAGGAGTGACGCTGGGTTTGTGTTTTGAGTAAAAATTAAAAAAAAACGCACACAAACGTAGTATTTTACTGCATTACTCAAAAACACTATCAAAATCATAAAATGATATCTGAACTGGCTCTACTGTACTGTGCCATGTTACCCTATATTTACTGCTCACCCACTCTTGTAGGTAGTAGCGTTAAGATACGGCGACGGAAGGAAATAAACAGGGGCAGCGGCCACTGGCAGTTGAGTCATGCGTTTTGCTATACAGGGTGTAACCGTAAGTTGTAGTACTATTTTAGTCTCTACTCTATACAAATCAGCTGATCGCCCGGCCCAAAATGTAAGCAAATGTAAAAAACCGGTCAAGTGCGAGTCTAAATCGCGCACGAAGGGTTCCGTACCACCGTTCAATGGAAGCGATGGTGTGGAAGGAATAGTTTGGATTTTACACAGCAAAATATTGTTTACAAAGTTATTGGTGCGGTTACTTTCACACTCCATGTACGTAACCAGGTGCATCCATAAGTTTGTATGTGGTATTGAAAGAATTGTTGTATGGGAGCCCCCTTCAATATTTCTTTTATCCTGTTTTTTAGTATTTGTTGTTATAGCGGCAACATAAATACATCATCTGTGAAAATTTCAACTGTCTAACTATCACGGTTCGTTAGATACAGCCTGGTGACAGACGGACGGACGGACAGCGGAGTCTTAGTAATAGGGTCCCGTTTGGAACCCTTCGGGTACGGAACCCTAAAAATAAAGTTACTCTAATCGAGTCGGCTCCATAGTGAAAGTTGTTCAGAATGATGTCCCTAACAACCCATTAAAATATGACTACAGCTTTCTGTTACATCCTGTGCATATTTCTGGTTTTCTATCTTTGGAAAGCGTTCGCGTATAAATAAAGTATTGGATATACAATAAGGTCATAAACGAAACCCCTGTGCCTTCACGAACGAGCTTCTTGTTACTACAATTTTTATTGACTAAAAAATGGAGAGGTTCCTAGTTCTATACGTGGTTTATACCTATACTAATATCGGAACCGCTAAATATTCACAAATGTTATTATTTTAGACCGAGGGTATAGGACCCTGCCTACGAAGCTGACGGTCCTGGGTATGAATCCCGGTAAGGGCAAATATTTGTGTGATGAGCATGAATGTTTGTTTACCTGTAACGGGTTTTTGGGTACTACAGTACCCAAGTGCTCTCGAGGAGTTAATAGTCTTGGATGTTTTCTATATTTATACTTATGTATTTATCTCTATTAAATATATCGTCGTCTATTACCCATAACACAAGCCTTGTTGAGCTTATTAAGGGCCTAGTTCGATTTTTGTAAGATTGTCCTCTAATATTTATTTATTAATTTATTTTTTATCACACCTGCTCTGAAAATACATACTAATTATACCAATTAGAGGGAAGAAACGCCTTTATCCCGCCCTTCAAATCCTTTCATCCCAAGGTATGGAAGTTTGTATGAAAATCCTTCCGACCCAAGGGTGGGAAGTATGTATGAAATTCCATTACATACCCGGTTTTTTTTTATTTGTCAGCAGTCATACTGCAATAGTACATTACTTCAGAGGGAAGAAAGTGACAGTTCCATACCGAGATTATGGCATTTGCGCCACGAGCTTGCGAGGGGCGCAAACCATTTGAGGTATGGAACTGTACTTTATCCTGAGGTATGTATAGTGCTTTTTATTACACCTACGAGGAAAATTATAGACATAAATGCATCCATATTTTACAAAAAACACAAAGATAAATGCTAAATCAATCGAAGTTTTTGCGAAAATGCGCGGGCTTTTCCTTTTTTTATTCGCCCGTTTCTGGAGTAGGCTAAGATCATAAGGTCATGCAGCCACTTCTTCCGTGATTCCGCGCGTTTTATATACAAAAATAATTTCGTTTTTAATTTTCTGTATGCACCAAGGAGGTTGGTAACTGGTAAAAAAAAAAAACTGTATGTGGCCAGTAACAATTTACTTGAAATTTAATTAGTAGACAGTTAAAGTCTCTTTGCAGTATGACTGCTGACAAATAAAAAAAAAAAACCGGGTATGTAATGGAATTTCATACATACTTCCCACCCTTGGGTCGGAAGGATTTTCATACAAACTTCCATACCTTGGGATGAAAGGATTTGAAGGGCGGGATAAAGGCGTTTCTTCCCTCTAATTGGTATAATTAGTATGTATTTTCAGAGCAGGTGTGATAAATAGAGACTTTAACTGTCTACTAATTAAATTTCAAGTAAATTGTTACTGGCCACATACAGTTTTTTTTTACCAGTTACCAACCTCCTTGGTGCATACAGAAAATTAAAAACGAAATTATTTTTGTATATAAAACGCGCGGAATCACGGAAGAAGTGGCTGCTGTCCCGCCCCTTATACATCCACCGCCCGCGCACGCGCAGGCGGAGGCGGCTAACAAGAACACCCGCACCAGACACTGCACAAGCCGAAAGCACCCCACATGACGCCGTACACTCTACGCCGGCACAAGTCACACTTAGACGCAGCGACACACCTTAGTTGTGCCCGGCTACGTTAAATCACACCACTCACCACAACCCTTCCAGGTTGGGCCTCTCCCCCGGTAGGGCACGCACTCACGTGAAACAGAACAATTGTGGCGGGGACTATCTGTTCCGCCCCCCAAGGCAAAGTTTTTAAAGACTAAAGTCTAAAACAAAAAAAACTCAATTCCAAAAAGAAGTGGCTGCATGACCTTATGATCTTAGCCTACTCCAGAAACGGGCGAATAAAAAAAGGAAAAGCCCGCGCATTTTCGCAAAAACTTCGATTGATTTAGCATTTATCTTTGTGTTTTTTGTAAAATATGGATACTTCGAGCGACAGTGATGATGTTATCCCTAACACACCGCCAGAACTATTAGAGACGGCCCAAGAAGTTGTTGATAATCTGTTGCCGGAAAAATCTAAATGCAGATACAACAGTACTTATGAAAATTTCATACGTTGGCAAAAGGAAAAGAAAACGACTTCATTTTCTGAAAATGTATTGCTCTCGTATTTTAGTGAGAAAGCAAAACAATATAAGCCGAGCACGTTATGGGCTATGCATTCTATGCTAAGAACCACGATTTTAACAAAAAATAACATCAACATAAAGGAGTACCCGAAACTGACCGCATTCCTTAAAAGGAAATCTGAAGGATTTCGCAGTAAAAAGTCAAGAGTGCTGACTGCAACAGAAATTGATAATTTCTTACAAAACGCCCCTGATGACCAATACTTGGGACTGAAGGTAAGTCCTGGCTTTTACCTGTTTATGATTTCCTTTTGCATTCACGTAGTACTTACATACTTACCTAATTCTTGTCTATAATTTTACAGGTCGTCTTGATTTTAGGCGTAAATGGTGCCTGTCGTTGCGAAGAACTGACCAACATATCTACAGATGACCTCGAAATTCATGGAAATGTTATGCTAGTGAAGATACTAGACACTAAAACAAAAATTCAGAGATCTTTTGTCATTGATGATAATTTTTATACCATCGTAAGGAAATATAGAGAACTACGACCTGATAATTTGAGTACCAAGCGCTTTCTTTTGCAGTACAGAAATAACCAATGCGTAAGACAAGTTATGGGCAAAAATAAAATTAGTCAAATCCCGAAAATAATCGCTACGTTTTTAAATTTGCCTAAACCAGAAGAATACACCGGACACTGCTTCCGCAGGACTTCTGCCACATTACTAGCTGACGCGGGAGCTGATTTAACCACGATCAAGCGGCACGGTGGATGGAAATCGAGCACAGTCGCCGAAGGCTATATAGAGAACTCAATAGGAAATAAACAACGGATCAACGAACAAATAACAGAATCAATAGCTTTCACTAATAATCCAGCTTCATCATCGCTTCAGCCTCAGCCGAGTACAAGCGCGACACTAATGCCCTCACCAGTGGTTCCTCGTAGCTCGTCACCGCAGCCTTCTTCAAGCCTTCAACTAACAACTCAACATGTAAACATGTCTCAAAATATCAAGATACCCGGACAAAATGTAACATCTTATAATAGCTGCACTTTTAATAATTGTACTTTTAACTAAATATAAACATTTCTATGCATTTATGTCTATAATTTTCCTCGTAGGTGTAATAAAAAGCACTATACATACCTCAGGATAAAGTACAGTTCCATACCTCAAATGGTTTGCGCATAATCTCGGTATGGAACTGTCACTTTCTTCCCTCTGAAGTAATGTACTATAATGTCAGGGCATCCAAACAACTATATAAGTTTTCATATTTGTATATGTACTTATATGTTTGTCTTCTTGTTTCCCTAAAACTATAGATCGGATTTTGGCCATTTTTATTGGCTTACATGTAACCTTACTAAGGGACGAATTAAAGTTTTATAATTTTTTTAAGATATGGAATAATTCGTATGGGTATGGTAGTATAGCTTATTGATACAATCTGGGCAACGAAGTTGCCCAGATTGTATCAATGAGCTGGTAGAAAGGTAGAAAGGTCGGTAGAAAACTATTTCAGCAGTTTTCAAATTATGAAAAAAAAGCAGCTGGAAAACTTAACACGTTGGCGGTGTTTAGTGCTTTCTAAAGTTGTGGATTGAATAGGAGTGCAACAAAGAGGGTGAGTTAGGGTTATCCGCAGTCATTTATTAAAAGATTCACAGGAGGCCCATTTGAGGCTATAAGTATTTCCACAAAACTGAAAATTACGAAACAAAAAGTATTTAAAAAAAAAAACGGTCAAGTGCGAGTCAAACTCGTGCACGAAGGGTTCCTTATAACTGTACAATGATACAATGATAGGGATGGTGTGGAGTGCATAGTTTGGATTTTACATAGCAAAATGTTGTTTACAAAATTATTGGTGCGGCTACTTTCACACTCCATGTACCTAACCAGGTGCATTCATAAGTTTGTATGAGGTATTGAAAAAATTGTTGGGGCTCCCACCCCCTTAAATATTTATTTTATTCTACTTTTTAGTAATTGTTGTTATAGCGGCAATATAAATACATCGTCTGTGAAAACTTTAATTGTCTAACTGTCACGGTTCATGAGATACAGCCTGGTGACAGACGGACGGTCGGACGGGCGGACGGACGGACAGCGGAGGCTTAGTAATAAGGCCCCGTTTGGTACCCTTCGGGTACGGAACCCCAAAAATTAAGTGGACTTCCGGGCTAGAACTCTGTGGTCTAACGAGATTCACGCTTGCTTCTCACACAGGAGATGCAGGTTCGGAGCCTGACCATGTAACAATGAGATAATTAATCAGTGTTTCGGATGACACGTTAAGCTGTAGGTCCCGGCTTCTATCGCTACGTGGTAGTGATCGTACAGCCCCTCCACCAACCCGCACTGAGCCAGCGTGGTGGAATATGGCTTAATCTTACTCGTATCCAGGTTAGGGCCTGTGCCCCTCTGTGGGGACATTAATGTTTATAAATGGTCTTAAATTAACTCAAAAGTAAGAATTAATATTTTACATATACACAAAATTTTAAATCGACTTAATCTTTTTAAATTAATTTTTATTATTTATTGTAATAATAATAAATAAATCTGTAGCTCAATTCTGAATCTCTTGACTTTCCCTGATTCCTTTCAAATTGGCTTTAAATGACAGCTCCCGATTCCAATTGGTCAATATGAAGTAAGCTAACTTACTACAAAACATCAATTTCCAGGGATTGCGATAGATATTTCTAGATGTCAGAGATGAGAGAGAAAAATCTGACATAAGTTACTTAAACTCAAAGCAAAAATTCATTAGATAATTTGATTTTATTATTATTATTAAAGAGCTCCGTAGTCTAATGGGTTTCACGCTTGCTTCTCACACAGGAGATGCAGTTTCGATTCATGACCATGTACCAATGAGATAATTAACTAATCTTAAGTACATTATACGGACGTTCTGACGGTGATGGAAAAACATCGTGAGGAAACCTTCATTACTCCATAGCTGCGGCGATGGGCTAGCCCCCCTCACGCAAAAATGGAGTATTGAATAACTGGCTCAAAGTGGGCACAAGTGCCTCTGCCACCCCGTATGGGAAAAGTCGTGACGTTATGTTATGTTATGGAGAATCTAAATTTACTACTTTGTCAATCGTATAGATTAATAATTTTAGACGACATTATGACAAAGCTCATTTGGCCAGCTGTCAACGTTTGAGTATTCTATTAAAACTCGGGGGAAACAAACCATCCCGGAAATGTTCACACTGACGGTATTATTAGTTTGTGTTGGTTTCATCAACATTGTGTGTTATTTTTCTAGTAAGTACCTACTAGTAAAATAAAGTGTCAAATGCCCATTTTTGAAGCACCGTTCCACCTCAAAAGAGATCCATCCCAATCCCAAAAAAAAGTTATAAAAACATATTTTCCTTAAACATTGATATGTCAATAGGAACTGTAGGAAAAGAAAAAACTGTAGAAATAAGAAATATTAAATATCAGTTGGATTACTCCAAATAGGTATGCAAATTAAAACATAAAAAATAAACATTTACATACAGGCACAAACATTGCTTCTGGCCCCACACTAGGATACTCTGTGCCATGGAAACCAGAAACAGCAACGTCACACACATATAAACATCCAAGACCTCAGTTTTTGTTTTCTTTACCCCCAGCCGGGGATCGAACCAGGGACCTCTGACTTGGTAACCGCTACGCCACAGAGGTCGTTAAGTACGAGTTATTTAATTACACATGAACATGACAAGTTAGTAGTTGATTTTCTTATAGTATATTTTATATTATTAGTAATTTATTAAAATTTGACCTCGAATATTTTATTAAGGCCCAAGATCACACAAAACCACTGAAGTGAGCTTTGGAAAAAAAAAACAATAAATTCATAGGTCTCAAAAAATATATGTTATTCACAAAGAGATAACCTAATTTAAATACTATGACGTTACGCGATTGGATTAATTAGGCTCGATCGTAAAAAATCCTGAACATGGTCTATATTTAAAAGGAGATACAATAATTTTAATATAAAATTACAGATTTTTCTCATAATTTTTATACCTGAATTTTCCTCTTTTAGAGCTCCGTATCAATCCTTAAATTTTATCAATAAACTTATTTCCGTTTTTCAGTAAATTCGAAAAAACACCTAATTTTTAAAGTATTCGCTAAGTATTCGATTCTATTCCGCGCCGCCCGCTACCCCGCCAGTTCCGCTACCCCGCCAGATCCGCTACCCCGCCAGAAGACGACGGGCGCCCCTCACCTCAACAGCTAGAACTGGGCCTTAAATATGTTTTTCATCTAAAACTTACCTAAAACTTGCTATTTCTTGGGATCGAAAAATAATTTTGATTTAATATGGCTCTTGCATCAAATAAGAGGTATTCGAATTATCTTAAAATTAGGAAATAATCAGTGGTTTTAGAAAAAATTATAAAAAAGACACACAAATGTTGGCACTGTGCCGCCGCTGCAGCCACTGATGTTACAGCCGTGTTGCAGTGTGAGTTGTGAAGAACTTAATTTTAATATGGTAGTGTCCTAAATTTCAATCACAGCAATCGAATTTTACCGAAACACGCGCCTTAATAACTTAGGAAACATATCAGAGCGCCAATTCGCGCCTTTTCTTACTCGGGGTGGCAGAAGAAATTGACGCCATGTTTAGCCGTTATTAAAAATTCCATTTTTTACAGGGGGCTAGCTGATAGCCGCAACTAGGGAGATATGGTGTTTTCCTATCTCTGTCAATGTTATGGCGTCCATAATGACTGACATTATGAATACCTTCTCGACGTTTTATTATAAAATGACATCCGTATCATTAAAAATATTTTGATAACTGTCGCCGCCAAAACATAACAGCATCAACATGGACTATATACAGGGTGTCCCAAGGCTATGCCACATGGAGGGAAAGTACCTTAAATGTTGTAGATAGAGCATTTTACTGAAAGAAGACTTAGTTTTGTTTTTTTAAATATTTTAATCTACACACATATCATAAACAAGTACGTTCAAAACCCGCAAATCACACGACCAGCTAAAAGATTATGTTTTGTTTGAACACATTTATTATCTGGGAAAATGTTATAAATTCATCATAATAAGGTGAATTCGTTGTTCTCTTTACTTTAAAATTTCAAACATCTCTGAAAAACAAAGCTATTTGATTTGAACTCAATGTTAATTTCGGTCGAGACGGCGTTCTATTCGAAATTAAACGTCAATGCCGCAATGCCGGCCGTAACATGCGGATCCTAATCATATCATAGAGCTTATAATATGTGTGTAGATAAAGCGGTGTATGTAAGTGTAGATTATTAATATGCATTGAAGCAGTCGTGTGATGATATTGTTAAGCCTTTCATAATGTAACAGTCACATAAACTACTATAACGATATTGTTCGAAAGGATTAATCATAAGGATCAGTTTTGTCTAAGAAACATAAAATTTTAAACAAAAAGAAGACCATGAAATTTAAAATGTTCTAGTAAATCGTCTTACTTTGAATCAGTCAATTATTAGACTTATTATAAAAACAACGAGGTCCGTGAAATTTTATTTATTTTATTTTTCCTGAACAACATTTTAAAATATATGTAAAATTTGTCTTTGTTTGATTTAACATGCTATGTTTGTTATACTTAAATGATCCTTTCGATCGGCATCGTAAAATTAAAGGTTTATTTATTTCCACATTTAGCGGGCATGATTTCCAGTTAACAAAGCGTTTTTTTTTCAAATCTTTGAATGCTGTTCGAAATGTTTTTAAAAACGAAATAAAATCTACAATATTTTGTTTACTTTCCCTCGATGTGGCATAGCGGTGGGAAACCCTGCATATTCATTTTAACATTTCATTCAAATTAACTCCAGAATAGCATACGCCACATGACAGCCACGCGTGACGTATATGGCGCACGTGCGGTTGATTTTGACAGAAATATTTCCGTATCTGTCGTATCACTACTCGTCGCCTGTCATGCTGAGGTCATGCTTGTGTCAGAATGTGTTTTCTTTGTCACCGAGAGACCGAGTTAAAGACATATCGCTGAATTAACTGCTGCACAATCTATTTTCCTATCCATACATGGTTTGCTAGAAAAAATATTTTGTGAGGGGTAAACCCGCTTTATATATAATTCATAACTGTAAAGTTATTTCTGAGTTTCGCGTTATTAATAAAAGAAATAACTGGAATAGTTGAGATACGTCAATGTATGAATGGAGCATTGGGAAGAATAAGTATAATACAACATTTTTTTAGGGAAAAGACACATAGTTCTCGTTGTACGAAAGATTTAATATCTTGGTAACTACTGTTAGTTAGTATTTTATTGCGTGGTTAAAGTGAAATTCGGAAATAGCACATCCAACTATCATAAATCCATATTCTACATCCTGTCCCGAAATTAGTGACGTTCTAGTAAAATGGTTACAAATCGGCCTACATAACTCATGAGCCGCATCCGTTTTACCACATATTGCAAACATAATCTTACTATCATTCAAACAAAACTAAACACTGTATGTAACATAGGGAGTAAGGTTAAAAAAACCTTAAGTTTACTTATAATTTGGCTAATCTGGTGTTAATTTCACGTCCGTGTAATACATTTTGTATTTACTTACAATTTGCTGTTTATGGAAGTTTTTGTTTGATTTTTAAATATTTTAATGGTCAAATAATGTTATGGGCATATTTTACGGTATGATTTTAGAAATGAGGTTTGTTTTTAATGACTGATGGTTGATGGCAACAGAATTTGTCATCATTTTACTTATAAAAGGTTCTGGTGTAACGAACTCTTCATATTAACCTAAAGGATACATCCTATATCCAGTATACAGACAAAGGGTAGAGATAAACAATTGAAGGTGTGACAAATATAAATGACATTAGTCCAATACGTTACCCAAAATCGCAGTTCGTGGGTGATACGAGTATAGAACTAAGAGTTGGCTTAAAGCGTATCTACAGGTAACTTGCTTCTAGATACATGGGTACATATCTACCCACTAAAAGTCTGCAACAAAGGCGAGTTCGAGTTTGAGATCAGACATTCCACTTTTTAAATGCGGAGTAAAAAGAGACCAGGATTAAGACGTTCCCAGCGTGCACTCACATCGATTGCAGCCAACAGTTAAGTAGTAACATAACAATAAAACAAGTAGTTGCTGCTCCCAACTATTCCGGTCCGCCCTATTGCCCCTCGTGGCTAGTGACGTCAATCGATACCCATCAATAGCTTATCGATAGTCAATAAACATATAGCGCCTTAACATAAAAAATAACTACTGATCAACACTTGTTTAAAATCAAAGGTGTATGGGATTTGATGTTTCTTTTGAGGTTAAACGCTGTTTAATATTTTTGTGGTAGCACGGTTACATTATTTCACAAAAGTATCACAAAACTCTTATTACCTGCATTTTTTAGGACCGTTTTACGATATATAATAAAGTTTAGCTTATTTCTTACACTTGAAAGAAAATTGAAATGGATAACAATCGACAAAATCAGTATCATAAAATAGGCAATAATTGATGAACTAGTACATAATATTATCGACATTAATATTTCCCCTGGTGAAATAACTATCGATTGTAATCATTTCGACATGCTGAGTAAGGTCTGAGGTCACCCATCGAAAGCGAAACTACCGACAGTTCGGCAACACTTCGCGCAGTGCGATAGCAAACGTCTTGGATGCCGAAAAGGAGCTTTTGTGATAATATTAATTGCATTTCTCCCTACTGCAGCCCTCGGAATGTTCTATCGAAATATTTCTCCATTTTGGATTTTGTTGAAACGTCTAAGAATGTAAGCAACATATGTAGAACTTGTTGAATAATAAAGCAACATTTGAGATTTTTTGTATCTGTCACAGTATTATGATTGATTTTTTATTATTATTTGTATTCCATACAAGATAATAAGTTCAATAACCAAAACCCGACTACTAGAATAGTGCGCTCTAAAGAGTATGAAACCTTTTACCATCGGGCGGTCAATATATTTTTAACGCTTAGGATAAATGCATGCAAAGCACCAAAGAAGAGCTAATAATATATATATATATATATATATATATATTTGAAATAAACATATACATTTACATACAGGTACATATATTGCTTCTGGCCCCACACTAGGTTACTCTGTGTCGTGGTAACCAATAACAGCGACGTCACACATATAAAATTCCAAGACCTGGGTTTTTTTTTCTTTACCCCCAGCCGAGGATCGAACCCAGGACCTCTCGCGTGGTAGGCAGAGCCACAACCGCTGCGCCACAGAGGCCGTATGCTTATTAAACCCTTTTTTAAATATATTTATGACTTTCCGTCCTCTAGAGGGCGCGATATTGAATTTAGTGTGACGTCACATACCATTTAACCAGTGAACGATCAAGAAGCTTCTATGGATACCTCAGTTGCCAATTTCTGACAGAAGTTTAGATGTTCTGGTGAACATACATACATATATACCGGTCAAACATAGCCCTCATTTTGGTTTCGCTGAAGTCGGCTTAAAATGAGAATACAATGGCCGAGATAACTTCGTTAGCACTACCCTCGTATCAACATTGAAAAAGGGGAATATTTAACTGTAGCTCAAAATAAAATTATGCAAACGAATTATCTTCACTAATTAACCCATACCGTATACCAAAAAACTGACTACTCTACAAAACAAACCATTTGTTAAAAAAGCACCATCAACAAAATCATAATTCCTAACAAAACAAGCTAATCTTACTTACACACTTCACAACAAATATCTGGCTTGTCGAACACAAATTCCGTTTTTCAATACAAACATATTCTTACTTCTTCAAACTAAAATACTGACTTGCACTCAAAATTCTCAATCCAAATAACGGAATTTCTAAAATTCGTGTCTTTTGCTAGACCACACAAATTAATGTTTACTTTACTAAATTATATTTAGCAATTTAATCATTCTGGTACCTAAAACCTTGGTACTTTTGCTAAATTTATTTTTTCTTATCCGTTTTAATGAAAATTATAAATTAAGTGAAAACGCGGACGCCCTGCTAAAGCAAGACCTGACTTAATATACGTTGAAAAGTTTGCTAAATTAGATTTAATTGGGAAATATTAAACCGCACATCAAACATACTGATTTGAACAGCAATCCCTAGCACGCTATTTATTCGATATATAAATATGGAATTTATTCCATACATATAGCGTGCTAGGCTTAGCTCAGCCAGTGATTTGATGATAAATACTCTTTTCATCTGTCCACATGATACTAAAGGGGATACTGCCCTACTCTTCACAGTGTCCATATCCTGAGGGATAACTCTGGTATGAGCGAAAACGCTATTAAATATAAATCGGCTTTAACATACAAATCTTCATACTCGTTTAAGAGGCTCAAGTGAAACACAATAAGTTTTCAAGGATCCCGCAAACTTTAGGGGTCGATTACAACATCTGTTACCTTATTTCAATATCGACCTTTCCAAACATGCGACTCTAATCCTTGTAGTTATAGCAGCAGGTTTGAAAATTGTGTGATGTGGGTAGACATTAACGAGTATATTCACAATAATGTATGTTGAAGTCAGCTTGTTTTTTGGCCATCTGAAAGTTTCAAATAATTGCCACTACCTAACTGTTGTTAGTGCTTCCTAAGAGCTTTTTAATAAAATTTCGCGGACTAACTACATAATTGGCCTGTAAGGAAAAATAAATTTTTGTCAGTTTACTTCCTAACTGGTCAACTGTGATAAAAAATGCGTTGGTCCGTCAATAAGGAAATCGTTGATCAGTTTCCAGGTGTACAGTTTTAGTTGGTCATTCAGGAACGGGTGGTGCTAACATGTTACCTCTGCTAACTCGAACGGGAAAAGAGAACGGTATTTATTGTTTCATAATTCATAACGACCTATAAATAAATATTTATAAAGAAAAGCTTTTAATGAATGACCGGGATTTATTCATATTCATATTCTTTATTGCACAGAAATCTTAATAGTAAGGTAACAAAACATTTTATGAGCAAAGGCGAGCTTATCTCTAAAGAGAGATTTCTACCAGAAAACCTAGGTAGGACAGGAAAAATTGTGCAACAGGAGAGTCCTAGTGCGCAATAAAACTGTACACATCTAATTGTTTACAACTAAAACATAATAATGTAATAAATGATATATGATGATGATGATGATGATGTAATCCTGTAATCCCTCATCAGGGACATAGGGCTCGAAGGAGAGATTTCCACTTCTCACGATCTTGTGCGGCAGTTTCCAGGTCCTTCCAGTCGAGCCCAGTTGATGCAGCCTTTTTTTCAACTGAGCGCCTCCAGGTGATACGGGGGCAGCCCGGCCTTCTTTTTCCATACGCTTGCCACGTTAACCCTTGTTTGGGCAGATGATTATCTGGTCTTCTCAAGGCATGTCCAATCCAGCGCCATTTCCTCATTAGGATCTCCTTGTCGATGGGTTTTTGGTCAGTCATCTCCCACAGCCTTGCATTTGAGATGGTTCGTGGCCAGCAAATCCCTAGTATCCGCCGTAAACATTTGTTCACGAAGACCTGTAGCTTGCTGGTTACTTCATTTTTGACGAGCCATGTCTCGCATCCCTATAGGAGGACTGACTTGACGTTGGAGTTGAATACTCTGATCTTTGTACGCCGAGTGATTATGGAAGACGTCCAAACAGGTTTCAACTGCGCATACGCGGCTCTAGCCTTGTTGATGCGCGCCTCTACATCCGCCTCCGCTCCCCCCAGTGGGTCCACGACGCTCCCCAGGTAGATAAAGCGCTGCACTTGTTCGACCACCTCGCCATTGACATAAGTGGGTGCTGCATCAGAGGTGTTTAGGCGCATGTCTTTGGTCTTGCTACAGTTGATGCGCAGCCCTTCTTTAGCAGCTTCGTTTGTGAGGTCGTCGGTCTTGGACTGTAGTTGGTCACGGGATGTGGCGAGCAGACAGAGATCGTCTGCGAAGTCTATGTCCTCGAGGGACTTACTTTGCAACCATGGCAGACCTCTCCCTTCTTTACTGGTTACTCTACGCATCACATCATCCAAGACAATCAGGAACAGCAGCGAAATGATATATACTAAATAAAATTCAAAAGCAAAAAATTAAATATATATCAAACATATACTACTTATATATACATATATAAAAGTACCTATCACGAAAGAGAAAGGAAATGCTCTTTCAATCTTGTCTTAAAAGTGAAAATTGAGGGACTATCTCTAATAGCGCAGGGAAGTGCGTTCCACAGTCGGATCGCCGTTAACCTAAACGAGTGTTTGTAAGCGGCAGTGTTATGCCAAGGAGTAGAGAGAAGAGACATCGTGTGGGATCTCCGGTTGCTATGCCTGGAGGAAATAAACTCGAAACGTTCTCGAAGATATGAGGGGTAGCGGGGATTTCGCAAAATGTTGAACAGATAGGAGAGAACGTGCATATAACGACGAAGGCGGATCGGAAGCCACCCCAACTCCTTGCGATACTGTGAGACATCCGATGTTTTGAAAACATTCGAGTTTGTTCAGTTGTTCTTCGTTCGCACCGATCCAGCAAACATCTGCATAGTCGATTAAAGGTAGTAGGAGGGACTGGGCAAGGGTGATTTTAGTCTGCTGTGGCAGGTAGTGCTGCAATCTCCGTAGGGAGTGAAATGACGCAAAGAATCGTCTGCTGACCTCACAAACATGGGGCGACCAGGACAACAATTTATCAAATACAACCCCAAGATTCTTGGCCTCCTCGCTGTATTAAATTATGTTACCATCATACACTATAGGGTCGACGGGCATTTTCTGAACTAGGTTATGAGAGTGACGAGTACCCAATATCATGGATTCTTAGGGTTCCATACCCGAAGGGTCCAAACGGAGCCCTATTGCTGTCACTCACGTGTCCGTCCGTCCGTCCGCCGACTGTCACACAGGTTTTACAGCCAAACGGTTTAAGCTACAGTCTTCAATTTTACACAGTATAAACACCATGTTGACCCAAAGACATATGAATTGTCAAAAAATATTTTTAAATGTTTTTAAGGCGGGCTACCATATAGCTAAAGGAAGGCGCAAAACAAAACGGCCTACCCCGTTGAATGGGATATCGTTGTTTAGGACTCGTTGAGAAGATAAATATTACAGTTTTGTTCAAAAAATATTTTAAAGCAAAGGAATGAGAGACCACCAAAGACAGTTTTTTTTACAAAACATTATACCGAACAAGTTTTTTACTTTCTATTGATCTTAAAATTTGGTGATAATATTAATTGTTATAAATATATTACCAATTTATTGATAAATCATATTTTTGTTTTTTTTAGGCTTATGTTCTACATTTGTTACGGAACCCTAAATGTGCGAAGTCCGACACGGACACAGCCGGCTTTTGATTTAATTCTCTGCGGTCCAGAGGGACTAAGTATTTTTTTTTATGAAAAACGCAAAGCAACCACTGCAAATTGAAAATCTTTTGTATGGGAAGTCCATCCTTTTCTATTAAATGGCATTGGTAGTGTACTGAGAATATCGAAACTCTTTGCTCACATAACTAAAATAATGTATGGTAGCGGACTTTATGTTTGACAGGTGGCTGCGCGATACATAGAGTTATAAAGCAAAGAGTTTTGTTAATCTTAGGCGATATTATGCGAAATGGTATAAATGTCATAGCAATACATAGAGTTATAAAGCAAAGAGTTTTGTTAATCTTAGGCGATATTATGCGAAATGGTATAAATGTCATAGCAATACATAGAGTTATAAAGCAAAGAGTTTTGTTAATCTTAGGCGATATTATGCGAAATGGTATAAATGTCATAGCAATACATAGAGTTATAAAGCAAAGAGTTTTGTTAATCTTAGGCGATATTATGCGAAATGGTATAAATGTCATAGCAATACATAGAGTTATAAAGCAAAGAGTTTTGTTAATCTTAGGCGATATTATGCGAAATGGTATAAATGTCATAGCAACTCGGTTAAATGAGGCACTTCAACATGTTCTTCTTAAATTTATAGATAACCTGGCTAATGCCCGCAACTTCATCTGCTTGTTACTAGGAAATATAATTTACTGAAATGACGTTACCCTCCAAAGTTAATGTCAAAGTCAAAGTACTTTATTACTGTAGATATTTACATATACTTAGCAAACGTCATTTTTTGCCTCTTCTCTACATTGGACCACTGTGGGGAGAAGAAGGGCGTAGAAACTCCCACAGATTGATTTTTAGATCTCTTTTAAAAATAGTTGTGCTTAACTAATACAAATATGAAAATTTTTATTGTTATGATTGATAAGCAGGAATAAATAATTACAAAACTATTAACAGCAAGGTCTGTGTTGAGCCAGATCAACCCCATACAGTCCTGTGATTTAAGTACTCCTCCTGGTACAGCCGGCTAATAGTATCATGCATGTTAGCCTAGCTCATACAAAACACTTTATAAGTACAATACAAGATTAGATCACCTACGTGATGACTGGTGTACGTCATTTATTATCAAATATATTTTTTTATTTTATCTTTGAAATCACAGATGTGTGTAAGTTACACATTTTATTTGTAATACACACTGACCATTTATAGATGTATTTGTTATTAAGTTAATATGTGCAGCTGAGACAAACCACCTGTGGTTTTACAGCATGCACTATATAACAACAAATAGTCATAAATATAAACATTTACATACAGGCACATACATTGCTTCTAGCCCCACACTAGGATACCCTATGTATCGGAACCAGAAACAGCGACGTTACACACATATAAACATCCAAGACCTGGGGTTTTTTTTTCTTTAGCCACAGCCGGGGATTGCATGGTAAGCAGAGCCACAGCCACACGCCACAGAGGTCGTCGAAAATATAAATATCAACAATTTTGAGAACATAAAAAACTATATCTTAAAAAAATAACCTTTATTAAAGCCCGGGCCGTTCATTTAGGACCGGCGTTTGAGCAAATAGCCTTTTGATTAAAATAAAGCATTCGACAATGCTTTACACACATTTAACAACCAGCCTAACCAAATTCAAACCCTTAGATTTAGAGGAGTGGAGAACCAGGCCAATTCGATTTGGCAAAATGGCGACAATGTAACAGCTGATTTATTTTAGATTCAACTTATCCGAAATACGAACAGTTTGCTATAGGTCAATTCCCGCCAAATACTATACTTAATTAAAGTCGGGGCCGTTCATTTGGTACCGGCGTATAAGCAAATGGTTAGCCTTTTAATTAAAATAAAGTATTATCGGACATATTTAACAACCAGCCCTACCAAAATCCAGCCTTTTGATGAGTTGTGGAGCACCAGGGGCCAATTCGTTTGTGCAAAATGGGGTCAATGCAACAGCTGATTTCTTTCAGAATCAACTTAACCGAAATACGAACAGGTTCCTATAGGTCACTTTCTGACAAATACTAAAGCTAGGTTGTGTTAGGTCACAACTTGTACAACCTGGAGCCGAAGTAAGCAGAGAGGATCGAGGAAATCCCATGGGGCAAGGCAAATCCTTCTTGCTTAGGCAACTCGTTAAATGTTTCATTATTTTCCACCCCCTCACGCACCGGACCGCTCGAAGTTTATCGGATGAACAAGTGGAAATATTATAAAAACAAATGACAGATAATCTCGCCTTCTCCATATGTTTTCCGTGAATGTAACTTTTTAAATATCTGTATGCAACGCAATAAATAATTATGAATTATGATATAACCCATTCTTTCAATACCACATACACAATTATTAATGCGCCTGGTTACGTACATCGAGTATGAAAGTAGCCGCACCAATAACTTAGTAAACTACATTTGGTGATCTAAATCCGACTTATAGGGCCTTACCACAAAAAAATATACTACTGTTCAACACTTGTTTAAAAACAAAAACGTATGGGATTTGAGGTTTTTTTTTAGGTTAAACGCTGTTTAATAATTTTTGTGGTAACACGGATAGTCTTTTCACTAGCATCAAATAGCGTACTAGTAGGTGCCCGCGGCTTCGCTCGAGCAAACTCATGTAAAAATGCCCTGTGCATACAAATATTAACCTCCCGTCCTCCTCTCTTCCACTACCCTCTCCCCCTCCTCTTTCTGCCTCTGTTTTTTTCTCTCGTTAGTTTACAAACTATCGATAAATTGTAAACTGTACCGTACTGCTTACTATGCGATTACGACTGTCGTGAGAACCAGAAACACTGACATCACACACATATAAACATCCAAGATCTGGGGTATATTTTTCTTTAACCCAGCCTTTATACCTATATATGTCAACGTAAGATTGTCACTCCCGTTAGTTTATAATCAACTTTTTCTCTCTCGTTAGTTTACAAACTATCGATAAATTGTAAACTGTAATGCACTGCTTACGATATGGACGCGTTAGTTTACAATAAAACTGTTAAATTGTGAACTGGTTTAAACTTGAATTGCAAAGGAAATACCAGGGCAGACACTAGGGTAGCTTAGGTAAAGACTAGAGGGGGTGAGCGCAGTGAAGACCCCGAATAGTCTTCGTGTTAGGTTGACATGTAGTAAGTACAAAAGATACGTAAATGCTTACCCTGTCGGTCTGGTTTACAATTTTCGATAGTTTACAAACTAACGCGTTAGTTTATAAACTAAGAGTTTTGACAATCTTACAGTGATAAAGGATCGCATTATAGTTTAATTACCACATTCATACGGCAATCTAAACGAATAAAACTATTATACAACCATCGTAACACAATTACCATCTTAAATCAGAACCCTACCCCGGGGCCCGAAACTAAAGGTCAACAGGTTAGGGAACATTTACCTAATGGGTCGGAATAACAAATAGACGATGAATATAGTCTAATTGCAAAGGGTTGAACTACAGAAATCAATATGTACCTTCTAAACTCTACAAAGTGTAACAGAATGTGCTGGTGGAGTCTTATGATATAGGGTTACCGTGGAAGTTTTACTGTTTTACTATAAAAAATATTCAACATAGCCTGATTAATTCCACGCCTCAACCGAACGGCGTGGAATCATGAGGGGCTGGGTTTTTGCCAGCACGGGAGAGAATCGTGAGTGGTACTTTACCTTGCCGTCGTAGACCGGAATTCGAAAGTTCGATTCGAGGCAGGAATACGGGATAGGAGCACAAGTGTGTTAGGAGAGGAACCGAATCTCACTCGTTTCGCTGCCCGACGCTGTCGCCGGCGTGTTGCTTGCCGACACGAGGAGTCGCCGTCCGAATACGACGAGTTGGGGACCGTACAACTTCGACCTTCACAACACGAATCACTGACGCGAATCTACTTATTTCCCGACGATTGTTATGATTAACACTCCGACCAGGCCCGACACCTGTGTTAGACAATTGTTACACTGAAATACATTCAGGGCCCGACGCCATGAGCAGACATGTTTTTTCTCACGACAAGAAAGTAACCTCTAATTTTTCATCTCGTTTCGATACGAGTGACCGCTGCGGTTCCGTTTCCGCTAGTGATGTCCCGATTACCCGCGATCGATCCGCGCAACGAAAACCGGTGCGTTCCGAAGCATAAATATTAAACAGTCACCCGCCCGGACAGGCCCGAATCTGTCCCTAATCAATAGGAATTTATAGAACTGGAAAGAGCACAACGAGCCTTACTAAAAACTATATTATTTAAGCCATATCGGTTCCCTACAGCATCTCTGTATGCCCTTTGTGATATGCTCTCAGTAAGACGTTTATATAACCTACGCATCATTCTTAGACTGCACAAGTCCCTATTATTTGAAATAAATATTTATAAACAGAAGAGAAATGGAAATGTTTCAGAAATGGTTCGCACAAGGACTACTTGTGCTAGTTGCCAAATGGCAAAACAATCTGCACTTTTATATAATAAAATTAACAAAAAACTAGACATATACCCTAAAACAAACTTTGAGTGTAAAAAGGTCTTAATCGAATGGCTTAAGAGTTTAAGCTACAATGAAACAGAACATTTAATAAAATGTCTTGTATAGTGTGCAAATGTTAATATAAGACTCTGAACACAAATACACACACACACACACACACACACACACACACACACACACACACACACCACTCACACACATCTTCTATCCTTAATTCTACGAACTAAAATATTAAACTGCATGTTATATTTTAATACTAGGTTGTTTATTCGAATTACTAAATGTATATTTGTGGAAGAGCGGGCCCTCCTGACACAGGTATTTCTATACTTACTAGGAGGGTCCAGCCCCTGTATATTATTTGTAAATTTATTATGAATAAACAATTTGAATTTTTGATTTTTTTTTTTGAATAGGAAGGCGAGAAAGTGTTGCGACCGCTCTCTTGAGGACCGAGTCCCCCACCTTGACTTCTGCTGATCGAGGCGTGCCATCCCGACCCGTGTACAAATTGACGATCCGTCCTCGTCTCCATCTCAATGGTGGCAGGTTCGCATCCTTAATCAGCACCAAATCACCGACTTGAGGGGGGCTCGTCCGGTCAGTCCACTTAAGGCGCTGCTGCAAGATGTGCAAATACTCAAGGGACCACCGTTTCCAAAAATCTTGAGCCATCTGCTGCAACATCTGCCACCTAGTTAACCGACTTAACTTAACATCACCGAATGGGTATTCTGGCAGGGCGTTAAGGGGCTGACCTATCAGGAAGTGACCCGGCGTCAACGCTTCCAAGTCATTTGGATCCGAACTGAGCGGGCACAACGGACGCGAGTTCAGTGTCATTTCAATTTTACAGAACAGCGTCGCAAGCTCTTCAAAGCGTAGAGAGGTCTCACCGATGATCCTCGTCAGGTGCGACTTAGCCGATTTAGCCGCAGCCTCAAAAATTCCTCCCCAATGAGGACATCTCGGCGGACTGAAAACCCATTCAATCCCTCGTCGGGAGCAAGCCGTACCGATGGCGTCCTGGTTTCCGTTCAGGAATTGAGTGACCTCCTGCAGATATCGCCTGGCTCCGACAAAATTTGTGCCGTTGTCCGAACGGATTAATGTCGGGAGGCCCCTTCGTGAGACGAACCGATCCAGACATGCGATAAATGCCTCTGTAGTGAGGTCACTGACCACCTACAAGTGGACTGCCATCGTGGCCAAGCACAGGAAGACGCACAGGTATGCCTTCACTAATCTGGCGTTCCGTAGCTGTGAAGACTTGACCATGAATGGTCCCGCGAAATCCGTTCCGACACCCGCAAAGGGCCGGATTTCGTTTACCCTATCCGAGGGCAAATCGCCCATCTGGGGCTGCATCGTAGCCGCCTTGGCCCGATAACAAGGCAGGCACCGAAATACGACGCTACGCACTAAGCGTCTTCCCGATAGAATCCAGAACTCGCGCTGGAGAATTTTGGACCCCACCACAAGGGATGTCCAACTAACTCCGGAGCGTGACACCCACGAGACGCACAGTCTGCTGGGTTCATCTCCCCTGGAACATGTCTCCAGATTAAGGGAACCTCCGAATTCAAAATCTGCGAAACCCGATTCGCCACAAAAATCTCCAGCTTGTGAACTGAAGCCTTCAGCCAGCATAACACGATCTGGCTGTCCGTCCAAGCGTAGACCGTATCTTCTAACGCAATTGACCCACGAAGAACCGTCATCGTGTGGTTGAGCAGACGAGTCAGGAGAGCCGCTCCCGAAAGCTCTAATTTGGGAATGGTCAGGCGAGTGCGCAACGGCGCAACCTTACTCTTGGCCATGACCAACCGCACATCAACCTTCCCCGAGGAGTCGACCGTACGCAGATATACCGCAGCTCCGTAGCCCTTCTCCGAGGCATCGCAAAACCCATGCAGGGTGGCGGTGTATCGTTTGGTGGGGACCAACCTCCGTGGCAGTGAAATCCGATTGATACCAGGGAGGGTCGAAAAGAACGAGTCCCACTCTGAGCTCAATGACCCGCCGATCGGGTCGTCCCATTTCAGCTCAGCAGACCACAATTGCTGCATAAAACACTTGAGCTGAATTGTTACCGGGGTGATCCACCCGTTTGGATCAAATGTCCTAGCCACCGTTGAAAGGACGTTCCGTTTCGTCCAGACCTTCGGGGAGTCCAACTCGACCCGATACGAAAACATGTCTGACACCGGCTGGTACTGGACGCCTAATACCGACAACATATTTGGATTTTCCAAATTTTCAAAAATGTGGGGATCCTGCTGGTAGTCATCCGGAAGACCAGTCAGTAACTCTGGAGAGTTCGACATCCATTTCCGGAGCTCGTGACCTCCACCCCGTAAGAGCTCAACTAGCTCGTCCCGTCGAGCGAGCGCCTCCTCTAAGGAAACTGCACCGGTACAGATATCGTCCACGTAGAGATCCTGCTCCAGGATCGCTGCTCCTCTAGGGAAATTTAACCGTTCTCGATCCGCTAACTCCCGCAGAGTGCGAATCGCCAAATAAGGACTAGACCGTAGCCCGTACGTGTTGGTGTTCAGCTCGTACACCCTGATGGGCTGATCTGGGCTCTCTCGCCACAGTATCAGCTGATACCGTCTATCGTCAGGGTGAATGACCGTCTGTCTAAACATCATCCGGATGTCAGCTACAAACACAACATTGTGTCGACGGAACCGTGTGATAACATACGCGATGTCATGGTTCAACTTCGGCCCTGAATGCAAACACTGGTTCAGGTTCATGCCGTTAGATGTTGATGCCGATCCATCGAACACTACCCGTATTTTGCCCTCCGGGGTCCTCAAGACCGCGTGATGGGGCAGGAAGCAGTGGTCTTCACGCTTCCAGTCGATACCCGAAACCGACATGTGGCCGAGCGACTCGTATTCCCGCATGAAGTCGACGTACTTCTGCCGGAAAATCCCGTCACGCTTCATGCGTCGTTCCATCGACAGAAGCCGCGTCTCGGCTGCATGGTGTGAACTGCCCAGCGGTGGGCGATCACTCCAGAATGGAAGACGTGTGAGAAATCGACCTCACCGAAGGCGACCAGTATTGTTCCGATAAAACTGTTCACACTCTTCTTCAACCGGGTCCAACCGGCGGACCGTAGGTGGTTCCTCCACCTCCCAAAACTTCTGTATCACCTCCGAGAGTACAGAACCGAATAAGGGACTACGAGTCGCTAGGCGTGGGGCAGCCGGCATGACCGGACCCATTACCGCATGGCCCAGTCTGGTGTTGACCGAAACAAGTCGCCTGCAACACGTGGACACCTGGCACTAACAGGTATCCCAAGGCATCAACACCCAATAAAATGTCTACTGGGCCCGGAATATCGAACTCCGGGTCAGCCAGTGACAACCCAGTGACCAACTGTCGCACCGAGGGCGACAACCATACGTGAGGGTGTGAGCCCATCACATTAGGCATGACTAATGCCGTGACCGTCAGATTCACCGATGAATCCACCCGTGACGAGAGAGTAATCCGACATACTCCCTTAACGGAACCGACTTCCGTGTTCCCAATTCCCCGAATTGAATGTGGATACTCCCTTACCGAAATGCCCAACCGTCTTACAAGGTTTCACGAGACTAAGCACCCCTGGGCCCCCGAGTCCAATAGTGCTCGTGCCACACAAGATTTGCCGTCCGAACTCCACGCTATCACCGAGGCGGTGGGGAGCATGACCGTCTGTGGAGTGGCGACACCCTGTAAGTGGGCGGCGTGTCCCTAGCGGGAACCTCCGCGGGATCCGAACCCGCTGGGACCCCCGTCGGCCGTGCTGTAACTCGGCTGCTGATATGCCGGTGGCATATCAGACCGTATGTACATCAGGGGGTCCCAACCCGCATAATAGGCCCCTCGCTGTCCCGGTATCCGACCATACCGGACGGTGTACGGTGTGCCCGGTGGCCACCGTGGATAGAGGGGGGAGAGCGGATCCAACCTGGGGCGCTCTAGGAATGGGGGCGACATCCGACTGTTCGCCTCCCTGTTCGCCTCCCAGAGCGACGGGCAGGTTGGCGTAGAAGGTGGTGGGCTCCCAGCCTTCGCGCCACTCATAGGTGCCATCTGACACCCGCCCGTAACACGCGGTGAGCCAGCGGCCCGAAGTCCTCGCTGACCCTGGACAGCGGCGACCGAATCCCGGCTATCCCGCCTGTTACCCCCCGCGCTGCCCCCTTCCCCTCGGGGGGGGTCCCGTCCGCGGGTATCCCAGTCACCCCGTTGGTGACTCCCGTTGCCCGGAGGGGGACTGGGTCCGGCCCTGGTTGGGCCCTGTGACCGACCAACCTGAGTCCGGCCCTGGTGACCGTCCGAAGGGCCTGACCGGTTCAGGCACAACACGATGTGGTGCTTGCCACCACAGCACTCACAGGGGAACGCGCGTGAGCACTCACTCAGCGGGTGCGGCCCCAAACAACCGAAACACAATCGGTGGCGGAAGACTACCTTCCTGCGGGCAGCTACCCCGAGCGCCTTAAAGTTGGCGCAACTGGTCACTTCATGACCGGCACTGTCGCAGTGCACACAGCCGTCAGCCGACGGCGCGGCATTCAAAACGCCAAATTGTTTTGACCGCCCACCCCCCCGTGGGGGCGGGGGGCGCGGCCCCTCCCGCATCCGCGCGGGTTGGCGCTGCACACTGGCCTCCGTATCCAATGTGTCGCATCGCCTGCATTCACCCTCCAAAAAATCCGTTAATTGGACGAGCGTGGGCAGTTCCGAGCTACTGCCCCCATGCAGCTGTTCAAACCGACTTTGAACAGCTGCAGGCAACCGTGACAAAACCATATACAATACGATATATGACCATTGGTCTACCGGCAGACCAAGGTTCTGAAGGGCCTTAATGGCCACCAGCACAGGGTTGAGCACCTGTACCCGGATGTCAACATCCCGGGTTACTCTTGGGATGCTAAACAGCTTCCCCAGCTGCGCATCAACCAACCGCCGTTTGTGTTGGTAGCGGTCAAACAATATGGACCGGGCTATCTCATAATTGCCCGCCGTGACCGTTAGGTGACCGACCAACTCCTTCGGTTCACCCCGCAGTGCCATCAATAGTTGGGCCAACTTGTAGGCGTTGTCCAGGTTGTCCCGACCGTGGACCAGACTTGCGAATAAATTGATGAATGCCGGCCACTCATCAATTGCCCCACCGAAGGCCGGAATCTCCAGGTGTGGCAGCCGTCCAACAACACCCTTAGGGGGCGGGTCTCCGCTACCCTCCCCGCGGTCATTCCGTCGCGACCGCTTAATTTTTTCCGCGCGACGCTCGATGTCGCCCAAGCACTCCATCGCTTGGTCAGCATCCGCGCAGAGCTGCTTCACTGCAGCCACCGAAGCCTCATCCGTAAGCCCGAGAGCTTCAGCCTCCGCAGCCAGCCGACACACCTTCCCGACGCGTGTCATTGCGTCCTCCACACGCTTGAGCAGGACATCGTCCATGTCAGGTCGCTCCACATACTTGTGTTATGATTTTTGCATTGGTATTGTTTAAAATAGCCATTAATTGCGATAAAATTAGAAAAAGATTTATTCTGCTATATTTAATGTCTTACTTTGTATTTTTCATATGGCGCCCCGTACCGACTTGTCGTTCTGGTATCATCGTAAGTGGCGGCAAACTTATATAAATGGCCGTCTTGTAGGACGGAGCTCAGTTTGGTTGGAGCGTCCGCTGAGACAAGTTGGTACGGGGTACCTATGCCCGTTTGTGTCTTGACTGTGGAATATAATTATTGTAAGAAATACACAAGTGAATTATCATTGGAGTGCTTTATTTTACACTTCAGAAGTGGGATCTGAACAAAAAGGTACGTTTTATTTTTCTGCTATCACGCCTACTCTTTTAAAGGATCATTATTTACTGGTATAGCAAAATCATGTTGGGAATATGTCTGCTTTTCTCGTTTATATACTGCACACACTGCGTTGATCTCTCATTTTGAATTGCACGGCATTTGATCAGGGCTACACTCTGGTAATGCGTTGTGTAATTTTCATGAACATTCGTGTGTGGCGTACTCTCCGATAGTGCGTCACACATTTATGTGGAATATTGCATTGTGGGTGTGCGGGCGGGATAGGCGGATATATTTGAAACCTTTGCCTGCACGTTATCCATTACCTACATTATCCATATCCGATAATTGCATCGTATTTGATCGGGGCTACTCTCTGATAATGCGCCATGTATAATTATCATGGATGATCGTGTGATATTATGCTCGATCAGGGCCACTCTCTGGTAGTATGTGTAACACGTAATTGGAGTGTGTAAAACATTTATTTTTATAGATAATATAGCTGTATGGGTTGTTTCATGCCGAATCTTTATACCAGTCAAAAATGATAAGTCTACAATGAGATTCAGTAAAATGACGTCTGACGATATTAACAAAGAAAATCTGCAAGGCTCAAATAATGCTGATAGTTTTGGGCTTAGCTTGACTTAGCATCATAGCGCTTGAGTGATTATATTCACTGGATTGAGTAGCTAGGTTTGCTACTGGTTACTGAGCGACTATGTTTACTCGCTGGATTATTGAGTGGCTTTGTTTGCTGCTGGATTGAGTAGCTAGGTTTGCTACTGGTTACTGAGCGACTATGTATCCTCGCTGGATTATTGAGTGGTTTTGTTTGCTGCTGGATTGAGTAGCTAGGTTTGCTACTGGTTACTGAGCGAGCTACATAGTTGTTGGATAATTGTTGCGCCAACTATATTTAGTTGACTGGATACTCCATGAAAACCGAAAGTGAAACAAAATAATTACATTTAATTAGTCGGTTTATTTATTGAAATAAAGTGTAGTGGTGGATTGGTATAAAAATGAAAACAGATGATGTCGTGATCATTAATTCCAGATCAAAGTCACGGCTACTACACATAATGCCATTGGAGGACCAGGATGGCACTCCGCCAAATACACCACCTAAGCGACGACGCCAAAGATCTAAGAAATCTAGGCGGAGAAGTCCGTCTTCATCGTCCTCGTCATCTACGTCGTCTACTTCAAGTGATGAGGTACCCCGAAAGATTCGCAAGGTTGCAAGCAGGCTTTCCAAGAGAAGTGTGTTGAAGTTGCTAAGCCAATGGAAAGGCAAAACGAATAAGAAACCTGTTTTTAGTAACAATAACATGAACAATGTCGTATCTGAGTTTGATCCATCCAATAGAACTCAAACCATTGAATGCTGGCTACAGAAAGTTAACGAGTGCGCCATAATATACGAATGGAATGAAACACAAACCATTCATTTTGCGCTACAAAAATTGGTTGGCCTAGCAAAGAAATGGTTTGAGTCCTTGCCGACGGTTGTTTATACATAGGCCGTGTGGCAAACGAAACTTCGCAAGGCATTCCCAAGTGAGGAGAACTATGGCCGCATTTTAGAGGAAAGGCTAAACTGTACGACGCGAAGTTAAGAAAGCCTGCGTGAATATTTCTATGATAAATTTAGTTTATTGAATCGATGTTAAATTACCGGTAAGAAGGCAGTTGACTGCATTGTGTATGGCATAACTGACAGGTCAATCAGGAATGGGGCACAGACTCTAGATACTTCTGAACCTGAGGACTTGCTTAAATATCTTTCATCCCAAAAGCCACAACCTCTCCCCAATAATAAATTGCGAGATCGGTCAACTCCAAAACCCAGTATACAAGATAAACCAAGTACGAGTTCGCACAACTCCTTTTCGAGCGCAATTACTTGCTATAATTGTCGCTCTAAGGGTCACCCTTTTCATAAATGCACAAAACCGATAATCAGGTGTAAACAGTGCAACAGAATCGGACATAATAACGAAAATTGTAAATTAGATCCTTATATACCTAGAAATCAATCTGCAAACGGTCGCGAAAAAAATACGATGCAAATCAATGTAACCAATAAAGCCAATGATAAGTATTTCAAAATGATCACTGTTGATGACCATCCCCTCGAAGCATTCATATATTTCGGAAGTGAGTGTACCCTCTTGCGAAAAACTGATGCCGATTTCCTCAAATTAGAACCAAACTTCCACAATGTACCCATTGTAAGAGGATTTGGTCAATCATCGATTGTACCCCTGTACAAATCATATATGTCTGTAAAGATTGATGAGATTGAAAGCAGAATAGAAGTGTTAGTGGTTGAAGATGTTTACATGCAGACGTCATTGATTGTTGGCCAAAACTTCACCGAACAGCCGTTCATTACTGTTTTGAAAGATAGTCTCAAATTGACATTCTATAAAACACCCTATCAAAATATCTTTGGGAATCGTGATAGTACTTGCTTAAAACTTTACGTCACCGACACCTCTGAAATTGCGAAAACCGGTTTACTCCCCATACACTTGAGTGAGTCAGATTATACAGGAGACATACTAATAGATGGTCATAGTGTCACCGAGCCGGGTAGGGAGTACCGATTGCTACAAGGTGCTTACCACATCTCTAGTGGAAAGGGTGAGGTAGTAATATCTAATTTGTCTCAAAAACCTGTGATTTTCCAAAAAAACGCGTTAATAGCCCGTTCAACTCCCTTTATAGAACGGGAAACCTGTCAAGTCAATAGAATCATAAAAGATTGTCCCAGAATGAAACCTCTCGATAGAAACGACATAAAGATAGGACAAGGGCTTAGTGACAAACAACAAGAAGATCTTTATCTTCTATTGCAAGAGTATCGCGACTGCTTCGCTACCAGTTTGGATGAGGTAGGGTGCACGACAGAGGTAGAAATGAAGATCGAACTTACGGACAATAAACCAATAGTATATCGTCCATACCGCCTGTCTCACTCTGAACGCGAACAGGTTCGCGAAGCAATAGAAGAGTTGTCTAAGAATAACATTATTCAGAATCTAAATCTGACTACGCCAGCCCAATTTTGATGGTTAAAAAAAAAACTGGCGAGCAGAGACTCTGTGTAGATTTTAGGGCCTTAAATAACAAAACGATCAAAGATCGATTTCCCCTTCCCCTCATAGAAGACCAAATTTCCAATCTAAGTGGTAATTGCTACTTTTCGACCCTTGATCTTGCGTCTGGGTATTACCAAATCCCGATGGCCAAAGAAAGTCAACATCTCACGGGATTTATCACGCCTGACGGGCATTACGAATTCAAAAGAATGCCCTTCGGGTTGGCCAATGCCCCGGCGGTCTTTCAGAGGGCAATCAACAAAATTCTCGGTAACCGACGATTCGAGTATGCTTTGGCTTACTTGGATGATGTCCTCATACCTTCGAGGAACATTGAAGAAATGTTTCAGCGATTAGAGGATTTATTAAAGACCTTTAGGCAGTACGGCTTGACATTGAAATTAACCAAATGCAGTTTCTTTAACACCAAGGTTAACTATTTAGGGTATGATATCTCTGCAGATGGCACACGACCCGGAGAAAGTAAGGTGTTGGCGGTCAAGGAATTTCCCACACCTCGTAACATCCATGAGGTACGACAATTTCTCGGATTGACCGGTTATTTTCGGAAATTCATCAGGGGCTACGGGGAAATTGCTCGACCGCTAACCTCTCTGTTAAGAAAGGATGTCGTGTGGCGATGGACGGAAACGGAGACGCAAGCATTCTCCATGCTAAAAGAAAGTCTAACAAATCGTCCCGTTCTGGCCCTATACGATCGTACTCTGGAGACTGAATTGCATACTGATGCCAGCTCTCTGGGCATAGGCGGTATACTTATGCAGTGGCAACGAGATTCAAGAGTCTTGAAGCCTGTTGCCTATTTTAGCCGCCAGACTACACCCGAGGAAAAACATTTACACTCTTACGAACTAGAGACACTGGCTGTCGTATGCTCATTAAAGAAATTTCGAGTTTATCTTGTGGGGATCCATTTAAAAATCTATACAGATTGCGCTGCGCTTAGAACCACACTTACTAAGAGAGATCTGATTCCCCGGATAGCCAGGTGGTAGCTACAAATCAGCGAATATACCTTTGATATTGAGTATCGGCCTGGGGTACAAATGTCGCAACGTCGACGCATTGAGTCGAAACACTAGGTTGATAGGGGAATCGGATGATAATCATTCCGTCAATGTGTTCAGCCTAGAGAAAGAGAACTGGCTGTTGACATTACAAATCGCAGACCCTGAGGTAGCCCGCATTCTCAAAATTCTTAAACCCGAGGATGACCAGGAATGCAAAGACGTTAAAAAAAACTTTGTCGTTAAAAACCATACAGTATATAGAAAGGTAGATGATAGATTGTGTTTGGTGGTTCCTCGGAGTGTCCGGTGGCAGATATGTCGAGCCAATCATGATGATATAGGTCACCTGGGGTATGCAAAAACTCTCGAAAAAATCCGTGAACAGTATTGGTTCCCAAAGTTACGTAAATTTGTAAACAAATATGTTTCGGCTTGCCTGGAGTGCGCTTACAATAAAGATAACGCGGCGAAACAAAAGCCAGGATATCTGTATCCCATTGAAAAGATAAATATACCCTTTCACACGCTCCACATGGATCATCTTGGTCCATTTGTCCGGAGCAAAGACGGCAATAGTTATATATTGACAGTGATCGATGCTTTTACCAAATATCTATTTGTGAGAGCGATCAAGGACCTTAAAACGAAAAACACAATAAAAGTCCTTGAGAAAATCTTTTATGACTTTGGTATCCCTGCTAGAATCATATCAGATCGCGGTTCTAGCTTCACCTCAACGTCCTTTAGGACCTTCTGTAACTCTAATGGTATCAAGCATGTATTGAATGCAGTCGCTTGTCCCAGAGCAAATGGCCAAGCTGAGAGATTCAATCAGACTATCCTACGCTCGTTACCAGCACAAAATTCACTAGGACATGAGCGCGACTGGGACAAGTGTCTGGGAAAAATTCAATGGGGCGTTAACAATACTGTTAATGCTTCTACTCAAAAAACGGCGAAGCTATGTTTGGAATGAAAATGAAAGATAATTTATCCAATAAACTTGGTGTCGATGCAGCAAAAGATCCTGGTCTCCCTAATATACAAGAGATCAGAGACAATGTCAGTACTAGTATACATAGACAACAAGTTAAACGCAAGGAACGACACGATTTATACCGGGTTCCTGCTATGGAGTACAAAATTCATGATCTCGTAAAAATTCGCCGAAATAATTTTGAAAACAACAAACAAAGCACCAAGCTGCTGTCAAAGTTTATTGGCCCATATAAAGTGGTTGAGGTTTTAGGAAACGATCGCTATAGAATAGCCGATGTACCTGGTTTTAAAAAGAAGGGAAAATCTTATGAAACGGTTATAGCTGCCGACAGAATCAGGCCCTGGATCCATGAAAAAGCTCTAGAGATACATAACACAGACAATAGTAGCAGCAGTAGTGAGCACAACAGTGACACTGAGTAAATGTTAATATGCACGTTATCACATAAGAAATAATTTAAAACGCTCTTTTATGTAGTAGTGTCCTAAATTATTTGTGAAAATAGGTAAGGTTAGTTTAACATTAGCAGCATAGGTCGAGCTAATGGTAATACAATTATCTTATTCGAAATTACAAAATGTTGTAACGATAAATAACAATATGGCCCTAAATACCGAATGTTATGATTTATGCAGCTTATACTACATATAATTTATATTTATTCTTCACCGTTAGTTTTAGGCAACATATGAATTCGTTATAATGTTACTCTCGTTATGTGTGATAAATACATTAGTATGTTTGTTGTTTGTAAATTAAGACAAATAGTTTGTTTGAATGGTTCATAAATTATTACTTTTATTTTGACGTGCGCCAGGTGGCAGCACGATTATCAGATGGCCGAATGTTATGATTTTTGCATTGGTATTGTTTAAAATAGCCATTAATTGCGATAAAATTAGAAAAAGATTTATTCTGCTATATTTAATGTCTTACTTTGTATTTTTCATATGGCGCCCCGTACCGACTTGTCGTTCTGGTATCATCGTAAGTGGCGGCAAACTTATATAAATGGCCGTCTTGTAGGACGGAGCTCAGTTTGGTTGGAGCGTCCGCTGAGACAAGTTGGTACGGGGTACCTATGCCCGTTTGTGTCTTGACTGTGGAATATAATTATTGTAAGAAATACACAAGTGAATTATCATTGGAGTGCTTTATTTTACACTTGTGAGTATGGGCGAGCCATCTCATCTCCTCACGGACACCATACCGCAGTACCGTCAAGGGCGAAGGTGCCATGGTTACCGATTCAATTGTTTCTGGTCCTATGCTTCACTACCGAACTAAGCACAGCCAGAGACCAGCACTTGCCCGTCAGCGCTGGGCACAGAAATTAAAATTAAGTTGTCAAAACCAAGGCAACCACTAAACCAATTAAATCCTAAACAATATTTAATATGGTCGCCCTGTGGACATACACCTTATAAATATACACTCTAAATCAATTAGAGAATGCCACCATAAAACACAATAAAAATAACACCCAAAATTTGTTATATAAGCAATAAAAAATAAAATTTATTAAAAAATAATAAGTGGTGGGCTCCGAGACTATAAACCTAAACAATATAGCACCCTAACCACACTGGATTCCGAAATCTAAGCTATTTTTAATATAATGTAGGTAGCCGGGAACCTTCTAGAAGTGGTCCCTCCGATATGACCCACACTTCTACTGAGGTCAGCAAAATCAGCTTAATACCCCTTAAATAGCCTGACCCTGCTCTGTAATCCGAAACAACACTGCAATGCTATGGAACCCGACTGCAATGCTATAGTCCGACCGAATGACTGTTTCTTAGGCACACCGAGTAGTTTCCGACTACAAATTTATAATAATTGTTAACTAAATTGACAATTATACTTTCACTAACCGAAAATGAACTTTAATTGTGGTATACCGACCACAGACTCACTCACAACTGATTGCCGGCCAATCTTAGATATTCTTTTCTCCCAACTACCATGTGGCAAAAAAACAACCCTACAACCGTCCGTGAATCGGTGATTTCCCACTAGGAAACCGCGCCTGCTACCAAAATGATTAATTCCACGCCTCAACCGAACGGCGTGGAATCATGAGGGGCTGGGTTTTTGCCAGCACGGGAGAGAATCGTGAGTGGTACTTTACCTTGCCGTCGTAGACCGGAATTCGAAAGTTCGATTCGAGGCAGGAATACGGGATAGGAGCACAAGTGTGGTAGGAGAGGAACCGAATCTCACTCGTTTCGCTGCCCGACGCTGTCGCCGGCGTGTTGCTTGCCGACACGAGGAGTCGCCGTCCGAATACGACGAGTTGGGGACCGTACAACTTCGACCTTCACAACACGAATCACTGACGCGAATCTACTTATTTCCCGACGATTATTATGATTAACACTCCGACCAGGCCCGACACCTGTGTTAGACAATTGTTACACTGAAATACATTCAAGGCCCGACGCCATGAGCAGACTGTTTTTTCTCACGACAAGAAAGTAACCTCTAATTTTTCATCTCGTTTCGATACGAGTGACCGCTGCGGTTCCGTTTCCGCTAGTGATGTCCCGATTAGCCGCGATCGATCCGCGCAACGAAAACCGATGCGTTCCGAAGCATAAATATTAAACATAGCCACTAAACAAACGTCTAATACTATACGTTGTTTTGTCTTTAAAACAATGTTGAACAGCAGTTTATTTTTTTAGTAAGGTTCTTAAGTTGAGGGTTTTAAATTTTAAGTTTTAACCCATAACGTTTCTAGTTGCAAGTTAAAAGTTTGTGCCATCTTTTAATATTTACCTAGTATTTGAGCTAAATAGCACCCGCAACACAGAGAAACTCAGGTACTCGTATATAAGCAGAGCAAGAAGAGGCCATGAGAAATTTAATAAGAGGCCAGCGAGCGTTGGCATTACGTCTTTATGCAAATGTGACGAAGCTTCGCTTGACGAGTGTAGGGCTGTTTAGACTGTAAGACATAACAACAACAATATGAACAAAACAAACCCGGGGTTGTAAGATGTTTGTGATGCTGCCGTTTCATCCCGACAACGGCAAATCCAAAAGGAGGGGTATTACTTCGACCGGTATGTGTGTATGTTCCGCCAGGACATCTAAAATACTTCTCAGAACATGACAAAAATTTATGCTTAGTATACCACGCTCGAGAAAAGGCCTAGTCTATACAAAAATTGCAATTTCTCTATCGAGCCCGAGATGTCTCGACGCTAGAATGGCGACCCCAACCGAGCCTTATCCACAACCGGTAGTATGGCGGCGTTGCCGAGATGATGTCGGCCGAGTTAGGCACAAAATTTGACATATGCGACCGAGACATGTCTGGTACCCATGGAGGTACAGACAAGGCTTCGAGAGCATAGATACGGTAGGAAAAATACAAATTTGTTATGTTTTTTGTGTTCTTGCTCTCCTCGGTATCGAGTTTTACATTTTTTATTGTATAACTATGCTATATTTAGTGCATAGAACTATTTATCACTTAGGTGGTTGATAAGATTCGGACTCTTGTGTTGTCTAATTAATTGAAAACAAGTTCATTTGTAAATATAACTTGTGTGCATCATCATGCCAAGAGAGTGGCGCAATCATCCATTCTTCGGTAAACCGGTAACAAAATTTACAGTATTGCCAGATAAAATTACAACACTTTTATTAAAAATGGAAATAACTGTTTGGTAGACAAGACTGCATTCTATTGGCTATCTCGAGACCCACCTGCCATGCCCACTCTTAAGACATGGCAAGTAGTCCTAAGTCTCTCACTCGATGTCTCGATGGGGAGCTGAGCTGTCTTCTCAGTGCGTCAACTGCAAGAGAAAAGCAAAGAGCAGGACCGTCCCATGCACCTGTGTTTCATTGACCTTGAGAAGGCTTTTGACAGTGTCCCACGAGAAGCCCTCTGGACGGTGCTTGGAAAGATAGGGTGCACAGAGATTTGTCAGTCTTCTCAGACTCCTCCACGACGACATGCAGTGCTGGGGAGTGCCCCAGAGAGTCAAAACGTGCATGCTAAGCGAACTGGTATCGTTAGAAGCGTCTCGATCGTCCGCTGGTGGCTATGCGTGAAATTAAAAAAAACTTTTTGAACAGGGTAGTATTGGGTATCAAATTAAGGGCAATCATTAGCACTTTCATAGCTATCTCTTGCTTGCTGCTTAGCTCGCAATTAGTCGTTTCGTTAGAAGCGTATTGACCTTCCGGATGTTCCCGTTTTATTTTCTAGAGCGCACAATGCTTTAGGCGTCGAATTTTAGTTTTCGAACTTATTGTTGAATGACAGATTTCACATTCGTAGAAAAGTAATTTAACATGCACTGCGTCGATTTTGCTGTGGATTGAGTTAGCGAACAAAAGAGTGCTGTTTCATTTGTCATTTTCATAACGTTCAACAAAATTCTAGGGTTATTATCAATTTTGCTCCAAGTGTTATTTTTATCTATGTTACATTGATAGAGCTCAATGGTTTAGTGGGTTTCAATAGATCTCCGTGGTCTAATGAGTTTCACGCTCGCCTCTCACGCAGGACATGCACGTTCGAATCCCTGTGCTGACCATGTACCAATGAGAAAAGTTATTTATCTTACTTAAGTGATGGAAATCATGGAGAGGAAATCTTCAAACTCCAGAGCTGCGGCGATGGGCTAGCCCCCGGTTACGCAAAGATGGAGAATCAAATAACTGGCTTAAAAGTGGGCACAATTGTGCCTGCCTTATAGTTGACGCTATGTTTTATTGTCATGTTAATGTATGACATTGATCTCTGATTGTGCTTATTTCTATAATGGTGAGTATACTAGGTAGGCCAAATGGAAACTATGTAAAAATAAAGACAGTTAATTCCTATTGCCAATGGTATATTTCTTTAAAAGATCGTCCCAAAATCGTAGATACTAAAACCATCGCACTTGTACTGAACCACGGAACAGCATAAGTTCCTGAGATTTACTGGCTCCAATATTTTGGGGATTGCTTTCAAGGGGCCAGCTATGAAAGCCTCAAGTTTTGCTCAACTTGTGAGAACTTACGAACTCTTGGAAATAAAAACGGATGGCTTTGGCTGGCTGCTGGTTAGTATGAATTTGATTATTTTCACCCTTCCACTTTTCTTTTTTGAAGAGCAATGACATGCTTGCTTGCTTGGCTTATCGTGCTTAACGCTATGTTTGTATTTGTGGCTTTTGGATCTTATGAGACTACATAAAAGACTACAGTTCTAAGGAAACAGGTTATTGGGACCTGTAGCCCTAATATTAATCTCTGACATCCAGGAATTTCAATTGCAATCTACAAAACGGCTATACTGAAATAATTATTTTGATTTTTAGGGTTCCGTACCCGAAGGGTGCCAAACAGGACCCTATTACTAAGCCTCCGCTGTCCGTCTGTCCGTCCGTCCGTCACCGGGCTCTATCGGATTAACCGAAATAGGTAGAGAGCTGAAATTTTCACAGAATGTGCATTTCTGTTGCCGCAACAGCAACAAATAATTAAAACACACCGATTTTCAAGTATTAAAAGAAGTACATACAGAAGAAATTATTGGTATGGCCATTTTGTTTTATTTGTTAATCGGTGAAAAATGGACTCTCCCGATCTTATCGAAATAGTTATTTATGTGGGTGTTGCATAATGAGGGTCATTAAAATACGAATGTGGTTTTATGAAACGAACGAAGTGAGTTTCATAAAAGGATCACATGAGTATTTTAATGCCTAATTATGTACAGTCACATACATAACTTTATCTTCATTCATACCCTAATATGGCTACAGTTACCAACATAATCTGTATGTAAAAGTTAGTACTTAGTACAAAATCAATTTGTAGGTCAGTTTGAATAAAATACAATAATAAGCAGTTAAAGTTTTATTTATAATAATAATTATTTACAACATTTTGTATTGTGCAGTGAGAAAACTGCACTTTTTCTGCAGTAGCTGGGATTTCATTTGAAGTCACTGTACTGCTAGGCATAGTTATGTTAATTACTTCATTTTTATTAATGGAGTTAAGTATCTTATTAGATATTTCCACTTTGCTTTGCACAGAGTTGTCTATGTAGCCTTCAGCAACAGTTGTCGACTTCCACCCCCCATGTCGCTTTAAGGTCGTTATGTCTGCCCCAGAATCTATAACTAAAGTCGCAGATGTTCTGCGAAAGCAGTGCCCGGTGTACAGTTGGGGATTGGGGAGTTCTAAACATGTCGCTATTGTCTTGCCCAGTGATCCAAACTTGTTTATACCTACTTTTTGGTTGAAGCATTTACCTCCGATGTATTGTACAAAAAAAATTGGAATTTGACAGGGTTTGGGGCGTAGTTCAATGTATTTTTTACAAATTTCTGTATAATTTCCTGTTACGGTGAAAGTACGATCCGTTTTATTTTTGGTGTTACGAACAGTTATTACTATGGTATTTTCAAAAATTTTGACATCCTCATATTTCATGTTGTATAATTCTTGTCTGTGGCATGCCCCCATAATGCCAAATATTAGTGCAACCTGAAACAATTAGAGACACAGTAACATTAGAATGAGTAAATTCCAACAGAAAATCAACAACGGAATGCACCTGAAACATATTTTAAGCTAATTTTAACCCTTAATGTGCTAAAAATCTGGGAGCGGGCAGCTGTCACAAATTAATATCAATCTTAATTATTTATTCCACAAAATGTGTAGTGCCCTTAAGGAGCAAAAATGTAATGTTTTAGTAATTCACTACTCACTTTTTGCATAAGATACAGTTTGTCAGGTGCTTCATTTAAAAATTTCTTGATTTCTTCAGGTAAGAATGTTTTTGATTTCTTTCCTGTATATCCTTCTGATTTGCGTTTGAGAAATGCAATCAGTTTGCAGTATTTTGAAATGTCCACTTCATGTTTGATATTCAATGTACTTTTAAGCATTGAATATATGGTCCACAAAGTACAGGGCTTAAACTTAGTGGATATTTCTTGGAAATATACCAATAGCACGTTTTCAGAGAGTGATGTTGCTTTTTTCACGGTTTTCCAATCCATGAAATCTTTGTAGGATTTTTCGTATTGTTTCCGCGACTTTTCCGGCAGCAAATTGTAGGCAACTGTTGTTGCGGCGTCACTGATATCAGGCGGTGTCTCGCACATTTCCACGTCATTTTCAGAACTCATGCTCACGACGCTATCCACTGCAATTCACTCTCACAAGTCTCACAAAACTTTATTTTCCGTTTTCCGTAAACAAAAAAACAAAACACTGGAAACAAATGACTGACGTTTGTAGTTTTTAAAATCCATAAACAATCTAGACTCGAGTTCTCAAATCGATTGTTATAATTTCAGCATCGAATGAAATGTATGGGAATGGAACATAAATTACTAATCGACTAATTCGATAATCGAAAAAACCTACTAATTTTTACTTTTTAAGAAGACGTTCGAAATTTGAACGTAATTAAGGTATCGGTTACCGATATTAAAATGTAAACATTAAGATGCAGCCACAGATACTCATATCTAAATATAGGGCGTTTGCTCATCGATCCTGACCATAAAATAGACATATTAGGGTATGGATGTAGATAAAAGATTTTTAATTGCAGGTATTGAGTTTTGTACTTAATTATTTGTCATTATATGATTAATAATTGCTCATTCGAATTATAATAAATAATATTAAGTTTTAACATAATTGATTTTATTTCTGTAAATAAGTTACTCAATTTCTATCCACTTCCGGTTTCAATGAGCAAAGAGTTTCGTTACCCTGAGTACATAGTTTAATACTTACATATTACATGCACAAAACTATTTTTCAATGTTTTATTATACGGCCTTGAATGTAGTCCTACCTAGTATATAATATTTTAATATTAAAAATTAAATAGGTATATGTACTCGCACAAAAGACTGTCGTTTTACGTTTTTCCGTGTACAATGCTATGGAACCCTTCTTGTGCGGGTCCGATGTCCTACTCGCACTTGACCGGTTTTATTTAAAACCAACAGTCTTTTGTAGCGATTATGATTGGTCTATTTTTCAATTTGATTTGTTTTGAGATTGAAACTCCTACATGTCAGAGATACGTTGTCATTTTTGAGCATCGAAAAGTCAATTTAGTTCAATTTTTGGTTCGACGGCTTCTACTGTGGATCCCTACAGTATTTCAGCCAATACCACGTATTGAAGATGACACGAAAGGGATCACATTGTACAGTTATCGGTGAATCTTCCTTTGAGTAAAGATCTTTCTATAAGAAAAGAACTGGACAAACAACAATTCGGAAAGCACAAATTAACATATAATTTAAGGGCTGAACAAGGGCCAATGGCATTGAGAGTTAGACAAAGAAAACAAATACCCGTCGCATCGCGTCGAAGCAGACTGACGCATGCTCCCGCGCAGAGCCCCGCGGGGCAGCCCGAGCTCCGAGACCAAGAAAATGATAGAAAATATTACTAAACTCCTGTAATAATAACATTAAAATAAAATAAAACAAATAAAAAAATCCCTTTTTTTTTTACCTATTTTTGCGTGTAAGTTTCATTTGGAAACTGATTTCGTACTCGAGCGCTTGTTAATTTAGTTGAATAATATTGCATTGCGAAAAATATTTTTAAGTATTAAATATAACAGATATCCGGTAACTTGAAAAGTCCATTCTTATCTCTAATAGACCTTTTATAACATATATTTATCCTACATTTTTATGTTGTCTAGTTTAGCCTAGAATTGAAGCTAAATATGCATTTGTTTGTTCGTGCCCCCTGGCGCTGGCCATATTTAATCCCTTAAATGTTAACATTGAAAAGTCGAAGAGTCTCTATGAATCGACACTAGCGCAATATAACTGTCTGTGTCATATGAAATTATAATGATGAATAATAATGGAGCCCATTTATAATAATAAAAAATTATTGCATCATTAAAGGTTAACAATATAGATAGCAGACTTAATTATTACAGAGCAGTTGTGTCAGACAAAAACAGAATCATCTGAACGTGAGCTAGGTGATTAACCAGTATTTCAGATTCAGCGCTCTTCCTAGTTACATGAAACGTGCTGATGATAGCAAAGATTGAGAATTATGTCCCCACCGAGGGTACAGAGCTTTACCCGGATACGAGTAAGATTAAGCCATACTCTACCACACTGGCTCAGTGTGGGTTGATGGAGGGATTTTACCACCTCTACCACATAGCGATAGTAGCCGGGACCTAAAACTTAACGTGCCCTCCGAAACAATGAACGTACTATAATTAAATATCTGATTGGTACATGGTCAGGAATCGAACCTGCATCTCCTGTGTGAGAAGCAAGTGTGAAACCCATTAGTACACTGAGCTCTTCATATGACATTGTAACCTTAAAAATTATTATTGTTCTATATTTTTACATATTCATTTCATACCTTTTCAGGGTCCCGGGTTCGAGTCCCGGTGGGGGCAAATAGTTGTTTGATGAGAACGAATGATTGTACCCTAGTCATGGTTGTTTATCTATCTAAGTATAATATTTGTCTATATAAGTATGTGTATCGTTGTCTAGTAACCAGGATACAGGGAATCCTAGTTTGGGGCTAGATCAATGTGTGTAAATAGTCCAAGGTATTATTATTATAGCTTAATTTACCTATTGCCTACATCAAAGTTTGAATATTCATATTTGCTATGTTTATTTTTTATTTTCTTCATACTGCCTACTGTTTAGATATTTTGCACCGGTCGGTCTCAACGGAAGACCAGCACTAGAGGCCGGCTTGTGACAGGAAATACTCGTATGTATTGAATATTGGTTCCAATGTTTGTTTCCTGTTGCAAATAAACTCCTTTCTTTCTTCTTCTCCTCTCTTTCTTCTGCATAATGAGGCTACTTAATTCTGAACATCATACCAATCGACCGCCGCTTGACAAATCACGTATCGTAATCCTTTCAATTATACCCTAAGCTCGATTCTCAGGTGGAATTTGATTGCGATTTTGAAATCTCAACAGTCAAACTTGCGGCTCGAAGGACCAAAGAGAGGTATGGTCTTTGGAGGGATCTACACACCCTTACATACAAGCTTAGGGTTAGCTAAGATCTCAGTTAGAAGTTTGTATAATTGAAAACGCTTTACTTTATAATAATGGAATAAACTCTAATAATAGTCTGTTGTGGCTTAGATTTAGGTGTTATGGCGAATAAGTAAGTTGAACTGCAATATATTAATAGGTAGAATACAATTATATAGAAACTAGAACGTGCTGATAATGCCGCGTTTGCATTGTACAAGGTTGGCTTGTACAATTTAGTTCATTCAAATCCTTCTAAAAACAGTCGAAATCGCAATCAAAATGTGCAAAACTGTGATTTTGTAGGATGGTAGGCGCCTTCAGAGTGAGAGTATCTCGCTGCTGTATGTTGCAAGGTACCTAGTGTTTATGGAAGTTACCTTTGTCTGACTAATAAGTACGAGCCGAGTGCCGTGCCTTGCCCTTACACAGCCGTTCCAAAGGTTCCCAAAGGGCACAGGTCGCTCCAAATGCTAGACCAGCCAAATCTGGGTTAATGGCGAATCGCGAACACCGCTTGAGTGGACATTGCGTTTCATTAGAACCCATATCTCGTAGACTTAATACGATACGAGATTAAAAGCTATACATTACATAACGCCTTTTCCTATTTGGGATGGCAGAGGCAAAGTTTAGCTATAGAGCTATGTTTAGCCTGTTATAAATAGGGGCTAGCCCATCACCACAGCTCCGGAAATATAAAGGTCTCTTCCAGCGTTACCAAGTCTGTACAATGTAATACATAAAGTACTTATCTCATCAGAACATAGTCAGCATCGGGAGACCAGTATTGGTTTTAATTCGTCTATTTGTGAATATAGTGTTAATTTAAGTGTTTGTTTAGTCAACTAAAGTGTGCCAGTGCTAAATGTGGTCAGAATTGTAATTGTGATAAAATAATCGATCACGGACCGAAAGACAAAGGAAATTTCAAACTGCCAACGGAAAAACCCCGGGGGAGTATTGTTTTCATATTTGATTATTCATATTTTACAAGTATATGACTTGAACTTAACTATATACTTATACACTACATACTGCTCAACTCTCACTATTGTGAGAAACGTCCATCCTCACACCGCAGCGTCTTTGTTTTGTCTCTTAGCACTTGACAATCTGTGGAAGTACTTTTGACGATAAAACTAGCTGTTCACTCATAATTATTACACGATATACACAAGTGCACTGGTAGGTTAGACCTTGGCAATTAGTGCGAATATAATGTAAGCTTGTAGGTGATTCTAGAAACATATTAGGTACTCACTTCACAGCTGATCATCACAACACTTGCAAAACGACTAAAATTGTTAGATAATAAGTATAACTTTCATTAGTTCAGGACATTTATACTGTTAACCCATATTGACTTGTGATAGTTTAATTGAAACTTGTTGACTTTGACGTAGAATAGCTATATAGGGAAATAGGAACTATCATATCAGTACTACAGCTACTAACTGCAAGTCTTTATTCCTTCTGTTTTATTTTAATTTTGTTCGGAGCACCCATTCTTTTTTATTTTATTTCCAGGCATGGCATCCAACATTACTACGCGGAGAATGCACGCTCTACAGCAACAACTAACTGACGCAGAGGAGTTAAACCAAAGGCTATTGGAAGAGCGCAATGAAAATGACTTTGAGATAAAAAGCTTGAGAGCCAAGAACTCACAGCTTAGAGATAGTGTGTCTACTTTGCGAGAAACACACGAGGAGTCGCAAAATGAGATTCAAAGATTGGAAAAACTTGTGGAATCTTTTGACACCCTGCGCACTGACCTTGCTTCTGCTTGTGATCGCAGTAAATTCCTCCAATACCAACTCAATGAGGCAAACTTGAAGTTGACTGATATGTGCATAGAAAAAGACTACAATGAATCTCGCCACATTACCTCTATCCAACAAGAACTAGAAGTAGCCAACCTAAGCACTATTGTTCAAGCCATGCAGACAAGCAGCAGAAAAATTAAAAAATATTGTAAATTAAATAAATTCATGAAAAAAACTAGAGGTAATATAAAAGTACTGAAATTAGCCTTGAAACGGCAATCAAACAGAATATTAAGAATCTCCTTAATGCAAGAGCTCCGGGGAAAAAATGTAGGTTTACAGTCGGACCTTCAACATGCCCGAGTAGAAATCCAGCATCTACATGACCTGCTAGCAAATACACTACAATGTTATGCCAAAGAGCAAAGTGAGTTAGCAGAACTCAGAGCCGCGACGTCTGAGTTAGTACAGCTACAACGCCAGAATGCGGAATTGGTGGGCGTTCTAATTGAGAATGAGGAGAATGAGACCAGCAAGGAGGACGAGCCCACATCACTAACTTTGGTCTCGACCCCCCTCAACGAGAGTGTTGCAGCGTCCACCGCTGCCCCAACCAAAAAACAGCGTCGCCGTCGTCGACGAGGAGACACCTCGCAGCTCAACAGCGCGAGCACCGCGCCGCTCGCTGTCCCTGCTGAGGCGTGTGTCATGCCGCAAGCTGCCCCGAGGGCCGCGCCGTTCGCCGTTGCGCACGTTGCGACGCTCGCTGCCGCGAATGCCGCGCCAACCGCCGCCACGTGCATCAAACCGCACTCCAACACGTGTGTCCCGCCACTCACCTCCACTCGTGTACCGCCAGCTACCAAAATATGTGCTCAGAGAAAAACTCTGTTGTTCTCCGACAAAGTAGGTGCAGGATTTGGGACTCTATTACATAACCGGCTTAACCAAAAAGTAACGAACATTTGCTGTCCAAATTGTTCATTTGTAGATCTAGTGAAGATGATTAGTCGCGGTATCTATGATGAGTACAGCACTATTGTAATTATGGTAGGAAATCATTCAAACATTAGTCGGAATGATTTGAATAAAAGTGTTGTAACACTTCTAGACTTACATAGTAGGATGAAATGCAAGTTTATACTAAGCAATTTTCCATATGCCTGTAATTTGACAGAACTACAGAACAAATCTGTGCATAGAATGAATATTCATTTATTTAATTTAACATGTCATCACAGCGATGCTATTTTATATTTCGACATGAATAATTTTATTCATAACTTTACTCTGACACGGGATACATTGTACCTGTCTAATAAATATAGAAAATTAGTAGCTACATTGTTAGCTTATAATATATGCGACGCAGCTATAGTTGGTTTAACTAAGTTCAACTTGACATCAGCTTATTTTAAGAGTAATATGACATGCACCCCTATTGGGAATTCACCTGTTAATTATACTTTGCATGCAACATTGGAATCTGTTCCAAGTAATTTAAATTAGTTCATAAGACAATAGAGGAAATCTCTAGCATACAAGAGCCACTAAATATGTCAAAATGTAAGCCCCAGTTAAATATTGCCCATCAAAACATCCAGGGGCTACCTGGCAAAGAACTTGTATTAGAATTATTTCTAAAAAATTCTGACATTGATATTATTTGTGTTACTGAACACTGGTTGAAGGAAAATATGATGTCTTTTAACATAAATAGTTACAAAATTGTCAGTTGTTACAATAGAAAGACTGCTGATAGAGGTGGTTCTTTAATCTTAGTGAAGAATAATATTAAGGTGAAACAACGGAAAGATATTCTTGCACTTACTGTTGAAAGACAAATAGAGGTATCCTGTGTTGAGTTAGATAGCCATATTATTGTTTGTGTCTACAGGCCACCGAGGGATGAAAAAGGCCATGGCAATTTCGAAATATTTGAGAAAATTATGGAGGAAGCCCTCATTAAACTTTGTAATAACAGAAAAAAGTTAATTATTTGTGGCGATCTTAATGTAGATCTGCTTGTAGATACAACACTGAAGCGACGATTAATAACTCTGTTCAAATCATTTAATTTATGTCATGTATTTCTAGAGCCGACTAGAATTACACTTACAAGCCAAACTTGCTTAGATAACGTTTTTTGTGACTGTGCATTCACAACTAAAAGTGTAATTAACTGCTTACCCTCCGATCACAGTGGTCAAACAGTTTCATTCCCAATTAGTATTAAGGATAAGACTGGTCCAAGATTTTATAGGCCTATTACATCCCATAGACTAGAGACATATACGAAAAACTTAGATATAAATTTGCCAGTACCGGATTTTAATGAACAGAACCCAAACAAAATCTACTCAGACTTCTTCAACATTATTCAGACAGAATTCAATAAAGTTTTCAAATTAAAGAAAGTCAGTGACTACAACGGTAAATCTAAATTTAATGACTGGGCAACGTTTGGAATTCGTAAAAGTAGAGTTATCTTGTATGACCTTTATGATCAAAAAACCTATAACTTTGATCGAAAATTTCATGACTATGTTAAAAAATATTCCAAAACTTTCAAGTTGGTTTGTAGAACTGCAAAAACTTTACACATTAATAGAAAAATTAAAAATTCAAATAATAGAATGAAAACAGTTTGGCAAATAATAAACCGCGAAACTGGCAAAGTTATACCAAGGGACAGTGATTTCTGCCTAAATATAGGTGATGATGTTGTTAAATCCAACGCTGATGTTGCTCGAGCTTTTGAAACATTCTTCACCAATGTACCCGTACTCACAACGGACAGTCTAAATTCATCTCCATTTGAAGCAGAGACTTTATTAAAAAATAACACTAGCGTCAGTAATGTATATTTAAAATTTCATCATGTATATCCCCAGGACATTGTCAAAACGTTTAAATTACTTAACTTAAAAAATACGGAAGACCTGTGGGGTATATCAGTCAAAGTCATTGGTTCAGTAATTCTAGTTATAGCCCCACACTTAGCTTATATATTCAATAAATGTGTTGACGATGGGGATTTTCCAGACCTCATGAAACACAGTAAACTTATACCGCTGTTCAAATCGGGAGATAAGGGCGATCCTTCAAATTTCAGACCAATATCTGTTCTTCCAACACTAAGTAAAATATTTGAAAAGATTATACTCAATCAGATGCTCTCACACTTCAACCGTACAAAACAACTCCACGCTAAACAATATGGTTTCACTAGGGGTAAATCGACTACGGATGCAGGTATTTCCCTTGTATCTCATATTTATTCTGCATGGGAGGCCGCACAGGATGCTATCGGAGTTTTTTGCGACCTGTCGAAGGCGTTTGATTGTGTTGATCATAATACGCTATTAATTAAATTAAATCATTACGGAGTTAGAAATAAAGCGTTGGATCTACTAAGATCATACCTAAGCAATAGAATTCAAAAGGCAGAAGTTAACGGCGTAAAATCTGATGGATCGGGTGTTAAAATTGGCGTTCCACAAGGTTCCATATTAGGCCCTTTCTTATTCCTGGTATATATTAATGATCTGCCTTTCATGGTGGAGAAATTAACTGACATAGTGTTGTTTGCTGATGATACTTCAATGGTCTTCAAAATTGAAAGACAAAAAGGAGATTTTGATGATGTTAATGGTGTATTGTCTTTAACCTTGAATTGGTTCACAGTTAATAATTTATTGTTAAACGCTGGTAAAACCAAGTGTATCAAATTCTCACTTCCAAATGTCAGGCAAGTTGAGACCAGTTTGGTGTTAGACAACAGCACGTTAGAATTGGTAAATGATACGAAGTTTCTTGGAATAACCATTGATAGTAAATTGCAGTGGGGACCCCACATAGATAAATTGGCTGGTAAATTAAGTTCTGCCGCTTACGCTGTTAGGAACATCAGACAAAGCACGGATGTGGCTACATCTAGGCTAGTATATTTTAGTTACTTTCATAGTGTGATGTCCTATGGTATCTTGTTGTGGGGGAAAGCAGCGGATATTCAAACTATTTTTATTTTACAGAAAAGAGCTATTCGAGCAATTTATAATTTAAAACGAACAGACTCCTTAAGAGAGCTTTTTAAAGAAATTGACATACTAACAGTAGCTAGTCAATTTATTTTCGAAAATATAATGTATGTACGCAAGAACCTTACAACATTTTCCAAACTTAGCGACAGCTGTAATGTTAACCTAAGAAATAATCACAGACTATGTGCGCCCCGTTTTAGACTCGCGAAGGTTAGCAATTCTTTCAAGGGTCAGTGCATTCTCTACTACAATAAGATACCTCTGGAGATTTTGAAATTGCCATTTGAGCAATTTAAAAAGCATGTTAAAGCGACTTTGTCGAAAAAGGGATATTACAATGTTCAAGATTACTTAAATGACAGGACTGTATGGGGTTAATCTGGCTCAACACAGACCTTGCTGTTAATAATTTTGTAATTATTTATTCCTGCTTATTAATCATAACAATTAAATTTTTCATATTTGTATTAGTTAAGCACAACCTATTTTTAAAAGAGATCTAAAAATAAATCTGTGGGAGTTTCTACGCCCTTCTTCTCCCACAGTGGTCCAATGTAGAGAAGAGGCAAAAAATGACGTTTGCTAAGTATATGTAAATATCTACAGTAATAAAGTACTTTGACTATTGACTATTGACTATTGGTTAATACCACACGAAATTAAAACCAGGGATATTTGAAAGTGCTTTAAATTCATTCGCATTCGATACGGAGTATTAACATTTTAATAAAATGCCATAGTTCGTATTCCATTATCTTTTGTTCGCTCCTCGGTATTAAAGACCATGGGCAAACAATAGTGTTGCTTAAAGCAATATGCATTATCAGTGAACCTGCATTAAATTATAATGAATATGTAAATCAATGTGCTGGGATACTGATGTGAAGTTTACTGAGTAAGTTTTCTTAGGCCTGACAGTCAGAAAGTGAGTTAGGTACAAAAACCGCACGTTACGATCAGCATAATGTTAAACTACTTGGTAAAAACTCATTTCTTATCTGAAAAATTACACATTATGACCATAATGTGTAATTTTTCTACATATTATGACATTCAAATTTCGAACGCCGACGCCCGCCTGCTTGCCGCCCCTAGTTTGTCTGTGAAGTTGGTACTGACATTCAAATTTCGAACGCCGACGCCCGTCTGCGTGAAGTTGGTACTACAGAACAAGCTAAACAACTGCAGAGCCACAATGCCGGTCAAACATGCGGTTCCTGAAAACATCAAAGAGAGCTTATGATATGTGTGTAGATAAACTAGTGTATGTAACTGTACATAATTAGGCATTAAAACTCTCGAGTGATATTATTATGAAACTCGCCTTCGGCACGTTTCATAAACCCACTCTCGCGTATTAATGCCCTCCATTATGTAGCAGTCACATAAACTACTATTATTGCCATTTTTCTCCCTTAACGTCGTTACAAACGTAGGAATGAAAATCCCAGATGCGGGGTTATTTTCTTCTTCTTTCCCGTTCGGATTCAAACCACCAGAGAAGTCGCCGTCAAAATTGAGTCAATTATACCTCACGTGACGAGTTATGAGCGGTCTTTTCAATACCTGTACATATATATGCACAGTAATTCCCGCCAACGTCGCCGAGCGCTCTTAATTCGAGGCGCGAGTTATAGTCAGTTCGAGAATCGATGGTAGGTACCCCGTTAATAGGGGCGCCGGGCGTTCAGTTCGTGCGTGTGAAGGTACTGTTATTTCAAAGTTCCCCTTGGACGTGCGTTTGATATGATAGGGAGATTTCACACATGTCTTATTTTATGCCAAAATTTAAATTTCGATCCTTTACGCAGCGGAAGTGATACCAGTTGGTTAATTAATAACAGTGTGTTGGTTTGGTGATTCTGCCAATGTTAACCTTTCACAAATGGCACGTTAGTACATGAAATCCCCAATAAATATATATATTAATATATATTTAATATATTTTTTTCGTAGCCGATGTTGTTTCTCTCATTCCACACGTTACCTGCCAATGCGAGAGATACCTCTCCAGGTTAATATGTCATACACACATAAACATTTACATATAAGCACAAACATTGCTTTTGGCCCCATACTAGGATACCGTGTGTCGTGGGAACCAGAAACAGCGACGTCACACACATATAAAATTCCAAGACCTGGGTTTTTTTTTTCTTTACCCCCAGCTGGGGATCGAACCCGGGACCTCTCGCATGGTAGGCAGCCACAGCCGCAGCGCCACAGAGTTCGTCTTATCTTAAGCTATTATTTTATCGAACATCAAAAGTCTTACCTTCCCTAACCTAGCGACTATTTCACTAACCGAGCCACAAGCTATTGAGCAATTAGTGGCTCAGTCTGAATTTTAGTGCCTTTAATGCTAGGTTTATATTTTCTATAAGATAATACAAACCTAGCATTAAAGGCACTAAAATTCCGGAGCTCCAGAATATAAAGTTCCTGGTATGTTCAGCTAATACCAAAACAATAATAGGAATAATGAATAAGTCTTAGTTTTACTTTCATTTTCACGCATATCTTGTCGAATAGACCACGAGCATATTTACACAATAATACTACAATACGGTATTTGACAAGGTAGTCCAATGAATCTAGAAACTTGTCTCAAGCTGAACCTTTTTCAACATAAACATCTTGACAATATCAGAATTGTATATTTCCAGCAGTCGTATTTTATAAACTAAATTCTGTGCAAAATAGACAGTATTTGACTATGACGTCACTTGCTAGTATTTTATAGAAGTCGTGAACAAAATTACCGTTTCGACGGTTCCCAAAAAGTATATAAGTCAAATACCGTTTTTAATGTCAAAAATCGCGGGCGGACCTACAGCGGAAGTGACGTACACGTTATAGTATCGATTTTCAACAGAAAATACGAATTTAAAGTAACGTCAACTTGTTTTAAAACAGCCCATCAGAGAAAGTGACGTAATAGTTGTTGTCAATAAAGGACAGAGCTGTACGTGAATCTCCTTCTCCTTTTTCGCAAAGAAATGGAGAGGGAGACTGACGGATAGCTCTGTCCCTTGATTTGAGATGACTTATTGCGGTGTTTTTTTTCTTCATTGTATCATTTTACCCCCTCCATTTTTATGCAGGCATTTTTTTTTTCATATTAGAATTGAATTATGTATTATCAGTATAAATATTTTTGCAGAAGATTTCTAGTCTGTATCTTTATAGTTCCTGAGAAAAGTGCCAGTGACAGGCGGTTGGTAAGACGAACACGCGAGAGATCCTATACTGCTTCCTTTTACAAAACGTGCAAACAAAGGGCCCTTTTATGTTTTTAGGTCTCAAAATATAATTAAATGTGGTTAATATCTTAACCGAAGCTTCTCTATTATAATAATAAGTGTGAAGCAGTAATAATGTTCAGCCCACACGCCACAGAGCCAGCTTTCTCATCAGCGTGCCAACTCCTTAACCCGAGCTAACACACGTTTGATCGAGTTATGCATTATTAATGAAAGGCAAGCTATAATTACAGAGCCGCGCTGATTTATCGTCGCCAACGCAAAAGTTTGGGGTAAGCCCCGTTTCTTTCACTACCAATTCTCATTTTTATTGTGCATTGACTATTCTTCGCAGGTAAAATACTTACTCGGTTTTGCTAGTAGAACTTACTAACATTAAAAAACTATTTAGCGAATAACCATGATCAATGGATTTACATGAACGTAAAATAACATAGCGTCATGCCATTTCCCATGCGGGGTGGAAGAGGCTCAATTGTGCCCACTTTGAGCCAGTCATTCAATACTCCATTTTTGCGTGATAGGGGGGGCTAACCCATCGCCGCATCTATGGAGTAATGAAGTTATCCTTACGATGTCAAAATTTCATGAAATTAAAGAAAAAAAACAGAATTGCGCGACAAAATTACTGATTTGCGCGAGTACATTACTGAATGGTTAAGCTTCCGCTTATTGGGTAAGTTACTGACTGTCTAGGCTAAGTGGTGGTCAGGGTTGATGAAGGATAAAGGGGGTGAGCGAAGCGAATCCTCCTATATCCTTCATGTTAGGTTGAAAATCCAACAACAAAATACAAAGCTGGTCTTGTATTTTCATGTCATTCGAATTAGGGTTTTTAAGTTGCTATCTTTAGATTTCTAGTCGCGCAATTCAGAAAATTCTAACGGAACCAGTATTTCTAGTCACGCTCATTTTTGTCGCTATTTAGTAATTCAGTCGGGCAATAAAGCAAAAACTGGATTATATAGTCATAGGATTAAATACTACCCGTTTACATACAGGCACATACATTGCCTCTGGCCCCACACTAGAGTACCCTGTGTTGTGGTAACAAGAAACAGCGACGTCACAAACAGGTATACATACAAGACTTACCGTCTTATTCATAAACGTCTAATAAACCTATTTTATCTACACACGTATCATAAACCCTCTTTACTGCGTTCAAAAACCGCACGTTACGATCAGCATTATGTTAAACTACTTGGTAAAAACTCGTTTCGTATCTGGAAAACTACACATTATGGTCATTATGAGTAGTTTTTCTACATATAATGACATTCAAATTTCGAAAGCCCACGTCCACCCGCGTGCCGTCCCTAGTTTGTCTGTGAAGTTGGTACTGACATTCAAATTTCGAACGCCGACGCCCGTCTGCGTGAAGTTGGTACTAAAGAACAAGCTAAACAATTGCAGAACCACAATGCCGGTCAAACATGCGGTTCCTGGACACATCAAAGAGAGCCTATGATATGTGTGTAGATAAACTAGTGTATGTAACTGTACATAATTAGGCATTATGCAGCAGTCACATAAACTACTATTAACTATAAGGCCGTTATAATTCGTTTGTCTTTGTCTGTCACTTTGAAATTTGTGTTTGAGAGAAAAGGACAAAGCACATTTTAGCTATCATAGGCTTGATAAGTTTTATGAATAAGAAGAATTTTGTTCTTTCCTCCGTCGTGGGTTGGGTTTGTTTACGTATACGTGTTTACGTCTTTGGGAGGACAGTAAAGTGTCTCAAGATGAAACTTTCAGTGTAAAACATGTTAACATAATTACCACAAATGCGTGCTGGTGTACCGACACTATCTAAGCGAATGGTTTATTAAGGACCAAATGGTAGGAGATAAGGGTACTGGTGTAAATCTACTCTCATCTTTTATTCGATCAACAGTAAGATTATGTGTTAGCTATAATGTGTTCATTGATAAATCGGTCGTAGGTTGCTATCTAATTCGCGATGTGCTGTTAAATAATATATTTTCTAATTTTCAAAGAACTAACAATTTGATCTCACTTCTGATCGAAGTGTAGATTTTCATCGGTACCTTGTCTCGGACAAGAATGACAGTATAGTATTGAGTCATGTTATTTACCACGAGGGTGGTAAAAGCACAGATTTGCATGCATCCTAAGCCTATTTCATGCAAGAGCCAGGACACCAAACAGTTACAAATGATTCAAGCGATCTGACCATCCAAGGTTTGCTGGAAAGAATCTCTTGTTATAGATAAGCTCGCCTTTGTTCATATAATTTATATTTTTAATTGTCTATATCAATTGTTTTTGAACAAAAGAAGCAAAATATCTAATGTAACTGTGGGATGGGAATAACCCAAAAGATTCCGTAGGTACCAAATTGGTTCCCAGAAATTTTGGATCGCTCCGTGTGTGTCCGGATTTCGGTATTTGATTGAGTTGTCGAGATTCAAATTGAAAGTTTGTTCCAAAATGCCGGCATTACCATACTAATAGTCTTGGTATGTTAAAAAACTATTCTATAGCCTCTTGATGAAGCAGTTTCTAGCGTTTGTTTTGATTTTAAATCAACAAGATTAAGTTTTTCGCATTAGTCTTTGGGGATCTAATTATTTAAATACTGTAAAATATAACGCTCCACTATTTCAAGAATGACACGATAAGTGCTTTTTTAAATCAATAAATAATTTGTACTTTTTATAAGGTATTTTAATAGTCTCATTATATTATTAAGTATCTGTTCAAAATCCATTAAAAGCTGAAAGTACTTAAAATATATCTATCTAAATAAAGCCAATGCAAATGATTTAAATGTCTACCGTACATATTTATAAAGTGCGTAAAGCGGCAAACACATTCAAATTTAAGTGGTTTATACTGTAAGCAGAAATAAAATATTTGGATACAAATTCTGAGCATTTTTTTGGCAGAAAGGAGCCAACATCGGTAAATGTCGACTGACTCGTAAATCGGAAAATGTAACATCGGTAAATGTAACTACTCATTAATTGTAACATCATTCATACTGTATTGTAACATTTGACAACTGTCAGTATTCGCTTCATACGACCTCTGGCGGCGCTGCCATTGTGGCTCTGCCTACCATGCGAGAGGCTGGGGATAAAGAAAAAAAAACCTCAGGTCTTGGATGTTTTTATGTGTGTGATGTCGCTGTTTCTAGTTCCCACGACACAGGGTACTCTGGTGTGGGGCCAGAAGAAATGTATGTGCCTGTATATAAATGTTTCTGTTTAATTAATTTTGATGGATTGATAGATCGATTTTTTGAGTAACATCCCTAGTGTTTAAAAAGATCAAGGGTCACGTACAACATTAAAACTTTGTCACGATGTTCAGTTTTGTAGAACAAATATTGCTTATTATGTTTTGAATAGTTTAATAATCAAAGTAAAGCTTGAAATTGCCTTCTTTCTTATTTTAACGGAAAAAAGTGAAGGAATTGAGCAGTCTTTCTTTGAAAAAATAATAATATTGTATGCCTTCCGTAACAAAGTTATGTTGTTGAATTTTGATGAAGTATCTAATTTAACCTATTGTAATTGCCCTACTATAATACTCTTATGCGTAACATAATGGTCTGTTCAGACATATCACCGCTCTGGTTACGTTGTATTTATGCTATATATATAAAATAAAATAATAATCAAAGAAACCATAATGTTTTATCATAATGTGGAATCATTTTTGTTTTATGTGTACATTTAAATAAATAATGTATCTAACAACATAGCGTCACGCGTTTAACTATACGGGGTGGCGAAGGCACAATTGTGCCCACTTTGAGCCAGTTTTTCAATACTCCATTTTGCGTGCCACAGCTATGGAGTAATGAAGGTTTTCTCACGTTGTTTCCCGTCACCGCTAGAAGTTCAGTACTTAAGATACTTAAGATGGTACATGGTCAGTACCGGGATTCGAACATGCACCTCCCACGTGAGAAGCAAGCGTGAAACCCACTAGACTCTTCTAACCGCACCTTTGCCGAATCCCTCATCGCGATTTTGAACTGTAATAAAATTCAATAACTATAACGGGAAAATGTCAGCTCTAGCTGACCGTGGCGCGAAAGTGGCCTATTTATCTATTTCATTATTTCTTTATTGCACACAACTTATATATGGACAACAAGACTTACATAAAAATCGTGTACAAAGGCGAACTTATCTCTAATAAGAGATCTCTTCCAGCAAACCAAACTAGATTGGGAAAGGTCGATTGCTGAGCAGGGATAGACAATGAGTACAACAATATAATTTAGTACATATCTAAATAACTAATATATGGTAAGATATATATTATATCTAAATAACTAATATAAAATAATTATTAACTAAATATACGAGTGCTAACGTAGATATTATAAAATATACTCGTACATGCTAAACATAAAAACTATATAAATATATATGTATTTTAAATATATATACTAATAAATACAAACATATAACCTATATTTCTAAAGAGAAAGGTAATGCTTCTTCACGCGACTTTAAATATATTAAGAGAAGGACTGTCCCTGATGGTGCATTCCACAATTGAATGATCCGGAATCTAAACCCATGCTCATAGGACGCGGTGTTATGCTGTGGGGTTGTGAGCATTGAAACCGCGTGCGAGTTCTCCGAGGCCTGCTGGAAGAAAGAAATGGAAAACGGTCTCGTAAGAAGGTTGGATAGCGTGGATTGCCTAAAATGTTGTAGAGGATGTTGAGGATGTGAGAGTCACGACTATTTTATCTGATATTTCGTCCCATCTCTTTAATATCGGAATTTATCGCTAGATGGCGGTATTAGTCGATGGGTCCCGTTAGCTACAGCAACGAAAATCTTCAGATACACAATAGCGCTACTGATGTTTATAAATACGTATAAATTCTCATATACAGTGACCATATTTAAATGAGGTTACTTTCTCTCAATAACCATTTCTCAGATACAATATTTAATATTATTACCCCGACGCTACAACCAGAAACAACACTCAACCGAAGATATTTACAATAAAAAACATAAAGACCCCCATAATTTTATCGGACGCTCTTTTCCGCCAAACTACCAACATTTTTATCACTACATTTAACTTCGATGTTTGCACAAGAACACCTGGAAATATCTTCAGAAATGCATTAGCCCTAAAACAACAGGAATTTTATCAAGCCCAGAATACTTTCATCTTTAAATCGACAATTACGTTCACTCATTAAAGTGTTAAAACCACATTTGTTTGCTGTTAAGGCCTGACACACAATCTGATTTCGCTTAAAAGGTTAATAAATACTTACACTTTGTCGGTCGAATAAGATCACTGGACATGATTATAAGACTGTTAACGTCATTGGCGAATTTCGCGACAACGGTTGTGTATGTAAATGATAGAGTTTAACATTTTCAAGTTATTTTTCGGAACCTATTCAATAATCTTGAGAATATTTGGTGACTCGTTGAGTGTAATACTATAAACTTGTGACTGTTTGAGTCTGAATCTGTAATTTTATTTTTTAACAATCCCTCGGAGTGTCAGTCAAACTTTAACCTCACAAAAACCGTAGGTACTTGGGACGGGTCGCGATTTTAAACCTTATGCAATGGTAATAAAATTTAAAATCTATAAAGGAAAAGTGGCGGGCCGGTGGTACTCAAGAGGTTGAGGTGACATTTTTATTTTCATTGGTTTTGGTTGTTGAATGCCGTCACCATCTTTATTGCTGTTTATAGCGACTTTTAACTTGAAAATTGAGGCTTTAGTGATGCCTTTCAAAATTTAAACAGGTTTTTTATCGCCGTTTTATGAACGATTTCATGTGAACTCGGTACCTACATCAAATATGGTTATTATCTCAGTAAATAAATCATCATTTCCAGTTTCGAAATGAAAATTGACATGAAGCAATACAGTTTCTTTAAAAAGTCATTTATAATTATTATCTTGTCCACAAAACACAGTAAAATTCGATGTTAATGTGCAGTGCACGCTGTATGAAAATATAGTTCGCGTCAAGTTTCTTTGTCGTCGAGCGTCCTGTCACCTCTCTATCTCATCCACCCTTACCTAATTTAATTACCCATGCGAGAGTCTTCTCACTCAGAGCCAAAAAAATTGGTGCTGCCCAAGTTCAATCAATTCAATTCATATTCTATTGTGTCTTGGAAAATAGGGGGAGCAATACTGGCAACATTAAATTTAAGAGCAATAAAAATATTTATTCTCCTTTTTATGTTCCGAACTGGCGCTCCGCTCAATTTTCATGCCTTAATTACATGAAGTTGGGTTGAAACAATAAAAATTAATTTATTTCCGATAAGTATTCATTTTATTTTTTATCTTGTAATTTAATCGCTCCTCAACTTTTATTTATGGCATTCAATTTCCATAAATTCAACCTTAATTATAGGTTGGTCTACAAAGTAATGTTTTAATCTATAATTTGGAATATCGACTGTCTATTGGTCAATGGACGATTATATTCAAAGCTAACAACATGGATTAATATAATTTGCATTATGTGAGTGTGATATTGAATATATTTATAGAATTATCCCAGAATTAAACCTAAACCAACCACAATATAATATTAATAACTTTCTAATCAGGTCAGCTGCTCATTAAATATGTAAAACGAAAAATGAAGAATGATGAAGCTTCAATTTATAAAAAGAAAGCATCGAGTCAAAACAACGCAGTAAACATAATGCCCATCCCGTCGCCCTGTCTGTTTAAAAACGGCGGACACAAATTTAAATTCATAATGAACACACCCACAAAACAGAAATCAACGTCTACCCTCATCATAATAACAATTCAAATTACTTATTCGATAAGACCTTTTTAGAAGTCAGATGCCTGCCTTATCACTGGCATTGGTCTGCATCTGAACTTTTGTTGGTCCAAACTCTGTAGGAACACTTGATGGAAAGATAAGTTATCTCGTGAAATCTATTGTCGTTTCTTATCATGATCATGTAAAGACCACAATTGTCTTTTTTCGACGGACGGACGTGTGTAATTTCTAAGAAATACGATAAAAGGTCGTTGGCATTATTATGCAATGATAAAATTAGTAGTAAATTTGTAATTGGTCAGTTACTCACACATCTCTTGCTGGAGCCTTGGCAATAGTCAGTCCAGTCACCATGAGCCAGAATAGTAATTGTGTTGCGCCGGTTTTGTTCTCGAAGGCACTTGCGTCATACAAATTAGTAGAGCCATTTGGATAATGTACCTCCTATACTCGTGTTATGCTAATATTTGGCTAAAGGTGGACACAAATTGTGCTTTTGCTACCCCGTGTGGTAAAGGCGTGACGCTATGTTATGATCTGTTATATTGGCATTGATCTTTCATTTCTGATTATGTTATTCATATTCATTTAATGTTGTACCAAAAGGTTTTATGAATAAATGCCAACTATTATGACTTTCTTTCTATGCCCATGTCTTTCAACAACACTTAGCATTTCTGTAGTTCTCTCTTTCGTATAACTAAAACTTGTGCTGGCTTTTTTCGTGTCACAATCTCTGTTGGTGGTCAATGTTATCAGATTAGATATCCCTAACATGATTAATTACGAGTTGTCTTATTACCGTGTGTGGTATTTTTATTGCTTTATTCTTCAAGATGCCACGGTGTGGAAAAACGGATAAGTAATTTGGATAAGGGCAGTGCGTCAGCTTACATTGCTCTTAAGGTTCGTGGGTCTCATTGGAAGTAGAATTTAGAATTAGTGTCCTCTTCTTTGGGAATCATATATGTGGAGCATGTGTCAAGAACGGTGGTAGTGTGTTTGGAGACTGTATGAATTTATTTATGCCTTTTTATATGCATGGATAGATAGTTGTCATTATTATATATCAATAATTGTGAATATTGAATGTTCCGGGTGCTTTCCAATTAAGGGATTTCTTTAAACCTCGTATGAATAAATCTATTGGGATAAACTGAAATTCCATGTCTGATCCATTTTGAACATTGCACTGAATCTATTCAGGTTATTGGTTGTGTTCTACTGGGTGTGACCATGTCCGCCCAGAACTTATCTAGCTGTATGGGTTCTGGTGGCTCTGTGGGTATAAGTGTCTGTTGTGGTTTGGATGATAGGGATCTTTAAAATGGTTTCTAATGTAACCATATCGAGAGTTTTGTTTTTTTCCTGAGTGTGCAAGCTATTAGCATAATGGATATGAGGTATACCTTTAACATTTACATATAAAACGCTAAAACATCTATGAGTCGTTGTTTAATTCATTCCAATATATCCATCACAACAACCTAAACCAAACCCTATTCGCTCTCTAATTGTTGTTCCCTTTTCCACAGCAGGTCCTGCCTCTCAACCCTTGCCTTTTAAATTAAAACTGCGAATCCCGTCATCCGAACCGCCTTTGTCCACTGTCACGACTTCTGTACACGGGCAGTCACGACCACCGACCGCTCCAAAAGCGTCTTTCGATAAAATCATGCCTATTCCCTTTCCTACTTGACCCTGCCTGCCTCTTTGTGGTGTGTGATAAAATACCAGTAGCTACAATTGCTGCTGTTGGAGATATGATCCTTGGCTTGATGGTATGCAAAGTACTACAGGCAAAGCCTTTAAACAGTTTAAGACCCAGTCAGGAATGAAGAAAATTACTCCCTATAACATCCTATTTAACATCGTTTGTTTAAAAGGAACAGCTTCAGCAATTTAATCACGATCTATGTTGGAAATGCTTATAGATATGTAACTTTTAATATGTAACCTCAATAAAAAACCCTAGAACTTTCAGAGAACCTAGAATTTAAAAAGCTTTATTTTCTAATGTCACTGTAACACACCATTAACTCTCTACAGACTCGAAAAACCAACCGGAATTTTCCCGGAAATTAATAACGTCCTTTGAAAAGTAAAGAACAAAGGCGTAGCTAATAATGTCGAACGGAAATAGTTAGGGACCAAGCACACTGCCTTGAGGAACCCCGTTCGACAATGACCTTTCTGTCACCATGGCACTTGATGAATTGATACCCTAGCCTTTGTAAGGGCCGATAACGAAAGGGGAGTCCCTGCCCTTTGGAATAGCGATTGATTAGCCGACATTTCAGAGCCATTTCAGTTGTGGGGCGTCTTGGAGGAAGCCACATAAAACAGTTGGGTGAAATGTTGGAGGGTTGAAGTATTTCCTTGTTGAATTGTGCTAATAGTTTCGAAGTAGTTAAAGCTATGGCGAACAGGAGTCATTACACAGGTATCCATTCTATAGGTATTTCATCTCTAAGATTAATGATTCTTCGGGTCGTTCAAATTATATTGAATCCTCGATAAGCATTAAGTTGGTTATATAATGTTAAAAAAGTGACAGTAGCAGTTTTTTAACGTTTTCGTTTGTAAAAGCGCACCTGCCCTTATGCCGCCCGATCATTCCAAATGGCTTTGTAATTTATTTAAAAATATTCCGAGGCACCCTTTTTAGTGGGCGTTTGGCCATATATATAGGTGCACCTACCATTATGGTATGCTTCATTTTAAACCTTATACCCACAACCACAAAAAAACTATTTCGAGTCGCTTTTTGGTAGCACGCATAATGGTGTAAACTAACGTGTGAAGTATTCTAATACTGTCAGAATGTAAGCTCACACCTGCACACAAGTGATCGCCGGTAACAATAGTTTCCAACTTATTTACATGTTACCACATTACACGCTTTTATGGTTTAAAACATACCTTAGTTTTAGTTTCTATTGCCTTGTCAGTTGAAACCTGGTTACGGATGTTTTGATGTATAATGGCCAAATTAGTAACATACCATTTGGGGCAAGGTAGCTCACGGTTACCATTGTTTCCACTACATTTTTATTTCAGTCCTTTGTTCGGTTAACACTGATTGATAAGCCAAATACTCAAATGCAACAAAAATTTGTACAGAGTCTTCGAATATACATTTATTTTGAGTAACATTTCTGGCAAAATGCAGAATTGACTATTTGGCTAAAAGTGGGCACCATTGTGACTCTGCCACCCGTTTTGGAAAAGACGTGATGCTACGTTTTGTTTTGTTCGGTTATTGTATAACTGGTATTTACTCCTAAGTTTAGGTTTGGTATTCACTTGCTCCAAATAAAATGACTGAATGCACAGTTAAACATAATTTATTTCATATTATTTAAGTATCACAGATCCATTTATTTTAATAGTTATTAACAAAAATATATAGTCTACGCTGGCGTTACAGTTTCATGTTCATGTTTAAACTTGTGAGTAAAAGATCCCTCATCTTCTTCTAACTGCGATACGGATATTTACACTTTCTTTTTCTCTATATACAAAGATTGAAAGGCTATGGCCATCTACAGTGATTTCACAATGTTACTGTTAGGATATTAGCAGATTTATACAGATAATTAATTGGTAAATGCAATTGTTAAAGTCTTAAGTTGTACAACAGTACTATATGAATTAGCGTTGATGAAATTAAGCTCAGTGTTGCAACCAATTTTGAAATTTGCCAAGCAGCACAAATGGCATCAGAGATTTGGCACAGTGATTAATAAGTGTAAATGAAAAAGTTATATTAAAATGCACAACAACAAAGCAAAAGGTGACACTAAGCAATACCATTGAAACTCTTAAAACTTTTAAACACACATAACGTACCATTCGTACATTTAGAAAAGTAACAAATCCAAAAAATAACAAACTGCGTTCCCGTGTTTTAATGGATTGGCAGTGACTCTTTAAAAGACAATATATAGGCACTATTATTGCTAATAATAATAATAATCTTTCCTTCACTTATCTACAGCAGAGTATAATAATGATCTATACAAAATATACTACCGCGCCTTTACATTTAGGCCACCAGCCGAAACTATTGGTATACTTCCGCTAACATAACATTTAAACTACGATTTCACCAACAAATTGTTCATAGTATATCTTATTAGGTACATACATCGATCAGACAACACGCCTTCACTTGTTTAGATACAAAAATGTAAACAGTAGATCATCATCACTCATCAGTCCTTCAAAGCATTCATAACCAAGACGGTCTACCTTGTAATAGATCGGCCGCGTCATGTCGTTCCATCTGCCTTAGAGCTGCGGCGAGACCTGCAGTGGCTCCCTGACCTCTCTCTCTGCATTCCCACAGTTCCAATATAGCTTCGGTAGGCGAGCTCTTTGTGGCAAACCAAGTGGTGTAACGATCAACGCCAAGCCGCGTGGCTAATGCCCGCCAATCGTTGCCGCGCGCATTCGGAGGGTCCAATATGGCGCATAGCTGTCGTTTTATTCGAGCGCTCAGTTTGAATGGCCCCTCGCCTGCACACTCATTAACCCCTGCCTCGGTCACAGTCACATTCCTTTTAGCACTACCATCACTTCCATCCTCGCTGCGGCACATTCTGGCCTCTAAAAGATTCTCTGTAATATTAAAGCTCCTTTGTGATTCGGCTCTCGGCGAGCGTCCTCTAGGTGACCTACTTCTGACATCCTCCAAGGCTATTCGGAACGTTTGTTTGTACGAAGGATTTGTCCTTTGACAAGCGGAAATGCTAAAGTCAATAGAATCGCAATCGTGCGTTCTTTCTAACGCAAAGCTGCAGTGTAGGGCGTTGTAGTGAGAGCTCCAAACGTGATTGAAGGGGATCTCCTGGTAACCGATGCCGGGTTTAGCTTTCCAGCCGGGACTGACGTGTTCTAAATTCAAACACAAATTCGAGCCGCCATCTTGAAACAGTAAGGTTTTTGGTCTATCAAGAAGTATACCGCCCAATTTCTTCTCCTGTTCTTGGCAATAGTACATACCGCATGGTGTGTCTTCAAACACGTAGAGTCTGATGGTGTATTCCGAGCATGACTCTGTCGGCGCCGGCGGTGCGTAGAGGGCTAATTGTAGCGCCTTGACAGCCTTGCCATTGAAACTTTCTCCGACCAACACAAACGTAGACAATATATCTGTGACCAGGAATATTTTGTCGCTATCCAACTGTGTGAATACAGGCGTATTTATTGTCTCTTGCCCTAGACCGACGACTTTCTTCCACTGCGGATGGCTGTTATCAGATTTGACGTTATGGTCGATAGCATAGAGAGAGAGGTTCCAGAATCCATGTTTAAGGCTGGCGCAATGAGGTATTTGAAGGATGACTGACTTGTTTAGTTGAAGCCTGGGGGGACCGCACTTGACTACTGGACTCAGCTGCGTGATACCTGCGGGGCGAGAAATTTATTACACTTTTTGTTGCGGGGAGTTCGCGGTGCACGCGCGATCTTTTTTTTGTAATTATAGACTACGCGTTGAGTAGCCATTGTTAACAATTGGGTATCTATGCAAATTGCGAAGCGTTTATTTACGCTACGTGGTTTAATTTTAGAATAATTATAAGACTTTTAGACTACAAAAACTCCATCATCTACCAATGAGAAAATCATAAACATGATGCATTTTGCTATTCTTAACTACATACTTCTGTTGATAATAATTTACTTTATCAAGTGAATATGGTTTGGCTTTCAGGCCACAAAACTTAAGATTTTTCAAAATGGCGGACTGTTGCTGCGGACGGTATTTTGTCCCTATAATCCTTGGGGATATAAGACTTAGTTTAGAAACATAATTTTCTAAAGAGCATTTAACATAATAATAAAGATGTTAAATGCTCTTTAGGAAAACATGTTTCTAAACTTCGTCTAATATCCTCATGGATATAATAGTGACAAAAAGTGTTTGTTCAAAGTTCGTTTGGACTAAAAGTGGCAAACGAAATAAATTTTCGGAAACTTACCTTTCCCCAATCTCGGTCTGGACCTATCGTCCTTCACCACAGCGACATACATCTGTTCCCTTTTCCCCCTCCCCAGCCCCCCCTCAGCCACCGTCAGGGCTACTCCAGCAGCAGGTAACGCCAGCCTCGCGCCGGATCCTGACACCGACATGGACTGAGAGGTTGGTGAGTTGGAGACGAGTTCAGCCAGTTGAAGAGTGACGGATTCGTTGGTCGCGTCGTACATTGAACCGGCTAGGGATAGAATAATATATAGTTTAATAAATAGTTCCTGACATCGTATTACATTAACTATATAAAAGCAATACTCTAGAATGGAACTGAAATTCAAGAAACTGAATGTTTGGTTTACAATAATATAATTGATTATTGTTATAAACTCATTTTATCAATACACACTCAATCCTTCTAACAATCAATAAATATACCCGTTATAAAATTTACTACGATAGCATTGTCCGAGATACTTACAGCTAGTAAAGCAGCTAGACACAGAATGTTCAGATTCACTATACGGCTTGCTGTCATATTCATCACTCTGTCCTTTACTTGATGCACAAGGAGTGACCTGATGGTCTACTGGTGAAGCGTAGCTGCAAAAGAAAAACTAATGTTCATAGCCATTTATTTTTATCGCCATGTGAAGCAAGTTTTATATTCCGTCACAAAAACCTAACGGGTTACGTTATGACGTGAGAAAACAGCTTTATGTTTTGAATTACATGCTATATCTAATTTGGAGAGAGGAGTTTATTATGGAGTTTATTGCAGTCTATTCAGGTTTTGAAGCTATATTCGAGTGCATTCATTGTATTTCAAATTGAAAACGTGACATCAGGTTGTGAATGTGGCTGTTTATTACCTGTTGGTCAGATGAGGAACGTCGTAATGATGCTCAGCTCTTGTTTCCTGTGGTGGATGCTCGTATCTGGGAGGTCTGTGCTGCATCAGATCAGGTCCAAGGGATAAAGACTGTTTCTCGACTGTGGGATACATTTCTGGTTGGAAATCTGTTAACAAATAAGTCGATAAGAAATAAGAAATATTATAAAAAATCTAACATAGAAAATCTTTGCTACGCAAGTGCTAATAAGGGATATTTTTGTGAGTTCTAAGTAGCCTATAAAAAGTAATTGTTACATACTAGCTTTTGCGACCAATTCCAGATGTCAACCAATTTCATAGAAATGTTAGTATAATAACAAAAGATTAAAACCGAATGAATTTAATATCTACTCATATTTTTTTTTGTTAAAAGCTTTTATTATGTGACTAATATTTCTTTAAAATAGTCCCCAGGGGTCAGACTCACAAATAACTAAAGAAACTAATTAAAGAACATATTTCAAATTGGCAAACGGACACTGATTGGTCCATTACTTTTGACGCCTTTAGGATTCCCTTAGTGTCAATAAAATTATAATACCAATACAATCATATTAATATTGAGATGCGTCCTATATAAATAACAATAGTAATAATAGGGAAGTGATGATTAGTGCTGCTTACCGGTCCTAGTCATGGTATATAGAGAATGGTCCCTTGTCTTCCGCTGCAAGAGTTTGTAGACCACTGCCGCCCCAGCCAGGAAAACCACAACTGCTACAGCAATGCCAATGTATAGTGGCACGTCACTATGGGCTGCTACTGCGGACAATTAAACACAACGTAAGTATTTATATTAAAATATGATTTATCGTTTTTGTAATTTTAGTGTAGTACTAAAAAAAATTACGTCACGCATTTTCCCATACCCCCCGGTTAAACATAAAAGCAGCTATGCCCACATTTATTCAATAGTTTAATTCGCTAGCCCATGGTTGCATAGATATAGGGCTAGCCCATCGCCGAAGGTCATATCAGTGGGCCAGATCATGTGCGTAATTCAATTGTTATGCAATCCTGGGCGACGTGATAATACGCCCATGCACTCGTAATGTTGTAACTTAAACTCAATTACGTCGATTACCTATAAGAAAAATAAAACAAACACTAACTTTCTCAGAAAATTTGAATTATATATTCAAAAATCACTGTCGCATTGTTCCAGTGATCGCTTCCAGTAACCGTACAAATTCTAAGTAAACGCATTTGGTTTCTTTCAACAGAATGTTTCCTATCCGAACATTTGTCATCACAATCGCCAACATTCCAAGAACAAGCGAAGAAACATTCCAACATCAGGGAAACAGTTCATAACTAGGTGCTGACCTAATTTTGCCACTGTTTATTATTTACAACTGTCAAGACAGAAGTAACACTTTTCGCCGCATCGTTGAAACAAAACATTTCCATTAAAGTGTTGAGAATAATAAAGTTTTTAATTCCTCTTTCAACTGTCAAAACGTTTATTACGAAGATTCACAAACTTGCCGCTTCACACAACTCCAAAGCAGTTTTTGGAACAGAGCACTTCGTTCGAGGATGCTCAAAAATACTTGTAATAAAAAAATACCACAAAATTATGAACCCCACCTGCGCGATAAGCTTTAAACGCTTGATTTTACGAGTTTAACTATAAACCGAGACTGGTTAGGGTTTCTGGCAGTGTTCCTTAATATTATTTATGTCATCGCCTCCCCAAGTTTATGATTGGACACGCGGCACGGAGTTAACGTCTGTTTTTGTGTTATTACATTGCCGTGAAAAGATTTTCAAATTTGGAGCCGGCTTTTTGTCCCTGTGGTTTCTAAATATAGAAAGCGATACTGTAAGCGCTTTTAGAAATAGTTGGTTTACCTACACAAAATATGTATCTAGTCTCGGACAAAAACAATATGAAAGCTGGTTTAAAAACGATTCGAACCATTGCCATAAACAGGTGAAAAAATAATTACATTGAAGCAATAAACGAAAAAGAATCAACAAAGCTAAAGCAATAAACGCCTAATACAAGCAACTAATTAATAATGTATCAAGCCCATACAAAATGCCGCAGACTCATTGATTGCAGAATTATCTCCCAAGCGAATTGATGTTCGATACAAAACGAACCTTTTACAATGAAGCCATTGCAGTCGTAATGCAGTCGATAACGATCTCTACGATCGAGTAATTAAAAACGATTCGATAGTGGGGCTCGAATCGAAAAGGGATATATATATGTTTGCACCTGGTCGAGAGAAACAGGGGTCTGTGAGCGTGGTTATTGTTAATGGAGCGAATAATGCAGGGCTAAAAAAGTTTGCAGCAAACTAACTATGGCGAATGAAGGTATTAATTGGATGTAATAATAATGGAGCTATCAAGGTAAATTTACTGAAAAATATTAGTGTACAAACATTGCGATGTTAGCTAAATATCAACAACTCGCTTTGAGCCTAATGATTGAGCAATAGTTGAAAACAATAGCAAGTAATAGTGTTAAAGTTATGTTGAGCACAATCGTTTGATTACGCACACGATTTAGTACTCGTGTGTAACAAGCATTACGTTTGAATTGTTCCAATTAAGATTCAGCCTCGATAGCATAGCTCTAGTTACCACGTCTAACCTGTAACTAGGGCATACCTTAGCAAATACCCAAGATCTACCAATAAAAGTCCAAGCACCCATAAATTTTATGTATAAACAACCTCTCAAGGGCGCCAATAGGATACTGGATACTGGTTAAACTCTGTTTAGATTCTCGTAAATGTTATGGCCGCTACTTCATTCGCCACATCCCAGTCCACCGCAACATTTACGCTAAATTAATATAAAATTTTATGCCGACGTAATGCTTATCCGATTAATGTTGAAATTTGTTTTACTGTGTAAACATTCAACTGCAGGACCGCATATCGTACTGCAGTGAGATTGCAGATACTGAGTCCAAATCGAAATTTACTAACCCTTGTCGCTTTGTCCATAACGCAGTAGGAGGCCTTGCGGAATTAAACACTCACTTCGATATTCTCACAGGATATTGCTCCTTTTGTTTTAGGTCTTAAGGGTTGGAATGATGTGCAGTGTTTCGTAGATGGTTCCAATGTATGTTTCGAGCGCCCGCTGAGTGGAGTCCTCGCGATCACAACAAATCAGTTGCTGGGCCCACCTCCAACCCAATCATTGTAGTTATATCTACATGCATAATATAAAGTAAGGACTTTATGATATTGCCAGACTAATGTTATAGAATTTGTAGGCAACGTACGTGAATACATTTTCAATGCCTGAATTGCTTTAACGCTATCTTTATTCAAGGAACGCTACACAATGTCAACTCATTTTAAAACTCTAATTGCAAAGAAAATGGCGCCCAGGACGTGATAATAGAGAAAACAGCAATGCAGAAGGCGTTAAAACGAAACTAATTAGGTTCTTTCAAGCTAAATGAGAGATCCACACACGATTCACGTGTTTGAGCTAACAAAAGATGAAAAAGTGCGATAAAATTTCGCCATTTACTCTCTTTGTGCGCGCAATTAGGCTAATGAAGTGGAGGAAAAGCCTGGTGTGAATGAATAGCCCTTGCCTCAGTTTGCTCCGCATTCGGTCGGCAGTTTTCACTTAACTTCATCACGTAGTTTCGTTTTTTTTGTTCTTCCTTTGTAAAATAGCTCGTTTTAGGATGAGGCTTTGGAGTTATCAAATACTTGTCTTTTATTGCTTTATGTGTTTACCAATTCCTTAATACTGTTCTTGCCATTTATTTTAGTGCGATTTTATTTATTTATCTTCTAACAATTATCCAAAAACTTTGCAGTCAATTAGTTAGGACAAAAATTTACATACAATTGATACCAGAATTTCTCCAAATTATTCGCCTTTAAATACGACCATGACCTCTTAGGAATCGCTGAAAACTGACCAGGCACAGAGCATAATTGGAGAGGAGTTGATCATAATAGTTCAGACCTACAAGGGTAAAGGATCCTAATTATAAAGGAAATACATACATACTATCACGAAAGATCCAATTCAATAAGGATATAACCCGGCAGCTTGCTGTGATGCCACGAAATGTAACGGAGCGCGTAATGAGAAGCGAGCGATTGACAGTTCTGGGTTACCATGCCCGGTGAGAGAACCAATGTCAGACGCAGATGGAATTGGCTTGTATCGCATGTTATATATTAATAAATGTAAATACAAGGATAATGTTAATACTAAACTCTTCTCTACGGATTTTTGAATTGCACAGGGCATAATAAAAATGTGTAGTCATTTTAGGGTTGCCATGGGCATAATTCTGAACAACTTTTATAAAATAAACGATTTGATTAGAGCAACTTTATTTTTCACTTCTCCATACAAAACTGCAGATCACCGGCTTAAACTTTATGGAGAAGTGAAAATTAAAGGGCTTGTGTTTAAACGATTACCAAAAACGCACCTATTTTACTACCAATAAATTCGAAATGACTGCCAGAATGGATAAATGTCCACCAAATTGTGTTTGGATAAATGATCACCAAACTTCGTTTTATGTTTTGTGTACTTAAGTTTATGTTTTAAGTATTTTTTGTTGTTCTTACATGTTCAACCTAACACGAAGGATAAAGCGGGCTTCGCTTCGCTCACCCCCTTTACCCTTCACCTAAGCTACCGCAGTATTTTGCCCTGATATTTTTTGCAACTTTTGGTGTACATTTATCCATTTTGGGTAGGAAAAAAATATTTTGGTGATCATTATATTTGTTGCCAAATTAAAGTTGATCTGATCAAATCGGTTTCATAGTGAGGGTTATTCAGAATAATGCCCATAACAAACCCCGCCTATTATGTTACACCCTGCGTATGTGTTTTTTATTAATTGAGAATATCTCACGGAAACATAACAACTAATCAAATAATAAGATACATATTACCTATTGCATTTGCTGCAAATGCTGGAGCAAAGATTTATTTTATGTTCATAAAAATATACTCAATAAACATACAACTTAAAAAATTCTTCAGGGAAAACTAAACTTTAATATATCCAACGACACGTAAAGGTAAGTGTATAAAAGCATTCCTCTCCCTGGAAATTTCACAAGCATTCAGAGCCCTTTCATGTGGGCAATTTGCTGATGGTCCACATTCTATAGCTTCACTTGAATTAGTTGGAGGTGGAGGTAATGGAGGGATAAGAGACTCAGATAAGGGATTTAATTTCCTCGGAGCAGTGGAAATGCACGTTTGGGACTATACATCATGGAGGGAGATAAGATGAATTTGATCTTCCGTATTTACATGGGTTTTAAAAAGGAAGGAAAGAAAAAGGAATGCAGTTGTAAAATTTATCAATTTATGTAGATATATACAATTTTAATAGAGAACGTTGGGTATGTTCGTTGTGTTCCGTAACAAAAAAAAATACAAAGATAGGTATGATGAAAGTGAACATTGTACTATATAGGTGTTATTTATGGATAATGATAGGTTTCGGAAATAACATAAAATTTCATTTAATGTGCTGTAAAACAGTTGAATGTATCAATGTGCTACGATTGGCTTCAATTTGTTGAAATGAAAAATAAAAACAATCACAACGATTCTGGCACGAAAAAACGAGATATTCTAAGAAATCTAAAATGTTCTCAGTTTAAAAGTTAGGATTATAAGTCAGAATTATAAATCAGTGTGTTAATAATTCAGTAACTAAGAGTACTTAGCTGGCTCAAATAAAAGATAATTGAAATCAAGCTCATGCATAAACTAAATCGAATAACGAGCCGAAGGCAATGCTTACTATTCGCTTTCCCGCTTTTCCTTCGTCGTTAACGGAATGCAAGAAGGAAGAAAGCGTCCAAAGGCTATTTATCAAAATATACGATAAACAGACGCATAGGAAATTGAAACCAAGTCAGCGGGCACCACAAAGTGATTTATTGCTATAATATTACAACAAAATATGGATTGATCATTCACCATCTGTGATTTTGAATTCGGACCACCTAGGGAGTTGCAGGCTGTCAATTTAAATGAAATCCGATTCATTTAATGACAGAACCTGCATGACGATATCTTTGATTATTTCAAAAATTGTAAGGGATTAACATAAATATTCTCAAGCTCATGTATATTCCAATTATGATATATATTACTGATATAATATTCGCGCTCAATAAAAAACCTCTATTGACCTCAAAGGAAATTCCATTTCGTTCATATCATACGTATTCATTCGGATCACGATTTAACAGACCCTTATTTAAAACGTATTTAGAACAGGTTGATATGCTCCAGATGGTTATAGCCAGAATTTTATATCTCCAACCTTTAAGTCATATCCAGTATGCCAAGAGCTTTGATTTGGGATTGGATTAGTATTTTCTTCCAGGGTTGGGGAGTCTAGATAATTTGGTTGGTGTAAAAAACCTTCAGCCGACAGTACGTTATAAAGACGAACAGAACATTCCTTGTTGCATTTCATAGTTATGACGGCGTGCGCGGAAAAGGAAGTATATTTTTAGGAATACGGCATCTGGCTCAACTGTTTGCCTTTTCATAGAAATGCCTTAATTATCGTGTCCCTGGTGGAATGGTTTCATAATGTGTGGATACTCATGACAAGTAACGATGTGAATCATAAAGTTTAAAGCCACTTTTGCGGCTGGGATTTATTTGTAGTGTGGACTCTGTCATCGCTCGTGTGGTAAATGAGGCCTTTTATTATAGTCGTGAATAATAGTGATTATGAAGATATTTCTGTTAATGGGATGATGGAGACATAAGTGATGATCAACATATATTGCAATTATCTGTTATAAGCGTGGGTTTAGATGAGTATGATACAATTGACATATATTTTGCAAATTAGAATTAGGTAGTAGTTAAAACAATAGAGCACTGACGAAATACTGAACTAATTAATATTGGTCAAGCATAATGCGAATTGGGGTATATCGACAATCTAAAAGAGGAACTCAAATTTTCACCTAAAATACAAATGAATCATTAAATTTTACAGACAAAGACACATCCAATGACTATCCAAGCTGCAGCCTCAGTGATGAAACAAAAAATATACCTAAATAATAGTTTTAAATGGATGGAAAACATCGTAAGGCAATCCTTCAAATGTCTTGCTAGCCCTGTGCTATACTTCATTTTGCGAAGTATATACTGAATAACTGGCTAAACTCGACGGAAATGTGCTTTTGTCTACCCTTATGGTGAAAAGTATGGCGCTATGTGTGTGTTTACACAATAATACACATGGCCCATGCTATGTCAATGTCCAAACCGAGGGGTACAAACCTTATATGTGTGATTTAAACTCAAAAGCGTACTCACCACCATGCACCCCGCAGTAGTCGCCTTCACAGCTGGCGTGCTGAACATGCGATCCCGAGCACGGGCTGTCGCCTGCGCAAACACGTCTTCTAGTCTGTCGGCAGTCGGTAGCGCAGACCGACCATTCGGACCAGGCACCCCATCGGCCCGGCATCGCTGGAAGAGGATGGGGGGTGAGCTACGGTTGAAGACTGAATATGCCGTCCTTCCAAGGGCAAAGGGAAGATGTCCTAACATTATCAGACCAATAAATACATAACTAATTCAATCTAGGACGAATACGTTTATGACGATTGCTGTCTATGATTTCTTTTCGATGAGCGATTGTATATAAAAGTCAAAAAAAAAGTCAAAAGTCAAAGAACTTTATTACTGTAGATATTTACATATACTTAGCAAACGTCATTTTTTGCCTCTTCTCTACATTGGACCACTGTGGGAGAAGGAGGGCGTAGAAACTCCCACAGATTTATTTTTAGATCTCTTTTAAAAATAGGTTGTGCTTAACTAATACAAATATGAAAAATTTAATTGTTATGATTAATAAGCAGGAATAAATAATTACAAAACTATTAACAGCAAGGTCTGTGTTGAGCCAGATTAACCCCATACAGTCCTGTCATTTAAGTAATCTTGAACATTGTAATATCCCTTTTTCGACAAAGTCGCTTTAACATGCTTTTTAAATTGCTCAAATGGCAATTTCAAAATCTCCAGAGGTATCCTACATATTGTAGTAGAGAATGCACTGACCCTTGAAAGAATTGCTAACCTTCGCGAGTCTAAAACGGGGCGCACATAGTCTGTGATTATTTCTTAGGTTAACATTACAGCTATCGCTAAGTTTGGAAAATGTTGTAAGGTTCTTGCGTACATACATTATATTTTCGAAAATAAATTGACTAGCTACTGTTAGTATGTCAATTTCTTTAAAAAGCTCTCATATGGAGTCTGTTCGTTTTAAATTATAAATTGCTCGAATAGCTCTTTTCTGTGAAATAAAAATAGTTTGAATATCCGCTGCTTTCCCCCACAACAAGATACCATAGGACATCACACTATGAAAGTAACTAAAATATACTAGCCTAGATCCGTGCTTTGTCTGATGTTCCTAACAGCGTAAGCCGCAGAACTTAATTTACCAGCCAATTTATCTATGTGGGGTCCCCACTGCAATTTGCTATCAATGGTTATTCCGAGAAACTTCGTATCATTTACTAATTCTAACGTGCTGTTATCTAACACTAAACTGGTCTCAACTTGCCTGACATTTGGAAGTGAGAATTTGAAACACTTGGTTTTACCAGCGTTTAACAATAAATTATTAACTGTGAACCAATTCAAGGTTAAAGACAATACACCATTAACATCGTCAAAATTTCCTTTTTGTCTTTCAATTTTGAAGACCATTGAAGAATCATCAGCAAACAACACTATGTCAGTTAATTTCTCCACCATGAATAAGATTGTCAAAACCGTTAGTTGATAAAAAAATGATTTTTCTCATTAGTTGGTAAACTATTGATAGATAGAAAACTGTAGCGTACTGCTTACTATATGATGCGTTAGTTGATAAACGTACGGTTAAAACCCTTAAATAGTAAAATGGTTTATACTTGAATTGCAAACAAAATACTAGGGCAAACACTGCGGAAGCTTAGGTGAAGACTAGAGGGGTTCGTGTTAGGTTGACAAGTAAGAACAAAAGAAAGGTAAATTCTAAACGCTGTCGGTCTGGTTTACTATCTGTCGATAGTTGATCGACTAACGCGTTAGTTTATCAAGTAACGGTGTTGACTATCTTACAGTGACAGATATAAATCTCGTAATTTATATATATTTATTTATAATTTATAATAATTATATGTGCCATTACAGCTCATACCAGTTCGACACAAACATACACGACATATTTACATGGTACAATTACAATTCAAATATATTTAAATAACAGTACAATAACAATTCAACTACAATATTATGTTCAGACTCCAATTCAGAATAATATAACAGTTCAGATCAATAAACAAAATTTTATTTCAATATAAAGCGATAACACAAGCATGCATTCATATTACAGAACCTGCCACATTCTCGCACTATAAGCATCCCTCAAAGCATCACGAAACTGATCATTTAGTGGTGCTGCAGCCAACAGTGCGTTGAGACTGTCCAGTATAGATTGCTTAGGAAGTTATAGATTGGCCACATCAGACAATAAACATTAAAACGAAAATTCTTGTAACGACTATACTGGTAAGAAGCGATTATACAACGAGTCTCCCTTATTAAATTGTTAACTTATTTTCTAATTCAATTCAAATTCAGAGGATAGACTGCAGGTAGAGGCTAGAAAGGGACGATGGAATCTTCGATCACGTCGGCATAAATAGCGTAGTGTACGGACTAGGCTACCAAGAAATAGTAGAAAATGTAATGGAATTTTCGGCCTCTATGACAGAATCATCATCATCATCATCATATTCAGCCCGCATCGACCCACTGCTGGGCATAGGCCTCTTCTCTAAAGCGCCAATCTCCCCGGTCCTGCGCTAATCGTACCCAGTGGGATCCCGACGACTTGATGATATCGTCGGACCATCGGGCTGGTGGTCTGCCCACTGGCCGTGTCGCTCCTCGTGGCCACCAGTCTGTGACTGCTTTGGTCCACCGTCCGTCTTCCCGTCTAGCCAAGTGTCTCGCTTATCTCCACTTCAATCTCGTCATCCGTTTGACTACATCTGTGACCTTAGTTTTCGGTCGAATTTCGACGTTCGGCACACGGTTAACAAAAGAGATTCCCAACATGGAACGCTCCATCGCTCTTTGTGCTGCTTTTATAATATGCACATTATGCTTTGTGAGCGTCCATGCTTCGGCTCCATAGGTGAGACTGGTATACATCACGGTCTCCAGGCATTGTGGGAGTGAGGATTTAAAGACATCACTTAGTTTCCCGAAAGCAGTCCACCCTAATCCGACGCGTCTTTCAATATCTTTCACCTGTGTATCTCGGTCAAAGGATAAACGATGTCCAAGCTGGACGTAATCGCTGACCATCTGTACGGTGTCATTGCCAACAATTAGGGCCGGCACATTTAGTGGGCGACTCGTCATGATCGTGGTCATGATATTATCAAATAGAGAGAAACGTAAAACGCAGTATACGGGAGATATAAGAGCATTTAACACAAATGTAATCAGAACGGCTATAGAGAAAAAACAAATTGCTTAGAGCGGCAAAGCAAGTTATTGATAGAAAAACCACTTGCAAAACAACACTAACGGATCAAAAGGGTAGAAAGGAAGGAAGGAAAAGGTGATGGAAATATGTACAAAATTCTACACAAAGTTGTACTCAGACCCAACCAAAATGGCTAAAATTTAAGAATATCCAAGTCCAACACCTGATTGACTCCATCCCTCCGATCACATGGTATGAAGTTAATTGTGCTCTGAGAGATACGAAATAACATAAGAGCCCCGGCGAGGTCAGCGTCACGACCGAGACCTTAAAATTTGGGACACCCGTTCTGCTTCCCCAAATCAAATCAAATCAAATCAAATCAAAAATCATTTATTTCCATAGGATGTTGTTACATCACTTAGATCCGTCATTACATTTTTTTGGGTGAGTTCACTAACACAATGGCGGAATCTGTGGAAAAGAACTCACCGAACACACTCCACAGTCGTCGCATCTTTTGCGTTTCCTTTTTTAAATAAAATATTGTCAAATTACAAAATGAATGCTAATTATATATCGAAACAGCCTGTTACTCAAACAATCTATTCCCATGGACATCTGTCCTCTAAGTAATCAGATATCCTATAGTAACCTTTTTTATACAATTTCTGTTTTATTATTATTTTAAACTTGTCTAAAGGTAAGTTTTTAATATCAGTAGGGACCTTATTGTAATAGCGTATACAATTGCCTTTAAAAGAATTACTAATTTTATGTAGTCGGCTTACATAAGCAACCAACTTGTCTTTATTTCTAGTATTAAAATTGTGTATATCACTGTACTTCTGAAAATTAGTTATATTTCTTTTTACATACACAAGATTGTCATAGATATATTGAGACACAAATGTCAGAATATTGATTTCTTTAAACTTTTCCCTCAGTGACACTCTAGGCCCTAATCTATAAATTGCACGAACAGCCCGTTTCTGCAGAATAAATATACTATTAGCATTCGCAGCGTGACCCCACAATAAAATACCATAGGTCATTAGACTATGAAAGTAACTAAAGTAGACTAGTCTAGCGGTGTCTACGTCGGTAAGAGCTCTAATTTTTTTAACTGCGAACGCTGCCGAACTCAGTCTTTCGACAATTTATTTATATGAGGATCCCATTGTAGTTTGGCGTCTAAAGTAATGCCCAAAAAGACAGTCGACTGCACAAGGTCCAATCTCTGTCCTTTTATAAATATGTCTGTAGTTACCGGGTTCACATTGGGTAATACGAATTTAATACATTTAGTTTTCTTTTCATTAAGTAATAAATTGTTAACAGTAAACCAGTTCACTATACTAGAGATAGCATTGTTTACCTCGTCATAATTTGATTGCTGTCTTTTAACTTTAAATATCAAAGAAGTATCATCGGCAAACAATACTAACCCATGTTTTGCTTTAACAAGGTAAGGTTAATCATTAATATATACTAAAAACAAGAAAGGACCAAGAATTGAACCTTGCGGTACGCCCATACTTATTGAAGACCCAGGTGATCTTTTCCCATTAACATCGACCATCTGAACCCTATCTGTTAGATATGACTCCAGAAGGCCAAGTGCCTGATCTTTTACACCATAATGGCGTAACTTCCTGACAAGAGTGTCATGATGGACATCTACCTACCTCCACCTAACCAACCTTTGTAATGATGGCATCCTCTACAAAGGCAACTTTCCGAGTAAACTGTGCCACTCATCATCCTGTTGCACAAAAAGGCTAAGTTTCACATTTTTATAAAATATTTATTAGATATATAAAATTCCAGATAGCTGGGCAAGTAGACGCAAATCAAATGCAAGAGCAAGCAGGTTTCAGAACTAGCTTCTCGACAACTGACAAGCTCCATACTCCTCCCATTCTCCTATTTTCAGCGCCCTTAGCAACTACAACATAAGACAGAAATATATAACAATAGCACCACCAATTAAAACTGAAGTCAGCAGGCCCTTCCTTTTTGATTGAGAAAGGCGTAAAACAGGGTGACGCGTTGTTACTGAAACTGTTTACCTCTGCGCTTGAAGAAGTCTTTAGGAAGCTGAGCACGTTTGGCGAATGGTGGAATCGTTGTCGGTGGTGAAGCTTTACATAACTTCGCTTCGTCGACGACATTGTCCTTTTCGCACCGTCAGCCCCTGAACTAGGAAATATGCTGCAGGAGCTCAGTTCAGCGAGCCTTGAGGATGAACTGAAGATGAATCGGTCCAAAACACAACATATGACAAACAGTGAAACGTAGAGTGGATGTAGATATATCTACTTGTGTAACGTACTACCTCCTTGACCATATTGGCTAATGGCGGATTAGCCAGTTAAAAACTAAAACTATAAAAATTCGGAAATTCGGGTCTGGAATCTCGTCTGGCAGCTGATTGTTTTTTTGAGGCAGACATTGTTTGAGCTCTGAAACGTGAGGTTGTATCTTCTGCATCAATAATTTTTAAGTCACGCCTTTAGTTGCGGCGATGGGCTAGTCCCTTTAGTACTGTAATGGAGCTGAATGTTTAGTTGCTGTAAAGTGCAGTAGTTGATTTGAAACTTCTCTACTAACCCCAATCCATGGGTAAGCATTGGTTCGTAGTTAGTCTTTCTTATTTTCGTGTATTTTATACTCTCTATGTATTTCCCTTTTCTATACAGTGTCTATTGGACTGCGGCACTCTTAGATCCTAATTACCCTAGGGCCCTCGTCGGAAGTCTCCGTGTGGGGAGCCGTCGTCTGATAGCTGGGCGCCGTAGCGCTTTTGTATTCCTATCATTCACACTGATCTCTTTCCAGGGTTCCACGCCGAGGAATAATATCCTCCTGGCGCTAACGGAGCTCTGAATCGGTTCCACGCTGAGGAGTAATATCCTCCTGGCGCTAACGGAGCTCTGAATCGGTTCCACGCCGAGGAATAATATCCTCCCGGCGCTAACGGAGCTCTGAATCGGTTCCACGCCGAGGAGTAATATCCTCCTGGCGCTAACGGAGCTCTGAATCGGTTCCACGCCGAGGAGTAATATCCTTCTGGCACTAACCGCATAATCACTTGTTGACGTCTGGAGAAGTGGACCTGTTGGATTGAGTCTACCAAGGAGCTGAAATCTACAAATTCCCGGCGAGTCCCTATCCAGCGTTTCAACTATATCACCAATATTCGACTCACGACCCTGTGATTAATAAATGTATCTTGAGCCTGCCAACAATCTCTTTTGGTCAGGTTAGTCTCACTGTTTCAATGGCGCCCGGATTAAGGGAATATTGGTGATAGAGTTTTATGTCTGGTCAGAGTAGTTAGGCCATAAGAGCGCCGTAGAACGCTAGATTTCTTTCGTAGCTTGTATATTTTGTTGTGTTTATTTTTGTCTGACAGGAGTATATTTGATCGTTTATCTGGGTACCTACCTCATTTCTACATTATTTATGGTCGCAGTCTGACGGCCGTTGTCATGTTATAATTGTTGATAAATATTTTCCTCCAAATTCTCAGTACGAAAAATAAATTAATAAATTGTGAAGATTTTAGTAGGGAAACTTTTCGGACTATTAAATAATAAATAAGGTTAGTGTTTAACGGCCGATTTCTCGTACATTTAATCTGTTGTTGACAGTCCTTTATCAATTTCAGCTGTCAAAACGGTAGATCAATGGCTTGATTTTGACCCTTGTATTCTAAAACCATCTATATCTACAGCTATGTAAAAGTTCTTTATTGTGTAACGTTACTCTGCAATGTCTGTTACTTTAGCTTATGGCCTCTTGAACTATAATTCTCTACTTTTTTACTCTTTGTTGTAGAATAGATATTCTACTCTTTATTATTTTCTGTACCCACTAACGGTGCAGGAAGTCTTGAACACTTGAGGGAGCTGCCCCTCTCGGTGTTATTCTGCGTTACGATAGTAGCTAAGCTATCGGGGCGTTTATGTACTAAGGTTCTTATTTTAGTTCAAGGGATCTTGCTTATTTTTCAACTTCTGACAGTTAGTCTGGGTGTGCATTTGGCTATAATAATGGCACCCTGTGTGTAAGGCTGTGTTTACACGATGTTAGTGTGAACTCTTGTATGAACTTAGTATGAATTCTGATGTCTGATTGTTGGTTCGAATGTGTGATGTTTGTATGTAGTTGAGCTAGACTGTTAGTTATATATTTCTCTGACATTGTAGATGACGAGCTTTAGAGAATTTTATCTTAAGTAGTTAATTTGGTAAGTTAGTTTAGTTTAGTTAGTATCTTAGCGGATTTTATCAGGTAAAATCCTACCCAAACAAGACGGGTATGTAACGTACTACCTCCTTGACCATATTGGCTACTGGCGGATTAGCCAGTTAAAAACTAAAACTATAAAAATTCGGAAATTCGGGTCTGGAATCTCGTCTGGCAGCTGATTGTTTTTTTGAGGCAGACATTGTTTGAGCTCTGAAACGTGAGGTTGTATCTTCTGCATCAATAATTTTTAAGTCACGCCTTTAGTTGCGGCGATGGGCTAGTCCCTTTAGTACTGTAATGGATCTGAATGTTTAGTTGCTGTAAAGTGCAGTAGTTGATTTGAAACTTCCCTACTAACCCCAATCCATGGGTAAGCATTGGTTCGTAGTTAGTCTTTCTTATTTTCGTGTATTTTATACTCTCTATGTATTTCCCTTTTCTATACAGTGTCTATTGGACTGCGGCACTCTTAGATCCTAATTACCCTAGGGCCCTCGTCGGAAGTCTCCGTGTGGGGAGCCGTCGTCTGATAGCTGGGCGCCGTAGCGCTTTTGTATTCCTATCATTCACACTGATCTCTTTCCAGGGTTCCACGCCGAGGAATAATATCCTCCTGGCGCTAACGGAGCTCTGAATCGGTTCCACGCTGAGGAGTAATATCCTCCTGGCGCTAACGGAGCTCTGAATCGGTTCCACGCCGAGGAATAATATCCTCCCGGCGCTAACGGAGCTCTGAATCGGTTCCACGCCGAGGAGTAATATCCTCCTGGCGCTAACGGAGCTCTGAATCGGTTCCACGCCGAGGAGTAATATCCTTCTGGCACTAACCGCATAATCACTTGTTGACGTCTGGAGAAGTGGACCTGTTGGATTGAGTCTACCAAGGAGCTGAAATCTACAAATTCCCGGCGAGTCCCTATCCAGCGTTTCAACTATATCACCAATATTCGACTCACGAACCTGTGATTAATAAATGTATCTTGAGCCTGCCAACAATCTCTTTTGGTCAGGTTAGTCTCACTGTTTCACTTGGGCCAGGTAGTTTATTCGGAAACAGGCAGATCAAAGAAATCGATAGACGCATTTCGAACGCCTGGAAGAGCTATTGGTCCATGAAAGAGCTGATGAAGGGCAGCCTTCCGCTGACTTTGAAGTGAAAACTCGTTGACATGTATATCCTGCCTATCGTTACCTATGGCGCCCAGATGGGGTCACTGACAAATCATCTAAAGTCCGAACACAAGGTGTGTCAAAGGGCTATATGGAGAGCAATATGATAGGAGTCAAACTGACGGAAAGTATCAGAAACACCACACTGCGCTCCTTAACTCGTATGATAGATGCGGGTGGGATAGAACTCAAGTGGAGCTGAGCCGGACATGTGTGTCGTATGGACCAAAACAAGGTTACAAAGTGGTAGGCCCAGGAGGAGATGGCGCGAGGTCTGGAGAAGTATCTCCCTGATTGACAAGAGAAGGCAAAATATAGAGAGGTTTGTACTAATAAGTGGGGTCGCCATTACCACGCAGTGGGAAACATCACAGGCTACATAAAATAAAACTTTATTTTCTGTAAATATTAGTATATGTTTATAAAACGTATTTTTTGTCTATTCTCTCTATTAGACCACTGTGGGCATAGAATTTCACCAATAATATCTTGTTAAGCTTATTTTAAAGTTAAGCGGTATCGTATGATTTGAATCATTGCAATCGTACGGGCAATTTAACAACAGTAAGCTCTTGAGGTGTTACAAAAACATTGTACCGTCCAATCCAGCATTTATTTCAAGGCTTATTAATATACCGGTTTTTTCAGTTTCCGGTACGTGTTATGGAAATTAAAAATGTAAACATTCGTGTCGAGGAAATACATCACCATAAATCCCCAAATGATTATCGAAAACGGCGATCTGTAGGGTCCTATTCTTACACCAGAGTTAAACACCAATCACAAAATTGTTAACTCACGAGTTGAATCTCATATTCTACGTTTAATAATACACAGATCCATAACTCACAGCGTGAAGCATCAGCTCTATAAATTGAAATTAATATACACTAGCAATTTAGTACCACAAACTGCCCTTACATGCAAGTCTGGTATAAATCACATCTTTTTTACAAAAAGGAAATAATAGAGGAGCATGGGTGTGTCGAGTTTGTGTGGGCATTACGTGTGTGACAGACGACCAGCGGATGCAGCCCAGAATGCAAAAGACTACACGAATTTCATGGCATGATTAGTCTGCACAATGCTAAGAATATAATTATATGATTGTAATGATTTACCTGGATGATTATAACATATTAAAAGATTGAGATTTGGGTATCTGATGACTCTAGGAATGTTGTTCGTTCGAAAAAAATAACAAGTTTCAATAAAATCTATCTTTTTCAGTTCATGTAAAGCGAAAACCTGTTTAAATTGTTATCAAAACGCTTTAAGCTTATAAATTGTAGAATTAGCTGTCATGTTCTCAAGCACCCTTGTGTGGGTGTTAAAATGCATACAAAAATAACGCACACATGCAGCCTTTCTTATTAATTAATGCGCACACACATAAATCAGTCGTGGTTCGTTAGAGTAACCGACGAACAACTACGTTTTAAGGGCTTTCACATTGAGTGAAATGTGTTCGAAAAAATAAACTTTTTATAACATGAAAGCGATGTAAATAAATTCAACTTAATTGCGTCCCTCTGTCGCGTTACCGGCGGCACTGAATTTTTTAAGAGAATAAATGTACCAAGAGGACACGGAAGTCGTTTAAAAAAACTTGTTAAGAAGGTAAAAAAGTGCTTCGGATCATTTCAACAATGTCACAACTCATAAAATATTTCTTTGTAAAGGTCCCTTTGTGCTGTAGTTAATTCATTATCAGTTCCTTTTTTTCATTTTCAACGCTCGATAAGTACCGTCAAAAAGTACTTATAAAGTCCCTCACATCGATTTAAATAGATCTAATGTGTCGCATGTGGCCAAAACTCTTTTAATTCCTGACGTGATCATAACCAGTTGACTACTGTATCCTTATGATTCATTTATAGCCGTCAAAACGCTTTGTTTCAAATTCCTCAACTCAATTCCAAGTTTTTATTGTGCTACACGAAAGGATTAAGTTTACGGCTACATTAAAATTAAAGGCAAGTTGTGGCACAAACCACAAAACTACGTACCTCACAGCATGGGTACATATATTTTATACTGGCAATACGGGAAAGCATTTTTTCGATTTTAAGACTTTCATCATTAATTGACACTTAACTGAGATCAGTTAAGTGTCAATTAATGATCCTAATAAAAATAGCTGTTTTTACGTAACTTTTTAGCCCTTCAATTCATTTTTTATTTTTTGAGGCCATCTTGAACCTTTTGCCATGGTAAAAAAAATTCAAAACCTATAACGGTATTTCGGATACTGTATTACCCAAGCTTGCTCGACGGAATAGTTACAAGCTGTAGTATTTCTAGTGAAGAAATAAACATGTGTATATCAGTATAACGAGTAAGTACGATACAGAAGTAATTACAAAACTAAACTTTAAACACACGAAGCCCTTTCGACCTATGTTTTACAACTCTATTAAAACAATCCGAGTAAACGCCAACCAGTGGGTCTCTATAATAAAGTAGACCAACCGGGAAGGCAATAAAATTCAATCAAGAACAGTTGTTTTAAGTCGTGAACTTAAAGAAATACGTCCCTTAATTGGTAGCACATGGCGGCAACATTTGACGACATAACTTTGAACAAACATGTGACTAACCCTCTCCAATGCCTAGAGCGTTTGAACGAATAAATGAATAAATATTTGGTCAAATAACTGACAGGTTAATAGGTACTTACCAATGAGTAGTTGTTGTGTATTATCGTACGCTTGCAAGTCCATATATCCTTCTTCTCGGTTAGCAGGGAATAAATAATTTAGATTCATGAAAATTTTGACTTTAGTGAAACGATTCATCAAAATAAAAAATAAGGCAAAATAATTTGATACTTAAAATACTACCTATTTTACCTTACCTTAACCACAGTATCGTAGCATTTGTAACAGAGCTTCTTTACAAAATATCAAGTGGTCTAGGGAGGACAAATTGGAAAGTGGTCTCTCAACAATGGGACTGTTCAGATACCCCGCAAAACAAATCAAATAGGCGAGTGCCTAGACTTCAGCCCAAATAAAGTGCCGGTTATGCATATAAGCCCCGCTGTTTCTCAAGCGAGAGACAGTGACAGCCTCACTTTGAGTGTCCGTCAAACGAAAGCGCTAAAGTCAAAACTCACCACTAAGACAAGGCACACAGTCCGCAGTCCTCTGAACGGGCTGTCCCTGACAGGGTGCTCCTCCGTTCAGCGGATGGGGCTCAGTGCAGGTCCGCGAGCGACGCTGACCGTTGGTGACTCGGCCATTGCAGCGGCATTGATTCCACTGGCCCCACGCGCTCCACCCGCCGTTAACTGTGGACAAATGGAAATGGTGTATTGAATATCTGCCAATATGTGGTTGGAACTATGAGCCTGTCAAGTCATGTGGCATGTTATGTGATGTTAAATGGTCAAAGGTTACAGTTAAGAACAGGATAGTTAAAGTTGATACGTTAAAAGGCACAGGTCGATGAAATTAAAGGGTTGTAAATGACACCGTCGCTATTAGCTATAAGTTTTTCTTATGTATGTTTTGGAATATAATTGTTTGGAATATAATGATTTGAAGTATGTATGTCAAAAATATAAAATTGAGTTGCGTGTACGTTTGACTACGTTTAAAGACGTATTACTCAGAAGCCCATTAGATTCAACTTCCAAGTTATTAACTTCTGTAAAACGTTAATAAATAAATCAAATAAACTTAATAGCTTAGACATTTTTAATCATAGACGAGTCATTAAATCCACTTAATCGTGTGTAATGGAGTATTAATGGAAAATAGTTTTAACGCTTCTAGAGGCGAAAACTCGAAACGTCTTGGTATTTATTATCTTTTGAAGATCCTCACGCAATATTGCGTGCAATCCCCATTCAGTGTCTATAGAAATTCTAGCTGAAATGCCTTAAACGCCTTCGCTATAATCAGATAATTTGGCGAAACGTCAGAACCCATTTCTTTTTTGACAAGCGTATTAATGGTAACAAGCAAGGCTACCTTTTTATTTTGATGTTGATAACCATCCACTGATACCCCAGCTCATATATCGGAAGGAAGGCAATTACGGAGTTTTATTTATTGGGGCTCAGTCACGAAAGTCTTGTGCTAGCATCTAGACTTAAAAAAACTCTTCACAGTAAATTTTCAGCTTATAATAATTTTTAGCTTATTTACTTCGTATCTAGTGTCATGTAATGGTAGCGTTCGTTACTACTTGGTAAAACTGCCACTCACTATAATCTGCCTTATAGAAATATGAAAACCACGGTAACAATCTGAATATTTTTGAAATTGTTACCGTAGTTTTTTAATATAATGACAAAAAAATATCTCCTAATAACATGTTGATTAAAATCCGATACCCTTAGTTAAATACCTGTTCCTCCCGAAATTGGGCTTAATGGACTACTATTACAACTTCTTAGCCTCGTATAAAACGGTTATAAATTCGTGTCTCAGTTCACGCCACATGTTCCCAAATTATATTAAGCTTTGGGGAATGGGGTCGCATCAAGGTCCCCGGAATTATTATTAGTTAGTACTTTTTGTTGCTAGTCCACATTTTGGGAGCTCGAGGATTAAATGTTGACTTTGAAGTAAGTCTCTAATTTAGGTAGTAAGGTTGGTATAGGAAGAAGTTGAAGCAGAATATGATTTGATACTTTTCAGTGTTTCAAAGTTTTTGAATTAATTTGATCCATATTTCTACATTCATGAAATCATATCCGAATAATGAATTTACAGACTATACTCTAATCTACTTAATAAAAATATTCTTCTAACTTATTTTAAGTCCTATTTTTTAAATTTCAAAATTCCAAACATTATGTTTTCTCTGAAAAGTGGAGATACAATATCATCTCCAGTTATTAAAATATAAACATACTCGAGAATCCGACCACCCGCGGTTCTGAATTTCGGTGTTCTCCACAGTAAAAATTGATTGCCCTATTAGACGTTGGGTTTCTTATTAACATATTAAACAATAGTTAATCTAAATTAAGTGTTTTTAAATTCATGAAGAAACAAAAAAAGCTTCATCGTCGTTTAAAACATTTCTGGTGTTGAAATCGCAGTACATTATTGTCAAGAGAATGTAATGAATGAAATAGCCACCAAGAACACAATCGTAGTGACACATTGTGTGTGACCATTTGAGAATAGTGTGTGGAGTAATAAAATGTATTGTTGAAGCTCAACTAAATGTGGCTACTGCCCACGCAGAGACATATTATGAGGTGATAATGATAATAACACTTTACATGGACGACAAAAATTATTTGCAAGTAAGTTTTACAGAGCATACCGGGATGGAGATGTGAAAAGACTCTTGCATATCATTGACCAATGGCTATTAGCTTCTTATTTGGTAAACAATGCAGCTGTTTTTACGACGATATAAATCTTTGTAACTGTATAAAATTATTGATTAACGCGCAATGAATAATGTTATTTTGAATTATGAAACTTATGATACAAAGGAGTTATGGGTAGTTAAAGACGCAAATAAGTCATCCTCTCCTTTAATAACAGATGGTTCAAACAGATAAGACGGGAAGAGATATCGTAACAACATCATTTGAAGCGAAGGACTTGCTAACATCTATTTTAATTCTGACATGACAGCGCAGAAACTTTGCCCCGGCATGTGTATCATTTGTCAACGGACATTACGTTTTAGCGGTTGTTATACATATTAGGTTGGTTAAGACACTTCTAATATTGAATCGTCCTCTCTGGTTCTGTTGCATTCGGCCATTTATTCTCTTTTAATTATTTCTTGACAGGCCTATGTTGACAATTTGTGTTGATTATCTAGCTAGAAGAACGAAGTAGTGATGACAATGTTGAACTAAATGATGCTCTAGATTTATTTTATTGCTGTCAATGTTGCCAAATTAATTATTTGTTCACATTGTATCAATACACAGTTGAATTACCTATCATTGTCAGCTGTTACACAGATTAATAAGTAGTGCTGTTTTATACGAATTTTTACATCATGAACCCAGAAATTAACAGCCCTCTTTCTTAAAACACAGCACAGTTGACAGCATCAAAACCAAAGATGTTATAACCAGACATGGTTTCTCAGGACTTCACTGATTGCAATCAGTTACCCCGGCGCCATATTTCCATCGCGGAGTGGTGGCGTGGGCGCAGCGGCTCTAATGACTCTCCCATGAGCCCGCGCATCGTAATAATTGCTATTGGTTTTGTCTCGTTTGATTTCATTTCGTATTCTTTCAAGACTTTACTTAATTTTGTTTACCTTTTGATGACGTGTCAATTGGCAATGATGAAAGGTATTCTACTCAAAAGAAATGTCACAGGTATCACAAAAATGGTTTTACCTAGTTCTGTGCATTGTAATTTTTGACATTTTTTGGTTCAGCGTGTGAATTCAGTGTGGATGAGAAATAATTTCAAGAATTGTGTTAGCTGAATGAGTGTTAAAATTGAAGAATAGTATGTCTTTTATAACTCCCCAAGGGGTATTATCAACAATAATCCTAAAGCCTTGAGGCTATGATATAATTGTGTTAATAAAAGACACTAACTGAAATTCTAACCAAACGCAACCTAGCATAGCCGGCTCGGCGCATGCCCTTTGATCTTACTGAAGGAAGGAGTAAGTATAGTGTAAGGATAGTTATTATCCGTAAGTGAGTGTAGCGAGCTAGCGTGCCATCAGCGCTAAAGAGGTTCGCTCAAAAAGATTGCAGCCTGTCGACTCTATGCTAATAGGATGAGATATTTACAAGAGAATGGAGATATGAGAGTTATTTCAATATGGAAGTTGCAATGACTTGACAAAATGTGAAGAGTCGTTAGGGGAATTGAAGATGTTTTCAATTCACTTACTAGATTTTGTATAAGTATGATATTGAGGGCGATGGCGCGAAAGCAGTATGATTTCTAAATCGTAGTTTACGGTTAAGTTACTATTGTGAAAGTGACTCTAACTCTGTAATTCTATCGAAAACTATATATTATCAATATTTGTGGAATTAAATACTTATTACGGCAGCATTAACACTCAAACAGTAATCGATACAACCTATCAAGGAGATTATGAATAATTATGTCATGTAAATTAGCACAATATATGAGATATTACACTCAATACAAACGTGTATATAAATCGACTTACCATAAACTGTTAGCAAGGCCGGGTCGGTTGCCCTCTTGCCTGCGATATTCTCAGCCATACAGGTATAATTCGCCATGTCCTGTTAACAAAAACGATTACATGTAAATTAAATGTATAATGGCTAAGATCATCTTTCAAGTTTGAAATTTACATAGAGAAATTAGTGTCCGTCTTTTGCATAAACAAGTGGTGTCGTATATACATTCTGTTAGCATCTGGCTGCTAAGAGAAACTTGATTCAAGATAGTCGCTAATGTATTTTTAGAAGTTATAGATGTAAATGAAACCAAATTGTGAACTAGAAATGTAAATTGTCTATTATAACAGAACATTCAATAAATACAATTTTATTTGAAATCACCTTGAATTGGTGAAAGAATTTGTTCAGAAAAATACCTAGATCTTCCTTTACGTAATAAGATGGTTATAAAACAAGAAATTCCTTGTGAAAACCCTACAAAAGAACAAAAATCTAAAATCACATCCCACGCCACAAATACCTAAGAATATTATTTATCTAGAAAGCAAATCGTCCTGAATTATATAAAGTACAAACAAAATAGAACTCCAGACTAACAGGATTTACCGGTTTTTCTCCAAAAAAGTGCAAACATAATTGGAAAGCTACAAACAAAATATATATACAAAAATGTTTATTTGTTCATGATTGTTTCTAACTAGGTTTTATATTATTAACCGTTTTTCAAATGATGGTACCCAGTAGTACTGGGTTTACAAATATTAACATTATTATATTACATATTAAATCATAATTAACAAAATGCAAATCAGACTCGTATTAGCAAAGACTGACGAAGTGAAAGCTTTCGACACAAACGCAGACAAAATTCACGAAGAACGCGACAATTATACTATGTCTGCCATTTGACATCCTAAAAATAATTCATAACTTTTTATTAGCCTTTAAATTCAAAACGATTTTGTTATATACAAGGATGGAACAAGCATTAGATATCTGGCTTTATGCAAAAGAATAATTACAAATATCTTTGATCAACAACGAATAAAAGCAAATCACCAAATGAAATGATATTGGTGGTAATTTATTAGCGAGTTGACTACCAGTCAAACGAATGCTGTTTAACTATAATTACCAAACTTAATGAAACGTCTAGTACGAGCACAAGCCTACCCCCAAATTATACACTGCATCCTACGCTACAAAAGTGACACTCTCAGCTAGCAATTAATGCATGTCTGGCCGCCCAAGCTAATTAGCAGCAGGCGTGAAGCGGAAACCGGGCACGGTATGAAATATTTGCGATTGTCCCGTTACGGGCGCGATCGAGGATGTGGGTGGTGACTACACATGACTCTTTGTTGGAGAAAGTTCGGGGGAGATAAATGAGAAAAGGAATAAACGGAGAAAACAATATGAGCCCGCTCTGAAATTTTTGGATTCGTAATCCAGCACAGAAATGATAAACTTGGATAATCAAACTAGAAATTTAAGAACAACATAGCGGCACGCCATTTCTCATACGGGGTGGGGTGGCTAGGCTCTATTATGCCCACTTTTAGCCAGTTATTCAATACTCCATTTTGCGTGACACGCGTTTAGCCACAGATATGAAGATATGAACTGTTAATTTAGAATTTCTGTGAGATTAGATTTTCTGGCCGAAAGAATAGCTTCCAGGCACAAAAAATGGAGTATTGTATAACTGGATAAACGCAGGCACCTGTGCCACCCCGAATTGGAAAAAGCATGACGCTATGTATGTTGTTTTAGAACGTTACAGTTTTCATTACCGAACAAAACCAAAGGAAACTGAAGAGCAACACAGTGCCGTCAACAAAAGAACGACAACGCCAACGCGACAGCAACACTAGTCGCAATTTATAAACGTCTGTCGGTTGCGACTAATTGGTTGCGCTCGCGTTGCGGCGACGTAAAGAATTTGCAACGATGCGAACAGACGCCTGGTCGCCCGATCGATGGGCTGTGAATACCACATGTATTTTAGGATTAGTCATGTGAAGTTGACATTACACATAATGTAAACCAGAGAGACCACGAGTAATTAAGCATCGAACAAGTAACTGTCTTTGACTGTCAATAACTTATATTTTTTTATACCTTGGACAGTATTTACACATTGATCTAGCCCCAAACTAGGATTCCCTGTATCTTGGGTACTAGACAACGATACACATACTTATATAGATAAATAGTATACTTAGATAGATAAACAACCATGACTAGGGTACAAATATCCGTTCTCATCAAACAAATATTTGCTCCCACCGGGATTTGAACCCGGGACCCTGCCTACGAAGCCAAGGGGCTTTGTAGGCAGGGTCACTGCCGACTCGGTCGTTCGGGTCGTTATCTACTACTACTACTAGTCATCTACTACTACGTCAACTACTACTCCATCAAGCCAACAAGACTGCTGCGAGGCATATATGTATGTGGCTTGGTCAAGTAGTGACATCTGTGAAACAAAGCATGCTTCAAGGCAAGCGCGACATGCATGACACGGAAGGTATAACTCGACCAAGCCAACTTTAAGCCTGAAAGGCGTCTACTTAGCTTATCAGAGTAGTAGACATGAAGATAATTTTATGTGGAGTCGCTGAATTTTTTGAATTTACCGAATATTCGAGATCAAAACTAAGGCCCCATTACCCTCTATATCCAACATCAATCCCTATACCATTAGAATTAACGTTTGAAGGATAAGGACCTACGAGAACGCGATTATTTGTCACGAACGGTCACTTCAAATAGACATAATATCCTTATGAAAACAATTAAATAACACTATTTAATTGTTTTCATTGTATTGAAGGAGATCCTTCAAACGTAAATTTCAAAGGTATCGTAATCGATATTTTAGTTAGAAAAAAATGCCCTTAGGTGCCCAATTGCTAGACTCTGAATACCACATGTATTTCAAGATGAGTCAACTCTTCAAGTCATTACGCATAATGCGTACCAGATGTGAATAAATGTCATGACACTAATTGCGAAAGAAGGAAGTCGCTTTAAAGAGATGCCGTTTCACAGTTGGCTGTCACAACAGATGATTAAGCTTGGAATTTAATAGCACTTTATAATCCTACTGGATGATTTTAAATCACAGTTAGTCAATCTACAAACTTGGTTTATGTTAGTTGTTGCTTTTTTGGCCTACATTCGTATCTACCAAATGGCTTGACTCGATATCTTTACGTAGTTGGAAATGGCTAAATACTTAAGAGCTGGGCCGGCAAACAAGGTAAGCAAGCAGGAAGCCTAGTCCAGCATATTCAGTGTCTTACTGTACATCATATTTTGTTAAACTTACCTGCAAAGTAGCTCTAGATATGAGCAGATTCCCCTCGGCAGAGACCATTACATTCTGGTCCTGCTGAAGCGGCGCTCCATGCTTCAGCCAGTATATCCGTGGCTGAGGAGCGGCGGCGGGCGGCGCGCAACGAAGGGACACGGCTGAACCAGCTTCGACTGATACCGGGGTTGGCGATAGAGTGAACTGCTTTTTGAGATCTGTAAAGAATAAAGTTAAGGTTAGAAAAGGTGAATAGAAGTCAATGATAAATTAGAGTTGAGAGAGAAGAAGAGAGGATTGATGAGGAGGTTTCTTATTTTAACTAATGTAGCCTATTCATGTCTCCAATGAAGGGCATAGGCCTTTGATTTATCAACGCAGGTATTTACAATGGAGCCTCAATTTTGGGAGCAGAAGTGGCCACAAGAATGTGGGTAGTGCTGACATAACATTAATTGCTACATACTAAACTAGTTTAGCTATGTATGAATGGAAATTAACTGACATTTGTGGAACTAATCAAATGTGATTGGCATTAAAAGACTGGAAAGTTAATTGAAGTGGCATTAAAACTATACAATTTTCCAAAACTACATAAAGTACCACTGCTTCTGTTGTAATCTCTTGACATAAAGTGAGGATTAAAGCTATAAAGCTACTGGTCTTTACAAATTGAGGCTTTGAGGCTGGGACCACAAAATTGAGTAAAACCATCTTTAAATTGGTTAATCAATAGCAATTATCTCTGCATGAGAGTGAGCTGGCAGATCTGTAATGACGTAATTGACAAACTTGTTAGAAGTTTATTGAGATTGACGTGAGACTGCTTCTGTTACGCAATATTGATTGATCGACACATCATTGTACAAACAATAATGAAAGAAATTGAGGGTGTAATTGTCGAGAGAGTGTTTTTTATATAAACAGATATGACCCAATTTTCAATTGAGATATGGGCGTTTAACAGAAAGATTTATTTAGACATATTTTAAAGGGTTTTTAGGGATAATATTCTAAACAACCGTATTTTTCACTTGTCTGTATGTTCAGATTTTTTTATCCCCTAATATGACTACTTTTTATTTAGCCATTAAGGTGTCCCACTGCTGAGCAAACGCCTCTCCCTCTTTCGTCCACACTTCTCTGGTCTGTGCCACCTCCGGCCACCCCAGCAAAAACTTGTCGAGGTCGTCCCGCCATCTCCGTTTAGGCCTGCCTCTACGCCGGTATCCGTCCTGTGGCACCCAGTTAATGGCTAAATAAAAAAATAAAAAAGTAAAAAATGACAACACCTGTATGTTAACATACTCAATATTAGAAAACCCTATTAATATTTATTTATGAAGTCATAAATAAAACTATCAAATGAGATAACAATGTAAACAGAACGGGACGTATTAGATGAAAACATGTAGAAGCAATAACGCAAATACTCTCTAAACTAAATGGACCAAAGCTATAAAACCCCAGCATGTTATGCCTGGCTTTTAAGACATTATTAAAGTCATATTACCACTGTATGTACACCCGCCTTAGATGTGACAAACAACAGCTAAAATAACGATCTCCGACAATTTTAAACAATAACACATTATTCATCCTGTCGCAAATGTAGAAATTAATCCCGATTCCCCTCTCCAGACCAAAGGAAGGCAGTGAGCGCAGAAAATAAAGTACTTGGAAATACCATGGAGGATACGTCCTGTCTAGGCCAGACGTGTGGAAGTAATGGAGCGAGCAACGCTCAGATTTATGGGTTCTCTACTACAACTAGCTAATACCGACTAGGGAAGAACCAACTGGTAGATCGTATTGGTTCGATGCTCACAAGATGCGATGAAACTTCAAAACTAAAATGTTGATAGTATAATGACTATCAACATCATAGCGAAGATATTACATAAAGTGATTTCAGACAGAACCAATTAAAATTCAGTAATTTGGTGGCAAATAATAATAATGGTGAAATTTAGATACAAATAAATGCAATGAATCCAGGCCATCCATATTGATGATTTTTATTATATGCGAACAAATGACTGAATTTTAATTAGTTCTGTCTCAAATCACTATAAAATATTCGCTATGATGGTACATTTTTGAATCATCTTTTACAGGCGTGCCTGTGATGTGCAGGAGCATAATTACATACGGAGTGCTTTAATTTAAAAAAAAAACGTCTTACAAATACTACTCATCTACATATATTCGTCAAATTGTGTCGGTGTGGTTGGAAGATGTAGAGACAACTCAACTTGGCTATGAAGCATTTTGTATTTAAAACGTTAATTTTGCACTGAACAGCGACACAAAAACTACGCGGTACGAACCAAATATTCCTAACTAATATTTCGTTCGTACGCTTTGTGGAACGCGTTGATTAATTCTCCTAAACTTTCCGTTTTTTTTTTGTTTCAATTGGCTCGCCAAACGTTAGTTGGTGCCACGATGAAAACATTGTTAGTGGTTAATCTGCATATCTTGGGGCCATGGAGAATTTTACCAAATTTTAGCTGATAATGAAGTTTTCACGAATATAGTAACTTTATTTTCCAAATTCAAATATAAATTTCTATGTTTAGAAAACTTCATTCTTGTCTCTCCTCTACATTGGACCACTGTGGGAGAAGAGGGCGAAGAAACTCCCACAGATTAATTTTTAGATCCCATTTAACCCTACCGTGGGAGAGGTCCCGGGTTCGATCCTCTGTTGGGGATAGAGAAAAAAATAATCCTTAGGTCATGGATGTTTATATATGTGTGACGTCGCTGTTTCTGGTTGCAATGACACCAGATGTAAGTGCAATTATGTAAATATTCATGTTTTAAATATAGGTTTTGGTTAAACTAGTACAAATATTACATTACATAACATTTACATTACAAGTAAATGTCAGTAAAACGATGGTCATGGTTTTAGAAAAGGATGAAGAAGTAACTGAATGCGTGATTATGATTGATGATGAACAAGTGGAACAAGTGAGTGAGTTTATATACTTGCGTAGTATGTTTACAAGAGATGGGAAATGTGAGGATGATATCGAAAGGAGAGTGAGTGCGGGCAATAAAATAAATGGGGCACTGCACTCCTTGATGAGTAGCCAAACGGACAAGGATAGGGAAAGGCCAGCTTAGATAGTTTGGTCACGTTGAAAGGATGAATAAAAGGAGATTGACTAAACAGATTTTGTGCGGGTGTGAAAGAAAACGTTGGACTGGTTCGTCCAAGAAGGTCCTCTAAAGATCAAATCGGCGATTTCTTAGTGAAGGGGCAAATACGAAGTACCCGTAACCGGCGAGTTTGCATGAAGAGACTTATGAATGTTGAGGAAGCGAGAGATGTATGTCAGGAGCGTAGCAGGTAGAGGTCTTTAGTCTCTGCCTACCCCTCTTCCGGCAAAAAGGCGTGAGCATATGTATGTAAGTTTGTAAATATTACATATTTTATCTACACACGTATCATAAACCCTCTTTACTGCGTCCAAAAACCTCACGTTACGACCAGTGTAATGATATACTACTTGGTAAAAACTCATTTCTTATCTGAATATTGATACATTATAACCATAATGTATTAATATTTCGACAAATTATGCCATCAAAATTTCGAACGCCGACGCCCATCTGCGTGCCGCCCCTAGTTTTTTTGTGAAGTTGGTACTACTGAACAAGCAAAAAAGTGCAGAGCAATAATCAATGCCACAATGCCGGTCGAACATGCGGTTCCTGAACACTTCAAAGAGAGCTTATGATATGTATGTAGATAAACAAGTGTATGTAACTGTAAATAATTAGGCATTAAAACTCTCGAGTGATATTATAATGAAACATGCTCGTGTTATATACCCACTCTCGAGTTTTAATGCCCTCCATAAACTACTAATAAATAATACGCAGGAATAAATATTTACAAAATTATTAAACGAGTTGCACATTAGGATAATTATATCGTCTTTGACTCGTATATTCTTACTCGTATGTCATTTTGGTAGAAATCGTTATTTTATTGTTTCATAATAATTTCTGCATATCTTTATAGATTTGTTACAAAACACCCGGTTTTGCTGCACATCGTCTAGGTTCCCCGAGCTTACGGTGGAAACACGTTCGAAGGATTATTAACTCGCGCATTTGCTTGTTGAGATTTCACCAATGATTATAGGAACGTGAGGTCAACCATTACACTGATCTTTAGCAATCCTACATCGGTCTCAACAAGCCTATAATTTTATCTCCTTATCGGATTACTCAATAGAAACTTAAAGAGTATCTTCATTTGTTCTGAATGTAGCGTTATTTCAATGAGGTTTTACCAGTCTTGTTTTATCTAGGAAAAACAATTTCGGAATATATTTTTAGTGACACACAAAAGTCTCGTACTTCCACACAGAGTGTCAGCAGTGTGTTGCACTCACATTTATAAATTAAACACGTTTTAAAGAAATATACTGAAGCAACAAGAAAAACTCCAACAAGATGCACTCAAGAGTCCAAAAATCCATGCAAAATTTAAATCGTCCAAACTCCCGTACGCTTTATTATCGTTTGATTCTTCAACAGCGCCGAAGTTTGCGATGGTTTTAAATCCAGCAGATGGCTATAAATGATAAGTGTTAGCTAAAACCTGGGGCGGCGGGGTCGCTACGTGTTCTGTCGGGTGCGGCTATAAATTACTGAAAGCGTTTCATTTCCTCAGCGAAAATTTCGCTGTAGCGTTCCGCTGAAACGGTGCACGGATTTGTGTAGACTGTGGCGTTTTTGTGAGTGTTTAGGGTTGCTATTTTCGTTTTAGGAACTTTTATGAGAACATGGATTTTATAATTGATCCGTTCCGATCCGATATTGATCAGTATATCAAGGTATAGCCAATAGCCATCCGTTTATTGTTAACTCGGCAACTTGACTTGTAAGATATATAATGTAATGTGTTTACATTTTTTTAACATCAAAATCACGCCTAGATAATAGCTCCGAGGTCGAGTCGTTTCATGCTCGCTTCTCACACAGGAGATACGGGATTCAATACGGTGCTGACCATGTACCAACGAGATAAGCAATTTATCTTGAGAACATTATACGGACATTCTAACTGTGATCGAAAACATTTTGGGAAACTCTAAATATCACCATGCTGCGGTGATGGGCTAGCCCCTGTCACACAAAAAGAACTATTGAATTACTGTCTAAACGAGGGCGAAATTATACCTCTTGCTTCACGGCTTACCTTCTAGGGGGTGACGTCACGCTATGTTGATTTCCTTTTTGATCTAGATATCACAGGATTCTCAGCATTTTTTTTAAATCGGGAATTTTTATTAATGAGGATATATAAAACGAATTGAGGGATGACCATCCACGGAATGGAATCATCTGAGTGGCGAAAAATTATTTTAATTGCGCGACAAAATTACTGAATGGCTTATAGCCAGCGCTTATTGGCTGAATAAAGGTGGTGAGCGAAGTGAAGTCTCCTTTATAGTTCGTCTTAGGTCAAACATGTAAGAACAACTAACTCCAACGCTTGTTTTGTATTTTATGTTACACGAATTAAGGTTTTTTCAGATTTATAGTCGCGCAATTTCGTAATCTTCTCAGCTAAAACCAGTATCTCGAGCCGCGCTCAGTTTATTTTAGTTTCAGTATAGTTTAATTCAGGAATTTTGTCAGACAAAATCAGTATTTTTGTCAATAAAAAACTAGATTTACGTTAATAAGTTTCAATAGTAAGCTTTAAAATTAAATGTGCTTAGATTTTTGGAATAAAAAGGTCACGCCTCTTCCAAAACAAACTCCCTACTGTGGGCACCCTAGCTGTGGCATTGCTCTGGGATTTATACCCGTATCCCCGAGTGTATCTTATTTATTGATATCTGCGGTTTATGGTGCATAAAGAACGAGAAGTATTGTTTTCTTATGTAGATGTCGGCGAAAAATGGCGGCGTGTGAACGATATTTTTGTTAAAAACACGAGAATAGGTATTTATTACGATGACTTTTCATTTATTTTCGTAGCCATTAACTGTCCCGCGGCTGGGCAAAGGCCTCCTATGTTGCAACCACAATTCCCTATCTTGGCCTACGTCCGACCACCCTGGCAGAAACTTTTCCAGGTCGTCCCGCCATCTCCTCCTTGGCCTGCCCCTACTACGTCGGCTTCCGTCTCCTGGCACCCAGTCAGTGCTGATGTTTGCCCATCTGTCTGGGTGCATATGACAGTCATGGCCAACCCAGTTCCATTTCTGCTTAGCAGTCTTTATACCTGCGACAGCAATGGATCCCTGTCAGGTCAAGGAGTGCAACATCATGTTCCTGTCGTGTTCCGTCCCTCGAACATTTAAAATGCTGCGCTCCATGGCTCACTGGCAAACCTTGAGTTTGGACTTCTGAAGTTCGGTTAGTGACCAAACCTGAGCGCTTTAGGTTATGAAAGGGAGGATACACATATCGACAATGTTTACGTTTTAATATCATAGGAAGGGTGCGCTTCCTTATCATGATGATTTAGTTTCAAATTGATATTGCCATCTCTTTTCTGTTTATATAAACAGAGGAATATATATATAAATTTCTTCCTACTAAATAGCAACTACGTGAGTAAATACCAATAAACTTTCGCTAAGCTTTACACTTCTAGCCGTCAAATTTTCATATAGCTGTCATATTACGTGAAGTTGTATATCTGTCAACCCATCTGGGAAAAGGCGTGATAAGGGGATGGGATGAAATCAGAATTGGATGAATTTGGATTTGGATGATCTAGACTTCAGATGAAAAAATGGATGAACAACATAATCCCTATGCTTTGAAAAACCGACGGAGTTTTTGAAAAAAATGAGTAATTTTATTGAAACATATTAATCATATCTATTCGATTAGGTTCATAATCGAATAGATACGATTAATATGTTTCAATAAAATTCTTTTTTTTTTTCAAAAACTCCGTCGGTTTCAAAGCATATGGATTATGTAGTTTCCGGATCCGTGATGGGCGTTCCTTGAGCATTTCATCAAAACTAATAATTTGAAAGCTGAGAGTTTCCGCTGGTAATTTTAGACTAACCCACTTCTTGTCTTCGAACGCCCATCTCCGGTTAGAGAGTAGTTTTATTTCTGACGAGCTTTATATCTGCTATGAACACGAAATACGGAATACTTAATTTTATTTAAAACGTTACTTTTACAATAGCATATCTTATCTACAAAGTCTGTAGTACGTCATGGATATTATCTTTAGCAAATCAAGAAAACATATTGCTAGCTTATTCAAGTTTATCAAACCCATTCCTCTATGACATTTGGCTTTCAGCAGATAAATATATTGAATAAATAAAAAAAATATATAAAAGCCGCTAATTTCGTTTTTCTAGCGCAAATTATTTCTAGTTTCTCTAAATTCACTCTAAAAGTAAAATAAATGCATCAACAAATGACCTACAAACTGTGTGTCATAAATCCCGGCAACCACATTGTCCAACAATATTGGTCATCAAGCTTTTATCAAACAATAGTTTTCTCTAAGGATTTTTTGCAATATTTGTCGACCAGTTGCAGAATGCAAATACTATTGTTAAAGCTAAGAACAATATAAATGTCGTATTATCTCCATCACTATAACGGGAGCCAGTACCAGTATAATAGTATTAGTTGAATGTAAGCACTAACATGAGTTATATGGACTCAAAGACCTCCTTGGATTATTGAATAGGTATGGGTATTTCTAATTAAGAAGCACTAAAAATATGCGATGTAACGGCCCCATCGTCGTTTATAGTAATAGTCATATTCAAATTTAACTTTATACAACAGACCGTCGTGTTCCTCTATCACGACTAAACCACTTTGAAAGACCACCTGACGCTGCCCTTGTTTTGAAGTCCATAAAATATGGACTTTCATTGCCACATTCGAACAAAGCAATATAGGAGCTCACAAGAAGCTGTGGCGCAAGCAGCATAAATCTGCCGAATGGCCGTTCAGACGTTTATTTAATATGCACAGAAGATTTACCTCCGTCGGGCATTGAATTTAATTGAGACTCCATGTAATGGGTTTTACAGCTAATATTAATGGGGGCCATCCGATGACTTTTGAAACTTGAGAACGGAGATGGTCGAGTTCTTGGACCAAAGCAGACACCACATTTATAATGATAAATCAATAATATAAAACCAGTCAGTAAGCAACTATAAATGGGAAACATAATTAAGTTTTAAATACGTCGACAAAGTAGTGCGATTGCAGTTTGAGAGTATAATAAAACCTCGCAGCGAAACTATGTTAACAGCTCTTTGCTTTTCTAACCCGGTCTAGCCTAATGAGCGAAATGTTATTCTAGCTAATTTATAACAAACACATTAAAATGTTAAAGCGGTTTATGTTTCACAAACATTAAACTTACACGTAGGAACTGAAAAGCGTTAAGTAACAGAACATTTCGAGCGTTCACTTTGATGCAAACTCAACACCGCTTTCGGGTGGGAGCTCATAAATGTCTAAATATAGTCAAATAAAGGCATAAGAGAAGACGCTCCCGCGCACCAATTACAAGAAACACCAAGTATATTGCACGCGCCCTAAATAATTCTCCTCTTGACAGTTTTAATTGTTCCCTGAGAGCTTAAAATATATAAGCACCTACGCCTCTCTCCATGGTCTATTAAAGATAATACATCCAGGATGTTAAGACGTGTCGCTTTAAAAGATCTATTGTATGGTTTCCCTAAAGAAACTAAGTTTTGAGGAGGAAGTTCTATAAATGTCGCAAACGATCGCGCTGACACAAGAATTAGTTAGTGCGCCCTGATTTTTAAAGTTGATAATTAGACAAAATATTTTAAGGACCTAAATCAATGTAACAGCTAACATCTCAATGATACATTAGCAATCTAAAACTTATACTATTAAAAGTTCATGTTGAATTATTATAAAATTTCAAATGAAATTCGAAGTTAAGATACGATAGGCTTGAAATAATTTTTAGGTTTCCGTACATTAATAGAAAAACCGGTCAATTGCAAGTCGAACTCGCGCACGAAGGGTTCCGTACCACCGTACAATGGTAGGGATGGTGTGGAGTCAATAGTTTGGATTTTGTGTACAAAGTTATTGGTGCGGCTACTTTCACACTCCATGTACGTAACCAGGTGCATTTATAAGTTTGTATATGGTTTTCAGATAAATCAATAATTTTATTCTGTTTTTTAGTATTTTTTGTTATAACGGCAACAGAAACACATCATCTGTGAAATTTCACACTGTCTAACTATTACGGTTCATGAAATACAGCCTGGTGACAGACGGATGGTCGGACGGAAAGCGGAGTCTTAATAATAGGATCCGTTTTACCCTTTGGGTACGGAACCCTAAAAAAGGAACACTTATAGGATGACTTCAGTCCATCCCTCTGTCCTTCCGTCCGTCTGTATGTCTGTTAGTCTGTCAAGAACCTTTTTCCCAGGAACATGTAAAGATATCAAATGAAAATTAATATCTATTGCTCAAGTCAGAAAACAAACTCATAGATCAACGCAATCAAAAGATACCGCCACATATGTCACCAATTATCAAATTTGCTTGATATTTACAACTATGTCAAAGGGAGAAATCCGAATACTGTAATTTTCTGTCTGTTTGCCTGACTGTCGATCTCTCCGTCTGTCAAGCAAGACCCAGGTTCTAGGGACCTCAACGCGTCAATATCAAATTGAAATTAATATGGATTTCTCAAGTGTCTTAAAGTTGTGAATAAATAAAACTGATAGATCAACCCAATCAAAAGATATTTATATCGCAATTCGCTGAATTTGCGTGATACTGACAAGGGAATCATAACTCCCCGTTGACCTAGAAAAATGAAATTTGGCACGAAACAAGATAGGCTTTTTTAGCAGAAGTAAAGGCAAATCTTAAAACCTTAAATTTGTAGTTTCTTTTCATAAAAACGCAATTTGTGCGGATCCCTTAGTGCACGAGTCCGATTAGCACTTGGCCGGTTTTTCTTTAGATGGGTACCATCGTGGCGGAATACAACAAATAAGTTGATTTAGTTTTCTTATGTAGTTTACTCAAAAATTCAAAATAAAAATAAAAACTGTAAATATCAACATGTGTTTAGAAAACGTATTTTTTGCCTCTTCTCGACATTGTTTCACTGTGTAGCTTGCTGTGTAGGAAATGAGTGCTCAAAATGAGATTCGAGATGGAAAAGTCGAAAACAGAATGTTTGACTTCGGAGCTTTGTTTTGACCAGTTATAGTAACAATACCTTGGACAATATTGACACACTTTGATCTAGCCCCAAACTAGGATTCCCTGTATCTTGGGTACTAGACAACGATACACATACTTATAGATAAATATTATACTTAGATAGATAAACAACCATGACTAGGGTACAAACATCCGTTCTCGTCAAACAAATATTTGCCCCACCGGGACTCGAACCCTGGACCCTTGGCTTCGTAGGCAGGGATGAGTTGAGCCCTAGGACCTCTAATAGGGCTTACCTGGGCTCACCTTAGAGGGGTCAGGGCAGGCATAAAGTAGTTCCCGTCTTTTTGTTCTTTTGCTTACATCTCAAGAAATTATATATTTTCAAGAGAAATTTAACTCTAAGACTTTTATTTGGAGCACTTTTTCCTCGGATGAACTGTTATATAGTTAAAAAGGAATGTATAATAAAAAAAAATAGGTGAAACACATTTTTTCCGGAGCTCATATCCTAGACAACTATTGTAAATAGATTAAAAATTAATTCTTGTTGTAATTTTGAGGGTTCCGTACCCGAAGGGTGCCAAACGGCACCCTATTACTAAGACTCCGCTGTCCCTCCGTCTGTCTGTCCGTCTTTCAACAGGCTGTATCTCATTAAACCGTGTTATTAAACAGTTGAAATTTTCACAGATGATGTATTTTTGTTGCCGCTATAACAGTAAATACTAAATAATATAATAAAATAAATATTTATGGGGGCTCCCATACAACAAACGTCATTTATTTGCTCGTTTTGCTCGATATTGACAACGGCAACAGATAGACCCTTGAAATATTTACAGAATATTTAGTGATATATTTACTTTTGCTAAGTATATGTTAATATCTACAGTAATAAAGAACTTTGACTTTACCTTAAAAAAAATAATTAAATTAAAATAAAACAAATATTCAAGGGGGGCTCCCATACAACAGACATGATTTTCATGCCGTTTTTATTGATAATGGTACGGAGCCCTTCGTGCGCGAGTCCGATTTGCACTTGGCCGTTTTTTTTTATCAGCTTACATTATGTGCTACAACAAAAAAAACGACTTTCTTTATATTATTATAGGTTGTGTTTAACTTGCACAAACATAACATATTAATTATTATGAATAATGTGCAGGAATAAATTATTACAAAATATTAAGGCGAGTTCTGTGTTGAGTAAGATTATTAACACCATGAAATTTTTTCATGTATGTAATCTTGAATAGTGTAATATGCCTTTTAGATAAAGTTTTTAAATGTCTTTTTTTTAATTGCTCAAATTGCAATTTCAAAACTCCAGTGGTATTCTTTTGTAGTAGATATACATGTAGTAGATATATATATATATATACATTGAACCTTGTAATCATTGATAAAGGAGAATGGCCAAAGTCCGTACAAAAAAACCCAGGCCTGAACGTTTTGTATGTCATATTTTAGAATACAATAGTAATAATAATTATCAGTTTCAATAATTTATAAATTCAGTGGCTTACATGTTTTTTTTTTAGAATTGTAGTTTCTTATGAATTTGTTCGACATTGCGCCTTTGACGCTATAGTGATGGCTTTAGAGACTGTTAGGTTGCTTGCAATTGGTGTGTGATGAATCATTGTCATGAAACACATCCGAACCATTTCGTACTAGTAGGTTACCTACCCTTTTTTGGAAAAAAATACAGTTTTTCGAACATATTTTATTGTAAACAATAATTATGCATTTAATCATTATGAAGTGACATTATATGCCTACCTATGGCTTTAACAATGATTTATACATATACACAAACAATATGTCCCTATAAGTACAGTGCGATAATGTAAGCAGAACTGATTTATTATCTAACACGATAATGTTGATGATGATCCTCCGCCCGGCATATGGCTCATACACTTACTTTGTAATTGTCCTTTAATGGTTTTCAAATGCTACTAAATTAATTTATGTAGTAGCAATGCATGTAGTAGGTAGTTATCATTCGAATAGAGGCCTTGTGAAGTGACTATTACTTATTTATACTATGGTATGAGCAAACGATTAAAGGTCTACCTAGCAGGTAAACATACACCCAAATAAAAAAATACATGTGTGTGATTTGTGTTATGCTTATTGCATTGTTTTGAATAAAATATGTTCGAAAACATTTTTTTCCTAAAAAAGGGAAGGTACTCTACTAGCAGGAGTTGGTATGGTTGTGTTTCATGACAATGATTCATTAAACGACAATTAAACGCAATCTAACAGTCTCTAAAGCCATCACTACAGCGTCAAAGACGCATTGTCGAACAAATACGTAAGAAACTACAAATCCCCAAAAAAAACGAGAACAATTTAAATTATCACCAAAATATTTTTTTCTTACCCAAAATGGGTAAATGATCACCATAAGTTGCAAAAATATCAGGGCAAATACTGCGGTAGCTTAGGTGAAGGGTTCACCCTTCAGGGGGCGAGCGAAGTGAAGCCCCCTTTATCCTTCGTGTTTGTGAACGTGTGTTGTTGTTCTTACAACAAAAAATACTTAAAACATAAACTTAAGTAAACAAAACATAAAAAGAAGTTTGGTGATGATTTATCCAAATACAATTTGGTGATAACTTACCAATTCCGGCAGTAATTTCGAATTTTTTGGTAGCAAATTTTCGCCAAAAGAACATGTTATCCACTGAATTTAGAATTTATAAAAACTGATATTTATTATAGCTATTGTATTCTAAAATATGAGATACAAAACTTTTGTGCCAGGCCTGGGTTTTTTTTTGGCCATCCTCCTTTCGCGAGTCCAAACAGGCATACTTACATGACAACTCCACAATCGCGGGCTGACTCCGAATGTCACCTCTGCTACTCCAAGCGTAACAGTTACAGGTGAAACGATCCGCTCCGAAGTATTCGTCCAACTGGTCCCTAGTCACATTGCACTCCGCTTCCACAATCCTCACACCGGTCTGAGGGTCCACAAACTCGAATTGAGTACTAGCTACTGATCGAACACCATTACATTTGAAGTAAACTTGCAAAGCATTGGCCGCACGGCACCTCAAAGTTGCGGGTTTGCTTCGAACCACGAAAGCGTCCTGGGGTTCCAACAGAAACATCGGAAGGTCGTCAGTTGAACTTTGAAGCAGATGGTCCCCTGACAGAGAAGGTAACTCATCAGTTTCTTCTCTGTTGTCATGGTCATCTTCTTTATGAGGATCGTGGTCGTAGTCTGGTTCTAGATAGTCTTTATGGTGTGGGGGTGGATTTTTTTCTGAGTTGTATGGGTCAAGAGCTTCTGCCCCCGCTGGGTGAGCATATTCTGGCCGTAGGGGTATAGGTGGTGGTGATGACGGTGTGAGTTCTTGTTCCGTCATGTTTGTCACGTCTGAAACAAAAAGGAAAATATTAACGTCATGTGTCGGTTTCTTATAAATTACTACTTTTTTTTCTATGGAATTCCATTTAAGGCTAGAATATTTCAGCTTTAAATTACAAAGTAACCTGGTTAATAGTAACCTTTATAGTTACCATTAACTAGAAATCTTAATAATAACAAATGAAGAATTGCTTGCTTGCATAATATTCATATGTTCTAACAGAATTTAGCATAGCGCCTGAACCCATTTAACAGCGCACTCTTCACCGTTTCTAACTTAAGTTACAATTTGATATCAAGCAAGAGTGACATTTTAAATTAACGGTATCTGTCATAAGAGCTTGTACCCTCCTCGTGCCATCGATTTCTACACACAAACTCCACACCTGGCGTAACGCCTCACCCGAGCCTATTTACACGCAAAACATAGATATTTGGATACCATTCCATCCAGTTCTAAAAGGAACTCACTCACATCAACGAACATAGCAAAAATGTCTACAGCTGCAAAGGAATATGGTTTGTTTTACCTTGGATAACGTATTTAAATTCCCGGGTTAGAATTTCGCTTAGAGATTGCTATCGACAACATCAGTGTATGTTACTTCTTCAGCGTTTAGGTGAGTGTTGAACGTTGACTTGACAGTAATACTACCAGTGCTGTTTGTTTAAGGGAATTGTACGAAAATAAACCGCAACTCGCGTGAAGCGAGGATAACTTAATTAGTGCCACTTCCGTTCAACTCATTTCTATTTCCGAGAGGGCCAGTCGTCCTATTTCTGATTCTAATTTTCAGTAATAACATTAGTTTCGGCAGCGATTTCGTGACAATTTTGGTGCTCGAAAGACGTTGCTGATATTACATTTTCGATTTTGGGGTCACGATCGTGCCATATATTTTCGGTGTGACCTACATCCACTTTTATCTGATATGCAAATATTGAGCGACGGAAATTGGTATATTGTACAAGTTTACTTCCAATTATGCTTGTTCCTTACAGCTGCGTTACATAAGCTAACATTCTTTCATTAACACGACACAAAGCTATATGAATACGTCGTCTTGGGAATCAAAACGAGTCAACTCATTATTGTACGAGAAAACTTTGTCAACAATCCCAAGAGACGTGTCTACATAGCAACGATACACAATTACACAAAACACTCTTATTTAATTACGTCGTTGGATCGATCAACAGATTCAGCCGACGTGTCACCCGTTCAGGCGACATACTCATTTATTCTGATGCTCAGTCGATTATAAATTCTGTTAGACGTGGCTTGACGAGGCGTTTGATTAATACGGGTGCCATGGACTTTCCGTGGTCAAGCTGCCATGTTAAGTATGTTGTATTTTTTTTTGAGCCGCTGTCATGGTTTACATACCTATCCAAGATCAACTGCTCCAAAATCATGAATCATAGATCATAATATCTCACCATTGTATGTATAACTTAGGGAGCGTAACGAATTTTGAAATCTTACCATTACTTCTTACAAATTTAGTGTGTATGTAGTAAGATTTTTCCTATGCTGGGTTTGTCTAATGTTTAATTTAAGATTAGTTGTAAACTTCAATATTGGTGCTCCGACCATTATACATAGTCGGTCCTTAAGTTCTGTCACAAGGTTTTTGATAGATAAAACTCAGCAATAAACTTTTTCTTATTCGTATTATACATGATTAAAAAGCTTATTTTATACGAATCAAATTGCAATACAATACATTTTGTACGATCATCTCAATATGACAAAAAACCTTTTAAACTTGAGACAATCGCGAACCCAAAACACGCCGCAACTGACAAAAATACCACTTACCACAAATTTAATAAAAAAACAGTGTTCCAGATAACCAACAAGGATTTTTTTTATTTATTCTGAAACCTCGATTTTAGACCATGCTTAACAACTAGCATTTGATTTTCTGTTAGCTTTCAGTTCCAACTGCTCCCAAAGAGAACTTTACGTACTTTTTACGTTTTCAGAAAAACGTATAAAAATGATCTTGTGGGCAACAAGTACACTACGTAAAATGTGAATATGAAAATTAGTTTTACCCAGACTTAGTTATCTTATGCTTCAAAATGAAGGTAACGGGTTCACGGAGGGTTCTGACTAAAATCTCACGTAAGTTTGAAAGGTTTTAAGAGTCATGGAAAAAAGATTAAGTGAATCACGTCCGTATTTTTGATTGGGTAAAAAAGTGCAAAATCTCTGAAGAAACTAGCATTTGTGTAATATGGCTTTAAGCATTTAAATCCAATAATCGTTCTAATTTATCAGTATTTAATGAGCTATCAAACCATATATAGTATTAAATAAAATAAAACTTGGTATTATTTACTATGCGGCAAAATATTTGTGACAGAACTTATGGACCGACTAGGTATGTTTTGCTTTCCAAGCTAAATATTACTAAATAAACTTTTTTTCGTGTTGCTACAATATACAAAAGACCAATATTAGGGTATACCTTTTCTTATAAAGGTAACCGGTTCCTCGCCGCTTCGCTCAACACCACGCACATTATCTGATTTGTTTATCCCGTCTTCAGTTCCTATTATCTTTGGATTGTGAAACAGCTCCATCGGACCTGTCACTTTTAATTGGTTTTTAGCACTCTCCTATGTGATTAATAACCGGATTTCAATTCTCTTTATTTCGTAATGCGTTAAGTCACTTCGATTTTTGTATGAAACACGTATTAGCTTGTTCAGTTCATTTTAATTAGCCTGTTTCCTTTCTAGTATACTACTTTGTGGTGATTATTACGATAATTGTATTGTACATTATGCTTTTGATATTGGAATGTACTAGATTAATTAAAGAGTTTCTATTTTCTTGTATGTTTAAGCGCTGACAAATTTAGCGTAACATTCAAATTCATATTTACTGTTCACAAGGATTTGTTCCGGGAAATACTGACTGGCATAAAGAACACCTGTTACAAAGCTCGACTTAGTCAGCGTTGAAAAAAGGTGTCGGATATCAAAATAAACTTATAAGCATATATTAATACCCGTGATAGGTGTCGATTCGTTAAGCATAATTCTAAAGCCAATTAGGAATACATTTCAAATCAAATAGCCTCGTGTTTTCCACTTGACTTTTCAGTTTTTGGTTTTCTGGAAAAATTCAATGTTATTATTACAAAAAACTCCTTACATGCATATACAACAATCACTCCTTTTGCAGTATAAATGCTATGAACGGAAGTACAATCAAAATGTCTTCGACAATTTTCTAAATATTTAGGTCGTTCTCAATATAAAAAAGTAGGTAATGTACTTGAAACTTAAGTGCATCATAGCAAAGTGATGAAACCGCAACAGCGCAGAACCATGTTATTAGATGTACGTGCGCATTCGACTCTAGTGAGTTGCTGTCACGATCGCCTTGATTATTCACTGTGTCTATTTATCCGTAAATGCTTTATACTGCTCGTCATTGAATTCGGATGGTTTTGAAATGGTGTTTGTATTTCATTTCTGAATGTTATGATAGTTGATAAGAGCGGTATGAAACGGTTTACTTAGCTCATATTGCAAAATACATTATTCTTAGAGTTGTTGTTGTTTGTTGTTTTTTTCATGACAATTGATATCTAGATCTTAGCCGTGATAACAAAATGAAGTAATACGCTACCTATTCATATTATTGAGGCTTCTCAGGTATTTGATTTACCAGTAAATTGTGGTTAGAAAAACAAATGTGAGACACGTAAAGGATTGCGCGCTGCCTATACTAGGTATGAGAATACATTTCTAGTTTTGAAATCTCTAAAAGCGGTTTTCATCGCCTTACTCTAAACCATCTTTAAACCTGCATTATTGTTGAACTTGTTGATCGAATGTTGATAGAATGTTAAAAGGGACACGCTATTCACTATGAGTAAGTACAACACCGACTATATCTACTTTCCACTTGTTAACTGATTATGACTTTCTTAACATGACCTTTCACTCTTAGCATATTTAGTATACTTTCATCAATACTATTTAGTTTGTAATGATGTCAGTCGGTTGGAAGTTGTCTATAGGTGACTGTTTTGTTTGTCTATAATAATTGTTGTGTGTTTGTTATTTGGCTTTCTATTTAACATGTTTATAATTTGAGTTTGAAAATGATGTATTAAGATTTAGAAGCTTCGCATCTAATTTTAAAACTCAAAACTAACAAACATAGCGTCACGCCTTTCCCATAAGATGTGGTAGGGGTACAATTGTGCCCACGTTGACCCAGCTATCTGCACCCCGATTTTTGTGTACAATGGTGTTAGCCTATCGCCGAAACCATTTCAAAACGCATCATCACATAATGTATGAACGCAATTAAATTGTAAAATATAACAATACAATTGATATAACAATACAACATATACATAGACGTATTTACTCAATTTTAAAATTCCTTTAAGAGGATTCCAAACAAAACATGCAACGCCTCACAAGATAAATGTAAATGGAGAAATACCTTATCGCCGCGGCAAGAAGTGAGATATGTCTCGTCTGATGAATGTTCAGATTCCCGGGACGTTTACTAACGAGGTCTAAAAACAAACTGAAAACTCATCGAATTGGCGTCATCCCGTCGTTTAAAGTTCTGCTGGGCGATTCTCGTAGCTACAGACAGGGCTTCTTTACTAGATAAATTGAGGAAACCTAATAAATATTGCAATTCTCCGTTTTCGTCCGTTTTGGCAAAGAACATAATAAAGAAGAAACATATAGTCATGCCTTTTCCCATTCAGGATGGTAGAAGCACAGTTCTGTCCAAGTTTAGCCAGTTATGAAATAAGTATAAAACTGTAGATTTGACTAAAGGTATACTAACAAAAGTTAGTTGGTTTTGAAATTAAGCGCTGAAGAGATAAATTAATGAAAGTTTTGTCGTCTATCTTTTAATAATTTCAAAAAGGTATTTGGACGTTTAAATTTAAATATTATTTATTAATCTTCTAAAAAAATATTGAAATCTGCAAAAGAAATTCCAGTTCCCATCAAAGTCAGTAAGCCAAATCCATATCCCCCCATAAACCTTAAGAGGTAAGAGCGTAAACAAACCTACTGATGAGAGTTGCCCGACAGCCACAAAGCACCGCCGCATCCCGTCATTTGGACGGAGTATTCAAATAATTAAGTCAGATCGACGATGGCCAAAGAAGATATTGATGATCGGAGCTCAATCAACGTCCGTAACGAATTACAAGACGTATGGGATAGCTTTTTAGAATCTATTCGAACTATTCCAGTCTTTATGGCTCTTGGCCGAATACAGAGTGCTGCTCAAATACAGTACCACTTAAATGTCATAGTGGTGCCGTCATTTCTCAAGCGAGAATCAGTGAACTTAAATTAATTTGTTGCATGACGGTTTTTATTTCCGATTTTTACATTAATAAATTTAGGTAACTTTTTAATCGTCGTTTGTTTGCTAAAACATCCATTATTCTGCAGAATAGCGTTAGGAAAAAAAACCACTCGTTATTTTGATGTAGTGAGCCCTTTTAACACACGTAATAAGAAAACTTAAACAAATTTTAAATTTTCGTGACAGCAATTTTGTCAATGTAACTAAGCGTATAAATTGATAAAAAAAATCCTTGTGTTAGCAGTTATCTACCATCGTTAATGGTTACACACAAACTGTAGAACGAAAAGAAATGCTGCAATAATTGTAAAGTAGGTGGGGAGTACCCCAGTGTTCCTTTTTATTGACAGAGCAACTTTACTATCAACTTGGGAGGTATAATGGGAGAAATGTCTTTGAAAATATAATGTCATGGGAGGAACAACTTGTTCTTAAGTTGGTGTAAAACAATTTACTATGGTGGATAGCTGATAAAACAAGAATATATTTTAATTTCTCTGCTCAGTTCAATACATATTTTTAACAAAATCGTTATTATAGAATTATAAATTAGTTAAGTTTTCCCATCACTTCAAATTCAAATTAAAGTTTCTTTATTACTGTTCATATTTACATATACTTAGCAAACGTAATTGAATGCTCCTTCTCTACATTGGACCACTGTGGGAGAAGAAGGGCCAGGAAACTTGAATTGATGGGCTCAATGCATCAAAACTAAGAGTGTTTTTTTTTACTTTAAGCTTATCCACGGATTTATTTATGTATTAAGAAACAAACGACAATCAAAAAGTTACCCCTAGTAAAATCAGATTTTTCTTTATGAATAACTTTAGAACACATTTTCGAAAAAATAATAAGTTGAAATCTAAATTGCCCGAAAACCATTAATTTTCGGATAAGATAATACATGGTTAAATTTGATGGAAATGGGCTCTTATGTAGCCTCTCACAATATTTATATCGAATAAGAAATCACCATGTATATATTTGGGTTTCATTAAATATTTGCGCCTTCGCCGAACACGGCAGACTCTGCATTTATTATTTATATTTATTTAGATAATATTGATTTTAGAACTATTTCAAGCTAGGCAAATAGGCGTACACTAGACCTAGGCAGATTCACCAGCTACACTAGATAAAAAAAACAAAGCGACATGCCTTTTCCTATAATATAGAGATATGAAGGTTTCCTCACGATAATAAACTAGAATTAAAATTAATAACTGTTGCCGTAAATATTATGAAAGCTTGACTGCCGAATGATTAACTAAAGTCGTCGTTGTAGGATATTGTCAACTTCCTGTCGTTAATTTTATTATTTATTTCAATCTTTACATTTCTACTATGACGGTGCCAAAAACCTGGTGGAACCGTTTGTCTTCCAAGCCGTTATGCGGTTACAAATACGTTCCGAATTCCGGTAGGAGCTTATATTTCATATGATATTATAACATTGTTTTTTTTTTAGGCATTTTATTTACGTTTTACTCTTGATGTCAAATATTAGTTTATTGAGGCCTTTTTTAAACATCAGTAAATGTATGATACTTACAAGCTCCTTTACTAAGTACTCCAGAATACCCCTTATCTTAGGGTGGGCATTAAACCTATCCTATTTCCGTATAATTAATAGCCCTCACACGTTTTTATCTAAAAAGAAAACATATGGACGCAATCATTCCCTCCACTAAGTGGCGCTCAACCCAAATATGGAGCCGATAAAACTCTCCAGACACCAACATTGATACAATTGCAGCATTAAAACCCCGTCTGTTTTTTGAGTGGTCTGATAACTTAGAAATGTAACGCCGAGCACTCAAGCAATCTAGTGCACCAGAAGATATAAATTGTCTGAAGAGAACATGCGTCACGTCTGATAAATCTGTTGCTTGGATGCAATAAAACATTGAAGCGTGATTCCGCATTTGAAGACGCCTCACTACTGCTTGATTCAGTTTACTCGTAAACGCACTTAAGACTGGGGGAGGCATAAAAAGATGCACTCAAACTAGCTGATGTGCGTGTGGGCGTTACGCAGCCATTTCCGAAGTTCACTTCAGACTTTATGAGACGTGTGAGATGTCTTCTTCGTACCCCTAACTTTATGATTGATATTCTTATTGTCTTTCTCAGGATTGACATGCATTTCTTAGTTTTCATTGCTTACTTCAAAGTCTACTGGCCGTTTTACAGTGCAATATAGTAACTACATAATATACGCGCAGGCCCACTTACTATTCTGTAGCTTGCATGAAATGTAAACCATTGCGCAAAACGAATTTCTCGTACAAAATTGTATAGCCTCAAAATCATCCATCAGTCATTCACAGTGCGTTTTTTAATCCATGAATGACGATGGCAAGGTGAATTCGTAAACCTGGTACGTATTCTCCTTTGCCGTCACCGACAAATTCTCACCAGTGTTGCTACAAAAACATAAAGGCGACCACACCCACAAAAACTTCGTGAATAGCCACCACCGGTACACTGGAAATGTAACACGATCCGTACAAAGAGTCGTCGAGTGCCAGTCAAGAGGTTCCCAAACAAGATAATCCCTTTGTTAGTCAAGTTATAATGGCGTCTCCTGGGAGTCTTGGCTCGCCATTATTTTTTGCTTCATTCATGCAAGCAGCTGTGAGGTGTGCTCAAGAGGCCGTTTCCTATTTCAGAGCTAATGGAACTTCAATTTCTGCAACCTTCAGTTTAATATTCACAAAAACTTGCTCCAATCTAATGGGATAGTCATGTTCTGAAGTAGGCCACTTAGCTCGTGACGATTATTTTTTTGCTCTTGCTTGAGCTAACGCTTTTCTTGTATCGCCCTTTCTTATCTTTTGCTTTTTGGTTTTATCGGCACCGTTTCGTCTCGTCCGTGAATCTATTCGACGACAGTTTTGTTATTTTTTTGGTTGAAAACTTGGACTGATTTAAAATAGGGTGTCGAAATCTCAACGACCCATTGTAAGAGCAAGAGAAATTTAAAAAAACACATAAATCTTTTTGCTTTCATTAGTATCACATCGAGATAAATCGTTTAGTTGTCATAACTTGTTATTTGAAAAAATATTCTTCATTTATAAATTATTTAGATATACGAATATAATTTAAACTTCATTGTTCGACCTACAGCATGACTGCGAAACAGCTGATAATATAAATCCATCCAATCAATTTGCTTTTTACTAAGCGTTGCTTTCACTGATATGTAGGTATGCTGTTTATTTTGTTAAAATCCACAGAGACCCACTAGAATATTGTATTTACAATTTTTAATTATATTACTCAGATGAGTACATTTTTCATATTATTATTATTAGCCAAGGTCTAACCACTGCTGGGCAAAGGCCTCTCTTTCCCTCTTCCACTTTTTACGATCCAAGGCTCTTTGCTACCATTTGTTATATAGTATATGATAGTAATAGTGGTATATTAAAAGTATTTAGTTTAATTAATATTAAATTTTATTTTATTTATAAAATGTATGTAAGTACTCGTTTGTTTCGTTATATTGTTGTACACATAGATCTACCCCTGCTCAGCAAGCAACCTTCTACCTGTTCCATCTATACCTGGTTTGCTAGAAGAGATCTCTTATTAGAGATAAGCTCGCATTTGTACACACTTATATTTTTTATATTATTTGTGTGCAATAAATAAATTATGAATTGTTATCGTGGTCCCTCAGCTCGTCACTACAGCGCTTCCTGGGGCGACCACGTTCATGTGCACTCTTCCCATCCTTAGGTAAGGATGGGAAGAGTGCACATGTCCATAACTTTACTCTTCTGATTTAACGAAAGTTTCCTTTTATCAGCTCTTTCATCGAGCAATAGCTCTTAAAATCGTTATTAAACTCGTTTTTCAACCTCTATCTTGTCTGGCCTGAAGGGAGACTATTTGACCCAAGTAGATGTATTCTTGGATGCAACTCTTGACCTATCCTCGTCCACTGCATGCTCCAGCACTGTTTTTCATGACCTTGGTCTTTGACATATTCATCCGCAGTCCCACCTCAGCAGATTACAAATATTAAATCGCCTAAATCTAAACTAAATATACGTGATAAAAAACTACTAGATATACGTAGTAAAAAAATCCGCCCAGATCGCTGCCGGGCGGTATGGTGCCCAAAATGCTGATACCTCACCTCGGTGCTTATGCGTTGAACGAGGTTGTTGCCAGCTCTACGGTCTTCTGACGCTCCGACGAGCCGCTTACTAATATCTCGAAGAGATCGTCGAGCATCATGGCACCACGGCCCATGGGTCTCAAAGCCGAAAGGCATAAACAAATACTCATCGCCGAGTGTGGCGTATGTATATGTCACCGGAACATAGTCAAAACCGTAACTTGATAAACTAACGCGGTAGTTGATCAACTATCAGATAGTAAACCAGAACGACATGGTTTAGAATTTACGTTTCTTTTATTTTTACATGTCAACCTAACACGAAGACTATTCGGGGGCTACCTACTACTAAGCTGCCGCAGTGTTTGCCCTGGTATATCGTTTACAATTCAAGTTTAAACCAGTTTACTATTTAACGGTTCTAACCGTTAGTTGATCAATTTACGCGTCATATAGTAAGCAGTAAGCAGTAAGCTACAGTTTACTATCTGTCGATAGTTGACCAACTTACGAGAAAAAACCGTTAGTTGATCAACTTACGGTTTTGACTACCTTACGGTGACATATATACTCATTAATCATATATACCCTCTAGTCTTCAACTAAGCTACCGCAGTGTTTGCCCTGGTATTTCGTTTACAATTCAAGTTTAAACCAGTTTACTATTTAACGGTTCTAACCGTTAATTGATCAATTTACGCGTCATATAGTAAACAGTAAGCTACAGTTTACTATCTGTCGATAGTTGACCAACTTACGAGAAAAAAACCGTTAGTTGATCAACTTACGGTTTTGACTACCTTACGGTGACATATATGCTCACTATTTTAATTATGGTATTATAGGGTTGATTTTTATTGTTAGACTGTAATATAAAGCACTAGCTACCTACATCTATGTAGTGCTGTGTCATGCACAATGTCTACACCATAGCTTTTTTTCTGAATGGGCTGTGCGGGAGCGGTGACAATACATAGCTTGACTACTGAAGTATTGCACCAACAAAGTCACAACAACACACCTCTCCCGTATCGCTCCATTACAGCAGGAACATACACAGTTAAATGCTACAGGTATAACTGTTCGATTCAAAATCGATACTCGATCTATGGTTCCGGAACGGCCATTTTGAATTTGACGGAGCTGCCACAGAGCAGATTTTTGACTACTGACTGACGAAAAGCCCCCGTAATGTGACGTGTATTGATTTTGGGCATTAAAATTAAATCGTAAGCCATCTGGAGTTGTATTCGGGCTCCCCTCAGGATTGTCTTATAGCTGAGTGTATTGTGGTTCTCCGAACCAGATACTGTTCGTATTTACGTAAATTGTGCGGTCGAAGCTGGCCTGCCAGCCATACCTGGTTGGCTGAAGAACCTGTCTACCAAGAAGAGCCTAGGGTGCACCCAGGCCTTGCAGAGAGACAGGAGTTTGACGGGAACGAAGCACAGACCAGGTCAGATAGAATCTATTTATTTAGCTCGGTGAATCGCCGACGTTCTCACTTCTTGACACCTGATAGCTACGCTACCTCGTAGCTATGGGCCCCTGCGAGGTCATTGGGTGCCGAGAAGCCTGAACAATAACGTTATAATAAATCGGATCGTAATCATCACTCATCGTCATCGTTCATAGTGTACTGCACAGAACAGCATTTCACCATAACAATATTTCTTTTAACATTAATGCTGCTTGTCGAGAATACGGCATCTCTTTTACAAACTACCCTGCACTACCTTATTATTATTATTGTGTAATTTAATGTATAATGTATAATGTATAATGTGTAATATGCTCGACATAGTTCATTTGTTATCTTATTAAATGTAGTGCTCCTCTAAAGCCTTCATAATTTTAAATTAATTATAACTGTGAACCGTTTTTGCCAATAATGATGTTATCACCACTTCTCCATATTACGCTTCGCGTATTCATGTTGTAATATTAAATAGGCGACAATAGCCTGACCAACAAGTCATTTTTAGATCTTTTACACCTAGTATTATGTATGTTCTGGGTTTGTAATTAGTCACTTATTTATCAGTTCAAATAAAGACCAATTAAATGATAACCAACACAATCGTAATATCTCTAGAACTCTTCAACTCACCATGTCCCCCATCCGCGAGCACGGCGACCACCCACACCAAGGCGACTGCCAGCCCCGCCGCCGCCATCGCTTACGGCCTAGCGCGCATCACCTAAAACAATACCACCACTGTTTGAGTACGTGAAAGCTGACCAATATTTGTGGAGCGCACGGAGGCACGTACGGCGAAGCTTCTAAATTGAGTTGGAGATAAGACGGATAACTTTTTTAGGGAATCGTTTTTAAACTTCTGCTGTCTATACTTATAAATTGAGAGGTGCTTAGATAATTTCTGATTTCACTTTTTAAATATGGGAGCAAATCTGTGGTAATCTGCATTTCCGTTTGGGCAGAGGGCGTCGTAGGTTTTGTAATTGACTATACTAAAAAATACTAACTACTTTTTAGGGTTCCGTAGAAAAACAAGAAACCCTTATAGTTTTGTCAAGTCTATCTGTCCGTCCATCAGTCCGTCCTTATGTCACAGCAACTTTATGCAGAAACTATTAGGACTAAACAGTTGAAACGTGGTATGTGCGGTGCAGAATACATCTATTCTGTGAACCGCTTCAAGATTTTTATACAAAAATTTAAACATTAAAATTATTGAAGGGGGCTCCCATGGAATGGCATACATGGAACTGAAATCTTTTATTTTTTTTCAAATTGCTAAAATACATATCGATCGACGTAACATCATCATCATTATGGTTATAATTTTCAGAAGGAGGCTGCACGCAGGCCGACTTGACGTTAGCGTGCCAGCCTGTGAGTTAGGTTTAGCTAGCCAGCTCAGCCAGTTAGATTACTAAAGACAACATGCGTTCTGTGCAAAATTAAATTATACTTTATTTATTAAGGCTTCATATGAAACTAACTAGCGAACTAAACTAAAAGCTCAAAATGCGACATGCGACAACTCTTGCCTATTTGCCATGTGCTATTTTCAACTCATTTTTTTAGAGTTCTCTCTCGCTTGTCCGTCCGTCCGTCTGTCACAGGCACTTTTCTCAGGAGCTAAAATAGATAGAGTCTTGAAATCTTCTGTAAAAATACTGATCATGTTAACCGCAACAAAATCCAAGTTGAATACGAAAAAAACAATTGCCTACAAAAATGGAGGGGGGTAAAATGACAAAACGAAAAAAAAACCGTAACAAGTCTACAACCTTTGCCCAGCAGCGAAAAAAAAAAAGAAAAAAAAGTCATGTAGGGTATCGTAGCAAAGGGCTCTTTGTAAATCAAATCAAATCAAATCAAAAATCATTTATTTCCATAGGATGTTGTTACATCACTTAGATCCGTCATTACATTTTTTTGGGTGAGTTCACTAACACAATGGCGGAATCTGTGGAGAAGAGCTCACCGAAGAAACTCCACAGTCGTCGCATCTTTGCGTTTACTTTTTTAAATAAAATATTGTCAAATTACAAAATGAATGCTAATTATATATCGAAACAGCCTGTTACTCAAACAATCTATTCCCATGGACATCTGTCCTCTAAGTAATCAGATATCCTATAGTTACCTTTTTTATACAATTTCTGTTTTATTATTATTTTAAACTTGTCTAAAGGTAAGTTTTTAATATCAGTAGGGACCTTATTGTAATAGCGTATACAATTGCCTTTAAAAGAATTACTATTTTTTTTGTAGTCGGCTTACATAAGCAACCAACTTGTCTTTATTTCTAGTATTAAAATTGTGTATATCACTGTACTTCTGAAAATTAGTTATATTTCTTTTTACATACACAAGATTGTCATAGATATATTGAGACACAAATGTCAGAATATTGATTTCTTTAAACTTTTCCCTCAGTGACACTCTAGGCCCTAATCTATAAATTGCACGAACAGCCCGTTTCTGCAGAATAAATATACTATTAGCATTCGCAGCGTGACCCCACAATAAAATACCATAGGTCATTAGACTATGAAAGTAACTAAAGTAGACTAGTCTAGCGGTGTCTACGTCGGTAAGAGCTCTAATTTTTTTAACTGCGAACGCTGCCGAACTCAGTCTGTTCGACAATTTATTTATATGAGGATCCCATTGTAGTTTGGCGTCTAAAGTAATGCCCAAAAAGACAGTCGACTTGTAAACTTTACAAAGAAATATAGTTATGATAACTTCAAAAGTTATGACCAAAAAGTGCAAAATATTACCATCCCCCCCCCCCCCCCCCCCTATCTCCAAGACTACAGAGTCTAAAATTATGAAAAAAATACAGAACATAGAACTACGCGGAAAACCTACCCGGAATTATTGCCAAGGTATTTTATTTTATAAATGTACCTGATTAACTAAGGGAGTATGAAAGTAGCCAGTAAGTAGTACCCATATCTTCTTTCACAAAATGTTATTGTAAAATCCAACCCTACCGTACAATGGACCCTAAAATCAAACCCTACCGTACCGTACCGATACGGAACCCTTCGTGCACGAGTCCGACTCGCACTTGACCGTTTTTTATTTTTATTACTTTAGTTTACTTCAGCCTCAGGAATCGGTATGGTTAGAAGCCCATTCTAAGCGCGGTCAACCCAAATACTTGTCCCATTACCAAAGAGTCAATGTTTGAACATTGCGTTCGAAGAGCACCGTCGTGTGACCAATTTGGTCCACTTCGACTCCACTCCGAACAAAAAGCTAATGATCACGAGAGGCGAGAAAAAGAGTGAGAACAAAAAGAAATAAACATAGCAATGTTAACGGTAAGTAAGGTAGGTAACTCAAAGGGAGATAAGAAATCTGTTACTTGCTGATGCCGAAACAGTCTACTTAGCTTTTAATTTGAGGTCGATTTAATTTAATGTCAACTATTCAATTTCAGCATATAGCTTTTTTTTAGCGAAAAAGGAGAAGGGTTGGCCCCTTGTCCTGTTCGAAGGAGTGTTGCTTAACTGGCTTAAACTGAGAGATAGTCAATTTAGGCTGCTTTAGCTTCAGTTGTTCTCATACAACGGGACTGAATCATTAATAGAATCAACGCCATTAAAATTGACGAATCATCAAAAAAACTAATTAGTATTTACTGACAGATTAAACAATTCGAAGGCTTGCGCTGCGTCCAATTCCCTCATTCAGTCGGTACCGAGATCAAGCACAATTGTTGGCCCGGAGCAAATTACAAAGCGAATCGAGATAGCGTAACTGAATACTTATGGAGAACACCGGTAGGAGGAAAAGATAGGGTATCTTGCAGGCTTTCGCTAAACTAAGATTATTGAAGCATATCACGGCCTAATGCACAGAAGAGATTTTATGGTAGCCTAAGGGGGTGGTAGAGGCACTGATTATGCCTACTTTGATTTTTGTGTCGTCAAAACTTTGTATGGTAGAATTCAATTTATGGTTATTTAGTTCGTTGCGGTACGCTACGCACCTGAATTTGCATTTTTTGATAAACATTGCTGATGAATTCAATTCAATTTTTATTTTATTATGTTTATTGCAATAAATAACATGTCATAAGTACTTAGATAAGTACTGTTTAGTATCAATGTCATTTTACCCATAGGGCGTAGCAATATTAATATTCAGTCACATATGTCATAAATATACATATAGGTATAAACATTTTTTATAGATTGAAATTAAATATTATTAAAATTTATAATTAAAAAATTCATTAAGGTCGTAGGGGCAGACTTTAATAAGTACCTGTCTGAGTTTATTAATAAGTTTATCAATACTGGTAATACAGCATGCTCTGTAAATGTAGCTATCTTTATTTAATTGTTAACAGAACTGAATTGATTGGTATCTACCGTATCCAGTTTGTTGGTCAATACAATATGTTTTGTAGCATAAATTTACTATCGGCTGCCAAAACTCAATATATCAATACCATTTCTTCCTTCATATGTTACGACAATTCCAGGTACTGTTTCGCTGCCGCTCACAATTTCCTGTGCATCCATATTTACCTCTTTGTTTTACGACCACTCACTTTGTTTTACTTCTGATAAGCTAGCTTCCGTCCTGCCGTTATCGAGTTGCGCTACGTAAACAATGTCTGTGAGAGCTTTCGCGTGTTCTACGATTACCGTTGTTGCTTTGGGTATTTCGTTACTCGTTGTTACAGTTTCGGTTGCTATTGTTGATCTGGGTTTTTGTGACGCAAGAAAATTCTGATACGAGTTTTGTCTCCATCGACTGATTCACTGGTGATCCCTATAATGACTGTTTTTCTTGGTGAAATTAAGAATGTCGATTCTAATGCTGCTGTCCGGTCGGTTTCGGAGTAGGTAGTTAGTTTGTATGAAATTCTTCTTAAATAAATTTCCCCCGGCCCTTACTTCTACCTAATATTTCCCTTATTTTACTTACTACGTAGGTATTTCTTGACAGACTTACCAATACTAATAAAACTTTTAAGTTAACACAATCCTATCTTGCAGTGTTCTAATTAAGAAATACAAGAATGCGATTCTACTGGCTAAATATTCATCCTACTAATATAACAAAGTTTGTGTGTGTTTATATGTTTGTTACTCTTTTAAGCTGAAACGGCTGGACGGATCTGTTTATATAAAGCTCATACCCAGACTTAATATAAAGTCTATCTTCCAGATCTAGACCTCACAAGCAACACAGTAAATTTCCTTTTTTTTTTCATTATTTTCCAACCCTACACCTGTTTATCGGATGAACAAGTGGCATCATTATAAAAACAAATAACCCGACTGTATTTGTTTCAATATCATATACATGAACCTGGTTCCGAATACAACCTATTGACTTTTCACTAAAATTTTATAAGCTAGTAAGCTTTACCCGCAATTCCGGACGCGTGATATTCACGTTACGTTAAGTAACTTAATTATTTACTGAGACAGTAAGTAGATTTCTGGCTCTCCGTGCATTATCTTTTCCGTGCTAAGCATATCACAAACAGTCGTGAAATCATTTGCTTCCTCTTCTGGCACATTCCAAAGCATAATGTAAAACCGAATACCACGCGGGCTGAGCCGCGGGCAAAAGCTAGTAATTTATAACTTCTTTATTGCACACAAATTATATAAAAAACAAGAGTTATATAAAGATAGTTTACAAAGGCGAGCTAATCTCTAATAAGTGGTATATTCCAGCAAACCCGGTGAAGATGTGAAAGGTTAATAGCTGAGTAAAGGTAGACCTATGTGTACAACAATATAACGAAATAAACGATTGCTTACATACCTATTAATAAATAAAATAAATTATATAATTACTAAAATAATATACTTAATTCATATAATATACTACTATATAATAGTAGTTTATGTGACTGCTGCATAATGGAGGGCATTAAAACTCGAGAGTGGGTTTATGAAACGAGCCGAAGGCGAGTTTCATAATAATATCACTCGAGAGTTTTAATGCCTAATTATGAGTAACATACACTTGTTTTTCCTACACACATATCATAAGCTCTCTTTGATGTGTTCAGGAACCGCATGTTTGACCGGCATTGTAGTTCTGCAATTGTTTAGTTTGTTCTTTAGTACCAACTTCACGCAGACGGGCGTCGGCGTTCGAAATTTGAATGTCAGTACCAACTTCACAGACAAACTAGGGACGGCACGCGGGTGGGCGTCGACGTTCGAAATTTGAATGTCATTATATTTAGAAAAACTACACATAATGACCATTATGTGTAGTTTTCCAGATATGAAACGAGTTTTTACCAAGTAGTTTAACATAATGCTGATCGTAACGTGCGGTTTTTGAACGCAGTAAAGAGGGTTTATGATACGTGTGTAGATAAATATACAAGTGTAAGAAAATAATTTTGAATTCAACTTATTTACTATGACTCATTTCAGCTTAGCAACAAGACTATGATTAATCACAGAGTGCGACCATTTTGATACCCATGTAGTAACTACCCCAAAAAAGCCTATCGTTGTTTCATTTCGTTTTTTGCTAGTGACAATATATTTCAATTAAACCGATAAGATCAGTTTTTTATAAACGGATAAATCTAACCCATTGTGCGTCTTAAAGCTCCAGGTGTTGATGTTTTTACTGTCCGGTTTGTTTTTTGTAAAGCATTAGCATGCTCCGTACTGAAGGTATGTTACAATGATTGATCACTGTTAATCTCAATGATAGTTGCGAGGTAGATATATACTCTATCAAACAAGCAAGACCATTTATTCATAATCCTAATGGCGTAAGAACATATTAATATACCTACTCCGAAAAGTTTTATATGGCCCCCAAGTAATTATTGCCTTACCTTCGTTAGCATAAAAGGGCTATTGTATTTTGGAATCGTGACTTCTTCGAATTGTATCCAAATGTTTTCTTTTTCGATAACAATACTTAACTCTTGCAAGAACTACACGTTTCTATATTATTAAGTCTGAGAAGAAGGCCCAAGGTTTATTTTAATTGAGTACATAAAAGGTCAGCGATATCTTGATCGTAACATAATCCTCTAACTATTAATCACGTTTAGTAGCTTATTCTTCTTTTCACTATGATCATTTTAATTAGTTCGTTCGTAGTTTATTAATTGTTTCCTGCTACTTAATGCAGCAATACTTTAAGTAATTGTTAATAATTCACTCGCTTATATATTTTTATTCTGAACATGTAAGTTGAGGTAATTTCGATATTCTAGTTTTGTTTTGATACAATTGGTCCTGAAGTAAACAAGCTGTAAATACTGAACTCTATCTAACTTATATAATTAAAGTTCCTGCCTAGAAGTTATACTTACCGTGAAGGTACACCCAGTTTTGTAACCACGTACCATGATAACTATCCAAACAGTTTTCCCAATTACAATAATAACACTGTCAGCTAGAGCATCTTTTCCAAGACGCCTATCTTAACCACGTGACAAAGCACGGTAATGGTAAATGACATTAGCCTATTTTTGAGCCACACATAATGGCAGGTTTTTATCTGATTCCTCTTAACTGCACCCATCGCTCGCTTTACCATCCTCACCGCCGAGTTCCATTGCGTAGATCGTAAAAAGAAATCATAAACAAAATAACAGCCGTACATCTCGGTGCTCTTGCTTTGAAAAGAAACGAAGATGCTGATAACTTCGTGACCAAGTCAGATATCATTGACATAAGGAAACAGCAATAAATCTTCTTGTATCAGTGCAGGGGTAATGTATATCAAGTTGTATATTTAGAAACTGGTAAGCAATTCGAGGAAGAAGAACACCCATTGCGTGATATTGATAAGGATCGGCCGCTTTCAAATAGTATCGATTTCTGTTGTAAACTATTTAGTTATTAGTTGACTATTTTGAAATGTTGAATTACAATTATTCATTTGTTTGTGATATTGTATTGAGTTCTTATTGTAAAGGTAAACTTAAATGTAACTTACAAAATGAATGAAAACTATGATCCAACACTGATAACGCACGAAACACGAACTATAATGAATATCAATCAACACAAGCACTAACTATAAATTTTCTCAATAACACTGTAAATAAGAATTTTATGAAAGACAAAATGCACCAGTCAAGTACACCATCGATAAGAAAAAACACAAAAACTAATTATTACTTCGAAAGTCAAAAAAAATCACGTGGTCCTGCGACGTTTCGTACTAATGCCATAAAGTTTAGAGCTTCACACCGACCCACCAAAGCTCGCGCGCGACGGTTGCCGACTGGCGGCAGCGACCGCTACACAGGGGGAGGGGCAAAGGTAGTGGGGAGGGGAAAGGGAGAAGACACCCGCGGCAGCGGCGCGGAGGGAACCACTCCACTAAAGGAGATAACTTTTGATCTCTTCGGAGCCATCGAGGATCTTAATGATTCAGCCACATCTGGTGAAGCACCAGAAAAAGTACACGTAACAGCTCTGAGTGTTAATGCATGTCAAGGGCTTAGCTGAAATGAAGTGACATAAAATTGAGAGCACATTCCGACTGGGGGTGACATCTCTAAAAATAACCTGTATGCCTGCAGTAAATTTTGGAGTAAACGAGCGGATTCATTGGTTGTATAACGTGGACCTTTTTTCGGTTTTACTAAAGATTCGTTTTAACGTTGCAACTCAGTAGAAAATTTTCTAACTATCTTGGATGTTAGATTACAATCTCGTCCCGGACAGACGTCGGCATTCGAAATTGGAAGATATACGAGACTGTCTCGTGACAGTTAAGGCGAGTTGGAATATTGCGTTTTATATTCTTCCGTATTATTTTCGAATCATCCCCGAGATCTTGTGACAGACAATATTGCGCAAGGCAGTTTTTGTGTCCCGTCCCGCACATGTCAGGGTTCGTACAAAGGCGCAAGGAGCGAGCAGGTACACAAAAGCCGGCCCCAACCTCGCGTCGAGTTACAACGGACTCCTCATAGATTAATGGCGGGAACATTGTGGAGTTAAGAACCCAAAAATTTACAACTGCATTGTGTTCTGCCCGACACAAAGGGCACAAAAGATCGGATCAGCTTCTGTTATTACCTTATCGTTTATCTGAGCTCCATCCATGTGATTTCTCTCACTTTTCAAGTAATAAGAGTCGCATTAACAATGGGTATTTCTTACCCTGATCTCTGGCGTTCAGATGTTTGGTAGGCGTACAGTTAGTTTGTAGTTTACAAATAAGTATGTCTATTAAATCTGGAGTATGCAATTTGGGTTGGTAAAAATTATAAATGATTATTTATGTAGAGATCATTGAAATTTTTATTAAAGCTAAAGAAAATAAATCTTTTGCAGAGTAGAAAAATTCAAAAATATACCACAACCAGATATTGTAAACCAGCCAAATACTCTTTGAAATAAAAGACGAGACTCCGGTCGCCAGTCACGACATGTAATGAGTAATGGGCGTAGATCTATCATTATTCACCGCTCTGCCCTCGAGTTTACTGTTCTACACAAACTTTTATACAGCAAAAACATGCCAGTATGAACCTTACCACTTCGATTTATGGATCTTTTAATTGAAGTTAGAGAGAAGCTGGTGAACAGCCATCATCTGTCGTCGCGATGTCACTCTATCGTGTCTATTCCACTAATGGCTCTATGGAAGATGTGCACTCCACTTGACTGAACGTGAGCATCACTTTTGGATAAGACATCGTGTGAGAGATATCTTTGAATTTTTGGGTGTGATACTAAGGACAAAGATAAAACCTACTGATAAATGTTTTCTTTTGTGTAAGTAAACAAACACATCGTCACAGTGGTCTAACGAAGAGAAGAGGTGTAAAAAATTTCGTGTAGTAAGAAAATTTATTAATAAATACAGTTATAAAGAACTTTGTTTTTGACTTCACGCTTTCCCCATATGAGGTGGAAGAAACACAGTTGCATAGTTTGAGTTTTAATTCATCTTCCTGGGTGCCCAGCGGCGTCCAGGGACGCCATTTTGTCGTTATAAGTTTTTATTACAAGGGCACGAGGTTCAAAACCGCGATGCCTCAAACCAGGCCCAGGTCTCCAGGTCTCCAGCGGTAAAGCTGCTAGAAAAATGCAGTGACATGACATTTTTTGTGCATTCTGGGGTGTCGTTTTCTTATACGGCCCCAACTGAAATGCTACCGCATTTTAAATTTTTACAACTGAACCGCCCACAACTGCTCACCATATGGGTCCATCCACGCGATTAAAATCTTCGAATCGCGGTATTCGAATATTTATCTTTATCCATACCGAGTTATGCTTTTCATCATGATTCCAGATAAGCAAATAAGGCACTCAAATTACCTCATTTTTATTTTTCTTTCTCTTTATTTGCGTCTTGACTTTTATGTCTCGCTTTCCCTTGTTTGCTAATTAAGCTATACAAATGACTTGGCAGGACCCTAACCACGATACTGATTGCCTCTGACCGCTTACTGTGCTAAGGAATTGTTATTCAGCGAGCGTGGAGGCTTGCTCATCCGTCCGTCTTGCATTGTCAATGCATTCCCTTCCATTCTCATTGAGAATTTTCTATTTCTCCATGGTCGTGTTTAACAGCTTTTGCTTTACCAATTGGTAGCTCAGAAACGTATTTTACAAAGTGCCTGAGGTTACGTCATCCTCTATCTTAAGGGACCGTTCTATCAATGGAAGTTCAGAAGTTACTTTGTTAAGATCGATAATGACGTGTACTGCAAAAGGTTGTAACCTAAATGATAAGCTGAGTTCACAAATGACTCATGCTTCTTTTGTTAGGGTCTACTAATAATGTTCATAAAATATTAATGAAGTAACTATTAGTGGATCACAACAAATTAACCGTTCAAGTCGTACCATATCTTGGCTTTCAATACCATTGTTTTACCTAATTATAGTGACACGGAACACGGAAATGCAATTGCTCACTCATACAGAAAATAGAAGTACTCGCTGCAAAGAGAACGTGACTTATTTAGCAATAAATCGAGAAACCTAATATACAAAAAGGACCTGTTGTCCCAGACGGCGTAGAAATAACATCGCAACATTGAAATTATATCGCGGGCGCCAGTGTTGACTTCCGAGTCACCCGGGGCAAGTCCATCGCTCATCGACCAACACAAACAACCAATGAGAAAATTAATCCCAGTGTACATCAACCGACACCACACTTGTTTGATTTGTCTACCTTGTTCACTAACATTTTCCCTCCTAAATTGGTACTTTACTCTATTGTCAATAGGCAGAGCAATATTCTACGTGACTGTTAATATCCTACTTTGAAAGATCCCATTTGCTAGTCAGCTTTTTGTTGCACCTATTGCTCAGCCTGCGTATTTCATTGTAAAGCGGAATCACTTTAGTAACGTTCCATTTAAAATCACGTTTCAACTCTAAAGAAAGGAGAAAAGTCTCTTACATAGAAATATAAACTAAATAAGAACGTTAGCTGCTTGCGTATTATTTCTGTACAAACAAATAGTGGCTGAATCCCAACTAAATAAGAGGGTTTCCTTCGGGATGGGAGGAAAGCAAATAAAAATGGCACGATACCCAGAGCCTGCGGTTTTATTGTACCTAATAAAACCTCCTGAGCTTCGATACTGTACCGGTTTTCTTGAATTATAAAACGCGATACGGTGAAGATAGACTCAGTTGCCTTGTGCGCTACCGTCAGTAATCTGACTAAGTAACGTCTAGAGCTTCGTTCAATTTGCATTAAATTAGCTCTACCTCTCTGTCAACATTCTTTAACTCAGTCCGTTTTTTATCTGCGGGTTATTAGATATCAGAATGTATGACAAAGTATCGTCGAATTAAGCATTCATACAGTAGAGACCTGTCAGGAACTGTGTGAATTATAAACTCGATGTACCTATATCCTCAGGCAAAAGCATCAGGCATCGTGTGCTACCGGTGAGGTCGACTCACGACACCATTTGTCTAGTGCCCGGGGCCGCGCTTCGTGCAATTTGCATCCCTAAACCACGCCTCTCGACTTCCACACTATTATTCTTGCCATTGTTCCCTTAGCTTATCTTCGCGTTGATGGTAATCGTTACTCTGAGATTTGTTAACTCCGCGCCTCTACATCTCATGTTCAGCTTAGGCAATCTCATTTTCGGTGCATCTTTCATACAACACTCGGGCTGCTGTTTCAATATTCATCTGATATACGCCACCTCGCTATTTTTAGAAACTGCGCTCCTTGTAATTGCTACTCTTACTCTGGATATTGGTTTTTGCGAACTTGCTTCTAGCAATAGCCATTTCCAAGCAAAAGTTGAGCTTCATTTTATTCGAAAACCAAACGCTATCAGGAATCAAGTTAATTTCCTTTCATAGTTTTATGGGAGTTCTTACGACGCTATAAGATTTCAATTGGATATCCATCGCGCTTTTTAATGCTAACGACTGTTTAAAAGTGGTTCGCACCTGTTGCCATAAAATATGTTTGCATTCAAGTTTGCAGAGTAATCAACTCGTAATTATATACCTACGTTTGTAGAAGTGCTTCTGAGTTCATTCCTGTTCACGATGAGCTACACCATATCTGTACAATATTCGTCCCTATGACTTATGAAATATGAAGGTATGCTTTAGCTCTATAGTGGTGTAGAGTCTGTATAATTTCCATGTTTGACTCGCGGAACTATCGCTAGACAGTCCGCAAACTATACTCGCCTCTCCAGCGAGCGCCCTCTCTAGAGCGGCTATTTATTTTAATTTGATTAATGGGGTTGGTAATTATCTGTAAAAGTTTTATAGTAGACATAAATGTCAAAGGGAGCAGTTATGGTGTTGTTTTTGCAACTTTTAATTGTGTAATTTGCCATCTCATCTACTATTAATATCTGTCAATATATAAGTAAGTCATTCATAATCATGTAGTCACACAAAATAAAGAAAGCGTCACATATTTGTCATACGGAGTTGCAAAGGCACAGTCGCGCCCACGTTCTGCTACTTTTTCGATACTCTATTTTTACTGGAGGCTAGCACATCGTCTCAGCTCGGGAAATAATAATACACGAGTGGTATTAGTAACATTAAAATTAACAATAATTTTAATGGCTGTCTCAATATGTTAGTCGTGGCCATATGGCTAAATTTATCATTAATGATGTGGCCGACCATTTCAGGGACTCGCCGACTTTTAATGAAAACCTGTCTTGTCAAAAGTATTTTTATTCAGAACTTAGTGGTGCTTTTATGTTATACTTGACACGAAGAATATTCAGGTGCTTCGCTGCCCCTAACCACTTTATTCTTTACCTTGGCTACCGTACTGATTCGCCCCTTATAATATTTCTTCGTTCAATAATACTTCACGGTTGGTCACATCATGAAATTATCAATTTCACGATATGGCCACGACATGTACTCCACCGCGGAGTCTGAAGCTCTCAGCAATTTTATGTACCACTCGATTGCATTGCTCTGAATCGTCGAGGTCTCAAGTTTTATTATGACTGCTAGTGGCAATAAAATATGCTTTAAATATAATCGAGATTGGTTTTGTTTCGCGATTTTAATCTTTAATTCTTACCTTAAATTTAACCTCGTCAATAAGGTTTGGATTGAGTTGACTATCTACATAACTTGTCCACAGAATTATGAAATTTCGTGAATATTTTTGAATTGAGTTGACTTTATGATAATGATTACGTCCACAGCGACTGTTTCCTAAGGTCCCTGGTTAGTTTGCAAGGGGTCAATCGTACTTACATACAAGCATATATATGCTCACACCTTTTTCCCGAAAGAGGGGTAAAGACATCCACTTGCTATGATCTTGGAATACATGTCTCGCTTCCTCAACATTCAATAATCGCTTGATACAAGCTCGCCGATTACGGGTACTTATTATTTTCCTATTTACTTAATTTAATTAATTAGTAGTATAAGTAGTACTGTAGTCCCCGACCGACGACGAAATCTGTTGCGTTGCCCTTTTATGGGTCACCCAGTGACGTGAAGCCAGTGCAACCTCACTTTTGCCAATAAAATAGGCCACGTGACCCATACGAACGTAAACGCCAGCCCTTACAGTCGCCATGACAGAACTCGGTCGGAGAACTTCATCATCATCATCACAGAGCTATCGCTGTATTGTTTTAGGTCGATCTCAAGTTGACAGCTACTTGACAGTGGAATTTTTAGATCTACGCTCTATTTTCTAGCGACAGCAAACTCAACAGAAAACTGCAATCAGTAATAAAATAAAATGAGCATCGAAGTGGAGAAACGCTGGAAGTGAACAACTTCTGTAGCCGCGATTTGTAAATTGAAAAGTGGATTGGAATGAGGCAAAAACTCAATGGCAAAATGTGGTACCTATTTTTTCCGGCCATGGAATATCGATTATTGACTATTTAAAAAACAAAACATAGTATGACTTGACATCCTATTTTTTTCGATTGCAGTATGGGGTTAAGGGTGACCTACTCTAAACATAGGTACACTGGTTGCATGCGTAGGTATTTTTGTTTTAAGTAGTAGAATCATTTATTCGTTACTCAACCACCGTTTAGGCTATCAGTACATTGTACGAAACTATTCACATTATTTACATACAGTATTACAGCTTGTACGTAAAACTGATCTAAGCCGTAAAAGTAGTTGACAATCTACCTTTTATACTGAAATGAATTGCTGTAAGACTAAAAGTGAACCAGTGTAAAGGATCCGGATCAAAGCGTGAAAGCTCACGTTCCGAAATAATATTTTACTCCTTTGTGTTGGACAAGCCATACGTTTTGTCCTTTCTTTAATAAATCATAATATTTCGGGCTCAGCCGGTCGCCTCCTGTCCCTGTGGATTAAGAATGATGTTTTATTTGACGTGAACGCTTTTTCATTTTTCGCGAGAAATGCTTACGAGTAAAGTTGCGGACGTGGACGAAAGTAAGTGGGAATAAATATGGTGGTTTTCCGAAATAATCAGGTTGATTGTACAACTTTATGTTCGGGAGTTTTAAAGTGACTGGGATTTGGGATGTCTCACAATCAAATGAATATTTTCATTTTGAAAGATATCTGATTTATTTTAACAGTTAAATAAACAATTGTAAACATACCTTACCATAATTTCCCCTGTATTATTTAGATTTTAAGTAAATGTAACTTAACTTGCATGATGTTTGTAACACCTAGAGAATCCTTTACTCTACTACTTGTAAATAAATCCTACCTTTAACATTCAAAGAGAGAAGGTACTTGCAACTACTCCCTAGCCTTCCTATTGCCCTTATAAATGAATATCGTAAGAGTGATACTATCTGTCCATGAGAATTGCTCTATTTTTCAAAAAAAAAGATAGAAGTCTTGCCCTCAGGGACAACATTCACTCTTGCAGATATCTTAAATCACATACCACCCTCAAAAACCACTAACCAATCTTCGTTCTTATATCCAAGAAATACAGTACAACATTTTATAACATTTTCCTGATGATACTTCTCTTTTATGTCCCATATTTTCATAGTACGTTATTTTCTTTTTAGGTTACTCAGTGAATTGTTTTTGAAGATTTAGTTGAAAAACATGTATTTCTAAAATTGTGCTAAGAAGCCCATTAAACAGGACAGTGGTCTTATTATACATAAAATACTATTTTAAAGATGTCTAACAGAACAGTCAAATTTAAATCACTAAAACAAAAGCGTCACGCCTTTTTCTAAACGGCAAGGCAAAGGGCACAGTTGGGCCCACTTTTCAATCCCAGAATGATGAAAAGCATCTCTATAAGTTAGTCAGGCTTTGACCTAGCAACTTGATGTGACTGTGGAATTATGTTCCTGTACCTCCAGTAACCCTATATAATTGGGAATGGCAACAACTACATATACAACAAAGTTATGAAGTTTTTGCATACTAACTGTCGATAAATCATTATTTCTGCCGTCCGTGATAATACCTTGGATAATAATAATAATACCATGGACACTATTTACACACATTGATATAGCCCCAAACTAGGATTCCCTGTATCTTGGGTACTAGACAACGATACACATACTTATATAGATAAATATTATAATTAGATAGATAAACAACCATGACTATGGTACAAACATCCGTTCTCATCAAACAAATATTTACCCCCACTGGGACTCGAACCCGAGACCCTTGGCTTCGTAGGCAGGGTTACTGCCGACTCGGCCATTCGGGTCGTTGATGAAACGGGTGTCCATCGATACAGTATTTTTTACAAATCAATTTGTGTAATTATAAATTTATAAAATGATATCCTTTTCTAGAAATCTGACTTCAAAGGGCGACAAAATCCACTATTTTGTATCGAGAAATCAGATTTCTCGCAAACGGTTTTAGAATTTCATAATTACACACATGAGTATCAATAATTTTCTCTATCAATGGGTTGCATATCAAGTTTTTTTTTGAAACGGCATGCCAGTCTCCATACAAAAACGTTAGAACCCTTTTAGTGCCCTCAAGTATTTTCACAGAACCGTATTGGTTGCTGTGAGTTGCTGTCCAAATACTAAAGTTAGATTTGTAAGGTAACAACTGTATAATACAACCTGATGCCGAAGCGAGGCGACCCGACCCCATGCAGTTTAGTATAACATAGGGTGTAAAATTTTAATGAACATTTTGTAATTTTAATGATCATTTAGTTAATTTGGAATGAAAATCTATTTTTTGGATGTAACTTTTTAGATAATTTGATAAGCCTTTTTAAACTGACAGTGCGGTTTTAATGAATGCATTTATACAGAGTGACATTTAATAAGCTGACCATAATCTGGGGAATGGTATGGAATGGTAATTTGTAATCAGCTGATCGGGTCAATGTAATGAGATACATATTTTTTTTTGCCATTTGCGACCACATGTTTCTTGGGGAAAGTTGTTCATAATGAGGGATAGTATCATTGGCCAAAATATGGTCAGCTAATGAAATGTCACCTTGTATAGTTGTATTAGTCTTGCCAGGGTAACAAACTGTACCATGCAGATAGCTTCTATTTAACCTAAAAAAACATGCGACGAACCTTACTGGTACTGAATGACTTATATTAACATCATCAATATGGCAACAAATTTATTGTTTACTAATACTTATAAGTTTTGATTACCAAATTTACTAAATGTTTATCAAATTTAATGCTCCCATATGTAATTATACAGAAACGTATTGGCTGTTATAGGTTACTTTCTGTCCGATTACCAAAGTTGGTTAGGTAACAACTTTATAATACAACTTAGTTTAGTATAAAATCTAGGTGTTGATCTAAAAAAAGCAACCGAAATTAGCTAAATGTTGATTGAGTTAATATAGGGTGATTTTTTTTACTCAATTTGGTTAATAGTTCAAATTATCCATTGAGAATGCGTCCCTATTTTATTGTTGTAACAATGAATTTTAAATGTATATGTTACCAGCCAAACCCGATTTCAGGACAAACTAGTTGTGCCTATGATAAACAATTATTTATCACTTTGGCTAGACATTATTTTGCCATGTGGGTTTCGGGCAATGTGATTACACAGATACTATGAGGGAAAAGACTGCGGTAGATTAGGTGAAGGGTAAAGGGGGTGAGCGAAGCGAAGCCTCCTTTATCCTTCGTGTTAGGTTGAACATGTAAGAACAACAATATTATCATAGGGCAGCAGGGTACCAATGAAAATAAACTTATCCTAGGCAAAACTAGTTTGTCCCGAAATCGGGCTTGGCCGGTAACATATACACACACACACTCATAAAGCATCACATCTTTTTCCCATATGGGGTGGCAAGGCACACGTTACCACGTTCAGCCAGTTAATAAAGCCCAAAATTTAAATGGATGTAGATGTACGAATAGATGCTGCAGCAGATAAATCACAACGGGTTATCATTAGCATATTTAGAACATCCACTTCAGTTGCATAATGAATTCCCAGAATAACAATGCTTTTACCTCCTAAGTGCTCCAGAATAACATGTTCCATTTCGGTAACTTAACTAAGTTTTGGACCATAAAATGTTGTATGGTGAGTTTAAATTTGGTCGCACTTGAGAAATGACTACAAATGGAGTTCTCACCTGTTTTAATTAGATACTCCTTGCACTTTTCATGGACATTAAACACAATAAAAAATGTAGAGTATCTACATTTCCCATTTAGGAATCAAGGGGAATATAAATAATTATACTTAAACGGAGAATATAAAAAAAGTATAAGTTATCATAACATAACATATGGCGTCACGCCTTTTCCCATACGGGGTTGCAGAGGCCCAATTTTGCCCACTTTGCGCCAGTTATTCAATACTCCATTTTGACTGACAGGGGGCTAGCCCATCGCCGCAGCTATGTAGTAATGAAGGTTTCCTCACGATTTACTTAAGATAAATTAATTATCTCATTGGTGCATGGTCAGGCCTCGAACCTGCATCTCCTGTGTGAGAAGCGAGCGTAAAACCCATTAGACCACGGAGCTCTTAGTAATCATAAGAATCATATTTTACAAATATCTGAAAAACTAAAGGGCTTAGTGTTGAGAGGTAACACAGCTTATCTTAATGAAGATACAATAAATAATAGCAAAAAATAGAAACCCATCGAAAAATGGTAACACAAAAAACAATTCCCTGCTAAGTTTCTCATAGATATGCCATAAGGTTCAATCAATCAATGTCCCTAAAAATAAAAAGGTGGGTATGAGAACACGACCCACGTAAACTTGGATTGAAAAAAAAACTTTGGCTTGTATGTTTTTTGTGACCCAACCGAGCATAGGGGAATTGTTTTGGACGATCTATTAAAGATTCAGTCTAGTCACATTTATACGAGTATTTTATAATTTAAATAGTAGGCAATTAGGTGAATAGGAGGTGAAGGCTCACAATTTGAAAAACGATTAATAAATCAAAACTTTTAATTATTTTTTTGGTAATCGGTACATATTTCATAATAATTATGATATGTTTCGCAATTCCAGATTGTTCCCTGGATATTATTCTTCGTTCATATTCTTATCATATTCCATGCTTATGTCCGTTCAGTTTTGCAGGGAAATATCAGGGTAATATGAAACACCTTACATCACCCCGCCTAACTCGGCTTAACGTAATCACATGCATATAGTGTACAGTGCTCTAATGTAGAGAAGAGGCAAAAAATGACGTTTGCTAAATATATATAAATATCTACAGTAAAAAAGAACTTTGACTTTGACTTTGTTATCTTCATATTTATCAGCCCCCCTCATCCATGTAAAAGTCCGCATCGACGAATGTGCTTACGTACATTTCAAGCATAGGAGTCCACATAAAAATTATGATTACCTTCCTCTTTGACAAACCCCATATTTCTAGCACTCAGCATCCCCAAGCGCTGCACTCTGATCTTCTAAAGAAATGAATATTTATGACCGGTAGGGCACATTTTTATCGCTCTTCCCCTGGTCGTTTTATACCTGTTGTCAGGCAGGAATTTGATGAGCGATCTCTCGTTTGCTACAAAAACCTCCTCCATATACACGCGGGTTTCATTAGACTGGGAAATTAGAATTCGTATGTGGAGGCCTTCCGAATGCGTTCTCGTAAAGCCAGAAAGAAGTATCCGTATTATACTTTCAAATTGACGAAATACCAAAACAGGCGACGGGAGTTTTTTTATCAAGATCGTTATACTGGCGAGTTCTTGTGTCTGTAATTCTGTATCAGGTCCAGGCCTGATGGGTTTAGATTTCAGAAGGAATCACTTTCATCTTTTATTTAAAAGTCCGTTTAAAGAGCAGGTAGTGTTATTTCTTCCACTGTGGCCTTGTCCTTCTATCTTTAGACTCGCTTTAAAATGTATTAATTGGTTAAATATACTGTGTGTGTGTGGTGTGTGTGTGCGTGCGTGTATGTGTGTGTATGACCACGTAGCCTATTGTCCTCAACACACCGTCTGCACCTAATACTGTATTCGTTACTATGATTATCTCTTTGTTATCCATAAATGTCTGTTACACTAAAATTTGGCATTATCAGTTTATCTCTTTAGCGGGCCGAAGTAACTTTTTGTGTTTCTCCTTTGTCCTATCTCGCAAGCATCAACATTATTTTCTTTTTAGACATGTTGCTTCGTTGTTCTATCTTGGCATACTCTTTATTTTTTACTTTGCTCTATCAAATCCCAAAGAATGGATAAGAACGGCCACTGCTTTGATACTTGTGGACATTGACTTCAATTTTATTTTCAATTCTTCGCTTTTATACCCTATTTTTTGTTGCTTATATTTTAATAACCTATGTCGCGTGATTTTCTACCACATTAAAAGATTATCTAATTTCGTTCTTCTAACATTTGAAATGGAGTCAAACACCATATTGCGTATGTTTTGTTTAAAATGTAATCTCCATGGCACAGCCGACATTTGACCTCTGCCGAGTTGCTGCCGCGTCACCTGACACATTTTACGATCTAATCATTTCCGGATGCGTGGACCAGACACAGCTGAGCCTCGTTAGCGCTATGATCATTACCTTCCTGCTCATATACAGAGGTGATGTATGGCAGCAGTGTGTCAATGTCAGCAGGTGGCACTTTTAGGTGTCATGGGTGGTTAAAGTTGATACAATCCGCCCTGTGGGGATGGGAAGGAAAATTAATTTTAGTATCGGTGTCGTAAAACCCCTCCATCAACCCGCTCTGAGCCAGTGGTGGAATACGGCTGAACCTCACTCGTGTCGGGGTAAAAGCCTGCATACCTCGGTGGGGACATTATTGGGCTACAATTATTGATATTTTTATTAATCGGTGTCAAAATCTCAAAAGTAGTTCTTCGTAATTTTTAAATAGCTGGCTTAATGTTCAGAAAAATGTCACTATACGAGATTTTACAATGTCTAACGTGTGTGTGCGTTTTGTTAACAAACTTAATTAACAAAAGGCTCAAACTTAGAAGCAGTAATTGAATTAAAATTAACACTTTCTTAAGATGCATTCTTTAGTCGGTAAAGCGAAGAAACTTGAGAATTCAATATTGCAATGCTATAAATAAACGATAAACCCATGACCTCATTCTATTGTGTATTCGAATTTAATGGTCAGGAATGTTTTTGTGACCGTAAATTGTGTAATTTGTTGAACGAAATATTATATAAAGATAGTTTGAGATAGTAAATTGAAATGCAGAAGTTCCACTCCGACACGAAAAGGTATTCCAGAGCTGCTCAAGCTGCTGGCTTTATGACGACAACTCTAGTGACCAAACGCTAAATAGCTAAAAAAAAACTGTTCTGATCCTTTCAGCAGCAATAAAACGATGTCAACACGTTTTATTGGAGTAAAATCGATGGTAAACCTGAAAAGCTAATAAAAATAACGTATGCAGTACATTTTGCATTCCTGACGCGAGATAATGCCAAGTTAGTTTGCGCTTTCGTGAAACGCGCGCGCTAATTGAAGGCATTTGTTTCGAAGCCTTTTAGCCGATAGCGTCATTTTCGACGCTTCAATTGATAAGCACGTTCATGGAAAAACCGGTCAAGTGTTCATTGGACTCGGGCTCGAAGGGTTCCCTACAATCGTACAACATAATATATAACACTATGATCTACGAAGAAAGAGCAAAAAGCAAAAAACGTGTGATTCTTTATTTGTTGTTATAGCAGCAATAGAGGCAATAGGCACACATACACCTTCAACCTATTACAGTTCATGAGATATTTCCGCATACAGACTGATGGTCAACGCAAGCTTAGAAGTAGGGTCCCATTCGGGCACGGAACCCTAAAAACGGTAAAAGTTACATTCGAAAATTCAACTCAAAATATTCGACAGGCTGAACTTTGGGAAGCGGTATAATTGGATTGGATTTACCGATATCAGTGCGCGAAGTTCCTCCGAAAAATGGCAGTTCAGCCCAATAACTTTGTTAAACTAATTTGCCTTGTAACTGAATATTCCAGCAATCGTCGAGAAATACGAGGCGATATTCTCGATTGGATTATTATAAACATTATACTTACTGATTTCCACACCGATTTTATTCGATATTGCAATTCTAAATGTCATTCCGATTGCGTAGAACATTGCATCGTGAAATTTATATTTTTCAAATAAATACAATATTTAATTAATAGCGACAGCGGGAAGGTAGGCCACGTATTTTTTCACAAAAATTTAACCAGGTCTATTCGATTAGTAAAATAAAAGGAAATAGTGTTGAAAATTAATTCTATTTTCACTCGAAACTATCATCTCGACTATGCTACCGAAAACTAGTTTTTGTCTGCCTCAGACTGTTTTTCGACTTATGTTTCGATGCATCGTCGTCCCATTTTTTGCCTGACTGCCAGTCTTTTATTGTTATCCTTAGAACAATAGCCTCAGTACCATATCCGGGATTTATCATTCTATCGCCATCAGCGGAAATGCTAGGTGATATGGGTTTATAATGCGGTATTACGACCTTTCACGCTTTAACTGTACGAGTTTAGTCATTTAAATTATGTAAGCGCCCTTTACTATAGTCTGGTACAGCATACTAATTCAATATGGCTTCGGATTATGTGTTGTCTAATCACTTTCTCTTTGATCGATTTACGGAACATAACGGTTGCTATTTTTCAGCAATTTGTTGAGATAACATAATTAATTTCTAGAAAGAGGAACGGAAAATAGATTGCTATAATAAGTAAAGTAAAGTAGAGATATAATAAGTAAACCAATAACTTTGGAGCTTCATAAGTTTAAAGAAAATCCAGATTAAGGATAAAACTTGAGTCAATATTATGAAACATGAACTTAGGACGAAAATAATACAGAAAAAACAGTAGCCCATTTAAAAAATAAAGCTTGCGAGGGTGCTAAAACCCTGTGTTTACTTGGGCCCAAGTTTTATGATGAAGGACATCCGCTAAGGCACATTATAGCTGCGGCCCGGAATTCAGGCGCCACCGACAGTAGTCTATCCGATAGCAGAATCGAAAGAAATGTTAATGGAACATAAAAATGTTTACTGACGACATAAATTATTCACAAAAGGAGATGCCGATGAATTCCGAGATTTACCGAACGTCGAATCGTCTCATTGGTAATGGAAAGTTTATGAAGACTTATTTAAAACATTTGAGTATCGCGACTTGCTTTATATCTTGCTAGATTTTGAGTGGCTCATGACTTGTCTCAAGTTAAAAAACATATATAATTTCATTGTAACAAGCCTTGAATGATGAAAATTGTCGTTTAATACAGCATTCTAGACCCAACGCCAAATAAATAAAACTGACACAAAATTCTTATTAGAAACACAATAACTAATACTATCATTCCTCCAAATAAAACTTGCGATACAATAGTCCAGAAGACCGTAAAACATGCATCAATAGCCTCAACATGAATGGATGGAGACCGAAACTACGTAGTAAAGTGAAATAAAGCGTTTTCGAATCACCCTCTTGACAATACTACGGCCCACGCTCAAAAGTGTCCAGAAAATCCGAGCACAACAATACTTTTACACCAGGAATGATTTGAAGGACGCACCGGAATAATGATATTGGTCCCAAAGGACTCACACAATGCTCGGGGTATAATAATAGTTGTAGATTTGAAAGTAATTTGAATATGAATGGCTCCCCTCCCGCGCAAACTGAGGCATGTTATAACAAATATGAAGTGTGTTGCTTTCATACAGTTCTTTGTTCCCCTGATGATTTTGACTGCAGCTTATGATTGAGTGTCACTCTGTAGCTATACTTATGGAGAGTATAGTCCGTAATTGCAATGGTCATTGTTGTCCTGGTATCGATCGTCGGGAGTGGATTTTGCAAGAGAATTCAGCAGAAGTGTCCTCCGAATGCGTGACCGTTTTCCCATATGCAAATAAGTGTCTCCCTCGTGCTTTTAAAGCATTACTGTGTTTGTTTTTGGACGTCTGAGTGTTTATACGTTTAGATTTATGTGTTGGTTGGATCGATGTTTTTGCAGCATGAGGGCGGCTGTGCAGTAATTGAACTTTTTGTAGAAGCTCATTTATTATGATTCAATGAGATAGTTTCACCATCTAAATGATTTTAAGCATCTTCCGCACAACTGCGTGTCAAACAACAATTCGATATATACAGAAAGGTTTAAGTTTCTTGACTTTTCTTCAAAGTATCATCCGCCACGCCACCTAATGTTTCGTAAGAGTTGTTATTGCGGCAACTACAAAACTGTACTAATGAATACGCCTTCCTAGCATTTTATTAGTACTCAAATGATGATGTGAGAAGCACGCTGAACACAAGCGAGTGATCGGTACTCTATTATGACAATTCCACCCGATTCTCCATATTGTAGGTATTCAAAGACAATAAGAATAGAATATGTCAGTACGTACTTTACTTTACTACACTTTGTTGCACAAAAACAGAAGATACAGATATATCAAAATGGAAACTACGTCTAAAAAGAGACTCTACTATACTAGTTGCCATATGACGTGGCAATAGAAGTAATTGACACAGAAGAGAATATTCACCAAAATCCAATTTATGTATCGTTGATTCTGCTTACCATACGAACCCGTCGCAAAACTGATTTCGCTAACTATCGTGGTACAAGGCCTACGAAAAAGCTGCTACTACGAGATTCAAGCGATTCCAGTTTTCGATAGGTTTCTGTGGTAAGCGACAGAATTAGCGATACATCATTTGGATTTTGGTGAAGGTCCTCTGTCAATGGCCTATATTGCAACGTTATTTGGCAGATAGTATACCTACATGACAGAATGACAAAAGGAGTGACGCTATGTATAATTATCATAAAAAACCCCTTCTAAAATAATTGAGATTCTGTATATACCGTTATTAAGACCGTGTCACGCCTGCAATCAACCAGCACGCGTCATATTGTGTGGCACGCGTTTGTGAGGACTGAGGGGGAGAGAGTGCAACTGGTAATTTAGACACGTCATATGAGAACATTGTTTTTAAGTCCTTATCGTTTTTTTTTGATAAGACAGGGCATGTTTGTTTTTGATTGGCAACGACGGTTATGGTCTTTTTACGCAGTGCGAGCTGCTGACGTGCCAGTTGACAGCTACTTGATAATCAGTATCCCAGTGGCTGCACTGCAGTAACTGACCAGCAGCCTTATGGCGTAAGTCGTCTGAGCTATGATCTTCATATAGACTTTTACGTTTGACACCTTGCACCAGCTTCATCTGTCAAATTGGTATCACGCAAGTAGCATCATAATGGAGGCCAAACCCAAGCTCATTGAATGAAGCCTAGAAGCCTTCGGTGATACCCCGCAATCGATGAAATTGTTTGAGCATGAGATGAGCCATAGACACACGCTATGAATTTCAGAGAGTTACGCCATAAGGCTGCAGATCGGATGGCACGTCAGCTCGTACTGTGTAACCAGCCGTTTACACCAGGAGTTAAAACCAGGTCAGTTCTATGTTTATCACTATAACGCGCAAAATTTTAACGTTGTAAAGGCGAGACGGTGTAACTAATAATAATATTAATCGTTTATTTATTTTAAGATGTTTGCAGTAGATATATAGGTCTAGAACTTCCTGTACCAGAAAGCTCCGATCTTCCAGACTTAGGCAGTAGATAGGTATTTATAAGTTTTTATTAAACAAACCTAATATTCACTAATTAATCTTAATCAATCGATAATAGACGATGCGATGTGCCTTTACTTTATAGTAGTTTAGGTGACTGCTACATAATTATGTACAGTTACATACACTAGTTTATCTACACACATATCATAAGCACTCTTTGATGTGTTCAGGAACCGCATGTTCGACCGGCATTGTGGCATTGATCATTGCTCTGCAGTTGTTTAGCTTGGTCAGTAGTACCAACTTAACAGACAAACAAGACACGCAGGTGGGCGTCGGCGTTCGAAATTGAATGTCATAATTTGACAAATTTTGGTACATTATGGTCACATTCAGATAAGAAATGAGTTTTTACCAAGAAGTTTATCATTATGCTGGTGGTAACGTGTGGTTTTTGGATGCAGTAAAGAGGGTTTATGATATGTGTGTAGATAAAATATTTTATCTGACAAAAACAAAAATCGGTTTCACAATAAGCAACACCAACAATATCGCAACCAGAATTGACAGTTCGCAAATAAAATTTGCAAACGCACGAGGGGATGCTTGTTAGAGCACTATATTTCACGACTGGACTTGCCAATGCAAAATATCCAGTAACACCATCCCAGAAGTCCCACAGCTGATCGTAGATAACTCAAGTGAGATAGCATAGCAAAATAACCACTAACACACCCTAAGATAAGTTGCAGAACGGATCGCGACAAGTTTGACGCATACTGACACGTGTCATGTCAGTACAATGCTGACAATTTCGAGGGCACGAATGTTGTTTCGAGATATTTGTATCAGGTTACGTTTAATTCTTCTGGATTATATGGCATGTCAGCGACAGTTTTGAGTGAAGCGAGAAAAATAGCAATATTTGGTGTAAGGCTGCGGGTGAAATATAGGTATGAAATAACACCTTATTGTTATTTAAGTAACATCAGAATTGGAATTGAAATATCAAATCTACCGTTTGCATACATAATTTTTAAGTGAAAATCTAAACCATTTAAGTAAAATGTTAAGGATGCATGCGTGGCTGGCGGTATTCGGACATCGCGGGTAGCAACATCTGACTGAGACGGGTACTGGATGGGCGCCCGTTTCTATGTGGAATTTGTTTCGGGCGCGTCCATGTTTCGGATGACACATTAAGGTGTAGGTAGCGGCTTAGCTAGTTAAGCGGTGGCAGCTTGAAAACATCTGACAGTCGGGTTGGCCACTAGCCCGACCCCTCCATCAACCAGCACTGAGCCAGCGTGGTAGAGTATGGCTCAATTTTATTCGTATCCGGGTAAAAGCCCTTGCCCCTTGGTGGGTACATTAATGGGCTGCATTATTAATATCTATGGAAGCGTACCTAGTTAAAATAAATTCAACTTCTATCACACTGCATGCTGCACGCTTATTGTGAACACCTAAATATTTTTTGTTATAATCTATTTATGTATATCAGTTTAAACAAAACATAAAAGTTAAAGTTTGAGCACCGCAGATTTAGTACGTCATCGACAGTGGTTCGGATAAAAAAATCACCGATAATAAAATTATAGAGGCAGACCGCAGAAGCTATTAAATGCAGGCCGCCCGTGAAATATATGGAGTGGAGGCATTTGCCCTAGCGGAGGGCACATGTATGGATGGATCTTTACATTTTATACCATTACCACTTGTGTTGAGCTCCGTGGTTCATTGGGTTCACGCTTGCTTCTCACACAGGAGATGCAGGTTCGATTCCTGACCATGTACCAATGAGGTGTTTAATTAATGTATGGACGTTCTGACGGTGATGGTAAACATCGTGAGGAAACCTCCATTACTCCGTAGATGCGATGGGCTAGCCCCCTGCCACGCGAATGGGAGTATTAAATAACTGGCTCAAAGTGGGCCCAATTGTGTCTCTGCCGCCCCGTATGGGAAAAGGCGTGACGCTATGCTACCACTCGGATATACCTATGGATCGTCGTCGTTGTCATAATAATTCAAACTTATCGAACAAGTATATAATATAATCTGAAACCGTTTGCATTTGTTGAAACCGTCATAACACCTATTCAACGCGTTAGCCTAACCAGCCAACAACTCCTATCGCCTACCCCCTCCTCCACCCCAAACGCCGAATGAAAAGTCGCCGTCAATTAATTAGCGGCTACCGAACCCTCCGGCGTCGGACCGTGAGAATCGGAACCCCGAGCAACTTTGTAATGAGTTCATTAAGCCAGCAGGTTTCACGTCGAACAATTTTTTATAGATAACACCGAGCAACTTTAGTGGTTAAAAACTTTGGTTGAAGACAATAATGAGGCCGGTAGGATTTTTAGTTCTAATTTGTTAGGGATGTTAACAACGATTGTGTTCAGATTTTGAATACACACCAGAATTTTTAACACAACCCAAGGCAAATACTTTTTTCATCTGCAAGAAATGTTCTCCGATAAAACGCAGCGTATCTTTCTACACCATATTTTATCTATCAATAAGTTTGAAGTAATGCCTAGGATAGGAACCTAGGATTCTGCCAGACATTCAATTTCACTTCCATTCGCCATATGTCAATATTTACGTATCGAAATCCAGTAGTTGCTGTTCAGGACAGGATGCGACAGAAAAGTGTAGTCATATTGTAAAGGGTTGTTAGCGTCATAATTCTGAATAACTTACACTAAGAAACATATTTGATCAGAGCAATTTTATGTATGCCATATCCATAATACAAGCTTAAACACAAAGTCAAAATCTGCCAAAGAAGCATTGAACGGAGCTTGGTTGGTGTAAGAAAAAGCCAAAGAATAAGAAACGAAGACCTAAGACAGAAGACCAAATTTATTGATGCCCTTCAGCACGCCATGCAGCAAAAATGGAACTGAGCACATCACATCGACGAGAAGTGGACTAAGGCCAACTGACAAACAGCTATTTGAGATCGATTCATAGTGAAAGTTGCTAAGACGATACGAAAAAAATGTGTTATTTTGGAATCCATTTACTCCAATATAAAGACATAATTTTTTAAGTAAATGTTTATTGAGTATTTTATTCAGATTCTCACTGAAGGAATATGCTATGCAATGAAATTTTCTTGATAAAATTTAATTATGAAAATACGTCTAAATTGTTATATATTTTCCTTTAATTCTGAATTCCTAACTAATTTAACTGCGGGATTGCATTCAAAATGTGGATATTATGTATTGGTAAACTCTCCTTGAAAATATCATTGACGAAATAGCGTAGTTTATTTTTAAGCAATTTTTACGTGGTTTTAGTTCGATCGAGCGCATTGTTTGTGCTCTTTTTTTCTTATGTGGTAGTAATTAACGGTGCCAGTTTCGTTTAGATTCTTATTCCTGCTTCTACACATCACCTTAACTAATAACCACTCAAAACATGCCCAAATCTTTCTGTTACACCCGGTATTATGTACATTATTGATTCACTACGGTCTGTATGGCAGGAGCCAGCCAGGTGTCAGATCCGCGCAATGATAGGCCAAGTTTGATTAACGATAAGATACAATTGGGGTTTCATTGCTTTTCCAAATGTGCCGTAAACAGTATAAAATGACGTATTTACCAATCGACTGAAACCCTGCTCTACTGGCTTTGGAAGCAGAGTTTGAAATAGCGTTTTTGGTTTTTGAAGTTGATACGTTTTAGATCCAGATGGGATAATTTTGAAGGGCAATTTGCATATTTTGAGGGTTTGGGAATAGTACTGTCAATCACTGATAAGGACCATGGCTGCCAAAATACATAGATAATATGCATACTGTTAAATTGTCAGGTAAGTTGCGAAACTATTGTATCTTTCAACGGTAATTATTGTATTGAACCTCTTACGCTGGAAATGTATTTTTTTCTAATATAGTACCTACTTAGTTTTATTACCTCTTTTTTCTGGGGGTACGAAACAGGAAATTACAAAATTAAGCATTTAAGCAATTACTTTATTACCATTCGCCCTACAATAATAGCAACAAGCAATATAGCCCGGGTGCATTAAAACAATTCATCAACTAAATTAAATCCATGGGAAGAAAAAACACAAACCCATCAAACAATATATCACAATTACTTGCAATAGCACTTTGAATTAACCAACATGACATAATCACACCCACTAAAAAGCTCCCTTTCCTAATATCCTTAAACATAGGGGTCGCAATGATGGGTCAGAACAATAATATTGAATGGTTCGATAGGTCAAAGTAGAAAAGAGGGGTTGAATCGATTAGTGCAGCGATAATGGTCTATTTCGAATTGGGACCAGTCTCCCGTATGAAGCGATTTGATGCAGAGTATGGTCCGGGATTACATAGACGATTGTGCTTGGCAACAAATATAATGATCACCAAAATAATTTTTTCCTACCCAAAATGGCAAAATACTGCGGTAGCTTAGGTGAAGGGTAATGGGGGTGAGCGAAGCGAAGCCCCCTTTATCCTTCGTATTAGGTTGAACATGTAAGAACAACAAAAAATACTTAAAACATAAACTTAAGTACACAAAACATAAAAATAAGTTTGGTGATCATTTTTCCAAACACAATTTGGTGGACATTTATCCTTTCTGGCAGTCATTTCGAATTTATTGGTAGTAAAATAGGTGCGTTTTTGGTAATCGTTTAAACATAAGCCATTGTGCTTTTGTATGCTAAGGCTTTATGAGCTTTCATCACATGATTAACAAAATTTCCTATGGTGTCGTTTTTGAGATGGGAGCAAACGACTACCCGTATGGCCGAGTCGGCAGTGACCCTGCCTACGAAGCCAAGGGTCCCGGGTTCGAGTCCCGGTGGGGGCAAATATTTGTTTGATGAGAACGGATGTTTGTACCCTAGTCATGGTTGTTTATCTATCTAAGTATAATATTTATCTATATAAGTATGTGTATCGTTGTCTAGTACCCAAGATACAGGGAATCCCAGTTTGGGGCTAGAACAATGTGTGTAAATAGTATACAAAAGTATTATTATTATAGGTATTATTATAAAAAAAGGCTTTCTTGTCCCTAGGGCTGAACTCAGAGGAGTAAAGACACTTAGTATGTATGTTTCCTGTCTTGTCCAAACAAAGTTCTGAAGTAAAACTTTCTGCTTTCGACTTCTCCGTCCACAATTAATCCTTCCCTACACTACTTCTTAGGATATAATTTAGAAAAGGAATGTTATATGTGAAAATACTAGTAGGTTGGTACTGCATATACATACTCAATCCACTTAACGCTCGTAACCAATCGATTCAAAATAACCGACAATGAGAATGGCTACAGTAACCATTGGCTTTGTGAGCTAAAAATAAAATAAAAGACAGGAACAATAAAACTCGGTTGCATTGTTTCATTACGTATACAGAATATAGAGTGTGCTAACAAAATACATGCATGAGTAAACACACATAATACTCAAAGGCGTCATAGTGCTTATTAATGAAAATCTTAGCCGTAATTACTTTTTGGATATTAAATTCAAAGTTCGCGGGTTATTTATTTATTTCGGCTCATAAAAACAAACATTTATACACAGGCACACACCTTGCTTCTGGACCCATACTAGGAACCCTGTGTCATGGGGACCTGAAACAGCGACGTCACAAACATATAAACATCCAAGATCTGTTTTTTTTTTCGATTCGAACCCGGGACCTCTCGTTTGGGATGCGCAGCCTCCACCACAACACCACAGAAGTCGCCACCAACGGATGATACAAGATTTATTGCATGTTTTATATACAAAATTTATTATTTATTTGTACAATTGGGCTGATCGTGCTTTTTGAACAGGCCCTCAAATATAAAATATCTGAGAATGTGATAAACATAAGATATTTATGTTTATCAGTACTGTATGAACATACCTATGTCTATACTTATTTAAGACTATATATTTAGAATCGGGAAAGTTAGCAATTCTTTCAAAGATCAGTGAATTCTCTACTACACTACTCTGGACATTTTGAAATTGTCATTTGAGCAATTTAAAAACCATGTAAAAGTGACTTTGTCTAAACAGAGATATTACAATGTTCAAGATTACTTCTATGACGGGTCTATACAAGAGGTTAATCTAACTCATCAAAGAACTCGCTGTTAGTAATCTCGTAATTTTTATAACCATTAATATTGTAATATAGAACTTTTATATATGGTAATATTTTAAAAGAGATCAAAAAAAATATCTGTGGGAGTTTCTTCGCCGTCCTTCTCCCAAAAAATTACATCTGCTAAGTAAAAGTAAATATCTACAGAAATAAAGGTACGTAACTTTCCTTGTACTAACGCCCAAGAGTAACATTTTTACTAAATCAATTTATTTCTTTCTTTCTTTCAAAATATCCTATTATTAAACTCCAATGAAATCCACGGCGAACTCGACGTAACATATCATTACACAGCGTCACCCTTTTTCCCATAAGGGTAGGCACAGGCACAATCGTGTCCACGTTTAGCCAGTTATTTCATTCTCCGGTTTGCGTGAGAGGGGGCTACCCCATCGCCGCACTTATGGAGATTCAAGGTATCCCACATCTTTTCCATCACGCTCCGATACCACGTTCGTAATAATTACCAGAATGAAAAAGTTTGTGAGTTCAGATAAAATGAACCTTATGTCTTTGTACATAAGAGTCACTGACAGTTCGATTCGCGTTCTTTTTCGACGCGAGCGCGATCCCTACCTGTAGATAAATTACTAATTCGACGTAGTTAATGTCAAATCGTCGAGAAGGCCCGACCTTAGGCATTGATTAAATGCGCAAGGGCCCGACAGATAGAACGCGAGTTGGCGCTATTCTCGGAATAACCTTGACAACTCCATATAGACTCCAATATTGCTAACTCGTGTTCTATCCGCCGGGCCTTAGTGTGCGGGAAACATAATTCCACAATCACCCGTCAATCCCAGTTAGTGCATCAGGCGGCCGGAGCTCGATTCTTTATCTGACAGGTATTGCGACCCGGAATGTGATTGCAATTTTGAAATTACTGTCAAACTAGCGATTTAGTTAATTCAAATCCTTCAAAAACTGTCGCAATCGCAATCGAAATGTGATCAGTAGCCCTTATTATGTATCTCTGATATCGAGGAATTTCATCGCAATTGACAAATCGATCAGAACAAGAGTCGACAACCCAAGTCGCAATAAAGGACAAGTCTTGTCAAATAATCATGTTCTGATCATCATGGCCGAATTTCCGATTGCGATTCATATCAGAATAACATGATAAGGCTTCTGAAGGCATCTTATCCTGAAATCCTTCAAAATGTCAAGTTGATTGCGATCCGGATTGATAGCAGTGATAGAGTATCGAGCTACAAGGTTTGAGTTCCAATGAATTTAAATGATTATTGGGTACATTCGTTTCTACCTAGGCGAGCTAAGTTGGCACCTAGCTCGAATGACGTTTGTTCAAAGTACTGTGTGTATATGTCGCAGTTAGTTGGTTAAATCAGACACTTAACTAACTCTCTAGAACGTTAATTAAATACCGACGTTTAACGAAATCACCGTCAGAAAAATGAGTGAACGAAACGTTCAACGAGTTGTCTAAACGTTCCTAGGCAACAAGACTTATACAATATAGATATTTTGTATGTGAACGTAAGTTTATGTTTTATGTTTTTTTTGGTAATATTACATGTTCAAGCTAACACGAAGGATAAAGGGGGCTTTGCTTCGCTCACCCCGTTTTCCCTTCACCTAAGCTACCGTAATGTTTTACCCTGATATAAGCTGTGCAAATCAGCTATTGTCGTGACGCCATCTTGTTTTCCAACACGCCGGCTTTCGTTAAGACAGATTTTTTTCGATGATGCTTTATTTAAATCAAACTGCTAGTGTGAAAAGTAGTGAGTTGGTTAAACATCGGTATTTAATAAACGGTCTAGAGAGTTAGTTAAGTGTCTTAACCAACCAACTGCGACATATATAGTAACATATTTTGACGACCTCTGTGGCCCTGCGGTTGTGGGTCTGCCTACCATGCGAGAGGTCCCGGGTACGATCCCCGGCTGGGGATACAGAAAAAAAAAACAGGTCTTGGATGTTTATATGAGTGTGACGTCGCTGTTTATGGTTTCCACGACAAAGGGTATCCTAGAGTGGAGCCAAAGCAATGTATATGTTTATGTTAATGTTTATGTTTATTTTACTAAATCCAAATCTATATAAGATTTAAGTTGTGCGTTGTCTGTTGTATTACCAAGCAATGAGGTGCAAAATCGCGGGCCCTTTTTAGGGTTCCGTACCCGAATGGTGCCTAACTGGACCCTATTACTAAGCCTCCGCTGTCCGTCCGTCCGTCCGTCTGTCACCAGGCTGTATCTCATGAACCGTGATAGTTAGACTGTTCATATTTTCACAGATGATGTATTTCTGTTGCCGCCATAATAAAAAACACTAAAAAAATAGAATAAAATAAATATTTAAGGGGGCTTGCATACAACAAAAGTATTTTTTTTCCTCGAATTTGCTCGATAGTGATAACAGCAATAGGTAGATGCTTGAAATATTCACAGAATATTAAGTTATATATTCACTTGAAAAATAAATAAAATAAAACAAATATTTAATTTAACTCAAACATTTTTTTTTTCGTTTTAATAGATAATGGTACAGAACCCTTTGTGTGCGAGTCCGACTCGCACTTGTCTGGTTTTAAAGACCCGCGCCCTAATAGCGGCGGCTTTAGAACCCTAAACTGACTGACTGACAGACAACGTACAACCTATTCGAATTTTGATTCAGTAAAATGTGTTATTGTAAAAGACCTCCTTGGTCTAATGGGTTTCACGCTTGCTTCTCACACAGGAGATGCAGGTTCGATTCCTGACCATGTACCAATGAGATCATTAATTTATCTTTAACATTATATGAACGTTCTAACGGTGATAAAAACATCGTGAGCAAACCTTCATTACTCCATAGCTGCGGCGATGGGCTAACCCCCTGACACGCAAATTGGAGTATTGAATAACTGGCTCAAAGTGGGCACATTTGTGCCTCTGCCATCCCGTATGGGAAAAGGCGTCACGCTATGTGTTGTGTCTAATTGTACTTTGCGCAAACGTTATTCGAGCCAGGTGCCAACTTAGCTCGCCCGGGTATTACCTACCTTGGACAAAGAAGTACCACACAATATAGTTTACCTCATAATTATAGCTAATAACATGAAAACGCATTTAGTGACATGAAAGCATTGCATGTTAGTATTGCAATAGCAATAGGAAGATTCAGGAAATTGAATAACTAGAGCACGGCGCATATGACATAAATATTTATACAGAGTGATTTTAAAATTGATGTTTATATGTCACCGTAAGATTGTTAAAACCGTTAGTTGATAAACTAACGTTTATTTCTCTAGTGAGTTGGTCATCTAACGATAGATAGTAAACTGTGGCGTATTGCTTACTATATGACGGTGTTTTACTGTTTTGAAATTCTGATGACGAACCCCAACCTTCTAGACGATTTTTTGAGAATGGTGTCTATATTGGAACGAAAAGTGATCAATCAAGACACCGAGGTTGCGAATAGTCTCCACTCGCTGCAGACGTGTACGTACCATCTATACTGTACTGTGTCAGGTAGATATTTTTATTTCGAGAAAATGATATTTGTTAGCACTTATCAGGCTTGAAAATCATTTTGTTTTCCAAACAACATTGATACAAACTGTCTATGTCATGTTGTAATAATTGATGGCCATCTCCATCCTTGGAAACAATCCTGAGTAATTTTAAGTCATCAGAAAACATGAGCGAGAGAAACAATTCACAATGTCGTTTATAAATATGACGAATAATAGGGGACCCAGGTGGGATCCCTCCGGGACGTCTGATGTTACCATGAAAGATCTGGATTGAGAGCTATTTACTACAACATAAGACCTTCTTTCTTTGAGATATGATAGGATCCACTGCAATAAGGGGTCGCTCACTCCAAAGCGAGCCAGTTTCTCGATGAGAATTTAATAGTCAACCTTATCGAACGCCTAGCTAAAATCGTTGTATACGACATTGACTTGTCCACGAAACCGGACGACGGCAATGTTGTGGCCTAACACAGCCTAACATTAGTATTTTTACAGAAAGTGACCTATCCCTTATCGTTCATATTCTTTTTTGCCCAGATAATATAAAGTTCAGATAATATCAACCAATTTGGCTCTCAATGGGAAGGACAACACTGGGTAAATACTTTAAATGCAGCAGAAAAAGGTCTATGTTCGATTTCAGATAGACTGCGTAGTAATCTGCTAACTTACAACAACAATACTAAATGTCTGTTTTCATAAAACCTCCGTATTTGAGCATCCGCCGAATATGAAACAAAAGGTCCACACATGCGAAAAAGCCTTATCAATCTGCAACTACATCAAAATCAAAAGAGTACTATTACATATTTAGGAATCACATTGGATGAAAAGTTCAATTTCAAAGAGCATGTAATTGGGCTGTCAAAGGGTGAGAAAGATTATAGGAGTAATGAAGAAACTTCGCAACGCAGCCATCCTTAATCTCGTCTTCATAGTGATCTGTCAGTCCCATCTGACGTAATACTGCATCATCTTTTGGAGCATTGCAGCAAGGGATATCCTGATTAACGAAAGACCCAACGGTTCGTATTAAAAGTAATGATGAAAGATCCTTTTAGATACCCAACCAAAGACTTTTACAAACAAGCAAAAATCCTTTCAGTTCACCAGCTTTTTATAGAAAAAGGCTCATAAAGCCGTAATCAAGTCCAGCGACTACCCCTGCTTACTAGATAGTCGCGTTTTCAGAATACCTATAACCACTAAACACAGATTTTGCAAGTAGATTCGACCCTTACATAAGCTCTTACATTCACAACAACCTCGTTAAAGTCTATGATATTAAGACAAACTCGAAGGCAAGAAATTTTGGGCCAAGCTCAATCCACGAAAGTAAAATTATAATCACGAAACTCCTAAAAACCCTTTCGTATGAGGACACGGAACAACTTCTTAAACCCCTTTATTAAATATAAGTATTATGTAATTCATTATGTTATAAATTAACTTTCATTATAATAAAATAACTTTAATTCCTATAATTTACTTATATTAAAATTCAAAATTGTAAAAAATGTACTTATCTATAATTTCCACCAAGTGATGGCAAATTATACTAGAAATTGTTAAATGGTCACTCACGATACAGGCTTGCTTGCCTAGTGTGAGGACCGAAAGTAATACCAAGTGTAAATTCCGCCAAAATAGCCAACATAATGATATATTATTTAAGAAAGAACATACTTATTTGTAATGTTAAGCTGTACATACTATAACTGTGTGCTATTTTCAAATAAATAATTTTTATTTTCATTCATTTTAATTGCCCTCAGTCAAGAAAGTTCCTTTTAACAGACTTTGAAAACTCAGAGGTCCTATTAGTATAAATACTGTTACTAGATATTATAGCTCAACTAAACTACCACTTACATGTTTTTATTTTGTTTATCTTCACACGTATCATAAACCCTCTTTACTGCGTACAAAAACCGCACGTTACGATCAGCATAATGTTAAACTACTTGGTAAAAACTCATTTCTTATCTGAAAAATTACACATTATGATCATAATGTGTACTTTTTCTACACAATATGACATTCAAATTTCGAACGCCGACACCCGCCTGCATGCCGCCCCTAGTTTCTCTGTGAAGTTGGTACTGACATTCAAATTTCGAACGCCGACGCCCGAAGTTGGTGCTACAGAACAAGCTAAACAACTGCAGAGCCACAATGCCGGTCAAACATGCGGTTCGTGTACACATCAAAGAGAGCTTATGATATGTGTGTAGATAAACTAGTGTATGTAACTGTACATAATTAGGCATTAAAACTCTCGAGTGATATTATTATGAAACTCCCCTTCGGCTCGTTTCATAAACCCACTCTCGAGTATTAATGCCCTCCATTATGTAGCAGTCACATAAACTACTATAAGCGTTTAGTAAAATTATGTGATCTTACTATTTTAACTGGTTCCACGCGGTACAGGCCTAGCTTAGTGCGAGAACCGCTGGTAATTTTGTAGTTTCAATGAAGTGTATGCAAAGATTTCTAATTTTATGATTTTCTGTTTGCTTGTATTTTAGTTGTGCAATAAATTAAATATTTACTTTACTTTAAATGAATCTTGAATAAACTAGGAGCGGTAAAGAAGGAGGAAGGGCATGTATTTTCGATATTTCACTGAAATTGTAGATATTCGAACAATTCACCAGATTTTATACAGAGATCTGATCAAATCTCTTGATCCGTTTAGGTATACGTTAAAATCATGGGTTTTACGTTTTATTTTACCACTTCCCGGGGTTTGATCAAATCACTTAGGTATTTGATGATCTAATATTATCATATCACAGCGACATATATATACATACAACATGAATAAATCAGCTGGAAACACGAGCTTTTTTGAAAAATGTTTTAAATAAATCTAATGAATACAGAGTGCTTTTCATATATACATTGAAGGCCTGAGGCAATCTCCTTCATGAATATGGACAGAATGCCGTGTCAAAACATAATCATCGATAAAGTATTTTTGGCTGTAACAACACTGTAATTTGGCCCGATCTTCGTCACAAATTATAGGGTATTTCATTATGTTGATAAATAATAGATTTATGCATAGCGGCTTAATAAATCATGTAAGTATTTTGAATTTAAATAGTAATAATATCTGAAAATTTATCATTAAACGTTACTGAACATTGAACTCGAATTAAAATATGTATGGTCTCAATAAAATGTAACGTTGGGCTGAATGGATATATTACTGACGACTTGGACACAAATTTCTCGTTCACTACGTCCAAATTGACACATTTTAATTGTGATACTTACTTTTTTTAGTGATAATTTGGAGGTCATCATAATATTATTACTGTTTTGACAGTTAGTTAAAAAAAAAACAAAATAAATGCAGAAAAGAAGAAGAAGCAAATTGGACTATTGCATGTAAAAAAAACTGTAATCTGTTATTCAAAACATATATTTAGCATAAAAATCTAAATCATAAAAACTTAAATCCGCAATTCAAAAGGTATATTGAGTATAAAAATAAACATATTAAAACCTAAAATCCGTCATTCAAAATGTATATTTAGCAGACATCAACACTTTTACATATCTTTTGGTATTTTTAGGATAGAAATTATAATTATTATATTACATATTATTACGTATTTACAAAAGTTTGTAGTGCCTATTCTTTATAAGGTACCATCTAAACGCCTAGTCAGATTTCTACAATAAGTTATCGTTGGATTGGTCTTGGTAACTCAATTTTTTTATCTGACTGTACTGTAAACTATTTCAAATGCTGGAGTCTCATTTCTAGCATGGGCAAAACCAAAGTATCCAGTTTCCACTTGAACAACTGCATGGTAAACCTCCTACCCACAGTTATAGTTAATGAGGAAATATTAAGATACAACCCTTGCCCCAAATAACTAGACATCACCCCGGATAGATCCCTTACATATAAAGAACATCTACACAAGCTCTCACAAAAAGTGTTAACCCCGCGCAATATTTTGCACAAGATTAGTGGGACATCCTGAGGTGCATCTGCTGACTGCCTGCACACCCGCTACTTCATTATTGCATGCCACCCAAACCCGATTATCATACAAGTAACCCATTACGAACCGTCCCCAGACATAAATAAGAACCATCTGTATAAAAGTCCCCCAAAGACTTCCTAATAGTACCGAAAGAAGATATCATGATAGCTCTAAAAGCACAACCACCCCCCACCCCTCAGGCACGTCAACTCGACGAAGGCTGTGTTCCCGAAACTTTACAGCGTCTTAGATACCAAATTTGGATGGAAAGATATCACCGTCTTTTTCACTGGACTCACGAGCACGTATTCTACACGAGCTGATGCCCGGTCAATGTGTAGGGACCCAGACATAGCAGGAGGTCTGACTCCTGGGCATGGGTAACTCAATTTTTTCCCTCCATCAAGAAAAAAAAATGCCTCCTCACCACTGGCCTTCTCAGTACTCTGCGGCTAAATACTGCGCTCCGGTGTGAATGAACAGCTCGCACGTGCACAGAGAGGACACAAAACTAAATGATGCCATTCGATGTATATCTGGCACTATAATATCCACGCCCACGCACTGGTTATCAACACTCAGCCGCATTGCCATTCCCCACCTCCACAGAGTCCACGGCCTTAAGAGAGAGACGGACAAAATAGCCGCATAACCTACGCTCCCCGAAAACTATTTGACGCCGGCTTCCCAGATGCCTCCGAAATGAGGCGAATAGGCGGGAATAAATACGAATTTAATTGCCTCATCGTTTGCAAATTGTATAATAGACTTACGACTGGACCTGAGAATCTTACTCAGCTCATTGTTTGCACCCTTAAAATTGGTGCCATTATCACAATAGATGGTGACGGGCTTGCCACGTCTCGAGACGAATCTTCGGAGTGACAAGATGAATGCTTCCGTACTTAGGTCGCTTACTAATTCTAAATGTACTGCTTTAGTAGTTAAGCACACAAATAAACACAAATAACATTTGGATATGCGATTACCTTTACCTTTACGACTCGATATCATGAATGGACCTGCCATGTCAACGCCACACGAATGGAAAGCATACGTTGGGATGCTTCTCACAGCTGGTAGATTACCCATCATAGGCTGTAGGGTTTTCCCTTTCAGACGCGTGCAAACTACACACTGCGAGGTCGTGCTACGTGCTAGTACTCTACCACCTATCGGCCAGAACCGTTCTCGAATGGAGGCGAGGAGCAGTTGTGGACCCGCATGAAACAAGCGAAGGTGTTCATTAGACATGATCAATTTGGTAAGATGGTGTTTCGAGTCGAGAATCATAGGGTGCTTTTTCTCATAGGGGAACTCAGATTGCTGGATTCGACCACCAACCCTGAGAATCCCGGCTGAATCTAAAAATGGATTGAGAGCTAGTAATTTCGAACCACGAGGTAGTTGCTTATTATTTTGTATAGCTTGAATTTCACTTGAGTAAGTTTCTAATTGACTATTTGTAATTATTAGTGTCATTGAGTTATTTATTTCATCTATGTTTAGAGGTCCGGTAAGTTTGGTTGAATTTACTTTACAGTTATTTATAAATCGATTCACATAGGCATATATTCTATACAGTTTATTGACATTGGAATGATCAGTGAATGGAATGAAATTATTATTAGTTTCTATATAGCACTGTACACTTTGTACAGGGGCTTTAGGTAGTTTTGTTTCAGGTAGGTCATTGAGTTTTTGCATGTGGGGCTGTTTTGGCCAGTTGCATTGGTCTGACTTGAGGTACGATGGTCCTTCCCACCAGAGCGAAGAAGACATCAATAGCTTAGGAGTTGTGCCTCTAGAAGCCAGATCAGCAGGATTCTCTTCAGTAGGCACATGATTGAATGTAAAATCATGTGCGAGTTCACATATTTCGTTTACACGATTGCAAACAAACGCTTTAAGATCTTTAGGTGTCGTTTTAATCCAACCTAACACTACAGTAGAATCCGTCCACATGAATTTACGCGATATTTCACACCGCAATGATTGCAAAACTTTTTGACATAATCGTGCGCCTAATAGAGCGCCACATAATTCTAGACGTGGTATTGTTAATGGTTTTATAGGAGCTACACGAGCTTTGGCACATAATAGCTGTACATGGATTTGATTGTCTTTCTTCGATAGGGAACGTAGGTACACGCAAGCCGCATAGGCTTGCTGTGAAGCGTCTACATAGCAATGTAGCTCAATGCTACTTGGATTGTCACAAAGGACATATCGTGAAATATTTATTTGAGAAAGAGTGGAAAATTCCTTTAACAGATTAGACCACACTTTGGTAAATGAATGGGGAACTGGATCATCCCAATCCAGCTTAGAGCTCCACAATTGTTGAAGCAGAATCTTGGCTACGATAATGCATGGACTAAGTAGACCGAGTGGATCGAAAACCTTACATGTAGTTGAAATGACTGTTCTTTTGGATATCAGTGGGCTAGGTTCTAACTCAGTTTGAAATTGTAGGGTATCAGCTTTTGGAGACCAATTAAGACCCAGAACTGTAGCTTCTTTAGACAATTCAAGGGGTTTGGATGTATCAATATCATCATCGAATAATTGTGGGCAATTAGTACGAAACTTTCGCAACGTTAAACATGCTGTTTCTAGAGCTTGGACTACGCCACGAACAATGTGTTGTAGGCCTCCTACCGTATCAGATCCTGTACTTAGGTCATCGACATAGAAATCATTTTTGATGACATTTGCTACGACTTCGTCGGAGCATTCTAAAGCCAGCTGTACGAGACATCTGGTGCTTAGAAACGGAGCTGATGCAGTTCCATAGGTTACTGTATTGAGCTGTAGAACATCAATAGGGGAATTAATCTCGTCGCGCCATAATATTAGTTGTAGGTTTCGCTGTGGCTGAGCAATTTCTATTTGGCGATACATTTTTTCTATGTCCGCGGTCACTACGTACTTATGTTCTCGGAAACGCAAAATAATCGATAGAAGGTCGCTCTGTACCACCGGACCTACCATCTGAACATCGTTCAGAGACTTCCCAGACGAAGACTTTTGTGAGGCGTTGAACACTACCCTAAGTTTGGTTGTTTCGCTCTTCTCCCTAACAACAGCATGGTGAGGCATGTAATACCCAGCAATTGGCATTGTGATTTTTGTTAGATGCCCTAAATCTGCATACTCTTTGAGGAATTCTTGGTATTTGGTTTTCAAATTGGGAAATTTTACAAATTTCTTCTCTAGACTTTCTAGACATCTCTTTGCTATATAGTATATATAATTTAGCTAGTGACAAAGGATTTTAACTTATGTCAAGGCTGACATAATTAAAATTCCCTTTAAATTGATGAACTGTTTATTATTAGGAATTTACAATATTTGGTTATAAATAAACCGAGCGTGCGTCGTACGCGAGTGTGGGTTGCGGAGTCTTGGCCACCTGAGCCGCCGGAGGGGAGGCGCGGGGCGCGGGGCGCTGCGCGCTGGCGCAGCGCGGTCCTATTACGCTGGCCGTCTTGGCTTTGGTGTACGCGTGTACATACTGGGGGGCGTTGAAAGCAACGCTTTCAAGTAAGATGTCAAGTAGACTCTGTCTGATGTTGATGTGAAGATGTTTTCAGTCTTGGTTGATTGAAGACGCCGTCGATGCTTCTTGATTGGGCTCGGGCTCTGGAGTGGTATTCGGTAAGACACACATTTTATTGAGGGCCCTTCTCATAATTCCCTTGGTAGTGAGGACATCGGCTACACGACTGATTCCATCTGGTCCTGGGTATAGTTTACTGATCCGCGCCAAACGCCATTGCAGTGGAGGGAGGTTATCTTCTTTTAGGATAACTAGATCACCGACACGAAGCTCTCGCTGACGCGTTCGCCACTTCGTACGTTGTTGTAGTTCGGCGATGAATTCGAGACGCCATCTCTCCCAAAAGTGTTGTCTGAGCTGTTCGATGCGCTGGTATCGGTTGGGGCGCTTCATGGTCATAGGCGTAGACGGCACCGAGGTTAGGGGTCGGCCGATCAGGAAGTGCCCAGGGGTAAGAGGAGTTGGATCATTGGAGTCGGACGAAAGAGGAGTGAGGGGACGGGAATTCAGGATTGCTTCGATCTGTGCGAAAAGCGTGGCTAACTCCTCGAACGTCAGGGACGCATTACCGGCTATACGTTTCAGGTGGAATTTCGCCGTCTAGGCTTTGGTGTACACGCGTACACCAAAGCCAAGACGGCCAGCGTAATAGGACCGCGCTGCGCCAGCGCGCAGCGCCCCGCGCCCCGCGCCTCCCCTCCGGCGGCTCAGGTGGCCAGGACTCCGCAACCCACACTCGCGTACGACGCACGCTCGGTTTATTTATAACCAAATATTGTAAATTCCTAATAATAAACAGTTCATCAATTTAAAGGGAATTTTAATTATGTCAGCCTTGACATAAGTGGCGACCGTGTAAATCTGTTAAATCTTCGGACTATTTCGAAACAAAACGACCGGCGAAGTGAAATCACGACGAGACTACGTGGACATTTGGCGAGTCACCTACATTCTACCTACTGTTCGGGACAAAGGAACAAGGACTCCGTGTTGCTGCCAGGGCACCTTTATGCACAGACAGAAGGTCTATCCCGAGGGAAGTACACCCAATTTTCCTTCTATTTTCCTACCAGTTCCCCTATTATTGCCAACATACCTACCTACTATTTTCTTTGTTCTGTGCGCACGGCTAACTTGCTTCTCGAGCGTTAGGTCTATTTATTATCCTAATCAAGCTTACTAGTAAGACTTTAGCCATTTGCCTTGCGTACCTAAGCTTATTGCTCAATTTATTTAAAATTGCCTAAATTACGTGTATAATTAGGTCATCACACGTAATACAATTTTGCTTGCTTGATTCAACAGCGTTAGGACTATTTAGCACTGTAGCTTATCTAATCTAGCTAGGTATTCTGAACAAGCCTATATTACATAAAATCCTAGAATCAAATAGGTATAAGTTTGCTGTCTAAATAGTGTTCACAGTAAACCTAAAAGTATTACCTATCTACCTGCCTAGCTTACGGCCTATCATTGCAACCTAAATTATTTGCCTCCAATATTTGTACATCACGCCTATTTCGTGAAAGGTCATACAGACCCAATAGTTAACCAATTAAATTAATTTAGCTAGTGACAAAGGATTTTAACGTTTTGCTTGGATAACATACAAAATATTTCATTTTACCCTCTACTAAGTGTGACGAAACAAAGTGGGCCTAGTGTTTCAACGGTATTTGCCGACTATTCCAGGGAGCATCGCGGCGCCCGACGCTGCATTCTGCTCGTCGCACAAGCGCAGGCGCCCGCTGGTTGACGTGTTCGGCCACAGCTGAGCTACATCTACCCTCGTGGCGACTGCGTTTACGACTGGACCTGGGATCTACCTACGCCCTGCAGACGGGTTTGAGTTTGCACATTTATTACCTACTTAATTAGTTCATTGTTCTATATCATCTGATCAACGTTTCGCTTTGACAAGATGAATGACCCCGATCAAGCTAAAGAATTGGCTAAATTGATAAAACAACGCGGCATTATAAAGGGTCGTCTAACAAAATTTAGTGACTATTTGTCTGCTTTAGTGGGATCGGATGAAATTGACACAAAGAAACAAAAAGAACTGGAAATGAAAATAGAATCATTTCAGTCTCTAATGAGCGTCTATGATATGTTACAAAACGATATCGACATTTTGCATTCAGATTCAGATGAACAAGTATCGGAGAGGGAAGTTATTGAAAATCAATTTATTTCGCTTTTGTCACTAGCTCGAGAAATTAATGATCCATCTCCAATCAAACAAAATCATGTGACATGTAACGACGAACAAGCGTCCGTGTCCAATTGTCACTCAAACAATTATAATGCGATAAAATTACCTACCATCTCTTTACCTACGTTTGACGGTAATTACTTAGCTTGGCTGGAGTTCAAGGATACCTTTGAATCAATGATTAATAATAATGATGCAATACCGCCTATAAACAAGTTCCATTATTTGCGTTCATCTCTAGGAGGAAGTGCAAGTCTGGTAATCAAATCAATCGAGTTTAGCGCTCGTAATTACGGGACAGCTTGGGACCTGTTATGCCAACGGTACGACAATGTTAACATTCTGATGAACAACCACTTGAAAGCCCTATTTAGCATCGAGTCTATGGTAAAAGAATCCTATAAAGCATTACGGTATATTATTGACCATGTCTCTAAACATCTGCGTGCCCTTGAGAATTTAGGCCAACCTACTGATAAGTGGGATGCCCTCATAATTTACATGGTTTCGACTAAACTAGATGTCAATACGAGTAGGAAGTGGGAGGAGTTTAAATGCGACTCTAAAGAGTTGCCGAGTTTGAATGACTTTCATTCTTTCCTGCGAGGTCGTGCTGACGTGATCGAAACTGCCTATAATAATACTAGAGAAGCCAAGTCCTATAATAATAATAAGTTTACCCAACAAACAAAGAGCTTTGTAGTTTCAAAACAAAACACCTGTGTCGTGTGCGACGACACCCATTTTATATACCAATGTCCAAAATTCAAACTAATGAGTATTTCGGATAGGCTCAATGAGATAAAAACCAAGCATTTATGCAACAATTGTTTCCGTGGCGGCCATAGCGCGGCCCAATGTCAATTAAGAGGTTTATGTCGAATCTGTAGGAAAAAACATAACACACTTTTACACACCGTCGCACAAGCCACTGAGGAAACCAAAAACACACCATCCACGTCCTCCTTACACGTCTCGCTCTCAGCTGTGTCTACAGGTCAAGTTTTGTTGTGTACTGCGCTTATTAAAGTTGTAGCCAATGACAACACCTATACAGCTCGAGCCCTACTGGACATGGGCAGCCAATCGTCTTTCATAACGAGTGCCTTCAAGAAGAGGATAGGGTTGTTGTGCAAAAATACAAATCCTTTTAATATTTGCGGGATAAACTCCGCAACCCACACTCGCGTACGACGCACGCTCGGTTTATTTATAACCAAATATTGTAAATTCCTAATAATAAACAGTTCATCAATTTAAAGGGAATTTTAATTATGTCAGCCTTGACATAAGTGGCAATTTCAGTCAAGAAATACGAGACTCACTAGAGAAGTTTTGGGCTATTAACGAACTGTCACCCATAAAAACCTATTCTGTCGAAGAAAAACTCTGTGAGACCGACTTCGTAGAAAAAACATCTCGTTTGCCCAACGGTCGATTCTCTGTTCAGATGCCTATGAAGGAAGCACCTGAACAAGCTCTAGGTGATACCTACTATATAGCAAAGAGATGTCTAGAAAGTCTAGAGAAGAAATTTGTAAAATTTCCCAATTTGAAAACCAAATACCAAGAATTCCTCAAAGAGTATGCAGATTTAGGGCATCTAACAAAAATCACAATGCCAATTGCTGGGTATTACATGCCTCACCATGCTGTTGTTAGGGAGAAGAGCGAAACAACCAAACTTAGGGTAGTGTTCAACGCCTCACAAAAGTCTTCGTCTGGGAAGTCTCTGAACGATGTTCAGATGGTAGGTCCGGTGGTACAGAGCGACCTTCTATCGATTATTTTGCGTTTCCGAGAACACAAGTACGTAGTGACCGCGGACATAGAAAAAATGTATCGCCAAATAGAAATTGCTCAGCCACAGCGAAACCTACAACTAATATTATGGCGCGACGAGATTAATTCCCCTATTGATGTTCTACAGCTCAATACAGTAACCTATGGAACTGCATCAGCTCCGTTTCTAAGCACCAGATGTCTCGTACAGCTGGCTTTAGAATGCTCCGACGAAGTCGTAGCAAAAAATTACCAAATTGATCATGTCTAATGAACACCTTCGCTTGTTTCATGCGGGTCCACAACTGCTCCTCGCCTCCATTCGAGAACGGTTCTGGCCGATAGGTGGTAGAGTACTAGCACGTGTGATGACCTAATTATACACGTAATTTAGGCAATTTTAAATAAATTGAGCAATAAGCTTAGGTACGCAAGGCAAATGGCTAAAGTCTTACTAGTAAGCTTGATTAGGATAATAAATAGACCTAACGCTCGAGAAGCAAGTTAGCCGTGCGCACAGAACAAAGAAAATAGTAGGTAGGTATGTTGGCAATAATAGGGGAACTGGTAGGAAAATAGAAGGAAAATTGGGTGTACTTCCCTCGGGATAGACCTTCTGTCTGTGCATAAAGGTGCCCTGGCAGCAACACGGAGTCCTTGTTCCTTTGTCCCGAACAGTAGGTAGAATGTAGGTGACTCGCCAAATGTCCACGTAGTCTCGTCGTGATTTCACTTCGCCGGTCGTTTTGTTTCGAAATAGTCCGAAGATTTAACAGATTTACACGGTCGCCACTTATGTCAAGGCTGACATAATTAAAATTCCCTTTAAATTGATGAACTGTTTATTATTAGGAATTTACAATATTTGGTTATAAATAAACCGAGCGTGCGTCGTACGCGAGTGTGGGTTGCGGAGTCTTGGCCACCTGAGCCGCCGGAGGGGAGGCGCGGGGCGCGGGGCGCTGCGCGCTGGCGCAGCGCGGTCCTATTACGCTGGCCGTCTAGAACAAAGAAAATAGTAGGTAGGTATGTTGGCAATAATAGGGGAACTGGTAGGAAAATAGAAGGAAAATTGGGTGTACTTCCCTCGGGATAGACCTTCTGTCTGTGCATAAAGGTGCCCTGGCAGCAACACGGAGTCCTTGTTCCTTTGTCCCGAACAGTAGGTAGAATGTAGGTGACTCGCCAAATGTCCACGTAGTCTCGTCGTGATTTCACTTCGCCGGTCGTTTTGTTTCGAAATAGTCCGAAGATTTAACAGATTTACACGGTCGCCACTTATGTCAAGGCTGACATAATTAAAATTCCCTTTAAATTGATGAACTGTTTATTATTAGGAATTTACAATATTTGGTTATAAATAAACCGAGCGTGCGTCGTACGCGAGTGTGGGTTGCGGAGTCTTGGCCACCTGAGCCGCCGGAGGGGAGGCGCGGGGCGCGGGGCGCTGCGCGCTGGCGCAGCGCGGTCCTATTACGCTGGCCGTCTTGGCTTTGGTGTACGCGTGTACACTCCCCGTGCTTTACTACCAAGACCATATCCATCAACACATCAGATAGCTGGAAGATGGAATAGACCATGGCAAAAAACGGAACGAAAGCTGAAACTATTGATCCAACCAGTAAACAAGAAGGTTCTAATTTACCGCAAAACATATGGTGTCACCTGAACAGGGGATGGGCCATGGCCCGGGCATGGCCTTTGCAACTACTTCTGGCACAAGTGGGGATGGAAAGATTCTGCCCAGTGTGAATTCGGAACAGAGGTCCAAAAGATGGAGCACATCATCCATGAAGACCTGTTCCACAACCTCCTGACGTAGTCAACTGGCTGAAAGATCTAAAGACACAACTACTGCATAAAATGCCATACGATAAAATAAATCTGACTGTACAAAACCATTATTTTTCACGGTGTCCGAATTGACATTAAAGGGTATAAAATTTAAATGTGTCAATATGGACACAGTGTCCGAGTCTTTAGCAAGCCGAATATATAAAAGTATCACCTTTCAATGGGACGAAATGCTTCAATTATTTTGTTCGCTCATATTAATGTCAATGATGATAATTTTTCTTCAAATGTTAAAATTAAATATTGTTTTCTTATTCGCTAATTCTTTATTCACTCGGTCCACTTACTAACATACTGACAGACAACGCTCAGCCTAACTATGCTAATGGGCCTTCAACGTAGTATGAAAGTTTTTACTTAATTTCATTATTATATCTTTAGTGTGAGGGTGCACCAAAAAAGATTTCCGATATTCGCCCCCTAAGCGAGAGACATTGGGAGTTACAGCTTGTTATCAATAAATAAAAACTACTCAATTATAGTATTTACCTATACATAATAAATGAGTGCAGAGAGAAAGCTATAGTTTTCCCATTTTGCACATTTTAGTAAGGATGTGTTCACAAACACTCGATAAAGTTAGCGAACATACAACACAGTTTGTCTCACAATGTTAAGAAACTGTTTATTAAATAAACTTTCATGCGACAAAAATAAGACAACACCAGACTACACTGTTTATTGAACAAACGAGACTTGAGAAAACACTTACAAATAGCATTTGCTTGACAGATCACACAAAGAGCGTATAACTGTTCTTACACAAAGAATTTGCATTCGGAAAAACATAACAAATATTCCTCTAGAAAGTACAAATGTATAAAGAAGTGTGTATATCTGTATCTATCCCCCAACTTGATGCCACAAAAGTAGGCAAATAATTATTCGCCACCGAACATTTGCATAAAGATCTGGCAAAACACCCTGTACTAACACGCAATCCAACCATTCATGCAGCATTCTACCTCACAACTCTTCCTAGACGGAAATCCATTAAAGTTTTTAGTGCTCTTCGTGCCCGTCTTATCTAAGCAATAACAGCAATGTATGTTGTGCAGATCGATATGCTCGTAAATGAGTTGCAATGAGGGTGAGGTATTAGAGAGGACAATTCGCATGGGACGATGGGCTTCTGCATTATGTGCTATCGGGGTCTTATCTGCCGCTTGTGTACGCACTGCGAAGCATACACGCTAATCGCTGGATCGCTTTTCTCCCCAAAGATAGCTATACAGATACGGCATACGGATTTTATATCCGGATTTGCAGGGCACATACAGACTAGAAGCAATTTGCCAAGCGCTGCCAAAATAAGATAGGTAGCTCTCAATTTACACAGGGGTTATCACATTTTAATAGGGTTCCAAATCGAACCGGGGTTTACATTGGATTTTTATTGTCTTCATCTAACATCTTTCTCACAAATGGACGGTTTACGTCAAGTTCAATGTGCTTATTTATATACCATTCAAATCAAACTTGACGTAAACCTGAGTAGTCATTAAATTTATGTGATATCAAAATATTTGCATTAGCATTCAAGTTACGAGATGAGCTGCCATAACAAAAATAAAAGAATGTAAACGCATCGCCATTTCACAAACCCAAGGGAAGCTCATCAAAATTCGTCGCAAACAAAGCCCATGCTACGATCATACAGGCAATTTTTGTTTTCCTCTCAACATTATGCTGATACATTCCCGGATTGATTCAGATCCGAGGCAGGTCGAGATGCATAATACATGTGACCTTCCGATCATGGCCTGAGTCCGCTGAATATGCGAGCAGGCAATCGTACAGACCGGTATGTGAGCACCTCTTTCTCAGGATAAGAGCCCTTGACATTTCTGTGAGCCACGGAATTAGCCTGATTTGTTACGGATTTGCGAGGATTTAGCTGAATGTATTGAGAGTCCGCGTAAGGGAGCCATCGTAAAACAAGGAATCGGGTAATAGCACACCCTGGGTTCGATTTCGACCTGGTATTTAACTTTGGGAGCCGATTTTGTACATAAATATGTTGCTAAATGTGCAAGACTCTGATGTATTGTCCTGATGAAGAAATGTTGACTCAAAGCCGTAAATAATACTTAACTTTTACACTTTTAGTTAGATGAAAATAAAAACGGTATATTTTGAACGTCGGATAAGTTACTAACTTCACATATTATATTAGTGTGAAAGTCGTATACGTGGTCTATATATACAAATGTAGTATGTTTACCTAATTGAGTGTTTGTATAATGGCAAATAGGTATACCATAAAAAAAACGTTAAAACTTAAAAGTTTGTAAAAATAGATGTTTCCATATAGCTAACGCACACAAAATGTCTGCCGGGAGCAAATTTTTCACGATGGCTTTTGCTTCTTTAGCAACTGCATATTCTGTTGGCAGTAAAATGGTAGCTTTTTCCAACAGTATCCAACAGCACACATGAAATCTCATATATTTCTTTGAACGGTAACCTACTAGGAAAATATCTTTGCAACGTCTGGCACAATGTTTTCAAACATTCATGACATTGTTATGGCATCGGTGTTCCTGGTACTCGCGAGTTCAAATGACTTTTTACTCTACGGAACAAACGGCTATATACGCCAGACGATGCATTGACCTATATCGGGAATACATTATGAAGCCTATAAAAGCAAATCGTTCGTGAGATTTTCATATGCATTTAGCATTACTGCCCTTCAGAAAATTCTTTGTTTGAGCCATAAATGGTAATTGAATGTATTTGTTATATCACAGCATTTCTATATAGATTTGTTGGATAGACGTACGAATATGATATTTTCTTGTCAGAATTTGAATATTCAAATGGTTCTAACATTTTATAAATTATTCCTCTGTTCCAGTGGCCGTGTATGTAAATTAATAAACTGTCAACATACGTCAACAAAAAAATGTATCCCTGACTCCCAAGAGAAGGGAACGAACAATATTAACGATAACTGATATGACAGAATTAGCTCGACGACTTTATGAATTTAGTCTCCAAGCAATTGTTAATTTCCTCCAATGACTTAATGGACCAAATCCTCTCTGTGATGATTTGTAATTGGTTGATTGGTTGGATACCTCCCTGGGCACGAGAAAGTTACTTCAACGGTGCTTATATGGAATGATGTTAGGAGTTCGATGAACTATCAGTTCAAAAATTGGTAGCGACATTTTGGTGCTCTATCTATGGATTATTGAATTGAATTACTGGGTAAACGTAGACGTAAATACAAATTCAATAAATATGAAAACCACTGTTTCTCTGCCACTCGTTTAGGAAAAGGTGTTTCGCTACGTTGGTTTGTGCTGTTCTGACAAAATAGGATACCTTTATAGGATTTAGCAGAAATAATCTCTTAATTACAAACTCTGTCTGTGAAACATCAACAAAACTAAATCGATAGTTATAAAAAACGAAGAAAGGACTGGTTCCGACGAAAATAATAATTTAGTACATACTGGTTAAATAAATCTCGATAACATTATCTTAGAGTAAAGGCGTTAGCTACCTGCCAGTTTCATAAACCAAACACTAAATCTCAAACATTAATTTACACCATTGTTGTAAAATGTCTTGCCCCACATTCTCGTTTTACTAGACTACGCTAGAAATTAAGCTTTTCCTACACAATCGTATTTGTCATCCGACTTGCAATGACGCGCGTGTGTTAGTAGAATGAGCAGCTCGATTCGTGGTGGTTGAAATTTTGGACAAAACCATATCAAAATAACGTTTTTAACAGCTCACACGGCAACATGGCTGTTACGTCACTATCTGCGTCGAAATCACAAATTATAGAAATAATTCTATATAATCTATATTAATAATTTCTTTCAAACGCTATGATTGAAAGGGATGTATTCGTAATATATAGTTTCTCTGGATCTAGAAAGTATCTATTTTAGGGCAATAACGCTTCAACGATGGGCAGTTTTTTTTCTTTCTTTTTAATTTAGTTTTTTAACCTACTTAAATACACTGTCCGCAAATTTTATAGATGCTGTCAAAACACCTAGTAGGATATTCTACATGTTTTAAATTAAAATATCTATATTAAGAAACGTAATGTATTATATATGTTGTGTTTTGCAACAAATAAAAATAAAATAAAAACTAAAAAACTTGACAATACCCAGCGTCTTAACTGATCCGATGGCCAAAACAGTAACAAATTTTTCCACGCGGTCGCCGGGCCACTTTTATTTGTAGCACTTTAGATACCTCTTTTGTTCTCTCACCAATTTTCGACCAGCCTCAACAATCGCTAGTGCTCTTCTAGTGTACAAGAAATCGTCCATGTTGACCCCAGACTTTCATGTTCATCATTGATGAAACACGCATTCGAATGGACAGACATTATTATTTTTAGTCTACATATTCTGCACAAGGAACTCTCTTCACTCTTCCACAGTAAGCTATGGAATTTTCCGTAGGGAATGTTGGCCGTTGTATGGACATGCCCAACTACGCCTCAACCCGTTCCGTTTCATCGTATCTTTCATTTGGTTCAACGATTGGATCTTTTACGACGCTTTTAGAGGAACAATAAAGCGCTAAAGAATAGCCTGGAATGGAACGCGAGGACTCTCATTAGAAAGTTTTATTTAGACGTTGAATGTTGGAATTATCTTATAGTGTCGGGGTCCAAGCAGATACCTTTATGTATACTGAGTTTGATTTGAATATTAACGATAATGGTAAAACAGGTCTTTCATTAGGGTCTATTTTATGGTTTCAAGATAATCCATTTAATAACTCAACATAACAACAAACATTTTCACGTGTTTTCTCGCATGGTGTGGCAGGGGCACGTTTACAGCTACATTAAGCCAGATCGTCACTAAAGCTTTACTTACTGGTAGATTGTCTTGGGCCTGGCCATAGGAGCCTTATTTTGTTTATCTAACTAACACATAATTTAGCCTACCAGTGATGTTATTTGTTTTTGCATTTCTAGCTTCTCCTTCAATAACATGAATAACGAAAGCTCAGCTTATTTGATGAGCTATATTGTATTTCGTAAACAATCCTGCGATTGTTTAGCTTTGGATCACGATCAAAGGGCGCAGGTGGCAACATTTCCCTTTTGTTTGTATCTTTCATGTTTTACTTTCAAATCCTTTCCCAAACTGATTAAATGTTTTCGATTATAATCAAAATTTGATTTTCGTGATTGTTTAAATTAATCGATGTACCTTAAATCGATTTATTTTATTATAATGCATCGGGGCTTTAATGAAAGGTGCTGTCACAAGTAGTTATACCATTATTCAAGCTTTTATGTACATCTCTCTCTGTAAAAAGTATTTCCTCTCAAATCGGTGTCACACTGATATTAATCAGAACTATGTCCTTTATCATATGATTTATTGCACAGAAATCATAACGGTAAGATAACAAAAAAAATGCAAAGGCGAGCTTATCTCTAAAGAGAGACTTCTACCACCAAACTTTATATGTATTAACTACACCATTCTGTAACAGCCTGTATTTTCTACAATAACCGCTATCGTCACTGATCTTCAATAGTTTATGGATCCGAAATTGAACTACGTTACGTTTGAGAAACCTACCAATAGTTCCGTTATCAGTACAAACAATCAAAGATCAGAATTCGGTGATAAGGACCACCGATATCTTTTCCAGTAAGTATAATACGTTCCTGAATATTTATTCAAATCACATCCTTGTAGAAACGAATCCTCTTTAGGGTACCGTACCAAAAGAAAAAGTAAGTGTCCAGATAATTTATTGGTAAGATTATACTCGTAAGCTTAGCTCTTCGCAATACTGATTATCACAACACAGAGTACCCTAGTGTGAGGATCAGGGACAAAAATTGTAAATACTTTCTTGTTCAATAAATGATTTATATTGTTATTTATTATTGGGAAATATTAAACTGCACATCAAAAATACTAATTTGCAGAGCAAATATGAGCAAAATGTTGCGGTAGTAGGTGAAGGGTAAAGGGGGTAAGCGAAGCGAAGCAGTATTGACGGCATATAATGGTTACGTAGACTCGAAACTGAGATTCGGTATCATATTCTGGGCAATGGAGTTAACAAAGGATCCGCTCTAATTGCAGAATAAAAGTGAGTAAGGGCTATTTGTGGTCTTTCTCGGAGGGACAGCGCCAAACCACACTTTAATAGTAGTTTATGTGACTGCTACATAATGGAGGGCATTAATACTCGAGAGAGGGTTTATGAAACGAACCGAAGGCGACTTTCATAATAATATCACTCGAGAGTTATGTATGTATGTGAGAGAATTATGTACAGTTACATACACTAGTTTATCTACACACATATCATAAGCTCTCTTTGATGTGTTCAGGAACCGCAAGTTTGACCGGCATTGTGGCTCTGCAGTTGTTTAGCTTGTTCTGTAGTACCAACTTCATGCAGGCGGGCGTCGGCGTTCGAAATTTGAATGTCAGTACCAACTTCACAGACAAACTAGGGGCGGCGCGCGGTCGGACGTCGTCGTTCGAAATTTGAATGTCATAATATGTAGAAAAACTACACATTATGGTCATAATGTGTAATTTTTCAGATAATAAATGAGTTTTTACTAAGTAGTTTAACATTATGCTGATCGTAACGTGCGGTTTTTGTACGCAGTAAAGAGCGTTTATGATACGTGTGTAGATAAAAGGCTTAATATACTGATTGTGCCTTCTTTATATATATTTCAGGTGGTTATATTTATTAAGTCTAACATGCACCTATTTACTACTTATATAGTAAACGGCATATGAATAAAATACGTATGCCCCAACATCAAAAGACACTATGCAAGAACAATATTTTTGGCATGGCACCTATAATTTGGAACCACCTACCTGACAGAATTCGTAACATAGTTAACATACTGCAATTTAAAAAAGAACTACGAAAGGTCTTAATTATTAAAATTTACTATTCCATGGCTGAATATCTACACGATAAGAAAATGTGAGTTTCAACTGATTTTGGTCGCTAGATTTGTTTATGATTTGATTACACTTGTGCCGTAAGATTCGAAAGATACTTATACGAAAATGTTTTGATTTATTATTTTTGAGAAAATGATTGTATGTACATAACTATTAAATGTTTGTATGCCTTTATGGCTAAGCATAGAGCAAAAATAACACTACCTACCAACTTGTGTACCCATGTTTGACAAATAAATGATTTTGATTGATTGATTGATTCCTTCGTGTTAGGTTGAGCATGTAAGAACAATAAAAAATACTTAAAACTTAAACTAAGTAAACATAAAATATTTAAAACATAAAAAGTGTTTTGTTGATGTTTTTTTGCTGTGCAAATCAGTATTTTCGATGTGCGATTAAATACTAGCCTTTATAATTTATTATAATGTGAGTGATCTGATATTTTTTATAATTTGGAATATAAACAACCTTTAACCGTTACCAGTATTGCTAAAGAAACATCCTCAATACCGTCACCGGAACCGCAGCCTTACGGCGTTAGTCGTCTGAGCTATGAACTTCATATAGACTTTTACGTTTGACACCTTGCACCAGCTTCATCTGTCAAATTGGTATCACGCAAGTAACATCATAATGGAGGCCAAACCCAAGCTCATTGAATGAAGCCTAGAAGCTTTCGGTGATACCCCGCAATCGATTAAATTGTATGAGCATGAGATGAACCTCAGATAGTTACGCCATAAGGCTGCCGTTCTTCTATCAGACGGCCAGTTGTAAAATATACTATTTAAACCTTGTGGATGGTGAATAGATAAGTAATGTAAACGAAGTAGATTTTACCCATATTTTAGCGTGAATGAAGGAGATAGCCATTGAAAATGAAGATTAATTATTGGATGGTTACTGGACAGGTATTTTTATTTGCTCAAGTATCGACGTTCAATGTTTTTAAATATACTACGGAACCGCAAGTCCGTGCCTGCCTCGTGTGTACATTATCGTCATGTCTTCTTTCTAAGAGACCTCAAATATTGGTGTTGGACAAATAATTGAATATTTGATCTCCACTCCAACATATCGGAAGTGTTATGCCTTTCTTAGAATTGTATACTGTACAGTCGGTGACAGGGTATAGAATTTATATGTGCACGTGTACTTTCAGATACTTCATTGCACAAAAAACATAACGTAGTTGTTACAAGAAAATGTCTTTAAGTATACCTAGGCAGAAAATGTAAGCTTATGCAACAGGACAGTCTTAGTGCACAGTCAAAAATATGTGTACCTAAATTACTTACTAAAATTACTTTGCATTTCATATTTACTTCTGAAGTATCTATACCTCGCGCGGTGAGCGGTGACCTTGAATGCACAATAGTCACTTTTCAATAGCTGTACATATGCGCAGTAATTCCCGCCAACGTCGCCCCAGCGCTCTTAATTCGTGGCGCGAGGTATACCAAAAATAAGTCGCGCCACATGTTATGTTCGGTGGCCTTGAATGCACAGTAGTCACTTTTCAATACCTACAGGTATTGAAAAGTGACATATGCGCAGTAATTCCCGCCAACGTCGCCCAGCGCTCTTAATTCGTGGCGCGAGGTATAACTTGTAACCACAGAGCATGTAACTATCAGGTTCTCCATTAGCACTACCCCCTCCATCAACCCGCAATGATCCAGGTGGTTGAATTCAGATGCAGTATGGCTGAATCTTACTCGAATTGGAATTAAGTCCCTTGCCCCTCGGCCCTCGGTGAGGACATCATGGGTTGACGGCCAACATGTATTCACCAATCCATTATTTATCCTGATTGAGAAACCGAGCAGTCCGTCGAGCAGATTGTTTATAAATAAAAAACAAGTAAAAATTATTTTTGTTGTGGTTTTTGTGCTTTACTCGAAGTGAAGTGCAGTGAAGCAAGAAAGAGGAAGGTTATGTTTTTGCCTTTTATATATATGAGTATGCATGTATACCTGTTCCTGGGTCCCCTCAAAACTACTCAACGGCTCAACCGATTTTAATAAACGATATATCATTAGATTGGTCTTGATAGCGCTTGTGTCACTAGTAGATAAAATAAAAAAGTAAAAACATTGCGGATTTTATGCCTTTTTATGTGCGGGCTAACAAAACTTTTTCAAGACCCTTCAAGGGTATCAAAATAAAGGGCTTAAAAAGGCGGGTACGGAAAAATATACTAAGCTTGCAAGAGGTATGAATAACACACCTTTTTAAACGTTTTAAACCAAGCGTTTACAGATTTTGAGTAAAAAAAATCGGCTGCGGTACACTAAAAAGCACAGAGCAAGCAGATTATAATAATAATATTATATATAATAATACATGTAATTCTTGAATTTAAATTCAGGCGGGACCAATTAAATCTAATACAGCGGGTTCTGCTTGCATTTAAATTTAATTTCACTTAACACTGATAATAATTTCATCGAATCTCGATAATTACGTCAAGTCTTATCTGCTTTTTTTGTGCTTTTTAGTGGAATGCAGTCAGGTTTATTTTTTAATTATTTTTGTTACGAGTTTCATTAGTTTTTATTAGATGTATTTCTTGACTGTACCAAATCGATACTGGTTTTGTTATGTAGGATTTGTTTAACGGTATTGGTTGTGGGTACTTGTGGGATCATCTATCGCTAAGGCAAAGAGTTAGTTAATAACATAATTTAAATGGGAAATATCAAACTGCACATCAATATTACTGTTTTGCACAGCAAATATACTGATTTTTACAGCAAGTATCAGGGCAAAATACGCGGTAGCTTAGGTGAAGGTAAAGGGGTGAGGGAAGCTAAGCCCGCTTTATCCTTCGTGTTAGGTTGAACAATTAAGAACAACAAAAAATACTTAAACATAAAAAGTGTTTTTGCTGATTCTTTTTGCTGTGAAAATCAGTATTTTTGATGTGTGATTAAATACTAACCAATTGAAAACTTTAATTTAGTTTGCAAGATAAATTTGACGCACTTTCCAGTTTACGATTGAGCTGAAAGGTTGAATGCATGTGTAAATCTAATGACAAAGTAATATTTTCATGACATGGAGCTGCAGCCTTATGGCGTAACTCTTTGAAGTTCATAGCGTGTGTCTATGGTTCATCTCATGCTCATACAATTTCATCGATTGCGGGGTATCACCGAAGGCTTCTAGGCTTCATTCAATGAGCTTGGGTTTGGCCTCCATTATGATGCTACTTGCGTGATACCAATTTGACAGATGAAGCTGGTGCAAGGTGTCAAACGTAAAAGTCTATACGAAGTTCATAGCTCAGACGACTTACGCCATAAGGCTGCGGGTCTGATGATGGAGCAGTAAAGTGGACATGGGAAATAGGTAATAAAACGACGTAACCCCATCGAGTTCGAGCTCGTTTGGTTCGTCTTGACAAGTACTTTGATCCTTGGTGATATCCAGGGTCTGATGATGGAGCCGGAAGGTGCATGTGGAAACTGTGTGATTCGACGCAACCCCATTTTGGGTTTGTTTGGTTCGTCTTGACAACTACTCGAGTCCATTTTAGAATTTAATTTAATTTTTATAAATCAACTTATTAGTAATTCTGGTTTAACATAAATCAGCGTCACGCCTTGTCACCGTGTCACAGTCACGCTAAACGTGAGGCATAACGCTCACGTTTAGCGTGACACTGGGCTAGCCCATCGCTGGAGCTGAAATATCCAGGCCGGCCCGAAAATGCCTGTACGAAGTAATACAACCCTAACTCCCTAATCCGTGGCCGGCTTCTAATTGAAAGTTACTGGTAAAAGTGACAGGCCCGTTAATAAGTCCGCCTCTGGCCAAGGGCAGGCCGTATTGTGCTTTATTACTGTCGGATTAACGGTGGTCCCCCGACTCCTTCCGGAACGGTGGTCCCCCGACTCCTTCCGGAACGGTGGTCCCCCGACTCCTTCCGGAACGGTGGTCCCCCGACTCCTTCCGGAACGGTGGTCCCCCGACTCCTTCCGGAACGGTGGTCCCCCGACTCCTTCCGGAACGAGTCTGCAGGCTGAGACGGAAAATGCTTATAGATTTCAGAATAGGTAATTTAGTGTATAGTTTAACTACAGCTGCAACAACGAGCTATTCCTCTGTCACGCAAGATGAAAGTATTTTTAAGAACATAACAAACGTAACATAGAGTCACGCTTTTTCCCATACGGGGTGGCAGGGGCACATTTGTGTGTAGGTGAGCCCACGTTAACCGTATTGAGCATACCTATCTAATTTTAGTGAAATGATAACTGGTTCCTCTATCTGCAAAATGATAATGACCTACTCCGGGTAGCTCAAGCCACTTAGATTAGTTATGTCTGACAACACGCGTAAAACACTACAACTTTCAATAAGTAACACACTGTATGTATACCCAAATAGCACACCAAAGTATCTCGAACCTCGGGGTGAAAGTCTCCATTCCCTACAATTAGACAAAGGCGGGAATTAGCGAGTCGCCCCAAATCCGCAGTGGGCGTGTCCTGCTTGTTACAGTTTGAAACGAATTAACGCGATTACAGCGAAAATTTGTGATTATTATGAATATGGGTTTGAGAAAACAGCTATTGAATATCAGCCGACAGACGGACACCGGCGTAGACGATGGCCTAAACGGAGTTGGAGGTAGGACCTGGATAAATTCCTGCCAGATTGGAAGAATAGCAAAGCTTCGTGTAGAGACATGAGACAACATAGATGTTAGATAAGAATATATTCTAAGAAAAGTTCTGAAATACTTCAAAGATTTATGAAAAGGCCGTTGAGGAGTTCAGGAGCTCACCTCTGCCAGCCTATTGTTATTTCATCCCACAAACACTCACAGAGACACTCGTAAGTCGTAACTTCACTAGTTACAGAGTTGAACCAACTTACCAAACTTCTACGAGGTTACGTTGACAATTTAATGACGTCGACAACAATTCCTACTAACAGGCCCCCAACTCGTGTCTTCGCATTTATTTGAGGCCGACTCAAATCGAATCGAATTTAAAAGTTTCGGTTGTTAAAAGCAATTATAAGTTTTCAAATAGCCCTTTCGGCTGAAATTCTTGGCAATCATTTTCTTCGAAGTCGTAATCTAAAATTTTGAGGGCTAATTCTCTGAGTTTCTCGGGATTTGGACATCTTGCTTGAGCAAAAGTGTTTCTTTGAAAATTAAGCTTTATTCTGGGTCTATAAATTCCTGTAAATAGCCATTTGGAATTTGTATTCACACAGATATAAGCCTGAAGATGTTACTTTAAACAACAAATTAAACAATGATGTGAAGTAGCATTGAGTTATTAGTAACAACACTTAAGATAAAACTATATCCTTAGCCCGCGTAGCAATTAATGATGAAATCCGTGATGATGAAATCTTTATCATTTTTTACCGAATTATAATACTTAACGCCCTACAACCACTTTTATGAGCATTTACGTCAACCCTTCCAAAAGAATCACCAAAACATGCAAGTGCACGTGTTTTGATGGTCGGCATAGGTCAAGAAGGCCGTACAGATAAGAACTCACAAGTCCCTGGTCCTATGCTAACAGGTAGCAGAGAACAAAAGGCTATGATTAGCATGCGAGCCATGTTAGCAGGCATCGAACTTAGATCAATAAGCACTATACTAACTGCACTAACTGAACCAGCCGCTTCCAAGTGGTAATGTCCATTAACAGTATCACTTTAATTGGTTACAGAAGAGCAGAAGAAATAAGTAAAGCAATATGACGACGATAGCAATGAATTACGCGATGATGGAAGAAGATGAAAATTGTATACTGATTTAATTTTAACTCGTGAGGTTGTAGGCCTCGGCATACTTGTAAAAGGAAAACATACAATAAAGTCTAGCTAACACATCGTAAAGAGAGATGAAATATACATGTAAAGAATAAAGGTTAGTTCATATTTTTGTTAAAAGTAAAGACGCAGGTGAAGTTCAATTTATGAACAGCATGAAAGATCAAGAGGAATTATGGAAAGTATGATAAGGTTTATAAAATTAACAGATAGCCAGAAACAGTAAATATCATCAAGCACAAAATATCGTGTAATTAATTATCACAGTCTTACTAACGCACGGACTGCTGTTCAAATAAAGTGCCGCTTAAATGTCATACTGGCACTGTCATTTCTCCAGTGAGAGACAGAGACGGCACGACATTGAGTGTCCGTCAAACATTGAGTTGTTCGTTGTGCATCTCCTAAGACAATCAATCGAGTACGTCGACCTTACGACAGCGGGCATAACTATGCATCACACACTTCGATAAATTCTCGTACAATCAACAAAACTACAAAGAGCCGAGCTTTATCATAAAACCACTAAGAGTTAAAGTAAATGATGGGTCAAGCAATACTGGTTATAGCCCATTGATGTTTTTTACGTCGCTTTATTGGGTCTAATTTCTTAGAATATAGGTGTAGAGTTGATTCGATATGTAGACAGTTCCATTTGGTTACGGGTGTTATTCACAAATCTAATTTAGGTAGAGAAGTCGAAAGAACATTAGATAGAAGACAGTTTTCATGTATTGGAAATGCATAATGGACTTATTTCCGCATGCTTCAAAATTCCGCATGCGCAAATTCCGCATGCTTCAAAAAGCGACTGAAACACTGGCTTGTCGAGCAAACCTTCTACTCATTCGCTGAGTCCGAAGCGACCAATATAAAATGTGATTCCAATTTAATGAAATGAATAACTAATTTAATTTAATACAATTCAAATTTAATGTAATACTTTATGGCAATTTTAATTTTAAATAATGGTATATTAATTTATGGAATGCATTTTATGTGTCTGACATTTTTTATACAGATGTAATTAATCAATTTTTTATTTATAATCTGACATGTAATTGACACTTACCAATAAATATGTTTCAATGTTTCAATATTTGTGACGCTGCGATTCTTGTTCCCAGCAATATTTAGTTCCGCGGTACTTGTAATTTACTATAGTGCCAGGAATCAAAATATTGAAAAAACTTTGAAATGATATCAGATTCTCTTGACTGTTTTAATAAAAGTCGTAAATAATGACCCATGTAAAACAAAACCCTATAAAATTGCAACTGAAGCGCCATAAACAGACTTTTTACGACCAGAAACAAAATCCCTCTCAATAAGCTTATGCTGCATAATCTAAATGACCACAAGAATTTACGAGGCTCACTGAATTTGCATGCTGATACAAGTTTATATTCTTATCTTAGCTCCGATAGCCTTTGACCAGAATATCGCTCTGTAAGTGTGATACATGCTGTTAAACGGTATCATTGAGAAACGGATGAAACAGAACTCCTGCGTTATGCATTACGGGGGCGCTGCCAACTTACTAAATGAAAAACTTTGATGCGCGTGATCCATCAATACTGTTACTAATGTAAGCAGCTTGGACATCTTGAAACTTTGGTTTCTGAAGCTATCACCGATATCGGTAAGGAAACGTAGACGCCTTTCATTTACAGTGTCAATAAAACATTCTGTTCAACCGTTTGTCGGTTTTTAATAGATTTTACATATCCTGTTTGTGCCACCCATGAGGTAATTAATAACTTTGGGGTCACTGGATTTAGTACTTTAGGGAAAGCTTACACTATTTTCGGTACTATTTCGGGAAATCGTCAAAGAAAATAAAGTTTAAGAAAGTGTCAAAGAAAATCGCCAATTTTTTCAAAGTTTAGATAGGTACTGTAGATAAATATTCTCTATGTAGTCTGATCACACTGTTAACTAAATAATATCATAATTATGTCAGTGCAATCTTTAAGTTGTTGAGGAATATATAGGATTCCTTAAGCGTGGTTTACTGTTGTTTCAAATTGTAGATACAAGAAATCACGATATTCTTATAATCTTAGTGGTGAGGCAAACTGGCGAATGATACCTTTCTTAATGCAAGCTTACCCAAAAATCTTACAGAAGTCAAACCACTTCCCTCCACATCGTCTAGTATTCCCTTTGCCTCACTAGCCTTCATTTTGCCTCATTAGTTTGCGTTAGAACAGTTCTCTTCATTGTTGCTTACTCAGTACCAAGACCACTGCATTTAAAACATGTTCAGTTCCAAGTCGCGCCCCTCAACAGTCGTCTTTATCGTATATTAGCATGCAAATGAGCGCGACTTCGCGAGTGAACAAAGCTTTGGCATGGCGGTTAGTACAAACTTAGTAGAGCAATGACGACATAAGTGTTAGCTCGTGACTCAGCCGATATGGCGAACAAACAAACATGATTCCCTTCTTACCATTAGCAATTCGTGGCTAGTTTAATGAGATATCAAAGGTAAGAAATTCGTGAGGAGAGTGGTGTTGCAACTTGGATTTGAGGGCTCATATGTCAAAGATGACAGATCGTGTGAAGGGTTATTATGATTGGGCCATTGGTCGAGAGTTGATCACCTATGATTTATTTATTTTTTGCTTGAGCTATTATGGAATGTTCGGGCATCAATAGGGTATTTCATTGTATTAGATAGGGGATTATTGATTTTTAAAATGTGTTGTTGACCTGTTGGGAGCAACACCGTTGCAAGTCCAGAATACCGCGTATTATGTATTTAAAGACATTTGGTTCAGATAAAAGGGGGTGGTCTTATATAATATAAATATATAATATATATAAATATAATAAACAGAAATAGAAAAAACCTTTAAGGTTTTACCTTTAAGGTTTTTTCTATTTCCTTATTTTTACTTTACTCTATCAAAAACGTATATTATAAAATGTAATATCTTATCTAAGTTAGCACTGTCAGCATAATCCTGAATAGCTAATGTTTCTTTGAACTATTCCAACTAATAATGAAATTCAAGTCAAGTTGCCAACTAGCTTCATGTTACCAACGTTAAGCATTCCTTCATAGAATTAGCAAATTGGCTTACTTACTGAAACACTACCTACCAAGTGTCTAAACTTGGTAAATTTACATTAATATTACTTCTAGATATTAATAAAATATACTGCGGTGTTTGACCAGCCGCAAAATGGAGCATAAAATTAACAGCGAAACGTTGGCGCAACTATGTCTTTGCCACCTTGAATGGGAAAAGGTGTGAGAATATTTTTGTGTTTATCGCAATAGTAGAGGAAGCGTACCGTACGGAATCGCATAGGTAGATAAAGTACATCGAATCGACCTATTACGATTTTGGAGTACAGGCCGCGCCATGTTTCCTTGGCTTTGAGCGAGCTGTGACCTCTCTTTCTAGCATAAGGTAAGGTGGGGTGAGAGAGAGAGATCTTACGACGAACTCTGTGGCGCTGCGGTCGTCGCTCTGCTTTCCATGCTAGAGGTCCCGGGTTCGATCCCCGGCTGGGGATAAGAAAAAAAAAACCCCAGGTATTTTATATGTATATGTGTGTGATGTCGCTGTTTCTGGTTCCTACGACACATGGTGTCCTGGTATGTGCCTTTATGGAAATGTTTATATTTATTTTTATGCACTAGGTGATGAGGAACACAATTTAATATTGGAAGTAGGAATCACCAGAAGGAATCAGGATCTTAAAACACATTTATTATGTATGACCAACCCAAGTCTCCCAGAATACATGAAATATTTTTAAGCAATTTTTCCAATGAAGTGGCACAAGCTATTAAAAGAAGCCTCTCATTTCATAGGTATGCATCTGCGCATATATCTCAAACGCTCTAAAAAACTCCATATTTATATACAAAATAAATAGAGTACATTTATCTTTGCAAAGGTACTAAAATAAATGTAGATGTTACATCAACTAAGTACCTACAAAAACGGTGATTAATAGATCCAGCCTCATTCAATTGAGTTTTTCAAGCGCTCGCGGCAAACGTTTAATACCCAAACAAAACTCTTAAAGCTATAAAAACACTTACACGAACAGCAGCTTATCCTCATCCACTTTTCAGAAGTCACTTAAAAAAAACAATCCAATCAGAAAACACCATCCAGGCCGTACTTCAAGCGATACAATACCACATAAAAGTTCCTTTGAAACTTTTTGCCGGACACGCGAGTTTTTACACGGTTTAACACAAGCCGTTTGATGCGGTAAAACGTAACGCAGTTGAAACGGGGTTCAGACTCAAAGCACGTGTGAAGCCACAAGCAGCTGGTGTAGGACTGGAGATCGGAGGAATGACTTGTTTTTGTTGGAGACTCGCGCACGCGCACTGGACTTATAACCTGCTGGAAGTGAGGACCGGATGAAAGGGTTTCTGGAGAGTGTAGCCAATTGATTGAGTATTGCAAAGATACCGGGAATCACGGAAGACTTTGGTCATAACATTAACGACTTCTGAGAGTGCATAAAGTTTATCAAACGTCACGCCAAGTTTAGCCAGTTATGCAATACTTCATTTTGGAGAGCACATCGTCGAAGGTTTGGAGATATAAAGATTTTCTCACGTTGTTAATCATCACCGTTAGATCGTTCGTTCAATCTTCTATAGTAATATGCACCTTTATAATCATACTTACAATAATTCAAGTTAGCGTGATTTTTAAATAGTTGGCCAAATTTTGGGAAATTATCGATAATCATTATTATGATTAATATATACAATACATGTTTATTAGGAAATTTGGTAGAGTGAAAGTTTAGATCCAGAGGTGAATAGGGATGGCTCTAGAAGCAGTGAGTATATGACTTTACAGACATGCTAATGAATGGTGACAATTGTTTCCTAAAACATGATGAAAGTACTTTCTCATCTTATTTGCATTTCTGGAAGAAATCTCTTATTAGAGATAAGCTCGCCTTTGTAAACTATTTTATGTAAGTCTTGTTGTCTGTATATTATTTGTGTGCTATTAAGAAATTATGAATTATGAAAGTAGCTTGTATTTTTAACACATGGGTCATTTCATATTGAGTTCAAACATTCAATAAGTAGATTGTTTAAAATATTCCATCGACGCGACAATTCCCGTGAGAAATATCGCAGGTTTCCACGAATTCAACATGTGTTAAACTAAAATCTTGATCGTATCAACTAAATGTAAAAGAGATATGTTTTTAATAGTAGTTTATGTGACCGATACATAATGGAGGGCATTAAAACTCTAGATTGGGTTTATGAAACCAGCCGATATATAAGCCGCCGCCACGAGCCGAATATCACTCGAGAGACCGGCATTGTGGCATAGATCATTGCTCTGCACTTGTTTAGCTTGTTTACTATTAGCAACTTCACAGACAAACTAGGGGCGGCACGCAGACGGGCGTCGGTGTTCGAAATTTGAATACGTCGAAATATTGATACGTTATGGTCACAATGTATTAATATTCAGATAAGAAATGAGTTTTTACCAAGAGTATATCATTATGCTGGTCGTAAAGTGCGGTTTTTGAACGTAGTAAAGAGGGTTTATGATACGAGTGAAAACTACCTTCTTTGATTTCATAAGTCTTTTTATCTAACAGTTTACAAATAAAAGTATGTGTTACCTATCTGTAGACGTGAAATAATTGTAATTAATTAAAACTACGACAGCTACGAAAGATATCGAAAATACGAATTCCAATACTGTTAGTGACGGAAAGTGTATCAGCTAGGACTCAATACAATTAATGCTCCTCTTTGATATCAAAGCATTCCAAAGATCATCTGATACGGAGCGAATCAGAAAGCATCACCTACGGAAGTAAACCGGTCCCCAACAACTCCCAACGTTTCCCAATTAAACTGAAAACTGTAGCTTCTATTTTAACATTGCTGCAACACTATTTCTCTTGTAATGCTACACCCATGTCACCACAAAGCATCCGCGGACACGAATAAATACCGCTGGGAGCGGGGAAATGTGAAAGGTGAATAGACCCGAGGGGTTATTCCGGTTATGAGGATTAGAATCTACAAAAAAAAAGAAAAAAAAAAGAGTTTATTTCCATAAGAAATACATAGGTTACATTTGGAGAATGTCAAATCTTAGACTAACACATGTATAAGTTATAAGGAAATATAGAACTGCATTTGAATTCCGTCACCTCAATGTTTTAGATGCTGGAGGCAAAAGGGCGACTAGAAACCTCCAGCTTTATACGTTATTTTTTACAGAATTGGAGCTAACACATTCCTAAGCTTTCTTGTCTTCTACATAATCTGATATTTTGTAGTAAGCCTTTGTACATAAGTGATTTTTAACAACATTTTTAAATTTATTGACAGATAATTCTTGTAACTCAGTTGGGATTTTTTTGTAAAAGCGAATACATTGCCCTTTAAAAGATACATTAACCTTATGGAGCCTAGTAGTAGGTATAGCTAGTTTATTCCTATTAGTAGTTTGACATTGTGCCTGTCGCTATTCTTAGGAAATTTATCAATATTTTTGTGGACGTACATTAGGTTTTCATAAATATACTGACACGGCACTGTGGCTCTCTGGGACCCACATTGTAGATTGCACGAACAGCCCTCTTTTGCCTCACAAATATTATGTTAATGTCTGCAGCGTTCCCCCACAGCAGTATGCCGTAAGACCTAATTTTCGTAACGTATATAATACGTAACTAATAACACAAAATAGTCAGCCCTTTGCCTTGTTTTACACGACCAAGGTGAGTCGCGTGTGCTAAGGGAAGTCCATTATTGACAGATACCTAAAATGCTGTAGATGAAACCTCAGTCTCTTCTTCAAATTGCATTGCCAAGTCTACTTGCCCTGGCTGATACATATTACATAACTGTGGTAGCGTAATGTTAGTATCTTATTAGAAGACATATTTCCTGATGATCAATTTGCCTTTAGTCATGCGGAAATTGGGAGCTGATTATTTATATGAAGCAATAATAATGCAGGGCAAACCATTGCGGAACAGTGATAAATCAATTCATCTGAAGGGTACAATTGACATAATTGTTGTAAGCCTTATAAAGAGTTTAGGGTTGGCAGCCAGAGTTCTCAACTTACTATTCTTGAGAGATATCTACGCATGTAGCAAATAGTTTTTAAATGGTATTGCCTTTTTTTACAGACTACAATCCTTTAAATAAATTACCTTTTAAACAATATATAGGTACAAGTTTTGGTAAAGATAAGGCTTGTGTTTAAACGATTACCAAAAAATACGAAATTTTTCTGCCAATAAATTCGAAATGACTGCCAAATTTGGTAAATGATCACCAACATTGTGTTTGGATAAATGATCACCAAAATTCTTTTTATGTTTTGTGTACTTAAGTAAATATATGTTTTAAGTATATTTTGTCGTTCTTACATGTTCAACCTAACACGAAGGATAAAGGGGGCTTCACTTCGCTCACCCCCTTTACCCTTCACCTAAGCTACCGCAGTATTTTTCCCTGATATTTTCTGCAAGTTTTGGTGTAAGAAACTAATTTTTTGGTCATTTAAATTGTTCTTAAGGTAATTCATACACAACGGCGATTTTCCGGCTGCAAGGCGATGGTTTTGATGTTTTAATATTTAGACCGTAATAGTAATTCTGACTATGTTGCCAATTAAGAGCTTTGGTAACATAGTAACAACGACCTCTGTGGCGCTGCGGTACTAGTCTCTGCCTACCATGCGATAGGTCCCGGGTTTGATCCCCGAATGGGCACAAAGAAAAAAACCCAGTTCTCGGATGTTTCTGGTTCCCACAACACGGGGTAATCTATTGTGGGGCCAAAAGCAATGTATGTGCTGGTTACGATAACGGCTTTAATATTGAAACATCAAGTAGAAGCATCCCCTTACAGCCGCTACTCGAAAACTCTAAAACGGCAGTTATTTAATGCTTCGCCGCTCTTTAAAGAGACTTGCGAATGCTGTGAATAGCACTCTCATAGGATGCCACTTATGCTTCTAAAGCGCACTCGGAAGCGTCTGTCTCATTCAACTGTTGGCCATCCCTCACGGAAGAAAGGGAAGGAAGGGCGATAGATTGATTTCGGTAGTTAGAGATGTGCGGATTTAAGAGCATGTTAAAGAAGTAGTTATCTCTATTGAACGAGATAGTTCAAGTGACGATATTAACTTCGGAACGATGTCTTATAGAAAGTGGCCGGGTTTTTTGTAAGGGCTATGCTAGTAAAGAGTTGAAGCAAAAACTGGTAAAGGGCTTTTCATCACGTAATCGCTTTTTTTATACAATTTGGTGTCATGTTTTAGAGTTTCTTTTATCGGTGTAACTGATACTCTTTCAAGAAAGTTATTGAGTGGAAAATTGGATTCGACGAATGAAATACCATAGTAAGTACATAAAAATAACGTTAGGAAAGAAAGTTTCAAGTTACCCTATAAGTAGAGAACTTTGACTAATAAGAGATAAAAAATAACCAATGATACCAAAACAGAGGCCTAATCAAACACTAAGTAACCACAAACCGTATCAAGAAGTTGATCTATCCCACATACCATCTCATCAAAAAACAAATATGCATCAACAAGAACCAACTGCAGTACCAAATATCACCATGTCTGACAGTGAAGCAACAAGCAGTACTGTGGAAGCTAATATCCCTTTCAACATTTTGACTTGAAAAAAAGTCCAAATGTTACGTCGGCTGATGGCTGGGAAGCCATGCCACCGATACTCAAACCTGGTTGTTATTGTCGGTATAAAAATATCTAACAAATTTCGGTAGTTTTTCAACTAATAATTCCAGATAAAATAAGATTACTGCCAATCTTCTAGTAGTTTCCCCATGGCTAAGGATTTTGACTGTCATGATTGTTGGTACGGGGCTTGACCAGGGATCTTCCTTTTGTCCGTCCTGGGCTGTAAGTAAAGACTGTCAGAGTTTTCTTTGATATTTTGTTGGCAATCGCTAAAAATATGTGAAAACAGCAGACAAAATCCTGAGTAATATTTTCTAATGACGCCTTTAAGACGCAGGTATTTCTGCGTGTGACTAAACTAGCGTAACTGATCCCTATACCAAAACTAAAATGCTTAACATGGTCACAAGAGGACCAAAAGCCTTAACTTTGAGATGTAATGGTCGATGTGCTCCGGATATCTTTCGATCAATATCCACTGACATTCCAATTAAGGAACCGATACAAATCGTAAACTCTACGACAGACGCTGTATTTCAACATTTATTAATTACAGGGCATGAAGATTTACGATACATTGTAATCGATAATCCGAATGTGATTTCTACTTGTTGAATGTCATTGTTATGTAAATTCGACTATATAAATTAATCTGCAAATTATATAAGTTCATACTAAAACGAGAAGTAAGTGTTTGAATAAGAACGACGAAAGAAAACTAGCAACGATGATATCTTCATCCTTATGCAAAATTGTGTATGTTTAGGTGTGTATGTGAGTGTCTGTGTGTGTGTGTGTGTGTGTAGCTAAACTTGGGCGCAGCTGTACCTATACCACCCTGCCTGGGAAAAGGGTGAAACTAGGTTGTATAAGTCTTTGTTTTTGATTCCGTAGAGATAACTGAAAGACTCAAATGATTTTGCCCACAATAAATACAAACCTGATGCCAGCAGAACACAACAAATCATTTATTGGTTGTCACACATCCGCTCCGGCAACATCAATCAATCATATCATTGACGTAAAAGTTTCCCAGCAGGACACGTCCTATAAATAAGATAATAAAAATAAAATCATGTATTAAATGACAGCATGACAGTAATTGAGTGCCTTTTATTGTGCTAATGATAACCCAAGGGAAGAAAGAGGGCTTATAATAAACACGTCATGTCGACTGTAAATCTGCATGCGATGGTGTTGCCAGATTATAATCTGGGATTTGCTTATTGTGATAAAAACTTGATTATAATGACGTTAATAAAGCCAAAATAATAATAAAAAACCTTTCGTTCTTCTTCCATATTATTTAATTTTATCGTTAACCGAAGATTCTCCTCGATATTGTGTAAATCAACCGGTGGTTTTAATAAATTGGGCTGGATCATGGAACAAAACGCAATTTAGGCAATTGGGAATTATTATCGTCTCTGGAAAAAAAAACAAAAGTGACCACTGAGACAGACGCTGGACCATCTGAAGCGTTTACAGAAAGACAGAGAATAATTAACCAAGTAAAAACTTTAAAAAATCCGAATTCAAGTAATTTTTCTTCTTCATCGGTCGGGATGCGAATATCAAGTACCAGTTTTGAGGTAACAAACATAAAAAAATACAACCGAAATGAGAACCCCTCCTTTTTGAAGTCGCTTAAAAGGGAGGAAAAGAGACACGGAGAGCAATAATGGTGTGTAAATAGTTATTTGTGTCACAAGGGAGCAATATGATGTATTTACGGCCAGGGCGTTACATTGAATCCAGAGTGAAGGGAAGGATTCTACGATAGAATCCTGAGCGAAGCGAGGGATTCTAAGTTAGAATCCTGAGCGTAACGAAGGATTCAAGCGTTAACGCCCATGACGAAAATAATTTTGCTCCTGAGTGACACATACAACTTTTCACACCGAACTATGAGGAAAATTTTAATTGCTCTAAAAAAATTAATTTGAATTATACTTTTACCACTTTTACAGCAATCGAACAACATAAACATTTTTTTTATATAATGACGGATTGTGAAGGATTAGGGAAAGGTCACCACAGATAAAATATTCCCGTGTACTTTTACTATTGTGTAAAAATAATCTAATCGAATATTACAATGGTTTCGGATATCAATATTCATTATATCACAATAACAGTCATCGATAGTTTTGATTTCAGTAAAACATATAATTTACTATGACATTTTTTTTAAATATTACGAAAAATTCATAAATTTTGATATAACGTTGTTAAAGTTAAAACTTGAACCATGTTTGTTTTTAATCGACTACGTCATCGTTGTCGATTTTAATGTAATTTCATAATTACATTCTATTATTTTAATCTGTGTTCAATTGGAACATTGCGTAAATGCTGCATGCCAATGAATAAATTAAAAAAGTGGCTTGAACAGAAAAGTAGCATTTTGCTCCCTCTCGTCGTGGAGCAAAACTTACTTTTCCGAATGAAAGGTGTGAAAAATCTATTTGTATTCGATTAATGTAATCTTGAATTTCCGAAATTACCCTAAAACCACAGGAACTCAAGCAAGGTATCCCTTCAGAATCAGCGATCACCCGCATACCACATAGGGGCGTGAACACACGCGATGCACTTGATTAGCCATTGTCATCAGCTATTTAGGCGTTCTTTAAGAATTAACTAGTGTGAGTGCGGCTTAATTTATCGCTTTAAAAACGCACAAGATTATAATCGTAGGGAGATTTAAATGGCAAATATTTAACACGGCAACTGAAATCCTTTTTAGGCGACTTTCTATTAAGTCACAAAAAAACTAACTTTGCAGTGATTAAATATCTTAGCAACTATTAAACTATACAAGCAACAAAAGGCTAGGATCAAAAAAACTAAAAAACGGCTGCTACTGTAAGGTGTCAAATATATCAAGCGGGATCAGTGTAAAACTGGTTAAGGTATTATAAAACCTAATGTGGCGACTAATTTTCCCGAGGGGATATCAAACATTCTTCACTGGCAACTACTGGCTTTCATTATAAAAATAAACTTTTGGCAGCGATTGTTAGGTAGCTTTAAAACTGAAAATGGGTATTATAATAATGTATTTGGATATTAGAATATTGTTTGCAGATTCGGAAATTCTTGAAAAAGGCGGCAAATGCGTTCGTGTGTCTGAGCAGTGCGGGGGCTGCGGAGCGGGGGGTTGAGCGCGTTTCTAGCCAATAGCAAGCGGCGGACGACTGCGACGGAACGTCACGGGGCGACGGGGCTCGCTATTGCTTGTTATTGTTTTTATTGCTCTCGCGCATAAACGAACTGAATAATTAGTTTTTACGTCTTTTGTTTTAAAAAAGCAAGTAGTATTGCAAAAATGAACCAGTTTGAGTTATCAGGAACGAGTCGTAGCATAAATTGTGATGATGGAGTGCCGAATTATTGTTCAAGTGAATCAGAAGAAGAGAATCAAGACGAACCAAAACCGAAACGAGGACGGAACAAAGTTTGGGTGTTTTATAATAAATTTCTTAACTTTAAAGAGGCAGAAGACTTTGTGAGTACAGAAAATACTTGGTCTCGGAAATTCACCAGAATGACAGAAGAGGGACAAAAGCGATTCTACAGATGTAACAAAGTACGTAAGTTGGGACCACAATGCGCGGCAGAACTGTACCTACTTTTTGAATCTGGATCCGACAGTGTTTTGGTTTATCGTTCTGAAGCTGATCATAATCATGATGAAGTTGGGACACGAACAAATTATGGTATTTCTGATCAAACTAAACTAGAAATTAATAGTCTGTTTGACCTGCACTTGAAGCCGAAGGCTATATTGGCTGCTCTTCAAAAGATCGATGGAATCCAGTTGCCTACAAAAAAACAATTAGGTAATTATTTATCTGACAGACGAAAAATTAAATTTGGTCAACCAATCATTCATTTAGGGGAACTAGAGAAGTGGATAATTGAACACAAAAACATTCCTGAAGACGAGGATGAACCTTTTGTTATGAAGTATTGGATATTGGAGAGTGACCAACCTAAATTTAGATTTGCTTTGACCACAAAAAAATTATTGAAATTTGCAAGCTCTATTGATGTCCTACACGTTGACGCGACTTATAAATTGATCTGGCAAGGTTTTCCGGTTTTAATTATTGGAACAACAAATAAAAACCGAAAGTTCTATCCGCTTTGCCTGGGGGTTGCAACAAATGAGCAAAAAGAAGACTTTGAGTTGGTTTTTAATGGCTTAAAGGAGAATATTTTATCTTTGTTAGAAGTCGATTTTAAACCAAAGGTACTAGTCAGTGATGCAGCTCAAGCAATAAAAAATGCTTTTTTGGAAGTTTTTGGCTCTGATACCACGGTGCGCATGTGTTGGGCACACGCCATAAAAAATATGAAAAAAAAAGTTGACAAAACAGTGGAAAAAAAAGAAAGAAAAGATATTATGGAAGATATATATGCTTTACATAATGCGTCGTCACCGGAAATTTTCAATGCTGCTTCGCAGGCTTTCATCGTAAAACATGCTTCCAAGGCTTCATTTATAAAATATTTTGAACAGGAATGGCTTATCAATAATCCTAATTGGTTCCTAGGAGCAGCAGCAACCCTTTCACCGACTACAAACAATGCTTTGGAAGCGTTTAATAAATCAATTAAAGATCATAATACTATGCGTGAACGCTTTCCCCTGTCACGATTCCTTACTGTGGCGAAAGAGATGGTGACGCAATGGTCAAACGATATCAATGAAAATTCATTACCACAAACACACGAAATTGAACTGAAAGAATGGACAGAAGGATATCGTTGGGCAAGACAGAACGTTAAAGTAAAAACGCTTACATCTGATTGCAACAAAAAGGTGTATTTGGTACCCAGTGAAAAAATGACGGCTACGAACATGACATATGATTATGAGGCATGGCATTCCTTTGATGAGTTCAAAAAAAAAAACTTTGCATTTTGGAAAACCGAACTACCTAGCGCAGGATGGGAGCAAGGCACATGCACCTGCCCTCAATTCTTCAAAGTTTACATTTGCAAGCATATACTGGGTCTAGCCATCCGACTAAAACTTACCATCCCGCCTATCGAGGCAAAGTCAATACCGATCGGATTAAAAAGGAAGAGAGGACGCCCTACCAAATCAAAGCCTGCATTAATAATGCAATAGGTAGATTTTTTACATTTTTTTAAAAACTTTTTTCGTTTTAGTGACTATTATGTTAGTTACATACCGGGTGTAAAGGACAGCGTCCCGCAAACTGATAGGGGTTGCTCAGTCAACCAAACTGAACAACTATCACCAGGATTTCTTTCCAGGAAATGAAAAAAAAATTGCTTTTCCATACAAATTAGTCTGATCGAGGTCGTCATTTTGTATGGTAAAGCAATTTTTTTTTTCATTTCCTGGAAAGAAATCCTGGTGATAGTTCTTCAGTTTGGTTGACTGAGCAACCCCTATCAGTTTGCGGGACGCTGTCCCTTACACCCCGTATTTTGTGTATTGAAGGAAAATTAATAAATAAAGAAAATGAATCAAATTTTATGCCTTTTATTGCACGCTATTTAAATTCATAAAAAAGGAGTTTAAACTTGAAAAGGAGTTTCAAACTTTAAAGCTGAAATACAGCACTAGAATAAATACTTTGAGTACCTACCTAGATTTACCAACAATACTTATGTTTATTTAGGTAGGTTCATTTAAATTTCATTTAAAAGAGGGAAGGTTAATAATAAATAAGATAGTCAAGAAAAAATTAAATAGACCTAGAATAGTTTTTTAGCATGTCACAATTTGGTTTATTTAGATCCCTACAAATGTAGCCAAAAGTATTTTTTTTAAGATCTTGTTTGTATTTATTTAAGACCTTGGTCAAGTTTATAGACAAGCCCATTTTAGAATTTATGAAAGCCTATTTAAACTTTTTTATCCGCCAATAATTTGTCGCCTTAGAAGAAATTCAATTGCCACAAAAGAAAATCACTGCCAGATAAAATTTAAATAAAACCTCAAAACTCATTAAAAAGCCGCCGCTTTCTAGTTAAGATGCTACCTCAAATTAGTCGCCAAAGTAGTTTATTTACGATCCATTTTCAGTTTTTTTAAGATCCGGAATGGTATCAATTTGTCGCCGCGTTAAATACATGCCGATTTAAATTAACATGTTTTATGGACGGAATGTTGTGTGATGTGGATGTGAGAGAATGATTTATTTACTCGTATTTACTCGCAAGTTTAGTTGCATTAATTTGAATGGTCTTCCATCGATCTCCATAGGTCACCTACCAGTCTAGTGACTCTCTATTTAGATCGAGCAGCTGATTGTAGGTAGGTATCGAGCAGCTGATTGTAGGTATAAGTTCTTACTGCTGCTCAAAATGCAACTTAAATAATATCATACTAGCGCTCCAGAGAGACACAACGTAGCGTTTTCATCAAATGTAAAAAATACATGCTTTCCAAGTTTTCTCCCGGTAGCAGAAACTTGTAGATTTTGCGCTTGTGTTGGCTTGCGTGAATTCGTCACTCGAACTTCCAATTGACCTTTGCCGGGGCTAGTAGCTTGCGGATGCAACATGTGAATCAGATATATTCTTTTTGGTGACTGTTGAGCTAGCAACATTCAATTGATCAGTAGCATCTTGAATTGAAGAAACAAAATAGCTTGTTTCAAGCTAAATAGAGAAGTATGCCACCCTGAAGTCACGAGTAACAATCACGAGAAGCCATTGTCGCCAACGTTGTCGCCATACTCAAATAAGGCGACATCACTTTCATGTCGCCGACACGGCTATAGACGGCGCGTGCGCCGAACACTGAATAACAACGAAAGCTAAACAGATAGATAGGCAATCTAATCTGAACCTGTAGAAGAAAATGAGGACGCTTTCCTTTTTGGCATCCAGCGAGAACCTTTCGACTTGATGGCTCAAATCGACAGGATCTCGCTGGTTTCAGTTGAAGCAGGAACGTGAAGATTTGCGATATAAAGGAAAGGCCTACGGACGTAGTGGGTCAATGTGGGCTGAGGAGCCATGGTAAACAAGATGAGACGATTTTGAATAAAATATGATTTGGTAACCAATAAGTCAAAGTCAAAAGTCAAAATTTCTTTATGTACTCATACTGTTTTTTCATATTATAGTTAGTAAGCGTGATTTCTTGTCTTTGGTGTAATATAATAAAGCCATTGTACCACTGTGGGAGGCAGGGCGAAGAAACTCCCATAGATTGATTTTTAGCTCTCTTTTAAAAATAGGTTGTGTTAACTAATACGAATATTATTATTTACATATTCATTATTATTAATAATATGCTGGAATAAATAAAATATTAACAGCGAGTTCTATGTTGAGTTAGATTGTCCTATGCACTCACACATGCACTCACACATAGTTTGTCATTTTTATTTAATTTTCTTGAGGGGCCTGTACGTTTTCTATTTCAAATTGCTGATTATTTCTTAGGTTAACATTAGAGCTATCACTAATTTTGTTAAATGTTGTAAGGTTCTTACGTCATAATAAAAAATAAATGTTCTGTCTACGTTTAGTTTTTTTTTTTTGTTACTTTTCTTAGGGAGTCTGTTTTTATCCGCTGCTTTCTCCCACAACAAGATACCATAGGAGATGACATTATATAACTAAAATAGACTAGCCTAGCTGTAGCCACATTCGTCTTTTGTCTTATTTTCCTAACAGCGTAAGCCGCAGAACTTAATCTACCAGCTAATTTATCTATGTGAGCTCCCCACTGCAATTTGCTACCATTGGATATTCTAAGAAAGTTGGTATCATTTACCAATTCTAACATACTGACCTTAAACTGACCAGAACATTCATGAATACTGGCCAAACGTGGGTACCACCGTATGAGAAAAAGCTTGACGCTGTTCTTTGCGCTATCTATGTAGCTATGACCATACATGTCGTAGGATTACTGTTTTACGATAGCACAAATCATTCCTATGACAATGGTTTTTTGAACGCTGCATACAATGAGCTCATTAATCCTTTTTTTTCTGTCGTTTTTTCATGAATATTTTTGTGTCGTCACGATCACGATAATATCACGACTTATTGTTTTTTTCAATGTATGTCCTTATTTTATAAGTCATTGATTGATTTTAACTTAAGCAGCTTAGCGACTCACCAAACGATATTTGAGTGCAAATTATGCTGGTTTTCTGGTGTTAAAGATTAGGATAGCTACTCATAGCTTTATTTGTATTTATATAAAAAACTGGCTCTCAACGAACGAAAGTAAATGGAGTTTTCTTTATGTTTAACTTGCCTGTAGGTATCGTCAAGTTTTATTTACCTACCAATAGCTAAACCATGGTTGCTCGTAACAAAAAGGGGGTGCCGCATGTAAACTCCATGCAGTATGTAAAATCAAATTATGCCCATGTTTGCATAGGACGGCGCCGGTTACGCAAATACAAGCCTTTGTTTTGGAACACACAAAATTACATGTTAATATGTGTGTTTAATTAATTTATTGCCAAGAAGACTTACGCGGGATTTGCTTAGTAAATTGTTTGGTGTGACATTTTAGTTACACAGCTGGCTTGTGGACCCAACATTGGAGATTGGGCGGTTGAAACTGGTATGTATATGTATGTAACTTAGGATTGGGTGATTATTAAGACACTCTTAATGGTTAACGTGGTGATAACCAACCATCATCGATGGATCATCATTCTCAGCACTTTTTAACCGACTACGGCAAAGCCGAAAGGAAGGTTATGATTTTGACCGATATGTATGGATGTATATATGTTCCCCCAAAACATCTAAACTAGTTATCAGAATTTGAAAAATGGGTATCGTTGGAAGTTCTTGATTGTCCACTAGTTAAAGACTATGTCACGTCTCACTAAATTCAATATGGCACCATCTGAGGGCATGTTAAAAAAACCGGTCAAGTGCGAGTCTAAATCGCGCATGAAGGGTTCCGTACCACCGTTCAATGGAAGCGATGGTGTGGAGTGAATAGTTTGGATTTTTACACAGCAAAATATTGTTTACAAAGTTATTGGTGCGGTTACTTTCACACTCCATGTACATAACCAGGTGCATCCATAAGTTTGTATGTGGTATTGAAAGAATTGTTGTATGGGAGCCCCCTTAAATATTTCTTTTATCCTGTTTTTTAGTATTTGTTGTTATAGCGGCAACATAAATACATCATCTGTGAAAATTTCAACTGTCTAACTATCACGGTTCGTGAGATACAGCCTGGTGACAGACGGACGGACGGACAGCGGAGTCTTAGTAATAGGGTCCCGTTTGGAACCCGTCGGGCCGCAGGACCGAATTGAAGGGTTTAATTAGCAATCCAGTAAAATATAATACTAGTATTTTCACCCTGCTTAGCTTGCATTTAACAGAATCGTTAGTGAAGCATTGACCGTCCCGTGGGTGCCGTGGGTAAAGATTTCTTACTATTTATAGCGCGATGTTCTAGAAATCGGCTTTCAGTTCAGTTCTTAACTTTACTCTAAAACGTATATCAGGTTCACATAACAGAACACTAGTTGTTATCGGAGTTTACTATGAATCCTAGAGAAATTCATAGTGTCGCGCCGCGCTATTAAGTAAAATGTAACACCGAGTTAATAATGCCTCTAAAATGTAAAATGAATAACCTCTCACATGATTATTTATTACTTAACTGGCCTATAAGTTAACTAGTAATCAAGACTTTTAAACTGCCATATATGGCAGAAACTTTTTAAACTGCCATATATGGCAGAAACTTTTTAAACTGCCATATATGGCAGAAACTTTTTAAACTGCCATATATGGCAGAAACTTTTTAAACTGCCATATATGGCAGAAACTATTTTATCGAACCGTAGTGCTAAAAGATATTGGTTTGAGGCGGGGACTACCTGTCCCGCCCACTCCCAAGGCAAAGTTTTGAAGGACAAAGAGTCTAAAAACAACAACATCAAGCCAAAAAAAAAAAAAAAAGATATTGGAATGATATAAAATGTATCGAGTGGGAAGGTTTTCAAGGAAGAACAAGTTACAGATCTTTACGACTTGGTTTATTACCAGAATAGACATGTTTGATTTTCCTAGAATTTTTATTTCCTAAAGTTCAAGTTAAACAAACTTACAACCGTGCCTCTGCCAGGCACAGGGGTAAGTTTGTTTAACTTCAAAGTTAGGCTTAGCGTAAAGTTTGTTTAACTTCAACGTTAATATAGACCTAAAACTTTTAACAACTTAGAGGTTCATAAAAACTTGGATATTTTTTACCTTTAATTTTTCTTCTTTAATGTATTTCTGATATGCCAACGGATTACCAATCTTGCATCGCATTAGAGTTTCTATGTTTTGTGATCCATAGCGATCTGAACATTCCACTGCATCGAATAACATTGTCACAGGCAAGACGTATTTATAAATTCCGTCCGTGTCTCCCATCAGTTCGCATTGTCTCATCTCAATCTTCATACTTCCCCGCCGAATTCCCATCAATTTAGAATCATTGTTCTTCGATATCCCACTGTTCTTTCGTAACACTTACAAATAGTTTTCGATCCATATAATGGCCACGAACAGTACTGCACCATGTTTATGTAAATCTACCAATGTCCATACCAAACGGAAGGTCACAGCTTGTTTTATTTAAATATACACTAACCCATTTCTCACTTACAATATAACCTTTTCCTTCCATTATTTTAATTCCCTCATAAATATTTAGTGGTTCTGAGGCGCGTGACTTACTTAACGTGACGCTTTGAATTATTATTGTTATTTAAGTTTAAAAACTGAACCATTTTTCTTTCCTTTTAATGAGAGGTTTAAATTCTAAATGGAGATACCAGTATAATATACCGATTCGCTGAAGACGTTTCGAAGATATCGTGGGATATGTTTATCTCTTAATGTTATGCATAAATAAACAAAACAAAAATAGTTCTAAATTCAAAGTTTTAAATTCAATCAATATTTTAATCCGCAATAAAAATACTACTGGATTGCTACAGCTTGCTACTTAACAGCGTTGCTACATATGTGGTATGTTTCCACATAAAAACATACAACTCTACAACACTTACATTGCTTATAGTTTTACAATGGGATGCGAAGTGTCGTGAGTAACAGAAACAGCGACCTAACAAACACGACGGTTTTGTTTATTGAAGTTTTGGTACCTTTGAGTTAATATGGTTTTTGTATGTGTAGACTCAGATTCGTGACAAAATGAATATGGTTCTCGTTCAAAAATATCTCGTTTTCGCTCCAGCCACCGGCATTCTTTGTAGATCCAAAAATATGATCTCCATTCGACGCGCATCATAATTCCATGTCATTTAGAAGAAGTCCCACCAAGCGGAACAAAAGTCCTGGCGTCGTTTTTAGGGTTCAGTACCAGAAGAGTGCCAAACGGGACCCTATTATTAAGGGTCCGCTGCCCGTCTGACCGTATGTCCACCCATCTGTTAGCGGGCTGTATCTTATAATCCTACAGCCCGCCAGAAGCCACGTATGTTCTTGTACGTAAATGTAAAAAAAAAAGTTAAAAGACCAATTTTTAAAAAAGATCTAAATATCAATCTGTGGTAGTTTCTCCGCCCTGCTTCCCCACACTGGTCCAATGTAGAGAAGAGGCAAAAAAAATGTATACTAAGTGTATGAAAATACAGTATGAGTACAGTAATAAATAGACTATTGACTTTGAATTTATTGGTTACCAAATTATCTTTTATTCAAAATCTTTTTTAATTTATTCCTTGGCATGTAGCATTTAAGCAATGTGCCAATTTAACACAGATCTTAATAAAATAATCGATTGTAATTTCATCGTAATCGATTAAAAACGAAAATGTTTCAAGTTTTAACTTTAACAACATTATATTGTGTGTGTACGTTATAACGTGAATTTTTCGTAATATTTAAAAAAAAAGTCACAATACATTTATATAGTTTACTGACATCAAATCTATCGATGACTGTTGTGATATAATTAATTAGGAAGGACTTTAGCGGATGACCTACTTTTGTTGACCTTGAGGGGGGGAGGGAGGGTTGGGGAAGGGGGGTAGATAGGGAGGGCCTACTACTCCCCCCCCGCGGAAATGCCTAGTTTCTGAGATATGATTATTTAAAGTTTTGAGGTTATGTTGTTAAATTAAAACAAAATTTAGACTGACCTTGATATTTAAGTGGGGGGAGGGGGAAGGGTGTAGATGCCCCCCTCCCCTACTACTCCCCCCCCGCGCGGAAATGCCTAGTTGCTTTCTTCGAAAGGGTCATTTTTCTGCCTCGACACCTTTCTCCTCCACAATTGCTCCATAATGCTATCATCAAAAACATGAAAGTTGCCACAATAACCTATCTAGCCGATCGTTTTTGTTTGCATACGCTGCCCTGCGCTCCGCTCCGCTCCGCTCCGGTTTAGCTTCTTCAACGTTCTAACATAACCTATAACCCGATTGAAAAGTAGCCACAATAACCTACTCTAGCCAATAGTTTTTGTTTGCATACGCTCCGCTCCGGTTTAGCTTCTTCAACGTTCTAACATAAACTATAACCCGATTGAAAAGTAGCCACAATAACCTACTCTAGCCAGTTGTTTTTGCTTGTAAATATCGAGAGAACAAGAAAATAGAACATTCGCGAAACTACTAGAAAAGGGACTACTACTTTGCCGCCCAACCAAAAACGCGGCAAAACGCCCCAACAAAATGCGTTCCGTTTTAAACAAAAATGACAACTTTTTTATTATCAAAAGTGATATTTTAGGAAAGAAATACTAAATTAACTTTGATTGACGTAAAATAAATAAACAAACAAAAATTGCAAGTTAAATGAACGTTTTTATTGAAATAGGTATTATTACAAAAAGGTGCCACATTTCCTCCTTTTTTTATAGAATTCTCATCTTTTAAAATATGCGTACAACGAAATGTAGGTAATGTATTTTGACCACAGACAAGATTTAAACATATTATTTGCGTTGCGTTACATCATTTTACAAAGTATTTTCAGATTTTCAAAAAATCATATCTTAAAAACTATTGAATTCCGCACCCTGAAACTTTCAGGAAGATGATCAAATGACCCCAACATGATGCTAAAAAAGTTTGGACGCCCCAGCGAGTAGGTCATCCGCTAAAGGTGAGCCATTAATTAGGATATTCGATATCATTGTAATATTAGATTCGATTATTTTTATACATTGGTAAAAGTAGCACAGCTATATTTTACCTGTGATGACCATTTCTTAATCCTTCACAATCCACCATTACAAAAAAAAAGTTTTGTTTTCGTTGTTCGAATACTGTAAAAGTGGTGAAAGTATAATTCAAAGTATAGTTATTTAATTATTTTTAGAGCATTTTATTTCAATTTTCCTCATAATCGGTGTCAAAAGTTGTATGTGTCAGGAGCAAAATTATTTTTGTCATGGGCGTTAACGCTTAAATCCTTCATTACGCTCAGGATTCTAACTTAGAATCCCTCGCTACGCTCGAGATTCCATTGTAGCATCCTTCGCTTTACTCTGCTGCTATTTTGCTCCCTTGAGACACAAATAACTCTTACTAATTATATGTAAATATCTACAGTAATAAAGAAATTTTGAATTTACATTGAACAACGTAGACCCGCAATCTGGTTGGAACTGGTATCGAGACCAATTATTTTGTTTTGATTTATTGGTATGGAACCCTTCGTGGGCGAGTCCGACCCGCACTTGACCATTTTTTTTAAATCCTTGAACACATCAAACATACCGCAAGGTTTGCTCGCTAGACAATGTGGTTGGCAGCAGTGGTCATTCTTTGACGCATTGCTCGTATCCCGCCCTCCTTCTACGTCATGTTTTTGTTGAAACGAAATGATAAATAGCTTCGGTACATCCACCCACTAGCAAATATTTTTTTTTTATCGTGTAATTAATTTTGCGAACTACAAAATCATGCCTTTTTTGTTTTTAATTGATTGATATTTTGTGGGCACTGTTATAAATAAAACCGGTCAAGTGTGAGTCTAACTCGCGCACGAAGGGTTCCGTACCAACGTACATTGGTAGGGATGGCGTGGAGGGAATAGTTTGGGTTTTACATAGCAAAATGTTGTTTACAAAATAATTGGTGCAGATACTTTTACACTCCATGTACGTAACCAGGTGCATTCATATTATGTTTGTATGTGGTATTGAAATAATTGTTGTATGGGAGCTGCCTTAAATATTTATTTTATTCTGTTTTTTAGTATTTTTTGTTATAGCGGCAACAGAAATACATCATGCGTGAAAATTTCAACTGTCAAACTATCAGGGTTCATGAGATACAGGATGGTGACAGACGGCCAGACAGACAGACAGACAGACAGCGGAGTCTTAGTAATAGGGTCCCGTTTTTACCCTTTGGCTAAGGAACCTTAAAAGCATTTGCGTTCGTAGTGCAACAAATGAGACAATATATATTTTTTCATCATCTATTTAACTTAGTTTTCAAGGGCTTTACAAAAAAAACAATTCCTAATATATTTTCATTAGCATTGAAAACCCAGCAGTTTTTGCTTGAGGATTAAATTTGCAAGTCTAATTACTCTACATAACATGCTCGTAAATCATAATGTTGACAGTTTCACACCTCCTTACTGAGGCATTGGTTGAAGATTCGTAACAGTAGGGCAAAATGTTATTTAAAATATAAAGATACGAATAAAAATAAAAATAGTATAAATCTAATTTATTCTGATTTTTTTTTAACGATAGGTTTTCTTACAAAATTATACTTTCAATAGATATTCGAATAAACTAAAATGCCTACACATTTTAGCTTTCATTTTCAATAAGTCTGAAATTAATCATGAAGTCGTTTCAACACATCATCAGTTTCCTTGTTTTTAAGAGGCGTCAAACATTCTTGAATGATTCCGAGTAATCCTTGCTTTTAGTCGTGACAACCGGTTAATGAGTCGACAGTTTTATAGCTTTCGTTTTAGGGTTTTGTTGTGGTAAATAAAAAAAAGTTTTTACGAGGACGCGTCGGTTTGGTAGACTTTCACCATTAAATATTTTTTTGTAAAACAATCCGGATAAAATATTTTGCATTCTTGATTAATGCGTCTGCTGTTTCATTTAATAAAACTGCGATGTAATTCTAAATGCTAAGTTAGACGTAAATTATAGAGATCTATACAGATTAATCGCCGAATGAAAATACTGTCGCCTAAATAAACTACTGAGCTTTGTAAAACTACCTACTTACAACGTACTCACTGTACACTACAACTTTAACTAAAGATAAAATTTAAAACAGAATTTGAGCGTTTCGTCAAACTTTGTGTTGTCTATTACAAAAACGGGCCCAAATTTAGAAAATTGTTTTTCTTATAATTCTACGTACACCTTGCATTTAGCAACAGTGTCGTATGAACCAAAGTAAGTATATCAATCCAGTTGTAACCCTAACTTTACGACATCATAAAACCAGCTCCCAGTGGGGTATTCAGTGCAATCATTACTCTTTGGTGGCCTTCCTGCGTATATGGATATAGGAAGGAGACAATGTTTAGGCCTTAAATTTACTGCTGTGCTTACCCCGACATTGTAGAATTTATAGAGATTAAAGATCAGGTATTTTATGTCGTTAAAAATGTGCCTACTCTAGACTAGAATTTTACAGTTCAATTCAAGGTGTTAGTATTCAAAAACATCGCTTTGATTCAGTATACACATTTTTAAGGTAAGTTACCATGTAATTTTACAACCTTGCAGTGATACACTCTGTATAGTTGTGAAGTAACAATGGCAAACGAAGATAAAGAATGCACCAAAAGAAAACCTTACGCGAATAAACAACAAATCTCGCCGAAACACCGAAAAAGCAGCAGTTAATACCGCGAATAAAGATTAATGAAGAAGCGATCGATCGCCATCCTACGGATAAAAGCGAACGCAGCGCAATCAATTTTAATCTGCGAACGGAACACGTGCTCCCTCGTCCCCCTCTCACATATGATAATTCAAATAAGGCAGACAAAGATAAAGATATCGAAGTGTGGAACGGTTTTGATGTTGGCTATTACGACGATGACGCAAGCCTACTTACGGAATTAAAGTTGGCTAAAGAAGATTGAGCGGGGAGCCTTATCGGCTAAGACAATGATGTAAGCGAAAACACTGATGGATATTGGGCGGTAAAAAAATAAAGGAACAATAGGGACAAAGAGTATTGAGTTGAGGTCCGTTAACCTAGTTTTCAGGCTTTGTAGAAGAAGAAAGCGTCTCTTGGATAAATCAATTGAGCATCTTCACAAAGTTGTTTCTGTACTATGATCACTAGGTCTAAGGCCCACTTTGTCGAACGCGACTAAACACTATTTTCTGGATAATTTTTACAACTTCATACATATTTGTATGGAGTTGTCAAAGTCATTCAGAGAATAGGCCTTCGTAGCAGTGGGCCTAAGAGGCAGGTTTATCCCGCGGCAATTTGTTATTTTTCCTTGTGTTTTATCCCCGGTAATAAAAACGATATAATTTATATGACAGCAGCAGAAACTAGGCTTTTGAATTATATATAGCTAAATCAATGTTGCAGCGAATAAATCTAGTGGTATTAAATCGATTTCTCGAGTTTTACTATCGAGCGTTTTGGACGTAAATGGTGGCGCTATATGTAATAGGTGACAAAAGCTATTAATCACAAGTTTTATATACAACCTAGCCCTAATCTTGCTTGAACAGTTGTTTAATGGGATTTGTTATAAATGTAATTTGTATTGAAGTTATTTGGTTGTATTAAATATCAATTGCAAAACTTATCTCGATGTTTTTTAACGTTCCGTTATTAAGTCTACATTTTCCATTTTCAGAATTTCATGATTTCTTTATTGCACACAAATCATATAAAAAACAAGACTTCCATGAAAATAGTATACAAAGGCGAGCTCATCTCTAATAAGACATCTCTTCTAGCAAACCACGTTAAGATGGGAAGGTTTTCAGTTTTTCTAGGCGATAAATATGTGGTATACGGTAAAAGGGTAAAAAATTAGGCATTTTTAAAATAATGCCCAAAAAGGTCCAATATCAAGATATATCGTAAATTTCATCCAAACTCTTCACTATATTCATAGTTCTCTATAAGTCCGTTGAGCCCCCTCACTAGGCTCGACTACACTCAAGAGAACCAGTTCACTCAACTTAACACTGGACTATTTACTCTCTCTATTGATATGCCAAGCTATGATGGATTGATAAGAACGCCTCTTGCCACAAACTTGTTTATAAAAAGTATTTATAACTTTTTGCGGAGATCTCGATACAAAGTGCTGAGCGATTATGTGATTTGTAAAAGTAAATTGTGGCTGAGCTGCAGTTATAATCGTGATGGTTATCTGCCACATTCTTCGGTTTCTTTACGTTCTGTTGGACCAGGAACAGGTGTTTTAGATAGCAGTTATGAAACATACTTTGGCCGTTATGGTAACTTTCAATAGTCCTAAAGTGTTAGGATGCACAACTGCTGTTTTTGGTTCCCACGACAAAGTTAAGCCTAGTGTGGGGCCAGAAGCAATGTATGTGCCTGTATGTAAATTTAACTCACGTTACTGTCTGTCATTCGGGAAATGACAACGTCAGTGTGACTTTAAGGCTTCGTTCTCACTACGGCTGACAATCCGTGCAAACTATTTCGCTTCCGCATAGAAAAAACAGCGGCAGTACCACTTAATAAGTTGAAAGTCTTGGGTTCGTATTTTCCCAATTTATCAATCTGATAAATAGTTCTTTTAAAAAATATATTTTTAAAGCTGGGGAGAGAAAGATAATAGTTTCTTAAAAAAAAAACTAAATCAAAAGGTTATTTAGCAAACAGAAACGGAACGCGACATGGGCTGGATATGTAGTTGCAACGTACAGCGTCCTTCGTTGTACGTTTTAATGCAACTGGAGTGTGGATTTGACAGGACTGGACCGCTATACCGAGGCTGTACCTATCTATATGCTTGTTTCATGGTCTAGGCTGGCCACGTGACATGTATGACACGACAAGACAAGAAAATGGATGACGGCATTTTGGTCAAAGAGCAACAATCAAAAAGTATCACATCAAACATTACCTCAAAATCATAGAAAAAGTTACCTTTTTCACAATTTTACGCTTCATAAAACCTCGAATTTATTCTGATATGATTAAGAGAAGTAAATCATACGTATATCATTGTAAGAGAGAGAGACATAACATGATGATCTCAATGCGGTACGTACGAGACGCTCATAGCCATTATCCTTTGACACATTGCTAAGTTTGCGGCGACGGCGCGCGGCGTCCCAAAATATCGAAATGCGACATGCGCGGAATGTTAGCCGTAATGATAACAGAGTCAGAATTGTTTGAGCGCAAAGTCTGGGCGTTTGGCCAATATTCGGCCGGTAGATAACAGTTTCAACATGTTATGACACTGATTAGTTGGAGGCTTAGTTTATGAACCGCTGTTCAAGTTAATGGCGTCTTAAATGTCAGACTAAACTGCTTTCCGACTTTCTTCAACGCAGGAAAGCTAACGCCTTAATCATGACAGTTATGTAGCAATTTAAGTTAGCTGTTGAATAGTGAACATTATCGTGATTAGTTACAGGCCTAGTGCTATCAGAATCAATTATACTAAGACGAAATAGAATAGAATAAGAAACTTCTTGAGATTGTAAGGTTTAACTCAAGATATTTTCGGAAATCTATCAAAAATTAATGATCCTATTACCTCTACATTAGTACTCTGCAAAAAGGCCTGAATATATGTGTTACACTAATTATAAAAGTTATTGTATAGTAGCTATTGCGACATTCATGTTGAATTTAGGTTTAATGAATCATTAATTATGTTTGTATTCTGCTTCAGTTTTTCCATACTCGGGTAAGTCGAACAATAGACTGTACCGAAAATATCCCACACAACTAAATATTCCAACGATCCTTTGAAGTTCCGAACTGTCAGTTCAGGTGTACAAAATGACACCCAAAACAGAAGGTACGACATAACTACACTAAAATTAGTGGCTGACAGACTAGAATGGGTGGCTTAAAAAGAGGCTTTTGCCCTACTTAAGAATGCAGGCAGTTTTAGAATTGCGTTTACTTGGCGGGCCCCTGTGAATGTGCCAGATGTTGCTTCTGTAGTTGAGCTTCAGGATGCTTGAGTTGAATAGGGAAGATTTTGAGCAGGCATTTGGTTTGTGATTTCGGGGCAGTATTCGACCTGTGTGGCGCAGCGGTTGTGGCTCTGCCTACCATGCGAGAGGTCCCGGGTTCGATCCCCGGCTGGGGGTAAAAAGAACCCCAGGTCTTGGATGTTTATATGTGTGTGACGTCGCTGTTTCTGGTTCCCAGGACACAGGGTATCCTAGTGTGTGGCCAGAAGCAATGTATGTAAATGTTTGTTTATGTACAAAATAAACTAATAAACAAACAATTGTTTATTAGTTTATTTGTTGCTGGCCACTGGGAGGATCGATGTTGTGTTTTTTCTTACAAAAACAGTTTCCACTCCAGAGAGAAGAAGTTAGTATTGTGTGGATATGAGGGCGCAACCGTGTCTCTGCTACCCCGTACGGGATAAGGCTTGACGCTATGTACGTATGTATGAGAAGCATGATGAGTACACTTACTACAACTATAGCATATCACAACGGAACCAAGGAAAAACTAGACAAGAAAGTGAGTTTCTTAGAAAAAGTCTCGGGGATTACAACCACTTCTTATGCCGAGTCAGTTTAGGAACCAAAACTGATCCGCAAAATTACCATGACCGTCTTAAAACAAGTCTTGGCTTTAGGTAAATAAAGCCCATTAGGGCGTGTTCGATTGGAAATGGTAGCCATGCTCTTGATTTGCACCTAATCTGAATCGCTATAAAGGTTGTGCCCCAGAAGTAAATAAAAACATACCACATCCAACCGAAACAGCCAACGTCCCACATCCAACCTCTATACCGATGGACGTTTATTAGTCTTTTCCCTCACCGTGGAAAGCGGGAAGGTGGTGTTTTCCTAGGGGGTCCGTAGACCGAGGCCCATAAAAAATTCACAACTACCCGCAGCCAGAGTGGCCTGGTACCGGGCAGTGTTTAGGTACGCGATTGAGTTTGTCCGGGAATATTTAAGTAGGTTATTAATACAGGGTATGAATAATGGGTATAAAAACACATATCGGACATTTTTTTCTGAGAATATTTTTCAAATAATTATAGGTTTTTCTAGCCTCTTCGATATAGGTTCTACTTAGTTTTTCAAAAAAACATCTATAGTCTGATATTTAATTCGACGGACTTATTTGAAAGATAGAGTGATGATCTATTCAATAAAAACTTAATAGTGATGGGATGGATTTCGAAATTATTATTTTTAGTACTGCCTTTTATCAATGAGACATATTTTTTATATATTTATAGATTTGCTGGATAAATAACAATAACGAAAACTAGCTACTAGCTTTGACTTTCATGTTAATGTTTTTATTGTTTCCGTTTCGTAAAAAGGATAAGCTATGATTTTAATTATTAATGGACAAATTATAATAAATAGTAAGTGGCAAAAATTAAAATAAATAAATTCTTGAAATAAATAATTTAAATAAAACAATATTTACACATATTTTATAGCAAACATACAACTAGATTAGATTTGAACAACTACAAATATTTAAATGAATGTAGAACAACATAACACAATGGTGCTTCTGTATATTTTGCTGTAGGTAGTTATCAGGATGAAAAAGAAAGAAACCACAATTTTTACAATACGTATTTTTTCATCATTTTGTACATGGTTTTATTGGGTCTTCTAAGCTGATCTGGCGGTGAAACATCGAAGTTCAAACTGCTTGATGAAATCACAATCAGTATGGAGTTCTTTGGTGTACTAGTTGTACCTATTAGCCTAGTGCAATCCAATCTGGTGCTCAACACACCGAGAACGAAACATGCAACTTACGAATCTCATCACGTAAATCCTGAAATAGATAAAGGAAATCAACAAATGTAGTTTCTCATCAAACTATCGGTTTACATTTTTTACATCCCAACAAAACACCTTGGATATAATTTGTAAAGCATAAAATGCTATGAATAAGCCAAAATGTGTATTGGCTGCATGCGCATACGTTATATTTCTGGGCCTGTGAACACTGGGTTAAGTCGTTGCCTAACTTATTATATATAAAACAAAATCATAAGTGTATAAGTATGCTTAAATAAACATAAAAGCATTTAAGTAAAGAATGCTGGTTTCTGAGGACGGTTTCTTACGGGCTGAACAAGGGCCAATGGCATTGAGAATTAGACAAAAAAAACAAATACCCGTCGCATCGCGTCGAAGCAGACTGACGCACGCTCCCGCGCAGAGCCCCGCGAGGCAGCCCGAGCTCCGAGACCAAGAAAATTATAGAAAATATTACTAAACTCCTGTAATAATAACATTAAAAAATAAATAAAACAACAAAAAAAATCCCTTTTTTTTACCTATTTTTGCGTGTAAGTTTCATATAGGAAACTGATTTCGTCTTCAAGCGCTTGTTTATTTAGTTGAATAATAATGCATTGCGAAAAATATTTTTAAGTATTAAATATAACAGATGTCCGGTAATTTTAAATGTCCATTCTTATCTCTAATATACCTCTTATAACATATATTTATCCTACATTTTATGTTGTCTAGTTTAGCCTAGAATTGAAGCTAAAGATGCATTTGTTTGTTCGCGCCCCCTGATATCCCCTGCGAGATTTGCGTCTCCCAATAAGTCACCACAAACATAACACAGGTTCACTTTTGACCGTAATTTGATTTTATTTGGGATTTAATATGAAATTACAGAACAATGATTTCCGAAAGAAAATTAGAATAGGAATAATCGTCTTGTTTCCATCTTGTTGGTGACATAACCATGACAGTACAGTTTTGCGATTTGGTAAAGCAATAATGCGTCATAAAAAATCATCTACTTAAACAAAGAGTTTGAGGCTTGATTTTAATCTGGTTATTTATTGGCCATCGACATGTACGGTACAACACTGTGCTAGTTCTAGCAACGTTTGTGTATTTTGAGTTGTCAAACAAGTCCTTCAAAGGAACCATAGGTAAACTTAAAATCATTAACTTTTATTACACCTTGTATTAATTATATAATTGGTTAATGTATCTTTGAACTAGTTCGTGTTTTTTTAAGTTTGTAAAAAGCTGCTTGTTTAAAAAAAGTTGGAGACGGAAGTTTTTACTAGCTTGACGATCGGTGGTATTTTTAAAATCAACTAAGTAAATGAAAAAACTCCAATATATTTCAGTAATTCAGTTGATCTAAAGTTTCGAGTTCCTCCTCAGAGGTCGCTTTCATAGTTGGAGTGGCGCAAACGTGATGCCGAAAAATTTTAGTTTTCGTAGAGTTAGTATTTTGCGTTTTCAGGGTTCCGTGCCCGAATTACTAAGCCACCGCTGTCTCTCTGTGTGTCCGTCTATCTATCTGTTGTTCAGGGATCTGTATCTCATGATCAGTTAGAGGGAGAGAGAGGTAGAGAGTTCATTTTTTTATCAGAATATGTGTTTCTGTCGCCACTACAGCAAAAATCAGTGAACTACACGATAATTTAGGTCCGTAACCAAAAGACTTTTTTTGTTTTTTTTTTTGTCAATTTTAGGGAACCTTTCCTGATTGAGTGCGACTCAGACTTAATCGGATTTGAGCCTTATGCGTCGAAGGCCCACGGCACCCGTCACTGGGTCGCTGTTCAAAAGCTAATATACAAGTAATGATATGTAAATATTAACAACCCCTCGATAAATAAACAAGACAAAGTGATCGTCATGGCGTCTAACACAGGTATCTTCACGTATCATCAATTCTACACCAATGGGCGCTGCCGCTTCATTAATATTACGAACAATGTCGACTGTCCGCTTGTCTTTATGGCAGTAGGCGGTACTGGTGGATTCTGGATCGGTCTCCTTCACCGTTTGGGGTCAATTGGATCAATTTAAAATCTCGAGAGTTGTATTTAAACCCACTGGATCAAAGATCTCAAACTTATTATCTTTTTCAAGATGACTTTACCTATAAATATAAACAATTATGGAATTTAGAAGGCGTCAAAAATTACTTCAAATAAATTCAAATCGTTTTTTTCGAGTAACTAAACTATTTAGTCCGCCTCAGTATTTGACTCTAATAGTTTTTTAATTTACCGTGAAGCGAAAGATCTCTAGCTAAGAAAAGTTCAGTTCAGTTCAGTTCAAAGATTTTTATTCATAACAGCACAAAAATTGAGACTTAATGAACGTCATAACATAATCAAGCAAGCATAATATAACATTAAGTGGGTGTCTAATTATTACATAGTACATTATATATAGGGAGCAATGAACTGGTTTAATGCCAGATGTCGGTGTCTTGTAAAAAGTAATTAATTTTGTAGTAGGCCTTTATGCACAAAGTGTGCTTTTTTTGAGTCGAGCTTCAGTCAAGTTTTGTATTTCTTGCGGAATTTACTTGTAGAAGCGTATACAGTGTCCCATAAAAGAACTGCTAACCTTTCTGAGTCTGAACATTGGAAATTAATTTTTATGTTTATTTCTAGTTTGCACATTGTAGCGGCTATCAATGGTTTTAAAGATAATAATTATAAGAAATAATAATAAAGAAAAAAGATAATAATTCATGCATTTCTTGTAATATTCTCGCTTCTCTCAAGTGCTCCAACTGTGACCAATGCTCGAGGAAAAATAAGAAATACTATCTAAACGGTACGAGTCTACAAAGACAAAGCTGAAGCAATCTCCTCCCAGCGTCTAAATTGAATATACCCAACCACGCCTCTTACCTGTACCTCGTTATAAACGCCTGAATATTGAATCGAGACGTTCAACAATACTTTGTCCTATAGATCTTTAGATCTATAGATCGTTTGAGCTCTAGCAGTATGTTTCTAATGAACGAACGCTAGTTTCTTGGTGGAAGTTGGAGAAACTTAACCATGGAATCGATAATAATTAATAAATAAATCTGAGGTGAGGTTCGTTTAACTAATCTCTAAAAACAAAAACAAAGTTGTTATTTGTTTTATGGAACTTGCCTTTTGTTATTATAAGTTGTTGTTTTTGGGGTTCAATTCCTTAAAAAGAAAAAGGAACCTTTATAGGATCGCTTCGTTGCCCGTCCGTGCGTCTGTCCGTCTGTCTGTCGGACTGTCCGTCTGTCAAGACCCTTTTTCTCAGGACGTGTAGAGATATTGAATGAAAATTAATATCTGTTACGCAAGTATATTACTCTTAAAGTTGTGAAAAAAACAAACGTACAGGTCGACGCAATCGAAAGATATCCTGACAGAAAGATAGCCACAATTTTGCTGAATTTGCTTGATTCTCGGAAAGGAATTAAAACTTGTAGGGTACTACCCGTCGAACTAGTATCATGAAATCTGGCACGAAACAAGCCTTATAGCACAAATCTCTTTCCAAATTCCAAATTCCAAATGTCTTTATTACTGTAGATATTTACATATCTTAGCAATCGTCATTTTTTGCCACTTCTCTACATTGGACCACTGTGGGAGAAGAGAGAGAGAGAGCGAGGTAAACATATGTACAAAGGCAAGCTTATCTCTTTTTAGAGATAAGCTCGCCTTTGTACATATGTTTTCCACAAATGTAACTTTGTATTTATCTTTGTGCAATAAAGAATTATGAAATGAAAATAAAGAGAAAACATCCAGAATCTGTAAAATTTTAGTTAGGTACGTACAAAAAAATATGATGAATATACAAAGCTGTACATACAGTGTTCAGGCTTCTCAGCACCTAATGACCTCGTAGGGGCCCATCAGCTACGAGGTAGCGTAACGATCAGTTGCCAAGAAGTGTGAACGTCGGCGATTCACCGAGCTGAAGTTAATTCGGGTCGATCTAACCTGGTCTGTGCTTCGGTCCCGTCAACCTCCTGTCTCTCTGCAAGGCCCGGGTGCACCCTAGGCTCTTCTTGGTAGACAGGTTCTTCAGCCAACCAGGTATGACTGGCGGGCCAGCTTCAATGAGCACAGTGTTCCAACACAGGTTATGTTACGTGGTAAAACAATCGGGCACGAAAATGCGAACTTTATCTGGTTCGAGAAACAATAACACACTCAGCTATATTACCATTCCTGAGGGAAACCCGAATACATTCCAGATGGCCTGCGATTTAATTTCAATACCCTTACCAAAACGCGTTTACATTGCGAGGGCTTTCGTCTGTCAGTTGTCAAAAAACTGCCAGGTTGGCAGCTAACGTCAAATTCAAAATGGCCGTTCAGAAACCATCGATCGAATATCGATTTAGAATCGAACAATCACCCGCCCGGACAGGCACCCACCTGTCCCCTAATCTACGGGCAGCCGAGACAACGTTGCTACCGCTCGTTTTAGAACCGAGCCTCCTACTAGAACCTCTGCAGACCGGGGGGTCCCGTCCTTGCCAGGGAACAAGTTAACAATGCGCCCCCTGCGCCAACGTAGTGGCGGTAGGTTAGCATCCTTAACCAGAACGAGGTCACCAACACTAGGGGGGCTAGTTTTGTCAGTCCACTTAAGGCGCTGTTGTAAGATATGCAGATACTCGAGCGACCAACGCTTCCAGAAATTCTGAGTAAACTGCTGCAACATCTGATACCTTGACAACCGATACAATTTCACTCCCTTGAAGGGGTGCTCGGGCAACGCGTTAAGTGGCTGACCTATCAAGAAATGGCCTGGGGTCAGAGCCTCCAGGTCATTTGGATCCGAGCTGAGCGGACACAACGGTCGCGAATTGAGAACGGCCTCGATCTTACAAAACAATGTCGCGAGCTCCTCAAAAGTCAGCGCGGTCTGACCTACTATACGCCCCAAGTGCGTCTTAGATGACTTAACTACGGCCTCAAAAATCCCACCCCAGTGGGGGCAAATCGGTGGGCTGAAGGTCCACTGTATACCCCGACGGGAGAGGGCCGTTCCAATATCCACTTTATTTACATTCAAAAAGTTGACTATCTCTCGTAAGTATCGTTCCGCACCGATGTAGTTAGTGCCGTTATCAGAGCGGATCAAAGTTGGAAGTCCCCTTCGAGAAACAAACCTATCCAAACAAGCAATGAAAGCCTCTGTCGAGAGATCAGCAACGAGCTCGAGATGTACCGCCTTGGTGGATAAACAAACAAACACACATAGGTACGCCTTGTATTGCCTAGCGGTACGCAATCGTGAACTCTTCACCATAAACGGTCCTGCAAAATCCGTACCAACACCTGAAAACGGTCTGACCTCATTCACACGATCAGGGGGCAAGTCCCCCATGAGAGGTTGCATCGTGGCAGCCTTAAGTCGATAACAAGGCATGCACCGAAACACGATGTTCCGTATGACACGGCGGGCAGATAAGATCCAAAACTCCCGCTGGAGCGTGGCAAACAACGCGTTACAGCCGGCATGCGCGTTTTTAATATGACGATCAGTCACCAGCAATTCAACTAACTGTCCCCCCTTGGGGAGCAGAAGTTGGTGACGAGCCGAATACGACAGATTCGCATTGCGCAATCTTCCTCCTACCCGAAGTAACCCGGTCGAATCAACAAAGGGGTTGAGACGCGCGACGGCTCCCTTCAATTTCGAACGTCCACTTCGTATAATCTCCAATTCTGCCCCAAACTTCGAGGACTGTACCAACCGGACCAAATTCAATAGCGACTCGTTTCGCTCTGCCGGAGTCAGAATGGGGTTCAACGTTCGCTGATCGCGAGGAGTACGACAATTTCGAGCGAATCTCCTAATCCAAGTGGACACGTTTATCAACTTGTCAAGTGAGCTATACCGGTCCAGCAGAAACCCGGCGTCAGGGTCCTCAGCCTTCTGGGTAACATGCACGGCCGCTCTGGGGCCATGATCCGAAGATACTACTACATGGCTGTGGGGCCAGTCCGATTCTCTCTTGGCAAGCCAGGGTGGTCCCCACCACAAATGGTGTCTAACGAGTTCAGGAGCCCGACATCCCCTGGATGCACAATCAGACGGGTTCAATTCTCCTGGTACATGTCTCCAGGTCAGTGGGACCTCAGACGACACAATCTGGGAGACACGGTTCGCAACAAAAACCTCTAAGTTATGGACCGAAGCCTTCAGCCAGCACAAAACAATCTGGCTGTCCGTCCACGCGTACACCGTATCCTCCAAAACTACTGACCCACGCAACACTGTTAGAGTGTGATTCAAAAGTTTGGTCAAAAAAGCAGCCCCGGACAGTTCCAGTTTTGGAATCGTCATCCTTGTCCGAATAGGCGCTACCTTGCTTTTTGCCAAAACCAAACGCACGTCGACCTCCCCGGTGGAGGTGACGGTTCGCAAATAAACCGCTGCCGCAAACCCTCGTTCAAAGGCATCACAAAACCCGTGAAGAGTTGCCCTGTAATCCCCAGCAGGGACCAATTTCCTCGGCAGCGATACATTATTTATGTCCGATAGCGAGGTGAACATTCGCGTCCAATCAGTCAACAAATCACCTGAGAGGTGGGTGTCCCAGGTCAACTGAGCCGCCCATAGCCTTTGCATAAAACATTTGAGAGCAAAGGTGACTGGAGAAATCCATCCATTCGGGTCGAACGTTCTCGCAATCGTTGACAGTACTGACCGCTTCGTCCAGGCCTTCGGTGTTTCTAAAACCACCCGATAGGTAAACTCATCATGGACGGGCCGGTACTGAATTCCAAGCACTGACAACATGTTAGGGTTGTCAGGATTCTCAAAAACGTGCGGGTCTTGTTGAAACTCATCTGGGAGACCAGCCATCAACTCAGGGGAGTTGGACATCCACTTGCGTAGTTCATAGCCGCCTCGTTCCAGCAATTGAATGAGCTCGTCACGTCGGTCCAGAGCTTCCTCTACACTGGCTGCCCCTGTGCAGACGTCATCGACGTACAAATCTTGCTCCAGGATAGCGGCGGCTCTAGGATAGCTCACACGGTCACGCGACGCCAACTCCCGCAGGGTACGCATCGCCAAATACGGGCTAGACCGTAACCCATACGTGTTCGTGTTTAACTCATAGACCTTGACTGGCTCGGCCGTGGACTCACGCCACAGTATCAACTGATACCTTCTGTCAGCCGGATGAATTACCGTTTGCCTAAACATCATCCGAATGTCTGCGACAAATACAATCTGGTGCCTCCGAAAGCTCGTGAGAATATCCGAAAAATCACGACTCAACTTGGGTCCCGAATGTAGACACTGATTCAGGGACATCCCGTTCGAGGTAGGTGCTGACCCATCAAAAACAACTCGAATCTTGCCGGTAGGGGTTCGTAGGACGGCATGGTGTGGAAGGAAACAATGATCCTCAGATCTCCAGTCCACACCCGATACCGACATGTGTCCTAACGACTCATACTCCCTCATGAAATCCACATATTTTTGTTTAAATACGGCGTCCCTTGTCATCCTACGCTCCATCGACATCAATCTCGTCTCAGCCATCTTCCTAGATTCTCCTAGTGGCGGTCGATTGGCCCTGAAAGGCAGTCGAGTTACAAAACGACCAGAACGAAGGCGACCAGTACTATTCTGGTAAAACAACTCGCACTCTTCTTCGTCTGCGTCGACTCGACGAACGGTGGGAGGTTCCTCTATCTCCCAGAAACGTTGGATAACGTCTGACAACGCTGAGCCAATAAGTATGCCATCTGACTCGGCAGGCCTAACCATTGGCAATGCCGGATCCATGATCACGTGACCAAACTTAGTATCCACAGCAATCAACCCGTCCGGCTGAAGAACTCGCCGATCCGACAACAGAAACCTACCCAGGACGTCTGCTCCCAGTAGCAGGTCGACCGGGGCTGGAGTGTCAAAATCGGGATCCGCCAACTTGAGCCCTGATGTCAGGAATCGAACGGCCGGATTCAACTTCACCAAGGGGTGTCTGCCCATGACATGCGTCATTACTAAAGCTTGCACGGATGTTTTTGTCAAAATGTCATAACGTGGAGAGAACGTGATCACCGATTGACCAACTACATTCGTAACCGTAACATTCCCCACGCCCCGTATTGATTTATTATACCTATTTAACTTGAGGCCCAACCATTTTGCTAAATCATTCGATACAATGCAGCCCTGAGCTCCAGAATCTAATAGGGCGCGAACGTATGTTGGGTTGCCCGCCAAATCCCAAACAAGCACAGAGGCGATCGGTAACACCACCGTCTCCGGTTGGGGGGCAACAAATGGTTGGGCCGCAAATTCCTAGCGAGGGCCTCTTGGCCCCACTCTGCCTGTAACCGATCAGGTATGCAGCTATACGCCAGAGGGTCCCATTGTACAAATGGCCCACGCGCCGGTTCCATTGCCACCCTACGATTCCCCATAAAGGGGGGTGGGCGTGAATTCAACCGTGGCCGCTCCATGAGCGGGGGGGACATCACATGTGACCGACGAGGACGAGGCGACGAGCGGGGCCACAACTGAGGCGGCGTCCGAACCGCACCCGCATAGCTCGAAGGTGTCCCATGACACCCGCCCGTTACGGCCTGCTCAACACACCCAATGTCCCGCTGGGTCGGATGCTGAGTCGCAACCGAAAACTCAGGGCCCCCCATGTAATGGTCCTGAGTGCGGCCCTGCACCCTGGTACTGCCCTGTGCACGTGGGGACGTTGGCCCCTGAGTTGCACTCCGAGTCGCAAACGAATTCTCAGGGCCCCATGCCGTGTCACCCTGGGTACGGCCCTGTGGAGGCTGTTGGCCGGACCGGTTCATGCACAACAGATTGTTGTGGGGCCCACCACAATATCCGCACATTTGTGTGCGCGTGCAGTCCCTAGCCATGTGTGGCCCGAGGCACAGGAAACACCAGCTCCGCTGCTTGGCCATCCGGCGCCGTCCCTGAACCCTAAGTTCCCCGAACTTATTGCAATTGGCCACAGCATGGCCAATCTGCCTACAACATGGGCAGGTCTCACTATGTGGGGTCAATGCACTCACAGTCCCATATGACTGCCGGTTGGTGCGGTCCTTCCTCAAAAACTCAAAACTCAAAACTCAAAACGTTTATTCTGTAAATAGGCTACAAGGGCACTTTCACATGTCATTTCATTTCATTTTTTACAGAACATTTGGTATTATTATCATATTATCAGAAAAAAAAAGTACTTAATTATTGTTTCTAAGAGATGTAAAGAGTCTTAAATGTCATAATAAAATAATTAAAATATAAATAACAGAGATGTATAGTCTCTTTAGTCAATAATACAATGATAATAGGAGATGTAAATGGTCCCCACAGTCAAGAGTTGTATAATTAAATTAATCTTTGGAGGTGTAAAAGGCCTCCAAGTGTCCAGTAAAAGAAACTCTGGCAGTGAGGATGCTCACAATTAATTAGAACAATTCAGTCCCAAGCATTTTTATCGTCTATGTACTCTTTAATACTGTAGTAAGCTTTAGAAATAAGCCTTTGCTTGATGTATTTCTTGAACTTATTAATTGATAGATCTGTCAAAGTGCTTGGGAGTTTATTGTAAAATCTTACACAATTACCCTTGAACGAGTTTTTTATTTTATGGAGCCGAGTAGTGGGCACTGCAAGTTTGTCCTTGTTTCTAGTATTAAAGTTATGTATATCACAGTTTCTTCGAAAGTTAACAATGTTCTTATGGACATACATAATATTCTCGTAAATATATTGACTATGTACTGTCAATATATTTACTTCTTTAAACTTATTTCTAAGAGAATCTCTATTATTCATTTTATAAATCGCACGAACAGCCCGCTTCTGCAGCACAAAAATAGTATTTATGTCAGCAGCACTGCCCCAGAGCAGAATGGCCCCAGAGCAGAATGTGAGTAGGGGCCCTCGTCGGAGGGCCCCTACTCACAGCGCTCCCGGCAGCTCTCTGTGGCTCCGAAGGATGGGTGACCGTCAACCCCAAATTCTCTGCCCGTCGAGCCTCCTCTTCCAAGAATCCGACCAAGTCGGAGAAGGCGGGCAGGTCCTCGGCCGACCTCCCGTGAGACTGTTCGAAACGAGTCTGCACGTCAGCGGGTAGGCGGGAAAGTACAATGTACAACAGTAGGTACGACCATTCACCAACCGGAAGTCCAAGATTCTCTAGAGCCTTGGTGACGGACAACAATGGGTTCAAAACCTCCGTATGTATGGCCCCGACCTTGTTCACAACCGGGATACTAAACAAACGGTTCAGTTGGGCATCGGCCAACCTCCGTTTGTTATGGTAACGTCTGACCAACAATTGCCTGGCCGTTTCATAGATACCCTCCGTAACTGTCAAATGAGCGACCAGCTCCCAAGGCTCACCCCTCAATGCTGCCACCAGCTGAGCCATCTTGACAGACTTGGTAATGTCCGATCGCATGTGCACCAAACTGTCGAACAGATTGATGAAGCTCATCCATTCACCGGACACGCCGTCAAAAGTAGGCATAGTTATGGCAGGTAACCTGGACCCCGATCCCTGAAGCGGCAGAGGTGCTTCAATGTCACCACCATGGCTGGACTCGCGCTGTCTACGTATGTCCGCAGCCTTCTGCGTGATAGCAGCTGCCATCTCCATACATTGGTCGACATCCCCTATCAACCGTGACAGCCTGTCAGGTGCGCAACCATCAACTGATTCCGCCTGCGCGGATAATTCGAGCACCCTATTGTAACGTTCCTTAACGTCCATAGACCGCTCCAATACCACATCATGCCTATCTAAACGGTCTATCAGGCCGTGTGCGGAGGAAAACCATCTGAGTTCCTTAGAAACACCCTTCTGGATTTCAGATAACGACATGATCGGAACGATACTTACTCACAATTTGCAGTAACTCAATTATATTGGACCCTCCAGTCTACAACCCAAACGAGGGAACCCTAAACCACAACTTAAACAATGTTGTTTTCCTTAAACAATAGGAACCGAGTTTTATATCTATATAATTCTGTAAATACAATTTAGTTTCCCTTTATCATTATAACACACACAGATAGTCAATATTAGTTCAAGTTATAAATTGCTATGAACTGAAAACAATGTAATAGCCTGCTATCAATAGATGTAACTACCTATGTTAACCAAAACATTCATTCAATAGCATTACTAGACCACTAATAGATTGACTAACTGGTAATTCAATGCAATTTTCAATTCAATATCTGTCTATCTACTACCAGCAATAGACCTATAGCTTACAATACTACCAATCTATGTGGATATAGGAACAACAACCAAGTTACCTAATAACCGCCTATACCTACAGATTGATAGTCCCAAATCGTGCCTTCCTGGAGCCCTTGACGGCTGCAAATCTCAGGAAGCCACGCTCTAGCTACCAAAATGTGCAGGCTTCTCAGCACCTAATGACCTCGTACGTCCATCAGCTACGAGGTAGCGTAACGATCAGTTGCCAAGAAGTGTGAACGTCGGCGATTCACCGAGCTGAAGTTAATTGGGGTCGATCTAACCTGGTCTGTGCTTCGGTCCCGTCAACCTCCTGTCTCTCTGCAAGGCCCGGGTGCACCCTAGGCTCTTCTTGGTAGACAGGTTCTTCAGCCAACCAGGTATGACTGGCGGGCCAGCTTCAATGAGCACAGTGTTCCAACACAGATTATGTTACGTGGTAAAACAATCGGGCACGAAAATGCGAACTTTATCTGGTTCGAGAAACAATAACACACTCAGCTATATTACCAATCCTGAGGGAAACCCGAATACATTCCAGATGGCCTGCGATTTAATTTCAATACCCTTACCAAAACGCGTTTACATTGCGAGGGCTTTCGTCTGTCAGTTGTCAAAAAACTGCCAGGTTGGCAGCTAACGTCAAATTCAAAATGGCCGTTCAGAAACCATCGATCGAATATCGATTTGGAATCGAACATACAGTACAAGCTCAAACGTCTGTAAGAGCGAGATGGTTACACGTAACAAACAAAGCCATATCTTCAACTGTGTGCGGAACCCTTGGTTCGCGACTCGGACTCGCACTTGGGCGTTTAATTTTTATGTTATCACTTAATTTTTGGTCAATACCTAACTAGGTAAATCAATAATTAAAAGTTAAAGGATACCTAGTTAAGATTTTAAAATGAGTACGTTTTTAGCATTATCTTACGATAGTAAAGTTAAGTTCTTGCCGATCTGACCAAATATAATCAGAAATATAGTCGGAAATATTTGATCAAGCTAAGCCTCAATTAGAAATCCAGCTTCTCTAAGTTTGCAACATAAGGTTACATGTCTAGTCTAGCCTATCAAAACAGAATTCTGAATTCATAATCATCACAACAAAAACTTCAATTATATCTCCTAGTAACCGAAGTTATTACTCAACTGAACATCTCAACTACCACAATTACTTTTTACTTAATTAATCTTGTCACATCGTATCAAACGATTCCAATTAGCATCTGAAAAGGTGACGAACAAATTACGCACATTAAATGGTTATAACAAGATAACAGGCGAGATTTACTTTAATTATCGTGACAACATCGTTTAATTATCGCGATAATATCGTTAGATTGTCGTGGGCCGAAGTACGCGAGGGCTCACGCGAAGATAATTAGAAGAGTGTGTTTTGAACGGGTTTTCACGTGTCAAGTATATTATGGCGGTGGTAATGATTCAATGTTGATATGTAGAACAACACTTTTGAATCACCGCATTCAGTATTGAAATTTATAGTTCCTATGAGGTTTTGTAAGCTTTTAACTGTAATAGACACTTTTATTTATTTATTTATTTATTTATTATAAACTTAAAATAGTAATTTATGTGACTACTGCATAATGGAGGGCATTAAAACTCGAGAGTGGGTTTGTGAAACGAGCCGAAGGCGAGTTTCATAATAATATCACTCGAGAGTTTTAATGCCTAATTATGTACAGTTACATACTCTAGTTTATCTACACACATATCATAAGCTCTCTTTGATATGTTCAGGAACCGCATGTTTGACCGGCATTGTGGCTCTGCAGTTGTTTAGCTTGTTCTGTAGCACCAACTTCACGCAGGCGGGCGTCGGCGTTCGAAATTTGAATGTCAGTACCAACTTCACAGACAAACTAGGGGCGGCACGCAGGCAGGCGTCGGCGTTCGAAATTTGAATGTAATAATATGTAGAAAAATTTCACATTATGGTCATAATGTGTAATTTTTCAGATAAGAAATGAGTTTTTACCAAGTAGTTTAACATTATGCTGATCGTAACGTGCAGTTTTTGTACGTAGTAAAGAGGGTTTATGATGCGTGTATAGATAAATAATGTAACATCTCGGAAACCATGTGGGTGTGTGTGTGGATCTTAGTTTACGCTATCATACATAATATATTCTTAAATTTATTAGTACACTACACAAATCATGTAATTATTACCTTTTAGGTAAGTAATTTGCATGTTTACACAGCTACTGATATGGGGTTAGGCATAGGAAAGGGAGGAGACGTATTTGCGACGACATTAAGACTTATTTTTTTTTAATATAATAATACATTGGACACTATTTAGACACATTGATCTAGCCCCAAACTGGGATTCGCTGTACCTTGGGTACTAGACTACGATACACATATTTATATAGATAAATAATATACTTAGATAGATAAACAACCATGACTAGGGTACAAACATCCGTTTCTCATCAAACAAATGTTTGCCCCCACCGTGACTCGCACCCGGGACCCTTGGCTTCGTAGGAAGTGTCACTGCTGGCTCGCCCATCTGGTCGTCTACTTACTTGTTTTAAGCTTGAGCGCTCTCTCAATTTCGTGCGTATTTGCTCAGAGCATCCGCAAGCGTGGTCATTCCCGTGCACTGGAAGCGCACTGAAAGCGCACTGAAAGAAGCCTAAATCCGGCGTGCGTAATGAAACCCGCAAGACACTGAGAGGTTGTAGGCTTACGACCTCTGTGGCTCTGCGGTTGTGGCTCTGCTTACCATGCGCTCCCGGGTTCGATACCCGGCTGAAGAAAAGAAATACCAGGCCTTGGATGTTTACATGTGTGTGACGTCGCTGTTTCTGGTTCTCATGACACAGGGTATCCTAGTGTGGGGCCAGAAGCAATGTATGTGTCTGTGTATAAATGTTTATGTTTATGTTATGTTTAGGTATGTGTTGTGAGGTAATCCATTCAAGAAATATCAAATCAAGGGTAAGTCGGTTCCCATAGCAACATAAGGCTTCGTTCTCACTACGGCGGACCGTGAGCGCCGACTGCCATGTGTCATATGTTTATACGGAAGCTACTCGCCCGAACATCCAGTCAATTAAAACATAATTGAATCCAAATGCAATAATAGTATATTCTACCCCACTGCTCTCCCTCTCTCCTCGATATTATGATCTTGGTAAATATCGTCTCTAACTTGGATGAAGTCGCCGTAATGGTAAACTCCATTCTCCTTTCTCGTTCCGTGACCTTATCGATCTTTCATATAAGATCAGGCCTCTCAAGAGCACAGAAAATTTTCATAATGATCGTAATTTTGGGGATATTGACCTAGAGTCTTTTAGGTCGGATACCTTGTCAATCGCCTGGTCCCCTGTAACCATGTGAGACCCCAGTGAGACCATGGACGAGAAAGTATCTACGACAAGCTTGCACCTACAAAAAAGTGAGAGTGAAACACCTACCCGCCCCATGTCTATCAGATACTATTAAGCGTCTAATGGCCAAGAGGAACAAAGCGAAGTGTAAATACCGTAAGAATCTGACAGATGACAATTTCCTATCTTAAAAATATGGTCGCTATCGCTGCTACCGTCCCTGTCGTGATGCTAAACGTCCAACATCCACGGCAATATTGGAAGTTACACACCAACACAGGTGTGGAAGTTTCTAAAAACACTTGGAATAGGTAAATCTCAGGACCTCAATAGATGTAGATCTCAATAGTCTCAACCAGTTACTTTCTACTCCGCCTGTTGTGATGGATCCAACGATTAAATAAGCCACTCTTCAGAGCCTGTGCTTCAAGTCCTTAATCGACACTACACCATTCAACTTGAGCAATGTTGGAACCTATGCAGTCAATAAGGCGGTACTAGCAGTCAGCTCGATCACTGTAGGTGACGATAAAATCTGCATTAAAATGCTTTTCACAAACCTGGATGAACTACTGCCAGCTATTACACATGTAATATTTTTTTCCATATCTAATGTCATCTTCCCCAGCATGTGGAAAAATATTAGTCATCCCGCTACCTAAAACTTCTAGTCCCGCCTTTTTTAAAAAGTACCGTCTCTCTCTAACGATGCAAACTCTGCTTTGGAGGCAATCGAGATCGCTGATCTTGAGAGTATAAGAAGTTGGGCTTCATTATTCGGACTCCTCCGGATTCGGAGCAACTCCCTGGACATGATTATAGGTACCAGACATTGTCTTAACTTCTTCCTTCGAGACAGATTTCAATTTCTTTCTTCCAGCAGGCCTCGGAAAACTCACACAGTTTCCATGCTCACAACTCCACAACATAACACCGCCTCCTTTGAAAACGAGTTTAGACCCCGGGCTATTCGGTTGTGGAATGCACTCCTCTGCGCCATCAGGGACAGTGCTTCTCTGAATATATTTAATAGTCCTGTGAAGAAGCATTATCTCTCTCATTAGAACTATAGGTAGTATGCATGTTAGTATTTATTAGTAGGTTTATAATAGTAGTAGTAGTATAATATAAGTATTTAGAATATTATAGTTATTATTACATTTATTTTATTTGTTATTATTTATTATTTTATATATTGTACACGTAGGTCTTCCCCTCCTTGCTCTGTAAACAACCTTTCCCACCTTAACCTGGTTTGCTGGAGGAAAACTTTTATTAGAGATAAGCCCGTCTTTACACACAATTTTTATGAATCTCTTATTATTTAAGTAATTTGTATGCAATTAAGAAATTATTAATTATGAATCTCTTCCAGCCATTTTAGAGAGAAAGAGAAGTTGTATAAGGCAAATACAACTTCTCTTTCTCTCTAAAATGGCTGGGTTCCATACCTGAAGGGTAGCAAATAGGACCCTATTACTAATCCCCATTTTATATTTCAGACATCATATTGTTTTAATTTTGTTTTCGTTTTCATTATTTTTAGTGATTAAGTTTTCTTGTAAGATATTACGAAACCCTTCGTGTGCGAGACCGACCCGCACTTGGACGATTTTCTTTTTTAATTTGTTGTTGTTGAAACTCTTGACAATTTTCGAAATAATTTTTGTGTTGACTGTACATCGATATCGAGCGAGTTAACCACAACAAAAATAGGTATTCAAAAACCTTTATCGAAAGGTGTCAACTCCAGGCGAGTTTCTTTCGGGCGAGATGACCAAAGCAGTAATGTGAACAAAGCCTTAGACAACGTGCGGGTGTCTCCTCATTTGACGTATCAACGTATCACACACATAATGTCATCACACTCGTTTGATAAGATATCTTACATCCGGTGTTTTACTCGCACACGGCGAGATTAATCGCTTTTATGAATACTAATCTGTCAGCATTAAACCTTCTTTGTACAGCCTCATTGCACAAGTATACCCGTATGTTCTTTTCACTAAGGTTTAGTCTCGGCGTGGTGAGATGTTGCATGCAACCTGTGTTACGCAGGATATCTGATTCAATGTAGGTGGTATGCTAGAAGTAGCTCGTAAATAAGACTGGATGAAGTTGTCGTTTACTGAAAGGGTTTACGATTGTGGGAGGTTACACTGTCATTTACTGTTCTTGAGATATTTTAAGATACTAATATTGGCGGTTTTGTTCCTTTAGTTACAGTTGCCCTGTTCTAAATTGGGTCAATATTATAATAATAATAATGATACCTTGGACACTATTAACACACATTGATCTAGCCCCAAACTAGGATGACTATATATACATGACTATTGCTGTTTGTACCTGTGGAATTGTTATTTTGCAGCTAGCTCAACTTAACTAGCTATTGTCAAATGTGTGTGTGTGTAGTGGTGTGTGAAGTCGCTGCTTCTGGTTCCCACGACACAGGGTATCCTAGTGTGGGGCCAGAATAATGTATGTGCATATAAGTTAATGTTTATGTTTGTGTTGATACAACCGTGAGTGTAAATCAAGTAATATTGTAGAGCCGCCTGTTTTATTTGCTTAGCCAGGCGAATTCTTGGTCTGAATCAGAATAGAAAGTACAAAAATAACTCGTTACATAGCAACAAGTATAAATGTTAGCAACATTACGGGTGTTCATGTAAAGTGCAAGTTACTACCTGCCTAGATTCTACTTGTATTTGTAAGCGGATTCCTAACATTCCGGAAGGCAAGTTAGTTGCAATGCATTCAATGTAGGACGAGTTAGTTTTGAATTCCTTACGTACCTTACTTGTAATTTGACGACCTCTGTGGCGCAGCGGTTGTGGATCTGCCTGCCTACCATGCGAGAGGTCCCGGGTTCGATCCCCGGCTGGGGATACGGAAAAATATATAACCCCAGATTTTGGATGTTAATATGTCTGGGACGTCGCTGTTTCTGGTTCCCAAGACACAGTGTATCATAGTGTGGGGCCAGAGGCAATGTGTGCCTGTATGTAGATGTTTATGTTTTTGTTAATATGGTCATATTTATTCAAGACTAACTGACCCGACAGACAGACAGCTTTCTGTCAAAAGCAACTAACGCTATATCAACTAAACCAAAGATTATTGATTTTTCAGCTGTTCCATTTGTTTTTAGGGTTCCGTACCCAACGGGTAAGAACGGAACCCTATTACTAAGACTTCGCTGTCCGTCCGTCCGTCCGTCCGTCCGTCTGTCACCAGGCTGTATCTCAAGAACCTAGCTAGCTAGAGAGTTGAAATTTTCACAGATTATGTATTTTTGTTGCCGCTATAACAACAAATACTAAAAAACAGGATAAAAGAAATATTTAAGGGGGCTCCCATACAACAATTATTTTAATACCACATACAAACTTATGGATGCACCTGGTTACGTACATGGAGTGTGAAAGTAACCGCACCAATAACTTTGTAAACAATATTTTGCTGTGTAAAATCCAAACTATTCACTCCACACCATCGCTTCCATTGAACGGTGGTACGGAACCCTTCGTGCGCGATATAGACTCGCACTTGACCGGTTTTTATATATTATTATTATTATTATTATTATACCTTGGACACTATTTACACAAATTGATCTAGCCCCAAACTAGGATTCCCTGTATCTGGGTTGTAGACAACGATACACATACTTATAAAGATAAATATTATACTTAGATAGATAAACAACCATGACTAGGGTACAAACATCCGTTGTCAACAAACAAATATTTGCCCACACCGGGACTCTAACCCGGCATCCTTGGCTTCGTAGGTAGGGTCACTGCCGTCTCGGCCATTCGGGTCTAAACGGTGACCGTGTCACCGTGACATTGTAAAAACCGTTAGTTTACAAACTATCGCGAGAGATTATAAACTATTGGTACATTATAGGGTGGGAGCTCCGTGGTCTTATGGGTTTCACGCTTGCTTCTCACACAGGAGATGCAGGTTCGATTCCTGACCATGTACCACTGAGATAATTAAATTATCTTAAGTACATTATACGGCCGCTCTAATGGTGATATGTAACGTCGCTGGTAAATGGGATGGCGCTAGTGTGTCAACACATGTCGCATCCCATACCAGCGACCTCCCATGCTGCCATGGAATGAGCGTCATTCCGTCGGGCCTCTTACCGTCGTCGCGGGCTATGCCTGGGGGTTCGAGAACAGATGGCAAGCCCGCGCTGGAAAGGGCCCGACGGATGACGTCATTGAGAGAAGCATGTCTAGAGAGACGGCCAGTACTGTAGTTGCAGGACAGGCCGTGGTGTCTACGTTGGCACACCCTGGCACCGCAGCGGCAACGATGTATCTCATTAGTTTTTACCCCCAGTCGTAGACAGACGGCCAGCGACAGGGTGGTCCTTTCGAGCAACGTGCCGAGCTGTCTTGATGGGATGGCATGTAGCCAGTGCCCGGACTCTCACTCCCTGGTTGCGAGCAGACGAGCACGCTCTGCAGGGTTAGTTGCAGCGTTAAGGAGGCTCTCTCGCATTTGGAGGCAGAGCGGCTCATCCACCAACCTTTGGGATTTTGAGTTTAGTGGGGAATTTTGACCCGGACAGGCTTGCGTCCAAGCGCTCCTGGCATCGGCTAGGCACGTAACCTCAACATCACCAAGTGATGGATTAATTATTTTACCGAAGAGGTCACGTGTACAGGAAGGCCGAGGACAGGAACGCTGGAAGCGCGACATCTGATATATTTCGGATCCCCAGGCCACCGTGTCTTATAGGCAGGCATGCCTGCGTCCAGCTATTGTCATCGAAACTGCAATTTAAAATGTCTGTTAGGGTTGAGGTGATCGAGAAATAAAAGGGAAGAAGGGTATTTCCATAGTGGGGCGCAGCGGAGGACATACGTCAATTTAGGCACAAAGAGGCAGAAGCGGATGATTGTAAGGGCGATGTGGGGGTTCAGATTTGTCAGGCTGTCAAAAGTCTCTTCGAATTTGGAAATTTGCTCAGTTATATAGCTCATCCTCTAGGACTGGAGACCCCAGGAGGCGAAGTGATTGTTCGCTAAGAATTTTAATGCCAGGTGCAAAATTGACAAATTCTTGTTCAATAATTATTCTTTGAGATGATTGTAGGTTTTCCGGTAAATAAAGCTCGCACTTGGAATAATTTAGGTCCAGACCTATCTTGCCAAATTCAGTTTTCAATGTTTTTAAATCTTCAAGTACAGTTTTTGCGTCGCCTCCCAGGGTACCGTCGTCGAGGTACCATACGTTGAATTTTGAATTTAGGCTTGTTATGGCCGGATGGATTGCCAAACTGAAGATGGCCGGTCCGAGTGGGTCACCCTGCTGGCAGCCAACTGCTGAGTGTAAGAGATGATTATTGTATAATAATTTTGATTTTTTACTGTAGCATTGCCAAATGTATTTGTATATGGACGGGGTGTGTATTTTAACTTGTGTAAGCAGGGCACCCCTATCTACCGAATTGAATGCATTTTGGACGTCTACTTTCAACAGCACCTCGCCTCCCTGATTGGCAAGAAAGGTCCGAGCCGCGTGAACAGCGGCCTAACATCCTCCCCTGCTGCCAAAGCCCATCTGCGTCGGTTGAAATAAGTGCCCAAAATCTGGTAAAATATATCTGCAACAGATCTTGGATACTATCCGCCTGATGGTGTTACCGACAGCGATGGGCCTTATTGAAACGGTGATTGAAAACATCGTGAGGAAACCTTCATTACTCCATAGCTGCGGCGATGGGCTAGCCCCCTGTCCCGCAAATGGGGTATTGAATAACTGGCTCAAAGTGGGCACAATTGTGCCTCTGCCACCCCGTATGGCAAAAGGCGTGACGCTATGTTGTTGTTGTTGTTGATATATTGTAAACGAGTCCGAGAGGGTTTAAAATTGAGACTTCTTCAACATTATTCTAACAGAATTACATAAAGTTTTTAAATTAAGGAAAGTCAGTGACTGCAACGGTTAAGCATAATTAAATGACTGGGCAACGTTTGGAAATCATAAAAGCAGAGTTATCTTGTATAACTTTTATGAACAAAAAACCTACAACATTGATGGAAAAATTCATGACAATGTTAAAAATGATTTCAAAACTTTCAAGTTGGTTTGTAAAACTGAAAAAACTTTACATATTAATAGAAAAATAAAAAATTCAAATGCTAGAATAAAAACTGTATGGCAAATAATGAAATGCGTGAAACTGTCAAACTTATACCAAGGGACGATTATTTCTGCCTAAAGATACGTGGTGATGTTTTTTAATCCAACGCTGAGATTGCTCGAGCTTTCGAAACATTCTTCACCACTATACCTTTCCTCACAACAGAGCGTCTAAAGTCATCTCCATATAAAGCAGATACTTTATAAAAAAACGACACTAGCGTCAGTTAGGGATATTTAAAATTTTATCATATATAACCCCAAAAAATTGTCAAAACGTTTATATTACTTGTCTTAAACAATACTGAAGACCAGTGGAGTACATCAGTCAATGTCAATGGTTCAATAAATCCAGTTAAAGCCCCACACTTAGCTGACATATTCATTAAATGTGTGGATGATGGATCTTTCTCAGAACTCATGAAACACAGTAAACTGATACCTCTGTTCAAGTCGAGAGAAAAGGGTGATCCTTCAAATTTCAGACCAATATCTGTTCTTCCAGCACTAAGTAAAATATTTTAAAAGATTATACCTAATCAAATGCCTCGCACTTCAACCGTACAAAACAACTCCACGCCAAACAATACGGTTTCACTAGAGGTAAATCTACTACGGATTCCTTGTATATATTAACGATCTGCCTTTGATGGTGGAGAAATTGTCTGACACAGTGTTGTTTGCTGATGATACTTCACTTATCTTTAAAATTGAAAAACAAAAGTCAGATTTTGATGATGTTAATGGAGTGTTGTTTAACCTTTAATTGGTTCACAGTTAATAATTTATGGTAAAACCAAGTGTATCAAATTCTCACTTCCAAATGTCAGGCAAATTTATACCAGTTTTTTATAAGACGAGTTGCAACACGTTGGTATGAGTAAATTATACGAAGTTTCTTGGAATAACTATTGTCAAGTTAGACACTTTTTTTTTTAATTTACACATTTTTTACACAATATAAAAATAATCTAATCTAATAACAAAATTATAACATCACATCTAAAAGTACAAATAAGATGTATTACTGTAGATGTTTACATATACTTAGCAAACGTATTTTTTCGTCGTTCGTGTATAGAAATACATTGGACTACTGTGGGAGAAGAAGGGCGTAGAAACTCCCACATATTGATTTTTAGATATCTTTTAAAATTGGTAGTACTTAACTAATACAAATATTACAATATTAATTATTATAATTAATAAGCAGGAATAAATAATTACAAAATCATTAACAACATGGTCTGTGTTGAGCTAGATTAACCCTATATAGTCCCGTTATTTAAGTAATCTTGAAGATCTTTTTATCGAAAAATTGGCTTTAACATGTTTTTAAAATTGCTCAAATGGTAATTTCATTATCTGCATATGCAATAAGATAGATACCTCTATATCTATATAGAGGTATCTATCTTATAGTAGTAGATAATGAATGAATTGACCCTTGAAAGATTTTCTAACCTTTACGAGTCTAAGCCGGGGCGCAACTATTTCTTAGGTATTTATAATTTCTTAGTAAATATTACACCTATCGCTAAGTTTGGAAAATATTTTAAGGTTCTTGCATAAATACATTATTTTTGCGAAAATAAATTGACTTGCTACAGTTAGGTTGTCAGTTTCTCAAGGAGTTTGCGCGTTTTATAGTAGTATATGTGACTGCTACATAATGGAGGGCATTAATACTCGAAAGTGGGTTTATGAAACGAGCCGAAGGCGAGTTTTAATGCCTCGATTCGACTCGAGAGTTTTAATGCCTAATTATGTATAGTTACATACACTAGTTTATCTAACACATATCATAAGCTCTCTTTGATATGTTAAGGAACCGCATGTTTGACCGGCATTGTGGCTCTGCAGTTGTTTAGCTTGTTCTGTAGTACCAACTTCACAGACAAACTAGGGGCGGCACGTAAGCGGGCGTCAGCGTTCGAAATTTGAATGTCATAATATGTAGAAAAATTACACATTATGGTCATAATGTGTAATTTTTCAGGTTAGAAATGAGTTTTAACAAGTAGTTTAACATTATGCTGATAGTAACGTGCGGTTTTTGTACGCAGTAAAGAGGGTTTATGATACGTGTGTAGATAAAATTATAAATTGCTCGAATAGCTCTTTTGTCTCATATAATAATAGTTTGAGTATACGCTGCTTTCCACCACAACAAGACACCATAGGATATGACAATATGAAAGTAACTAAAATATACTAACCTAGATGAAGCCACATACGTGTTTTATCTGATGTTTCTAACAGTGTAATCCACAGAACTTAATTTACCAGCTAATTTATCTATGTGGGGTACCCACTGCAATTTGCTATCAATGGTTATACCAAGAAACTTCGTATCATTTACTAATTCCAACGTTTTGCTGTCTAACAATAAACTGGTCTCAACTTGCCTGACATTTGGATGTGAGAATTTGGTTCTACCAGCGTTTAACAATAAATTATTCACTGTGACCGATTCAAGGTTAAAGATAATATTACCATTAACATCATAAAAATCTGATTTTTATCTTTAAATTTTGAAGACCAGTGCAGTATCATCAGCAAACAACACAATTTCAGTCAATTTCTCCACCATCAAAGGGCAATCGTTAATATATAGCAGGCATAAGAAGGGGCCTTATATTGAACCTTGTGGAACGCCACTTTTTACACCCGATCTATCAGATTTAACGCCGTTGACTTCTGCCTTTTGAATTATATTGCTTAAGTATGATCCTAAAAGATCTAACGCTTTATTTTTTACTCCGTAATGATTTAAATTCATCATGAAAAGCTCAATCCATTGCCTTTGACAGATGCAAAAAACTCCGGCATGATGTGCGGCCGCATCCGCAGTCGATTTGCCTGTAGTGAAACCTTATTGTTTAGCGTGGAATTGTTTTTTACGGTTAAAGTGAGAGAGTATTTTTATTGAGTATAATCTTTTCAAATATTTTACTTAGTGCTAAACAGTAGTGGAAAAACAGATATTGGTCTGAAATTTGAAGGATCATCCTTGTCTCCTGAGTACTCGCAACTTGAACAGAGATATCAGGAATATGGGAATTTTGATAATTTTGTTTCAGTATAAGGATATATATAACTACCTCCAAAGATATCCAGTCCCCACAACCATGGTGCCTGATTTATGCAGACAATGTTGTTCTCATTAACAAACACGTAGAACAACTGCAACATACCCTATCTATGGAGGCATGCACTAGCATCCAACGGACTGTGGATCAGTAGGAGCAACACCGAATACCTGACATGCCACTATAGCGCCACAGAAATGACAGCATCCAGAATGAACATCGATGTACGCCCTGTGCTGAAAGTAATTCAGTTCAAATACCTGGGCTCGGTCCTAACCGCGGATGCAAATGTGGACATGGACGTGACACACAGAGTCAATGCAGCTTGGCAGAGGTGGAGGGCACTCAGGGATGTGCTCTGTGACCGCCGTATGCCAAATAAGAGTATAGGCAAGGTCTCCAAAACAGCTTTGAGACCTGCTATGGTGTACGGAGCTGAATGCTCGGGCGATCAAACAAGCACAAGCACAAAAACTCCATTAAAAGTCAATGAGATGAATATGCTAAGATTGGCGGCCGGTGTCACGAGATTCTATAAAATGCGTAACGAACACATCAGAGGAAGCTAAAAGGTCCCCATCGCCGACGAATTCAAAGAATCCCGCCTGAGGTGATATGGGCATATCATGAGACGCGACAAAGATCATGTCGTGAAGAAAGCCCTCGCACTGCCCTGACCATAAGAGGGGCAGAGGTCGCCCGCTTGCTACTTGGTGGTCCACCATATCAAAGGATATGAAACGAGCCCAGTTGAACGAAGAGTCAACCCAGGATCGGCCGACCTGGCGCATGACAACGAGGAGGGCCGACCCCAAATACTGGGAAAAGGCAAAGAAAGAAGAAGAAGACGATTCCGGACAAGGATGTGAGAAGAGTTTCGGCTTCATCATATGAAAGGCATTTTAGATAATCAATAAATTTTATATTCAATTCATGGGATGTTAGGTGGTAAAAGGGTAATTTTAAGAGACTAAATACTATTCCAGTTCAATATATATATATATATTGCACTGGAATATATATGTATATAATATAAAATGTATTGATTATCTAAAATGCCTTTCATATGATGACGGCGAAACTCTTCTCACATCCTTGTCCGGAATCGTCTTCTTCTTCTTTCTTTGCCTTTTCCCAGTATTTGGGGTCGGCCCTCCTCGTTGTCATGCGCCAGGTCGGTCGATCCTATGGGCTGGAGGATCACAGGAGAATCATATATATATATATATATACATATATATATATATACATATATATATATATATATATATATATATATATATATATATATGATTCTCCTGCGTTATTGAAGCATATCTACACAGTATTCCAGGCTTCCAGATTTTATCCATCCTTACCTGTTAATTGCGATTTAAAAAAATTGCAGCACTTTCGAATTTCACTTAAAAGTTTGAAGAATCAGATATGTTATGATGCCTGTAGTATTTCTTATTTGTCAGTATATCTTACATAATATGCAGAGTTACAATTAATACATTATTACAATTATTTAATTCTCCATTTCGCATGAGAGGGGGTAGTTAGCCCATCGCTGTAGCTTTGGAGATTGGAGGTTTCCTATTACCGTTAGAACATCCGTATAATACTTATGATAAATTACTTATCCCATTGGTGCGAGTACAAGGTCAGCACCGAATTAGAACCCGCACCTCCCGCGTGAGAAGCGAGCATGAAGCAACTAGACCACAGAGCTCACTTTGGTTTTGTATTATCACAAATCACAAGAACATGATATAGTCTCACGAATGAGTTTATAAAATCACATGCATTGTGATTCTGGTATCTCAAAACATAGTAATGAGTACGAGTGTAAAGTTATACTTAATACTTCTTTGTTTAATTAGTTCTATTGCATAATGATCCTCTTGATGATATGCAAATAACGTGGGAAAGTGTATTTTAAGACACCCAATAGGGCTTCCTTGACCTAAGGTTGTATAATATTCACGTAGTTGTTGAATAAATAAGTTTTTACCAACTAAGCAAAGTTTGATAAAAGTCTAGTAATTGTATAGACAAATGCCTGCACCAAAGTCGCGCAAAAAGAAAATAAAGACTAAAGGGGCTGTAAAGTTCCTTAAAGAAATAAATATTTTGTTAATCCAGATTTAATAGTCTGTTGTTAACAGTACGTTCATCGATTTGTCTAGTAAAAAGCTCCTTATTAACTTCAAAGTGTATTTCATTTTATACTTTTTCATTCTCTTTTATACGGTCCTTTGGTGAGCTTTTATCGTATCTTTATACTCGCTTGTTCCTCGGATGAGCTTTTAAATATTCATCAAGGCAGTAAGAACTTGTTTTTAAAACTGGTAAACATTCAGTTGTGATTTATCAACATGAAGATTAAATTATCGATCAGCATTTTAATATCATTGGCCATATTTGTAGTCTGTGTCATGTTTGAGTCTTTTATTGCTTCAATGACTTTTCTTAATTATTCGTTGTACATTTAAAATGACGACTGGTCTTAATTGATACTATCTTAACTACGATAAGTACAGAGACCTATGCAAATTCTGGCAACATTCGTGCGTGTCCAATTAAGAAATAGAACTTATTTAACAAAATTACTATACTTCTTATACTATAGTTAAGAAGAAATCTCGCAAAGACTGTCAAAATATTACCTAGCTTATAAATAAATTAATAATGACAAATGCGTCCTTTCACTCCCTCAGGCGGCTGCAGTACTTCCTGCCCCGGTAGACCAAAATCACTCTTGCACAGTCCCTTCTCCTGCCGCTAATCGACTACGCCGATGTCAGTTGGGCAAGCGCGAACGAAGATCTACTGAACAGACTCGAACGACTTCAGAATCTCGGGATTCGGTTTATCTTCGGGTTGCGCAAATTCGACCATGTTTCTCAATATCGCAAAGAGTTGGGGTGGCTTCCGATTCGTCGTAGCCGAGACTTTCATATTCTTTCAAATCTTTTTTATATATTGAAAAATCCGCGCTACCCTAGCTACCTTCGACAGCGCTTTGAGTATCTCTTTTCAGGAGACCGGCACCGGAGATCTCACACGGTCTCACTCTTAGCCACACCAAGGCACAACACCTCGGCGTATCGAGAAAAAGAAAGAATTATTTCATCTTTTTAATATATTTAAAAATCCGCGCTACCCCAGCTACCTTCGACAGCGCTTTGAGTATCTCTTTTCAGGAGATCGGCACCGGAGATCACGGTTTCACTCTTAGCCACACCAAGGCGCAACACCTCGGCATATGAGCACACCTTCAGGTTGCAGGCGGTCCGACTGTGGAACGCACTTCCTTGCAAGGTAAGAGACAGTCCCACTCTTTTTTTTGTCAAAAACCGGTTAACAGAGCACTTCCTCTCTTTTCATGATGGTAGTTATAGTATGTATATTATTACTATATGTACAGGTTTATGTATATATTGGTAATTATTTAGTAGTTTGGCATATGTATATTTTATTTTACATATTTTATAGATATTTAATTTATTTATTTATTTATTAGATATTTATTATAGATGAGTTATTAGATATTGTGCACTGCCTACCCTTTCATGGTAATTTTTCCTATCATGCCATGGTGTTCTGGAAGGAATCTCTTTTTAGAGATAAGCTCGCCTTTGTACATATATTTTCAACAAATGTAACTTTTTATTTATCTTTGTGCAATAAAGAATTATGAATAATAAATACATTCATACCTGTATTTCTAAAGAGATGCTGAGGAAATGCTTCTTCACGCGACTTCGAAATTATTGATATTAGGGCTCAATATATTTTAAAAGTCGCGTGAAGAAAAAATATGGATATCCCATAGTAACTTATCAACTTGTCTTACATATCCTAACACGAATAGGCTTCGTGTTAGGTTGGCATGTAAGAACAAATAAACGTAAATTCTAAATCCCGTCGGTCTGTGTTACAATTTGTCTATAGTTTACAAACTAAAGCGTAAGATTATAAACTAAGGTTTTGACAGCCTAACGGTGACATATACAGTGTTGGCCAGATAATTAAAAGCGCCTTGTACTAAATCCAATACATTGAGTTCAAACTGCTCTGGACTTTTTATAGTGATCTTAAAAGAATGTTGGTGGTGTATTTAAGTAGTCACACTATTAGTGTACTAAATAAGTGCAAAGGATATTTCAAAACACTTAGCTAAAACAAAAAAGTTTTTCTAACATTATCTTAGACCGAGCATAATTTGACTAGGCGTTTATGTGGACAACTAATTACTTACATAAAGTACCAGGAAAATTATAATGGGAAATATTAAACTGCACTTCAAAAATACTGATTTGCACAACAAATATCAGGGCAAAATGCTACGGTAGCCTAGGTAAGGGTAAAGAGGGTGAGCGAAGCGAAGCCCCCTTTATCCTTCGTGTTAGGTAGAACATGTAAGAACAACTCAAAATATTTAAAACATAATAAATAATAGTTTAAAAAAACTAAAAATACACGCTTTTATAGCTAACCGAACTAAAAATTAGAAACTAATTTTTAATTTCAGAGAGTTTATAATACAGTAGTAGAAGATCGAACAATCAATCAGAATTTATCACATCAAAATAAAATTATAATAAAGTTTAAGTAATTAACAAAAGAATTCAATTCAGAGTAAACAGCGTGGGGTGCTTGATTGCGTCGAAGCCCAACTCAGGATTAATGGCAACATTCGTCTCTCAGCAGTTCCATAACTGTATTTCGCTGGGAACTGTATCGATATTGGTTTAATCATGTGCACACCATCTGATCCGAAATCGATACGGACTGACGGGATGTCTTCCGCGTATAGTTGGCCTCTGCGAAAATTTGGCCAGATAATTTCTGTGATAAAACCCATATTGCCATTCACTAAACCTTTCGACACGTCAATGTTTCTCCTCAACATCACTTTAGCTCCTACGAATATTTTCAATACATTCGGAAGACCTCCGGTTTTATTAATATCGCTAGGTATCACAGAATCTAAGTCCTTGTTACCTAGATTTCGAGTAGCATCAATGAGTTGGTCTTGTGCTTTTATTGTATAACTAACTGTCACTTTATTCTTAAAACTCTGGAGAACTTTTTCGTTGTGTCTAGCAACCTGATCATTCGTTGGGTAAATTCTTAATGCACTCTCGATTGAGAATTCATTAGTCGCATCTGTTGAAACTTTTTCAAGTAGAATTTCAAGATGCCTAGACGTCATTTCTCCAACTCTAAGGGCGTTAAGCACATCTATAAATGTCGTGTCTCCTTGTTGACGCATATTTTGTTTAAGTTCAATCAGACCGAACTGTCGCCACAAATGTGTAGCTGGCTTCATGTGTTCTGGTTGTTGAAAAACTTGATGTCCTCGAACAGGTGGTAACTGCATTAGATGACCAAAGAGAATCACGTTTATGCCTCCAAAACAAGCGTCCGAGGTTTTCAGCTGTCGCAAACGAGTTAAATCAATATGTAAGGGGGCGTCGATACAATAATTCTTTCAACCCCACATACAAACTTATGACTGCACCTGGTTACATACATGAAGTATGAAAGTAGTCGCACCAATAACTTTGTAAACAACATTTTGCTATGTATTAATCCTGGCCGTCCTAATAAGGATAATGGGAAACTGTTATCAAATTATTGCATTGTCATCGGTCCTTGATACGTATGCAAAGTTTCAAATTAATCAGACTTCTGGAAACCGGTGAAAATTAAGTTCAAAGATTCCGTTACATACATAGATACATACATACATACATACAACCCAAGCTAATAAAAAAGCGTGTTAAAAAAAGCGTGTTAAAAAGTATTTTTGTTTATCCTTTTTTGCTGTTTAAATATTATTTATAATATAATAGTATTTTTGATGTGCGATTAAATACTAGCCAATTATAATTTGGGTTTGTTGTACTCATAGGTCTACCCGTGCTCAGCGATCAACCTTTCTCATCCTGACTTGGATTGCTGGAAGAGATCTCTTGCTAGAGATAAGCTCGCCTTTGTACTGGTTCCTGACACACAGGTTACCCTAGTTTAGGAACCAGGGCTACAATAATTTATACTTTTTGTGTTGCAATAAAGAAATGTTTATGTTCATGTTTATGTTTATGTACACTGTTTTAATATATACCTGTTATTTTAAATATGTGTGGGCAATAAAGGAATGATGAATTATGAGTACATAGATTTATGAAATAAATAAACTTTTTCTTTTTTAATTTTTCGCCAACATGTCATCACACAAATTATGCTCTCACTCACTCATTTGTTCACCGCTCGCTCCGCACATTATTACTATTACTCTCCGTCGCTCGCGGCTCGCGGTGCGTCAAGCGGTGACCAAACGCGCCTTAAAAAAACTACTGTTCAACACTTCTTTAAAAACAAACAAGTAAGGATTTGACGTTTGTTTTTAGGTTAAACGCTGCTTAATATTTTTTTCACACCTTTCATTCGGAAAAGTAAGTTTTGCTCCACGATGAGAGGGAGCAAAATGCTACTTTTCTGTTCAAGCTACTTTTTTAATTTATTCATTGGCATGTAGCATTTACGCAATGTACCTATTGAAAACAGATTAAAATAATCAAATGTAATTATGAAATTACATTACAATCGACTACGATGACGTAGTCGATTAAAAACGAACATGTTTCAAGTTTTAACTTTAACTACGTTATATGAAAATTTATGAATTTTTCGTGATATTTAAAAAAAGTCACAATAAATTATTTGTTTTACTGAAATCAAAACTATCGATGACTGTTCTTGTGATATAATGAATATTGATATCCGATACCAATGAAATATTCGATTCGATTATTTTTACACATTAGTAAAAGTACGCAGGAATATTTTATCTGTGGTGACCTTTCCTTAATCCTTCACAATCCACCATTATAAAAAAAATTTTACCTTGTTCGATTACTGTAAAAGTGGTGAAAGTATAATTCAAAGTATTTTTTTTAGAGCATTTAATTTAAATTTTCCTCATAGTCGGTGTGAATAGTTGTGTGTGTCACTCAGCAAAATTATTTTCGTCATGGGCGTTAACGCTTGAATCCTTCGTTACGCTCAGGATTCTAACATAGAATCCCCCTCGCTACGCTCAGGATTCAATCATAGAATCCTTCTCTTCACTCTGGATTCAATGTACCGCCCTCGCCGTAAATACATCATTTTGTTCCCTTGTGACACAAATAACTATTGTTGTAACAAGGATTGGCAAAGTGGCGTAAAATGCCGGCTTAAAATAATAAAAATTCTTGTTCTTCTTCTTCTTCTTCTTCTTCGTGTGGAAACTTGTAGGGAGGATTAAAGTAGATCCTTCCAGTATTCAGCCTGCATGAGGTCGCCTTGTGTGCAGGAAGTCGGGCACAGCGGGCACGATAGTAGGTGGCCGGAAGTTTGAGGGGCACCGCAACGGCAGCTTGTGCTTGCATCCTGAGGCAGGATGCCCCAGCGTCGCATGTTGTCTCTGGTGCGCCCGACGCGTGATCACAGCCAGTTCAAGGTTTTCCACAGCTGACAGCCCAGGTTTTAGCCCGGAGAGACTTTTTCCTCAGGTTTTCCCTAGTAAAAATAAAAATAATAAATAAATAAATATATTTGTTTATGTTCATGAATTATATCCCGTCTATATAGACGGGATATAATTCATTACATAGTTATATTTTTTTCTTCCCACAATGTGTAGTAAAACATTGTTTGATACACGTGCTTACGGTATTCAGTTAGTGAGTAAGGGCTGTAGTTTATTGTATAATTGGCGTTATTAACATTAAAACGCTTCGTAAATTATTCAAACTGATTGATTTGTTTCTTGCTGTCTATAACTAGCCTTTAATAGCCTCAGGCAAACAGTTTAAGAGCTTCAATACATTTTCCTCATAAACAAATAAATAACCTTCTAAGTAGATACCATTGTCGCCAAGTGTAGTTATCAAAATTGTCTAGTAATTAAAACTGCACTCTATTCCGCGAGAATTGATAAAACACCAGGTTACTAAACTCATTACTAACACTTTGGGAAATGTTGTCCATAATCTCAAAATGACGATACCAAAGTCACTATTATCTTAACATTAAAATGTATGCCTAAAGCAATAAGAAAACCCCATCATATGTGTGTTCATACGCAACAATAATATATAAGAATTTAATAGTAGTATAATCAGATTATGAGACATCTTCATAATACTTTCTAAACTCCCCTTCTATCAACAGGCTGTCCTGTTCTGCATAGCTTTGCTGGAAGAAGTCTCTTTTTACCACTCGTTTATAAGTTTCGCCTGCAACTAAGGAAGTAAGTAATAAAGTAACTATGTAAACAAATCTTGCAAGTTAAATTTGACCCACCGTCGAAGTCAATTTCCGATTGAGCTAAAATTTTGAAATAATTATGTAAGTTCAGTGACAATGCAAAACTATGATACATCGAGCTGATCTGATGATGGAGCCGGATGGTGGTCACAGAAACTCTGTGATAAAATAACGCAATCCTATCCACTAAGAGCTTTTTAGAATCGTCTCGGTGAGTAGTTGATGGATTAGTGAGGGTATCGAGCTGATCTGATGATGGGACCTGAGGTGAATCTCGTCAACGGCTACTAGTAAACTCCTCGAGTTGGGACTCGTTTGAATATTTTAACGTGACAAATACATGCGTGTTTTTTAGTTTTTAAACTACCTATTATTAGAAATAAGCTCGCATTTGCGCATAAATAACTCATGTAATTATTTACCATGCATAAAGTTAAAGCTACTAACCCTCCTCTTTTGCGCTTCGCCGCAGTCGGGTGATTGCCAACTCTCTCCGAACAGACTAAAGGTGTTTTATTTTATTGCTCAGCTGCCCTTAAGGAATGCGGTCACTTGTTAAATGTTACCTCTGATTGTGATAAGGCTTAAACGTTACTAATATCCGTTTTGCGATTATATGAATCTGTAATTACCCAGTTACTACCCGTACGAATTAAATACACACCTCGCGCCGTGACGTAATTAAGGCTTAATAGGGTTATTGTAATCCAGTTAGGTGTCTACTTATGTTGTCCGAGATAAACCTGCTTTGACTATCGCAGAAATTTATTTAATCGAAGACCAGTACTTGCGGGTTAGTTTAAATCATTCATTTGTCGAAAGATAAATAAACAATCATCGGAGATTAGCAAAATAGATTTTTAGTGCTAGAGTAAATGGTTTTGTGAAGTAGGCAAAGAGTAGCATATCTATGGCCTTAATTGTAGAGACCGTATTGAAGAACCTTTTAAGATGAAGTAAGGCTAATTAATTATACTGGTGTACTTACAAAACAGATATACAGACAACACATAATAGTAAAACATGTACAAAGGCGGTCTTATCTCTAACAAGATATTTCTTCCAGCAAACCACGATAGTTGAGCGGGGGACGACCCGCGCTTACAATAAAACTTTAATACGAGTAATATATGTACATAAACTATTAATATAATACTTGATGATCCTACTTGCTAAAAAAACTGCATACACAATTAGTAATATGAAACTTATCAATGTCTATAAACCATATAATACAGTAACACATACCATATACAGGGTTATTTTTGGACTCCTAGCGTAAATATGATTTATGGAAAGAAATTAAAATAAACAAATATATTTATTTATTTATTATTTTTATTTTTACTAGGGAAAACCTGAGGAACAAGTCTCTCCGGGCTAAAACCTGGGCTGTCAGCTGTGGAAAACCTTGAACTGGCTGTGATGTGATGGAAAAATTTATGTCCCCACACATTTTTCCACTTTGAAAGGGTCTGTCTATTCAACGATTTACTTTGAGGAAAAATGGTTACAGAAACCTTAACGTCATTTTTAAAGGCTTATCTATAACCAAAACATAGGTTTGATGAAAAAAAAATATTTTGTTTACAGTTCCATATATAGGGATTTTGTATAAAAATCGTAAAGCGGTTTACAGAATACATCTACATACCAAGTTTCAACTGTGTAGTCTCAATAGTTTCTGCATAAAGTTGCTGTGACATACGGACGGACGGATGGACGGACAGAAAGACTTGTTGATTTATATATAGCACACACATTGCTTTTGGCCCCACACTAGGATACCCTGTGTCGTGGGAGCCAGAAACATACAAGACCTGGTTTGTTATTTTTTCTTTACCCCCAGCTGGGGATCGAACCCGGGACCTCTCGCATGGTAGCCGGGCCGGGTCTCGAGCCGCCACGTCCGGAAAGAACCGGTATAGCTCTCGACCTTTCGTCTCATTCATCCAGCGTCCCTGCCATTGTGCAACGACCTCCCCCAGATTTTGGCGTTTTATCGCTCTGATCTCCGTCTCAGTGCGACCAGCCCGATGGTCCAACGATATCATCAAGTCGTCAAGATCATACTGGGTGCGATTAGCACAGGACCGGGGAGATTGGCGCTTTAGAGAAGAGGCCTATGCCCAGCAGTGGGTCGATGTGGGCTCAATATGATGATGATGATGAATGAACTTCAGTACTTTTTGCCTCGACATACCAAAATCACTCTTGCTCAATCTCTCATTCTACCCCTCATCGATTACGCTGATGTCTGCTGGGTCAGTGCTAACGAAGAACTACTGAACAAACTCGAACGACTTCAAAATCTCGGGATTCGGTTTATCTTCGGGCTGCGCAAATACGACCATGTGTCACAACATCGCAGGGAGTTGAAGTGGCTGCCGATTCGTCTTCGTCGGGATTCACACATCCTCAATTTCCTCTACAACATTTTACGTAATCCACGCTACCCAACTTTCTTACGAGACAGTTTTCAATTTCTTTCTTCCAGCAGACCTCGGAGAACTCACGCAGTTTCCATGCTCACAACTCCACAGCATAACACCGCTTACTAAGAGAACGGGTTTAAAACCCGGGCCATTCGGTTGTGGAATGCACTCCCCTGCACCATCAGGGTCAGTCCTAATCTGAATATCTTTAAAAGTCGTGTGAAGAAGCATTACCTCTCCCTTTAGAGTTATAGGTAGTATGCATGTAAGTATGTATTAGTATAGTGTATAAAATAGTATTTGTAGTATATAATAAGTATTTAGTATTTTATTATAGTTATTATTTAATTTATTTTATTTATTATTTTATATATTGTACACATAGGTCTACCCCTGCTCAACCATCAACTTTTCCCTTGTTTGCCTGGTTTGCTGGAAGATATCTCTTATTAGAGATAAGCTCGCCTTTGTACACTTTTTTTATGTAACTCTTGTTTTTTGTATGATTTGTGTGCAATAAAGAAATTATGAATTATGAATGAATTATATAACAAATTAGTACAATGTCAGGCTTATTTTGAAAACATGAGTGGTCAACATAGATATAGTCCGCGCCACCACTAATGTCCTGCGACGGAAAGTGAAATTAGATACGATAATCTCCCTGGCAAGAGACGACACGGCAGCGCCGCGGCTGTCGGGTTTGAGTGGTGACAGGGATTCTAAAATGTAGTGCGCTTGTCTAAATAGCTGCCACGCCCATGAACATAGTTCTATGATAAACTGAAAAATACCAAAAATCCTTGGAAAATATTAATATGAACAGTATCAAGCATTTTGAATACGAAGGCGACCACTGTGGCTCTGCCTGCCATGCGAGAGGTCCCGTGTTCGATCCCCAGCTGGGGGTAAAGCTTCTGCTGGCAATTTATAGACCACCTGGATATAAAAATGTCAATCCTTTTTTCGAATCACTAAATGACCTCCTCAGTAGCTCCAACGTTTCCAACACTATACTTATAGGCGACATTAATATAGACATTTTGGATCACAACACCGACATTAATTCACCAACCTACCTTAACCTACTAGCTTTGCATAGCATTTTACCAGCTCACTTATTACCTACTCATGGTAAAACATGTCTAGATCATGTAATGGTCTAAACCAAACTTCCTGCTTCCTGTTATGTTGCCCAAACATCGGTCACAGATCATGGCTCGTTAATATTTCTACAAGAGCGAGAATAAAATCATTTGAAACCATTATCTACAGTCACAAAGATAGATTACGAAGGGCTGGACAAGGACATGGAAAGTCTAAATTTCGACTCGCTCTATGATAACTCCGACCCTAACCTTGCCGCAACACTACTTATCTCTAAATTATCTAGCAAAATTAAATCAAATACTAAAACTATCTCAGTCCCTAACCGAAAGCGCATAACAAAGCCCTGGATCACACTCGGATTACTACGTTGCATGAGAAACCGGGATAATCTTCACAAAAAAACCAAAAAGAACCCAAACAATGACGTTATCTCTACCACGTACAAACGGTACAGAAATTTCTGCAACGAGCTAATAAAAAAGGTAAAGAATGAATATGAGAAAAAAATGGTACAAATTGCATCCAAAACCAGCAATAAAATGCTTTGGGATACTATAAAACGGATTGCCCACTCTAATTCGAAACTTAACCCTGCATCAGAGCTCATATCTCCTTCAGAACCTATTGCCTCAGTTAATAAAATAAACAACTTTTTTGCATCTATTGAAAAAAACCTAGCAGATAAAATCTCTCCTCCATTATCCAAAGTCACACCCAAACGTATTTCTCCTTTTTCTTTCGCTCTAACACCAACTGATGAGGTAAAAGTACGAAAATGCATCCTTAACTTAAAAAAAAAACAATACTATAGGTCGCGATAACATCTCCGGAGACTTCCTAAAACGTTTTCAATTATCAAACCAATAACATTCCTAGTCAACCTAATCTTCTCTACTGGTATCTTTCCAACTGCTTTCAAGCTCGCTGAAGTGATTCCAATCTATAAAAGTGATGACAGAGACAGTGTCAATAATTACAGACCTATCTCAATACTTTCAACGCTATCTAAAATAGTCGAAAAACTCCTAAACAAACGCCTCGTTAGTTACCTAGAATCTAAGCACCTTCTTTCTTGCTCACAGTTCGGATTTAGATCCGGTGTTTCTACTAAAGAGGCAGTCCACGAGTTGACTGAACACATAGTGTCAAAATTGGACAGCAAAAAGAAAGTTATTGCAATATTCCTTGATCTTGCTAAAGCGTTCGATAGTGTCTCTGTCCCACTGCTACTGGATAAGCTGGAGAGCATTGGTGTCCGCGACACGCAACTCAATCTGTTTAATGACTATCTAACTAATAGGAAGCAGAGGGTAAGAGTTGGTGACTTCACTAGCGATGAATTGCCAATCGAAACATACGGAGTCCCTAAAGGCAGCGTCCTAGGTCCAACTCTATTTCTTATATTTATTAATGACCTCTGGGATACACGACTAGCACATGGCAAACTTATTACCTTTGCAGACGACACAGCGCTGATATTCCATGGGGATACTTGGGAGGAGGCGTTTGGTTTTGCTCAATTGGGTTTCGATGAAGTGTATTCCTGGCTAAGAAACAACCGTCTTTCCCTTAATGTGGACAAAACGAAATTTATGCCATTCTCACTTAGAAGCATACCATCTGGAATCATTGATAACTATTCAATTAGAGCTCATTCTTGCTACTCAACCTTCCCCTGTTCTTGCAGCCACTTAAGCCTATCATTAAATATCAAATACTTGGGTGTAATAATTGATAATACCCTTCGTTTCAATCTAAATCTCGATCTTATATCTTCCAGGACTCGCAAACTCATATACATTTTTAAAAACCTTCGGCATGTTGCTGATAAAAATATCATCAAAATGGTATATATAGCATTGTGTCAGTCAATTATATCCTACTGTATCACTGTTTGGGGGGGAACAAATAAAACAAACCTATTAAAACTCGAAAGAGCCCAACGCTCAGTTTTTAAGGTAAGTCTGTCCCTACCATTCCTATTTCCCACACAACAACTCTATCCATTGGCTGATGTTCTGTCCGTCAGACAACTATTTATTCTGAACACCATACTGAAGCAACACTCTTTAATAAGCTACGATCCAGCACTCTTTGCCTCCAAACGACGCAATTACAAGGTCTGTAATTCGCGCACCACTTGGTCTACCGACTTCTCTCATAGATTTTTTGGCTTTTTAGGAGAGTATCTCGACAATAGGATAAATAAAAAAAATATATATATACTCTCTTACAAAATACGAATGTAAAAGAGTACTAACAGCGTGGCTAAAATCTCTAAGCTATGAGGACACTGAAAGTCTTCTGTCAATCATCTCCTGATGATCTCCCCCTGTCCTTCCACACACACACCCACACACCCTCACACACACCCACATACCTACTCACACACACACACACACACACACACACACACACACACACACACACACACACACACACACACACACACACACACACACACACACACACACACACACACACACACACACACACACACACACACACACACACACACACACACACACACACACACACACACACACGTAATCTGTCAAAAAGGACCTCCTAGTACGGATACCAGTCTCAAACGCATGGCACCTAAGTTAAACAATGTTACACCATATAAAACTATGTGAGAGAACAAAATAAACTTTTTTGTATTTGTATTTGTATGTTTCTGGCTCCCAAGACACAGGGTATCCTAGTGTGGGGCCAGAAGCAATGTGTGTGCTATATATAAATCAACAAGTCTTTCTGTCCGTCCATCCGTCCGTCCGTATGTCACAGCAACTTTATGCAGAAACTATTGAGACTACACAGTTGAAACTTGGTATGTAGATGTATTCTGTAAACCGCTTTTCGATTTTTATACAAAATCCCTATTCATGGAACTGTAAACAAAAAATAATTTTTTCTTCAAACCTATATGTGTGGGGTGTCTATAGATAGGCCTTCAAAAATGACGTTAAGGTTTCTGTAACCATTTTTCCTCAAAGTAAATCGTTGAAGAGACAGACCCTTTCAAAGTGGATAAATGGTTGGGGACATACATTTTTCCACATTTTTCCACCCCCTCTAACTTTTAAAGTAAGAAAATGAAAGATCTATAAAAATATATGCTGTGTATCAAAATACAAAATTTCAATTAAAATTAATTTGAACAAAATAAAATTAGCAGTTTTTGAGATATAAAAAATTTATTAGAAACCGCAAAGACAACTTTTTCATTCATACAAACAATATGAAAAACACAGTTACAACAAAAATATCCCGTCTCATCATTACTTGCCACAACGGAACCCTTCATGGGCGACTCCGAGTCGCACTCGGAAACTTTTTTAACAACGTATAGTAGTTTATGGAATTCTGAAGGAGCCAAAACTAAGGAACTAAATTATCAGCTTGAAATCCTGTGGGATTCCGGCTCTACAGCAAACAAAAGTTTTCCAAATGAACTTGTGAAGCCTCTGGATTCAGTCTCGGCCATACTATCATCAGAGACAATACCAATTTACTTGAAATAAACACCCCGAAAGGCTACACCTTGTTACGTTAAAGAAGACATTTCCCTCTTAACTGCGTTCGTTGGACGATGTTGTGGGCGTCAGTAATGATGCTTTGGTGTTTGGTTCAAGTATCGCAGTTTATATAATATAAATATTTAGAAGCATTTTTGTAAAATATTCTATTTAAGTAGTATTCATATTTATATATATTATATTTATATTTATATGCCAATAGTATAGTGTCACACTCGATTTGATTGTCAGAGCGATATTAAGAATTAGTAGTTAATAGAAATAAACAAGTATAGTTATGTATACATATTTTGGACTACAGTTCAGTGCAGATAAGTCATAGTGATGTATAAGAGTATCAAATAACTGTATTCTGTTTTGTGTACTTATGCAATAAAATAAAAATAAAATAAAAATAAAATACTAAATAGAACATATGACATAGCGCCACGCCATTTTCCCATAAGGGGCAGGGGCACAGTTGTGCTCATGTTTAGCCAGCTCCACACAAATAGCATTATATATTGTGAAAGAGCTACAAATTTACAATTCACAGATTTTTTCCTTTACTTCTGTAATAAGTCCTGGCTTCTTCAGAATTCAGAATTTCTAGGCCGACGGGAAGTACACTGAAGGTTTTGATTACCTTGCGAGTAGAGTATCAAAGAAATTCAGAAAATTAATAATAATATAATAATACTCTGGACACTATTTACACACATTGATCTAGCCCCAAACTAGGATTTCCTGTATCTTGGGTTCTAGACAACGATACACATACTTATATAGATAAATATTATACTTAGATAGATAAACATCCAAGACTAGGGTAAAAACATCCGTTCTCATTAAAAAAATATTTGCCCCTACCGGGACTCGAACCCGGGACCCTTGGCTTCGTAGGCAGGGTCACTGCCGACTCGGCCATTTGGCTCGTCAAACCGACGGGACGGCCGACGGGAAGTACCCTGTAGGTTTGGATTCCTTTGCGAGTATCAAAGAAATGTAGACGGCTTAAACTGCCGTATCTATCGATCGCGATGACCTAGAAGTTCGGTTTTTCCTCAGCTTAAAGAGACCACAGACTTGAGTTAATGATAACAATTTCACCTTATTACCTTTACGCGTTCCTGAGAAAAAGAGTCTTAGTAGACCATATAACAAAGTGGGACAGGAGAAATCCGAGCAAGTATATTGAGCATCTTTGACTTTCATCGCTGGGAAATAATAATAACAAAAATGTAACGCATAAATGTCCCCAATGAGGGGCACAGGTATTTACCTGGCTACGAATAAGATTTAGCCATACTCATAACTCACAATTCATAATTATTTATTGCACAAAGATATATAAAAGTTTCATTTGTGGAATGCATGTACAAAAGCGAGTTTAACTCTTAAAAGAGATTTATTCCGGCAAACCAAGGCATGATGGGAAAATTTACCAAATTTCCTACCAATAGTCCATGTCGCTGGCACAGTGCGGGTTGATGAAGGGGTTTTACTACTAGTACTACTACCAAGTATAGTGACTATCACTTGGACCTACAGCTGCAAGTGTCATCCGAAACACTAATTCTACTAAGTCTATATTACATTATTAATGGATCTACCGACAAGGCAGCCGATTTGCTATTATCGCATTAGTATATTATGGGAAATATTAAACTGCACATCAATAATGCTGATTTGCACTGCAAATATACTGATTTTCATAGCAAATACACTGATTTTCACAGCAAATATCAGGGCAAAATACTGCGGCAGCTTAGGTGAAGGGTAAAGGGGGTGAGCGAAGCGAAGCCCCCTTTATCCTTCGTATTAGGTTGAACATATACGAACAACAAAAATACTTAAAACATAAAAAGTAATTTTGCTGTGAAAATCAGTATTTTTGATGATTAATACTAGCCGTATATTTTTGGGCCGGAAAGAATTCTCTTGCAGCTTTTAACTTAAACCCTAGTAGAATACAGAATTCGCTTCTCTGGTAACCAGATACGGAGCCAGGTGTGGTCTCTGCTATGCTATGGCTTGCTTCATAGTGGTTTATCTCCTCACCTTCATTCGGTTCTATAGAGTAATTATGCAGGCAATTTATTTCATCTTTTTTCGTAAAAAAAAACCCAGCAAATGCGAGGCGGACTTGCGTACCAGGGGTTCCGAACAAATAGCATTTATTTAGTGAACTAACTATTATTTTGGATTTAGGATTATCTACACACGTATCATAAACCCTCTTTACTGCGTCTAAAAACCTCAAGCTAAGACCAGCATAATGTAAAACTATTTGGAAAAAACAAATTACTTATCTGAAAATTTGTACACCATAAGACCATAATGTACAAAAATTTGACAAATTATGACATTCAAATTTCGAACGCCGACGCCCGCCTGCGTGCCGCCCCTAGTTTGTCTGTCAAGTTGGTATTACATAACAAGCTAAACAACTGCAGAGCAATGTTCAATGCCACAATGCCGGCCAAACATGTTGTTCCTGAACACATCAAAGAGAGCTTATGATATGTTTGTAGATAAACTAGTGTATGTAACTGTACCTAATGAGGCATTAAAACTCTCGAGTGATATTATTATGAAACTCGCCTTCGGCTCGTTTCATAAACCCACTCTCGAGAATTAATGCCCTCCATTATGTAGCAGTCACATAAACTACTATTTTTTCTACGTTTGCTATTAATGATGCTATGTCAACGGAAAGTTTGTTTGGTTTTGATTCCCTTCCGAGTATCAAGCAAATTTAGATAAATTGAGACAAAAGCGGCTGTAACTTTAGATAGAGGTAATTTAGATTTTGTTTGATTTTTTCGCAGCTTCAAGAGTCCGCTGTCGAGACATGATGATATCAATTTCAACTTGATAGAGTCAACAAAAGGGTCTTGACCGACAGACAGAGTTAGTTAGTTAGTTTGCGTTGTCCTGAAACTATGGATGAGTAAAGAAGTAAAGTAATTACTATGATATTGGAAAGCAAATTTTGCTTCGCTTAAGGTATGGTATTTTATTGTGGGGTCACGCTGCGAATGCTAATAGTATATTTATTCTGCAGAAACGGGCTGTTCGTGCAATTTATAGATTAGGGCCTAGAGTGTCACTGAGGGAAAAGTTTAAAGAAATCAATATTCTGACATTTGTGTCTCAATATATCTATGACAATCTTGTGTATGTAAAAAGAAATATAACTAATTTTCAGAAGTACAGTGATATACATAATTTTAATACTAGAAATAAAGACAAGTTGGTTGCTTATGTAAGCCGACTACATAAAATTAGTAATTATTTTAAAGGCAATTCTATACGCTATTACAATAAGGTCCCTACTGATATTAAAAACTTACCTTTAGACAAGTTTAAAATAATAATAAAACAGAAATTGTATAAAAAAGGTTACTATAGGATATCTGATTACTTAGAGGACAGATGTCCATGGGAATAGATTGTTTGAGTAACAGGCTGTTTCGATATATAATTAGCATTCATTTTGTAATTTGACAATATTTTATTTAAAAAAGGAAACGCAAAAGATGCGACGACTGTGGAGTTTCTTCGGTGAGCTCTTCTCCACAGATTCCGCCATTGTGTTAGTGAACTCACCCAAAAAAATGTAATGACGGATCTAAGTGATGTAACAACATCCTATGGAAATAAATGATTTTTGATTTTGATTTTGTGTGTGCTTATACCAGACCAGGAGTTACGAATGTGTATCGCAGTAACAGTTGAAGCCGTTTTTTCAGCGCATTGATTTTCAATACGCTTTTTAGCTATGCTTATATATTATTACTTATTTTAAAAACAAAGCGACTTGCTCTACTTGCTTGACTTTGTTTAGACGAGCTCTATGGTGTTACCGAGAGACCGTATTTCATTGGCTCAGCCTGAACTTCGTGCGATACTACCATCATTTTAGCAAGTTGTACATTGCTATTTTGGAGAACAGAGCTGGTGATCTAGACCAATGTTTCAGCCTACTCCACCAGCCTTAGCTGTGGCTGGAACGGGGCAATCAAGAACTAAGCTGGCCTACTAAACTGCCTAACATGTTTCTTAGTGATACATTACTAAGGTCACGAGTCCTCCAGAAGTGATGTTTAAAAATCTTAGACAGACCGGTCGTAGTGCATATTTTAATCCAGGCTTAACACGAATTTCCCATTTATAAAACTTGAATTAACTACTGTTTCACTAGTTTATGAGGTGTAAGAACCTAATAGCTTGAAAAATACTATAGGCCAAGTACGAGGAACGGGACAGAACAACGGACTAAAGTTGAATTGAATACTAGAGTTCCAATTAGTAGAAAAAATGTTCTTCACATGGAATAAATAAAGAAGAGCTATTTGATCTGAGATCGGTCCGATGCCTCTTAATATGTTTGGTTGAAAGTAAAAAGTTCAACGTTACTCAAAAGAGTGTTTGTTTTTACAAACCCACTTTTGGCGATTCCGAGCGATCATCAACCAGTGGTCATCCCAAAGACCTAGCTTTCCCCCATCTCTTCCTGGGTCGACCACGTTTCGTTTCCTCTTGGTATTTTTGATACCCATTCAGTGGCTCTCTTGGCCCAACGGTTCAGACGCATTCATGCTACATCGATAATTAAAGTTTTATAGACATCGGAAGGACTCCCTTCAATGACCAAAAACTCTTCCAAGCGTTGTCGACGCTTCATTCGACATCTTTGCGCAAGACTCATAGTCTCTTTCCTCGCGCCTAGAAAGAGACTATTTGGCCTAAGCAGATAGATTCCTGGTCATATGCGATTCTCACTCCATCCGAGTCTACCGTATGCTCCTTGCTATTAGACATTATCTTGGTCTTCTACATATTCATGCTTAGTACAAGTTCGAGGCTTGCATTGCCTGAATTCTTGCAGCACCGACTGTAGCTGAATTAGAAAAAAATAACAATTTCGTCGGCGAAGCGAAGGTTTGTGAGTTTCACATCCCCGACGTCGATGCCCCTGCTCTCCCACTTTGGCTTCAGTATCAAAAAGGTCTCTTTCAACACGCATGTTAGCAGATTTTGTGAGAGTGGATCGCCCTGCTTGACGTCCCGTTCAATTGAAAATGAAAGTCCAGGGATTCGTAGTTAAACGCGGGACTATTGTCGTTGATGTAGTAGAAGTTGAATTTGCAGGGCTCCTATTATGGATTCATGTGTTATACTATCAGACGTCTTAGAAAAAAATAAGTAGGAGAATATATTCCTGGTACTTCTCAATGATCTGATAAAAGGTGTGCCATGGTCTGTGATTGACATAACGGGGCGGACCGCAACCTACTTGGGTGGTTGAGCTTGTTCGAGTAGACCAGGTATGCAGCGTTCTATCACTTTGATAAATGGCTTGTTCAGGTGGGATGTACGGCTAATAGGACGGTAGTTGCCGATAACGCTTGCCCTCTCCGGATAATCTCCGAGTGGCCTTATGTTATCTGGGAATCATCTGGTATGCATTACAGAAAAAATTGTGACGTGTGGGGAGTAAAATAATTTTTTCACACCTTTCATTCAGAAAAGTAAGTTTTGCTCCACGACGAGAGGGAGCAAAATACTATTTTTCTGTTCAAGTTCCTTTTTTAATTTATTCATTGGCTTGCAGCATTTGCGCAATGTGCCAATTGAACACAGATTAAAATAATAGAATGTAATTATGAAATTACATTACAATCGACAACGATGACGTAGTCGATTAAAAACGAACATGGTTCAAGTTTTAACTTTAACAACGTTATATCAAAATTTATGAATATTTCGTAATATTAAAAAAAAAAAAAAAACATAATAAATTATATGTTTTACTGAAATCAAAATATCGATGACTGTTATTGTGATATAATGAATATTGATATCCGAAACCATTATAATATTCGATTCGATTATTTTTACACAATAGTAAAAGTACACAGGAATATTTTATCTGTGGTGACCTTTCCCTAATCCTTCAAAATCCGTGATTATATAAAAAAAATGTTTACGTTCTTCGATTACTGTAAAAGTGGTTAAAGTATAATTCAAATTTATTTTTTTAGAGCAATTTAAATTTTCCTCATAGTCGGTGTGAAAAGTTGTATGTGTCACTCAGGAGCAAAATTATTTTCGTCATGGGCGTTAACGCTTGAATCCTTCGTTACGCTCAGGATTCTAACCTCGCTACGCTCAGGATTCAATTGTAGAATCCTTCCCTTCACTCTGGATTCAATGTACCGCCCTTGCCGTAAATACATCATTTTGCTCCCTTGTGACACAAATAACTATTCCTAAACTCAGCACTTCTCTTGATATGCCGTCGTGGCCCGGACTCTTGTTGAACTTCATTGAGCGAATTGCGTAATGAACCTCATCGCCTTTGATTGGTTGTTTATTATCAGGGCAACAGAACGCTGAATTATATAATTTTTTGAAAAAAGTTTCCTGGTTATGTTGAAGTTAATTAAAACGTAAATTAACGACCATCATACAGACAATACCTAGACTGGTATCGTTTGAATCAAAAACAAAACACTCAGGACTAGAGATGGGCACTATGAGTAAATAGTCAAAATGATAAATACTGAGTAAATACCCAAATTGGTAAATATTGAGTGGTGAACGGACTTGTGACCTGTGAGTATTTACCGAGTATTTACTCGAAACCAGGAATATACATTTTAACGTGATAATGACTTATAAATCGATGAACGTCAGGGTGGTATTCTCTCTCCTCTTCTTTTCTCCGTCTTCATAAATTCCGTCTCGGATACTCTCTCGTCATCATACCATCTTTACGCAGACGATCTCCAGATTTATCGTCATTTTTCTCCCTGTGATATGGTGTCTGCTGTGGGAATGTTAAATGCCGATCTCGAGCGAATTAGGGACTGGGCCACTTCTTTTGGACTACTTGTCAACCCTAGTAAGTCCCAGGCTTTGATTATTGGTTCCAGGTTTTCCCTTAACTTGTTACAGAATCTGTCTATTGCCCCTATAACCTATGATGGAACTATAATCTCATATAGTACTAAGGCCAAAAATCTAGGAGTTTTCTTCGATAACCAATTTTGCTGGTCAGCGCATGTCAGCGAGGTCAGTAGGCGAGTCTTTGCCACTTTTCACTCCCTCAAATGACTACAATACTTCCTGCCTCGTCAGACAAAAATAACGCTTGCCCAGTCTCTTCTCCTTCCCCTGATCGATTACGCTGACGTATGCTGGGTGAGCGCGAATGAAGAGCAACTGAACAAACTCGAGCGACTTCAAAACCTCGGGATTTGGTTTGTCTTCGGACTGCGCAAGTATGACCACGTCTCGGAGTATCGCAGGGAGTTAAAGTGGCTCCCTATCCGTCTTCGTCGGGATTCTCATATCCTCATCTGCCTCTATAACATCTTATTTAATCCTCGCTATCCTGTCTTCTTACGAGATCGTTTTGAATTTTTGTCCTCGGATAGGCCTCGGAGATCTCACGCTCGATCACTGCTTATAACTCCGCAACACAATACAGCCGCGTATGAACATGGGTTCAGACTACGAGCTATCAGGCTCTGGAACAAACTTCCTAGCGCCATCAGAGACAGCCCGTCACTTTCTATTTTTAAAACTCGCTTAAAAGAACACTATCTTTCTTTTTCATACTAGATTTATGTAGGTTTATTGCTTTGATATATATGTAGTATAATTTTGTCTATTTGTATTGATATTATGTATTTATGTACATATTAGTAATTAGTTTATTATTTTAATATTTTTAACGTTGTGCACATAGGTCTACCTGTTATTTCATGTATTCTGTCCATATTAGGTTTGCTGGAAGAAATCTCTTTTTAGAGATAAGCTCGCCTTTGTACACCTAGTTTCCATTTTGATGTATCTGTATCTTCTGTTTTTGGTGCAATAAAGTATAAAGAAGAAAGAAGAAAAAACGTCGGCTATACGCACAAAAAAGCATGACTCATTGTCACGTTCCGCCTGAGCCGAGCGTGCAAGCGAGAGCGGGGAACAAGTGATAGAGAGGTACGATCGGCCTAAGCGTTTCATATTACGTTATCACGTAAAATTATCCTTCGTAAACCGACTTTACAGACAACAATTTTTTTAAAATCCTCATGGTATATGCAAACATTCATAGGGAGTTAAAATATAGTTAAACATTTAAAAGTTGATGCAAAAAAAATGCGGAATTGTAAACTGTTTTGCAATAAAATCGTCATGAAATCAATCAAAGCAATGAAATCAAAGTACGTTCTCTAATTTTTGGATCTTTATCGAGTTAAAAATAGTGTTTGTGAGTATTAATTACTTCCTCTTTTGTATATTTATCGAGTAAAGACTCGTGAGTAATGAGTAATAATCCTTCAACGGGTAAATACTCGAGTAGAAACCCATCTCTTATCAGGACTGATACAATGATACGCTTCGTTGATCCGAGCCTCTAGTAGTAGAAGCTATGCGGTAATGAGACAGCGAGTGACATATGACGCCTGTTAGCGACTTGAGCTATACCATTACATATTCCGCGATAAAATAACTCGCGGTTGAACGAAGAGTTAATGTAGCGATGAAGCGAAGCGCCAACTCATGTTAGGGGTTAAGGGAATAGTGTACACAACTTTTTAAGGCTATTGAGTATTCGTACAAGGAAACATGTACACTAATTTAAGCTGTACTTTACACTAGAAAACCTAAGCTAATTAATGAAAAATCTATGAAAAACCTTATTATACTGGCAATGCTATTATAAAAAATCTATGGGAGTAACTTATTATGCTGGCAATGTTATTAGGCCATCTGCTAGGTTTATGTAGATATAAATAACACGTTAATATCACTATTTTCATAATAATACACCATAAGTGGATAATCGAAACTCCAATCCATAAACGCTTGTGCTTAAAGAACACGTATCGGGCATTTCATATGAAAAGTAGCTATAATCAAATCAAAATGTCAGTCTTATTCAATTACCCCCTTATAACGGACAGTAGGACGTATTTAAACACGCATAGTGCTACTGAATAGTTCCCTGAGGTAGTACATCGGTGCGGGAGGGGGCACAGTACATACTAAAGCCAATGGCTAGTCAAGAACTAATTTCAGATTACACTTATAAGCAGAGTCTCCAAATGATACAAAGATACATGTACATGTATCTATCCCATATAGATATTAATTATTGATCGATCGATCGATTAACGAAAATTTTTATAATTGACTCGATATGTCTTTGATTTCACTGAATCAATTTTACATCACTAGCGCCCGCGTTCCGAAAGGGAAATTAGCTGTGACAACTTATTAAACTCTTTTTAAAAGCATTTCAGCCAATCATTTGTTTCATTTGAACACTCATTCGGAAACTGGGGGAAGGATATAAAGCTTGCAATATTAAAAGTAAAAAAGGGCAAATCGGACAGTCATGTAGGTCCATTTGTATAAAAAAACAGTATTTAGGATTATGTCACAATGATGGTTTCACCACATCAAATTTGTCATTTTCACGGTCTTGAGATAATATCTCCCAGAGCTTATAGTGGTTTATAAATACGGGCCTAGAAACCTTCAGGAAACCACGTCATCTTAGTTCCTTCTCCCATCACGATGCGCGCAACGTGAGTTCCGAAGTCTAGTCACCACAAAATAGATATCTCACATACATTTGAATGCAGCTTAGTGTGCGAGCCTCCAGTCAAATGTATAAGTGTGTGAGATAGTTCGTGTCGTGGCAACTAGAGTCGCATACAAATCTCGTATCGTAATGGGAGAAAGAAATAGGAAATTATAGTGACGTCATTTAGCAATTTATTGTGACCATCACGTTGTCGTAACCCTAGGAAATCCAAGGTTGACGCCCGGTTTCTGAAAGGAAAATTAGCTGTGACAACTTGTTAAACTCTTGTTAAACGCATTTCAGCCAATCACATGCCTCTATTTTGAATAAACGATCGATTAATCGCTTGTTACATTTGACAACTCTTTCGGAAACTGGGGGTAAGAGCAATGTCTGTAATTAATATAATAAATAATAAATAATAAATCTTTTTATTTCAGGTATAAAAACCCATATTGACAAATACCTTAAAAACTAGAGATATATAACATTTTATGAACCTAATCTAACTTACTTTAACTTAACTTAAACCTAGCTAGGGATTTTCTTCCTCGTCGGTCTCGCCTCCCTATAGCGTCTGTATACGATGCCTTCCGGCCAGTAGTCCTTGGCCAGGAACATCTTCTTGAGTTCGGCCGGCACCCGAAGTTTAAACGACAGGAAGTCCTTTGGTCTTTCTGACTCTAAAGGACTTATCTGCAGCGTAATCGTCTTCTGACTGCAAGGCGGAACCTGGACTTTCTTTACCCTTTCCTGGATGTGACGCTCAATGTCCTCTTTGGTCATATTCACGTCGAGCCTGGAAAGGTATATCTGCGTCGTGGGAGCGGCAGCTTTGAGGCTGCACTCGGCGGCGGGGGCGGTGCCACGCTGATTGCGGCTGCGTCTGGAGCGGCGTTTCCTGTAATCTGTCTATTGCCCCTATAACCTATGATGGAACTATAATCTCATATAGTACTAAGGCCAAAAATCTAGGAGTTTTCTTCGATAACCAATTTTGCTGGTCAGCGCATGTCAGCGAGGTCAGTAGGCGAGTCTTTGCCACTTTTCACTCCCTCAAATGACTACAATACTTCCTGCCTCGTCAGACAAAAATAACGCTTGCCCAGTCTCTTCTCCTTCCCCTGATCGATTACGCTGACGTATGCTGGGTGAGCGCGAATGAAGAGCAACTGAACAAACTCGAGCGACTTCAAAACCTCGGGATTTGGTTTGTCTTCGGACTGCGCAAGTATGACCACGTCTCGGAGTATCGCAGGGAGTTAAAGTGGCTCCCTATCCGTCTTCGTCGGGATTCTCATATCCTCATCTGCCTCTATAACATCTTATTTAATCCTCGCTATCCTGTCTTCTTACGAGATCGTTTTGAATTTTTGTCCTCGGATAGGCCTCGGAGATCTCACGCTCGATCACTGCTTATAACTCCGCAACACAATACAGCCGCGTATGAACATGGGTTCAGACTACGAGCTATCAGGCTCTGGAACAAACTTCCTAGCGCCATCAGAGACAGCCCGTCACTTTCTATTGCATTGTTTTATACAGTTCAGCAACGGCCTAGTATTATTGTCGCCCCTCCCGCACCGCTACACTTCCGCAGGAACCCGTCCCGTTCTGTGCTTCGCCTGTGGTGTTTGTATCGAGACGGAGGCAGACGTATCGAAGAGGTATCGATCCCAGCTATTGAATATTACATGAAATCGGTACCGTTTGCTTGATACTATTATAGAAGCGCGGCTGTTACACGTGGTGGAATTTAAATAGGTAGTAGTTTGTTTTTTTAATTTCGTCGTAACCATAATTTATAAAGCACACTTTGTGCACAAAGGCCTACTACAAAATCAATGACTTTTTACAAGACACCGACATCTGGCAATAAACCAGTTCAACCCTATGTATTATGTACTAATAATAAGGTACCTTGGTTCTTAATGTTTTATTATGCTTGCTTGATTATGTTATGACGTTCATTAAGTCTCAATTTTTGTGTTTTATAGTGTAGAATTGACTAGGTATATCATGAAATAGCCAACCATGGTTGAATTAGAACTTTCATTGAACAATGAAATATTTTAGCTTAGGTGGAGACTAAGTGGGCGAGCGCAGCGATGCCCCCGAATATTCTTCGTGTTAGTTCGACATGTATCACACAAAAACACCACTTATCGGCCTGCCCCCCCCCCCCCCCCCCGGCGCGAAGTGCGAAGTGCGACACGCAATTGGCCAGTTTTTCCGTTATATTTTTTTAAATTAATTTCTCATCTAAAATTACATGAAGTCATCAACCGTCTTCAGCGCCACAGCTAAGAAGGTCTACTCAGTCAGACGTTTCCATTGGAACAATAAGAAGTATCTTGCTTAAAATATCCGCGCCGTGTGAAGCCCGGAAGGTACACTTCTTTTAAACACTACGTTCGTCCTTTATGGCATCACACGTTGCAATCTCGTATGTGTTTTGCAGCTGTGAGCTCGCATATTTGAATGGCATAAATTGGCACAGCCATTAACTATGTATATTCTCATATCGCCTATTTCCTTTGAGCTGTTATTAGGGGTTATTACAGGAATTGATAGCGTTCTAATTTACGCTTATTAAGGTTTGATTAGCTTTGGATATAGGTAAATATATGGCTCTGTTGGTTCACACTTCAGTACATTGGTAATTTTGACATAACTTTTTTACTTATAGTTTGTTTGGGGGACTGATAAATTGTTTTTTTAATCTCTTGAATACACCGGCGCTATTAGCTATTAGCTAACGTCACTTTCCCGTCATAAGTTTTAAATTTTATTACCATGACATAAGGTTCAAAATCGCGGCTCGTCCCAACTTCCCTCGGTTGTTGAGAGGTTAAGGTAGCAAGGTCTCTTAAATAAGAGATATGAAGACCCTATCCGATGTTATTTTGCGTGAAGTTCATTATTTGTTGCTTAGCGGCAACAGAAATCATCTTGCCCTCAATTCTTCGTACACAATCATCTATACACGAATAAATCTGCATATAAAGTTGGTCAGCAGCTTGATCTACGGCCTCAGAGGCGTAGAGATCGCTCCAGTCTACAGATGCGAGGGTATCTGCTTTGTGGAAGGTCCACTGTGGTCTATCAGGTGGGTCTGGTGATTCCCCTGTCAGCGGAGGCGGCGGCGCACGCGACTCCAGCGATGGGTGGTACCCATCCAAAGGTCGCATCAGTAGCTCCATATAACCAGACACATCGATCCAATCAACGCCTACATCACTCAGCACCAGGTCCAGAATACCATCATTGCTGATTTTAACCATATTAAGTTGATTTAGGTGACCTACTTGCAATAAATATTCGAAATGAAGAAGTGGATTCAGTCCACAAGAGTTTAGGTTAAAATCACTTATAATAGTTTTGTCTACATTTCTATGTTTAACCGTGACACTCTCTATAAGATCAAATACCTTGGTATAATGCGAGTCGGGGGAAGCCGGTCTAATATATAAATATACACCACGACAGATAGAAAATTACGTAATTAATAATTAGAAGATCAAACGAACTTACCTGAAGTGAAGTTCGATCATAATTATCCTGTCTTCGTCGAAGAGATTTATTTTTAACCATGTAGTAGTAGTAGCTCTTATGCTGCACAAACACATCGCACGTAGTTTTAGCGCCCTCTGGTGTGTCAAAACAAAAAGTCGAAAAGTACACCAGTGGCAAACCCGGCTGTGGCAACCCCGCGAACCTCATTATTTTAGAGAAAAAATAAAGCATCATTTTTGAAGGGAAAATGTATGGGTTGGGAGGGACCTTAAATCTCTTCGACGAAGACAGGATAATTATGATCGAACTTCACTTCAGGTAAGTTCGTTTGATCTTCTAATTATCCTGTCTTCGTTTTCGAGATTTATTTTTAACCATGTAGATGTTTGGAGTACCAATTACAAAAATGTTGCTGCAATTAAACCCAATGTGCTCAAGGAAATTAAAAATATTTATTTCAATTAGAAAAAATAAAAAAATATTGTTTTACAATTTGACTATTACCTACTCAATAAGTTGGAATCCAAATCAACAATGGGCCTATTATAAAAATTGGCAAAAACCAAAGACTGAGCGGTCCAACCTGCTGACCTACGAATAGCATCGACACTTATGCCCGCTCGCGATGCCGCCGAGGTGGCCGCATGGCGAGTGCTGTGGGCTTTGAATATTGAAGTGTCGATGCCGCTGGCCGAGAGGGTATCCTTTATCCAACGGCCAATCGTCTGCGATGAGGCTGGACGAAATGGTCTTTTAAATGTTAAAAATACCCGGTCATTACTTTCGGTTCTATTATTTGCAGTTGCATTCAAGTATACTTGCAATGTAGCTGCAGGACATATACTAGGATCTTGAACAAAAAAAGGTAAGTTTAAGACAGGTTGAGCCCGCCCAATTCCAGAAGTCTTAATCAACTCATCAATTATAATAACTATTTTATCATTAAAAACCTTAATATTATTAATCTTCATTAATGACAATGTTTGCATTCTTTGGCCAGAAGCCAAAGCCAAAAGCATTACAGTCTTCTTAGTTATATGTTCTAGATTAATTGACTCGTTTGATAACTCACTAAGATAATTTAGCACAATCGTGGGATCCCATGTTACGTTATATCTAGGGAAGGTGGGTTTTAACTTAAATATTCCTTTAAAAAATCTTTTCAGTCTTTCATCCTCTGAAAACTTATTAGTACTAACTAATGCTATAGCCGATCGGTGGGAGTTTAACGTCCCATAAGAGGAACCAGATCGAAAACACTCTGACAAAAAATCAAGAATACAATTGACATTAGCATTGTAAAAATCAACATTTTTCTGGTGGCAATAATTCCACCATAACTTCCAACTACAGTTATACTGAGCTTTGGTACTAGCAGATATTGAGGAACACATAACCTCTATTGCGGAGTCAGGGACTGCTTGTCTGGCGAACGCTTCCCGGATAAGATGCTCACCGCCAGGGAAAGGTGGTGGTGTAATGGGTGTGTCGACCTAAAAGGCGATGAAAGAAGATCTTTATCCGGTTTAAGTATCACCACCTTAGATACGCATAATGATTTGAAAAGTGGATACCAGGGCTGAGAGGGCCAATGCGGAACTACCACAATACCTGATGCTTCGTCGTAAATTATTTTATTTAACATCTTCAAAATTACTGCAAAAGGAGGAAAGGCGTAAAAAAAATACTGAGACCAATTAATTGTAAAGGCGTCTATGTCAAACGCAAACGGGTCTCTCTTCCAGGATATGTACCTGGAGCATTTCGAGTTTACCCGGGATGCGAAAAGATCAATATCTGGTTCTCCAAAGATATTTTTAATGTGTTGATAGCTATTTGCATTAAGTTCCCATTCTGTATCTAAATTTACTTTTCTGGATTCTGAATCAGCTTCTACATTTAATGATGATTTAATGTAACTTGCAAAAATGAATATCTGCCTTTCCTCGCACCAGTCCCAAATATCTTTTGCAACAGAATTAAGGTGTTCATACTGGACGCCTCCCATTCTGTTGACGTATGATATTGCCGTTGTATTGTCAACGCGAAGTAAAATATCACAATGTGTTAAATTACCTGCGAATGACTTGAGACCAAATAGTACTGCAAGAAGCTCTAGGTAGTTTATATGATTAGCCCTCTCAGCCGCTGTCCACTGCCCGCCAGTTCTCTCACCACCGCAGGCCGCGCCCCAACCAGTAGTTGACGCGTCGGAAAAGATCTCTAAAATGAAATTATTGGGTTCTATAGATTTTGTCGATGTTAGAATGTTGTCTTTCCACCACAGTAAATCATCTTTAATGTATAGTGGAATATTCATATTTACGTCATAATTATCATTATTTTTTAAGAGGGCGAGGTATCTAGCCCTCTCTAGAGATTTTGTATGAGCCCAACCATAGTTTATGGCAGGACAGGCCGCAGTGAGAGAACCTAGGAACTGAGCAAATTCCCTTATCCTTACAACTCTTGTGTTGAGCATATTTATTACATATTCATGTATCTTCTTTCTCTTTTGTTCAGGTAGTTCTAATGTCATGCTTTTTGATCTTATAATGAAGCCAAGATATTGACATGATCTTTCAGGAATTAACAGGCTTTTTTGGTAGTTAATTATGAAACCTAGTCTTTCTAAACACTCTATTGTCTGTTTGATGTTATTTAAGCAGCCTTCTTTTGTATTTTCTATACATAGTATGTCATCTAAGTACCTAACCGACCTTAGACCCTGAGATCTTAAATAAGCAAACACTGGCTGAAGGATCTTCGTAAATATGTAAGGCCCAGAAGATAATCCAAAAGGCAACGATGTAAATTGGTATAGGACATCTCTATGATAAAATCTTAAGTATTTTCTCGAATCCTCATGTATTGGCTGAAGAAAATATGCCTCTTTCAGATCAAGTTTAGCTAAGTAATCGTCCTTGTTAACTAATTTTATAGCCGTTCTGATGTCCTCCATCTTAAAATGTTCTGCATGAACATATTGATTAAACTTCTTAAGATTTAATATAAATCTTAGACTTCCGTCACTTTTAGGTATTAAGAAAACATCCGAAACAAACTGACCAGACACTGGATCACATTCCTGGATGGCGGAAATATCTAGCAAATGAGCAATTTCTTTATCTAAATTTAAATATTCTTGCTCTGTGAATATCTTGCTGGGATAATAGGTCAAAGGTTGGTTTGGTTTTTCTAACAGCGGTATGACATAACCAGTTATTGTTGATAAAATTAAATTGTCACTTGTGATTGACTGCCATTTACTATGAAAATATTTCAAGCGTCCGGCTCGTACCTGTTGTTCATCTAACGTCTCTGACGATCGGTCAGGGAGCGGCTGCGTGCTGACACGGGAGCAGGCTGGCGTCTCGGCGGCGGAGGTGGAGGCGGGCGTCGCGGTGGCGGCGGCGGCGGTGGAGGTCCCCGGCGCCGAGCTCCGCTCATATACTGTCCTCGTTGCCCACCAGTCTTGTTGTACGGAGTGTGTTGGTAATTCCTCATGCGGCCACGAGACGGTGGGCCTTGGTAGTTTAAACTGCTTGTAGAAGCTGTGGGTTGTGATTGTAGCATATTTCCAGTTTTCTTTATAACATTGGATGTTTTGACGGAGTCTGTCAGGTTCTCACCGAACAAAAACTCGTCCCTCTTTCTTTGTTTGAATAGATCGACCATTGACTTGTCAAGCAACGGTATAATCATAGATCGTCTAGTGTATGTCTCCAAAAAATGGGAATCAGCCAGCAGCATGCTGCAATCGTCGAGAATCTGAACCACTTCTGTCATGTTTGGATTCTTCTTCAAACTTTCGGTTAATGCAAATCCTAGCATTGACAGAACTTTTCCAATTTGGTTTTGTTTAGCTGTCATATGTTTATCCCTAGTTTTGAAAGACTCGGTCAGATACTGCATGTTGGAAATCTCCGGGTTTAGAGTCGGTGCCTTGGCAAATGGGGTGTTCTTTGGAAACAAATATTTCTTCAAAAGTTCTTCCTTGGGATTTGTTTTTAGACCCTCTTGTAGTATTATCTTCAATTTTCTGCTGATTCCTTCATGAATGTCAGTTCCCCACTCACTGGCCTCCGTCTCTATGCCGCCTACAATCCTTATCAACTCGGGGTCAAATAGTTCTTCTTGTGCCTCCTCAAGTAGACCGGCTTGTAAAGTAGTACTATCTTCTGTAGCAGTAGGGTTACCCACCAGATCTGTTTCTGTTGGGTTCAGGATTTCCTCTATAGAGGCCTCAAATACCGGTGGTGGCTCAGGTAATATACCTGGAAATTATAATATAAATTTAAGCATGATAGCATGCCCAATACGACCAAAGCACGATTTGAGAAGAGTGTAGGTATAACCTCAAAAATGTGAGCAACGCAATATGCGTTGTTCTTTATGAAAAATGCAGAAAGTCAGAAAATATTATTCAATAATTGTCTCATAGAAACGTCCACCAACACCGATTTGCAATAGGCAACGCTTGCGGTAACTCGTAATTGCAATATGCAATATTGGAGACGCCATTCGGGGCCAAAACACGCCTTCATAGAAAGACGCCTTTTGAGGTTATCATGCCTATACAAAATATAAGAAAGTAAAGTGCAATATGCAAAGCCCTCGGCGTATATATGAAACACACTCTCTTACCTTGATTTCGTGTTAAATCCTCATGATCATCATCTTCATCGGACGAAAGCACTATTCGGCGCCTTTTATGTGGGCGCCGCTTTTCCTCATACTCCTCGATTTTTCGTTTCCAACGCTCCACCTTCGATTCCTTGTATCTTGGCATGGTCACTTCACTTCACAAAACCCTCTTTGAAGTGTTTTATTAACTAATAACCTGAAAATTATAATTTTTCCATTCGACTACGTGATAGGTGTCGTGCGCGCACAAAAAACAATGAGGTTCGCGGGGTTGCCACAGCCGGGTTTGCCACTGGTGTACTTTTCGACTTTTTGTTTTGACACACCAGAGGGCGCTAAAACTACGTGCGATGTGTTTGTGCAGCATAAGAGCTACTACTACATGGTTAAAAATAAATCTCGAAGACGAAGACAGGATAATAATAATAATACCTTGGACACTTACACACATTGATCTAGCCCCAAACTAGGATTCCCTGTATCTTGGGGACTAGACAACGATACACATACTTATATAGATAAATATTATACTAAGATAGATAAACAACCATGACTAGGGTACAAACATCCGTGCTCATCAAACAAATATTTGCCCCCACCGGGACTCGAAACCGGGACCCTTGGCTTCGTAGGCAGGGTCACTGCCGACTCGGCCATTCGGGTTGTCAAGATTATTAGATATAATAGCAAATATAACTTCAATATCATCATCAAACCCCTCAAAAATTATGTAGCTGTCGCACGTTCTAGCAGTCGCGCGCGGCCAGCAGAACCCTCCCCAGCTGGCGGCGCGCGCGCTGTCGCGGCGCAGCGTCGAGTGTCCTGGCGGGATGAGCTCGGCGCCCGTTGTACTGCTGAGCAGAAACATCTCAGTGACAGCGTACATGTCAGCTTCCAGTTGCAGCATACTCAACTTGCATTGGTCCAATTTTGTTCTAAGGCCTCTGACATTCTGATAAATTATGGTACATGTTTTAAACCAGGGCTTAGAGTGGGTTGGCTTTGTCTTGTGGCTAACGAAACCCAGACTGCCATGGTTTTATATACACGCCTTTAGTTCATTGTTCGACAGCCATATATTCAGCAACCTTCCTCGATGGGACTCCCAGCTTGAAAGAGGCAATAATCTCCCCTCAGTTTTAGCGCCACAACTGAACAGTTAGCCGTAGAGCAAAAATATTTTTGGTGCGCCGCAATCTTGTACACTACAGTACCAGCCTTCACAAAATAAGTGCAGGAAGGACTTCCAGTATGGTGGAGCCAGGTGCAGCTGTGCCTCTGACGCCATTGGATGGCCGAAGGCGGGCTCGCTTATTTACGGTCGTCCATTCACCCTCGTCTCGAACGCCATCACCGCTAAGCCGCGCCTGAGTAGCGGGTGAAGACACTACTTCCGCTTGATCGATTGTGCTGGCAGCAACGGCGGTAGGCAGCAGAGTTGGAAGCTCAGGGCGAGGTGGACGCGGCTCCGCTGAAGCTCTCCCTCTGCCCCCTGCATGTAGGATGGTCGACGGCGGCGGCGGCGGCGGCACTGCCAGGTGCAGCGTAGGTGGTGTGCTGGGGGAACGTTAGGTGGTCCATGTTATATACAACATTTTACGGAATCCACGCTATCCAACTTTCCTACGAGACAGTTTTCAATTTATTTCTTCCAGCAGGCCTCGGAGAACTAAAGCATTTTCTATGCTTACAACTCCACAGCATAATACCGCGTCCTATGAGCACGGTTTTAAACTCCGGACCATTCGGTTGTGGGATGCACTCCCTGGCACCATCAGGGACAGTCCTACTCACAATATATTTAAAAGTCGCGTGAAAAAGCATTACCGTTAGTATTTATTAGCACATTTATTTATAATAGTAGTCGATAGTATTATATTATAAGTATTTAGTAAATAATTATAGTCATTATATATTATATTTTATTTATTAATATTTATGTAACTACTCGTTTATTTCGTCATATTGTTATACACATAGGTCTACCCCTGCTCAGCAATCGACATTTCCTACTTTAACCTGGTTTGCTGGAAGAGATCTCTTATTAGAGATGAGCTCGCCTTTGTACACTATTTTTATGTAACTGTTTTTTGTATCATTTGTGAGCAATAAAGAAATAATGAATTATGAAAGAAATTATGAATATAAAATCTTAATGTACATGGTCAGTACCCGATTCGAACCCGCATCTCCTGTATGAGCGGCGTATGTGAAACATCGATGCCACGGAGGTTTTCAGTTATGCGATACTCCATTCTTTGTGATGAGCTCATCACCGCAGACGCTCACGAAGTTTTTCATCACCGTTACAACGTTCTTAATTATACGGACATTAGTACTGAATAAATAAGATTCAAGTTATCATATCATCATATCATATCTCTTTTTATGTATGTTTTACTGAATCGCCGTAAACAACATAATAATACCAATAATATCGTAAATATAAAACAAGGCAACGATTTATTTCTACAAATAACTTATATGCCATGTAATCAATAACATAATAGACAAAGCTATTGTCAAACAACTGGATAATACCTCGAATCCAAGACGCTGGTAAATTAGACAAGCGAAGCATTTGGTCTATCGGCAAACAGATTTATATCACTTCCAGTATAATTCCGTCTAATTATATTACTCAAGCGGCTATAAATCATATATAATCTGGGCTAGTATGACACAATGGCTCTGGCTGTATTTATATAGATTGGGGCTTTCAAACTAGCGGATCCTTTACAAGGCCGATTACACAACTATGCTCAAATATAATGGTAGGTACTTAAATGATGCTATTGGTGTGGTCAGTTTCCGAGTAAGCGACAATAAGATTATAAAAAGTATTTATATGTTTATAACACATGCCGTTCGGCAAACAAAAGCGACCTAAAATACTTTTGATTTGGATAAATAATTCAGTGACCGATGCATCTGACCAAAAATTTCAGTAAAATCCCAATAAATAACATTGTAATTGGGATATTCCATGGTTAGCGTAGGCGTCTCTATGTTAGTCACGTCTGCTGTCTGTCTGTCTATTCTTCCCACAAACATACTCGTATTCGTCAGACCAAAAAGTGGAGTATACAAATACGCTACCATCCTGCATTCAAGACTCCTTTACGCAAAAATCGCTGATGGTCGCTTCCTGCTTAACCAAGGCCAAGAATAATTATTGGTTGTCCATCCAGGTCACCGGGGTATCGGGGTTTACCAGAAAACTGCAATAAAACAAGATGTTTTTTCGATTATGGAAAACATCGTGAAAAAACCTTGATACAATCTCCGTAATTGCGGCAATTGTCTAGCCCCCTGTCATGCAAAAAAGTGTTTTGAATAAATGACTGAAGAGAAAGTTTGAAGCTTGGCGCAAATGAAAAAGTCACGCTCATTTCATCGCCGTACTGTGAGATTCGTTTGCTTTGCGGTTCAGACACTATTTGCTAATGAGATCTGATGGTATGGCAGAGATTCTATGTGTCGACTACTTTAATTATCGGACATTTGAAGTATTTAAACAATTGTTATACCAGCATTATTAACTTACAAAGTCGTAGACATAGTATTTACACTTTGTAAAATCTATTTGCCCTTTTTAATAGGCACATTTCTCTATAATCTTATCATTAAGATTTAGAGGCGGTTGTATTTAGTTTCCTACGCACAATAAATTACATACTACCTATATATTACCACCCCTTAATCCATACGGGAATGTTTGAGCACAACCAATTTGCTTATTTTCCCATACGTGGTAGGTAGAACATATATTTGCACCTCCAATCTCAGTTAATGCCTGGTTAACATACACTTGGTTCCGTAGTACGTATTTAAAAACCAAGCGGTGATACCAAATACGAATACACCATAGACGACATACAATAAATGGATTGCAGAAATTCAATACACAATTCCAGTCAAGATATGAGATATTAAGTGAGACGGTGCCTTGGTACCGGTAAGGCTGAAATATTTGTAGAGCACTAGCTGACATAGAGAGGCTTGTTTGTACAGATCCAATGACTGCCTTTAGAGTGTAGAACGACGCTGCGGCGCTAGCATTTATATGAAGACTACAGTCTCAGAGTGAATTTCTACTGTTGTACTAGTTTTGGTATTTAGATTGTAGTCTTTAAAATATCCAACATTTTATATCATATCATTTATATCATTCATCAACATATCCAATAGGAAATAAAGAGCTATTAGTGTAGAAATAGGGGTAGTGTACGATTGAAAAATTAATACCTTTTTGATTTCATTTTTGGATGTTCATGATTACCAAAAAAAAAAAAGTGATTTAGGGTGTGGGGGAAAGAATTGTTGCATAACTGTTTGAAGGGGATTAAAACGTAATATTGTTTTAGCACCCTGTACTAGGGATTGGTAAAATGACAGTACATCTGACACTACAATGACAGTCATGACGACCCGAATGGCCGAGTCGGCAGTGACCCTGCCTACGAAGCCAAGGGTCCCGGGTTCGAGTCCCGGTGGGAGCACATATTTGTTTGATGAGAACGGATGTTTGTACCCTAGTCATGGTTGTTTATCTATCTAAGTATAATATTTATCTATATATGTATTTGTATCGTTATCTAGTACCCAAGATACAGGGAATCCTAGTTTGGGACTAGATCAATATGTGTAAGTAGTGTCCAAGGTATTCTTATTATTATTATTATCTAGCTAACTTAAAATTCAGCGAAATACTAGAATTCATTAAAATAAAATAACAATTAGGAAGAAACAACAGCTTAACCAAGAGTAATTTGTGCTCAAACACTGTGAACTGGGTGAATTAGTCACAATAAAGGACCGATCACCCACCTGTGGTCAGCTGGCGTTGCACCTCTTCATACTGTAATCGTGAGCGGTGTATCTTAAGATATTAGCACGAGTATAATCTAGGTGAGCTGCTTTTACTCAGAAGGGAACTGTTTTCAGCAATGGGACATGATAAAGGTTATTTAGATTGACAAGCCTATTCTCCAGTACTCAAGACTACCCTGACCACACGATTGCATTCGGCACAGCAATCCACAACCAGGAATTTCGGTCACGACCCGCTTGATTCCTGGTTCACATTCCTTGAACCCTCCACCGACTTTATTACCGCTCCTTATGGCCGATAGTATTGAAGGTGTACCTTACCTAGGATGCGACGGCTTCTGATTCACAAATCCTGATGGAACAATGCCGTCCAATTAGCTGGTACGTGTCGCCGCCCACAGCACCGCTGGTCACAGGAGTTGGTGTAGTAAATTAACTTCCGATTCGATAAATATCCGAGAATGGAACCTAGGATGACGTAGGGTGACCTAGGTTGAAAACAAAATTATGATCACGCCTTTCCCTTCCCTTTTTTTAATTTTTATTATAACCATTTCAATTCGCCTGGACAATTATTTTAAAACATTTAATACTATTCAAATCATATTTTAGAAAAAATAAAGATTTAGTAAGATAATTAACAATTTTAGTATTCAAGATTCAGAATAAATTTTTGTATTTAAGTTAAAACTTCCTAATAACAATCTAGAAGTCAAAACTCTTACTTACATATCAATCAAATGTCTTTATTACTGCAGGTATTTACATATACTTAGCAAACGTCAATTTTTGCCTCTTCTCTACATAAGATCACTGTGGGAGAGAAAGGCGTAGAAATTCCCACAGATTGATTTTTAAATCTCGAATGAATGAATGAAGAATGAATGGTGCTTCTCCAGCCAGGGTTCTAAACCTGTTCCGGTCTTTCGGCCGGCATACCAGAGGGCACAAGTTTTGAGGGGGGGCGGAATGACCTGCTCTGTAGGAAGGGAAGGATAGTGAATTCAATCGACCGACTCTTCAGCCTGAAGCCAATATAGGATATGTGGAATGGGGAGGATGTGGGATTTGGAGAGCAGCTGTTGTTTTCTTCAAGTTCTTGTTTTCCTTCTATTTTCAGTTATTGTTAATAGTTGAGTTTCCTGAGTCGTGTTCGTTTGGGTTATCCGGTAAGTTCCCAGTTTCGCTTTTGCTGTCTGTTTCTGGGATACGGTATATTTGCCTCTAGGCCATCCTGACATCGTCCCTGTTGTGTGATGATTCTGTCCAGTAACTGTGTTTGATGTTTGATGTCATGCTTAAGGAAATCTTTCCAGGTGTATATAAGTCGGCCGGCTTTCTTCTTCCTTGCTTCGTATTTGAATGGAGCGTGTAGTAAGTGCTGTTGTGGGCGTCGCAGAATATGTATAGTAACATATCCGGTGGTTTTTGATTCGTTTGGATATCGTTTTGTCCTGTAGTCAGTCATGAATTTTGTGGTATCTTGGATAGCTTCTGGCGTTCTCAAACATGTCTCTGAGGGTCAGGCGTTCATATACTGACTGTCAACTGTTTGCTTTAGTGAGGGTTGCCGCTTTTTGTCCGTATTTTATAAACAGTGCAGTGACCATTTTGTAAATCAGGCGCACTATATTTCAGTCTATGTTGGATTTCTTTATAAAATGCATTAGGGCCTTGGAATTGCATATGGCTTGCCGGCACCTCTTTTTTATTGGGTCCTATGTCCTGCCGTAATATATGTGCCGAGATATTTGATTTCGTTTACGGTTCGTATTGGAACTACGTCCAATTCACTGGTTGTTTATGGGGTCTCTTATAAGAATTTTCGTCTTTCTACTTTTAAGTTTGCCATGAGCAAATCTCCGATGATATTTAATTATTCACTTTTAGCTACTCCGCGGCATAGCAGCGCTGCGTATAAACGCTCTTTCAGGTTGCGGGCGGTCCGACTCTGGAACGCACCTCTTTGCACTATAAGAGACAGTCCGACTCTTTTTTCTTTTAAGAAACATATCAAAGAGCTCTACATGTCTCTTTCGTAAAAGTTATTGTATTTATTTTATTATATGTAAGGTTTATGTATATATCGGTAATTATTTCGTATTTGCTATCTGTATTTTACAGATATTTTAATTTATTCCTAGGCATTTTAGTTATAGTAATTATTGTGCACTGCCTACCCTTTTATGATAGCAATTCCTGTAATGCCTTGTTTTGCTGGAAGAAATCTCTTTTTAGAGACAAGCTCGCCCTTGTACATGCATTTTCTTTTGATGTAACTTTTAAAATATTTGTGTGCAATATTGTGAAGGAGGTTTGTTCCTATAATTCCCTTTTCCTGTATTTCTTTATAGCGTCTTGTCCGATGCGAGCATACAGATACCAGAGATAGTGTTTTGACATATGTTTCATGTTTGTTTCCTGTATATAGGCTATGTGTATGTTTTTGTTAGTCAATTCCGCGTCAATGTTGAGTCTTTTAGTTATTTCGGCGCATCCTCTAACCTTCCAAGTAGCAATGCGCATACGCTCGCATGTGACTTGTGTGGGTGTTGCATTAAGTATCGGCGAAAGTATGGTGTTATCAGTTTGGTTATCGGTTGCTTGATCCGTGGGTAAATTTGGCGATTCAAGCAAGTAAACGCTGTCGTAGTGGTGTCCTGTGACGTTGAGGTTGATAGATTTCACTGCATCCGCTGGATTCTTGGGCGTGAATGTGAGCGATGGTGTATTTTGCTGGTGGATTGTTGCGTTCAGTAGAAAGTATTCGGCAGCTGGCATTATAAAATTGCGTAGATTTTCAGTGGTGAGTTGTTAAGGATTTCAGGCTCAGTGATTGCGAGCTTTGTTCTGTTCATCGCCGTTTTCTTCTACATATTTAACTAGGTCCTTACGAATGTGAGTGTGGTTGCATGTTAATTGACATAGGTGATTAATTTAGTCAGCAATTGCGGTGAATAGGCAGTTACCATCTCAGCGTTGGTAAGGCTTCCATTAGGTTTTGTTCTTGGGATGTTGTTGAAAGAAAGAACTTAGATATAGCGTGATTTATTTGAACTACCTTTGTCTACGATTAACAGATCGTACGGGTTGCGATTGTCAAAGTTTGTGCGTATCTTCGTGCGCCCTTATTCTCGGTAGAGAGCCGCTTAGGACAAAAAGTCTCCGATTTTATTGTTCATCAGTGGAAGTCTTTTGTTAATTGCCTGTTTTCTGGAAGATGGTGAAATGATCCTTTTATGATGTGCAATTGTTTGCTGTTTCTCGCTATTTCTCAGAATATGCAGTTATGTAGTAGACGGGCTTGCATTATTGTTTTATTTTTGTGGGCTTGTCGGACCGGATAAAGTTAGAAATGGTTATGTTTTGTTTTACTATTATTGGGTAGGTTCCTGCTTAGTTTTGTATTTAGGTATGATGGATCGCTACACTTATTACGTAGAACTCCGCGGCTGCTATGATAATTTCTTCACCGCCCCACGTGCCCTGTATGTGGAGATTTTTTATGTACTCAGTGAAAGCTTCTGCGTTTGGTGCGTCGATCGCAAGTTTGATGCGTGGATAATTGCTGTTAGCTTCCACGTATCTTGCTAAGTCGCTTCTGATGTGGGTATGGTTGAATGTTGCTCCAAACAGATGGTTGATTTTGTCTGCAATTGCATGGAACAGGCAGTTTCCATCTCTGGGCATTGGTAGAGTTTAGATTGTGAGATATTACTACAGGAGAAGGCCTCGTGGTATTTTAGCTAATATGAATGTGTGTGTGTGGGTTGTTTCTAAGAGGTGTACGGCCGGTATGATGAGAGACGCTGTTTGGCTTTTTACGATCTATTTTTATTCTTATGTTTCCCGGTATTTCCAAGATGGGCTGACACCATAGAATGGGTGCCAGATGTGTGAGGGAACGTTGTGAGCCTTTTGTGCTTCGAAGCTTTTTCAATTGTTCCTAAATAGCAGTCAATAGTATTGTCTAGTTTCTGGGAGTTTGGTGAGATGGCATTTTTATGGCCTGCACTTGTTTAGTTTTTGTTTATTGTCGGGTTTAGTATATTTGCAGTTTAGCTACATAAAAATAATTCTAGGATTGTTAATTTTTGGGTTGGCTTATTCACTGAGTTTCAGGGTTTAGTGGATGGTTATTGTTAATGACTGTTTTGAATGGTCTTTCGAAGATGAGGAGAAAATAAATCTCGAGGAGAATTATCTCGAATTTATTTTCAGGCAAAGCAATATAAGTATATGTAGCTATAATAATGTTTTATTAGTTGATTTTGATATTGCGTAGGTAGGGAATTGTTATATCCTGCCTATGACGCACCTATAAATGTGATTATGCCTTAGTCAATAGGGGCGACCGCGGCCGCGGTAAGTGGTGGTTTATTATTTTCAGGCGGCGAGTGGTGCTGAGAGAAATAAAGTTAGAGGTAGGTAATCACTATCAATGATGTCCTAATCGGAATGATCTCACCAGGTTGGTGTGTTTAACGGCGGTGGTGGTGGAGGCAGTAGCGTTGAGGGTGTATTGCGTAGGCGTCGCTCGCTGCCGGCCTGTCGCTGCATGGCTCAGACGTGCACCTGGCCTAGAATAAATTCTAGGGCTTGCACAGATGGGATGCCTAAGAGTATCGCGCAGTTCTCTGGGCATTCATTACACTTGACCGCACTAGTATCATCACAATCACTGAAATGCGTGGTATTGCACAGATGGGGTGCCTAGATGGATCACGCACATTCCACAGGTAACCCTTACAGTAACACGCGGTATAAGCCAGGCTCGTTTTCGGGCCTCCGGAGGCAGAACAAAAGGCGCGCGCCGGGGATGAAAACTATTGTTTGTTTAAATGCGTTTGGGAGATCTCGGGGGGACACGTCCGTTCGGTCCGGCAACACAAACGCCACTCCCACAGATTGATTTTTAAATCTCTTTTAAAAATTGATTATGCTTAACTAATACAAATATTACAACAATAATTATTATAATTAATAACAAGAATAAATAATTACAAAATTATTAACAGCAAGGTTTGTGTTGAGCCAGATTAACCCCATACAGTCCTGTCATTTAAGTAATCTTGAACATTGTAATATCCCTTTTTTGACAAAGTCGCTTTAACAAGGTGTTTAATTTCTCTAAAGGCAATTTGAATACTAATGAAAAGAGTTTCGCTTCCGATCTGATAGTTTTCACCATGACATGGCGGATTGCTATATTTTGTTGTTTTTCTATTATTACTAATCTCCAATTGTGAAAATAAATCTTTGTTTTGTAGCTTAGGACTCAGGTTTGGTCAGGTAAATAATTTATTGGTATTTTGTAGTTGCACTTAAAAGGCGAACTGTCTAGTTCTTGTAACGGGGGGCTAGCCCATCGCGACAAATGTGGAAATATGAAGTAGTGATACGGAAATTAAATGAAAATCTTTTGATTTTCCGTTGATTGTTCTCAATCTTACATCCTAATTATTGAGATGGCCCTAACTCCATCACTATATAGGGTGACCTGAGTGTCAGGCGCTAGAAGCCTAGCCGACCTAGTGTTTATATCTTTAAAGGACATTTTTTACAGCAATGTTTAATAAATCTTATTAGAAAGTTATTAACAATTACCATTTATTTGCAATAAGACAAAAGGGAGGGTACATTAAAAATGTATGTATATATTTTTATATCCGTGCTATGCCCTTGAGTTAGGTCGGTGTGATGATAGATTAATTAATTATCAAGATCATAATGAATAAATAAAGATTATTTGTCTGTATTATATTGTTATTTTTGTAATGCTTATGTCACCGTAAGTCAAAGTCAAAGTACTTTATTACTGTAGATATTTACATATACTTAGCAAACGTCATTTTTTGCCTTTTCTCTACATTGGACCACTGTGGGAGAAGTAGGGCGTAGAAACTCCCACAGATTGATTTTAGATCTCTTTTAAAAATAGGTTGTGCTTAACTAATACAAATATGAAAAATTTAATTGCTATGATTAATAAGCAGGAATAAAATAATTACAAAATTATTAACAGCAAGGTCTGTGTTGAGCCAGATTAACCCCATACAGTCCTGTCATTTAAGTTATCTTAAACATTGTAATATCCCTTTTTGACAAAGTCGCTTTTACATGCTTTTAAAATTGCTCAAATGGCAATTTCAAAATCTCCAGAGGTATCTTATTGTAGTAGAGAATGCACTGACCCTTGAAAGAATTGCTAACCTTCGCGAGTCTAAAACGGGGCGCACATAGTCTGTGATTATTTCTTAGGTTAACATTACAGCTATCGCTAAGTTTGGAAAATGTTGTAAGGTTCTTGCGAACATACATTAAATTTTCGAAAATAAATTGACTAGCTACTGTTAGTATGTCAATTTCTTTAAAAATCTCTCTTAAGGAGTCTGTTCGTTTTAAATTATAAATTGCTCGAATAGCTCTTTTCTGTAAAATACAAATAGTTTGAATATCCGCTGCTTTCCCCCACAACAAGATATCATAGGACATCACACTATGAAAGTAACTAAAATATACTAGCCTAGATGTAGCCACATCCGTGCTTTGTCTGATGTTCCTAACAGCGTAAGCCGCAGATCTTAATTTACCAGCAAATTTATCTATGTGGGGTCCCCACTGCAATTTGCTATCAATGGTTATTCCAAGAAACTTCGTATAATTTACTAATTCTAACGTGCTGTTGTCTAACACTAAACTGGTCTCAACTTGCCTGACATTTGGAAGTGAGAATTTGATACACTTGGTTTTACCATCGTTTAACAATAAATTATTAACTATGAACCAATTCAAGGTTAAAGACAATACACCATTAACATCATCAAAATCTCCTTTTTGTCTTTCAATTTTGAAGACCATTGAAGTATCATCAGCAAACAACACAATGTCAGTTTATTTCTCCACCATGAAAGGCAGATCATTAATATATACCAGGAATAAGAAAGGGCCTAATATGGAACCTTGTGGAACGCCAATTTTAACACCCGATCCATCAGATTTTACGCCGTTAACTTCTACCTTTTGAACTCTATTGCTTAGGTATGATCTTAGTAGATCCAACGCTTTATTTCTAACTCCGTAATGATTTAATTTAATTAATAGCCTATTATGATCAACACAATCAAACGCCTTCCACAGGTCGCAAAAAACTCCGATAGCATCATGTGCGGCCTCCCATGCAGAATAAATATGAGATATAAGGGTAACCTGCATCCGTAGTCGATTTACCCCTAGTGAAACCATATTGTTTAGCGTGGAGTTGTTTTGTACGGTTGAAGTGTGAGAGCATTTGATTGAGTATAAAGATTGTCAAAAGCGTTAGTTGATAAACTAACGTTTTTTTCTCGTTAGTTGGTCAACTATCGACAGATAGTAAACTGTAGCCCAATGCTTATTAGTAATAAGCATTGCGCTTGTAATAATATTATATGACGCGTTAGTTGATAAACTAACGGTTAAAACCGTTAAATAGTAAACTGGTTTAAACTTGAATTGCAAACGAAATACCAGGGAAACACAGCGGTAGCTTAGGTGAAGACTTGAGGGGGCGAGCGCTGCGAAGCCCTCTCTGGTCTTCGTGTTAGGTTGACATGTAAGAACAAAAGAAACGTAAATTCGAAATCCTGTCGGTCTGGTTAACTATTTGTCGATAGTAAATCAACTTCTTCTGGTGACATCTTACGGTGACACATACATAGTTTGCAGTAAAGTTTATAGTCGAACAGCTGATGCTAGAGGAAGAAGAAGTAGCGTGTGTAGTTGATCACCTGATTGCCAACGTATTTTCTCTCGATATTTCATCTCTTGCTTATGCAACGCAACTTTAAGTAATCGCCAAGTTGCATTACTGCTTTCAAGTATACTTCAGTATACTGTGACGCAGATAACACTCCTACACATGCAAATGTTCAGGTTAATACTGGATTTGAATGTGGAATCGGGAATAAGAGGAAGCTGACTTTCAAAGAGAAAACATGAAAATAAAGTACTCATAATTATGTTACGATATGTTCGTATGACACATGTCCCCTGAGTGACTGGTATAGACCTAAACATTTAGAAAAACAACAACATAAATTTGTGACTTAATTGTAACCATTTTTTGATTGGGGTGTTACAAGTTTCTTTAAGGCGTCTTTCTGTCTGTTTGTATATTTGTGGCACCCTCTTGCTCAAACGTATCCCATCACACTCGCGAGTACATGATTGTGAATTTTGACTTTAAAAAATCTTGATTAGCAAGAATTTTACACCATATTTGACCTCCAGGGGGTTTAAGGGCTCCATTTGGACAAGATAGGAGGCCGATTTTGCTTTCGTCTGTCTCTATATCTCGTGTCTGTCAGTTCCGATCTAGGGGCCACAGTTTTCCAACGATCCTCACAAAACTTGGAACACGTGTTCCTTGAATTAAAAGATTTTTTTGTCGAGAGCTTTTCTCGATTTTCCCCTTTTTGGGGGGAGTTATGACGTCATAATTTTTTTGTATGGGTTTTTTTATTTTTTTCTGAAACCTATCGTGTGAGCTATCAAATTAAAGGGCTTAAAGAAACGGTTCTAAAAATATACTACACCATTACCTCACGGCCGCCTGTTTTCTAAAAATCCAAGAAATATTTTTAAAACATACTAAGTTTGGACTCCTCGAGTTAGGAGACGGATTAGTAAAGAGGATCTATACACACCATGAGAGTGAGTGAAATAGACTAGAACTATTTTGGTGAAAAGTTATTAGATTGTATTTTAAATCGCAAAATGTAGTTTACAAAGTTATCGGTGCGGCTACTTTACTACTTGATTTTGATTGAATCTAAAATACTTACCTGTAAATTGGTTCACAGTCTCCCCCGTTTGCGAGGTCTACTGCCCACAGGGCCACTAGTATAAGCTTATTTTGTGAATGCAACTGTCGATACATCGTGAGTATATCTGAGAGTGTTCAAAATATACTTCACAATGCATTTGCAAAAATGTGTGTTTTCCAAGCAGCGAATTCGTGCGGAAGTGCACATTTTTCGCACTGGTGCGTACTTTACCGTATTTATTTTTTAATTTTAACTCCGTTATATGTGCGACGCACAGAGTATAAGAGTATGATTTGAGTAAAGTTTTACAGATTTGTCAAGTAGAGATCAACATTTATATAAGGTACATATTAAACTTCATTAAACGCGTTATTAATTACTTTAGATATTGGTCATTAATAGTAGTTTATGTGACTGCTACATAATGGAGGGCATTAATACTCGAGAGTTTTAATGCCTAATTATGTACAGTTACATACAGTGTTTATCTACACACATATCATAAGCTCTCCTTAATGTGTTCAGGAACCGCATGTTCGACCGGCATGGTGGCATTGATAATTCCTTTGCACTTGTTTAGCTTGTTCAGTAGTACCAACTTCACAAACAAAGTAGGGGCGGCCCGCAGACGGGCGTCGGCGTTCGAAATTTGAATGTCATAATATGTAGAAAAATTACACATTATGGTCATAATGTGTAATTTTTCAGATAAGAAATGAGTTTTTACCAAGTAGTTTAACATTATGCTGATCGTAACGTGCGGTTTTTGTACGCAGTAAAGAGGGTTTATGATACGTGTGTAGATAAAATAATTTTAAATTTTCATTAAATATGTTTGTCTGAAAGTTTCCGTCGCAGGACATGAGTGGTGGCGCGGACTATAGATATATTAAGCGCGGGGGGGGGGCATTTTTCCACTTTGGAAGGGTTTACTTTGAGAAAAAATGGTTTCAGGAACCTCAGCGTCATTTTTAAAGACCTATCTATAAACACCAGAGGCGGCTCGTCTTATGGAGCGCTGGTGCAGTGCACTCCCACTCTACCAAAATTACCTACTGTATTATTATTTTTCATATTACTTACCTATAACCCTATACCTACCTAGACATTCTAATATGCGTATAGACGCTCAATAGTAAACAACTACCTACTTCCACAACGTTGATGTTTGGCGCCATGTCAAGTAAATTCGAGTGGAGCGCCAGCGATTGCGCTCCTATGAAACCAATTTCAGTACAATGCCTAGCCCTGTATTCAGTGCGTGCGAAAGAGAATTTTTACAACTGTCCGGCGCGTGAAACAAAAGATTTCTATGAGAAAATTTGCTACTCCGGGGCGCCGCTCCGCGCGACGTTGCCAGATCGCGGTGTGGTTGCTGGGCGCTGACAAAACGAGAGCGGGGCGGCGGGCGCGGTGAAGTACCTATGCGTTGTTGCCGCTCTTATCACAACAATCAAACATGTCGTCCTGTCTGTTTTGAGCCAGTTATTTCAGGACATTTCGCAATAAATAAATACTAAAAACAGTTTGTGTGAGTGTTGTGTGTGACAATCGAGTGAAAGATGGAACAATATAGTGTCAATTTTATTAAAAACTGTGAAAAGACCCTCGAAAAGCGTCTCGAACTAAAGTCGAAGGGCCCACCACGGCCTGAACTAGGACTTACCCAAAAATGTGGTACGAAAAGTAAAACGTTTACGCGAGTTTTCAAATCAGAACAATATTTAAAAACCCCTTGGCTGTGTGGATGTGTAGACAGCAATAAATTGTTTTGTTTCCCGTGTTTGGTGTTTGCTGCTAGTGGTGGTGGTGAATCTGCATGGACAGAAACCGGTGTTGATGATTAAGCGCATCTTTCAATAAAAGTGAAAAAGCACTCGCAATCTCGATCTCATCTGTTATGTGAAGTGCAATTAGCATCTATCGGACGACAAGATATTCGTAAGGTGCTTGATTCTGCGTATCGAAAATCTATTAGAGAGTTCAATGAACGTGTTGATGAAAATCGATATATTTTACGGCGTCTAATAGATTGCGTTGTGTTCTGTGGTGCGTTTCAAGTTGCTATAATAAATAGTATTTCAGATTTCCACAAGAAGGTTATTGACGTCTTCGCTCACCAAAAAGATCGGCGAATGGATTTTATTTACAAATAAAACAATGAGGTAAGCTGTCGTTTTTCATTTTTATTTTTATTGAACACCCAAAAAAATATATCACGAGCCCCCCCTGATAAACACCATATTCATTTAATATACCACACAAATAGGTTTAATGAAAAAAAAAATTTGGTTTCTGGGGAGCCCCATTTTTTTTTTTATTTTTTTTTTATATAAATCGTAAAGCGGTTTATAAATTACATCTACATACCAGTTTCAACATAGTTTCAACTGTGTCATAAAATTGCTGTGACATACGGGCGGACGGACGGACGGACGGACGGACGGACGGACGGATGGACACAGATTTGACAAAACTATAAGGGTCCCTTGTCTCTCTACGGAAAAAGATTCCCTAAAAAGGTTCATGATTTTTCACCTTTTTAATTAAATAAATATTTTATTTATCACAATCAAAATCAAATCTACCTATAATCGCAACGTCACTGGCAACTCCGAATTCTGAAATAAAATCTTCCATCTCCTTTCTTTTCTTATATAATTTACAGATACATTCATTTTCTGGTTACTGAATTTGTTTTCGATCAATGTCACAATTTTTTAAGAACGTTTCTAGCTAAAGTTGGGTCAAGATAATAGGTGCACTGGGCCAAACTAAATTCAACCTTATGACGTCAGTGACAGAGACACTGTCATGTCACTTATTATCTTGACCCAACTTTTGTTCTCGTGCTTGAATTAATAGGTAATTCGATTTAACAGTTTCACATAGATGAAGAGGCAGCCGATGTCATTTGAAATACACAAGTACAAATGCAAGCTTCTACGATAGCAAGATCGAAATCGATAAACAGGGTTGATGCCGACGTAAACATCACTCTGACAGGGCCTTTGCAGATGTGCGGGAGGTTTGAACATAAGCATTAACTAGTCAGACACTATCATGTCGGAACAGATGATATTAAAAAACAAGTTGATAAGCCAGAGGAACAGTTAATAACATGATAAAATTATCATATTTAATGGGTACGTATCCAAAGTTTGAAAAAAACATGGATTGGAAAATAGGTCACTTCATCTACAAAAACTTTATTTCGCCGTTTATAACAAAAGCCGTAGCTCTCGCTTGACGTTTTTCAACCGATCCATGAAAATATGAACGTCTGATCTTGAGAGAAATTCTTGAGAACATCAGTAGTTATCCACAAAAAACAAACAAAAGCTTACGTTCACATGGAAAATATAATAACTAAACTAATTACAAATCTCAAGATGTACTACTATGCACATATTTACAAAAACCTACATCACGCCGCATTCAAATAAGAAGCAAGAAAGAAGAAAGTCAGTAGACCCATTAACACCTGGAAAGCCTTTCTTAAACGTCACAGAATACGGAAAGAACCCAATTTTGGATAGAATCAGCATGTCAGCAGGCGAAATCAGAAAGGCCTCGGGTCAATCATAAGATATTCCAGAAACAGACATCGAAACCTGAGCGCTTACTGGATAACTCCACTGAACAGGACTCCTGAACAAAACCTGAAACTAAAATATCACCACTAAGTTAATAATTGCCGGATGAAAACCAAAGCAGACATTTTCCCGTTATGGGTTATGAAATTTATTACCATAATTTGAGGTGCTAAATCGCGATGCCTTATAACCAGGTACAGGTGTCCTGTCCAGTCATTAAGGCTCCACACGGCAGCCAAAGGTTGGTTGTTCGATAAGCACAACCCGGGGGACACGCGCAGGGCTTTGGTAGGTAACTCCTGCGAACGCTAAAAACTTCGAAAAAAATATGAATTGATAAAGGCATATCAATTAATATAACTTACATATGTACAAAGTAAGAGACATCAGAATAACTTATTTATTTATTGTAGTTGCTGTGGGTTGGAGTTAATGAACAAGGTGGGAGTACAGAAAATATTAGATACTGCAATGCCTGAACTGTCAACTCAAAGCTGAAAAACTTCAGTGTAACTTTTACGCTTGTTCAATATTCCTCTGAAGATATTAACATTCAATTTTCCAGATCAGCAAATGCCTCTCTGTGGAAAATGATAATGTAAATTCTCATCTCAAACAGGTCTTCATAGCACAAAACGAAGGTGATTTTCTACTTGACGGCGCATTTAAGATGCTTTGACGACAACATTAGTATGCTTTGTTTATTTCAATTGGTAGGTAACCCTTCGCGGTTGCCTTACCTTTAATGGTAAAGGGTAGATTTGTTGAATAGACGATTTCAAGCCCAAATCCACAGCCAAATTGAATGGATCATGATTTATATTTTATAAATTAAAACTTACCATTTTTTTAATAATATATACTCATAGTAAAACAATAAGGTGAACATAACGGTCTAGTCGCTACTGTTAAATTATATTATAAAAACCTCTTGACAACAGCTTTCTTTTTCATCCCAAACTTGATGGGTTTGCTTCGTTTTCATACAGAGTTTCCATGGGTTGCCTTCCGGTTCCGGTTCCATCATCAGACCAGTTCCATGCCATAAAGTTATTGTGAAACTGAATTGCACGACAATATCACTGAATTGTGCAACAAAATTACCAATGATGGTTTAACCAATGCTTATTGGCTAAATAAAATAAAGACTGGGCGAGGTGGTGGGTCAGGGTAGGTGAAGGATAAAGGGCGTGAGAGAAGCATCCATCCCTCACCCCCCACCCCTCACCTCTTTTATCCTTCGTCTTACACGTAAGATACTTTATACTTTATTGCATATACACATTAGTGGACAATTACAAACATAGTTAGTAAACAAAGGCGTGCTTATCTCTATATAGAGATTTCTTCCAGCAAACCCAGGGCTGACAGGGAAAAATAGTTTCATGCGAAGGGATAGACCTATTATGCACAACATATAAAAAAAACTAAACATCAGAGTGACTTTAATATATTTATAATAAATTACTTACATATTTACACATATAAATAAATGAGAACCTACATAATAATATAATACCTATAAATACTATATTTAAATATCAATAAATACCTATACAATATATAAATAAAATATAATCTACTACAGAAGAGAAAGGTAATGTTCCTTCAAACTACTTTTGAAGATGTTAAGAGATGGACTGTCCCTGACGGTGCTGGGGAGTTTGTTCCAGAGCTTGATAGCCCGGAGTCGGAACCCATGTTCATATGCGACAGTTTTATGTTGCGGTGTTGTGAGCAGCGACCGAGTGTGAGGTCTCCGAGGCCTATCTGAAGAAAGAAAAGTGAACGAATCACGTAAGAAGCCAGGGTAATGAGGATTATGTAAAATCTTAAAGAGAGTGAAGAGGATGTGGGAATCCCGGCGAAGACGGATTGGAAGCCACTTCAGATCCCTGCGATACTGAGAAACATGGTCAAATTTGCGCAAACCGAAAATAAACCGAATCCCAAGATTTTGAAGTCGCTCGAGTTTGTCCAGTTGCTCTTCGTTTGCGCTGATCCAGCAGACATCTGCGTAGTCAATGAGGGGAAGTAACAGAGATTGGGCGAGTGTAATTTTGGTCTGAAGAGGTAAGAAGTGCTGAAGTCGTCTGAGAGAGTAAAACGTAGCGAAGACACGCCTACTAACCTCGCAGACATGCGCTGACCAAGACAGCAGGTTATCAAAGATGACTCCGAGATTTTTGGCCTTGGAGCTGTAGGGAATTACGATTCCATCGTACATTATGGGTGCAGTGGACATATGCTGTAACACTTGGAGAGAGTGCCTGGACCCGATAATCATTGACTGCGACTTACAAGGATTGACGAGTAGCCCGTGTGACAGAGCCCAATCCCTGATACACTCAAGATCAGCATTCAGCAAGGCCACAGCAGAGTTAACATCACAGGGAGAAAAATGACGGTAAATTTGGAGATCATCGGCATAGAGATGATAAGAGGAAGAGAGAGTATCTGAGATAGAATTTATGAAGACAGAAAAGAGAAGAGGGGACAGGATACCACCCTGAGGCACCCCTGCAAAAAGGTCGCACCATTCTGTTGAGGTCTCCTCGGACCTTATACGCTGCTGACGACCTCTCAGGTAGGAGTCGAACCAGCTGGCTGAGGCCGGGGAGACATTCAGAGACTTCAGTATCTCAACGAGGATGTCGAAATCAACACAGTTGAATGCGCTGCTGAAGTCAAGTAGCGCTAGTACGGTGAGCTGTTTCTCGTCCATAGCCAACTGAATGTCGTAAGATCAACACAGTCATGAAATTATTATTGTATTTATTAAACACGATTATTTTAAATCTGTCTTTCTTAGCGATTATGATTTGTCGATTTGTCAATTTCAAAGGGATTTCGGTAGAAATTCCCAGATGTCAGAATTACATAATCAGGCGGTAGTATTTTTAATCAATAAAAAACTGGATTTCTTCATACGTTTCATTATCCGTATAATAACACATGATACGTGTGGGAGAATATAAACAAAACGTTAAGGAAAACTGAAATATTCGAGTCTGCCAAATTCAAGGTAAATAAAACTTTAAAAACTGTCATCAATCCCAGGGACTCATCATCATTATGAAGTTAAAAAGAGACAATTATTTCAGTAACCCTTTATTAAATATTCCAGGCGCCTCCGTTTCAATTTCGTCTTAATCTTCAAGAGGATTATAAACTGTAGATGTTTTGATTCCAAGTCAACAGCAGGATCGAGTTGATTGTATTCGGGTAATATGAAAAAGAAAACTGCTAATTTATTTGTGCTAAAATCGTACCAAAGAAGAAGTACTAAAAAGATTTTTTGAGGAACATTGAGCTACCATTACTAGTAGTGGTAGTACGCTAGTAATAGCTAACTATTATCAAACCTGTGGTAATAGTAGTTCAATGTTGAAGAAGCACGAATATTAATGGCAGTGACGCAGAACATTTAAATGTTGGATGCATGAGATTATAAAATGAACAGTAGTCAGGAAGGATTGAGGGACTATCATTGAAAAGCTTTTAAGTTTTAACAATGATGAGAACTAACTAATCAAATTGACAATAACTGCTGTTCAGTTCGGTTCTAGAATGTCTTAGTGAACATTAGAATCTCGTAGTTTGAAGGTGTTTAGTGATGATAATACTATGACAATGAAAGTGATGCAATTCTGATGTTTGAAGAAAAATGATTATTATTGATAGGAGCGAATATCTAAAATTAAGCGTTTCCTTCCAATGACAGGTGATAGTATTTTGGCTTGAGTCCCGCCATGGTAAAAGGACAATGCGCGAAGGAGAAATTATCACGATTACGTTAGCTGTATTCATAAAACTCACAGTATATGGAATTGCTCCGGTCCGCTACGGTCAATGAATGAACTTTAGCAATAATATACGGAGCTGGCTACGTAAGTTTCGCTGCGAAGGGTTACGAAAATATGAAAAGCCAACTAAACGAACACATCAAACACATAAAAGCACTATAATAACAAAGAGTTGAAAACCTAGAGAGACACACCTGATCATCTAGTGTAGAAAGCAAAGAGTTTCGTTTATCTGAGAGTCTAGAAATATCAAACATTCCAAAGACCAGCGATACCTAGACAAAAGAGGACCTGTCAAATATTGTCATGTCAAATATTATCATTTCTATTATTAAAACTCCTATCTACAGGATCTACACAAAATCAGAAAAAAGTAAATCGATTATGGTTATCCTAAAAGACAGAATAATAAAATTCCTATCGGTAAGTAATAAATTTTTTTCGTAACATATTTAATGTTGTGCACTTATGTCTACTTGTAGTTTCTTTTTATCCTCTCCATTCTAGTTTTTCTGGAAGAAATCACTTGTTAGTTAAAAGCTCGCCTAGTTACATGTTTTTTTCCTTTATATTTTTTTGTTGAACATTTTTTTACAATTAAGTATATTTATTGATTATTCACTTAACGATACATTAAGCAGCAAGGAGACAATAAACTCAACACCGAAACCATACACTTGGGAGGACCTCGAACCCCCGTGTTTGTCGCTGAGAGTCTCTCAATCAAGGCTGAGAGTCTCTCAATCAAGGCCCTTTTTCCTGACGAGAGATTTTGCAAAGACTATCAATTACAAATCAATCTTTTTTGGTCAAGTTTGCGAAGATATACATGAGAAAAGCCCTGGGTACTAAATTGGTACGCATAGATACTGAAGAAGGCATAACGACTCTGGGATCAAAGTGACTATTATGTCAGATAATTTGTCACTGCATGCACATTCTCACGATTAGTTTATTAGGTTCTGTTACCAGTTTGTCTCACATAATATTGTTTGGCTTAGATAATCTTTGCTATTCATTAAAAATGACGATTGCTAAGTACATGTAAATAACTACGGTATTAAAAAACACATACTAACTATCGTAGTTTGAGTTAAATTTAAATTAGATACCTAACCATACCGTATCTCGGTTTTTAAAAAACACATTTTAAATACATTTGATAAAATTATAAAAATAAATAATGTATTATTTTTGGCAAATGTTGCATGAGTAAATAATCATACAACGAGTTTGCATGCTGCATGTTTAGTCTTCACAAAATAAAAGGCTCGGTGGCCCAAACTAAATTCAACCTTATTACGGCAGTGACACGGACGCTGTCACCGGGCCTTTTATTTTGTGAATACTGTAGTATAGCGTACACTTATTAAATAAATTAATTATTAATTGTAACCAAAAATAAGTTTAAAATATATAGAGCGGTATATTTTACAGTCTTGAGATGAGAAATTATCTCAGAACCTGAAGAGAAAAAATGCCTATATTACAAGTTTTCAAAAACTTACATAGTTAGGTATCGAGGAACAAAATTTTTGCAAATGTAGAGATCGCTTTTTAATGTATTTATAACAATGTTGCTATGTTTTTTTTTTATAAATAATCTCTTTAAATTGATTTTTTCTTTATTAATTCTTTTACTTTAATTATGGCAACAAATAAACTGACCACCAAAATATATTTTTCCTACCCAAAATGGCTAAATGACCACCAAAAGTCACAGAAAATATCAGTTTAAAATACTGTGGTAGCTTAGGTGAAGGGTAAAGGGGGTGAGCGAAGCCCCCTTTATCCTTCGTGTTAGGTTGAACATGTAATAACAACAAAAAATATTTAAAACATAAACTTAAGTACACAGAACATAAAAAGAAATTTGGTGATCATTTATCCAAACACAATTTCGTGGACATCCATCTATTTTGGCAGTCATTTCGAATTTATTGGTAGTAAATTTTCGAATTTTTTGGTAATCGTTTAAACACAAGCCTTTAATTATTCACCCAATACGAAATACATCAAAACAACCCGAATAGGGACTTTGCTTGCACAATTTACAATTCTAATTAATCCTTGCTGAAGATGGCCATCTAGGCCACGTTTCGTTATAACAGAATCGAAGGTCCGAGCTTGGTCAAGTCCATTCACGCTCGAGCTCGGAATGGACACGCTATTTACTTAAGTGTTTAGAGAATTCGCGTAAGCAGCTTATAAAGCCTGTAGGAATAACAAGATTTTTAAAGCAATAATACCTTAATTTTTTAGTTACTTTTGGCTTTGAGTCACTACTTTTAAATTAAATACAGAAATTATTTCAAAAGAGTGCAATAGCCAGACTAAACAGTTTCTAATACTGACAGAACTTTTTGTTAACTCTCAAACTCGCATTTGGGAACACAATAATTAGAGTTCGTATGATGAGTTGTTAGACAGAATCCACGAAACTCTTTCTTAGCTTGCGAGTGGCTGGACCAAAGAACCAAGTTAAAGGTTGGATATTGTATAGTCCAATAGCTTTGCATTTTGATCGTTGGTAGAGATGTGACGGTGGAATACTAATATCGAGATTGTATTCATAATTTCGCTCAGCCGTGCTTGGATAAATAGCTATACGTCCGTTTGACTAATAGCGAAATGTTTGTGTTGAGCTACCGTTGTGCTAAGTAACCGTACATATAGTCACTATGAAGTAAACTGATTTTCTACACAAACACAAGTAGCGACATTTATTTCCCATACGGTGTAACAGAGGCACTATTATGCTGACGTTTAGCCGGTTATTTAAGAATCCATATTTTACGAGAGGGGCTAGCCAATTGCCACAGCTCTGGTGACAAGAAGGTTTTCTCACGAAGTTTCCATCACCGTTAAAACACCCGCCTATTATGATACAGGTGGTGGTTTTAGGCGAGAAAGAGATGATATCCCCTTCACACGGCACTCAGGGACAGATAAACTTGGTGTTACTTACATAAATACTGATTTTCTATTGATTTCAATTACTTACCGAGCGAGCGAAGCGACTCTGATCCAGGATTGGGCAAAAATGCTTTCATATGTCCGGATGTGTGTCCGGATATTATCCCTTACAGGCCGCATTTGTCAATCTCATGAATTTTTTTGAGCAGGTTTAATAATTCAATGGTTTTTTTTTTCATTCAGTTTTTGGCATTTTTACAAAATGGCGGAGATTTGGGGTTGAAACTTCTAAAAAACCGCTATAGCCCAAACAGTGTCATAGATTTTAACAAATGAGATGTTAAATTTGTGGAGATTGTTAAAATGACAAAGGTTATTTGATTTTAGTAAAAAATTAATAGGTTGTATTTTAGATAGCAAAAAGTAGTTCACAACGTTATTAGTGCGGCTTCTTTTATACTCCACGAACGTAACAAGCAATCATAAGTTTATACGTAGTATTGAAAGAAAATGCTGTCGGAGTATTTTTATTTATAATAATTTCACTTGTTCATCCGATAAGCTTCAAAGGGGGTGTGCGGGGGTGGAAAATAATAAAAAATCGCATATTTCCTGTATATCTCGCCAGGACTACAGCTCACAGAGCCACTAGTTTAAAAGTTTTTGTTCTTGTTTATATTCAGCATTGCCCAATCGTGCTACATATAACAGAGTTGAATATCATAACATAGCTGTCTACCCGTGCAATTTTTATGATGCTTTCGGAACGGGTGGTTTTAGGGTGTTTGTTGGCCCATCTCCGTCCGTCTGTGAAATGGCTATACAGGTTGAATTTTTAAGAGCTGACAATATTTTGGGGGATGATAGTATCATTATGAACAACTTCCGCAAAGGAACATATGGTCGCAAATGTTTTTTTTACTTATCCTTAGTACATTAAACCGATCAGCTGATTACATGTCACTATGGGAGGGAGGCTCTTTAATTTTTTACTACCAGTGGTTCCTATGGGAAAGTTGTTCACAATATAGGTACTATCATTCCCCAAAATTGGTCAACTAATTAAATGTCCTCTATATTCTTAAAGAGAATGAATTACAATATTTACTGATTGTAATTCTAATAACCAATCTTATAATGTTTGTGTTTTCCGTTTAACTACCCCAGGAAATGATAGAAGGTACTTGTATAATTTCCTATCCCGTACAATCCCCTTACCCACAATATGGCTCAATTCATGACAAGAACACAAACAATCCACTTACATTACAACGGTCCGTGGAAACCGGCTCACTCAGCGATCCGCTTCCTTTTGCGCACCATTACACACTGATTTCTATCCCGAACGTACTCACTCCACAACGGAAACCCCGTAGACAAGTATCAAGACAAGTTGCTCCGTCTTTATCAAAGGTGGAATGAAAGTTAGAGACGGGAGAAACTGAGTTTGAAGGAGATGTTTAGGAGAGTGAATCGATACCGAGTTGATCTCGTTATCGAATCGACAGTCGGATGAATTCCATAGCTCGATGTGGCGTGTTCGTTAGATCGAATGAATCGAATTTCATGGTATCGAATGTTGTATAGTAACTTAATAACGCCTTATTGGATTGTAATACGTCGGGCGGAAGGATGATTTCCTGGTAGGGCATTATCGCTAATTGTTGTGGAAAATTATGTAAGACTCTTATGTACACCTTGGCGATAAATAATAGAAAATAAAAGGTGGCAACATTTGCTGACTACTCGGAGTTGTTTCAAGGCGATACCTCGTCCGTGCAAAGGTTCCCGCTACTCCAGGCGGAAAGACCCGCAGTGTGAGCGGGACGGAATCCGTAAAAAATGTGATAACGTAGCGCTAAACCACAAGAAAAAAAAAGAAACTACTTACTCTATTTTGTTAAAGAGTTTTTTAAGGAGATTTTGCGAATACATAATATCTACATTTTGAACGCAGTTCCACAATGAAATTAGTTAGGATTTCAGCATTACAGGAAAAAGTAAACAATTTATAGGTGTTTTCGTAACACAATTTTATCGAGAAAATTTCACCTAACTGCGTTTTCCTTTAGTGAGAATCTTAATCAAATACTCAATAAACGTTAACCCAAAAATCAAATCTGTAGATAACTTCATAGTGGAGTAAATGGATTCGAAAAACGCCATTTTTTTTCGTATTACTTTATATGAAATTAAATGAAATGAAATGAAATGACATGTGAAAGTGCCCTTGTGGCCTATTTACAGAATAAACGTTTTGAGTTTTGAGTTTTGAGTTTTGAGTTTTATGAAATATTTGGTTTGTATCTAACAACACGCAGTAGTCAGGCAGTTACTTATGTTGTCATTGTTTATTTTCAAGCATTTCTTGCCAAGGTTTAAAATAGTTACACTCATCTCATCTGCATTTCGTAAATCGAACACGGCATACAAAAACAGTTGTTGGTTGGTAGCAATAAAAGTTGGTTTGCGCGCTTCTATTTATCATAACTAACTCATACTATAAATGTCCATACACGTTTCCGATTCTCTTAAGTATTATTTGTATTTAATTTAGGTGTTTCGTGTTGTAACGAGGTTGCAGCTACCTACAAACCTACTTTCTTATTTTCTGAAAGCGGGGAAGTATGTTCTGAGACTTGCAGCTGGGTATAGCCTTTTCTAATTTTTTTGGCACTTCAAGGACAAGTTATCTGAAACGCACTTTACTATTAGGGCTATCGCGTGTTAATTCGTCGCTAAGGGCGCTAGTGTAGCGGGAGGTCTCCCGGTACAAAACGAACTGACAACCTCATCCTATTTTGAAGTCAGTTTTTTGACAGCTCCTCACCTGATCCAAACCTGACCAGACCAATGTCTCCAAACTTTTAAAATGAAACTTAAAAGATATTTATTAGACTGGCAAAAGGAGCAAGAATCTGTATTACACGATACAAGTGCTATTTAATATACTCAACTACTTAATTATTTATTTAACTAAGTTTTATTTATCAATAAAAATAATAATTTATCCATTTTAACTTTTACGGTGTAAATCTGGCTAATTTTATGTTTATACATGATGCAATAATATTATATTATGATTACTCTAATTTTAAATTTTCTGTGTTACAATGTGTATTGTTAAATGTTTCATTTGTTATAAATGACGCCAAACAACTTGAACAAATGACCTTGCATGCGCAGAAACCGATTCTAAGGGCCGGGGTATGCGGTGCGGGGCGCGGCGTGCGGAGGGAGCATCGCATCGACCGCGCCAAGCCACGCTATTGGTAGATCAGTCGACCATCGCTTCCCGCTTTGAGTTCACGTCTCGTCGCTACCCAATACACTTGCGTGCAGTGAAATTACGGCTAAAAATGCCTCGACGGCCGAACGTAGTTTTAAAAAGGCAAGCCAGAAAGATGGTATACGATGTATATTGCTTTTTAAAGAGAGAAGGAACACCTGATATTGAAACCGTGAAACAGACATCGGAAGCAACTAAAACATCGATGAGTACGGTAAGAAGAATAATCAGCGATTGTAAAAACTCCGACTTGCTCAAGGTGTTCCGGACTCCGGGGAAGAAAAGAAGTGGGAAGAAAAATGTCACCGAAATTGACAGTTTCGATCACTCAGTCATCAAAAGGTGCATACATAATTTCCACGTAACGGATGGTGAATTACCTACAGCCGTAAAACTCCGTAAAAAATTAAAGGAAGACATAGATTTTAACGGATCCGTAACCAGTTTACGAAGAATTTTACATGGATTAGGTTTTCGATGGAAGAAAACAGAAAACAATCGCAAAATATTGATCGAGAAGAACAATATCCGATTACTGCGAATCGAATATCTTCAAAAAATTCGCAAGTACAGGGAAGAAAGAAGACCAATAATTTACACAGACGAGTCCTATGTCGACTCATCGCATGCTAGTTCCATATCATGGGCTGATGGATCAAATAAGGGCTTAAAAAAACCAATTTCTAAAGGGCAACGGGTAGTCATTGTACACGCAGGTTCCGAAGCAGGTTTTATACCCAATGCCCTTTTAGTGTTTAAAGCCGGAACAAAATCGGGTGACTATCACGATAATATGAATTTCACAAATTATGAAAAATGGCTTCGTTGTCAACTACTACCGAATCTGCCACCTAATTCAGTCGTAGTAGTTGACAACGCGTCTTACCACAATAAGCAGTCCGATCCCGCCCCAACCACAAACTCAAGAAAAGCAGACATGCAAAAATGGTTGCAAGAAAAAGGCGTTCAGTTCGATGAAAGTATGTTAAAACCACAGCTGTATAACTTGATAAGACTACATAAACAGCAACACAAATAATATAGCATTGAAAAGATTTTAACTGAACACGGCCATTCAGTCCTTCGCTTACCTCCATACCATCCTGATCTCAATCCCATTGAAATGGCTTGGGCAGCCATTAAAGGATATGTCGGTAGCAGAAATGTCAAATGGAACATTACCAAAGTTATAGATCTGGTAAAGGAGAAAGTTGCTAATATGGGCAAAAGCGAATGGGAAAAATTATGCCAAAAAGTTATAGAGATTGAAACAGAATATATAAAGAGTGATCATGTTGTAGATTTGGTAACTGACCAATTTATTATTTTGGTTGGTGATGACAGCGACTCGGAGGATGATGATGATGATGATGATGAGGACGAGATTGATTCTGATTATGAAAATTTCGATGACGAAGAACCAAGACCTAGCACAAGCTCTGCTTCTACTGGACAAGGTTACGACTTGATGGAAGTCATATCTTATTTACCTCAAGACTAAGTTTAGTTATTTACCAATAAAGCCGACAAATACCGCTAATTAAGTATAGTTTTATTTTGATAGTCATACCCACAAACCATTAAATCTAGTTGGACTCAGCACATGTACCTACTTCTTGTCTCATGCATGTGCATTTCCATGTGCATTTCCATTTGAAGCATTTCCGAACACACATACAAAATTGATCTACCTCTAAAGAAGGAATTAAATTGTAGACGTAGGAATGAGAATTTCAAATGCGCCGATTTTTTTGCACGTAATTGTACATGCGCAAACTTTCCCCCACCACGTCACATTTTGTTCAAGATGTTTGGCGTCTATTATACCTAGTTACTTCTCTGTGAACGTCCGCTATCATCATCTTTTTAGTTTGACTCGGCTCAAAAGGGTTTTAACGGAAGATCAGCGCAGCTTGTCTGAGCCTGCATGTGCTGAGTTAAAACCTTTTTGTAGCTAGACAACGTTTTGCTATAATTTATATTGTATTTGTGTTTTCATCTTGTTCGTTTGATTCCTTAGTTTGTCTTAATGTATTTTATTGTGTTGTGAGAGTTGCAAATAAATGCTTTTGATTTGATTAGATTTGTTTTGATCTTACATTGACAGCTTCATTTACCTTACTCGATAGTAGCTCCCCCGTTGATTTCACTTGATTAGTAAAACATCGAGCTCCATGTTCTAATGGGTTTCACGCTTGCTTCTCTCACAGGAGATGCAGGTTCGATGCCTGACAATGTAGCAATGAGATAATTCATTTATCTTAAGTACATTGTACGGACGTTCTGACGGTGATAGAAAACATCGTGAGGAAATAAATGATGATGACCTTCATTATTCCATAGCTGCGGCGATGGGCTAGCCCCCTCTCACGCAAAATAGAGTATTGAATAACTGGCTCAAAGTGGGCACAATTGTACCTCTTCATAGGCGTGATGCTATGTTACGTGTAGTAAAACATAAGTACATATCTAATTGAAAATGAATGCTTGATTTTGACGATATCACTTTGTTGCACACATACACAAAAAACACGTAATGAATGAAAACACATTACACACAAATAATAAGTTGTAAATACTGATCTCCCATATAACTACACACAATTAATATTGAAAAGATGCAACGCACATTCAAAATACTAATGGATTAATTTTTTACTTACAAAGATTCTGTTAAAATCAACTGAAAATGGTCTTTCATTTTACCATTCAAACGAAAGTTTAATTCAAAAGTGGCCCGTCCAGGGGAAGGTTCTGCAGGATCTGATACCTTTCAATATGAAATGTGGGAGCACATATATGTTGCTCGCATTGATGTTGAGAGATTCGACGCTGCGCGAAAACTAGACTGGTTGGGCGCACAATAAGAAATCAGAAATTGAAATTAATTCCGGAGAAAGACGATAGTTGAACAATAATACACAGTGTCACTCAATTTCTACAGTGTCACGGAAAGGTGTAGTCATATTTTGGGGTGGTTGTTAGGGACGTGATTCTGAATGACTTTCACTAGTGTTGGTGACCTCGTTCTGGTTAAGGATGCTAACCTACCGCCACTACGTTGGCGCAGGGGGCGCATTGTTAACTTGTTCCCTGGCAAGGACAGGACCCCCCGGTCTGCAGAGGTTCTAGTAGGAGGCTCGGTTCTAAAACGAGCGGTAGCAACGTTGTCTCGGCTGCCCGTAGATTAGGGGACAGGTGGGTGCCTGTCCGGGCGGGTGATTGTTCGATTCCAAATCGATATTCGATCGATGGTTTCTGAACGGTCATTTTAATTTGACGTTAGCTGTCAATCTGGCAGTTTTGACAACTGACAGACGAAAGCCCTCGCAATGTAAACGCGTTTTGGTTAGGGTGTTGAAATTAAATCGCATGGCATCTGGAACGTATTCGGGATTCCCTCAGGATTGTTAATATAGCTGAGTGTGTTGTTGTCTCTCGAACCAGATAAAGTTCAGATTTTCGTGCCCGATTTGTATTTACCAGTAGAAACATAACCTGTGTTGGACACTGTGCTCATCACGTTGGCCCGCCAGTCATACCTGGTTGGCTGAAGAACCTGTCTACCAAGAAGAGCCTAGGGTGCACCCGGGCCTTGCAGAGAGACAGGAGGTTGACGGGACCGAAGCACAGACCAGGTTAGATCTACCCCACATAACTTCAGCTCGGTGAATCGCCGACGTTCATCACTTCTTGGCACCTGATCGTCACGCTACCTCGTAGCTCATGGGCCCCTACGAGGTCATTAGGTGCTGAGAAGCCTGAACACTTTGGTAGCTAGAGCGTGGCTTCCTGAGATTTGCAGCCGTTAAGGGCTCCAGGAAGGCACGATTTGGGACTATCAATCTGTAGGTATAGGCGGTTAAGTAACTGGTTGTTCCTATATCCACATAGATTGGTAGTATTGTAAGCTATAAGTCTCTTGCTGGTAGTAGACAGACAGATATTGAATTGAAATTTGCATTGAATTACCAGTTAGTCAATCTATTAGTGGTCTAGTAATGCTATTGAATGAATGTTTTGGTTAACATAGGTAGTTACATCTATTGATAGCAGGCTATTACATTGTTTTCAGTTTATAGCAATTTATAACTTGAACTAATATTGACTATCTGTGTGTGTTATAATGATAAAGGGAAACTAAATTGTATTGTTATTTACAGAATTTATATAGATATAAAACTCGGTTCCTATTGTTTAAGGAAAACAACATTGTTTAAGTTATAGTTTAGGGTTCCCGCGTTTGGGTTATAAACTGGAGGGTCCAATAAAATTGAGTTACTGCAAATTGTGAGTAAGTATCGTTCCGATCATGTCGTTATCTGAAATCCAGAAGGGTGTTTCTAAGGAACTCAGATGGTTTTCCTCCGCACACGGTCTGATAGACCGTTTAGATAGGCATGATGTGGTATTGGAGCGGTCTATGGACGTTAAGGAACGTTACAATAGGGTGCTCGAATTGTCCGCGCAGGCGGAATCAGTTGATGGTTGTGCACCTGACAGGCTGTCACAGTTGATAGGGGATGTCGACCAATGTATGGAGATGGCAGCTGCTATCACGCAGAAGGCTGCGGACATACGTAGACAACGCGAGTCCAGCCATGATGGTGACATTGAAGCACCTCTGCCGCATCAAGGATCGGGGTCCAGGTTACCTGCCATAACTATGCCTACTTTTGACGGCGTGTCCGGTGAATGGATGAGCTTCATCAATCTGTTCGACAGTTTGGTGCACATGCGATCGGACATTACCAAGTCTGTCAAGATGGCTCAGCTGGTGGCAGCATTGAGGGGTGAGCCTAGGGAGCTGGTCGCTCATTTGACAGTTACGGAGGGTAACTATGAGACGGCCAGGCAATTGTTGGTCAGACGTTACCACAACAAACGGAGGTTGGCCGATGCCCAACTGAACCGTTTGTTTAGCTTCCCGGTTGTGAACAAGGTCGGGGCCATACAGACGGAGGTTTTGAACCCATTGTTGTCCGTCACCAAGGCTCTAGAGAATCTTGGACTTCCGGTTGGTGAATGGTCGTACCTACTGTTGTACATTGTACTTTCCCGCCTATTCGCTGATGTGCAGACTCGTTTCGAACAGTCTCACGGGAGGTCGGCCGAGGACCTGCCCGCCTTCTCCGACTTGGTCGGATTTTTGGAAGAGGAGGCTCGACGGGCAGAGAATTTGGGGTTGACGGTCACCCATCCTTCGGAGCCACAGAGAGCTGCCGGGAGCGCTGTGAGTAGGGGCCCTCCGACGAGGAAGGACCGCACCAACCGGCAGTCGTATGGGACTGTGAGTGAATTGACCCCACATGGTGAGACCTGCCCATGTTGTAGGCAGATTGGCCATGCTGTGGCCAATTGCAATAAGTTCGGGGAACTTAGGGTTCAGGGACGGCGCCGGTTGGCCAAGCAGCGGAGCTGGTGTTTTCTGTGCCTCGGGCCACACATAGCTAGGGACTGCACGCGCACACAAATGTGCGGATATTGTGGTGGGCCCCACAACAATCTGTTGTGCATGAACCGGTCCGGCCAACAGCCACCACAGGGCCGTACCCAGGGTGACACGGCATGGGGCCCTGAGAATTCGTTTTCGACTCGGAGCGCAACTCAGGGGCCAACGTCCCCACGTGCACAGGGCAGTACTAGGGTGCAGGGCCGCACTCAGGATCATTACATGGGGGGCCCTGAGTTTTCGGTTGCGACTCAGCATCCGACTCAGCGGGACATTGGCTGTGTTGAGCAGGCCGTAACGGGCGGGTGGCATGGGACACCTTCGAGCTATGCGGGTGCGGTTCGGACGCCGCCTCAGTTGTCGCCCCGCTCGTCGCCTCGTCCTCGTCGGTCACATGTGATGTCCCCCCCGCTCATGGAGCGGCCACGGTTGAATTCACGCCCACCCCCCTTTACGGGGAATCGTAGGGTGGCAATGGAACCGGCGCGTGGGCCATTTGTACAATGGGACCCTCTGGCGTATAGCTGCATACCTGATCGGTTACAGGCAGAGTGGGGCCAAGAGGCCCTCGCTAGGAATTTGCGGCCCAACCATTTGTTGCCCCCCAACCGGAGACGGTGGTGTTACCGATCGCCTCTGTGCTTGTTTGGGATTTGGCGGGCAACCCAACATACGTTCGCGCCCTATTAGATTCTGGAGCTCAGGGCTGCATTGTATCGAATGATTTAGCAAAATGGTTGGGCCTCAAGTTAAATAGGTATAATAAATCAATACGGGGCGTGGGGAATGTTACGGTTACGAATGTAGTTGGTCAATCGGTGATCACGTTCTCTCCACGTTAAGACATTTTGACAAAAACATCCGTGCAAGCTTTAGTAATGACGCATGTCATGGGCAGACACCCCTTGGTGAAGTTGAATCCGGCCGTTCGATTCCTGACATCAGGACTCAAGTTGGCGGATCCCGATTTTGACACTCCAGCCCCGGTCGACCTGCTACTGGGAGCAGACGTTCTGGGTAGGTTTCTGTTGTCGGATCGGCGAGTTCTTCAGCCGGACGGGTTGATTGCTGTGGATACTAAGTTTGGTCACGTGATCATGGGTCCGGCATTGCCAATGGTTAGGCCTGCCGAGTCAGATGGCATACTTATTGGCTCAGCGTTGTCAGACGCTATCCAACGTTTCTGGGAGATAGAGGAACCTCCCACCGCTCGTCGAGTCGACGCAGACGAAGAAGAGTGCGAGTTGTTTTACCAGAATAGTACTGGTCGCCTTCGTTCTGGTCGTTTTGTAACTCGACTGCCTTTCAGGGCCGATCGACCGCCACTAGGAGAATCTAGGAAGATGGCTGAGACGAGATTGATGTCGATGGAGCGTAGGATGTCAAGGGACGCCGTATTTAAACAAAAATACGTCGATTTCATGAGGGAGTATGAGTCGTTAGGACACATGTCGGTATCGGGTGTGGACTGGAGATCTGAGGATCATTGTTTCCTTCCACACCATGCCGTCCTGCGAACCCCTACCGGCAAGATTCGAGTTGTTTTTTATGGGTCAGCACCTACCTGGAACGGGATGTCCCTGAATCAGTGTCTACATTCGGGACCCAAGTTGAGTCGTGATATTTCGGATATTCTCACGAGGTTTCGGAGACACCAGATTGTATTTGTCGCAGACATTCGGATGATGTTTAGGCAAACGGTAATTCATCCGGCTGACAGAAGGTATCAGTTGATACTTTGGCGTGAGACCACGGCCGAGCCAGTCAAGGTCTATGAGTTAAACACGAACACGTATGGGTTACGGTCTAGCCCGTATTTGGCGATGCGTACCCTGCGGGAGTTGGCGTCGCGTGACCGTGTGAGCTATCCTAGAGCCGCCGCTATCCTGGAGCAAGATTTGTACGTCGATGACGTCTGCACAGGGGCAGCCAGTGTAGAGGAAGCTCTGGACCGACGTGACGAGCTCATTCAATTGCTGGAACGAGGCGGCTATGAACTACGCAAGTGGATGTCCAACTCCCCTGAGTTGATGGCTGGTCTCCCAGATGAGTTTCAACAAGACCCGCACGTTTTTGAGAATCCTTACAACCCTAACATGTTGTCAGTGCTTGGAATTCAGTACCGGCCCGTCCATGATGAGTTTACCTATCGGGTGGTTTTAGAAACACCGAAGAGCTGGACGAAGCGGTCAGTACTGTCAACGATTGCGAGAACGTTCGACCCGAATGGATGGATTTCTCCAGTCACCTTTGCTCTCAAATGTTTTATGCAAAGGCTATGGGCGGCTCAGTTGACCTGGAACACCCACCTCTCAGGTGATTTGTTCACTGATTGGACGCGAATGTTCACCTCGCTATCGGACATAAATAATGTATCGCTGCCGAGGAAATTGGTCCCTGCTGGGGATTACAGGGCAACTCTTCACGGGTTTTGTGATGCCTCTGAACGAGGGTTTGCGGCAGCGGTTTATTTGCGAACCGTCACCTCCACCGGGGAGGTCAACGTGCATTTGGTTTTGGCAAAAAGCAAGGTAGCGCCTATTCGGACAAGGATGACGATTGCAAAACTGGAACTGTCCGGGGCTGCTCTTTTGACCAAACTTTTGAATCACACTCTAACAGTGTTGCGTGGGTCAGTGGTTTTGGAGGATACGGTGTACGCTTGGACGGACAGCCAGATTGTTTTGTGCTGGCTGAAGGCTTCGGTCCATAACTTTGAGGTTTTTGTTGCGAACCGTGTCTCCCAGATTGTGTCGTCTGAGGTCCCACTGACCTGGAGACATGTACCAGGAGAATTGAACCCGTCTGATTGTGCATCCAGGGGATGTCAGGCTCCTGAACTCGTTAGACACCATTTGTGGTGGTGACCACCCTGGCTTGCCAAGAGAGAATCGGACTGGCCCCACAGCCATGTAGTAGTATCTTCGGATCATGGCCCCAGAGCGGCCGTGCATGTTACCCAGAAGGCTGAGGACCCTGACGCCGGGTTTCTGCTGGACCGGTATAGCTCACTTGACAAGTTGATAAACGTGTCCACTTGGATTAGGAGATTCGCTCGAAATTGTCGTACTCCTCGCGATCAGCGAACGTTGAACCCTATTCTGACTCCGGCAGAGCGAAACGAGTCGCTATTGAATTTGGTCCGGTTGGTACAGTCCTCGAAGTTTGGGGCAGAATTGGAGATTATACGAAGTGGACGTTCGAAATTGAAGGGAGCCGTCGCGCGTCTCAACCCCTTTGTTGATTCGACCGGGTTACTTCGGGTAGGAGGAAGATTGCGCAATGCGAATCTGTCGTATTCGGCTCGTCACCCACTTCTGCTCCCCAAGGGGGGACAGTTAGTTGAATTGCTGGTGACTGATCGTCATATTAAAAACGCGCATGCCGGCTGTAACGCGTTGTTGGCCACGCTCCAGCGGGAGTTTTGGATCTTATCTGCCCGCCGTGTCATACGGAACATCGTGTTTCGGTGCATGCCTTGTTATCGACTTAAGGCTGCCACGATGCAACCTCTCATGGAGGACTTGCCCCCTGATCGTGTGAATGAGGTCAGACCGTTTTCAGGTGTTAGTACGGATTTTGCAGGACCGTTTATGGTGAAGAGTTCACGATTGCGTGCCGCTAGGCAATACAAGGCGTACCTATGTGTGTTTGTTTGTTTATCCACCAAGGCGGTACATCTCGAGCTCGTTGCTGATCTCTCGACAGAGGCTTTCATTGCTTGTTTGGATAGGTTTGTTTCTCGAAGGGGACTTCCAACTTTGATCCGCTCTGATAACGGCACTAACTACATCGGTGCGGAACGATACTTACGAGAGATAGTCAACTTTTTGAATGTAAATAAAGTGGATATTGGAACGGCCCTCTCCCGTCGGGGTATACAGTGGACCTTCAGCCCACCGATTTGCCCCCACTAGGGTGGGATTTTTGAGGCCGTAGTTAAGTCAGCTAAGACGCACTTGGGGCGTATAGTAGGTCAGACCGCGCTGACTTTTGAGGAGCTCGTGACATTGTTTTGTAAGATCGAGGCCGTTCTCAATTCGCGACCGTTGTGTCCGCTCAGCTCGGATCCAAATGACCTGGAGGCTCTGACCCCAGGCCATTTCTTGATAGGACTGCCATTTAACGCGTTTCCCGAGCACCCCTTCGAGGGAGTGAAATTGTATCGGTTGTCAAGGTATCAGATGTTGCAGCAGTTTACTCAGAATTTCTGGAAGCATTGGTCGCTCGAGTATCTGCATATCTTACAACAGCGCCTTAAGTGGACTGACAAAACTAGCCCCCCTAGTGTTGGTGACCTCGTTCTGGTTAAGGATGCTAACCTACCGCCACTACGTTGGCGCAGGGGGCGCATTGTTAACTTGTTCCCTGGCAAGGACCCCCCGGTCTGCAGAGGTTCTAGTAGGAGGCTCGGTTCTAAAACGAGCGGTAGCAACGTTGTCTCGGCTGCCCGTAGATTAGGGGACAGGTGGGTGCCTGTCCGGGCGGGTGATTGTTCGATTCCAAATCGATATTCGATCGATGGTTTCTGAAAGGTCATTTTAATTTGACGTTAGCTGTCAATCTGGCAGTTTTGACAACTGACAGACGAAAGCCCTCGCAATGAAAACGCGTTTTGGTTAGGGTGTTGAAATTAAATCGCATGGCATCTGGAACGTATTCGGGATTCCCTCAGGATTGTTAATATAGCTGAGTGTGTTGTTGTCTCTCGAACCAGATAAAGTTCAGATTTTCGTGCCCGATTTGTATTTACCAGTAGAAACATAACCTGTGTTGGACACTGTGCTCATCACGTTGGCCCGCCAGTCATACCTGGTTGGCTGAAGAACCTGTCTACCAAGAAGAGCCTAGGGTGCACCCGGGCCTTGCAGAGAGACAGGAGGTTGACGGGACCGAAGCACAGACCAGGTTAGATCTACCCCACATAACTTCAGCTCGGTGAATCGCCGACGTTCATCACTTCTTGGCACCTGATCGTCACGCTACCTCGTAGCTCATGTGCCCCTACGAGGTCATTAGGTGCTGAGAAGCCTGAACAACTATGACACCGATTTGATCAGAGAAACTTTATTTTTCACTATACATTTGAGCCGTGCGATCAACTGGTTTGTATAGTAAACTGGAAAAAAATTACGGTTACATAGTGAAAGTCTATGATGTACCTAACAAACAATCTTACTGTTACTGCTGCCACGTGGCTGCCAGACAACAACACAATTGTGCCTAAGTTTATAAAGTTATTATTATTATTATTCTTTTTCTACCGAGAACCTGGACATTAGTGTCTTCAGAATTATATGTTGCTACTTAGCACTACCCGGGAGGCCGCGAAGGAAGAAAGAAAGAAACATTTATTATAAGGACAGTGAACACACCCTACAATTAAAACAAAGAAACAAAACACAGAGATGAAAAATGGCAATGACACATGATATAAAATGAAAGTCAGCGCCAAGTGTTACCTCGCGAGCGTCCCAGACCGTCCATAAATACATAAATATAAAAAATATATAAAAAATAGGTAACAATAATGGTAAATATAGATATGGCTGTTATACAAGGTGACATTTAATTAGCTGACCATATTTTGAGGATTGATAGCAACGATCATTATGAAAAACTTTCCCAAAGAAACATATGGTCGGAAGGCAAAAATATTTTTCGTCCCTCAGTACATTGACCCGATCAGCTGATAACAAGTTACTATGGGAGACCCAACAATTTATTTCGTTTACGACCATATGTTTCTTGGGGAAACTTGTTCATAATAATGGGTACTATCATTCCCCAAAATATGGTCAGCCAATTAAATGTCACCTTGTATATGATAAATACAAAAATTTAAATAAATAATCATGGCCCGCGCTTTTCAATCCATCTTTTCAATAAACGTTTCATAAGTGTTGGGTTTTCGGTCCCACTGGCAATGAGCGACCATCGACTCAAGTCTTATTGCGGCTTGAGGTTGGTACGGGGGGGAGGAGTAGTCTCTGCTGATCTAGCTCTGAAGGGCTTTATTCAATTCAATTCAATATTCATTTATTTCAGACCGTTTAGTCCATAGTGTTAGTAACAATATCTTAAAGTCTAGAGTTAGTAACAAACATAAAATTAAAATAAAATACACACACACGCGAGCATCTCATCTCGTAGTGTGGAGCTGCACCCAACGACTCAACATTGGGGAGTCCCACCGGTCTATAAATACGCTCAGGATTCTGTTGGTGCTGCCGCGGAGGCGAGCCAGCATGGATGCGCTTCGTTTTCTCATTATAGCGTAAAAGTCATCCGTACGCGCCTCCGCAAACATGCCAGAGGCACTGCAGAACCGCGGCAGCCGCAGCAGAACCCTGAAAGCGTTATTATACTGGACCCGCAGGTCGCTATATGCCCGCTGCTTAAAGTCAACCCAAAGGCTGCAGGTGTAAAATGACTGACAGTATGCTTTAAAAAGCGTGATTTTAACTGCTTTCGTACACCTAGCGAACCTTCGGGCCAGCATATTACAGCGGACAGCCAGCGACCTGCGTTCCCTCTCAATGTCCATATTATCTTTAAGATCATCAGTGACCCAGTGGCCCAGGTATTTGAACTTCTGTACCCTACATAGAGGAGTGCCACAGAGTGAGACTTCAGGCAGATTATGGTAGGTTTTAGAGCCTGATTTAAAAACCATAAGCTCACTCTTCTTTGCATTATACCTGAGCCCATGGGCCACCGCATAGGACTCACACATTGCCAGGAGCTTCCTAAGAGCACTAACCGACGGGCTCAGCAGCACCATGTCATCGGCATAACTGATGTTGTTCATACAAACACCATCAATATGACAACCAACATTGGCGCCGCTGAGCTCACCGATCAGTCGGTTCATATATAGGTTGAAGAGCCGCGGTGAGCTCAACCCCCCCTGCCTCACCCCGCATTCCAGCCCATACTCTTCCGAGTAAGCGCTAGCCCATCGTACGCTGTTCCTCTGATGATCATACCAGTACCTAAATAATGATACAATGTCAGACGGCACCGTTGTATCCTCACGCAGCTTACCCCATATTACGTCATACGACACAAGATCGAACGCCTTTGACAGATCCAAAAAGCAGGCGAACACCGGCGTTTTCCTAATGGTATAGTACTGGACAGTTTGCTTGAGGCACAGTATGGCGCTCTCCGTCGACAGTCCCGGCCTAAAGCCGAATTGAGCGTCGTGGAGTTGTACATGTTCAGCCAACTGCTTGTCAAGCAAACTGTCCAATACCTTTGCAACAACTGTAGCCAGGGATATAGGCCTGTAATTGGACACGTCAGAGGCGTCCCCAGTCTTACTCTTTATGATAGGTACGACAACAGTATGCATCAAGGCCTGTGGCAGATAACTATGACTAACACATAAGTTAAAAAATAAGGAGAGGACTCTTGGTAAGTGGGGTCCCGCCAGCTTAAGGTGCTCGATGCTGAGACCATCATGACCCGGAGACTTACCTCTTACCATGCCTCTAATGATGGCTTCCACTTGTTTAGCGTTAAACATGGTGGGTGTCCCCCCGCCACTGGTCTCAGCCTCGGTCACGCGTTGCTCGCGTGGCAACAGTGATTTCACAGTAAAGTGCTGTCGAAACAAGTTCGCTATGGCAGTAGGCTCATTCAATCCAGCCACGCTCACGGGCAGACCCGTCTTTGCATTTAGTTTATTGGTCGACTTCCAAAACTTTCCAAACAATTTTTCTGAGTGTGTTTTTGCAAGCATATCCATCTTAATTTGTTGCTCATAATTTAAACAGAACTTTAATTTAGCTTTAAAATGTTTTCTGGACTCACACATTTGACGAAAAACACTCCCAGATGTAGTTTTACCACACAATAACCACATCTGATAGCATAGCCGGGCCTCCCCGTGTGCGTCACTGACATGTTTATTCCAGCCTGTTATATACCTATGACTCCTCACCATATCCCTACCTATGTACGTACATTTCGCACCCTCTCTGAGAATATTTATCACACTATTATACATATTATTCAACAATGTACAATGATAAGTATTGTGACACAATTTAACAGAACATTCAGTGCATTCTGGGGGGAAATCGATTACCTTTAGCATGTCGTTACAATATTCATAATATTTCGCAATTTGATTCTTATCTCTTTCTCCCCATCTCACTTTATCGCAGTACACATAGGAAGTAGTTAATTTTTGATTTATCACAGTGATATCACATTCAAAAACAATAGGATAGTGATCAGATAGGTATACCCCATACAACACTGACGCATTTATAAACAACCTTTTCGCCGCAGTCGTCACTATGCAATGGTCTAACCAACGTCGGGAGCCGCTGGCTTGGCAAACAAATGTGTGCGTATCACTAGGTAGGAGTTCACCGTCAATACACGACCATGTTTGCTCGGCGCATGTACTCAGCAACTCTCTGTGGAAACGTTCTCCCGGGTGCGCGTTAAAGTCCCCTAATATAATGACTGATTCCACGCCTTCAGAATCAATTATTGCAGTTATTTCACTAACACAATGACTAAACTCTATTAAACTGTCACTTTTATTGTTATCAAATGGCATGTAAACGGAGAATATTAAAAATGAACGGTTATTATTCAATATTTTTATAGCCACTATGCGATCACTGTTACAGGAAATAACCGACACTGTTTGGAAAGCGGTTTTCCTCCACAACAGGGCCACCCCGCCGTATGGTCGTCCACGAATGATTCCAACAGACGTATCGATGGCTGACTTGCCCGTGTATGCAAAGTCCTCATGCAAACTTCCAAGATTGGGTAACTCATGTGGCCATAACCATGTCTCTTGAAGGGCAATGACATCGGCAGTTTTGCATAGTCTTCGCACACACTCTGTCGATCTGATCACACCTTTACAATTAAAGGTTGAGAGTATGACGTTCCTATCGTGTTTTAAACATATAAAATCTTCTGAAGAAGATGCCATCTGGCCATAATTTATTATTATCAAAAAGCGCTAACTTCTGCCTCGGCACCTGTATTTTATATGAATCAGAACTATTTGGCGTTTTCATGTGTATTTTCTGTGGATGAACTGTTATTTTAGTAATATTCATGATATAGTCCGCAACGGCTTCCGGCGTAGACTCTTTTGATACGTTGTAGATAAAAAGAGGAACTGTCACATCCGCTGCTTTAAATTTACACGTCGGGCTCACAAGAGCTGTACCTCTTCTGCCAGAAAACCCCATTTTCTTCTGCTTTCTCTCAACTTTTACCCATCCCTCATCGCTTTCCTTTTTGTCACACGGCGTGGACACAATATTCGCGTAAGATCGGGTCATTGAGGTATGGTCCGGTACCGCGTCAGCCATAGTCGCATGCTTGTCTAGCGTCCTATTTGATAAAAGCGAGACATTAGAACCGGGTACTTGTGAATCATTCATTTTGTGATCACAGCTGGTTGCCTCAGCTGATTTTAAGAGCGAGATGGGAATATCAGCTTCAGTGTGTACGCAAGAGCGCGATACGCAGTGGTTAGACTCGGCCTCGGAAGAATTCACCCTTACTGACACCTCACCGCCGCCGCCACCCTTTGCACAAGCAGGCGTCTCTTTTTCAAATAGTAACAGACCCGTCGGTCCGCTATTGAAGTTAAAGCTATCTTGCAAGCAATATCCGCCTCTCTTCGTATTGATATTAGTTCCATAATCCTTATTCTGAACAGACTTGAGTTTCTCAATTTCAATTTTCAACAGGTCTATCTGGTCAACGGTTGCAAATTGTTTTTCCTGCGAGAAACTTTCCTGGATGTTTCTCAATTCACTTTGAATTACAATTATGTCTTTTAGAAGCCTCGACACATCGATGTGGTCAAAGGTGACCGGCGGTAATTTTTGAAGCTGCTTTGCCACGAAGATAGGCAGAAGTTCAGGATCTGATTCCTTGATTAGACATATAATGTCATCCATGTCACGATTAGACTTGCCTTCCTTTCTTCTTGATGTCTTTTTCTTTGACGCTGAGTCAAAAAGAAGTGCTTTTGCGGTGACAATTTCCTCCGCTGTGAAAGCCGATGTACACAGACGAACAAGGCTTTCCTCGTCCATAACATCACACTTATTTTGCACGAATGCGAGAACTTCGTTAATGACGATATTACATTTGTCACATTTAAGTACGTTGGAAGACATGTTTACTTCCGTAGCCGCTGATGCCAGCGTCACACACGAGACAACACGACCGCGCAGTACCGTGCGCACGAGCTGACTGACTGCTTTAGGAACCAAGTATTTTCTTTGGACCTGAACAACTGCCTCCCTATCCAGTTATTCAATACTCCATTGAGAGTGACAGGCAAGAGGCTAGCCCATCGCCGCAGCATGAATGTTGCAGTGATTTTCCATCACCGCTAGAACGTCCGTACAATGTAGTTCCGATAAATTACTTATCTCATTGCTACATGTATAGGTACAGCACCGAGATTCAAAACTGGATGTCCCGCGTGAGAAGCAACTGTAAAACCGACTAGACACGGAGCAGATACATTATATATTTAAGCATCAAATACAACATCCGAAACGAAACCCGACCAAAATTCTTAACTTTTGCGAATGTACCTTTGCATGCACGCTCCATCGGATATTTACAGCCGCTCCGGTCCGGACCCAAATTGAATGGAGCCGTTTTTAGGTGATTGGAATTCGGTCCGACACAAGCCTGGATGCACTACCTACAATACAAAGTTTGAGGGCCACTCAGAGTCTAGCAGTCACTGTCTCCTGCTCGTTAGTAAAACGTTATAAGCGGCAGTTTATTTGAGTAGGGTCTGTGCATTCAGCTAATGGAGTCTAATGTAGAGTCCTAATGTATGATATGACGTCAGAGATTTATGAAGCTCTGGTCATGGCTGGCTGATCGCAAACAGTTTGGAATTTGTAAAATATAAACATTTACATATAGGCACATTCATTGTTTCTGGCCCGACACTAGGATACCAAATGTCGCGGGAACCAGAAACAGCGACGTCACACACATATAAACATCCAAAACCTGGCTTTTTTTACCCCCAGCCGGGGATCGAACCCGGGGCCTCTCGCATGGTAGGCAGAGCCACGACCGTTACGCCACAGCGGTCATCGACAGTCGAAAAGTACTTAATAGTGAATTTAAATAATTGACGTAGGCGTGTAAAGGCAGCTTCAAACTCATACTGGAATTTCTCTCTTAGTGATTTTGGTGACGTCACTAGGCTGCAATCCAGATTTAATTTAGAATATACTTAAGTCGGCGTAGGAGAAATATTAAAGTGCCATTCACATCACACCCTTCGCACCATTTTTACCAGTTTAAAAGCAACATCGATAAATATCATCTGTTGAAAAATAGTTCAAGCAAGCGATAATGTTTCCAATAAATTTTAATATTACGAGGAACGCTCCCGTTTGCCGCCAGTGTAAAAAATGGTAATAACGTAAATAGCTAGCTAGTAATAAGGGGCTATAGCGCCCTTCACAGCTGTGCCTTTCGCAAGGGCTCTGTACAGTTTACGACGAGGAAAAGGTGTTCTTGGCACATGCAGCTTGTCTGTAGAATTCTGATGGCGTCTCAACTTAACTAACTTAGCTAAAACAAAAAACTTATTTGAAAATAGAACATACCGTAGCCACACAATGAAAATAGCAAGCCGTCAAAAGCTTTCAGTTATGTTCGTTCGTTATATAGTTAGATTGGATTGTCGACCACAGCAGCGTTTAGGTTCGAGTTTCTGACTTCCAAGCGAGAATTCCCATAATAATAAGAGAGAACTTCCAATAAGACTATCAAGTATAAATTTTAAAAATAAACTAAACTAATCCGTTAATTTTGGAAGACTGCGTCATGTATTCAAACATAAGATGGCGAACACTAGTGTTGTATAAGGCAGAAGCCCTTGCAAACCTCAAACTCTAAATTCAACTAGAATTCATTAAAATATCAAAGTGATTTGGGGAGGGAAATTGGTTGAACCAACTTTAACCATCGCTCAAACACTGGGAGTTGGGTAAAATAATAATTATAATAATAATAATAATAATAAATAGTCACAATAGAGGACCGGTCACCCACCTGTGTACATCGGGAGGCCTCCATCATTTTCTATGGATCTAAGAGAGAATTGCCTTTGACTAAGAAATCATTTCCTAAGCTAGGGTCTCGGGTTCGAATCGTGGCTGGGGACGAAGAAAAAACAAAAATCCCCAAGTCTTGGATGTTTATATGTGTGTGTCGTCGCTGTTTCTGGTTCCCACGACACTGGGTATCCTAGTGTGGGTCCTGTATATAAGCCACGGTCAAGATAATTATTCGGTTATTATGCATACTAACTAAAACTAACTAATAATTAATACATACCAATATTACGTTAAAGTAAATCATACAGCAAGATTTATCTTATTAACTGGTTAGTATATATAATCATCACACGTCCGTGGTGAATATGATTAAAACTGACTTGCACAGCTTATATCAGAGAAAAACACTGCGGTAGCTTAGGTGAAGGGTAAAGGGGGTGAGCAAAGCGAAGCCCCTTTATCCTTCGTGTTAGGTTGAACATGTAAGAAAAATAAAAAATACTTAAAACATAAAACATTTATCTCCTATCTAATAAACATTCTGTGCAATACTGTGCATTATAGACAGACAATATTAAGAATTTAACTATTTATTATATTTTATCTTTAATAAACAGTCTCTCGGTATACTATAGGGAAAACCACCTGCAACCAAACCCAGCAATTCCACCTCAACAACCGCAAGGCAGCAGAGAAGCTGAACATCACTAGGCAGGGCAAGCAGCTAGAACATACTTCAACCCCGGTGTATCTGGGAATAACGCTTGATCGCACTCTGTCGCTCAAAAGTCACTGCCAAAAGAGCAAGCTGAAAGTCTTCGCGAGGAACATCCTGTTGCGACGCATTACTGGCCCAACGTGGGGCGCCCACCCGCACACACTGAGAACCACTGCCTTGGCTCTCTGCTGCGTATGCTGCCCCAGTGTGGAACAACTCCCCACACTCCAAGGAGGTGGGCGTGGCGCTCAACCAGACTTGAACCACGGGTTGTCTCAAGCCAACCTACAGGGATATGCTGCACCACCTGGCTGGCATAGAACCGCCTTCTGTTCGCCGTAGGGTTGCCTCCATGTTCGAGAGGGGGAAACAATGCAATGACTCTCGTCACCCTCTGTTTGGTCAAGAGCCAGCGAAACCTCTTCTTAAATCCAGAAGAAGCTTTCTGGCCATAACAGACTCGCTCGCTGAGATGCCTGCCTCCGCAAGGCTTAGGTTTTGGGAGCAATCCACACAAAGCCACATAAGCCCTGATTGGGAAAAACCTGAGGGGCAACTCCCTCCGGGCCAAAACCTGGGCCGTTAGCTGTGGAAAAACTTGAACCGGCTGAGATCACGCATTGGGCGCACCAGAGCCAACTTGCAGCACTGAGGCATCCTGCCTGAGGACGCAAGCACAAGCTGCCGTTACGGTACCCCCTAAACTTACGGCCTCCTTTAAAATGCGGTGCGAATTCGGTGTGTGCCACAATGTATATTGTACAGAAATAAACTAAACTGATATTGAAACTGAACTGAAACAAGACGGTTAAAACAATAATATAGCGTCGACACTTTTTCCAAAAGGGGTGGCAGAGGCATATATGACCATATTTAGCTGGTTATTCAATATTCTGCGTCACAGAGGGCTAGTCCATCGAAGCAGCAATATACATTAAACAAACATGTATATTAAGGCACATACAACACAAGTTGCTTCAGACCCCAAACTAGGATACCAGAAACAGACAGGTTGTGGAAATCAGAAACAGTAATATCATACACATATAAACATCGAAGACCTGGGGATTTTTTTCCCCAGCCGAGGATCGAACTCGGGACCTCTCACATGGCAGGCAGAGCCTCAACCGCAGCGCCACAGAGGTCTTCAGCTATGGAGATATCAAGGTTTCCTAACGATGTTTTCCATCACCGTAAGAACTCCCGCATAATGTACTTAAGATAAAAAACTATAACTATTATTACAAGACGGTTAGATACTCTTGGCTCTCTGTTAGATAATTAAAATTTAAAAGCTACTTTGTCTCACTCAGTGAGTAAAATGCTACTTTGCACACTGTGACTCGCAGCAAAAGCCTCTTGTTCGAGCAGCTGAGTTGAAATAGTACATTTCCCAAGAGTTCGCAAAAATTTACGCGAGGGTCATAGCGAGCTTCGTAAAAAGCCTTTTCGAACGAGTTTAGGAATAGAATTTTCCGCCTGAGAACCCAAAATCAAACGGCGAAGGTGCTATTTTTAGCTCAGAAGTCGGAAATAAGTATTTTTCATCTCTCCTGTTCGGAAATCCCTAGGCTGGAAAGATTTTATTTTTTATATTTTACGATTGGCCACGGAGTCGGACTCGTTGATAGTTCTCTCTCTATTCTAGGTTATAGAACGTATTGAATCTCTTTGCAAAAACCTTGGCAACCTATAGTAATTGTTATAACTTAATTATAACCACCATGTCGGTATCCCAGTGCTGGTTCAGCTCATGGTTTGTAATACTTCCATAAATATTCATCCCTTCCTTCAACTGACATTGTAAGTTCTGAATTTCTTTAATGTACTATTCTATTTCTGAATACCTTATAATTAAATAGGTCTAATCGCACGTTTTGTTCCAAATTCACCGTTTGCTAGCAAAGTTAATTGTAGGTTAAAGGGCTTCTTTGAATTACTGAGTTGTGTCAGGTATTTCCATAGAAATCGATATGCGTCTGGGTGCCTCTTTGTCATTATCTGCTCTATCTATCTAATTTCTAAAACATAATTTTGTTTACAGATACCGAATAAGGTACATTCAAAGATAAATAATACTATGACAAAAACAAAAAATTATACAAAGCATACAATGTTACTACAAAAATGCGGGTAAACATTTAACAACATTATCAGCGAAAGGAAATACTATTCTGATTTAAAATGTGTCAATACGTTTTAGCAAAATCATACAAAAAACCTGTCTACTTAGCAATAATTAGAAAACCATTTATCAAAAACTTCAAACGGCAGAACGTTAAGCTTGCGTGCTCAGTAATTACTCGGAAAGATATTTAGAAACATGATTTATTTTAAAGCACATATTACAAGCAAGTATGTTATCGGATGATTTATATTGGTACCGGTATTTAAAACGGTAATTATACATTTTACCGTTACGACTATCTTGTAAGCGGAAGAAAAATGTTTGTAGTTTTGTAAGTATGCATTATGCTAAGCAGAAGCTTCTGTGTTTTGTATTAATATAATTTAAATAATAAGAGATAAGGAAGAGACGAATAAGCGTCCGTGGCCTAGCGGTATTCGCACATGGGAAACGATCGGTCGGGTAGCAACATCTGGCCGAGAAAGGCACTAGATGGGTGACCGTTCTATGTGGCGTTTGTTTCGGACGCTTCCGTTTTTCGAATCACACGTTAAGCTGTGGGTCCCGACTGCGTAAAGCCGCATTATGTGTATGATCAGCCTTGTACGTGCTAAAGCCGTAAATTTCGTGCCTCCCTTCTTTGGAATTTCGGGAATTTAACGTGAACAAAATATGTAAAAGAAAAAAACAAAGAAAGAAGTTTATTTGTAACAGGAAGCAAATATAGCAGTCAATATTGAACAACTAGGTACTTAAGAATATTTCCTTTCACAAGCCGGCCTCAACTCAGCATATACGCTGAATGCGAACAATCAGCTCTGGACTTCCGTTGTGACCGATGGGTGACAATAAGCACAACAATGTGCACTTTTGTGTAACATTTATAAACAGTAGGCAAACAGAAGGAAAAGAAAATTAAAAAAAGAAAATATACATGAATATTCAAACTTTTTTATAGGCAAGGTTTATTAAAGGTCTAAAATAAATATGTATAAATATAAAATAGTATGATCTAGCGTCCGGAGGTCAGATCTGTCGGCGCTTCGCCGAGTCACAAACTTATAATCTAAAGAAACCTTGGGTGTGTGTAAATAGAGCTTTCGTCGATTTTGCAATTTTATAATTATAAATATTTATAAAAGTATGGGGTCACGTGACACCTTAACGGAATGTCAAAATTGAAACGCGTGCAAGCATTCTGTATGCATTTTACTAACTTTTTAGTTGTTGCTAAAAGTCGCGGTCTAATAGCTGTATCCATGTACTTCAGTTTAGACAGAACTAGTGACTCAGTCAATTGTATTCGCAATGTTAACCCCAAATACGGCCACATCTTAAACAGAATCTTCAACCTATAAAAACAATCTTGCACAAAACGGCTCACATGCTTTTCAAAACGTAAGTCACTGTCCATGATAAGTCCTTGGTTTCTAGCCTCGTGCACTCTTTCAATAGACTCTCCCATGATCTCAACACATTGGGTTTATATTATCTAGTTGGTAATTGCTATTGAAGATTAGGTACTTAGATTCTATTGGGTTCAATCGAAGGAAATTACTAGAGCACCAATTAGATATTCTGCCAAGATCTTCATTAAGTTTTATATTGCGTCAGTAATATCATGTGGCTTGCTCGATATATATACAAGGATGTCATCTGCACATATGTACAACTTAAAGTGTCTGATATGCTCAGTAACATCCGCTGAGTATATAATAAATAAAATTGGCCCCAGAATGCATCCTTGGGGAACACCCCTATTTACCTGAATTTTGTCAGACACGACTTGCGATCCAACACTGTCACGTAACTTAACACATTGGGAGCGATTTTTGTCGCAACTATCAAACCAATTAATAGCATCGTGAAAAACCCATGATACAATATCTTTGACAAAGGAAGGTTTATATTTAAGCAATCGAAGACCGTTGAAAATTCAAGCCAGACCAAAAGCGTGCACATACCTTTGTCCTGTGTTGCTCTACCCGACAAAGTTAAAAAAAAACAAAATTCAAAAAGAGTTTATTTCCATAGGAAACACATAGGTTACATTTGAAGAATGTCAAATCTTAAACTTTTGAAGTTAACTTGGCACCCGCGAGGAACGCGATTTGCCCTCCCTCTTTCGCTCGCTCTGGCCCTCGACGCATCCGTAGGACAGTGACGGACGCTACGGCGTCATCAGAGCTAGGTGCCAAGAAAATAAGGCGATAAAATATTTGACGACCCGAATGGCCGAGTCGGCAGTGACCCTGCCTACGAAGCCAAGGGTCCCGGGTTCGAGTCCCGGTGGGGGAAATATTTGTATGATGAGAACGGATGTTTGTACCCTAGTCATTGATCTATCTAAGTATAATGTGTATCGTTGTCTAGCAGGTGCCCAAGATACAGGGAATCCTAGTTTGGGGCTAGGTCAATGTTGTTAATAGTGTCCAAGGTATTTATTATTATTTTTATATTATTATTATTATTATATTATATGTTTAGAATTGGATTGGATGCGATTGGAGAGGCCTATGTTCAGCAGTGGACATTAACAGGCTGAAATGATGATGATGATGATGATGTTTAGAATATGAAATGTCAGTGGTTGTATCGGTCGGATAAGCACGGGTGGCACATACCAATTTTATAATTTTAAACATTTGTTTCATCGCTGGGAGCTATAGGCTAATGGAAGTAACACGTTTGCGGGTATAGTGATTTAACGAATAACTTTAACAGATTGTATCATTTGTCAAAAAAGAAAGTAAGAAAACGAAATTAGTGTTCTTATTTCGGCTTGGCTTTCGCTTGCTGATTGCGTTTCGTTACTTTTGTCCCAGATGAGGTGGTAGAGACACGGTTTCTTTTAAATCTGTATTTTTATTCGAGAATATCTTGTCATAGACCGTTTGGTTGGCCACTAGCCAGACGCCCCTCCACCAACCGGCACTGAGCCAGCGTTGTGGAATATGTCTCAATCCTACTAGTATCCGGCTTGTTCCTCTCGGTGGGGATATTATGGGGCTACATTCATTATTATTTTTATCTACACACGTATCATAAACCCTCTTTACTGCGTACAAAAACCGCACGTTACGATCAGCATAATGTTAAACTACTTGGTAAAAACTCATTTCTTATCTGAAAAATTACACATTATGACCATAATGTGTAACATTCAAATTTCGAACGCCGACGCTCGACTGCGTGCCGCCCCTAGTTTGTCTGTGGAGTTGGTACTGACATTCAAATTTCGAACGCCGACGCCCGCCTGCATGAAGTTGGTACTACAGAACAAGCTAAACAACTGCAGAGCCACAATGCCTGTCATACATGCGGTTCCTGAACTCATCAAAGAGAGCTTATGATATGTGTGTAGATAAACTAGTGTATGTAACTGTATATAATAGGCATTAAAACTCTCGAGTGATATTATTATGAAACTCGCCTTCGGCTCGTTTCATAAACCCACTCTCGAGTATTAATGCCCTCCATTATGTAGCAGTCACATAAACTACTAATTTATCTTGTTACACGTTGTTCTATCTATTCTTTGTAATTGTATGATAAATCGGTTTCTATGGAATGTACGACGGAATACAACAACACCAAGTATAGTATAGACAAACAAACATATCTTAGCCTATTACCATACAATTTGCTTAGTTGCGTCCTTGTTGAGCCTGTTATTAAACACCCCATTTTGGCCAACACAGGGGGTTATCCCATCGCCACTGGAACTAGTAAGCATATAATATTGTAGTATCAAGCATACACATGTTAGCAAGACTACTTCAAACTCAAAACTTCATCCTGAAACTCAAGTCCACATCAAACAGAAGCCGAAATTCCAATTAAAAACCCATTAATATATTTAACCACGCCATTAAATACACAAAACAACGATTTAGCGTACGCCTGTAGAAATTGCACCTTACCACGTCTAGTCTACCTATATAATAGAAAAGGACAGATGTTGCACAAATACTGTATGCAAGAAAGTGACGGAAGATGTGAATACAATAGTTTGTTGTGCCATAATGACTTGAAACTGCAGAAACTTCACAAAATGTTCAACTCAGTTTTGATGGAGGCGCTAGTTACTATGAAAATTGAAATCTTTGATACGCTTGATCTGTAAATGCAATAGATTTTGCACATGGCTGTGATTGGTTCCTGTTTTCGCCGGATGTATTGCTAAGTTTGCTGCTTCGTAATTACACATTCGATGGAGGTAAGCGTGTGTTAGCTTTGCACTTGACTAGTGGATTTGGTATTTGTTGTGAATACTGATGTGTGTGACGGTCTGAGCTTAGACAGGGATGTGTTGTTGCTTGATATTTGAATAGGTCTTAAGGGCCCGAGTCTCTTATAAACACAAATAGCAATATGTACCCATCGAATATGCCCAAGGGCGAATTATGCCATATTTGGTTTTCGCTGCAATTTAGTTAAATTAGGCACTTAATCAACTGCCTGGGCTGTTAAATAAGTTCCAGCGTTTAATCTAATGGCTAATGGTCCGTCAGGCAAGTGATTAAATGGATTATTTAACTAGCTGGCTAAACGTGCCTAGGCAATTGATTAAAACAAGACGGATTTCAAATTTTACCATGGATTCGCTCGGCATAAAGTTGTAGTGACCTAACACAACCCAACTTTAGTGTACGGAAAGAAAGTAACAGCAACCTATTCATTATTTATTCCAAAAGCTGACTTTCAGTTAGTTTTTGACGATGCTTCACTTGGTGTGGGGCCGAGCTGCTGACATTGACTCAATTTTTGCTCTACAAAAAGGGCTATTAGAACAATTTATAACCTACACAGTCGTGACTTCCAGAGGGAACTATTCAAAGAAATTAGCATTATAACTGTACCATGTTTATGAAAATACCATGTACGTTAGGAATAACATAAATAGTTTCACTAAAATTGTTGACGGGCACAAGCGAAATAATATAAGAAGCGGAAATAAAATTGACCAACCTTTATAGTACCAGCTAAAGTTAGAACTTCATTTGTGGGTCTGAGTATACAATACTTTAACAAGAGATAAAATTTGTCAGAGAAGAAATTTAAAGGCATTGTAAAAAACATTATGTTATAAAGCATATTATGGTAAGATTATTATATTATTATCAAAGAGGTATGAAGCTCTTATTATCAAGCGCAGCACAAAAACCACAGACACGATTGCAACACAAGACCAATTTAAAAAAAAGAAACGGAAAAGAAAAGTAGGCCGTGTTGCAGTGTACGAGTTTCTTGCGCCGCTTCTTCTCCGCTGCCATAACACTTTCCGAAGCGGTAGTAGTTTCTCTTGCATTATATAGATTCAAATGACATTCAAAAAGTGATCGTAAGAATCTATTTTGAATAAAAAATAAGTTTGAAGTTTGAAGCTTAGTTAACGGCCTAGGCTGTTGATTAAGTGCCTGATCAAACCACACACTATTGCTATACGTGTTTTATAAGTTTCTTGGAATACAAAAACAGCAACAACATACCTATTCGCTTTATCCCATACGCGGTGGCATAAGCATAGTTCTGCCCACGTTTATCCATTTGTTATCCAGGTAGATAAAAACTAGCTAGAAACAAACACTAGAGTTCTCGGGTCAGAATCCCGACCGCGAAAAAGATTTTTCTCGTGCCTTGGATTTTTCTCGTGTTTTGGATATTTATTACGTTTGTTACGTAATTTTGTCTGGTTCTTGCTCAAAAGCAATGTATGTGCCTGTGAACAAATGTTCAAAAGTTTGTGTTTTAATGCGAGAATATGCAAAGTTTGAACAAAGAAAGTTGGCAAAGTCGTTCCGTTTGGACAAGTCTCGCAGCTCCTTACAATACCCACGTCACTGTAACACCAGCAGTGAGTTATTCAACAAGCCACAGATGAAACTATTACACTACATTATACAGATTTGACGGCAACATGACGGGCTAAAACGGAAGTTAGTGGCGTTTTGCAGATTGCTGGGTAAGTTTGTAGTCTTTGGACTCTCGTTAACTAGGTACATACAATACGTGCCTAACCTTCTGTTACGTACCTAACCGCTAAAGTATAAGATGTAGCAGATAGGCGTAGTCAAATAAGTTATATAAACATTTTAATTGGCCAAGTAAAAAAAACAGAGGTACCAAACTGAGAAAACCGTTTCGAGATAATAGTGTCCTAACTAAATTTCGTTCATCTCATCAAAAATCTTACAGTAAAAAAACATAATTACTTCATTTGGCCTCTACGGCGTAGTTTGTTCAAATCCCCTTCGCCGTTAAGCTGGCTGTTCTGTAAAAATGACAAGTATCAACAGTTATCCTGTCAGTCTATAACGCAGATGTCAGTCGGAACATAAACAAATATTGATATTATAGTATTTTAGTTTTAGAATCGGAAACAACCAGCCTACCTAAATTTAAGAACAAATGTTTATGTACTTTATGGAAGCAATAAACCTAAATTGAAATTGAAATTGAAAGTGCCTCAAGTTCCGTTCAGAAAGTGTGAGCAAGTGTCTTAAAAAAGTAAATTAAAAAAATATTCAAATTAGTTTGAACTATAAAGTAGTACGTATTTGTTAAGCATGGCCCATTGAGTTACTTTCAATGGTAACAACGTTTGGCTATTAAATTAATCCCAACTTTGATTGTGGAGCTGATTAACCTTTCTTGAAGTTAATCCTACAGACAAAGTAACTAAGTGAAACTCCTCCAAACCCGCGACACAATATCACTTGACCCAATGAAAACAAATTAGCCACCGCGTGATAGATACGAATCCACCGCTCCGTTGACGAATGGCTTTCATTATACTATCTCCTCAACAATCTGGACTCCTGGTATCCACGAGATACCATCAGCGCTAACCGCCTTGCTTTCGAGTAATTTCGAATAAAATATCGTATTTTTTCGAAAAAACGACGCGTACCGATGTGCGCGCGCAGACTGAGTTATGCAGCTTTTATTTCATTTGCATAAAGAACTCAGGTAATTTGGTGAACTGCACAGCACTGCACTTCTTTTAATTTAGTGCAGCGTGCGCGGATTTTGTTTTATTAAACGGTGTTCTGTTATTCTGTAAATGTACTCTGTAAACTAATCAAAACGTGGAAAACTTTAACCCTTTGCAGAATTTTTCATTGGTTTTGGTGTTGAAACGGGCTTCTGGTCGTTGAAAATTTGGTGGAAATATAGTGGACAGAGACTCACAAAGGGTTAATATGGAGAGTTTTAATAGGACAACCATATAACATTCGTACAGTACGATTACATTAATTTTACGACTCACAACTTCTCGGTTTTTAGTCGCTGAAAGTGATCAAGATGTCCTGGAAACTTGAAATTATGCACAGAGATGATGATCATGAACAGATACAACAACAATTAAATATAGCTCATTAATGTACCAGCCGAGGGGCACAGGCTTTTACCCGGATACAAGTAAGATTAAGCCATACTCCATCGCGCTGGCTCAGTGCGGGTTGATGGAGGGGTTTTACGACCAGTTCCACCTACAGCTTAACGTGTCATCCGAAACACTGAAATGAACGTCTGACACTGTACTTGAGATAAATTAATTATCTCATTGGTGACATGGTCAGGATTCGAAGATGCATCTCCTGCGTGAGAAGCAAACAATAAGCAAGGTTTTTCATTAGACCATGAAGAGGAAATATATTAAGGGAAAAACTGAAAACAGTTAATTGGTTAACGATTAAAAAAAATACTAAAATTCGAGATATAAACATCCAAGACCGGGGGATGTTTTTTTCTTTCTCCCCAGCCGGGATTCGAACCCGGGGCCCCTCGCTAGGGAAGCACAGCCTAAACAACAACACGTTAATGTTAAAATATTCGTACCGTAAGTCTTAGTTATAAGTGCTCAAATTGTAAAATTCAACACATTCACGCTTCCTCTTCACTTACTTAGGGAGAACAAAACAAAAACAATTCGCATTGGAGGTAGCTGAGGGAGCTGATCATGAAGAATTGATACAAAATCCTCAACTTTCCTTTAAATAACAAAAATTGGTTGTTTGTAAAGTAGGTTTACGATCGAGATGTTTACGTGATAATCGGTCCACTCACTCGAACGCTATGCCAGCCTCCGCTCGTGAGGATTCCGCGTGACAAGTTTCACGGAATGACTGGCAGCGCTCGAGATGAGACGGGAGATCGGTCCGTCTCTCTCTCGTTATACCTGCGATCGCGCTCGTGAGGTTTTAGTGTGACACAAGTTTCTGAACATGTCACCCGACTAAAACGATTTTAAAGACGTTATCACGTCAAAAACAAATCTATTCCGAGATTCCTTAACAATATAATGCCTTAATTGACCCATCTGCGCTTCTAGGGTCTAAGAACATTCCTCGCTTCTATTAAGTTTCTACAATTCAACAACAAAACTCTAGCACTAGGAGCTAGGGGCATTAACCCCGGTATTTCCGCTCTTACAATTCCCTTGCAGTATTGTCTTTAAAGAAGAATGGAAAAGTGCAAATTATCCTAAATGTTGAGCAAATCTCGCGCCGTTCTTCAGCCGACCGCAAATTTTTCACCGTCGACATGTTTTGCATAACGCGGTCACCGGAGCTGAAACTGTTCAAATAATCTGCTTGTACAGACTTTGAGTGACTATACCTCGCGCCACGAATTAAGAGCGCTGGGCGACATTGGCGGGAATTACTGCGCATATGTATATGTATTGAAAAGTGACTATAATAATAATAATAATAATACCTTGGACACCATTTACACACATTGATCTAGCCCCAAACTAGAATTCCCTGTATCTTGGGTACTAGACAACGATACACATATTTAGATAGATAAATATTAATACTTAGATAGATAAACAACCATGACTAGGGTACAAACATCCGTTCTCATCAAAAAAATATTTGCCCCACCGGGACTCGAACCCGTGACCCTTGGTTTCGAAAGCAGCGTCACTGCCGACTCAGCCATTTGGGTCGTCACTGTGAAGTGACTGTGAATTCAAGGCCACCGCTCATAACTCGTGGCGCGAGGTATACCAATAAGTTCGTTTTTCGGAAGGGAAATTGAAATTAAAGTATTTTTTTTTGCAGAACTGCGGGCTACTTTTGTTTTTTCGTAATTACAGTTTTCTGCTTTGCTTATCTACTAGTGTAGGTTGTACTATTGTAGGTTGGTGGCCAGCTCTCTATACAGCTCCCTGTTCTTCGCCCACAGCATCAGTTGTTCCATGCTGGCCACTGCGGTCCATTCTGTGATGCTGCGGATTACAGTTTTACAGGGACTAACTTGCTAACTCTTGAATGGTTGAGTTTTATTCAAGTCAATTTTTTACCACTAATTTATGGATTCTTTAGTGTATCAGATGAATCAAAGTATTTTAGTTCAGAGCATACATATTAGATGCAATTTAAGCCCAGTTAATTCATTTTCATTCAGTGTATAAGGTATACAACTCTGTACGCTCACAGGCCACATCATAGCAGTTGTCAAACAAAAGAAGTAAATCGTTGCGAATTTTGGCCGCTAGCCAACTGAGGGCGCCTCCGTCTCGGCAGAGCGCGCTTCTGTCAAAACTTTACTAAGTTTGACTACTGTCAGACTTATAGTAAAATAAAGTAGGTATTTTCAAAGAATGTAGACATATAAAAGCAATTCGACCAATTTCGAAAAGAATCTCTGCTTTTGTTACCTAGAAATTTATAATTTTGAATTTTACTGGGTGACAAGTGACAGCGTGTCAAGTCATAACGAGTTTATAGCCGTATCTAGTTGACTTTACTACAGCCCAAGTCAGGATTGATGGCCAGAGGGGAACATCACGAGGGGGGAGGCGTCCCGCACACCCTCCGCACATCCGCAAAGCCCCTACGTCACGTTTGTCCAAGTGCTGCGACCCTGCTGTTAATCGATTTTGATCTTGTTCAAGGAGAAGCATGCAATTTTAAGTACTTTTTTATTTGAAATTGCACCAGATGCCACTTTGTCTTTATGAAAAGGTAAAATCCAATAATCGATTCTCAAGCACGAGAACTAGCTAGAAAAGTACTGGGGAATTCAATGGAAAAAATTTGGAATTTGAAAGTTTTTATCATAGAAGTCGGAGTGACCGGTGACGAACGAAGTTTCCTTGAAATTTTCTTGCGATGATAGTATTAGAAAGGCACATTTGATTATGATTGTGATAAATACAATATGGGATATTATAAGTGCAGCATCAAACATTTTCTTTAGCATTTGCAATGTAGCATCTTTTTTGTACGTAGGCAATGAATTAATAGAAAAAAAGCGTTTAGTTCATCACCATAACGACCGCAACAGAATATTAAGGGCTGAACAAGGGCCAATGGCCAATGGAAAACAAATACCCGTCGCATCCCGTCGAAGCAGACTGACGCATGCTCCTGCGCAGAGCCCCGCGGGGCAGCCCGAGCTCCGAGACCGAGAAAATTATAGAAAATATAACTAAACTCCTGTAATACTAACATTAAAAATAAAATAAAACAACTAAAAAATTTCCCTTTTTTTACCTATTTTTGCGTTTAAGTTTCATATAGGAAACTGATTTCGTCTCCGAGTGCTTGTTCATTTAGTTGAATAATAATGCATTGCGACAAATATTTTTAAGTATTAAATATAACAGATATCCGGTAATTTTAAAAGTCCATTCTTATCTCTAATAGACCTTTTATAACATATATTTATCCTACATTTTATGGTTTTAGCCTAGAATTGAAGCTAAAGATGCATTTCTGGCCATATTTAATCCCTTAAAGATCTAGCCCCAATTTACAAACAGTAATTAATACAACTCAGCGCTACGGATAAATATTTTAGAACCGATATTGATAACTCAGCGGTAAATTTTGTTAGTGAGCCTCTTTATTAATTTTAGATATTCAACAGGAAATAAAATAAAATTCTAGTTTTAAAATTGGTAATTAAATTAATTTTTTCAACAACTAAATTAATTAATTATATATTTTTTTCATCGAATTTAGTTGCTATAGAATTATCACGATGCTGAGTAATCATGTACTACTACAATAGTTCCTTACAAATTATTAATGAGGCACTTATAATTTATCGCAGACCTATTAATTCAGAGGGTAATTAATAAATTAAGAATACGAATCTGGTATTTACAAAAGCTGCGTTTGTCGTGAAGCTTTTTGGAAACTATCGAAATAGACCTACTTCACTTCAATACCACTTTGGATTTACCATGGGAGGTGTCCCAGATATTTCTAGAAATATCATTTCTATTATAGGTTTTTAATTGTATTACCATGGCATAAGGTTGCAAAATCGCGATGCCTCTCGCATAGGCGCCGCGGGAGATGAGTTGTTAAACTTGACTTGGACACTACATTTATGCACTCATATAAAACGGACAATTTAAATTTGCCCGTCACTCAAAGCCATACTGTCTCCAGCCAAGTTACAAACAGTACTTATGTCATTTATGCGCCTGTTTAAGGCCCAGATACACTAGGGGACAATATTCCCCCAACATGTCGCTGCAACGTTGCACAGTAAAAAGCTGTAAATGAAAATGAAACAATATGTATTTATCAGTATGAAAAACATGGTACAGTGATAAGTCGGTGACCCCCACACTAGGCAAGCCTGTGTCGTGGGAGTCTAATTACGTGATTTACATAAATATCGGTACCTCACGCGCCATTTGCACATCGTGAGAGAAAAATAGAAAAAATATAAGTTTAAAAATACAGTTAAGGCATATGTGTTACGATATCGTTACAGCACGAATACCTCGTAAGACGACTAAAGACGTCTATAACATATCGATGGACCTCCTACATCTCGGTGCTGTTCCCCTTGCACCACTACTTTCCGACGTCTACAATAAGTGCATAAAAGAAGGCGCATACCCGGAAAATTTAAAAATTACCAAAATCTCCCCAATCTTCAAAGGAAAGGGGAAAAGGGAGCTAATTGACGGCTACAGACCTGTAGCGGTCATACCAGCTGTAGCGAAGGTGTTTGAGAACGGCCTCAGCTCGCGACTAATCAACTATTTATCGTCGACGTCCGCACTCACCGACCGTCAGTACGCCTACCGCCTACCGCGCAGGCCGCTCGACAACCGCGCTCGCGCGCGAGGTGACGCGACGTATAGTGAGTGCTCGCGAACAGAAACTCCAGGTCGCTGGGCTGTTCTGTGACTTGTCCAAGGCGTTCGATGTTGCAGACCACGCCGTCCTCGCCGCGAAGCTGCACCACTACGGCATAGCTGGCGCCCCTCACTCGCTGTTGACCGACTTTATGTTCGGAAGATCACAGATCGTGGCAGGCGATGGAGGTAGCGTCAGATCTGATGCCATTAATACATCGATGGGGGTGGCCCAGGGCACCTCCCTGTCGAACATACTCTTCTCGTTGCTCCTTAATGACCTCCCACAAGCTATCAACACCGCGGAGGTACTCATGTACGCAGATGACGTCGCGGCATTAGCGAGCGCCCCCAGCATTGACCGACTGGAGCAACGATTGAACGACACTGCGACTGCCCTGTACGACTGGTTCAGCAGGAACGGCCTGGCCTTAAATCTGAAAAAGACTCAATTCATCCACTTTTACTTTGGCGGCCGCCAGCCTAGAGCATTGTCGACCTCGGTGGATGGAGTCTTGAGCGATCAAGTCCAGGTCACCACGTTCCTCGGCTTCGAGCTGGACAGAGGACTATCCTGGGCCCACCACATTCACAAGATATGTTGGCGCCTCGGAGCTGCGTGCTTCGAACTCAGACGCCTAGCCAGGACCGTACCCACCGATGTCGTACGCTCGTGCTATTTTGCGACTGTGCACTCCTTACTGCAATACGGCACCGAGCTATGGGGACGCGCTGCCGACTAGGAGCGCGTGTTCAGAATGCAAAAAAGGGCCGTAAGGATAATAGCACGAGTGCCGCGGGATACGCACGCCAGACAGCACTTCAAGGCGCTCGGTATCATGACGCTACCATCCATACTGATCTTCCAGATCGCGGTGTACGTGAGGGAAAACCTCAACTCGTTCCGAACGCACGCGGACGTCCACAGATACAGCACACGCAACGCGGCCGCCAACAAACTCTTCCCAGTACGCAACAAACTCTTCTTCTTCAATGAGTGGGCACTCATTGATGAAGGCCGCAAAACAAACTCAGGTCGCAAGACCAACTGTGTACAATAAACTGCCGGAGAACATCACCTCCGCCCCAAATATCAATATTTTTAAATATAGACTAAAACGCTGGCTTGTCGAGCAAACGTTCTACAGCTATAATGACTTCATTACGCCGCAAAGCGTATAACTTGCTAGATTCCTATAGGTACTTGTTTTGACATAGAGATGAAATAAAATCTATGATTTTGATATTATAATTTGACATTTGAACTTCATTAATTGACATCATCATTTTATTTTTTCTTTTGACATTGTGTAGTTTTATTAATGTGACATTTCACTGTATTGTTGCTATGTTATAATTAATACAATTGTATTGTACCTGTTATTGACATGTAATGATATTTATGAATAAACATTTTATATCTTATATCTTATATCTCTTACGAGTAATGTAATTAATGTAACATTATAAATAATTATCGATTATTATTAATAATTACTGCCACATTAGATCAATGTGATAAATACTGTGTAACGTACTACCTCCTTGACCATATTGGCTACTGGCGGATTAGCCAGTTAAAAACTAAAACCATAAAAATTCGGAAATTCGGGTCTGGAATCTCGTCTGGCAGCTGATTGTTTTTTTTTGGCAGACATTGTTTGAGCTCTGAAACGTGAGGTTGTATCTTCTGCATCAATAATTTTTAAGTCACGCCTTTAGTTGCGGCGATGGGCTAGTCCCTTTAGTTCTGTAATGGGGCTGAATGTTTAGTTGCTGTAAAGTGCAGTAGTTTATATGAAACTTCCCTACTATCCCCAATCCATGGGTAAGCATTGGTTCGTAGTTAGTCTTTCTTATTTTCGTGTATTTTATACTCTCTATGTATTTCCCTTTTCTATACAGTGTCTATTGGACTGCGGCACTCTTAGATCCTAATTACCCTAGGGCCCTCGTCGGAAGTCTCCGTGTGGGGAGCCGTCTCCTGATAGCTGGGCGCTGTAGCGCTTTTGTATTCCTATCATTCACACTGGTCTCTTTCCAGGGTTCCACGCTGAGGAGTAATATCCTCCTGGCGCTAACGGAGCTCTGAATCGGTTCCACGCCGAGGAATAATATCCTCCTGGCGCTACCGCATAATCACTTGTTGACGTCTGGAGAAGTGGACCAGTTGGATTGAGACTACCAAGGAGCTGAAATCTACAAATTCCCGGCGAGTCCCTATCCAGCGTTTCAACTATATCACCAATATTCGACTCACGACCCTGTGATTAATAAATGTATCTTGAGCCTGCCAACAATCTCTTTTGGTCAGGTTAGTCTCACTGTTTCAACTGTAAAATTAATCACTTTTTCTGATTATTATTTATAATTCACTAATGTCTTATAGTAATAAATCCAAAAATTAAATTGGCTAGAGTTCGTTATTGTAGCTTAATTTCAATTAGGTTATAGGTTAAGTTAGAAGTTAGAAGAAGCAAAACCGGAGCGGAGCGGAGCGAATGCAAATTAAAGAAAATATTAAATGTCTGGTTTAAAGGATTTATGCCAAAAAATAGTGTTACATTTCGTATGATTAAATCCAACAGTGAACCCTCCCGCCACTCTATTTATTGCTCGAAAAAGACGTTAACCGAATGGTTTTTTGAAAAAAATAAAAAAAATCGTCAATATTGTGTTATTATTAATAATAACAAGTTAACCCACCAGCACTGAGCCAACGTGGTGGAGTATGGCTTAATCTTACTCTTATCCGGGGAAAGACCTGTGCCCCTCAGTGGGGATATAAATGGGCTGCATTTATATTTATTTTATTCATAATCAGTTAAAATGAATAATCAATCACTTTCATCATCAATCTTGAAAATTATTAATAATAAATAACCGAACATATTAATAATTTTCAATTAATCACATTTCTAGTAAAATATACATATATTGTATGCAACTGTATAAGTTGCATACAATATATAATAGCTTTAGTTCTGAGAAACCAGTAGACCTCGCAACCCCTTCGACACACTGACATGCTTAAACATATTGACGGACAAACGGCTTCATTATAATGCGATACAAGTTTATTTTGCGCAACAATTGAACAAAAAAGTCCAATTTGAAATTTTATTTCAGGTGCTTGAAATTTTGAAAAATAGGTGTATATATAAGTTTTGGCGATTACTCGCGTTTCCTTGGTCCTAAGAGGTTAAATTTGGTGTTTACGGGTTTGTCTCGTGAAGGCAGAGAGAACTGCATAGTCAGATTAGGTACAAAAATTTCCAAAATAAAATCACGTACTGAAATCCGCTAAACGTTTGAAACGAATACGTTTGCTACAGCAATGGACAGTATAGCAAGAGCAGTATGGACTAAAACCACAAGCAAATGCGGTACAGTGTCCCGAAACATGCCCCGTCTGTCCCTAAATCACAGACCAACTAGCCTAGGCTAGTTGGTCTGTGCACTAAATATACCGTTGCCGTAAAAAAAAACACGCGGGGCATGTGTAAATCATGTTGCAGGACATATTGGGGGATTTTGTCTCCAGTGTATCGGAGGCTTCATATGAGCAGCAATCTCAAACATCTAAGCAGCGACATTTGTATGACAAAAAGGTAAAAGTACTGAGCGATTGATTGAAACTTCAGAACATTGTTATACGAACTTGAGTTCCTACTATTTTCAGTGAAGGATTGGAACAATACAGTCTACAAAGTTGCAGCTCACACACAGTAATGTAATACTCACGTGCACATATCTACAGGATGTTGCAGAAAATATTATTATTCGAAACACCTTTGTTACCAATTCCACCATGAAACTGAATTTGTCTGGGCAATGTTTTACAAGTTTTAAGCAATCATCTGAGGACACTGAAATAAAATCACTCTGAACAACATTTTCTATTAAATGTATGCTCTCAGTGATTGATTGAGGTCCGTTACGACCAGGATAAGATACGTTGCGTCCAAAAAGGTTATATCACGTGAAACTTAAACATAAATGTAAGCTTATATCATTATTTAAATCAAAATAACTTAAATCTGGCGGCACGGTAGTGCCCCCGCCAAGACGAGCCAAGAGAAGTGCAAGGGCACTACTACCTATTCTCGAAGCGCTTTGTCGGTTTTTTGAATCCTCATAACTTGCATTTGGATTACACCAGATAAACAAAAATTCTCAGGATGATTTAATATCAATAATGAACTTAATAAACATATACAATGTTACCACAAAAATATTAAACAGCGTTTAACCTCAAAACAAGTTGTTTATTTTTTTGAGGCACATAAGGTTTAATTGCATAGATCTTATACTTTACATTTATTGATATCTAAAAAATCCCGATTTCATCACTGACTCATGATCGTCAAAATTCCTAGGGTACTTACTGAAGTTCTAGAAAGCTAAAATTTGGTGCGTAACCTAGTATTAGTTCACAAACAACAAAAAACAAAAAAACTCGGAACTTTTACTCCCCCAACGCCTTAAACATGTGGATGTATCAAACTTCCACAAATTTGGATGCTAGAGGTCTGAAAATTGATATGGACTCCTTATTATTATGATAAAATACATTATTCAGCGTATTTTATAAATTATCACCACGCTTTAAATTAGGGAATGGAATTATGCGCGCGCAAAACGCCTGATGGGTAAAATCGGGGTAAGAATGTTATCAAATCGCGAGTGCGGTTTATTAGAATATATTTAATATAAAGGCTTGTGATACGTTGTTGGGTATTCTATGCCACTGATCCCTAGACGATAATTAGGTTGCTAGATGTCAACTTAAACCGCAATCGAAGAGTCAAGTCTAACGCAGAAATGACAATGCTGAATCCCGATTCCACAGACATACATTACGAATCGGAAAAAAGGCAAAGATAAAGAGTGGGCTTTGAAAAAAGACAACACTGATGTGCAAGAAATACACCCCAAAAAAATAAAGTCAAAATTAACAAAATAAAAATATAAAAATATACTTTTATGTATATAATCTTCTGCAATTTACAAAAAAACAATGTAAAATCTATCGTATAACAGAAAAGTAATGAACAGTGAATACATTTTTAGGGTTCCGTACCCGAAGGGTTCCAAACGGGACCAGGCTGTATCTCAAGAACCTAGCTAGAGAGTTGAAATTTTCACAGATTATGTATTTATGTTACCGCTATAACAACAAATACTAAAAAACAGGATAAAAGAAATATTTAAGGGGACTCCCATACAACAATTCTTTCAATACCACATACAAACTTATGGATGCACCTGGTTACGTACATGGAGTGTGAAAGTAACCGCACCAATAACTTTGTAAACAATATTTTTCTGTGTAAAATCCAAACTATTCACTCCACACCATCGGTTCCATTGAACGGTGGTACGGAACCCTTCGTGCGCGATTTAGACTCGCACTTGACCGGTTTTTCACCTTAGGCCCATGTAACGGTAGCGAAACGGCGAAGCCACATATTTTCGCTAACGTTTAAAGTTTGTGCATATAGAGTAAGAAGCTTGGTTCTACATGAGATCTGATAACTTTTTGACAGTGCGAGCCTTATGGTCTCGACTTAACATGCAAGACCATTATACACAAATAAAGTTTCTCATTTATTCTATGCTAGCTAGCAATTAGCTAGCAATTAAATTACCCATTTGACGAGACAGGGGCAGATCCATCTCCGCAGCTGATAGTAATAAAATGAGTGTATTACGAGGATACTTTGAAGATGCCCTGTTTAAAGTCGCGTACTCATCTAGCTATATCTTTTGGAGCTAAAACTCATTAAGTAGTAATACCTTCATATACCTTCTGCTACCCCCTGTAGATTAGGTTGATGGCATTCTCTCGCTAATAATAATTTAACTAAATGATTGACTTGAATAATGTTCGACATCAAGGAACCTGATCCCCCTGTAAAGTCCCCCGTAGTAGGTACAACGAATGTCAATTCTTCTCGTTCCGCCACAGATGTTTCAATTCCCGGTGTCCCAAACGGAAATTGAAAATGTTTCCTCCTTTGTCGAATCGCTGGACACTTTCTGGTTTGTGCTTTAGCCCTGTATTATGTATTCTTTGGTAGAACCTTAGTACAGTTCTAACAGTAATTTCTCTTATAGCCGAATGCACAGACTGCAAACACAAATTAAAAAAAATCCTAAGATTTGTACTAACATAAAGTGGTAAAGTTAAAAATCGCATGCAGTTTTCAGAATTCCCGGTAAAACTCGGTCAAATGTCATACAGGGGCTCTGTCGATTCCCGTGCGAGGGACAATAATGGTTTGAGTTTGAGTGGCCGTCAAACCTTCAGTTGTCGGTTGTGAATCCGGGTTTAAGACAATTATGCCTGTTTGGAATTATTCGAATATTGCAATAAACAAAGAGTACGCAGAATTTTCAATACCTATAGGTATAGGTATTGAAAATTGCGTTTTTTATGATATATCATTTAGTAAATGGATAAAAACATAAAAAACGCAGCAATTGCAATATCCTCTGAATTTGGTTCAGGTGCATCATTCGTTTGGGTTCGCTAACTAACTTTACAGCTTTATAAAAAGCTTTTGCTTCACCCAAAAATATAGTGCATAAAACTTGTACATAGGTACAAAAGTACTGTCACTTTAGGCAGGGGAATCAAATTAGGAACACATTATGGTTCATGGTACGGTATTTTACCTAACTTTGAAAGTTAACGATATTTTTATATCATCATTATCATGTTCAGCTCTCATGGGCCCGCTGGCACAGGTCTCTTGGATATGGAGCCAAACCTAACGATCGTATGCCAACCCTATCCAGTGGCATCCCGTCGACTTTTTGATATCTTCGGTCCAGGTTCAGGTGATCTAATAATCTTTTAAATTCCCGAATCTCTCTTATGGAGCAAGTTTAACTTTGCGGCATGCAACGACGCTGATTAAATAAATATGGGGTGCTGTTTTCATGTGTTTTTCAGGAAATACTGGGCAAATCGTAATTAATTTCTGGTATATGTAATTTGACTATATAATCTAGAGATTCTTAATTGGAAAACATGTTTGGATAACATTTTCTCGATAGAAAATAAATACAAAGTCAACCCTTTTTTTATGGTTTTATCCTATTACACCGCAGTAGTAAGTGAATATGACTGTGTGATAATTGCAATGTATGAACAATTGTTATTTCTAACGATTTTCAATTTGAAAGTAAATTCCCTGAAATAGTTTATTTTTTATGATTTTTTTTACGTTTTGGAGCTTACGTTGTTTCAGATTAGTCGCGAGTGCATTATTGGCATCCCGCTTTTTTCTTATTCGCGAGTAATTATTGCATCTCACTTCCACTCGACAGCGCATTTTTATTCCATCATCGCCTTTACGCTAAAGCCACACAGACCCTCAACCAGAATGTACATAGATCTCTCGAGATAGCAATTAAATTAATTACACTGAGATAGGAGCTTTATTAATGTGCAATAATTTGCGAGTTTTACACTTCATTATGTGTGTGTGGGTACTAGAATTCAGGGATTTGCATTTGAGGTATAATTTGCTAAGTAAATACCTACGATGTGAGATTGTAATTTGCGTGAATACATTTCGTACTTTATATTTCAATAAGGTACGCCGTACCACGTATATAAATTTGTACCATATCGCACGATAGCAGATTTTTTAAAATTTTGATGAAGCAAGTTAAATATGTTTCGGTAATTCTTATTTGTAATTCGACAGTTTATCGGTATTCAATGCTTAGGAAAAATGGTAGTTTATCGACACAGAGTTCCAAAGAAATTTTAATCAGAATCTCTATATAGGATTAAAATGAGCCCCATAATTTCACAACTCCTTCGCGGTGAGATAATGGCACCATTGTTTTCAATTTAGGTTAGTAAGGTTCACTCAACTTGGCGCCTCGGTCCTGTGGGATATGCATTCCCTACGCCATGTACCACGAAACCTCCTTCATCCAACGACGCACATCTATGTTTGCCATTCACTACTTGCTTCTTTCTTGCATGGTTGTTAACTACTTTAGTTAGAGTGTCAATGGATTAGCATTTAGGTTTTGTAGCCGACACATTTGTTGGTAGAGTAGTGGGTAGAAAGGTAACTTGATAGTACGACACCGCATGCGGTTTGCTCGGTAAACACAATATGAAGTGACTATAGACTATTTCTGTTCCCAGCCGTAGTTTTTTGTTTTTAATTCTACTATCTAAAGAAGTATCATATTTCAGTGGGGTTTCATTGAGTTTGATGTAGTCCTTTGATAAAGACAGGAAATATGGAAGGACTGTAATGGCGTTTATGATTTGTTTAGAGTTTTTCATGTTGAGTATTGGTTTATTTGTTTTGTTCCTTTAAAAGTTCCTGCGATGTTTTTTTCTGTTTTTACGTTCCCCGCAGTTTAATAGAAACTTAAATAGTGATGTATCGTACAATAAACAAGTCTCTTTACTACCTACACATTATAATTTCGGAAAGTTAAAGTTTGAAAACATACTTTCTAAGCAATTTTTACTATTATGGTAAGTTATCGAATCAAATAAAGTATAATGTGGAGTGTGGAGTAAAGCCTAGTAACACTGGTTAATATTTAACTTAATAAACGTAATCTGAAATTAATGCAACAAATTCTTAACATAAGTTACGGTATTATTGTTAAAAGTTTAATAAAAATACTTTTCAACACACTTGCTCGTAATTCATGGCAACGCATTGAAGTTCTTAATCGAGCTTATTATTACTCACTAATGCTTTTTACGGGTCTGGGACAGCTCGACCCGAGTTAACTCGACCTGAATAATAATACCAGATACTTCACTTCCCAATACGGTGATTTGTACAGTCAGGCAGAAAAGCGTTAATTTGATATTAACAATTACGTTTATTTTATTTTATTTCATTACAAAGCAGGAAAACGTAATGATCTCCAATACTTATTTCAATTATGCTACCTACATAAGTTGTATAAAACTATTATAAGCCTACGTCCATTGTTTTTTTTAATTGTATGAACATAAAAAACAAGGATTCTTTTTCTGCGTCTTGAAAATTTACCTTGCCCTTGGCTCGCATTAATTAACTCACTAAGACGAAAACAATGTTTTTTTCAGTTTCTCTCTTTCTCTTACGATACATTGTTGCGAATTTTGGTGCATTCTACATTCAATTTTATTTAAAATGATAACCATAAAAGTATTAAACCATTACATTCATAAAAAATATATCAAATTCTATCAATAAATTAAAACAATCATCGATATTTTAAGAGGGCGATTATGTTCATGCCGCCGGCACAAACCACTGTTTTAGACATAGTTTCTGGAATTATTATTATTCGGGTCGAGTTCACTCGTGTCGAGCTGTCCCTGACTTCTTTTTACGACCTGAATGGCCGAGTCGGCAGTGACCCTGCCTACGAAGCTGAGGGTTATGGGTTAGAGTATCGGTGGGGGCAAATATTTGTTGGGTGAGAACGGATGTTTGTATCCTAGTCATGGTTGTTTATCTATTTAACTATATAAGTATGTGTATCGTTGTTTAGTACCCAAGATGCAGGGAATCCTAGTTTGGGGCTAGATCAATGTGTGCCAATAGTGTCCAAGGTTATTATTATTATTATTACTTTACGTGCGGAATATACTTTACTTTTTTATTTCAATCTCCGCTAAGAGGTTTTATGCAACCTACAATTAATATTTTTGTGAATAAATCAATAATTTTTAGGTTTAGTAAATATAATGATATATACCAATCATCATTTTTTCTTTTCACTACATGGTAACTTTAATTTTCGTATCTAAAACAAGATTTTTATGGCTGTTTAGCGGTTTTTCCAGTGCCTTTATTTAGTGCGGTGCTCGGAAAAACAAAACCGGTACGCCGCTTTCCATAAATACTTCTTTACGTTTTTGTCATATGGTTATTATCAATACAAGAGTGTCCTATTCCTCGCAAGCGTGTTGAAAAACGACGCATAAAACTCGAGTGCTTTGATCATACACACTCGGCACTCTTACCGCCGCGGGAGAATCTTCATGTATCATACTGTACTTAAAGTACTATAACTTTATAGTAAAGTGTATCGTACCGCAGTTTACTGTTAGTTTAGGGCGAGAGAAGCATTTGTGCACCAACTGTTTGTGTAGAAGACTCCTGTAGAAGAAACAAGTTACAGGGCTTACTTTAATAGATCTTTCGACCATTTTGTTAACAGTACAGGGAAGAGAACAATTATCGCTGTTAGATACCATTACTTTATGAGGCCAGTTCCACTAAGGTCTCGGGAGGTACGCCTTGATAAGACTATATTTTGAACACATAAAATACGGTTGGTAGTTTCAGTGGAGGTTCATAGAGAAAAGAATTAAGAACACATTTTAGAAGATATTATGAACTATGGTTTTAAAAAGAGTCGCCCACTAAATGTGCCGGCCCTAATTGTTGGCAATGACACCGTACAGGTGGTCAGCGATTACGTCTATCTTGGACATCGTTTATCGTTTGACCGAGATGCACAGGTGAAGGAGATCGAAAGACGCATCGGATTAGGGTGGGCTGCTTTCAGGAAACTAAGTAATGTCTTCAAATCCTAACTCCAACAATGCCTGAACACCAAGGTGTATAACCATGTGTCTTGCCCATCCTCACCTATTGAGCCGAAACATGGTCGCTCACAAAGCATAATGTGCTTATATAAAAGTAGCACAAAGAGCGATGGAGCGTTACATGTTGGGTATCTCTCACGTTGACAGTGTGCCAAACGTCGAAATTCAACGGAAAACGAAGGTCGCAGATGTAGGCAAACGGATGACGGATGAGATTGTAGTGAAGATGGGCGAGATACTTGGCTATACGGGAAGACGGACGGTGGACCAAAGCAGTCACAGAAGGTGGCCTCGGGGAGCGACAAGGCCAGTGGGCAGACCACCAGCCCGATGGTCCGACGATATCATCAAGTCGTCGGGATCCCACTGGGTGCGATTGGCACAGGAGCGGGGTGATTGGTGCTTTAGAGAAGAGGTCTATGCCCAGCCGTGGGTCGATGTGGGCTGAATATGATGATGATGATGATGATGATGATGGTTGAAAATGGTTCAGAGACCTGTTGCATTGTAGCTCTATATTTTGACTAGGTTCGTTTCGTTTCTTCACAACGAACAGCCTAACGTAATTGTTTGTTATACATGTCATAGAATCTGAGCATTATTTAAACGATTCTGGCTATCCACAGTCTGCCGCTAATCCCCGCTGGGTGGAGCGGCTTGAGCGTTGCCGTGCTACCTGTTATTTGTGGTGGAAATACGGTTTTATCGTATTTAAAATGGGTCGCAATCAGTTATTATTATTAATTTGATATCATTTTGCAAGCGATAAATGTTTTGGATGTGCACCAACAAACCTATGGACATTCGCTTAGTAATATATATTTTTTATGTTGTAAACTCCGTTCTTTTTTCGTCGGGAAAAGTGACAGTTCGGAATATCTTGTTGTTGTAGCTGGTCGCCCGCTTTCTAGAAAATTGGGTGGGTTTTGCGGTCCTATAAATACGGATATTTCGCCTGAGGCGCCTTTTTTTATTTTCCTGTTGACGTGGTGTCACCGTGTCAGCCCCGCCTGGGGGGGCTATGTTTTATTGAATTTGATAGATAAATTAGCTATGGCCAACCTGTATATATATATATATATATATAGGTACCTTGCATAATCATAATCATCAGCTCTTGTCATCCCACTGCTGGGCATAGGCCTCTCCCAAAGCACGCCATTCGCTGCGGTCACCCGCCAGTCTCGTCCACTGCTTTCCAGCCACCTTAGCAATGTCATCTGACCATCGGGCCGGTGGTCTGCCCGCTGTTCTCTGTCCTGTTCGCGGCCCTAGTAGGCCCTAGTTTGCAGCAGGTACCTTTACAAAATTAAATCATTGTTTACATCAAACCCGGCGTTCAGAATTGTAATGTGGAGGAGCACGTAGGAGTACATACATCACAAACTACAACTAAATAATATCTTGCATAATTAACATGTGTATCTACTGTGCTTTACTGAGACGGGTCAATATAAATATGTGAGTAGGTAGATAATGACAGTTTAAATTCACTTCACGATCGTTCGGGCCTACGGGCTCGACAGATGGATCGAAAAACCTATCGACAGAGGGATCGAAAAACCTATTGACAGTTCAAATTCATTTCACGATCGTTCGGGCCTACGGGATCGACAGATGGATCGAAAAACCTATTGACAGTTCAAATTCATTTCACGATCGTTCGGGCCTACGGGCTCGACAGATGGATCGAAAACCCTATTGACAGTTCAAATTCATTTCACGATCGTTCGGGCCTACGGGCTCGACAGATGGATCGAAAAACCTATCGACAGATAGATCGAAAAACCTATTGACAGTTCAAATTCATTTCACGACGTAGAGCCTAAGTTCGGGGTCGGATGATTCTTGATCCAGAACCAGGCTGCTACACAATATAATGTTATTAATATTCGAAATATTTGTAGTCTTATGCAGATTCCCAAGTGAATCATACCGATTTCAATATGAAATTTTTAAAACAAAAAAGTACATTACACTTAGATAAATTATGTACTTCTGACTCAACTAAAATACTTCGCCATGGTAACCTGTTACCAAATTCCATACGATGTCTGATATGCGGGCCGTCAAACTGCGGGAAAACAAATCTGATGGTCGGTCTTCTATTACATGAAAACGGGCTCCACTTCCAGAATGTTTACGTTTATTCAAAAACCTTACATCAACCAAAATACGAATTTCTTGAGAAGGTCTTAAGTTTAGTTCCGAGTATATCGTTCTTTAAATTCCATGCTAATCAGCAAGTACTCAGCACGGAGGAAGCGCAATCAAACTCAGTAATTATATTTGATGATGTCTCATGTGAAAATCAAAACAACATGCGTGATTATTTCGCAATGGGCAGACACAAAAATATTGATTGTTTTTATTTAAACCAGACTTATACTAAAATACCCAAACAACTTGTTAGAGACAATGCAAACCTACTTGTACTTTTTAAACAAGATGACATTAATTTACGACATATATATGATGAACATGTTAACACTGATATGACATGGAACGAATTTCGAGAAATGTGTTCAAAAATATGGAGTGATTCTTATAGCTACTTGGTCATAAACAAAGATTGTGAAAAAAATAAAGGGTGCTATCGTAAACAGTTTGACACGTTCGTCGTTTTTACCTGAGTGAAAGTATATATAAATGCTTTTTTATTCGATAGCTTAGCACTTAGCTTAGAAGAGGACGAGCATACAAGGTATTATTTAGATATGGAAAATAACTTAAAGGAAATCGTAACTGCTGCCGAAGCAGTAAAGAAAAAGTTTAAAAAAATGCGTAACGTTGAATCAGAATATGAAAGAGCTATAGGAAACGTGTTCAAACCAGTTCTTAGCCCCCTTAATAAAATTACTGATGCTATGAGGCAAACAGAGAGCAAAGAAACAACATGTCCTATCAAAAATGAAGAGATGAAATTTGAAAATGAAATCGACGATTCCATTGACTGGAGTGCAGCCGATGACACTTTACGAAATATAAGACGTTCTGATCAATTTATGACACCTACTCATAGCTTAGATCGTGCAGCGGAAATGGAAGGCGAAGATTCTGACAACGACTTTAATGAAGGACAAGAATCTGATATATCTCAAAATTCGATTGAGTCTGATGCAAACACTCAGAACCAAAATTGTTCATCATGGTCGCTTACATCTGAGTATTTAAAGAATACTCCTTTTGGAGTAAGAGTCGAAAGAGGAAAACTTTTGATGGGCTCAGCGAATGTAAATATCACCGATAAAACCATTACAATAGGAACATCTGATTACAATAAGACTCGAGGCTTGATGGAATTGCTAACCAAAAAATTACCAGACTTGGCAGATATAACAAAGGAAGACTTGGCAAATTACAAGTTAATGCTGTTGGAGACAAATGCACATAGGCGAGATTACGACTCAAATAAACCAGTAAAAAGCAACAAAGGAATAAAATACATAAACATTATTAAACCGCTATTTAATAAACATGACAATAGTGAAAGCAATCAGGTTCAAGGTTCAGGTTTACCTGTACTAAAAAAATGGAATAAAAATATAGACTATGTCTACTGGGATGATCCAAATGAGCTAGTGGATAGGTTAAAACTACTTATAGCATCTCGTGACGCTGGAAACACTGGACTTGATAATGAAATAATATCCATCATAGAAGAACTCAAAGAAAGTGGTTTGCTTGGTTAGAATAAATAATCATACTTAAATTATTTTGAGCACTTCATCTTCAACTCTCTACTAATAACTAGGGTAATCTACCTCAGTACTATGAATATTGATAAATTCGGTCACCATGTACATAAACGTTTACGTTTATCTGAATTGTTTGATTTTACTGACAATGCGTTGACCAAAAACGAAGAAGGACTTTTTGATCTTCAGTCGTCACGATTAAAAGGTTTAAAGGCACCACAAGAGTCAGACGACGCCGTAAACAAGGAGTACGTTGATATGAAGAGTAAAGATTTACGGGAAGATTGTCAATTTCTACTGAACGAAGCAATTAAAGATATACAAGGAGTGCTGAATAACTTTATAAAGGATGTTTATACGAGGAGTGAATTAGATAATATCATTAAATCGTTGAACAAAGATGAAGCAGCAGGTGGTAAACGAAATACATAAAAATGCAAGAAAAAATTTTTCTCGTCGATCAGTGCTTCTCAAGGGAATTGATGATTTGTGGCAGGCAGATTTGATAGATGTTATTTCATTGAAAATTTATAATAAAGGTTATAAGTTTATTCTTGTCGTTATTGATTGCTTCTCAAAATATGCGTGGGCTGTACCTCTTAAAACTAAATCTAAACAAGAAATGTGTCAAGTCTTCGAAAGCATCTTGCAGAAAAGTAGAAGACAACCAAATAATCTACAAACAGATATGGGAACTGAATTCTACAACGATGAATTCAAAAGACTAATGAAAACCTACAAAATAAATCACTATTCTACATATTCAGTTAAAAAAGCATCCATAGTGGAAAGATTAATCAGAACATTAAAAGCACATCTCTATAAGAATTTTTCTTTTAAAGGTAGTTACAAGTGGCTAGGTAAACCATTAGAAAGTGTAGTTCATTCTTACAATCATACAAAACATCGTGTTACGCAAGAGGAGCCTGCAAAAGTAACAAAGTTAAATGCAAGCAAAGTATTAGACAATATCAAAAAGTTCCAGAGTAAAACTAATCACGTTAAGAAACCTAAATTTTGTGTTGGCGATAACGTAAGAATAAGTAAATACAAAAGCTGTTTTAAAAAAGGCTATACGCCTAATTGGTCGACAGAAATATTTCTTATCAAGAAGGTAAACAACACGATTCCTGTAACTTATTTGATTGAAGATAGTCGTCGTCAACCGATTTTAGGAAATTTTTATGATCAAGAACTCCAGAAGACCAAATATCCTGATGTATATTTAATTGAGAAAGTCATAAGAAAAAAAGGGAATAAGTTGTTTGTAAAATGGTTAGGTTTAGATGAAACTCAAAATAGTTGGATCGATAAAAAGGTAATAGTATAAACTATAACCTTAGTCTATTATCAGTAATGCATGGCGGAGGTCTTATTAACAGTTTTATCAATAATTTACCGATCGAGTTACATCTACCTGGCTATAATTATTGTGGTCCTGGAACAAAGCTGGTGAAGCGTCTAGCACGTGGAGATAAGGGCATCAATCTATTGGACAACGCATGTATGCATCACGACATAGCGTATACGAAATTCTCTGATTTAGAAAACCGACATAAAGCTGATTTGGATTTACTGAATATGACAAAACAGAGACTACGATCAAAAGACGCTAAGCGTGGTGAAAAGATAGCTTCTTGGTTGGTTAATAAAGTCATGAAGACAAAACTTAAAACCGGCTCTGGGGTACGACGTTTTAAAGATATGGTATCTAAAATAAAAGGTCATCTTCAGAAATTAAAACCAAAAAATAGTAATAGTGCTATTAAAGTTGCTTATGCAGTCGCCAAAAAGTTAATTGATGTAGATACCAAACACAACATAAGGATACCACGAATTATTCCGCTCCCTAAAAGTGGAGGATTTCTTCCTTTAATACCTATCTTTGCTGGGTTGTCTGCTTTAGGAAGTCTTGCTGGAGGGGCAGCTGGAATAGCAAAAAGTGTTAATGATTATAAAGCTGCTCAAGAAAGTTTGCGAGAATCAAAACGTCACAATCAAAAGATGGAATCAATTTCAGTGGGTCGAGGCTTATACATCAAACCTTACAAAAAAGGTAGTGGCTTGTTTATTAAATCAAAAAACTAATAAACAGGCTGCCTAAGCGTGCTCTGACTAATTTAGATATCATCGAATATGGTAGAGAAATACCATATTTCCGTGGAGTTTACATGAAAGATGCTTTACCACGAAAACCAAGAAGTATAGAATGTGGTATTATAAATTTAGACGATTCGCACAATGCCGGAACACACTGGGTAGCCTACATAAAACTGAAAGACTATTATGAATATTTTGACAGCTTCGGAAACTTGAAGCCGCCGGTAGAAGTTGTGAAATATCTCAATACTCCTAATTTGTATTACAATTATACTCGATATCAGACTTATGAAAGTGTGAACTGTGGACATTTATGTTTAAAGTACTTGCAAGATTTTTGGAATAAACATATAAAGTATTGATGTTAGCGTTTATTTTCACCATTGTTAAAATGTCATTCACCATATCAATAACAGGCAATTCGTCGCTTTTAATTACGAATTATTCTCCTACATTACAACTAGAGGGAGAATATGAGTGCGCTCTGCTATACCTATCTACCTTTAATTCAATTCCAAACGTTGATAGTACAAATAACAAGTTTTATTACGGTGAAAATGATGTTATTGAAATTCCTGAAGGAGCATACGAATTGCAAGATATAAACGACTACCTGAAAGGAAAATTGCAAGACATCAACTTTAATTTATCATGCAACAACAATACATTGAAAACGTACATTATCAGCAACAAAGCTATTCATTTTGAGAAAGAAAATAGTCTAGGAAATTTGTTAGGATTTGGTAATCAACCGCTTGAAGCTAATATATTACACGAATCACAATATCCTGTTAATATGCTTTCAACAACTGTGGTGAGAATAGAATGTGATATAGTGAGTGGATCATATATAAATGGTATATCAAGTCACATTATACATGAGTTTGCTCCTAACGTTCCACCAGGTTATAGGTTAATAGAAATACCAAAGAACGTTATTTATTTTCCCGTAAACCAAAATAACATAAGCACCATAACTGTAAGGATATTGGACATTAAGAATAATTTAATTAATTTACGTGGTGAAGAAGTTCAACTGTATTTACACCTTAAGAAAAAATGATTGATTTTAATAAAAACTTATCACGACTACCAAAAACGATTAGTCACACTTCAATCTCTCACAAGGAAAGGACTTGGAAGAAGAAGAAACTAACTGCAAAAAATATAAAATTCCTTAAACAAATTGGACTTTTATCATGAGTAACATTCTAGATATTTTGAGTGCGCCTGTCTATGATAATAGCATTGATGGTATTGAGATTCATTCGTATAAACCTTATGTCACTACATTCAATCGTAATGATGAAATTCGTATACCGATTAATCAACAAGATCTGTACATACTCCCATCGGCGAGCACGTTATATTTGGAAGGTGTCGTCAACGTTTCGAAAAACGCTGCAAAGGAAACGGTTGCTAGTGTGCAGTTTACAAATAATCCGCTGTTATACTTTTTTCAAGATATTCGTTATGAATTGAATGGAGTTGAAGTAGATAAGGTTAAAAACGCTGGAATTACTACTACAATGAAGTCACTGTTGTCTATGAATGATAGTGAGTCAAAGATGTCTAAAGCGTGGGGTTGGGATATCAATGGCACGAAAAACATGCAATCAGGAAAATTTTCAGCGTCGATACCTCTGTGTAACATCCTAGGATTTGCAGAAGATTATAAGAAAGTTATAATCAACTGCAAACATGAACTTGTTCTTCTTCGCAGTAACACAAACCTGAATGCTCTAAAATTAAATACCGGTGAAGTCGTAGAAGACGTAAAAATTCATAAAATTATATGGCGAGTTCCACATGTAAAAGTGAGTGACGCGGAAAGAATCAATCTTCTACGATTGTTGGAAAAGGATAGATCTATCCAAGTACCATTTAGAAATTGGGATTTGTATGAATATCCCTTGCTGCCAAGAACTACAAAGCATACATGGTCAATCAAAACATCTTCCCAGATTGAAAAACCACGATATGTTATACTAGGGTTGCAGACCAATCGCAAAAACGACGCTCACAAAGACATGTCACAATTCGATCATTGTAATTTGCGTGATGTAAAAGTATATCTAAACTCAACCTACTTTCCGTACGACAATATGAACGTAAGTTTTACTAACGACAATATTGCTATATTATACGAGCAATACGTTAGATTTCAGCAGTCTTATTACGGCAGAAGAACTGAGCCATTGTTGAGTGCAAAAGAGTTCAAAGAGTTGGCTCCTCTTTTTGTTATAGACTGTTCAAGACAAAGCGATAATCTGAAATCTGGACCTGTGGTTAATGTACGCCTAGAGCTCGAGAGTGAAGTAGAAATACCTGATCAAACGTCGGCGTATTGTCTTATTCTGAATGAATGTTTAATTGAATATAAACCATTAAGTAATATTGTAAGAAAATTATCATGAATACAAAAACTTTATTTGTAGATGTACAAGGTTTTAAAAATGCTGAGAATGATTTCATTGTTAAAGAACTTGCGTTGGCTACAGCCGAATACACTCAAGTATTTCTCATCAAGCCTCCGTATCCTTATCGATATTTATCAGAAGTGGAAAAGAAACGTGTACAATGGATTGAAAACAGTCTCGGGTACAGATGGGGTGAGGGACACGTTGATTTTCTGCAGTTCAAAAGTATTATCAAACCATATCTAGAGAACAAACTTTTAATAGTTAAAGGTTTAGAAAAGGTAAAATGGTTGAAAGAATTGTGTGAGAACTGTGCAATAATAAACATAGAAGAAAAAGGATGTCCAAATTTAAAACAGTTGTTTGAGATGTTTAAATCACATCTCAATGATTTCAGTTGTATAACTCACAAATCCAATTGTGCTCTAAGAAACGTATTATGTATTAAAAAATGGTTTAAAGATAAACAAATAACTATGTAATTATTTTACTTTTGTTTTATGAGTGTATGTGTTATCGATTAGTTTAAAAAATGATTAATAATAAATGTTTGTTTACCTAAATTATTGATTTTATTTCAGCATCCCTTAAAACTACACAAGGGTTAAAGACTTAAAGTACATAAATAAAACATCAAAATAAATTAATAGTGAATTTTATTTATTTAAATAGAATCATTGCATATTTTTTTACAAATTTTATTAACTAAATTCTCTGACAATTCCATTATTTCATCAACCACTTCCGATTGTATGTACTGTACGCTTACAACACTATCATCTGAATTTGTAGAAGTCTGAGGTCCATTTAAATCATGAATTTCTATTTTAATCATACGAAGAGCTCGTTTCGGGGCCTTTGTTATAACGTATGAGGATAACACTGCAGGATTTAATTTCTTTCTGTCCAATCTGTTCTTCTTCTTCTTTTTCTTTTCCTTAGTGTCTTGAATGGGTGTCGAATCTTGCAGAACGTCGTCATAATTCTGAGGCTGAGCGTGTTGGAACCACAAGGCGGAGGGATCCATTGACTGTAAAACGAAAAACATAATATAGTTTCCTGTGAAAATAAACTTTATAATAATCATATAAAAATAGTCAGTATGTTTTTACCTCGTTTAATATAGACATATTATCTTGGTGTAATGAACCGCGTCCTCTTCTTTAGCTACCTTCTTTAGAAATGGTCATTGTAACGTAATTACACAAATCACCTAACCTTGCATTATTTCATAAAATTATGCTTACGTTCACATGCAACATTGACATATTATCATGTTTTTCAAATTGAGTTCATTGAACGCAACACGTGCAATATTCACGTTGTGATTAGTCATCATAATCATTTCAACGTTATCGCTTTCAAGCGATATGTTCCATCTTTTAGAAAACCATTCTAAAGTACCTAACCTCTACATACAAGTCCACTCCGGCTGATATCTGACATTAAGTAGGGTATGTTGTAACATTAAGCTTAAAAAGAAACACGAAACATAATCCGAGAACACATTTTTTATTTTAATATAACAATATTCACTTAAAAGCTATAGTTTAGAGTCTATGTTGATTCATACTTTATTTTTAAAACAATATTCACTAAGCACGATATTTTATTTTTAAAGCAATATTCACTTACAAGCTATAGTTTAGAGACAAGTTATATTCATACATATACAGCTCAAAATGCTGATTCATGACCCCATGAAAGAGTTGATATTTTATTTTTTAGAATGATGCGCTTATCATCATTACTTGAGAGAGCTATTTTATTAAGCGACTGTGTAAAAATTTCATGTTTTAATGACCTGAATACCATATTTTTTTTCCTAACTAAATTATTATCTAATAAAACACCTTTATAGTCCTTAAAACTCAATGTTTTCACAACAGATTTTTTGGTTCCTTTAGCTTTTTTTAATTCAGTATCTTCAGTTTTTATGGAATAAAGTTTAGACCGTAGGCCTACAAATTCGGCTATAAGCTGACCTCCTAGCTCATCTTTAAATAACCCAGGCACTTTTTTATTATGCCTCCTTATACCGTACATATTATTACACGCGTAGTTGCTAGTGTCGAAGTATTGAGGGAAATTGTATTTTATGTCTTTGTAGACATCTTTCGTTGTTATGGAATACAGAAAACTGTCAGTATCTGTGTAACACATTTTTATATTAGGGCCATAAAAAGGTTTCATAACAGAATAGTGAAAGTCGTACATATGACTCTTAGATATTTCCAAAACAGAAAAACCAATGTAAATTGGTTTATCGAGAGTAATTTTTTCAGGATTCATCTGGACCGCTACAAAATTTTCAGTAAAAATAGTTGAGCTATGGTAATTAGGTCGAGCTATTAGTTGCTCTGCGCCTAAATGTTTTTTCGTTTTGTTATGTTTATCAGACCACTGATTTACTAATTTAACATTTAACCTTTTTTCCGTATCCTCAAGGGTTTTACCAAAAATGCTATTGTTTAATAATTTAAAAAAGTCTTGTTCAAATTGAGATTTAGCTTTTTGCCTCAATTCCGTATTTAAATCAATATATTGTTTCAAATATGGACCTTGTTTAAATTTAATAACTCTGTGTATGCTTTTTAATTTAAGTCCATGTTTCAGACACGTTTTCAAATGAATATAGTGCATGACATAATTATATTTGTCATACAAATTCGGTATCAGTTTACTCGTTTTCGATCCAGGCGGTACAAATTTTTGTGGGCAGAAAGGTAAATCGTTATGATGATCATGCAGAGATTCAGGATATTCTAGATCGACATCAAAAATGTAACCTACATCTGAATTGTCTTGTAAACAGAGAATGTCAGAAACTTGAAACACAGGATTTTCGATCAATTCGAAATCAGAGTGTGGTAAATAACTACACATAGCAAATCCGTACAAATTATTACAATCTATATACAATAAGTAATTATCAGGATTCGAGGGGTTGTAGTTCGAGAGGTACTTATTATTAGCACTGGCATAGCGAGTAGAACATAAACAAACACCTCCACGAATACCTTTTTGTATCATTCTGATAATTTCCAGATCATCTATTAATTCTAATTTTACTTCTGTTTTTAACAGCATTGCATCGAAGCTTAAGCTGGGAGCTGTTATGTAAAAGGCTGGGTCTAACCTATAATTAGTTTTACACGTCTTTCTAAAACTCTCAAAAATATCCGTCAACAGCATTACATCTGATTTTAAGTATAGATCGGTATATTGACCAAGGTTTGACAAATGGAATAAGCGCCACACACACTGTGCGTGAGCATAATCTAACTCTGAAATAACCTCATCAGTTAAACTGCTGTAGAAACACTCACGCGGAGGTAATTTATTTTCATCATAACGTTTCCATTTATTCATGTACTCGTAAGGATAAATACCTTTACGTCTCAATAAGTCGAATTGCTGTTTATCGGGGAAGCAACGAGAGAGGTGGATAAAATCTTCGATTGCTAAATTTTCTGCAACTTTTTCTAAACTAGTACCTAAAAATGCGAATGAGTCAACAAAACGAACAGCCATATAGTCATTATTGTTAACAGGAAAGAACTTTGTAAAAGACACATAATTTTCTTTTGTTCTTGCGATAACATTTATGTTTCCGTGCATTTCACCTAGCTCTCGTATAAACAAATGACAGTCATAGCCTGACAGATTGTGGAAAAAAATTGGGACGAAAGATTTAGGGAGCTTAAATCGAAGGTTACAATAATCATGAGCTGCCCCGCGGTAGCGTCCAGTCAAATGACAATGATCTTTAACCTTTCCTTCAAAAATCAACTTATTACAGAGGTAACAATTTTTCGACTCTAAAAAGTTTTTCAGCTCATTTTCATTAAGGGGTAACATGTCGATAGGATCGTTTAGTATTTTACTTATCGTTTCAACGTCTTCGCCTAATATTTTTAAAAACTGTTGAATACAGTCCGGACCTCGGTATGATTGATATCGATTTAAAGACGCATCGTAGGAGCAAACAATATAATATCCGAACGCTACTGGAACGTGTTTTTGAATCGACTCCGTAAAATTCGAGTTTTTCTCCGAACAGGGTTGTAACATAGACTCAAAATCTGCGTAAATGACAAATGGCATATCATGCATGCGTTCGAAATGTTTGAACTGTATCAATGTCCCTTTATCAGGCAATGACGTTTTAACTCCACTGCACACATGCTCATTACGCTTTTTATCATTAGAAAAAAATAACAAGCAATCATCACAAAAAAATATTCTACCATCATGTTTAGTTATCTGAGACCTTACAAGCCTACTCAAATCCTTAATAAGACAATAATGTGTTAGCGCACCCGATTCCAAAAACAATAAATTTATACGATGCTTCCGCCCCTTGTGAACAGATTTGTATAAAGGTCCTACAACAACAGACTTTTCACTGAGACCATAAATATTAATACTTATGTTATCGTTATTCTTTTCAAAAATCTTTACATCCCTGAAACCTGCTGGAAACTTCATGTTTTTTGTGTTAAGCACAGTATCGAAATGAGGATATGAACTCGTTCGGTGTGAATTTTGTTGTGCAGGAAATAAAGCTGCCATTATGCACCATAGAAAACAGAAATTATCTGAGTTCTGAATATTGACACACGCTCGTTTTAATTTAATAGGTCTAGGAAGATCGATAAACCTTGAACCTCTTAGTGGATTATATTTGTTGATATTGACTTCCAGATACGAATTTGCTACAAAACTCCAACCACTGTCTCTCTCCTGAAATTCATCGATTTTTGCAACAATTAAATTTACAGCGTTTTTATAAATATCTTCAAAGTCATAATGTTTGTGAATCACTATATTGGGCGTGGCGAACGATTTAATCTCCCGTTCATCATTCTTAGGTAAGGAGAACTCAGCATACAGTTCAAAATTTACCTTAACGCTGTTAAAGGAGCCGATCCGCGCCTCTATCAGCTCACGTACGCGTGACCGCAGCGAGCGCAGATAGATGTTCGGAGGGCAAGCATTAGAGCCCGCGCCGTCCGCCGCCGCCCCCGAGTCCACGTTGCTTAGTCTGTACGTTGCGATTCGACTGCGGAAAGCACTAGATATCTTCTCAAGACCCTCACCCTTAATAACAGCATTATTATTTTTGTGTACAGTGCTGCGCAAATGAGCTGACAAACTTTTACTTTTTACAGAGACATCACAGGATGTACAATATACTAATCTATTATTAGACATCTTAATTATATGTAAGGACAAAACCTAAGAAATGATAAATAAAACCTATCTAAAGTCTCCACAATATAAAAGGGTCGGTAGCCCAAACTAAATTTAACCTTATTACGTCAGTGACACGGACGCTGTCACCGAGCCTTTTATTTTGTGAAGACTGTACCTAAGTTACACCTAATTTTTACTACCTACCTACCTTTCGTGGGGCCTACAATAAAGGATGCCTGCCTACCTAATAAATTATAAAGTAAACATAGTAAACTTATTAAATAAATTTTATTAACCAATAAATCTAATCTAAGTTTTTCTTATCACCGAAGAAAAATCCCTCTTCAGTAAAAGACGTCTTGCAGAGTTTTAAGAGCTCTCGCAGGAGTCCCAGTTGTGGTGAATTGAAGTCAGCTTGATACTTCAATGCCAGCACCGCCTTCTCGTAGCGTTTGCGAGGTTCCACGTCTTTGATATCCGCCACCTGGTAGAGTTTCAGGTCCAAGTAGAGGTCACCCTCCAGTTTAATACTTCGCCGCACGACGCCGTCGGCAACCCGCTTCGAGTATGAAGACCTCAGCTCTGGTTTCTTACAGATCACCTCGTCCTCGCTTTCGGAATCCAAAGCGCGCCAACTCTCTTCAGGCTTCTTAGTAACAACGCTCTGCTGCACCTTGCGTTTGGCTGGAGGCTTCAGGTCCTTTTGCGGTTTGCGTCTGTGAAACAAAACAAAAGTTATTTACTGGACGTCTAGATACCTAAATTTTGACAGAAAAATATAGAAAGAGAGATTTTAGAAACCCTGTTAAAACTAAAGAGATAATATGTCGTGACATAGCCTTATTTTATTCATACTTGCTGCTCGGTTCGAACTAGGATTCATGAATTAGAAGTCACAAAAAATATTCACCTTTGTACTGTATCGTCGTCAGATTCGGCGGCACGCTTCGATGCTGTCTGCTTAGCGGGAACCTTCCTTTTGTTCCTGAAAACATAAACATCACTGTAGCATATTGCAATTGTGTAGAATGTAATTATCAAAATCTATCGTTGAAAATAAAAACTTAATTACCTCACAATCTCCGATTCCTCATCCGATTCGGCTACACGCTTTGATGCCGTCGGCTTAGCGAGAACCTTCCTTTTGTTCCTGAAAACATAAACATCACTGTAGCATATTTCAATTTTGTAAAATGCTATTTATCAAAATCTATAGTTCAAAATAATAAGTTAATTACCTCACAATCTCCGATTCCTCGTCCGATTCGACTACACGCTTTGTTGACTTTGTAGCGGCTTTCTTTTTGTTGCTGTTAACAATAAAATATGATGATGGTCTATGTGAGTACCAGGGTGACGTAATATTATGAGAGCATAATAAAGATATACGTATAGCAGGTATAATGATATTTACCATAAGAAAGCAGCCTCGTCGTCCGTTTCAAACGAGTTCCGCTTCTCATTAGTCGCAGCCTTCTTCGTGAAGTACTCAGTGTCCGACCTAAAAATAAAAAGAAGTACATATGTAGATAAATGAGAAAATAAAACTAAACTTTAGCTTACCAACACTCTTGCAGTACCTAAGATTAATTAGTTACAATGTAAAAACGTAAGACATGGAGAGACTAGTAAGATATCAAATAATTACATGGTATAGGTATATTCGATTATTATAAGTTATAACCCATTTGATCCGTCTACCGGCTAATACAATGTAGTACCCATTTTACGTACTACACTTGCATTCAAACAGGTTATAAAGCTTTTCGAATAAGTTATAACTACTTATTTGGTCCGTCTTCCGGCTTATACCAGGTAGTTCTCCTTTTATGAACTACCCTAGTATCCAAACAAATAGTTATAAGCTTTGTACACCATCTATGCAAAACAAAAAACATACAATTAGTCAAGAACTATGTCTATAAAAATAACTTAAAAAACTTACTGACATGATTGTAACGCAGTGGATACGCAGCTTGCAGCAGGGATATGAAGACGGGGCGCGGTGGACCTGGAGCGCGAGCACTAGCGTGAACGTCTGTAGCTTGGTGTTACTACCAACAATGGTACAAAAGTAATTGAAAATTTTTCTTTCGATTTTGGCAGTTTTATTGGAAATAAATGATGAGCATGCAAGTAATTTACAGGGTGTAATAATGAAGTCATTGTTTGTCGATACCTATTCAGTGGCGTGAAAAACTAGATTCATGAGAAAGTTTTATTAGCATTATCTATGCATAACATTTTAATTTTAACTATAAATATATTTTCCTGGTATGTATATTTACAAAACTTCACTGCGGTGTAATGAACAAATAATCATAAGAAAAGTTAATTACTTACGTTTTACTCCTTACGTTTGATATAAGTAATCAACTCATAGGACAAGAAAAAAATAAAAAAATAACACATTTACGTTATCAGTTATACCTTCGGAAATCTTGTTCAGAATAAATACCTAACCTAGTAACAACAACCTATGCTGTTAGCAAAAATAAACTCTATTATATTTACAACATAATACTCATTTACACCCTGTATAAATTTGCACACTTGCGACTATGCAAAAAATAATAGAGGTAAAATAAAATCAATTAAATGTGATGACAAACAATACCGCCAGCGGGTAACGTGAGACCGGCATCCGTCATCGATTGCATACACTTGCGACTATGCAAAAAATAATAGAGGTAAAATAAAATCAATTAAATGTGATGACAAACAATACCGCCAGCGGGTAACGTGAGACCGGCATCCGTCATCGATTGCATTGTTATACGAAAGCAAATCACACTAGGGTTACCAGATACAATTTATTAAAACCGGCATTGGTAACTGTGGCGATGAGCTAGCCCTATCGTACCTACGTCTAACATCACATAAAATGTGTCGTGTAAAAGCTATAATCATTAATTATATGTTACATTACGTACTTTACTTACATACGTTGTACTTACCATGGATATTATACGATTCAATGACTCGCTTTACCATGCGAAGTATATTTGATACTTACAGCGTGCTAGTTGGTGCAGTTAACGTTACAAACTCACTTTAACATTAAAGTTTTGTTTTTGTATAGTCTCATTTCGATAAAAGTTGCAACAGTTAAGGAACATTTAGAAGATGGTAACACCAAATTTTACTTTAAATAGTAGATTTTAAATTTATTTATGTGAAGTGAAGTTAGTGGACACATCGTGTGTTGTTAATCCTTTAAATTATGATCACCTTGATTACAAAACTCCCTGAAGAACCAGGCTTTCAAGAAAGACAAAGCAGATCTGGTTGGGATAAGTACAAAACGAACTTATTTCTTGGATTAATACGCATTGATGGTCTCTGTGTTGCTGAAAACTAATGGTGTAGTTGTTTAGATACTAGGGTAGTTCATGAAAGGAGAACTACCTGGTATAAGCCGGAAGACGGACTAAACAAACATCTTATGTTTCAGCTTCCTTTCAGTTGTTATTTAGTATATATTTACATTGTCAAAGTGAAAGTGTAGAGTCATTTGTGTAGCTGAGCAGAAAAATGGTAAGTTAAAAATAGGATATTATATTGAAAATCTAAAATTACTTGTCTGGATGCAAGTGTAGTACGTAAAATGAGTACCACATTGTATTAGCCGGAAGACGGACCAAATGAGTGATTATAGGTTTCCGAAATTATATTGAAAACTAAAATTACTTGTCTGGATGCAAGTGTAGTACGTAAAATGAGTACTACATTGTATTAGCCGGAAGACGGACCAAATGAGTGATTATAAGTTTCCGAAATTATATTGAAATGAATTTGAACTGTCAATAGGTTTTTCGATCCATCTGTCGATAGGTTTTCGATCCATCTGTCGAGCCCGTAGGCCCGAACGATCGTGAAATGAATTTGAACTGTCAATAGGTTTTTCGATCCATCTGTCGATAGGTTTTCGATCCATCTGTCGAGCCCGTAGGCCCGAACGATCGTGAAATGAATTTGAACTGTCAATAGGTTTTTCGATCCATCTGTCGATAGGTTTTTCGATCCATCTGTCGAGCCCGTAGGCCCGAACGATCGTGAAGTGAATTTAAACTGTCATTATCTACCTACTTATGTGTCAGTTGGTTCACTAATTTAGAGCGAGCGAAAGAGATCCATGTAGGTTTCCGATCGCTCCGTAAACATAGTCTAAAATAAAGCAATTCGTAACATGGTAAATTAAAAAAAAATGAGATGAAGGGGTCCGGTTAGTCTTCTAAAGGAAGCGGCCCTTAGTAACTAGGGGCTATCAGGCAGATAAGCAAACGAAGCCCGTAGGTGTTGAATAGATAATCATCTGGCTAGATATCAGGCTCGATAGTGGCACATCCGATGGACAGCTTGTTAGATTCCTGTTCTGATATGTAATGTTTATGGAAAGTGTTTGGCGGGTCCCTCTCAATTCGTACGTATGGTGACAATTTTGAAATTTGTGTTACATCAAACGCGGATTAGGTGCTACGAAAAAAATATTTGTTTTTTTTTTCGAATCCAGTTACTCCACGAAGTCATCTACAGATTTGATTTTTTGGTTAACGTTTATTGAGTATTTGATTAAGATTTTCACTAAAGGTTTTACTTTGGATTGGATAAATTTTCTCGATAGAATTTAATTACGAAAACACCTCTAAATTGATTAATTTTTCCTGTAATTCTGAAATCCTAACTAATTTCATTGTGGAACTGCGTTAAAAATGTAGATATTATGTATTTGCAAAATTTCCTTAAAAAACTTTTTAACAAAATAGCGTAGTTTATTTTAAACAATTATTTTGTGGTTTAGCGGTAAGTTTTTTAATTTTTTCCCGATTCCGTCCCATTCACACTGCGGGTCTTTCCGCCTGGAGTAACGGGGACCTTTGCACGCACGAGGTATCGCCTTAAAAATGGTGTCTATATTGAAGAGTAAGCAATAATATCTTTAATGTCACCGAGTGATCTATTAAAGAGGCCCCAGGAGGGGGATAGATAAATAAATAATGTATCTTCAGTACAAAAAGGTAGTTCACAATTCTACAAATTGGTCTCTACATTCAATGGAGTCTGATTCTTAGGCGTCGTGCCCACCTACGCGACATGCGTAACTCTGATCTGACAAAAGGCCACGTCTAACATAACACTATTAAATGTCGTATGATTATTATTATTTTATATTTTTGTATTAGAGGACAATCTTACAAAAATCTAACTAGGCGGCCCATACTAAGCTCAACAAGACTTGTTTTATGGGTAGTTAGTTAATAGAGATAAATACTTATTTAAATACTTACATAAGAAATATCCAAGATTAAGAAACAAATATTCATGCTCATCACACAAACACTTGCCAGGGACGTCAGCTTCGTAGGCAGGGTCACTACCCTCTAGGCTAAACGGTATATTTTTTTATTTTCTTAGACATTTACCGCTTATTTACTAATTTCAGGCAAATCCAGATAACTGCACCAATCCTGCACTACGTGACGCCAACATTTCCTTTTTAGGGCTCCGTATTCGAGGTGCCAGATGGGACCATATTACTAAGGCACCGGAGTTTGTCCGTCCATCCGTCAGCAGGCTGTTTTCTGATGGTTCAGCAAAAATAGACTAAATAGATCAAAAGGAGGACCCCATACAAGAGAGGTATTTTAGCCCCACCCGCGCATACCATGGCTTGTTCATAACATGATTCCAATATGATTGTTGATTACGTTGATGGTTGTTTGATATCAGTTTCGTTATCTTAGGGTTCTGGGTTTTAATCCACGTTCGGACATAAGATTATTTTCTTTTTGATTTTGTTTTATTATTTTTAGTGGTTAAGTTTACTTGTACGATGCTACGGAACCCTTCGCGTGCCAGTCCGACCATCAGTATCATATAATAAGAAGTTTTAATATAATAAGAAGTTCTTAGATACAAACTTAAAGTTATGATATACGTGATGATGATTATTATGCTTCACAATTAAACTATGACCGATCACTCAAACCTTAAAGTAATCTTTAAGACATATTCTTCTCAGGTTCTGCCAGAATACCCTCGTGAGTCTAGAATATACCCCCTGCTGTTTTCTATACCATTGAAAGCTACAATACTGCTTATAATTATCGTAAATCGAATCTTTGTAAGGTTTATTTACCTGCCGATGCAGTGATCAGCAGTGATCAGAGCAACCTGCTAGATTTTATAGTTAGTAGTTTTCTATAACTTTCCTGTGAAACGTGTTTATTTTAATTTTATTCACCATTCCAGTTTTTCCTAAGCAAAAATGATTTTTCATAACGTTATAAATGACCGCAGCTTTAAGATAAAACCGCAAAATATACTACATTTTTTATGTCTGATAGCCGAGTGCGAGTGTTGCTTAAATATAAAATCTACACACGTATCATAAACCCTCTTTACTGCGTCCAAAAACCCCACGTTACGACCAGCATAATGATATACTACTTGGTAAAAACTAATTTCCTATCTGAACATTGATACATTATGACCATAAAGAATCAATATTTCGACATATTATGACATTCCAATTTCGAAAGCCGACACCTGCCTGCGTGCCGCCCCTAGTTTGACTGTGAAGTTGGTACTACTGATCAAGCTAAACAAGTGCAGAGCAATGATAAATGCCACAATTCCGGTGTAACATGCGTTTTTGAACACATCGAAGAGAGCTTATGATATGTGTGTAGATAAACTATAGTATGTTAAACTGATACATAATGCCTAATTCTGTACAGTTGTTCATAATTAGGCATTATGTATCAGTGACTACTACCAAACTACTAATACAGACGCTGTTATCCACTCAGCTCTTTGAGGGCAACACTGGCTGTCAAACGGCAAACAGCTGATTTCACTACGTCCCTAGAAAAATTTATATTTTAATATGATTTAGTGTAATTCTGGGCCCAATTTAGAGTTATTTTAGGATTATAGTGTAATGTTAAGTATTTATATTGTTTGCAGTGTGTTTTAGTGACGTTTACTAGTGTCTCGAAACATGTTAAATTAGTGACCGTTGCAGTTTATAAATTTAAAAGTATTTGTTATTTCCGTACACTTTCATCGCTTTTTGTTACCTTATTGTTAAATTATTATATTTAACAACGTTTAAAATATATTTCATAGCAATTAGTGATGTGCAAACGCTGAAAAACGTTACTATTCCACGTAAGTAATTTTGCATTGTTTTGGTGTGCAATTCCTTGATTCTTATCTCAACTGTAACCATGATGACCCGCAGAGCTGCTGCTGTCGCCTCCCGACAGCAGGAAAATGACAAGCTCAAAGTTACCTTACTAGAATTAAAAAAATCAAAGGAAATGGTCACCGAATTACTCTGTGAAAGGGAGGAAAATGAGAAAGAGCTATTATCAGTACTTGAAAGTAGAGATAAGCTAAAGAAACAATTATGTGTATTAGAACAAGAATGTAGTGATGTAATTGTTGAGCGGGACAAGCTGCAGGTCACCGTAGATAGCTTCACTGTATGTAGTGCAGAGTACGAGCAAGCCCTGAAATCGATTGATTCCCTGGAGAAAGCATTGTTCAATGCCCATGAACAAATACATGCACTCCAGGAGGAGAAGGAAAACACCGCAGCGTTGCAGACCCAGAGCCTCTACAGTGAAGTCGTAGGGATCAGCCCGCAGCTGGTTACTGTTGCAACTGGAAGCCTTGATGATGTCATTGATTTAACTAATGACACATTGCCCACATCAAGGTTATTAAGTTGCAGCAATAACAAACTGAAAAAATACATTAAAATAAATAGGTATATACGGAAAACTCAGAAATTAATAAAACATAATAAATTGTGTACTAAAAACTTAACAGTAAGCAAGAAAAATGTAAACTTATTACATGATTTGAATATGTGTGTATTAGAATTAGAAAGTACTAAGTTTGTGTATGAAACTGACACACAAAACTTACATTTGAAAATCCAAAGCTTAGAGGATTCATTGAGATCACTAAACAGTGCATATTTGAACTCTGAGAAAGTTATAAATGAATACTCATTGGCTATGGATGATTTAATTCAAGAAATGAACCATAATTGTGAGCGGTTTGAGTCGCTGACCAACAACCATACTTGTCGCTGTGAGCAGAAAGGTGGTTGTTTGACAGCGGGCAACTCTCCGGGCTTGTGTGACAGTTTACCAACACAAGGTGTTACTGATAATAGTTCTGCCAAGTCTGATATGACCACAACACCTGATATTATAATGTACTGTGATGAGATTGGAAGTGGCATGGGCTCAGCACTCCACTCATACTCTAAGGGACATAGTGTTATTAGTGATTGCTCACCTTTTAGCACTGTAGATAATATTATAAATCAAATTTTGAATGACAGCACTATCACAGCCAGTGCCACACTGATAATTTTCATGGGCAATAGGGGAGATGTGAACAAAAATAATTTAATAAAATTTTATGAAACATTGAATGGTCTTAGTGTGAAAAAAATTATATTGTTCACATTTCCCTACTGCAACCAATTGACACAAAATGAAAATGTATATAGACATAATATGAATATAACTATGTACAATTTATGTACATATAATAATAAGTTTGATATTATTGACACTAACAATTATGTTAGTAATTATTTTACTATGACTAAAGGTACATTTTACCTTTCAAATTATTGTAAACGACAAATAGCTATGTCACTTTTATATTTATATGACATTACAGCCAAAAATTTGGCTTCTAACTCTGCTTTTACTGAGCAGCCTAATATGAATCTGGTATCAGACCAGAATAACAGGATGCATTTAAATTAGTTCATAAGACAACAGAGGACCCAGGCTCTGGCAACATATGTTCTAGTATATTAGAAAACCCTAAGAATAAGGGAAGTTCACATGCTAAGTATATAAGCCTGGTTCATCAGAATATTCAATGTATTAGAGGCAAAGATCTACAAATAGAGTTATTTTTAAATTGTAATAAAATTGACATTTTGTGCATAACAGAGCACTGGTTAACTATTAATGAAATTACGTTTAGCTTTAAAGATCACCAGGTTGGTAGTTCGTTCACCAGACTTAATTCAATACATGGTGGGGCATTAATCATACTAAACAATCATATGAAATTCAAGGAACGTAAGGACATTGTTTCCTTATCTTTTGAACGAACTATAGAACTTGCAGCTGTGGAATTAGAACAGTTCATCGTTATATGTGTCTATAGGCCACCCTTGAGCGACTTTGAAATGTTCGAGAAAATAATGGAATCCGTCCTAACTATTTCATCACACAGTACGAAACGATTAATTATATGTGGTGACTTTAATGTTAATCTGTTAGAAAGAACTACTCTCAGCGTTAGATTGATAAATCTTTTCTCATCATTTAGGCTTAGCCATTTATTTATGGAGCCAACAAGAGTGACTGCTACTAGTGCTACATGCATTGACAACATTTTTACTGATGTTATTCCAATCAGTAAAAGTGTTATCAGTGAATTGGATTCAGATCATTTAGGTCAATTATTTCAATTTGATTCTATTAGAGAACCTGTCATTAAAAAGAAAATTTCGTTTGTGCCAATAACTGCTGACCGGTTAGAAAGAATGAGATACTCTTTAGCCCAGGAACTACCGTTTTTGGCTGCTGAACAGTCTCCTAATATAATGTATAACTTATTCTTTGAAACCTTTATGAAACAGTACAGCGCGATATTCACTTCAAAATCGGTTGTGGTTTGTGGTTCAAACGACTTTAGTACGTGGGCTACTGCAGAGTTGCATAAACGCAGGCAAGCATTGTATGCATTGTATGAGGAACGACGGTTCAACATGAGTGACGAATTTAAAGAACAAGTCAAACAGTTCTCCAAACAATTTAAATTAGACTTAGAAACGTAATTTTCTGAGTAGTAAAATTAAGAATAGTTCCGATGTTATAAAAACGACTTGGAAAATAATTAATGAGGAGGCCGGTCGTAGTAAAAAAGCGAGTCACGATTACGAACTAAAAATCAATGGACAGCTTACGAGTTCTAGCTTAGAAGTTGCAACTGAATTTGAATCGTTTTTTACTGATGCACCGGCTTCCACGACTAAGTATTTAAATTCGTCACCTTTGTCTGCTGTTGCAATATTAAAAGATAATGTCTCAGAGTGTGCTTCATACTTGAATTTTAAGCACGTCACAAGTTCAGATGTCGTAAAGGCATTTAAATTGATAAATGTTAAGAAAACGAATGATCTTTGGGGACTCTCTGTTCACGTCGTTAAATCCCTGATCGAATTAATTGCACCTGACCTAGCGGTCATTTTCAACAATTGTATAGACTGCGGTGAATTTCCTGATTTAATGAAACAAAGTAAGATAATTCCCCTCTTCAAAGCAGGTAGTACTCAAGACCCCACCAATTTCAGACCTATATCAATACTACCAACTTTTAGTAAAATTTTTGAGAAATTAATCTTATCACAGCTATTACATCATTTTGAATCAAATAAGCTAATGCATAACAAACAGTTTGGATTCACTCGCGGTCGTTCAACAACAGATGCCGGAATTCAGTTCATTGAAAGTATTTTTGATGCCTGGGAAGAGTCACAAGATGCCCTAGGCATTTTTTGTGACTTATCTAAGGCTTTTGATTGCGTTTGTCATGAAACAAATTATCAGGAAATTACATCATTATGGAGTTAGAGACACGTCATTGAATTTGTTAAAATCTTATCTGAACGGAAGAATACAAAGGGTAGACGTAAACGGAGAACGATCACCAGGATCATTGGTTTCTTTGGGCGTGCCACAGGGCTCTATATTGGGACCCTTCCTATTCCTCATCTATATAAACGACTTACCCTATCTAGGAAGGGACTGTCATGATATGGTACTGTTTGCTGATGACACCTCGCTTATTTTTAAAACAAAGCGAAACCAACACGCTAATGATGATCACGTGAACAATACCATATCAAGAGTGGTAAATTGGTTTAATGTTAATAATTTGCTATTAAATGAGAAAAAGACTAAATGTGTTAAGTTTCTTACTACTAACGTTAAAAATAATCAGACATGTATAACAATTAAAAATGAGGAATTGGAATTGGTAACCAGCACAGTGTTTCTAGGTATAACGTTGGATTCCAAACTCCAATGGGGTCCACATATTGATAAGCTATCGAACAGACTGAGCTCTGCAGCTTTTGCATGCAGGAAAATCCGTCACTTGACAGATTTAAAAACAGCCAGATTAGTTTATTTTAGTTATTTTCATAGTATTATGTCCTACGGTATTCTGCTCTGGGGCAGTGCTGCTGACATAAATACTATTTTTGTGCTGCAGAAGCGGGCTGTTCGTGCGATTTATAAAATGAATAATAGAGATTCTCTTAGAAATAAGTTTAAAGAAGTAAATATATTGACAGTCCATAGTCAATATATTTACGAGAATATTATGTATGTCCATAAGAACATTGTTAACTTTCGAAGAAACTGTGATATACATAACTTTAATACTAGAAACAAGGACAAACTTGCAGTGCCCACTACTCGGCTCCATAAAATAAAAAACTCGTTCAAGGGTAATTGTGTAAGATTTTACAATAAACTCCCAAGCACTTTGACAGATCTATCAATTAATAAGTTCAAGAAATACATCAAGCAAAGGCTTATTTCTAAAGCTTACTACAGTATTAAAGAGTACATAGACGATAAAAATGCTTGGGACTGAATTGTTCTAATTAATTGTGAGCATCCTCACTGCCAGAGTTTCTTTTACTGGACACTTGGAGGCCTTTTACACCTCCAAAGATTAATTTAATTATACAACTCTTGACTGTGGGGACCATTTACATCTCCTATCATCATTGTATTATTCACTAAAGAGACTATACATATCTGTTATTTATATTTTAATTATTTTATTATGACATTTGAGACTCTTTACATCTCTCAGAAACAATAATTAAGTACTTTTTTTTTCTGATAATATGATACAAATAATAATACCAAATGTAATAATAAGTAATACCAAATCTGTAAAAAATGAAATGAAATGACATGTGAAAGTGCCCTTGTGGCCTATTTACAGAATAAACGTTTTGAGTTTTGAGTTTTGAGTTTTGATAATTTTTCATAGGTTTTGAACTTAGCATAAGGTTCAAAATCGCGGGTCATTTTTTGTCTACCCACAGACGAGTGGTTATTTCCCGAACGAGACAGCGACTTTGAGTGTCCGTTAAACTTGAGTTGTCGGTTGGGCATTCGGGCCAGCTTATTTTGATCACCAACATTATCAGTCCAAATAAGAAAATTACAAAATTACAGTAGCCCAGCAGTACAAAAGCAACCCTATTTATTTTATTTTATTTTGTTAGGGAAACTTACAGTTAAAGTACAGGTTACAACGGATAAGTATACAATTGAGTAGGACTAAGCCATTTAGAAAGAATACATAGTCTTGATATTTACGATTAAATACCTGTTAGAGTGCACTTTTACAATATAAATAAAGGTAAGTTAGTAAAAAAAGTATAACAGCTTATTACATATGGTTAGTAAGGGAAATGCCAAACTGCTAGTAAAGTTTCTGGTAAATGGTATAAGTACATAAGTAATGATGTAATGATTTTTAATTGTTGCTTGGAAACATGCCTCATAACTCCATTTATAGGGCTATAGCAAACACACAAAAAAAAAAGAAGTTAACGCCATTCAACATATATTTCGCAAAGTTAATGTTAATACCTAGTACGACCCACATCACAAGCGAGAGGAGAAAAGGTCGTCTGCTAAATAATTAGGCGGCAAATTTTGGACAAGGGTCATTGTGACGTTATGCTTTTTCCGGGTGTATTTTCACGGCTGATGCGATTTTGATGTCGCTGTCGTTTGACGACCCAACCGGGATTGTGGGCTGATAATTAATTTTGAATGACCTCTTCTTCCGTGATAAAAAAACAAACAGAAGGGTTTAACAGCTTAAATAAAATATAGCGCGTAATAAAACATACCATAGACGAGAAATTATGAAAATTCAATCATATTTTTTTCTCTGTTGCAGTCGTGATAGGCTAACCCCCTGTCTAGTAAAATGCACTATCAAATAACTGGCCTAACGTGGGCACTACATTATTGAAGTTCTGTATCTTCTTAGATCACATACAGGTACCAACAGAAAACTGTAGGTATAATTACTACGATATCTAATATTTCATAATTAATAATTTCTTAATTGTACTGCAATGTTTGTAAAAATACCATCTTTCCATAACTCAAAAACGTAGCCAAGCAAACAACAAGCAGCCAATCCAACCGTAAATCATAATTATTCCTACATTCCACATGTGTGGATAATTTTTTGGATATTAATTTCCATTGGTATATTTCTTCCGTAATAAGGGGCAAGCCGGCACGGTGTCGCACCATATGTATCCAATTACTCTACAGCTCTAATAAGCGTGAGAAGTCGACCCGGTGAAGTTTTACTATTAATTTTAATTATAGAAGTTTCTAGAGAGTTGTCGGAACTTAGATCAGATCGGATATAGATTACGTACATTTTTTATATACGTACATGGTGAGATGGTCCATCTTTACTGATTTGTTGGGTTCCGTACCTAAAAAGGTAAAAAAGAATCCCTTATAGGACCACTCGCGTGTCCGTCCGTCCGTCTGTAACAGGCACGAGGTAAAGTCTTGAAATCTCCTGCAAAAATACTTATCCTGATAACCGGAACATAAACAACAAAAAAGTGTAGGGTTCAAAAGACGAAACCAAAAAATTAAACACCGTAATATGTAACTTAGGGTATCGTTAAAAGGGCCCTTTATAAACTTTAAAAAAATATTTTTCTTTAATTTTTGTTTTGATAACTTCAGAAGTTACGATCATAAAAGTGCAAAAATTAACATTCCTTTAGGTAAAATGGGGTTATTCAGTCAACGTATGTAATTGTTTTGTATGGTTTAAATATGACTACACCTTTATAAAACACCCACATGGTTTGTATTGTAATTACTTAACTAATTAAGTATCTTTATTTTTGATATCTCCTTACGATTTTTGTATAGAAGTGTTGAATCATCCGGACTGTCCGAATCTGACAAGTTTGTTCGCTTCGCTCGATTAGTCGTAACAGAGGCATATAGAATGCATTTCAGCTTTAAAATCCCTTCGCCTTTAAGTTGGCTGTAGTGGACAACCGTCAACTGTCACAAATAAAATGGGCAATTATCCGGTTGCCAGGTTCACAGTCTACAACTTCGGCACAATTCGAAACACGTTAATTATGTACAAATGGTACTTACGAGTAACGGCAACGTATATGGACACATAAAGAATGAGTTAGTTATGATATTTTGTTGTATGGATGTTTTTTTTTTTACATCATGGGAATAATTGCACACCTTACTCGTCGCAATCCGTAGGTTTAGGTGTTACCGGGATAATTTGTTTATCAGAAGTGTTTCACAAAATGGCCGCCGATGAAATTGGTTCCATAGCTGTCTCAAACGATCTACTTCCATATTCGGATTGAGTTTGGAATTGGGTTTTGCCAAAATGGCGCCGCGGCTGTTTATTTTACTTTTCCAATTGCAATTCGAATGTGACGATGCAATTTTCGTTGCGTATTCAAAATGGAATTAAACTTCTGACGTGATTCTGCAGATGAGCTGGCAGAGGCACAGACGGCAGCTTTTCTGTTATATAAACATTTACATTTATATACAAGCACATTCTTTGCTTCTGGGAACCAGAAACAGCGACGTCACAAACATGAAAACGTCCAAGTCATGTTGTTTTTTTATTTCTCCCCAGCCAGGCTTCGAACTAGGGACCTCTCGCTTGGGAAGCGCAGCCTGGACCGCAACACCACAGAGGTCGTCGAATATACAGTACATTTTTGATTTTAAATATTAACAAGAACAGAGGTTTTTTTTTGTAGTTCTTACAACAGTAACGGTCTTCCGTTGTTATTGCTACAGACATAATATGCACATGTCACCGTAAGATAGACAACACCGTTTGTTGATAAACTAACGCGTTAGTTGATCAACTATCGAAAGATAGTAAACCAGACCGACAGGGCTTAGAATTTACGTTTTTTTGGTTCTTACATGTAACCTAACACGAAGCCTTTTCTGGGGCTTCGCTGCGCTCGCCCCCTCTAGTCTTCACCTAAGCTACCGCAGTGTTTGCCCTGGTATTTCGTTTGCAATTAAAGTTTAAACCAGTTTACTATTTAAAAATTTTAACCGTTAGTTTATCAACTAACGCGTCATATAGTAAGCATGTACGAGTACATATGTACATCGTTCTAGGTACCTAGTTAAACATGTATTACGATGTAAAGGATTGGCAAGCCTAACTTTGTATATGCCATAGGTAGTGTCAGATGCACAGAAGCAATAAAAATCCTCAAATGCTTCAAATGGGAACGCATTAAAAACATAACATTTGGCTATTAGAGTTTAATCTCAAACACCGTGGATATTCGTGCAAAATAAAACCCAAAATTACGAACCCCTTTCTATTAAAAAATCAACACGTCCCTTCCTTTTAATAAATAAATATGACGGAGGGCTGTGGTGATATTTTAGGCCAATTTCAAACCCTACTGAACCTTTCCTGTATCATTATATATGCTATACACTATATATAAATTTTCTGTAAGTTGTTTTCTTATCAGAATATTGATCATTATGACCATAATGTACAAAAATTTGTCAAATTATGACATTCAAATTTCGAACGCCGACGCCCGCATGCGTGCCGCCCCTAATTTGTCGGTGAAGTTGGTACCTACTACTGAACAAGCCAAACAACTGCAGAGCAATGATCAATGCCACAATTCCGGTTGAACATGCGGTCCCTGAACACATCAAAGAGAGCTTATGATATGTGTATAGATAAACTAGTGTATGTAACTGTACATAATTTGGCATTAAAACTTTCGAGTGATATTATTATGAAACTCGCCTTCGGCTCGTTTCATAAACCCACTCTCGAGTATTAATGCCCTCGATTATGTAGCAGTCTCATAAACTACTATTTTTGTTGTTTCGAAAATGCTCTTGTATCAGTTTTGAACTCATTGCAATCATGAAATATTTGTGCTACAGCTATTTTTGGAGGAGGAGGTTCTCAATTCGTCTGTTTAGTTTGTGTGTTTGTTACGCGATTGCTGCGTCAATTATGAACCGATTTTGATGATTCTTCTTCTGATTGGTAGGTCATACTTTAGAGGTGTTCATATACAAATTTTATTAAAATTGATTCAGCGCCTTTCAAAAAAATTAACAAATACAAAAAATATACACAGATGAAGTTTTGGTTTGTGGTTCCGTGCAACAAAAGTTTTGATGGGGACAGACTTTTCATGTACACAGACTTCATTCGTATTCCAACCAGGGAGGTTGAAATAGGACTTGAACTTGAAGTCGGTTTTTTTATCTTTTAAACTTGGTGAATTATTAAACTTCCTTGTTGGTCATTACCACAATACCGCTACCTGATAAGTAACATATCGATCAATCATTAATTTCCGCAAAGTGCTAATTAATCACACTGTGTGTTAAAACGTACGAAGTCCGCCATATTTGTGCGAAAACCTCATTTGAGAACCAATTAATCTGACCCGTTAAAATCCTTTTAAATTCGCCCAAGTACGCGCGGAGTGTCCAATAAATCTTGGTCTCCAATAAATGGCCAGCACCATTCGAAGGTGCAATTAAAGCTTCAAGATTAAACTGGGTATCATCCATTTGAGGTCCAGTTTCATTAGTTCGGGCTGTATCTGGGATTATATGATATTGATGAACATACTGCCGGCGCTGTGAATACTGATACTGCCGGTGCTGTGAATACTGATACTGCCGGCGCTGTGAATACTGATACTGCCGGCGCTGTGAATACTGATACAGACTGTACTGTTGCGGCTTGTAATGCATTCTAATCGAACATTATAATTTAACGTCTTTATGATATACAAGGTGACATTTGATTAGCTGACCAAATTTTGGGGAATGATAGTAACTATTTTTATGAACAACTTTCCCCAAGAAACATTTGGTCGTTAAGGAAATGAATTTTTGGGTCTCCCATAATAACTTGTAATCAGTTGATCGGGCAATGTACTGAGAGACGAAAAATATTTTTCATTTGCGACCATATGTTTCTTTGGGAAAGTTGTTCATAATGATCGGTGCTATCAATCCCCAAAATATGGTCAGCTAATTAAATATGGTCAGCTAATTAAATATGGTCAGCTAATTAAATATGGTCAGCTAATTAAATATGGTCAGCTAATTAAATATGGTCAGCTAATTAAATATGGTCAGCTAATTAAATATGGTCAGCTAATTAAATATGGTCAGCTAATTAAATATGGTCAGCTAATTAAATATGGTCAGCTAATTAAATATGGTCAGCTAATTAAATATGGTCAGCTAATTAAATATGGTCAGCTAATTAAATATGGTCAGCAAATTAAATATGGTCAGCTAATTAAATATGGTCAGCTAATTAAATATGGTCAGCTAATTAAATATGGTCAGCTAATTAAATATGGTCAGCTAATTAAATGTCAACTTGCATATCTAGGTTGTACGTTTCAGATTACAACTGCATAATATCCAATCATTTCCATAACAGATAAAATACTTGAGTTAGATATTGTTCAATATCTCCAGAACCAGTAATAAATATCAAAATACTAAAAATAACCACTACAATTTAAAACGTCTATCGCAAATAGCACCAACGTTTACATTAACAGCCTCTTCAATTTGACCGTCACCATCCACACCGACTGTTCCATCAACCCTTCAATCCAAGTCACAACTCGCCCGAGGGCTACTGACTCAGAACAATAAGCCATGGAGCCGCCATCCATCCGCTCACATGCCGGAATGTAGCGCGCAGTCTTGCTTGTATGCGTAAAAGTAAAGTAAGAAACGAAAATATCTGACCTGGAAGGCTAACCTATTAAATTCCGATTCTCAACCCAAATATTACTACCGATCGTTAAAACGATCAATTTTGTTTCATAGGATTTGAACCGTATCTTAAAGTGTTAAAGTTCAAAATCGCGATCCAATTTTCAAAAATCCAGTAACATCTGGGTTAAGGTGCAAGTTTGTAGCCGACCTCAATTGTAGACGACGTGTCACCAGCAAGACAGTGAGCGTAGCTATCTAGCGAGTGAGCGCGACAGAGCAGTAGGTGCAAACTACGTTCGTTGTCTCGCTTATTCGCAAGGTAACTAAACTTGCTCTCCCTAAACCCTCTAATATTCTGCGTTTGTTTCAAAGATAATAAGTTTGCGTGCAGATGCAAACTTATTATCTTATAGTTCAGTCATGTTTCTTTGTACAATCGAACCAACTGAATCATGACCCACTTGCCTGATAATGCGTTTGAAACTTTCAAACTTTTAAGATCTATCGTAATGTCAGTGTCTAATCAAATGATAACAAACAAGGAAATAAACCTTCAAGCGAATTTCGACCTACTTGCATTTAAGGGGTTTAGCAAAATAAGCTTATGGTGGGTCATGATTCAGATGGTTCGATAGCACATAGGCATTATCCCCGCAATAAATGACAGATTTCATTCGTATAGCGGTTCCAGGGTTGCCTGTCTTGGGAGCTACTGAGCTACTGGCACCGTAAAGGCCCTACAAGTTAAGAAGTCTTGCCCTGAGGCCAATATCGGTATAGTTGTTCTTGTACACGCAGCTCTGACGCGTCTACAATAAAATAAATTCAAAAACCAATTACGAAGAATATCATTTAAACTTTACTCGCTATTTATAGTTGCCTATAATTTACAGTTCTGTTTATTATCACTCGAATGTTAAAATAAACGACACATAAGACCGCAGTTATGTGTTTATGTCACCGTAAGATTGTCAAAACCGTTAGTTGATAATCTAACTGTTTTTTTCTTGTTAGTTGGTCAACTATCGACTGATAGTAAACTGTAGCGCACTGCTTACTATATGACGCGTTAGTTGATCGACTAACGGTTAAACCGTTAAAGAGTAAACTGGTTTAAACTTGAATTGCAAACGAAATACCTGGGCAAACACTGCGGTAGCTTAGGTGAAGACTAGAGGGGGCGAGCGCAGCGAAGCCTCCCAATAGTCTTCGTGATAGGTTGATATGTAAGAACAGAAGAAACGTAAATTCTAAACCCTGTCGGTATGGTTTACTATCTGTCGATAGTTAACACGTTCCGGGGCGGTACCTCACTAGCTCGACTTCGAAGATAAGCAGTAAAAATCTTCATACAAACCAAAACCCCTGTCAAAGCCGTACTGCCACCTTATAACACAAAAATACATTTGCAAATGACAGTTCGGTTATAGCAGTAATACGGTTATTACAGGACTGTCACTTCACTCATCAAATTAATACTTAGAGAAAATCAGTACGGTTATGACAGTAGTACAGTTATAGCCGTACTGTCATGCCAATACGTTGTTGCCGTGGTAGGAGATGTCAGTACGGATATAACAGTTAGTATAAGGGGATGTAAAACAAATGAAATTACTTGTTTATTATTTTCATTTTAATCATAATAGGAAACATTTTCGTTCATTACAGAAAGACAAACTTAAACACTAATCTTATTTATTTGGCTCTAGTTATAATTTTCAAAACATAATTAGGTTTTAAACAAAAAAGTTCAATATCACACTGCTCCAGTGAGATCAATTGTCATAATCAAGTTGTTGAACATATAAGCCATCCATTTCTAAATAACGAAACAAGAGACATCAGTCTTGTATTATTAGAAATAACAATGAACAGTGTAGAGCTTGTCTAAGCTCAAATGACGCAATGAGGTGGTGGGGCGCGTCATTTGAGCTTAGACAAGCTCTACAGTTATAATGAGATATATTTGTTTATAGTATATAAATGTAAATAACGACACAAGAGACATCAGTCTTAGATTATTATGAATAACAATGAACAGTGTACAGTTCTAATGAGATAAAGTTTTATATCAAAATGTAAATATCTAAATAAGTGACATCAGTCTTATATTATTAGGAATAACAATGAACGGTGCACAGTTCTAATGAGATTAATTTTTATATCAAAATGTAAATAACTAAACAAGTGACAACAGTCTTATATTATTAGGAATTATAATGAACAGTGTACAGTACAGTTTTTCCGTTTCCGACGAAGACATCTCTCCTAGAAGCCGCTGGATGCGCTCCTCTTCTTTTTCACCCTTCCTTGGTCGATTCATCTAAAAACAAAATAAACGATGAATCCTGTAAAGTCTGTGCGAAAAGATAACCATCGTAAGTTTGTACCTATTGTACATCACGCCACGCCATTGTGCGGCGGTTCCCTTTTCGCACACACTAATGACGTGTTGGTGATTTATTCTACTAATCACGCTTCAAACACATGCTATAAAACAATATGAAGTATTCTAAACAGGTAGTAACAAGTAAAACAACTTACTTTTCATCTCCGAACAACTTGTTTACCCGCGTAACGTGATCAAAAACACCGTCCACCACTGGCGACGTCCTGAGTGACACTGACGCACACGCCGATTGAAAACCCACATAAACGTATCGGGTATTACCGTACTGTCAATGTGTGAGTACTAGTATGCGTGTGTGCACTGGTCACTACAAAGAGCGACTCAACTGGCTGTAGATTGACAGTACAACTTTGATGTGTTTCTGTAGAATGGCGGTGGATTTTTTTTATATGGAGATCTCACAGAAATACTACGGAGGAAACCGTACCGACATTTAGAGAGGATTGAAAAATTACGGGGATCGCCGTACTGTCATATCAGAAGAAGTAAGAATAACGGCCATCGCCGTTACCGCCCCGGATCGTGTTAATCAACTAACTCGTTAGATTATCAACTATAACGGTTGCGACTATATTACGGTGACATCGTTGGATTGCTTTTAAATAGGTAAAAACCCTGTCGCAATAATTGACCCTGTGGTGAATTCATCTGTAACTCACAATTTGCAAACTTAGACCGAATCCAGTACCTGTTGTTGTCACTTTTAAAAAAAACAGGTATGGGGGAGTTTCTTGCCGTTTCTTCTTAACCCCGAGGCCCACCTTCCGAAACGGTGTAGTCTTTTTTTTATATAAAAAAAATTGACTTGTAGTTTTAAGTAAGTATAATTTTGACGTTGAATAAGATAATTTATTTATTTATATTCAATAAAAAATAACTCTCTACATGACTCATGACTTCAGTACAATTTGTAGTAGAGACATTTGTCTTCCTTCGTGACCGGTCTAGTTGAACTCGTAAATTCTAGGCAAGATATTTCTATCACGATTCCAGTCACAAGACACTGTGAAGTTGTTTGTTCTGCCTATACTATTGAATCTTAAGTCACAGTAGAAGCTGAGTGCACTGATTGTCATACCAAATTAGGGTAAACTGTTAGTAAACAGAAGTGTATGGATTTGCACAAGCGTTTAAATGTCACAAATGCCTGCGTCGAGCGTGACCAACGTATACATTGCGTATATAAAGTATACAATACACAAACTATGAGTGAAGTTAACAAGCTTTTGCGACTTCGCGACAGTACCAGAACTAAACCAGTTCACGAAAGGTCTATCTATAAGTGCCACACCCTTGCCCTTAGGCCAGCACGTACAAATGGCGTTTTCTTATCCTGATTGATTCCGCTTGTCGTCAGCCGTCGGCACTCGGTCGACACATGCTAATTTATGCTAAACCTTTACAAATCTCATTTGCAGCTGGAACAAGGGACAATGGTCCTTAGGGCGTTGATGGAAAAATGCAAAAGGATGCGAAGGAAAGTTGGAAGGCTGTTAATCTAAATGCCGCCGCCGCCGAGCGTTTGTGTTACGACGCAAAGTACAAAAACGGGAATCGGTATTTGTAAAAGTAACTGTTGATTTTTTGTTTGGTTCTTGTTCATGTTTGTTTTATATGCGGTTGGCGTGCTGCTTTACGCGCTGAAGAAGAATAATTATTTGAACAAGCGTAGTTTTGTACTTGTTGAAATAATTCTTCTTATTTAGAGCTGTTTGTCCACTGTTGGATTTACAGCTCCCACAATGACCTGTTTGCGACCATGACGTCACGACTATCCAAGACCTGGGGATTTTTCTTTGTTTCTCGATGGGATCCTAAACCGAAACCTCTCGCTTTTGAAGCAGAACCTCGGCATCTACGCCACACACGTCGACAAAAGTCAAAATGTCTTTTACTGGAGATATTTGCATATACTAGGCCTTATGACAAATTCACCAATTATTGCCTCACCACCCACTGTACCACATTTCCTTGCACCGCGGTAATCTTTAGAATCTCGGCTCATTAGCTTATTTTATCTTAATCTATGTTTAACTACAATCAATCTTGTAATCTCTTTTGACGCCTGCGACAACACTTCTTACTACATTCTCGGAGGAGTATGTCTAATTTATTGCATCCCAAGATAGTGATATTACTTTATTATAGATACTTATTTCGCTTATGCTCATACCAACACTTAGGCATGTAGTCAGAAACGCAAACCATTTAGGTAGAATTCCAAAAACGCAGAAAGCCAGAATCGCAGAATGCAAGAAACGCAGAAACTCAGGCATGCTAACTCGCATTTTGAGATTCTGAATACGTCGACAACAGCAAAACTGAGTTTGAATCTCATCATGTACAATTTTCTGATCCTTCGCCTCAAGAAATAAATAAAATAAATATTACAGGAAAATCTTACACAAATCACTCTAGGCCCATAGTAAGCTCAATAAGACTTGTGTTATAGGTTCGAATATATGAGAAATACTTATGTAAATACATAGAAAACATCAAAGACTAAGAAACTAATATTAATCATGCTCATCACACAAATATTTGCCCTTACCGGGATTCAAACCCAGGACCGTCCGCTTCGTAGGCAGGGCAGAAATACAATGCCTGAAACTGTTACTCACAATTCAAATTAAGATAGTAAAACCTTCAAACTGAAGGTTTTACTATCTGAAATCACCAAAAGCAGATAGACAGAGAAAAAAGTTTTTCATTGCGATCACAATAAGTAATGACGGTGGGAATCGCTGCAGTAGGTGCTTTAAACATTTACATAAAGAGCTATAAATCGGCTTTTTCCAGTAAAAGCATTTCAGTTGAGAGCTTAGGGTGTGGTTTAGAGTCAAGCGTTTTCACGCCAGTACATTATTTTACAATTTGTCCTGCGTTATCCCTTTTACCTTCATCAGCTGTGGCAAACATGGTGCATAAAGGTGAGTTTAATAATATCATCACTCAATTTAGTAAATCAAGTGCGGTGTGAGACAGTCTAAATATTTCCACTATAAATCACGCCTGATCATAGCGGATTTTAATAACTTTTGACCACCCCTATGACGCAGCGGTTGTGGCTCTGCCTACCATGCGAGAGGTCCCGGGTTCGATCCCCGGCTGGGGCTTAAGAAAAAAAACCCCAGGTCTTGGATGTTTATATGTGCGTGATGTCGCTGTTGCTAGTTCCCAAGACACAGGGTATCCTAGTGTCGGGCCAGAAGCAATGTATGTGCCTATATGTAAATGTTTATGTTTATTTATCTACACACATATCATAAACCCTCTTTACTGCGTTCAAAAACCGCACGTTACGATCAGCATTATGTTAAACTACTTGGTAAAAACTCGTTTCATATCTGGAAAACTACACATAATGGTCATTATGTGTAGTTTTTCTACATATAATGACATTCAAATTTCGAACGCCGACGCCCACCCGCGTGCCGTCCCTAGTTTGTCTGTGAAGTTGGTACTGACATTCAAATTTCGAACGCCGGCGCCCACCCGCGTGCCGTCCCTAGTTTGTCTGTGAAGTTGGTACTGACATTCAAATTTCGAACGCCGACGCCCGCCTGCGTGAAGTTGGTACTAAAGAACAAGCTAAACAATTGCAGAGCCACAATGCCGGTCAAACATGCGGTTCCTGAACACATCAAAGAGAGCTTATGATATGTGTGTAGATAAACTAGTGTATGTAACTGTACATAATTAGGCATTATGCAGCAGTCACATAAACTACTATTAAATAAATTGAGTTGGATGCTTTAAATTATAACAAAACCTATATCATATTATTATGAAGTACAACTTGGCATTAAATGCAAGGAATTAATGATGGCAACATAAGTGACCTATTAACAAACTGCGTGTTCTAATAATCTACCAAGACTAAATCCTTCCTTATAAATTAAATCACAAGTTTTAAAATCTACTGCTGCCAGTTCAAACACCTAGAGGCATCCCGCTTGCAACAAGGTCCGTCTAACTCCTCCAGAGTCCGCCCGTCTACACCAGCGTGTACGCGCCACCACCAGCGTTCGCACGCCCCATCCAGCGTCCCCCTGCTGCTGTCCGTACCCACCACCGTAGTATCCACAGACCCGGTGAGCCTGTCCGTCACTCACGTGTCCAATCCACTACTTTCATTTGGGCACGGGACGACGAAACAGGCGTTCGTGATTCCTGCCGGTAATTCGTTTGTTTTCCTCTTTTATCCTTTAGTTGCTGCTGCTGCTGCTAGAGACCTTTTGTCCCTGACCGGCGTGCTAATAGTAGTTTATGTGACTGCTGCATAATGGAGGGCGTTAATACTCGGACGAGTTTCATCATAATATCACTCGAGAGTTTTAATGCCTGATTATGTACAGTTACATACACTAGTTTATCTACACACATATCATAAGCTCTCTACTCTCGCATGTTCGACCGGCATTGTGGCATTGATCATTGCTCTGCAGTTTAGCTTGTTGTGTAGTACCAAATTCACAGACAAACTAGGGGCGGCACGCAGGCGGGCGTCGGCGTTCGAAATTTGAATGTCATAATTTGAAAAATTTTAGTACGTTATGGACAAAAACAAATGGTCATAATGATCATCAATGTTCAGGTAAGAAATTAGTTTTTACCAAGAAGTTTATTATGCTGGTCGTAACGTGTGGTTTTTGGACGCAGTAAAGTGGGTTTATGATACGTCTGTAGATAAAAGTTGTTTTGAACGAAATCTTGCGCAGTAAGTTACACGTGTTGCACACGTTTGCTTTAATAACTGGTTTACATCTGGGTATCAACATCTTTGAGTTCACTCAAAAATGCAACTAGTTAATTAGCAAAGAAATTTGCATAAGATTGTGTTTCAAGAATAAAATTTTCACTGCTTGTTTACAAATTCACGGATTTGATGTATGCATGTTGTTTACATCTGCGCTTTTCCTAATTTTTGAGTTTATTACAAAAATTTTACTAATATCCATAGAAGAAAAGAAAATTATGCTTGTTATAAAACAAGCAAATTGGAACAAAATTAACAAATTGTACATACGTAATCCATTTTTATCTACACACGTATCATAAACCCTCTTTACTGCGTACAAAAACCGCAGGTTACGATCAGCATAATGTTAAACTACTTGGTAAAAACTCATTTCTTATCTGAAAAATTACACATTATGACCATTATGTGTAATTTTTCTACACATTATGACATTCAAATTTCGAACGCCGACGCCCATCTCGTGCCGCCCCTAGTTTGTCTGTGAAGTTGGTACTGACATTCAAATTTCGAATGACGACGCCCGAAGTTGGTCCTACAGAACAAGCTAAACAACTGCAGAGCCACAATGCCGGTCAAACATGCGGTTCCTGAACACATCAAAGAGAGCTTATGATATGTGTGTAGATAAACTAGTGTATGTAACTGTACATAATTAGGCATTATGTAGCAGTCACATAAACTATGTACTATTATAGACTTTCTCATCAACAAAGCAAAATTTCAACATCTCCACTCAACCATCAACAAATCATGCAACCGTAATGCCTTAGACTGCAGATTTCTTGAAGCACGAAACGCGTGCTGATCTCATGCAGTCCTAATTGAATACATCTCCTCCTAAGCACTCCTTAACAATTCACTGGATTCGACATTGCGCCGGATTTCAAGACATTTTGTAATTGAAAGGACTATTCTGGCAACATAGAAATCTTTGTCTCAACACTTTATTATGCCAATTCTAGTTACTATCAAGGGCCGAGGGAATATATTAAAGAATACCCTTTAACTTATTACTTTTGAAGGAAATTGATCAATAATTGACATGAGGAACGTCAAAAATTAATGATTTATCATTGGGCCCCATAGCTCCATAGCAAAGTGATAAGTATGCTAAACTCTGTCACATAAATAGATTGGTTGCAATACTGGCTAAACATGGGTGCTGCGTTGCCTTTGCTAACCTATATGTAAAAAGGAGTGACGCTTTGTATATGTTCTTTACGCTGGTTTTTAGGGTTCCGCATCCAAAGGGTAAAAACGGGACCCTATTACTAAGACTGCGGAGACCAGGCAGACAGATGAATTTTTCACAGGTGATGTATTTCTGTTGCCGCTATGAATAATAATAAAAAAAAACAGAATAAAATTGACATTTAAGGGTCTCCCATACAACAATTATTTCAATACCACCAAAATATATAAATACCATAAAATCCAAAGTATTCACTACCACCATCCCTACCATTGTACAGTGGTACGGAACCCTTCGTGTGCGAGTTAGACTCGCACTTGACTGGGTTTTTTTCGTTGTGTCCTTTTTTTTTTGTTTGTATCCGACTCAGGTTTCAGTGAGATTTTATCATAAGTTTGCTATAAACCTAAAACTTCATGAATAAAGGCTTATGTTTAAACGATTACAAAAACGCACCTATTTTACTACCAATAAATTCGAAATGACTTCGAGAATAGATAAATGTCCACCAAATTGTGCTTAGATAAATGATCACCAAACTTCAAAAAAAAAAGTTTATGTTTTAAGTATTTTTTGTCGTTCTTACATGTTCAACCTAACACGAAGGATAAAGGGGGCTTCGATTCCCTTCACCTAAGCTACCGCAGTATTTTGCCCTGATATTTTTGCAACTTTTGGTGTTCATTTATCCATTTTCGGTAGGAAAAAAATATTTTGGTGATCATTATATTTGTTGCCATGAATAAATACTTAAAAAAAATATTGACCCGGTGACAGCAGCGTCGCTAGCTTTAATGGCTTACGAACGAGGTAAGCTTACGTCACCAGGCCAGATAGGTTTGTGCATCTATAAGTTAGTTTGTTTTCGATTAAATCGATTGATTGCGAATGTAATCAGTGAAAAATAGGTTTTGTTCAATAAATAATTATCAGTACCACTACTGTCTAAGTGCGGAGCTTCCTGGTACAGGTATTTTTATAGTTAAAAAGAAGTACTACCCTATTTAGCTACTTAATACATTGCAAAAGAAATAAACTATTAATTATTATTATTACTTACTGGCTTAAACATATTCTTACAGTTAATAGAGAACGATAAAGCATATTGTGCTATAGTTAAAAGATTCTTCAATCTAAAGATCTTTTGTTAAAGATTAAAATCCAGAGACACTTCAAACTTTTTTTAGGTAATACACTACACTGTTATAGACACAAATATGTTTGAGTTAGCATATCCCAGAGCTTAATATAATTGTTTTCCTCTCACCCCTATCCTTAAAAAAACGGAAACCCTAATTTGCTTCTGTCTACCAAAAAACGTTCTGCTAACGACATTCACTCTCAGAATAACACCGAAGCTGCCCATAAATTAGATACACTAAAACTGTTCAACAGTAGTCCCAATGGGATTGGGATAAGAATGGCGCAAAGTCCATAAGGTGTAGGTTATGTGGGACTACCGTACGGCACGAGGTGCCTAGTGGTGTGAAATGCGGCAATTACCTTGAGAGCCGCTGCCGTGTCACACAGCCTGCTTACACTTCAGCTCCCTAGTGATGTGCTGATGAAGCAGTGCATTGGTATCGCTATCGGTAAGTAGCTTAAATTGGTTGGGCTAAGATATCCTACTTCTATCCCTGCTATGTTGGGCGGACGAACTATCATGGTTATGCAATCCAATCAATAATCTTTGCTAAAACTCACTAACCAGAAAAATACTCTTACAATTAAAACAGACACTGTAATAAACATGAAAAAATAAAAATAAAATACTGGTACAAATATCGCAGTAAGTTGGTTAAATCAGACACTTGACTAACTCTCTAGACCGTTAATTAAATACCGACGTTTAACCAAGTCACTAAAATTCCGTCAGACAAGTGAGTGAACGCAACGTTTAACGAGTTGTCTAAACGTTCCTAGGCAACAAGTTTTTTTTTAATGTGTAACTACTTAAGTTTATATTTTAAGTATTTTTGTTGTTGTTACATGTTCAACCTAACACGAAGGATAAAGCGGGCTTCGCTTCGCTCACCCCCTTTACCCTTCACCTAAGCTACCGCAATGTTTTGCTGTGCAAATCAGCTGTTGTCGTGACGCCATCTTGTTTTCCCACACGCTGGTTTTCGGTAAGACAGATTGTTAAACGTTTTCGACGATGCTTTATTTAATTCAAATGCTAGTGACTTGGTCAAAAGTCGGCATTTAATAAACGGTCTAGAGAGTTAGTTAAGTATCTGATTTAACCATACAACTGCGACACATACACAACTGGTACATACATAGCTTCTGGCCCCAGATTATGATACAGAAACAGCGATATCACACTCATATAAACATCCAAGACCCGGGGATTTTTTTACCCTATCTCTCTCTTTCCGTACCCGAAGGGTTCCAAACGGGACCCTATTACTAAGACTTCGCTGTCCGTCCGTCCGTCCGTCAGTCCGTCTGTCACCAGGCTGTATCTCAAGAACCTAGCTAGCTAGAGAGTTGAAATTTTCACAGATTATGTATTTCTGTTGCCGCTATAACAACAAATACTAAAAAACAGGATAAAAGAAATATTTAAGGGGGCTCCCATACAACAATTCTTTCAATACCACATACAAACTTATGGATGCACCTGGTTACGTACATGGAGTGTGAAAGTAACCGCACCAATAACTTTGTAAACAATATTTTGCTGTGTAAAATCCAAACTATTCACTCCACACCGTCGCTTCCATCGAACGGTGGTACGGAACCCTTCGTGCGCGATTTAGACTCGCACTTGACCGGTTTTTTTTACCATAATTTCATTTACACAGTTATATTTCCCAAATGTGGTAAAATTAGTTTTTCTGTCGATATCAGCATGCTTAAATGAGAACAAATCTGATTAAGTCCGCAAATGTAGAGCCCATCCCGACGTAAGACTGGCGCGATTCTCCAAACACGGCTGCGGTTCAATGATGTGGCTAGTACCAGCCAACGTAGGAGCTCCGAGCACTTCGTACTTACATGTATGTACGTGTCACCGTAAGATTGTCAAAACCGATAGTTAACTAACTAAGCTAACGTTTTTTTAACGTTAACTATCGACAGATAGTAAACTGTAGCGTACTGCTTACTTTAAGGAATGGAATGGAATCACCCACGCCCAGGAGTCAGATCTCCCTGCTATTTTGGTGGTCATTTAGCCATTTTAATCAGGAAAAAAAAATTTGGTGGTCATTATATTTGTTGCCGTTTTGTAGTTTGCCACTGGACAGGGGCCTTCCTATTCAACCACAATTTCATATCCTGAACCACTTCCATCCATCCTTATATCACAATATCATGTGCATTGTGTGAGCGGGCATCAGCGCGTGTGGTATACGGACTAAAAACAACCCCTTTATGTTTTCATCAGTTGTCTTACTAAGACTTTACTGTGAGCCATGGCCTCGGTATATGTTGAAGGCTTTCTACCTGCAATTTGCCCTTTTGGGCGATATATATGTGTATATGGTATATATGGGAGGACTTTGCCTGCTTACCCGATTTTACGAGCACTGGTTTAAACTTGAATTGCAAACGAAATACCTGGGCAACCACTGCGGTAGCTTAGGTGAAGACTAGAGGGGGCGAGCGCAGTGGGGCCCCCGAATAGTATTCGTGTTAGGTTGACATTTAAGAACAAAAGAAACGTAAATTCTAAACCCTGTCGGTTTGGTTTACCATCTGTCGATAGTTGATCAACTAACGCGTTAGTTTATCAACTAACGGCTTCGACTATGTTACGATGATATACATACAAAGTCAACGAAGTTGAAAGTAGAGAGGAATACGAAACTTTGGGCAAAGATAACATATTTTTGTACATATGTAAGTGTGCGTCAACATGTCTTGTAAAAGGTAAACACAAACATTTATCTACAGACACATACAATGCTTCTGGCCCCACACTAGGATAACCTGTGTCTTGGGAACAGGAAACTGCGACATCACACATATATACATCCAGACCTGTTTTTTTTTTCGTTATCCCCAGCCGGGGATCGAACTCTGGCATGGTAGGCAAAGCCACTACCTCAGTGCCACAGAGGAAACATAACTGCTCTTTACTTTCAATAGTGCCTATACAAATATAAAAAACCTCCAAGAAAATATCTGCCACAAATATAGGCTTGATAAAAAACAAAATGTAATCCGTGTAATATATATATTAAAAAACCTCCAGTTTTGAATAACAGAAATAAAGGCAGGAACTCAAACGTAATTGCAATACACATTGAAATAAGAAACATTTCAATATTGTAATATTTGTAATTTCACTTTCCCTAACGCGTATAGTATCAACCATTCCTCAAAACAGAATGTTTCGACCTTCGAGCGTAGCTGATATGAAAGAATCCGGGTAGCGTAAGCGTGAATAGCAAATATGCATTATTGGTTCCGTACATTGCCTCATTTTTCGTCTCTGATAGTGACCCTGACGGTTCATTTAAGATCTTATAAGCGTTTGCCCCTTTTTATAAAGGGAAATATTAAACTGCACATAAAATATACTGCTATGCACAGCAAATATCAGGGCAAAATGCTGAGGAAGTTTATGTGAAGGGCAAAGGCGGTGAGCGAAGCGAAGCCCCCTTTATCCTTCGTGTTAGGTTGAACATCTAAGAACAACTAAAATACTTAAAACATAAACTTATGCACACATAAAATATTTAAAACATAAAAAGTATATTTGTTGATCCTTTTTTGCTGTGCAAATCAGTCTTTTTGATGTGTGATTAAATAATATTATTTTATAAATATAAGTCAAGGGCAAAACATTTTAAAACTGGGTTTAATACCTTGCTAAGATATTTTTCCAATTTTAATTATGAATATTTAACACATTTTGGATTACAGTTTTGTTTTGTGCGTCTGAACTTAATACAGATACTTGAATTTGAGAATGAATTAATAAGAAAAGAAATAAAGTATTTCCATTAATGTTATGTGGGTTTAACGATTAGAAAAGGTTTTTACCCCTGGGACTACACAACCCAGAGAAAGCAATAGAAAACTCGTTCAGCTCAGTGGTTCGATAACAATTTCTTCTGAGCAAAACATTCAGCAAATATATGTTTGAATATTCGCAATAAAAGGAGATTAATATTCCATATTCAGATTAAGGGCAGCCATATTTCTTGAAATATGTATTGAACACAGATATTGGGAACTGGTGTAAAGGAATTATTAAAAATGTGTTTGAAAGCATTTCTACCTTTCTCTCTTGCTTGTGTAGGGTTCCGTACCCGAAGGGTGCCAAACGGGACCCTATTCCTAAGCCTAAGCTATCCGTCCGTCCGTCCGTCTGTCACCAGGCTGAATCTCATGAACCGTGAGAGTTAACAGTTGAAATTTTCACAGATGATGTATTTCTGTTGCTGCTATAACAACAAATACTAAAAAACAGAATAAAATAAATATTTAAGGGGCGTCCCATGCCGTACAATAAACATTTTTTTTCTTCGTATTTGCTCGATATTGATAATGATAATTGATAATGGTAAGGAACCCTTCGTGCGTGAGTCCTAGTCGCACTTGGCCGGTCTTTTCCATCGCGACGAATTAATATCGTAAAGCGTTGGAATTCTGTCAAAGCAAACGCACGAAGTTTTTTTTTAAATATAATTTGAGTTCTCAAAATACCACAGTAGTGAACAGAAAGTGGAACGTTTCAACAGTGAGTTAATGTCGGAACCTCTTCAGTAAATTGTCACAATAATGCGTGACAATGGTAATTTACAATGTGAGGAAACCTCATCAGCATATATTAACGCACAAAGGAACCCTGTTTTATGCCTCATCTCGTGAAACAGTGAGATAATTTGATGAAAGCTGTTTTATTTCTAAGCATTTATGAGCACGAGTTTTGAGTCGTAAACCGATTTTCATCATTCTTTTGTAGTAGACCGCCCCAAACATATTTGGCTCTGAATGGAATATGACTCTCTATCTCTCTCTCTTACGACACTTTACCCTATTTTTGAGATCTCACCTTCTCATTCACACCTTTCGTTCAGGGACAAAGATATTTGTAATAATATAGATATATAACATAAAAATGAAATTTTGGACTTGGATTAGATGAACATGTTCTTGGAACTTATGTGCGGATGAGTTTCGATTGTGAGCTACATAAATCCAAATATGCGATCAGGAAAGATCTTTGATAGTCACAATTAAGCACAAAGCATTCTAAATGAGTATAATTTCATTGATCATTTTATAAATGCCTTTTTGATTACTGAATATTCATTTATTCACTATTTCAATAAATCATGTTAGTTCCTGAAAGAATAGATCTCCCGCCCGAATTTCTACAAAATATATGTCAACCTAACACGAAGGCTAAAGGGGGTTCTCTTCACCCACGTCTTCACCTAGCTTCCTGATCGACCACTACGCCCTGATATTCAATATGAGATTTACCAGATTTGATGTGTTATTTAGGTGACAGATCTATCATTTTGGCGGCATATCTACAACTTAGTTAACCAATCTATTAATTTGATGACGGATCTGTTATTTTGATGATCAATCCACTTTTTTTTAAATAAACCTCTTATTTTGGTCAAACAAATAAAGTGATCAATATATTATTTAGGGGACAATTTACAATTATTAGGAAATAAATATTTTGTGACCGTTTTGGATAATTTGATTTTATTTATTTTATTTTTATTTTATTAACATTGGAAAACCAACAGCTATCTTTAAATTAACAATAGGAATCTTATATAAAAACAAAAAAGCCAATTATAGGTTTTCGCCGACAAAGGTGATGACCAATATAACAGGAACATATATAATAATTGTGGGGTCGGCGGACTTCAGCACATATGTAAAAAAAAAGTTTGTTTTTTGGAACATATTTTTTGAGTGCTTTAGCTCGAATTAGGTTATCACAATTTAGTGTCAAATCTAAATTTAGATGACATAAAACATTATACCAATTCTAAATGTAAGATTTTCGTGACACTTATGTTGTCTAACGTTGCAAGTTACTTTCAGGGTAACCTTTCATTATTTATAAGCCCTAACGAGCGAGTAAAGTGACGACCCGAATGGCCGAGTCGGCAGTAACCCTGCCTACGAAGCCACGGGTCCTGGGTTCGAGTCCCGGTGCGGGCAAATATTTCTTTGATGATAACGGATGTTTGTACCCGTACCTTTAGTCGTGGTTGTTTATTTATCTAAGTATAATATTTATTTATATAAGTATGTGTATCGTTGTTTAGTACCCAAGATACAGGGAATCCTAGTTTGGGGTTAGATCAATGTCCAGGTTATTATTAACGACATTAACGAAAGTAACCAACTCCAAGAACATATAGATGCAGATATGTATAATACGGGTCGGGAAAAAATACTCCAAAACGTCCAAATTCCAGTTCAAGTTCAAGTCCAAATATTTTTATTCATAATAAAAAATGAGACTTAATGAACGTCATAACATAATCAAGAAAGCATAATATAACATTAAGTAGTTGCCTAATTATTACATAGAACATAATAAAAGTTAAAAAAAAGTAAAAGTCCCTCAGTACATTGACCCGATCAGCTGATTACAAGTTACTATGGGAGATCCAAAAAAATATTTCGTTTACGACCATATGTTTCTTGGGGAAAGTTGTTCACAATGATGGTTACTATCATTCCCCAAAATATAGTCAGATAATTAAATGTCACCCTGTATAGGGAGCAATGAACTGGTTTAATGCCAGATATCGGTATCTTGTAAAAAGTCATTAATTTCGTAGTAGGTCTTAGTGGACAAAGTGTGCTTTATACATTTTTTGAATCGAATTCCCCAACGCAGACCGCCTATGAAATCCTAGAAACACGCCGTGGAAAAGTTCAACTAATAAACAAACTCTGTAACGGTGGGAGGGTAATCCAGACTGATCCGCACTAATTCCCTAGTCCCGGAACACCTAATTAAATGGTAACCCTTCCGTTGCTGGCTTTGTGAACCATGGCCGTTTTAGGTCGATGCTCCTTTGATTTTGCTATCGGGAATATGACTGCCCTGGCTCTTAATTAACAGCTGTTTTAAAACGCAATTAAAAACGCAGTAAACCGAAGTCGTAATACTTGGCTAAACGAATAACATCGAAAAGTTAATTGGAGATTCGATAAGACGTGGTTGAAACGATTTCTGCTGGTTCCCATTTGCAGCTGTAAGAAAATGTTTCACTTTTTCAAATTTAAGTTAAGTGTAACAAAGATGGAACTTTAGATCTTATATAGGTCAAGAAATGTTACGATTGTTAACCTTATAACGAAAGGAAGATGCTACTTCAAATGTATATTATTTTATCTGCTTTATGTAGGCTTTTTATTCGACTGTCCAAACACGTCGCAATGATAAACGGACGGCTAACATCAAACGGAACATTAATACATATTTTCCGGATTTTCAGCAAACTTGTCGAGACCTTTTCAGCAAAAAAAAAGAAAACAAAATACATACCGGATAAAGCCTTCCATTGTTTATTCGGATCACGCAATGACAGCTACGTTTGCCGAATACGAAATGTAATGATGGCTCTACCACGATTCTTTACCCGTCTTATACGCTGTACCATTACCGGCATTATCACCCATTGCGGCGCAACCAGGCGACTCTTAGATAATAAGTATTCAAAAGCAGTAATGGAATTGGTGCATTCATAAATAGTCTTGTTCAAATATGCATTTTCAAAGCGAGTATTGAGCGCGTGTGCAAACGTAAAAGATGATCATGCAAGTACGTTGTCTCGTTAATTTTGAATTAGGAATGCCTGTACGAGTAACTGGGCAGCTGTGCTGGCTTGAAACGTCTGGATTTTGTAAATATTTCAGTATGTCATATCTCCATGTGAGTGAATGAAACTCACACAATCAGTGTTTTAAACGTTAGCGAAATATCTGATCACGTGGATAAGCAGAATGAGCCTTGCGTGCGGCTTAAACAAAAATACGCAAAACAAGTCTCAAATTTTGCTATTCACCAGGCAAATCATATAAACCCATACATTACTCACCTCTTTTGTTTTAGTCCCAGCAGAGGGATAGGCAAAGACTACACACCACTTGCTACGATGACATCAAACATCCCTGCTGCCTCCTCATGCACAAGCTCATGCAAGCTTGTCGGTTACAGAGAATCACCTTCCTAATCTGTAATTAGACAACGGCAAACAATCCAAGTTGGAGCTCGTATCACCACAAATCAGCTCAGTAACAAACGATCTGGAACTTTCTGGAGTTAACTAATTCAATCACCGGCCCCCGGAAACCGCAACTCTCATACTATTACTGTTTTATTTGTTTTCTTCTTAGTTTTGGTGAAGATTAACAGCGTTGGTTTTCTTTGGTCTTGTGTGGAATTTGATTCCTATTATTTCTCTTACTAATACTGTGTGATACTGCTGGTATTAAGATTGAATAGGATGAAGTTACTTGTACTAGAAATATAAAGAAAATATTGGCGCATTTCTTCATAAAATTGGGAAAGCTGGAAGGGTGACAGTAAACCTTGTCAATGAAACAAAATCAACGAAGGATTTTTTGTTGGTTATGTGTAAGGTATAATTAAAACATTCACTTACGTCTAGCGATAATACACACCTTCAGTGAATCATCGTACTTTCGGATGAATCTCCAAAAATTTCCCCCAACATAGGAAACCTTCTTACAGTTGCAAAAATGAGACTTGGTTATTTTCACTCCCAGCTAGTTACCTTGGCGATCAGCGAAGGGTGCATCCGTGAAACCGGAAACTATTATTTCCCCCGAGATTCGGGGGTGAACGAACGAGAAATTCAATCAAGCATTCATTCAATTAGTAATGTGATTGACATCACGCCGGTCAGTTGGAAAGGAGGGACGAAAAATCCTGCACCCTCATGATTGGCGACTAAGAAGTTTTCTTACAAGTCTTTTGAGTTTGGTGATATCCCCTCGCTCCTATCTCCAAATCAAATCCACCGCATTTTTTCCCCAATATTTTTACAATATTTGAGCTACTGCATACTGTGTGCGGATATTCTGGCCTATTTGAGCAGATACGCCTTTTACACTGATTCTAATGGTGCATTTACCCCTTTTTCGCAAAAATGCGTTGTAGTTGCGTTTTTTCTTACGACGGCAATGATTGCCAATCGTTTTAAAATACAAACACACAATCTTTATTCTAAGCATACAATATATCATAAACATCTTGTAGCGGGCCCAGGGCTAAAGGTCGTAGCCGCCGCTAACAGTAGCTATGATCGTCTATTCTATCTATCCCAAAATGAGAGGACCCGATTCAGCTGTAAGATTTCTAAGTAAGAATGATAAGTCTGAATTTCTCGTTCATCGAGAAATCTGTTAGGCGTACAATAGTCGAACGAAGCTTGGTTCGGAAAGTTACAGTTTCTAGTTAGACAGAGAAAGCATATATGTCCGCGAGCCGGTAATTCGCATCAGTCAGCGGTGTATTGCGCTAAAACGATCGTTGTTATATTTTATGTGATGGCACCATCTGGTTTTTGTATATATGAGCGCTTTGGAACATCTTTTGTTTTAGTTTTAGTTTTAGTGATCGATCACAGTTATAGTATAGATATCCGTCGTAGTTTTACGACGTGAGTACTCAATTATATTTCATGTGCTCGCTAGTAGCGGCTTGTGGTGGTTCCAATTATATATTTGATCCACGGCAATAACGATCCGAAAAGACCGGTTTACACAATTGCGATTTGAGTTCCGAAATGGGTTCTGAACTAGCGGTTACCTCAAAAGGTCCGTAACGTTTTGAAACCTTCAACTCTGCGCAATTTGAGCTGGATGTTATCGAAACGCAAGCATTTTTGTTTTAGGATATCTAACCCACACCATAGCGAAGTGCATAATTCGATAAATACCGAACTATGAATTCCACTAGCCGCAGCACGTCCTGGGCTGAGCCAAATCATATATACCGACTCAACTTACACATTAGATATCCAGCGAAATTTACATTTAATTTAAAAATGCAACTTGAATCCAATCTGACCCAAGGCAATGCAAAACACCTACCCGGACCTAAACAATGAACTTTAGACTGTAAATTGATCTGTTCGCGCGTCCCCGATAACACTCAAATGTCAAAATATCAACAGGATATGTTATTTGTGTTGACACCGGTTTAACTTTGTTCTGAATTTGTTATTTCCATCCGCGGAACCTCATCGATCAAACAGTCTCCCTATGCCCTGACAACCTAGGTTTAGCCGCAACTAAACTCCTGTCTAGCCTAGTCTAAAAACCTAGTGTTATACCACGTCCATTATCGACACCACTCGAAAATGGTTGAGTTTGATTTGAATGTGCTTGAATGTTTAACGACTGTGTGTGTGGGAATTACAAAACTCGCTATTCTAAGGAATGAGGAGAGGATTAGCCCGCGAATATCCTAAGAGCCAATCCAGGAACCCTATGGTGAAGGAAAAAGGAATTTAGGGTCGCTCCAAGCCCAGACTCAGACTCAGATCAATTGACTTAAAAGTTCTTTCCTAACGACCCAAGGATAGTTTTGGAATTAGGGGTAGGTTGATATAAAGGTAGGAACCGAGGTATATCTCGGCGCTTCAGACACTCACGAAAACCCACTGAAACTTCGCAGTCACAAATTCGTATAGTTCTGACGCGTAACACGGCAGACAAAAACTGTTTAGAACTCGTGAAGACGACTGTCACAGAGGCTAGACGCAGAGACTGAATGAACTCCCCTCCCACGCTCTGGTATTTATATACCTCACATGTCTGAAAAAATAGCGTCCTTTGCGTAACGCTCTGCCCAAGCGAAGCTTCTTATCACTAACTACACAGGGTCCAATTTCAACCATGCCATGCAGATCCGCCGTTCTACAAATTGTGTGTACGCATATTCACTATGATCAACCGTAGGTGATCACTCAAATCATTTGGTACTGCCGATACACAGAATCTGTTGATCGCTGACCAATAAAAGCTTGTTGCGATTAATTAAGCATTACCCGACCACTAGGTGCGCGTAGCAAAAGACCTACCAGAATGATATTCAATCCAGAGGTGTCAGACCCTCCATCTCACACCTCAATCGCAATTGTATATTTGCAATCTACGTAATAGCTTTCTCCGTTCCGTAATAACCTTTCATTATTTAGTTATTCATAATTTTATTCAACGCGCAGCCAAATCGGCTCTCATCTCTACACATCTCGCAGGAATGCGACAAAAAAACTTGGCCTGAAAACTTCCACGAATCAACCCACGCATCGGCTCTGTTTTTTTTTTGCTAACTTTGCCAGTGAGCTACACAAAACCCCCAAACGTTATCTGAACCGATTCTCGTATTCAAAACAGCGCGGCGTTGGGCTAGCCCTCTATCACGCAGAATGAAGTATCTAATGTACCGACTCTCGTGTACCATTACAGCCCCCTCCCAGACCTTGAGACACTGTTTATCTCAGTTAACATGGCGCAAGGATCTCATTACCACTATGCTACCCATGCTTTGTACATATCTACTCTATATGTACGAACATCTCAAATCATGTACACAGACCGATGAATCTGTCAATTATGTATATAATATTTACACAACTCGATTGAGTTCTCTCCTGTCTTATCTTATTTATCTATCTAACTATACAACCTCGCTTACCCGCAATTTATCCTAATTAATAATGGTACTCTATATATATACAAATTGTTTTTTTTTGTTTTTTTTTTTTTTGTTTTTGTTTCCAAACCATGCAAGATCCTTAAATCTACAAAGTAGTTACTCAAATTTACAGCTTACAGCTTAATTATATAACCTTTATACACTATCTTATTTATCTACGCCCTTATTCGTCCTCACATAATACCTGGCTATATTTATAGTATTGAAGTTGCCCAATATCTCATTTGAACCCGGATCTACTAAAGTATAACAGTTCGGATATACCACTGCCGAAACAACATAAGGCCCTTTATACAACAACGAAAATTTCCGCATGATTTTATGTTCTTTATTTGAACGCACAAAGGTCTTAAGTTTCACATAATCACCTATACGATAGACCTCTAACTTACGCCGTTTGTCCGCCTGTCGCTTACGTCGTTCACTAGAACTTTTAGAGTTTTCTATCGCTACATTCCGCACCTGTTCCGAATCTCGCACACTATGGCCTAATAACCATTCATCGCCTAATTCCTTGTCAATAGTTAACGGTTCCCGCCTACCAAACGCTAACTCATTAGGCGCAAAGCCTGTGCTTGTGTGTTCGATATTATTATAGCAATTTTGAATGTCCGGTAACACGTCTACCCAACTACGATTACTTCCGCCGCAATAAGTCCTAATCAGCCGACCTAGCTCGCGATTCACTCTTTCTACGCTATTAGAATTTGGACAATACACTGACGTATGAGTGACCCGAATCCCCAGCTGTTTGAGTCCAAATTCCCAAACTTTCGATATGAAATGTGGTCCTGAGTCCGTAATTATAGTTTCGATAGGTACTTCCCTATGAAATCTCTTTGTACAAGCGAGCACGCTCCTACCTGTCGCTTTTCGCATTGGATATAATTTTATTACTTTACTGTACACGTCTTGAATCACATATATATATTGATATCCGAATTTACCTACGGGCAATGGCCCATAAAGGTCCGAAAAAACTTTCTCACCCAACCTTTCCGCCAACACCGGTGTACAAGGACCAACGGTATTGTTAGTACTTGGTTTGACCTTTTGACATATGTCACAACTTCTTATCACCGCGCTTATCACCCTACTCATATGAAGAAAATAATATCTGTCCTTCATCAGTGCTAATATTTTATATCTGCCGTAGTGACCTATTTCTTCATGTATGTGTAAAATAAGTTCCTCCTGTAGTGATTTCGGAATTACTAGCAACTGTACGTTCCGCTTCGGCACGTGAAAATATAACGTATCACCTACTAGCTTATAATTTTCAAAACCTCTTGTCCCCGTATCTACTACATTACGTCTGATACAACCGCTAATTCGATTTAACCGCTCATCTTCGCTTTGTAATCTCGCAATGTCCCGTAAACTCGAAATAACACTTGCGGTATTCGATGCCTGAAACCAGAATATTCCCGGCTGAACATTTGTACTGTCAATCATACCTCCAGGTCCCGCCATTTGCCTGCTTAGCGTGTCGGCAATTTGATTATCAGTCCCTCGCACAAATTCTATGTCGTAATCGAATTGCTCTAAAAACATAATCCACCTCGTTACGCGTGCACCCAATAAAGTCCACGACTTAATGAACGTCAAACTTTTATGATCAGTTCTAATAATAACTTTTTCTCCCCGCAAATATATCTCAAATCGCTTTAAAGTGTATATAACTGCATACATTTCCTGTTCACTGATCGACCATCTAGTCTGGGCACCCTTGAATGCCTGCGAACAGAACCCTATAATTAGTTCCTGGCCCGATTCATCTAATTGATAAACATAGCCCCCAATTCCTATAGCGCTGGCGTCACATTGAACAAAATATGTTCTTCCCGCCAATGGCTGACTCAAAATTATACTTTCTGAGAATTGATTTTTTATCTCGTCAAAGGCACTTTGCATCTGCGCACTCCAGATGAACTTGACTCCAGACCGCAATAAATTGTACAAGGGCCGTGTTAACGTTCCAAAATTTTTTATAAACCTCCTAAAGTAATTTATGAACCCCAAAAACGCCCTCAATTGCCTGACAGTTCTGGGTGACGGATATAATTTAAGTGTTTCAATTTTGTCCGGGTCCATCTGCAAACCTTGTGTAGACAAAATGTGCCCCAATAACTTGACCTTTTTTTTGTGCGAACTCGCATTTCTTTAGTTTGCACGTGAAGCCCGCGTCTTTCAATTTACTCAGAACCGTGTCCACTTGAGACAAATGCTGTTCGAAGTCACCCTCAGTTAAAATTGCCAAATCGTCAACAAAATTTAAACAATATGACCTAACCTCTGGCCCTAGAATTAAATCCATCGCCCTCGAAAATGAACCCACACTGGTTTTCAACCCCTGAGGTAAAACGTTGTAAACATAACTTCTGCCTTGATATACAAAACCCGTGTATCGTTTAGATTCGTCTGATAATGGTATAGAAAAATACGCATCTTTGATATCAATAACTCCTATGTAATTTATCCGGCGCCCGGATTGCAATATCTCACTCATTAAAGGTGTGGTTTCAACCTCCCCGACCATTCCAGTGTTTAATTGTCGTGCATCTAGCAAAATACGGACCTCTCCCGTTTTCTTTAATGTACAAGTCAATGGACTGCTGAAATCCGTAGATTGCCTGCTAATAATACCTATCAATTCCATCTCTTCCAAACGTTTTGTTACTTTATCGCGATACGCGAACGGTATGGGATAGCTTCGTTTTACGAAAGGCGTTTCATCTCTCATTTTTATCTCATGTATATATTTATCTGTCCGACCTATCCTATCGCTAAACAACTCTGCATGTTTATTTAACACCGGCAATAACCTTGTTTTGTGTTCAACAGGTATTGATGAATTATTCACATATTCCTCTATCATATTTCTACTGGTATCTTGGTTCTGTACTTCCATTGTACAACAGCAAAAATCCTGATTAGGGCCAGTACCTAATGGTATTTCACACATCCGCCCGGCGCTTCGTATAATTAGCCTCTTATTACCCTCACACATTAAACTCGCTCGCGTCTGTTGTATAAAATCAAACCCCAAAATTAAATCTTTAGGCACCCTTGTTAATACTAGCATTGGAGTATCGATAACGCATTCACCTATTGTTAATGGTAACGTTACTAATTTATCAACCTTTTCCTTACTGACTCCAAATGCACCTGTGATTCTCAAACTTGGAATCGGTATTTCCGTCGGTTTTCCCAATTGACTGCACACTTCTTCGTACACTCTCCGACTTATTACGCTGATTTCGCTCCCCGAATCAATCAAACTCCTTACAACAATATTCCCAATACGCACATCTATCTCAGGTAATGTCAAAGTACTACATAACTCGCGCCCACACTCAGTCGAATCGTCGTCTCTGAATATCGTATGTAAACGTCTGTCATTTCGATCTCTATAATTCGATCTAGATTTTTCATCTAAACACACGGCATATCCGTGCGCTTTATGCGCTAATAATTGAATAAATTCATTCACACCCACGTTCGAGTCCAAATTACACAAATCATACAATCTATGCTTTTTTCCAATTCGATCGGCTGTCCACCCGAACCGTAATAAATATCTGAGCGCGAACGACCCGCGCGAGTCCACTAGTTTTTTGAATTCTGACTTATCGCATCATTCCTGTCACTTGAACTTTGCCCTGCCTCTGTATCTCCTGAATTATCATTGCCCCTCTGAAACCCTATTGCCTTGAAGCTAGGCTGCGGCTGCCTGCCTCTACGGCGAAAATAACCGCGACCACGCGTCCCAAATTCGTTTCGCGCCTTCGTTACCGCGTTATAATTATTACTACGACTTATCGCGTTATAACGTAACGTATTTACCCGCATAGCTCGATATTGCCCACGCATATAGCTATCCCGCCTCACGTTATTCGTATTCATAGGTTCCGAATCATGTATCGCACTTAATCCCCCATCGACATTCCGTTCTAAATGCCGAAGGAATTCGACCGCATCCCGTATGGTCATAGTCTCCTTTCTAGCAAAAAACGCTACCTGAATATCACGCGGCAACTGTCTGAAAATCGTGTTGATTTTCTCCGTATCAGTAAACGGTATCGTAAGCTCATATATGCTATTCAATTGAGAGGCAAAGAATTCTTCCATACTTTGACCTTTCTTAGAATCAAACTTCGCAGTTAGGAATCTTTGCTTAATTAATTCCTGTTCATTATCACCCCAGAATACCTCTCTGAAATCTTTTTCAAAATCCGAATAGGTTCGCCATGAGTCTCTGTATATGCTCATTCGAACTTTCGCAATTCCTACCAAACTATCCGTTGCCCATATCAAAGCCCTAGAACTATCTCCCGAGACGTTAATATAAGCCTTTAAATCTCTTAAGAAAATCATCGGATTTTCCGAACTTCGCCCATCGAATGTCGGCAACTTCTGTGTCATTTTCACAATGCATGATTGACGTTTTTCTACCGATTGTTCAAACGTCTCTAGTTCCTGTCTGTCAGTATGTCTGTCCGAAGTCCTACTAGTATTGCTCGTGCTGGAACCCCTTTCCAAACTGTCTAATCTTTTCACTATTTCAGATAACAATTGCGTCACCTGCCCTGACGCCATTTCACTTGTGTGTGAAAGTGAATTTTGTGCTACCCGACTACCGTTTTTCCTAGGCCGGCCGGCCATTATTCCTATTAAACCACCGTAGCTCGTACAAAGAATTGTGAAAACAATGCCCCTTTTTTGCTTATTTCTTATTTACAAACTGAACTGTTTAAAATCGTTTCTACGTTGTGTTATTTTTAAAAGTAACGCGTTAGACCTTGATTCTTTTAGAATATCTAGGTATATCTAGGTATCAGACTATCTACGATATCCTGGTCACGGCACAAAAAATATGTAGCGGGCCCAGGGCTAAAGGTCGTAGCCGCCGCTAACAGTAGCTATGATCGTCTATTCTATCTATCCCAAAATGAGAGGACCCGATTCAGCTGTAAGATTTGTAAGTAAGAATGATAAGTCTGAATTTCTCGTTCATCGAGAAATCTGTTAGGCGTACAATAGTCGAACGAAGCTTGGTTCGGAAAGTTACAGTTTCTAGTTAGACAGAGAAAGCATATATGTCCGCGAGCCGGTAATTCGCATCAGTCAGCGGTGTATTGCGCTAAAACGATCGTTGTTATATTTTATGTGATGGCACCATCTGGTTTTTGTATATATGAGCGCTTTGGAACATCTTTTGTTTTAGTTTTAGTTTTAGTGATCGATCACAGTTATAGTATAGATATCCGTCGTAGTTTTACGACGTGAGTACTCAATTATATTTCATGTGCTCGCTAGTAGCGGCTTGTGGTGGTTCCAATTATATATTTGATCCACGGCAATAACGATCCGAAAAGACCGGTTTACACAATTGCGATTTGAGTTCCGAAATGGGTTCTGAACTAGCGGTTACCTCAAAAGGTCCGTAACGTTTTGAAACCTTCAACTCTGCGCAATTTGAGCTGGATGTTATCGAAACGCAAGCATTTTTGTTTTAGGATATCTAACCCACACCATAGCGAAGTGCATAATTCGATAAATACCGAACTATGAATTCCACTAGCCGCAGCACGTCCTGGGCTGAGCCAAATCATATATACCGACTCAACTTACACATTAGATATCCAGCGAAATTTACATTTAATTTAAAAATGCAACTTGAATCCAATCTGACCCAAGGCAATGCAAAACACCTACCCGGACCTAAACAATGAACTTTAGACTGTAAATTGATCTGTTCGCGCGTCCCCGATAACACTCAAATGTCAAAATATCAACAGGATATGTTATTTGTGTTGACACCGGTTTAACTTTGTTCTGAATTTGTTATTTCCATCCGCGGAACCTCATCGATCAAACAGTCTCCCTATGCCCTGACAACCTAGGTTTAGCCGCAACTAAACTCCTGTCTAGCCTAGTCTAAAAACCTAGTGTTATACCACGTCCATTATCGACACCACTCGAAAATGGTTGAGTTTGATTTGAATGTGCTTGAATGTTTAACGACTGTGTGTGTGGGAATTACAAAACTCGCTATTCTAAGGAATGAGGAGAGGATTAGCCCGCGAATATCCTAAGAGCCAATCCAGGAACCCTATGGTGAAGGAAAAAGGAATTTAGGGTCGCTCCAAGCCCAGACTCAGACTCAGATCAATTGACTTAAAAGTTCTTTCCTAACGACCCAAGGATAGTTTTGGAATTAGGGGTAGGTTGATATAAAGGTAGGAACCGAGGTATATCTCGGCGCTTCAGACACTCACGAAAACCCACTGAAACTTCGCAGTCACAAATTCGTATAGTTCTGACGCGTAACACGGCAGACAAAAACTGTTTAGAACTCGTGAAGACGACTGTCACAGAGGCTAGACGCAGAGACTGAATGAACTCCCCTCCCACGCTCTGGTATTTATATACCTCACATGTCTGAAAAAATAGCGTCCTTTGCGTAACGCTCTGCCCAAGCGAAGCTTCTTATCACTAACTACACAGGGTCCAATTTCAACCATGCCATGCAGATCCGCCGTTCTACAAATTGTGTGTACGCATATTCACTATGATCAACCGTAGGTGATCACTCAAATCATTTGGTACTGCCGATACACAGAATCTGTTGATCGCTGACCAATAAAAGCTTGTTGCGATTAATTAAGCATTACCCGACCACTAGGTGCGCGTAGCAAAAGACCTACCAGAATGATATTCAATCCAGAGGTGTCAGACCCTCCATCTCACACCTCAATCGCAATTGTATATTTGCAATCTACGTAATAGCTTTCTCCGTTCCGTAATAACCTTTCATTATTTAGTTATTCATAATTTTATTCAACGCGCAGCCAAATCGGCTCTCATCTCTACACATCTCGCAGGAATGCGACAAAAAAACTTGGCCTGAAAACTTCCACGAATCAACCCACGCATCGGCTCTGTTTTTTTTTTGCTAACTTTGCCAGTGAGCTACACAAAACCCCCAAACGTTATCTGAACCGATTCTCGTATTCAAAACAGCGCGGCGTTGGGCTAGCCCTCTATCACGCAGAATGAAGTATCTAATGTACCGACTCTCGTGTACCATTACAATCTCTTTATTTAAATTAATATCATTAAACGTGAAATAGAAGAAAAGAAGTTGGACAAAGAGCCCCATTTTTTAAATATGCAAGAAATTCCAATCAGCGAGCAAACAAATTCAGCAAAAACGGCTCTAAATACTACGATCAATCAAAACAAAGCGGAGAACGGAAGATATCAGTGATTTTGATTGACAATCGTCAATTTCATAAATGGACTATTTGCAGAGTCTGTACTCAATTAACATGATTATTGCGCGGGAATCACAATTGATTAAACGTATCGCTTTGACCAAATCTTATGGCCTTTTTGTTTGATGAAAACATAAAATATGATAATATTACTAACGCTCTAACTCTTTAAAGGTTTCCGCATGATATTTGCCATCACAGAAATATCCGAATAATCAACTCAACGTTATCTAGTACATCCTAACCCAACTTATTTATCGTAATCTGATTCATTTTAATCCAACTTATCGTGAAAAGTAAAAGTTCAACATATTGAGGGTTATACTAGAATAGCTTACTGTGTATGGCCTTATAATTCTGAACAGCTTTCACTATGAAACCGATTTGTTCAGAGCAACTTTATTTTCTACTCCTCCGTAGAAGTCAATTGAGTCATATCCTTGTGCGACGAGCACCATCTTGAAAGGGAGATTTAACACCCTAAAACAGCATCGGAATAAACTCTCGACTAATGACTTTTATTGATTTCATTTTTGATTAAAATGTTGTCAAAGATCCACGGCTCTCGTGAATTGTTAGTGTCCTCCACCAGACACAAATTTAATTTTATAGATTATTAACATTTTCGGAATGAAACTCGCGTGGAGAACTTTGAAGGTCAATACATTTGGTCGCGTGAGTCACATTGATTATTTCGTATGCTTCCACCCAGTATGGTGTATGCATCATTTTCGAGTGGAGTCAATAATTACATTTTTAATTAGACTTCATTAACGCTCGACGCCATGACAGCGTCACTGGAATGCCCACCAATAGATTAAAATTTGTATGGTAATAAATGCAATTTAATTTTACAAATGGTCGCAAATGTTGAGTTTTGTGATTATTGCTATACCTCGCGCCACGGTTATGAGCGGTAGCCTTGAAGGCGCAGTAGTCACTTTTCAATACCTATACATAAGCGTAGTAATTCCCGCCAACGTCGCCCAGCGCTCTTAATTCGTGGCGCGAGGTATAGTAAAACATATCAGTGGCGCAACTCCAAAAACAATTCAAGATTCAGAAAGTCCAATGTTGACACACATATAAATTATGTTCTTCCGCTAGCCTAATATCAAAATACCTGCTGAACTAATTAATACATTATTTAAACATAAACACTTACACTCACATACAGCACATTGGTTCTGGCCCCACACTAGGATACCCTGTGTCATGGGAACCAGAAACAGCGACTTCACACACATATTAACATCCAAGACCTGGGGCTTTTTTTCTGTGTCCCCAGCCGGGGATCGAACCCGGGACCTCTCGCATGGAGGGCAGATCCACAGCCGCAGTGCCACAGAGGTCGTCGACATTTAATACTACATTTTACTGGACAGAGGGCTAGCCCACTGCCGCAGCCTAAATACAGAATAATTAAGTCAGTCACCAGGAGCTACAAGTTCCCATTTTGACCACTTCTCATATTGTCAGTTTTTAGGGTTTCGTACCCAAAGGGTAAAACGGGACCCTATTACTAAGACTCCGCTGTCCGTCCGTCCGTCTGTCTGTCACCAGGCTGTATCTCATGAACCGTGATAGTTAGACAGTTGAAATTTTCACGGATGATGTATTTCCGTTGACGCTATAACAACAAATATTAAAAAACAGAATAAAATATTTTATTTATCTGTAAACCATATACAATCTTATAAATGCACCTTGTTACGTAAATGTAGTGTGACAGTAGCCGCACCAATAACAACATTTTGCTATGTAAAATCCAAACTATTCACTCCACACCATCCCTACCATTGTAGGGAATCCTTAGTGAGCATGACAGTAAACCAGAGTTTATGGTCATGCTCACTAAAATGCCTTTTCTTGCGGCGGCTCTGTGTAGCGGGTTGCTCCCCTCCCTCGAATATGGCGAGGGGGGTGATGGCTGGTGCACAAGTCATACTCGTGCACCAGTCCACCATACTGGTCCAGTCTGGTTTCTCATAAGTTATTATATATTATAGCTTGTCTTTGTTCTTATTTATTTATTTTGTTAGATTGTTATTTTAATACATCTTATATGTTATATTGTCAATAGAGAAGATAATTTTTATATCGTAGATAGTGTAAAAAATAAGACACAAATTGAAAAAAATATATCTCTGTATAGTTTCTTGGTGCTATATTCTCTGACGCGCGTATTTCCGAAGCACTTGTACAGTTCATGGAGTTTATTTTTCCTGTGCGAGATTCAGCCATGAAAGTGCATTATTTTGCCTACTTGCAAGGAATTTGATTTGACTTGATTTGATTTTGTGCACGAGTTCGATTCGCAATTGGCCGGTTTTGTTACCTACATTTAACCTTGTATGAGATCCGTACTCTAATGGATTTCACGCTTGCCTGTCACAAGTTCGAAACCAGGGGGGTAACCACTATCTTTTTCCGATGCAAATTGGGTTCAAAACAAAAACATCACCATGGCAACCATTTCCATTCCAATTCATCAAAATGGGCTTTATTTACCTAATACCAAGACTTGTTTTAAGACCGTCACGGTAATTTTGCTGATCAAATTAGGTTCCTAATCTGAATCGGCATAAGACGTTGTGGTAACCCAACCATGTATCAATAAGGTAATAAATTTATCTTAAATACATCATCTGACGTTCAGTGTTCGTATGACACGTTACGCTGTAGGTCCCGGCTACTATCGCCACGTGGTAGTGCACTCAGAGAAAAATCGGCTAACAAAGCGACAATAAAAGCTTTGTTAGAAATTCATTTTTACCGCACGTAAGTGCATCGTCGCTGCAGCTATAGGCCCATAGTGGCTGTGACAACTTTTTTATTGTTGAAATTATTTTTGTTATTTTAGCTAAAGACACGTAGATACGGTAACTATGTTAAAAATATTTAAACGGGATAACAACGCCACGTTGTCAACTTATCAACGGTATGAAGTGATATTGTAGCAAAGTTTAATCTATCAAAATAAGCGTTGTTACTATGGCTAAATGGTGTTGTTGACACGGCAACGTTATGAAGTGATGTTACAGCAAAGTTTAATCTATCAAAATAACAGCTGTTACTACGGCTAAATGATGTTGTTGATATTCTCGGCGCCACGACTAAAGAGCTTTGTCCTTGAATGCGCAGTAGTCACTTTTCACAAGTGTTTGGCGCGGGGAAGTGAGGAGCGACGGGGGCGGTAGTCAGCGCCGGCACCTGATTCGTTGATCAGTCGCTTCCCGATGCCCGCACCGAAAGCACGTCTCGAAGCTTCTTGAGTACAGTCGCATACAATATTACCCAACGTTATCTTTCGCCCCGGTCGAAAATGCCGAAAAATAAAGTACTGACTAGGCAAGCTAGAAAAATGGTTTACGATGTGAACTGTTATATCAAAAAAGAGTCTGATGAAATACTGATGAAGAAGTCTGATGAAAAACTTAATTGTGGTTTAATTGTTACAAATTATTAGTCAGCGGGAAGAAAAGAGTGTGCAGGACTATTACTACAAGTATCTATATTCACTAGGCCCTAGTGACTAGGGGCATTCTATGCTAGGGGGTTATTGTTGGTTAGTCATGGTTGTTTATCTATTTAAGTATAATATTTATCTATGTATGTGTATCGTTGTCTAGTACCCAAGATACAGGGAATCCTAGTTTGGGGCTAGATCAATGTGTGTAAATAGTGTCCAAGGTTATTATTATTTATTATTATTATTTATTTATTTATATATAGGTTTCAACCTTGACGTTAACAAATGTTGTCAATAGAGAGTACCTATAGTTTATTTGACACAAAGTCCATTATTTACATCGGCTAATATCCCAATCAACAAAATATCAAACAGAGAAAAAATAGAAGTGAAGAAAGTCCTGAACACTCATTCCTTCACACTAACCCTAAAAACGCACTTCGGAATTATGCCGCGACTGTACACATGCGCAGTAATCCCCGCCAGTTTCTCCGAGAGCTCTTTATTCGTGGCGCCGAGTGTACGGCAACGTTATATACTAACAAAATACGAAGTACATAGATGTTTTAAAAAAGTATTCTTAGATAAAATTACAAAGTGACGTCTTAAACTTGTTCTCGCAAGCGCAAACTGTTTCTCCTATTCTGCCAGTTTCAACGTGGATGTCGTGCAGAGAAGTAGTGTTTGTGCTCAAGAGTGATATGAAATATGGCATTGGAGACTTTTTTAACAGAAAATAAACTGCGGCATCTGCTGCAGTCTATGCTCGGTAAGTAACAGTGCCCTAATACAATTATGAGGTTCATGTCGTTTTTTGCGATATTGGCTGTAACCTGTGCTTTGTTTCCCATCACAATTCAAATAAATATCTTCGAAATGTTTTCGGACCTTTGACTGCAGCTGTTAGCCGGGCGAATTTCCTTTCTGCCAGGATTTTAGTTTAGGTAGCTGGCTTCATTCATTTTTGCAGGATAAAAGTATCCTTTTTTTCTCAGGGTAAATTACTTTCATTGCAATAATATCAGTAGGAGTTATGAGCGCTGAGCAAAAACTGGCGCCTTGGGGCTGGGGTTACTGCGTATTTGTTAACATAATCAGCGCCCAGTAAACCGGCCGCTCAAAAAGTAGCCAGATTAGTAAATTTTACCACCTAAAGTAACTAAATGTAGGGAAGTTCAGTCCTCAAAAAGTAGCCAAATGTATGAAACTTCCAAAAATTTTAGTACTTAACTAAATGACCCCATAAAGTTGCTAGATCTAGCTACAAAGTAGTTAAGATGGCAACACCGGCCGTTTGTTGGCCTTTGTTGGCCTGGTGAACACTCAGCATTTGGTTTTAAAAGCCACTAAAATAACCTAACCTAACATATGGCCAAATTATCAAGTCTCAGATAGCTTAGGCATAAAATAACAACAATCTTCTTTTTCAGATCAAGAACTGATTACTAATTAAATCTGGAACGCACACTAACTGAACACATAGAATAATTAAGAAAGTATTTCGAAATTTGGCGACTAACACCTAGTTCATGCAAAACGCGAGCTTAAAGTGGTACTCGGAGGTTCCATACTAAACCAGAACTTTACTCCTAATTACCTTGGCGTCACCCTGGACCGCTCTCTCACTTTTAAAAAACATTGAGCTGGTACAAAAGCTTACGGATACCTCTTGGGGCGCGAACGCCGACGTGCTTCGCACCTCTTCCTTATCGCTGGTGTACTTGACGAAGGAATACTGCGCACCGGTTTGGTTGGGCAACTCCCACACCAACAAGGTAGACGTGGAACTCAACAAGGCCATGCGATGCATCTCCGGTACCTTGAACTCCACCCCATGTCACTGGCTACCAGTGCTCTGCAGCATTCCTCCCCCTGACTTGAGAATAAAGCACGCTCTCCTAAGAGAGCCCCGCAAGATTCGTGACCACCAATGCCTTCTCATACGCCCAGAGTTTATGGATACCACTAAGCACCGTCTTGAATCCAGAAACCCACCAAACAAAATCGCAATAAATCTGCTGCAAGAAGACTCCAACCTCATGCAACAATGGTCGCAACAATGGAACTCAACAATGGCCGGCAAATTGAGCTCAGATCTTATTCCAGGTTCAAAAAAAGGGGTCCCAACTGCCGAGGCGCGACTGGTGTAACTTCAACAGACTACGCACGGGACTACGCATGGACGCTGTGCCCAATATAAACATTGCTGCGGCTGGATAGACTCCCCTGCTTGTACCTGCGGAATGGAAGTACAAGACATCCAACATATTATCTCTGAATGCCCAGAAACGCGATATACCGGGTGACCTGATCAAGCTTACTGACAAAGCCACCGAGTGGCTTAACCCCTCGCACCCCCAGCCACTTGGCGCCGACACAGCTCGTCCCCCAGGCACACTTAAGACCGCGCGGCGCGCGACACTTGACTGACGTATCAAGTGATTATGTTGAAATGGTAACTCTTAGAACTATGAGAGTGCTAAATATGAGTAGCTAATGAAACCCTCTCTTAGTCAATGCAAAACTAATGTCACAGTGACCTTCCTTTATTATTGTACCGACATGAGAATCACAGACATCTATGAAAATGGTCCTTCTCGACACAAATCTAGCAGACATGAGAAAAACATCAACAACATATACATGTTATTTGATACCTACGTAATCTAAATAACATTAACCTTTCAAAACAATAAAAACATTAGTGTGTTCTTATATAAACTGTTCAATATTTCAGCGTTTGAAATTTTCCAAAAAAAAGTCCTCGAAAAAGTGTTTTTTTTGAGGCACGTTTGGAATATTTTTTTCTATGAATGACCATAGACAATTGTATCGGATTATAGACTTTGTCTTATTGAGCGTCTGGAAAATCTTTAACAGTACCAACATGACAAAAATTGGCCAAAATATACCGGTTTAAAAAAGCGCGGGAGCGAGAGCGTCATATGACGCTTGGGGGACGGACGGTACTCGAGGCGAGCGTCATATGGTAAGGTTAAATCCCTTAATATTAACTTGTAATTTGGTATGAACTGTTTACTAATTCCATAGGAATAAATAAGTAAAGTAGAGATTATTACATACTTTTGATATAAATATTTTCTTATTTTCTTTTAGGATTCTCAAATACCTCTATCCTCTTATCGTATCTTGTGCTACCCAAGCAATGTACTACATTGTAGATTTCAATGCCATCACTTTGTAAATGATACACTGAAAAAAATCTATATTCCTCTAAGCTTCTGCCTATATATTGTTACGGGTATACGTACCTTGACCGGAGTGCTCTGTGTATGCACCATACAGATGTATGGTGAACAATAAACATAGTTCAGGGTACGCATACTCCTGGAATAAAAGTCAGAAGCTTCGGGGAGTATATAATATTTTTTCATGGATTACCATTAACAAAGTGCAGGGATAAGATCAGCCATGTTACTTTGCTAGAGCAGCAAAATATATACGAGAAAAGTTACTTTGTCGGGGAAGCAACGGTGAATTGATAAAAGCACAAAGAAAGATAGCTAATTCAACAAAACAAATTTAGATCAACGGACAGTAAACCTTTGTCTTTTTAGCAAAACCCCTTGTCATCGGGAAACCATTGATATAATAACTAAAGGCATTTGTCATGCGAACAAAAGGACAAGAATTCATATAGTGACACGAACAATTTTAGCATTGTAATTTCAACAATGTTTTATTGCTATTACATCAAAATTGGTAAATTTACTTAGTAACAATAAAAACGTTGCCCTCATAACTATGCACCTTTGACGGCTGTCCAGCATCAAAGTTTTATTGTTGCAATGGCAATATTTTTTGAGAGTGTGGTCGTAAAAACCCCTCCATTAACCCACACCGAGCCTGAGTGGTGGAGTATGGCTTAATCTTATTTGTATCCGGGTTAAGGTCTGTGTACCTCGGTGGGGACATTAAGGGCGACAATTATTATATTTTTATTAATGAACCTTATAAGACTTTCTATAGAGCGAATGTGGTCAGATTGACAGGTGGTAAATATAGTAACATGTCATGATGAACCTTGTCGTAATGGGAAGTGGGAGCGGGAGGGTAGAACCGACACCTAGGAGCGGAACTCCCGAATCGAAAACTTGCCTGGTTAGCTTCTGTTCCGCTGCATTACGCCGCGGCGGTGAGATTAGCGCTATGTCTTCACTACGAAATGAACATGGTAGCTGGAAAACGAGGTATGCCGATAGCCAAACAGGATTTTATTTAACAAACAAAACTATCCAACGGTCGTTCTGACGGCGATAGAAAATTGGCTAGCTTCCTGTGACGCCTCGCCCAAATGGCAAACTTGCGGGTTCGTTCAGCGCATACCCCGGTATGCGTTGAACGAACCCTTGGCTAGTAGTAAATCCTAACGATAGCTACTTAAATACACAGTTTTTTTTAAGTCCATATGCTACACGAGCTGAAGCATAGCAGGAAGGTCTCCTGGGCGTATTTAATAGCAGATTGTTGCACCAAGCAGAAAGTAAAGTATCGCATTGCATCGAGAGCGTATTTGGAGTCCCAGTGGCAGCGAGGTTCATAAAGTCACGAGTGCAGTATAAATTACTGAATGCGAGGTGCTTTTCTTTCGACCAGTGCAAGGAAAGTAGGTGAAAAATAAAGTTGAAGAAGAAATTGGAATAGTTTCATTTTTAAAATTAATAGACACATTATTACAATTATTAAAAGTGAGGCTAATGCTTTTAACAGAAACATTTATATCATCACTTGACACGCAAACTGTATAAGCATAACCCATAAGGCCGTCAGGTTGGCCAACCGAACGCATTGTAAACCTAGGGTTATAATTTTAGTAACTAGACAAGACATATGCCACCTCTTTGGTTGCGCCATTTAAAAAAAACGGTGAAATAAGGTATTAACATACATGTTGTCTGCTTTATAAGCAACAAAGTGCCGCTTTTTGTGCTGGATATGTCTTGCAGTTATGAGAAGAAAATTTCCGCGAAGAAAAATATTTATTCCCTTCAATGAAAAAAATAACTGTGCCCCATCTCGCAAAATGGAGTATTGAATAACTAAACGTAAAGGCCTTGATGAAATGTTGTTTTGTTAATTTTTTAATAATAAACGCGTCATGCCTTTTCTTATATTGAGTGGCGGAGGCCTAGCACAGCTAAGGCCACGTTTACCCAGTTATTCATAAGTCCATTTATTTCACACATATCCTTATTTAAAAATAAGAATTCTTAATGGAACCTTGTCCGCCTTTGCACCCGCTTGATGGCGCTCGCGAAGTTGGAGGCAAAGAGTTTTAATTATCTGAGGGCAGATTCAAAAACACGTTACGTGATCTTTCAAATACACTTGACACTAGCAAAATTAGCCTCAAAAGAGGTTAGCACGCCATATATTTTAAGAAGTAAATATAAATTGATAACATTGACAGATTGGCAGCCTCTAACTACAGTAGCGCCATCTGCAATGAGCTTTAAAGATTGACTTTTTAGTAATACTAAAACCTGACTCAAAATGAAGAAAGATTTATCGATCTAAAAACATGTATTAAACTTATTTGTTTATAAATATTTTTTATATACTTTGGACACTAATTATACACATCGATCTAGCCCCAAACTAGGATACATATGTATATAGATAAACAACTATTACAAGGGTACAAACATCCGTTCTCATCAAACAAATATTTGCCCCCACCGAGACTCGAACCTGGGACCCTTGGCTTCGTAGGCAGGGTCACTGCCGACTCAGCCATTCGGGCATCATTTTTTTTTCCAAACTATGTGTATGTTTTACTCGCATTTAGTTAACTCATTAGATATTACACAGGTAAATCTTCCTAGTACCTTTACAACTAGTACTGCAGAACGCTACCTCTAAACTAGAGCAGTCCAGCAATATATTAACGAAACATGATAGTTTTTCTTTCTAGATAACGGATAGATAAATCTCGTAAAGGTTTTTATTTGTTGCTACAACGGTAACAAAAATACACATTCTGTGAAAATTTCACTCAACCTTTTACGGTTCATGAGAGTCAGCTCGCTGGCGGACGGACGGGTGGACAGTTGGGCAGACAGACAGCGGAGGCTTAGTATTAGGGTCCCGTTGGTCATCCTTTGGGTACGGACGCTAAAAATAGAAAGGGTAACGAACGGACTATGTGGCATTGTGATTGTACCGCGATCAGCAGTTTACCTTTTGTGAGTGAGACCTTCCTCCCTATGATACGCACCCAATTTTTCTACCAAGACAACAGCTAGTGGGCAGTGACTCAGAAAATATTGCCTTCTAATGTGGGTGGTAGAAATTAGTTGGAAAAGTCGCCGGGCCGTAAGTGAACTATAAACATAAACATGAATACAGGCACATGCATTGCTTCTGGCCCCACACTAGGTTAAAATGTGTCGAGGGAACAAAAACAGCAACCTCACATACATATAAACACCCAACACCTGTTTTTTTTTTTTCAGTATTCCCAGCCGGGACTCCTCGCATGGTAGGCAGAGCCACAACCACAACGTGCAACGCCACAAGTATATTACGAGTATATTGTTGAGCGAAGCGTCTCCGTTTCAGGATTGGGCATTTATCAGCTGATTCTCGTGAATCTTTGTGAATAGGTTCAAAAATTAAATAGTTTTTTTGTCGATTCAGTTTTTGGAAAATTTTCAAAATGACGGAGATGTGGGAGTTTTAAAATTTCAAAAAACAGCCCAAACTGCTTGCCGGATGTGGTGTCGTTGAATTTGTAGAGACCGTGAGACTAACAGGCTATATATTTTTAGTAAAAAGTGAATAGGTTGGGCTTAAGACCGCAAAATCTAGTTTACAAAGTTGTGGGTGCGGCTACTTTCTTATTCTATGTGCGTAACCAGGTGGATTCATAAGTTTGTACGTGGTATTAAAAGAAAGTGTCCCTCGCGAGGTCTAGAGCTCACCGAGCCACTGGTAGATGTACATTTTGTTGTATAATGTTATCTATTGGTATTGATATAATGTATTTATACATATTTTCAAGTAGTTTATTATTTTAAATATTTAACGTTGTGCTCACATCCCTTAATGTTTTTTAATGTGACCTGTCTATCCTAGGTTTGCTGGAAGAAATCTCTTTGAGAGATAAGTTTGCCTTTGTACACGCAGTTTCCATTTTGATGTATCTGTACCTTCTGTTTTTTTTGCAATAAAGTATAAAGTAAAGTAAAGTAAAGCATATCCCTTGACGTGTCCTAAGCTCGGCTCTGTTGTTTGCCTCTACAGTTAGGGTTTCTGAACGAGGCCCAGATGCAAAACTTGATGGTCGCTTAAAGTGCTATCACTGACTGTCTGTCAAGTGGACGGGAGGTGGCTGGATGCGATGGGCACAGGACCGTGAAAAAAAAAGAAACATTTAAATATTTTATTTTATTTTATTAATGAACAAAAATCACACAGCCATTCTTACAGCTAGTCGGAAACATAAACTTAAAATAAGGCCAATTACGGATTTCACTATGTACACAGTTTACAATAATTAAGTGACGGTTATGTTGTTGAGTTGAGCTAAAAGAGCAACAATATCTAGAACAATGTGTCAAAAAACAGTGATGGCGTGTGGATGTGGTAAGTATTTGTGTTGCGTGCGAGGGTGTGTGTGTGTGTGTGTGTGTGTATATGTATGTATGTATATACAAAGGTACATATGTAATAGGCACATTGCTTCCGACCGCACACTAGAATACTCTGTGTCGTTGGAACCAGAAACAGTGACGTCACACACATATGAACATACAAGACCTTGGCGCTGTAGAGAAGAGGCCTGTGCCCAGCAGAGGGTCGATGTAAGATGAGAATGATGAAGATGATGATGTCACTCTCTCTCATCTAGGAAATAACATAACATTACATTTACGTGCATTACGATAACTTTACCACTAGGCACTTGTCGGTTTTAGTGGCTGGCAGTGATCAAGATGTCCTGGAAACTTCAAATTTGGAACAGAGTGAGTGAAGAGATTAAGTAAAAAATCTGAAAACAGTTAATCAATTTTTGACAACCAGAATGGCGGCTCAGCCAGTGACCCTGCCTACGAAGCCAATAAGGGTCCCGGGTTTCGTGTCCCGGTGGGGGCAATGCTTGTACCCTAGTCATGGTTGTTTATCTATATAAGTATAATATTTATCTATGTATCGTTGTCTAAGTACCCAAGATAAAGGGAATCCTAGTTTGGGGCTAGATCAATGTGTGTAAATAGCGTCCAAGGTATTGTTATTTACAATAAAAAAATACAAAAAAGTCGAGAAGTTTCGAGCTGTAGAGTTAAAATAATCGCACTGTACACACACAACTCCTGGCTCCACTATAAGATACCCTGAGTCTTGGGAACCAGCTACATCGATCTCACAAACATGTAAATCATGACCTGAGCTTTTTTTCTTCCTCCCCAGCGGGATTCGCTCCCGGTACCTTTCGCTTGGAAGCACATCCCCGACCGTAACACCACAGACGCCAGTGTGACAGTGAAGTGGCACTTGATTTATTTTTGCAGCAGCCTGTCATTTTCGGCTATTCGATACTGCAAGCATTTTATTTTATTATGTTTAAATAAAAAAGAATGTACATATAACGCGAAAACTGCATGTATATTAACCGTTTAAATTTATAAACCACGCAGAACACTAACAAAGCAGCACGCGTTTTAATCATGGACTTGGTATTCCTTTCACACTTCGTTGACAGTTGTGAGATATTAAAGTACAAGAACCTTTGTTTACCGCCACCCTTACACGCCTAAGGGTTTGTTACCATTATGTGCCGCTTTTTACCAGTTTGTACCGCTTTTTACCGCCCCGAGTGTAGAATTCGTAATTACTTGCCGGCCATTTTTTTTGCTCATTCACGAGCATTTGTCCTTACAACAAGAGTGTTCCCTAGTTAGTTTAATTATTATGGTAGATCTTGGTCTCAAAGAAAAACATTATTGGTTCGAATAATTTCTTGGGGAATCTCAGTGGATATAGTCATGTTTTATAAGTACAAATCGTAGTTGTCATTCCGCCAAAATAATTTTGTACTGATTTTAGGGCCTTGTATGAATTAACTTGTAGGCAGTTAACCGCCGCACTAACCGAGTTACCAACTTCATATGACAGGGTTCAAAATTAACGACCAACTAGGGAATTGATAAAACATATTATTTGGAGCTACTTTGAAGGCTATGACATGGTGTTAAGGACTTTAGTTTATTGTTTTAAAGATTATATTTGAAGGCAGGTATTTTGTTGCAAAAAGTGATTAATAGGTATAATATGTTGCCAGATGTATATGTCACCGAAATATTGTCAAAACCGAACGAACGAACGATCGAATTGTACCACTCCAGCCAGGATTATACCTAGTCCGGTCAAATGGCCGGCATACCAGAGGGCACGTTTTTTGAGGGGGGGGGAGTGACCTGCTCAATGTGATGGAGAGGATTGTGAATAGAATCGACCGATTAATGCAACCTTTAGCCAATATAGGAAGTTTGGACAGGGGAGGATATGTGATGGGAGAGCAGAAAAAATATTTATGTTTCCTCCTCTTCTGTCATGTGGTGTTGGTTGATTGCCTGGGTGCTGTTCTGCTGGGTTGTTCGAAGTGCTTTCACTTTCGATGTCTATTTCCGGAACCTGGTATATTTGTTTTGAGATGACCCTAGCTTCATCCCTATTGTTTGCTATTGCCATCCAGTAGCTAGGATTCTGTCCGTATTTGATATAGTCTTTCCAGGTGTATATGGGTCGACCAACTTTCTTCTTACTAATTTCTTAGTTCAGGGCGGCGTGGAATATGTGCTTTTGGGGGCGTCCCCTGTAGGATGTTGTGTATTTTCCTATGTGTTGGGTGGTTTTTGGCTTTCTAGAACATGTCACTCAAGATCATGCGTTCATATTTTCTTAGTCTTTGGTGAGGGCTGCCACTTTAGCTCTGAATTGAAATCACTAGACAATGCAAATCTTAAGTTCTAGGTATAAATGTTGTTCTCGATTAAATAGTAGGTATAACAAACAGACACAATAAATCTAGTGTAGATAGGTTGTTAGATTATGACATATCGTCGGCTTCCACCACAGGCCAACATCGCCGTTTTGACGACATTCTTGTCTCCCTCTGGCCAAACTTAAACTATCCATCTTGCGGGACGCGCATTCGTAGTGCTTTAATGAATGATGATGTTAATTTAATAATGAAACGGTCTCACCCGAATCAGCGCCAAAATCTCATCATGTTCCTCTCGAAGGATGCCGCCCTTGTCTCCAAGCCCCTCTGTCTCCAGGGTCAGGGCATCCACTCCCATCACAGAGACTTCTAACTTTGCACAAGTCACAAAATAATACACAAACTCATAAACAAATAACAACTTTGTTTAAAGTAAAAGCAGAGAATGTAAGTTTAAAACGTAAATTCAGGAATAACTTCACATCAGCAAATCAACCGTCACGAAACTACTAACGATGGGTCTTTTTCGAAAAATAAAGATCCATTGTCCTTCGGAGAACCTGGGGCACGTCCGCCCGTGTCCGCGTCCCCAAGCCAACGTCACCGAAAGATTGTCAAAACCGTTAGTTTATAATCTAACGTATTTATTGTCGTTAGTTTACAAACTATCGATAAATTGTAAACTGTACCGTACTGCTTACGATATGACACATTAGTTCATAATAAAAGCGTTAAATTGTTAACTGGGTTAAAATTGCCTTGCAAAGGAAATACCAGGACGGTAGCTTAGGTGAAGAATAGTGGAGGCGAGCGCAGCGAAGCCCCCGAATAGTCTTCATATTAGGTTGACATGTAAACCCTGTGGGTCTGGTTTAAAATTTGTCGATAGTTTACAAACTAACGCGTTAGTTTATAAACTAACGGTTTTGACAATCTTACGGTGACATATACATAACTGTCAACTAACCTATGCAAGGTAATATAATGCATAAACATAAACATTTATATACATTGCTTCTGGCCCCACACTAGGATACCCTGTGTCGTGGGAACCAGAAACAACGACGTCACACACATAAGCATCCAAGACCTGGGGAGTGTTTTTTCTTCATCTCCGTTTCGAAACCGGGACCTTTCGCTTGGGAGGCCGAGCGAACCGCAACGCCACAGAGGACATCAATGCAGTTCAATGGATATATCAAACAATGGCACCCGATTTTAAACCTTATTGCGTAGATTCATTACTTTACACAAGCAATAATAATAATACCTTGGACACTATTGACACACATTGATCTAGCCCAAAACTAGGATTCCCTGTATCTTGGGTACTAGACAACGATACACACACTTATATAGATAAATATTATACTAAGATAGATAAACAACCATGACTAGGGTACAAAAATCCGTTCTCATCAAACAAATATTTGCCCCCACCGGGACTCGAACCCGGGGGACCCTTGGCTTCGCAGGCAGTGTCACTGCCGACTCAGCCATTCGGGTCGTCAATTCGATGTTGGTCCCGGCTAATATCGCTACGTGGTAGTGGTCGTAAAAACCCTTCCATCATTTTCTTTTGTTAAAGTAATACTGTAAGCACTGTAACTTTGTTCCGATTCTTAATTTTCTTGATAACCTCTTTGAATCTCAGATGGGAACACTACAAAATACTTATGTAACTAACCAATTTTAGATTTAATTAATGTTATTTTCTTTTGTTAAAGTAATACTGCAAGCACTGTAACTTTGTTAATTATTTTTAAGCTGACTTAATCATAAGATGTATGGCTTATAAAATAAATAAGATAAAAAAAAAAAAAAACCCGCACTGAGCCAGCGTGGTGGAGTATGGCTTGATCTTATTTGTATCCGGGTTAAGGTCTGTGCCTCTCGGAGGGGCTACAATTATTATATTTTTATTATGAACCTTTCAAGACTTTCCATAGAGCGAATGTGGTCAGATTGACAGGTGGTAAATATGGGAACAAGTCATGATGAACCTTGTCGTAATGGGAAGTGGAGCGGGAGGGTAGAACCGACACCTAGGAGCGGAACTCCCGAATCTAAAACTTGCCTGGTTAGCTTCTGTCCCGCTCCATTACGCCGCGGCGGTGAGATTAGCGAAAAACCACTATGACTAGGGTACAAACATCCGTTCTCATCAAACAAATATTTGCCTCCACCGGGACTCGAACCCGCGGCCCTTGGCTTCGTAGGCAGGGTCACTGCCAACTTGGCCATTCGGGTCGTCGTCAGTACACGGTCGGACGCACTATGACTACGTGCAAACCGTGCAAACCTCTATCAAATCGGCAATACTTTTGCCAGTGACGATAGACCAGTAAATACAGGTTGACATTTTATTAGTTGACCATATTTTGGGGAATGTTAATATAAATATAACCCATAATTATGGGCAACTTTCCCCAAGAAACATAGGTTGCAAAGACACATTTTTCGCTTACTACACGCAAATTGTTTATGCTTATCCATTTTAGGAGCGTAAACTTGTACAAAGAAGATTTTCTCTTGGTAATTGCAGAATCTCTGTACGAAATACATTTCTATCCATTATTTCCCCATTCAGAACCTACCTCTCAACAAACGAGGAACGGTAAAAGGATATTATTTTCTTTTGTTCGCGACACTTTGTCTTCAATAACTACATCCTCAAAGACGTTGTTTCACAAGTATATCATTATTCCTATATATTTACGATACTAGCCTCTCTTACGTTGGTATAGGAGAGACATGAAGAGTTTGATATTGTTGGTAGCTTACAAACAGTCTGTAAGGACCAACCAACAATATCAAGGTGACAGATTACATTTTTAAAGACTCTTCTATATTTTATGCACAATAATATTTACACAACATAAATAAAACATAACATTTATAAAACATGTATTAAACTTATTTGTTTATAAATATTTTTTATATACTTTGGACACTAATTATACACATCGATCTAGCCCCAAACTAGGATACATATGTATATAGATAAACAACTATGACTAGGGTACAAACATCCGTTCTCATCAAACAAATATTTGCCCCCACCGAGACTCGAACCTGGGACCCTTGGCTTCGTAGGCAGGGTCACTGCCGACTCAGCCATTCGGGCATCATTTTTTTTTCCAAACTATGTGTATGTTTTACTCGCATTTAGTTAACTCATTAGATATTACACAGGTAAATCTTCCTAGTACCTTTACAACTAGTACTGCAGAACGCTACCTCTAAACTAGAGCAGTCCAGCAATATATTAACGAAACATGATAGTTTTTCTTTCTAGATAACGGATAGATAAATCTCGTAAAGGTTTTTATTTGTTGCTACAACGGTAACAAAAATACACATTCTGTGAAAATTTCACTCAACCTTTTACGGTTCATGAGAGTCAGCTCGCTGGCGGACGGACGGGTGGACAGTTGGGCAGACAGACAGCGGAGGCTTAGTATTAGGGTCCCGTTGGTCATCCTTTGGGTACGGACGCTAAAAATAGAAAGGGTAACGAACGGACTATGTGGCATTGTGATTGTACCGCGATCAGCAGTTTACCTTTTGTGAGTGAGACCTTCCTCCCTATGATACGCACCCAATTTTTCTACCATGACAACAGCTAGTGGGCAGTGACTCAGAAAATATTGCCTTCTAATGTGGGTGGTAGAAATTAGTTGGAAAAGTCGCCGGGCCGTAAGTGAACTATAAACATAAACATGAATACAGGCACATGCATTGCTTCTGGCCCCACACTAGGTTAAAATGTGTCGAGGGAACAAAAACAGCAACCTCACATACATATAAACACCCAACACCTGTTTTTTTTTTTTCAGTATTCCCAGCCGGGACTCCTCGCATGGTAGGCAGAGCCACAACCACAACGTGCAACGCCACAAGTATATTACGAGTATATTGTTGAGCGAAGCGTCTCCGTTTCAGGATTGGGCATTTATCAGCTGATTCTCGTGAATCTTTGTGAATAGGTTCAAAAATTAAATAGTTTTTTTGTCGATTCAGTTTTTGGAAAATTTTCAAAATGACGGAGATGTGGGATTTTTAAAATTTCAAAAAACAGCCCAAACTGCTTGCCGGATGTGGTGTCGTTGAATTTGTAGAGACCGTGAGACTAACAAGCTATATATTTTTAGTAAAAAGTGAATAGGTTGGGCTTAAGACCGCAAAATCTAGTTTACAAAGTTGTGGGTGCGGCTACTTTCTTATTCTATGTGCGTAACCAGGTGGATTCATAAGTTTGTACGTGGTATTAAAAGAAAGTGTCCCTCGCGAGGTCTAGAGCTCACCGAGCCACTGGTAGATGTACATTTTGTTGTATAATTTTATCTATTGGTATTGATATAATGTATTTATACATATTTTCAAGTAGTTTATTATTTTAAATACGTTGTGCTCACATCCCTTAATTTTTTTTTATGTGACCTGTCCATCCTAGGTTTGCTGGAAGAAATCTCTTTGAGAGATAATTTTGCCTTTGTACACGCAGTTTCCATTTTGATGTATCTTCTTTTTTTTTGCAATAAAGTATAAAGTAAAGTAAAGTAAAGCATATCCCTTGACGTGTCCTAAGCTCGGCTCTGTTGCTTGCCTCTACAGTTAGGTGTTTCTGAACGAGGCCCAGATGCAAAACTTGATGGTCGCTTAAAGAGCTATCACTGACTGTCTGTCAAGTGGACGGGAGGTGGCTGGATGCGATGGGCACAGGACCGTGAAAAAAAAAGAAACATTTAAATATTTTATTTTATTTTATTAATGAACAAAAATCACACAGCCATTCTTACAGCTAGTCGGAAACATAAACTTAAAATAAGGCCAATTACGGATTTCACTATGTACACAGTTTACAATAATTAAGTGACGGTTATGTTGTTGAGTTGAGTTAAAAGAGCAACAATGTCTAGAACAATGTATCAAAAAACAGTGATTGCGTGTGGATGTGGTAAGTATTTGTGTTGTGTGCGAGGGTGGGTGTGTGTGTGTGTGTGTGTGTGTATATGTATGTATGTATATATAAAGGTACATATGTAATAGGCACATTGCTTCCGACCGCACACTAGAATACTCTGTGTCGTTGGAACCAGAAACAGTGACGTCACACACATATGAACATACAAGACCTTGGCGCTGTAGAGAATAGGCCTGTGCCCAGCAGAGGGTCGATGTAAGATGAGAATGATGAAGATGATGATGTCACTCTCTCTCATCTAGGAAATAACATAACATTACATTTACGTACAGGTGCATTGCGATAACTTTACCACTAGGCACTTGTCGGTTTTAGTGGCTAACAGTGATCAAGATGTCCTGGAAACTTCAAATTTGGAACAGAGTGAGTGAAGAGATTAAGTGAAAAATATGAAAACATTTAATTAATTTTTGACAACCCGAATGGCGGCTCAGGCAGTGACCTTGCCTACGAAGCCAATAAGGGTCCCGGGTTCGAGTCCCGGTGGGGGCAATGCTTGTACCCTAGCCATGGTTGTTTATCTATATAAGTATAATATTTATCTATGTATCGTTGTCTAAGTACCCAAGATAAAGGGAATCCTAGTTTGGGGCTAGATCAATGTGTGTAAATAGCGTCCAAGGTATTGTTATTTACAATAAAAAAATGCAAAAAAGTCTAGAAGTTTCGAGCTGTAGAGTTAAAATAATCGCACTGTACACACACAACTCCTGGCTCCACTATAAGATACCCTGAGTCTTGGGAACCAGCTACATCGATCTCACAAACAGGTAAATCATGACCTGAGCTTTTTTTCTTCCTCCCCAGCGGGATTCGCTCCCGGTACCTTTCGCTTGGAAGCACATCCCCGACCGTAACACCACAGACGCCAGTGTGACAGTGAAGTGGCACTTGATTTATTTTTGCAGCAGCCTGTCATTTTCGGCTATTCGATACTGCAAGCATTTTATTTTATTATGTTTAAATAAAAAAGAAAGTACATATAACGCGAAAACTGCATGTATATTAACCGTTTAAATTTATAAACCACGCAGAACACTAACAAAGCAGCACGCGTTTTAATCATGGACTCGGTATTCCTTTCACACTTCGTTGACAGTTGTGAGATATTAAAGTACAAGAACCTTTGTTTACCGCCACCCTTACACGCCTAAGGGTTTGTTACCATTATGTGCCGCTTTTTACCAGTTTGTACCGCTTTTTACCGCCCCGAGTGTAGAATTCGTAATTACTTGCCGGCCATTTTTTTTGCTCATTCATGAGCATTTTGCCTTACAAAAAGAGTGTTCCCTAGTTAGTTTAATTATTATGGTAGATCTGGGTCTCAAAGAAAAACATTATTGGTTCGAATAATTTGATCCTCTGTACAAAACATATAAACTAATTTCTTGGGGAATCTCAGTTTATATAGTCATGTTTTATAAGTAGAAATCGTAGTTGTCATTCCGCCAAAATGATTTTGTCCTGATTTTAGGGCCTTGTATGAATTAACTTGTAGGCAGGTAACCGCCGCACTAACCGAGTTACCAACTTCATATGACAGGGTTCTAAATTAATGACCAACTAGGGAATTGATAAAACATATTATTTGGAGCTACTTTGAAGGCTATGACATGGTGTTAAGGACTTTAGTTTATTGTTTTAAAGATTATATTTGAAGGCAGGTATTTTGTTACAAAAAGTGATTAATAGGTATAATATGTTGCCAGATGTATATGTCACCGAAATATTGTCAAAACCGAACGAACGAACGATTGAATTGTACCACTCCAGCCAGGATTATACCTAGTCCGGTCAAATGGCCGGCATACTAGAGGGCACGTTTTTTGAGGGGGGGGAGTGACCTGCTCAATGTGATGGAGAGGATTGTGAATAGAATCGACCGATTAATGCAACCTTTAGCCAATATAGGAAGTTTGGACAGGGGAGGATATGTGATGGGAGAGCAGAAAAAATATTTATGTTTCCTCCTCTTCTGTCATATGGTGTTGGTTGATTGCCTGGGTGCTGTTCTGCTGGGTTGTTCGAAGTGCTTTCACTTTCGATGTCTATTTCCGGAACCTGGTATATTTGTTTTGAGTATCCAGTAGCTAGGATTATGTCCGTATTTAATATAGTCTTTCCAGGTGTATATGGGTCGACCAACTTTCTTCTTACTAATTTCGTAGTTCAGGGCGGCGTGGAATATGTGCTTTTAGGGGCGTCCCCTGTAGGATGTTGTGTATTTTCCTATGTTTTGGATGGTTTTTGGCTTTCTCGAACATGTCTCTCAAGATCATGCGTTCATATTTTCCTAGTCTTTGTTGAGGGCTGCCACTTTAGCTCTGAATTGAAATCACTAGACAATGCTGCAATCACAGCTTCAATGTAAAATCTCAGATTCTAGGTATAAATGTTTTTCTCGATTAAATAGTAGGTATAACAAACAGACACAATAAAACTGGTGTAGATAGATTGTTAGAATATGACATATCATCGGCGTCTACCATAGGCCAACATCGCCGTTTTGACGACTTTCTTGTCTCCCTCTGGCCAAACTTAAACTATCCATCTTGCGGGACGCACATTCGTAGTGCTTTAATGAATGATGATGTTAATTTAATAATGAAACGGTCTCACCCGAATCAGCGCCAAAATCCCATCATGTTCCTCTCGAAGGATGCCGCCCTTGTCTCCACGCCCCTCTGTCTCCAGGGTCAGGGCATCCACTCCCATCACAGAGACTTCTAACTTTGCACATGTCACAAAATAATACACAAACTCATAAACAAATAACAACTTTGTTTCAAGTAAAAGCAGAGAATGTAAGTTTAAAACGTAAATTCAGGAATAACTTCACATCAGCAAATCAACCGTCACGAAACTACTAACGATGGGTCTTTTTCGAAAAATAAAGATCCATTGTCCTTCGGAGAACCTGGGGCACGTCCGCCCGTGTCCGCGTCCCCAAGCCAACGTCACCGAAAGATTGTCAAAACCGTTAGTTTATAATCTAACGTATTTATTGTCGTTAGTTTACAAACTATCGATAAATTGTAAACTGTACCGTACTGCTTACGATATGACACATTAGTTCATAATAAAAGCGTTAAATTGTTAACTGGGTTAAAATTGCCTTGCAAAGGAAATACCAGGACGGTAGCTTAGGTGAAGAATAGTGGAGGCGAGCGCAGCGAAGCCCCCGAATAGTCTTCATATTAGGTTGACATGTAAACCCTGTGGGTCTGGTTTAAAATTTGTCGATAGTTTACAAACTAACGCGTTAGTTTATAAACTAACGGTTTTGACAATCTTACGGTGACATATACATAACTGTCAACTAACCTATGCAAGGTAATATAATGCATAAACATAAACATTTATATACATTGCTTCTGGCCCCACACTAGGATACCCTGTGTCGTGGGAACCAGAAACAACGACGTCACACACATAAGCATCCAAGACCTGGGGAGTGTTTTTTCTTCATCTCCGTTTCGAACCCGGGACCTTTCGCTTGGGAGGCCGAGCGAACCGCAACGCCACAGAGGACATCAATGCAGTTCAATGGATATATCAAACAATGGCACCCGATTTTAAACCTTATTGCGTAGATTCATTACTTTACACAAGCAATAATAATAATACCTTGGACACTATTGACACACATTGATCTAGCCCAAAACTAGGATTCCCTGTATCTTGGGTACTAGACAACGATACACACACTTATATAGATAAATATTATACTAAGATAGATAAACAACCATGACTAGGGTACAAAAATCCGTTCTCATCAAACAAATATTTGCCCCCACCGGGACTCGAACCCGGGGGACCCTTGGCTTCGCAGGCAGTGTCACTGCCGACTCAGCCATTCGGGTCGTCAATTCGATGTTGGTCCCGGCTAATATCGCTACGTGGTAGTGGTCGTAAAAACCCTTCCATCATTTTCTTTTGTTAAAGTAATACTGTAAGCACTGTAACTTTGTTAATTATTTTTAAGCTGACTTAATCATAAGATGTATGGCTTATAAAATAAATAAGATTAAAAAAAAAACCGCACTGAGCCAGCGTGGTGGAGTATGGCTTGATCTTATTTGTATCCGGGTTAAGGTCTGTGCCTCTCGGAGGGGCTACAATTATTATATTTTTATTATGAACCTTTCAAGACTTTCCATAGAGCGAATGTGGTCAGATTGACAGGTGGTAAATATGGGAACAAGTCATGATGAACCTTGTCGTAATGGGAAGTGGAGCGGGAGGGTAGAACCGACACCTAGGAGCGGAACTCCCGAATCTAAAACTTGCCTGGTTAGCTTCTGTCCCGCTCCATTACGCCGCGGCGGTGAGATTAGCGAAAAACCACTATGACTAGGGTACAAACATCCGTTCTCATCAAACAAATATTTGCCTCCACCGGGACTCGAACCCGCGGCCCTTGGCTTCGTAGGCAGGGTCACTGCCAACTTGGCCATTCGGGTCGTCGTCAGTACACGGTCGGACGCACTATGACTACGTGCAAACCGTGCAAACCTCTATCAAATCGGCAATACTTTTGCCAGTGACGATAGACCAGTAAATACAGGTTGACATTTTATTAGTTGACCATATTTTGGGGAATGTTAATATAAATATAACCCATAATTATGGGCAACTTTCCCCAAGAAACATAGGTTGCAAAGACACATTTTTCGCTTACTACACGCAAATTGTTTATGCTTATCCATTTTAGGAGCGTAAACTTGTACAAAGAAGATTTTCTCTTGGTAATTGCAGAATCTCTGTACGAAATACATTTCTATCCATTATTTCCCCATTCAGAACCTACCTCTCAACAAACGAGGAACGGTAAAAGGATATTATTTTCTTTTGTTCGTGACACTTTGTCTTCAATAACTACATCCTCAAAGACGTTGTTTCACAAGTATATCATTATTCCTATATATTTACGATACTAGCCTCTCTTACGTTGGTATAGGAGAGACATGAAGAGTTTGATATTGTTGGTAGCTTACAAACAGTCTATAAGGACCAACCAACAATATCAAGGTGACAGATTAAATTTTTAAAGACTCTTCTATATTTTATGCACAATAATATTTACGACCCAAATGGCCGAATCAGCAATGACCTGCCTACGAAGCCAAGGGTTCGGGGTTCGAGTCTCGGTGGGGGCAAATATTTGTTTGATGAGAACGGATGTTTTTACCCTAGTCATGGCTGTTTATCTATCTAAGTATAATATTTATGTATATAAGTTTGTGTATCGTTATCTAGTACCTAAGATACAGGAAATCCTAGTTTGGGGCTAGATCAATGTGTGTACATAGTGTCCAAGTTATTATTAGTAATATTGAATCTAGTAGAACAGCTAGGGTGATTATTTGGATGTGGTCCAATGACATAAACAAATATGGCTTTTCCACTGTTAATAATCATTATAATACATATTTATAATTCTAGGACTACTGAACATTGTCTATCATTCAGTTAGCAAGGTAAGTTACATTTGACCACTCTTTCGGAAACCGTGGGCAACCAGTGAGTGAGTATATATTATAAGTTTATGAGGTATTTGTTTTTTCTTGTATGTGCTCATAGATACCACTACTACCAAACGCTTGATGCAAGCTAGTTATTGTTTTTGTCTCTGTTGTTATGAATTATCAATTATTTTTAAATAAACTTATCAACCTATTAAGTAAGTAGGCACAAAATTTTACTCCTTTTCTTGTGTATGTGGAGCGCGGGCGCGGGGCGGCCCTCACATGCGGGCGCGCGGGCAGTGCGGGCAGGCGGGAGCGTGTTGCGTGTGAGGACCACGTGGTGCGGACCGACCACGAACACCAACTAATGTTAGGAATAGTTATGGATATGGGCAGCTTACTTGCCTGGAATGATTACCTATTATTTTTAATTTACAAATTATATAAGTTCCGAACTCCCAATCACTGATAAATCCTGAGGGTTTTTGTGATTGTTGCATGAATGTAATTAAGTTAAGCTTATGAAATTAAAAATACTTAAAAAAATAATGTAACTTAGCGACTAATCGATGATTAATTCAAAATATCGGCACGTGATTGGCTGAAATATACGTTTAACAAGAGTTTAACAAGTTGTCACGGCTAATTTTCCTTTCGGAAACCAGGCGTTAGCGTTTCAGTACCATAAAAAGTGGTCAAAGTAGTTACTTGTCATTGTGTACCTTGTTATAATGGGCACTTGTCGAATTGGCAGAAAAATTAAAAGCTGACCAAATGGGAAATCAAAATGGATATAGGATTTAGTCTACTCGCAGTACATACAATAAACCTATAGGTATTAACCCTATATCTATCCATATTATAAGTGCCCTCTACAGCCCCACATGTCAAAGTGAAGCATGAGGCGCCATTGAGTCTGTCGGGGAATCCCCATAATTACTGTATTAGTAATTCCCCACACATTGAAGACGATATTTGAAATAATAGCTATCTTTTGCATTAGTAAATCTGGACAGCGATATTGATTTTGGAAAACACCGATTTTGCCATCATTATATAATCATGCAACTTTGTCTATCCCCATTGTAAGCCCATTCGTGGTGAGTTTATGTATGTATTGGATTTAAGTTTTCGTCAAAACATTTCAGATGTACATAATTTGGACATTATAGCGGTGATGGAATAGATCGTGAGGGAACTTTCATAATCTCCATAGTTGCGTCGATGGGCTAGCCCCCTGTCGCGCAAAGTGGACTGAACTGCCTGCACTTGAAGAAAAGCGGTCAAGTGTGGGTCGGACTCACAGGAAGGGTTCCGTACCATCGTACAAGAAACTGATGCACCAAAAATAATAAAAATGTCAGAACGTGGATTCGAACCGAGAACTTAAAAATGAAGTAATAACCCGCGAAATCTACGTTCATATTTAATCAAGATATGGCTTGTTATATGGCAGGGGATGTTAAAAGCACGTCTCTTGTATGAAGACGTCCTTTATTTTATAAATTCTCGTGTTTGTTGAACAAACATTTGTTGCTACAGCGGCAACAGAAACAATCTGTAAACATTTCAATTCTGATAGATACAAACACAAAAACAAGTTATTTACAAATTGCAAACCACACAAAATTAATTATGACAAAAAAACCAAGGTACATAATTAAATAAAACAATGAAAATAATTATAATTAACACCGCAAAAATATGGAAAGTAAGGATCACTATGTGGCACCGTGACTGTACCGCGACAATGAAATGGCCCTGACTCAGCAATGTCACAGACGAATCTGTGACGCTGATATTCTGCCAGAGCCAGAGCGGATGAGACAGCAATAGGCTCAAGTACACAAAAAAACACAAATTATATCAGCAATTAAATAAAATTAGAATATAAAATAAAATATTAAAATTTTCTAATATATGGAATTGAATTAATTATTGGAATTGAATTTGAATTTAAATTGAATTAATAATGTATAGAATAGTATTGGAATTGTGTCATTAAAATTAGATGAAATTTCCAAATTGTATAATGTCACTGATTATGTCGTATGGTAGTCAAATAAAAAAAGAATGAATTTTGTGAGGTTGGAGATTTCTTCAAATTATAACCCAGAGCATAACAGTTATTTTAAAGTGCTGCCTCCTCAGCCTTCTGATGCAGTATTAAAAATATTCTAAAGGCTCTTCTGAAACCAGCCTTCCTATTCTCTACCTATACTCTACATAGTTTCCATTTAATATACTATACACAGTCAGGTCATAAGTTCTGTCACACAATAAAAACTTTTGAATTTAGAACGCCGGCCACAAAAAAGTTTATTGAATTTGAATTTCGAATTTTTCATGAAAATAAAAATGTGTACTTTTTAGAATTTTCCTCATTTTTAAATATGGAGTGGACACTTAAAGAAGACCGTGTCGCAGTTATTGCGTTGCATCGTTGCGGTTACGCGCCAATTCAGATTTTCGACTTACTGAAAAATTTGAATATAACCAAAAGATTCGTTTATCGTACCATAAAACGATACAATGAAGACTCTAGTGTAGATCTAGTGTAGTAGAAATACCAATTTTATCACAGGTAAAGTAGAATGCGTTAGATCAGATAGAGTCCTTTCTACTGGATCTATTCCCCAAGGTAGCGTCTTGGGATGTTTATTATTTCTTATTTATATAAATAATCTACCTAATCTAATTGATGACCCTTGCACCCTTTTCGCAGATGACATTTCCATATTATTTTCCTGCTCGAATACCACCGAATTAAACCAAAGCTTAGATATGACCCTAGATAAGATCACCGACTGGCTAGATGAATCAAATTTAGAACTCAACCTTAAAAAAACTAATATAATTCAATTCAAACCCTCACAAAAAGTCCCATTACAAATTTCATATTCCTATAAACAAATACCACTGGAGACTACAAAGACAGCAACCTTGTTGGGGATCGATCTAGACACAAACTTGAGCTGGAAACCTTACATACAGAGATTGCAAAACAAACTATCATCTTTTACTTATGCCCTCCATCAACTAAAAAGGGTAACTGATGTCAAAACTGCGCTCACAGCCTACTATGCATACGCACATTCCAGACTATCGTATGGTATTATATTATGGGGGAATTGTTGTGAAATAAAGGATATTTTTATACTACAAAAGAAATGTATTAGAATACTTACAAATATTGACCAAATGGTATCTTGTAGATCTTATTTTGTAAAACTCCAAATACTTACCTTAACTTCTATATATATATTAGAATCTTGCAAATTTGTAAGAAAACATGGTAACTTATACTCCCCTCTAGAAAATAAAAATAAAAGGAATAATCGAGACCAAAATAAATTAAAGAAACCATTTTCAAAGTTAGAACTCGTGTCTTCTAGTCCCCATCATATGGCCATCAAAATATATAATCACATACCAAATTACTATTATTCTTACAGAGAGACTAAGATATTATTATTCTTACAGAGTGCTGGCTGCAGAAAAACTCTGTTTTACCTACATTATATGGATATAGTGTACATGCCACTATTTTTAATAAGTTGCAAAATGATGGCGTCGTAGCATATATTAAGGACACTCTAAGTTTTTCTACATTTGAACCAGATTTTCAAGAAGGTAACTGCATAGTTATTAAATTAGGTAAGAATGATACTGCTATAGTTGCGATTTATAGGTCTCCTTCCTATAGTAAAATAGAACCATTTTTAAAATCATTGAATAAAAATATCGAAAAATTATCTGATCATAAAAATATAGTAATAGTAGGTGATATAAATATAAATATAAATTCCCAAAAGGAAGACCATTCTTTTCTACATTTTGCAGACCAATATCTGACACAAGTTGCATGTCTAGGACTTTTACCTGCTCATACTTTGGTCACCAGAGATATAAGCAAAACCTGTATTGATCATGTAATGCTAAAAACAAAGCTGCCCTCTATAACGATCATACCTGAAGCAACTGTTACAGACCATAAGCCTGTAATTTTCTATCTTAGAGTAAAACAGCAACGAAATTTTGCGATATCTACTACAAAGAAAGTTAATAAAGAAGGAATTCAAAAGGATATCAATAATATAAATTACAGGGAAATCTATGAGTGCAGGGATCCGGATATCGCAATGACCTTGTTTATAAATTCCGTGATGTCAGTTATTGAAAGTAACTCGTCTACCGTAATTTTATCGAGACGTAAAAAGATTTTGAAACCCTGGATCACGCCAGGTCTTTTGCGATGCATGCGTCACAGGGACAAATTACATAAAAAATCTATGGCAGATCCTGAAAACATGATTTTTAAAACCACATACGCAAGGTACAGGAATTATTGCGGTAAACTTCTGAAAATGGTAAAGAGAACGTTCGAAAAGCAGCAAATAACCTCAGCGGGTACAGATAATAAAAAATATGGAAAGCCATTAAGGATATAACATATTCATCTAAGGACAAAAGTCAACCAATGGAGCTTTTGACAGTCTTGACAGACCCTGAAGCCTCATTGGATGAAGTCAATAAATATTTTGTAGAAGTAGGTGAAAACCTCGCGAAACGCTTTTCCACTGAGTATAACTCTTACACAAGTGCAGAACAACAGGAAAGAGTAGCTTCCTCATTTGCACTGTTATGCACGGATGAAGCAGAAGTAGAACGCCTTATTATGGCTTTGAAACGCGAATGCACAGTTGGTTGGGATAATATCTCAAATATCATACTTAAAGAACATAAAGAGTTACTTATTCCTCCATTAACATTCATTTTTAACATGTGCTTAGAGTGTGGTATCTTTCCCACGGTGCTCAAGCGTTCACGGATCCGACCAATACATAAGGGAGGCAACAGGGACCGTATCAGTAATTATAGGCCCATATCAATTCTTCCCTCTTTATCAAAAATATTAGAAAAAATCATAAATAATAGGTTGGTTAAATATCTTGAAGGTAATGGGCTATTATCTGATAATCAATATGGTTTCAGATGCGGAAAATCCACTGATGAAGCAGTACAATGTCTTACAGACTATATTGCGACTAATCTCGATGATGGAAAGAAATGCATTGGAATTTTTCTTGATTTGGCGAAAGCTTTTGATACGGTCCCTGTCCATTCACTGTTAGATAAACTTGAGAAACTTGGAATCAGAGGCTTACAACATAAGCTATTGACCAGCTACTTAACAAATCGTTTCCAAAGTGTACAAGTGAGTAACTATATCAGCTCAGATCTACCTATTTCGTACGGAGTTCCCCAAGGTAGCATCTTAGGACCAACATTGTTTTTGGTATATATTAATGACGTCCTATGTCTGCCATCTTTTGATGGCCAAATTATATCCTATGCAGATGATACTGTATTACTCTTTTCTCATAGATCTCTTGATAAGGTTTATGAGCTAGCACAGTCTAAATAGAGTTAAAAAATGGCTGCACATGAATTCTTTGACTCTCAACTCTGACAAGACAAAGTATATGTTTTTTTCTATACGCCAGATGCAAGTAGATAGTAAGTACAAAATTGTATCTCATGACTGCTGCTCAAATGGGGAATCTAGCCAAAACGGTTGCAAATGTTTGAGTCTGGAATGTGTAAAATGTATAAAGTATCTCGGTATACAAGTAGACTGCAATTTAGCTTTTAAAGAGCATATTAAACACCTAAACAATAGACTTCGTAAATTAATTTACATCTTCAAAAACTTGAGACACGTTGTCGAACCCCATATACTGAAACAAAATATACTATGCGCTGTGCCAGTCTATACTTACTTATTGTATATCATCATGGGGAGGTGCAGCAAAAACCTTTTTAAAAACATTGGAAGTAACTCAAAGGGCTATACTAAAGATTTGCACTTTTAAGGATTACTATTACTCAACTGAATTACTATACCAGGATTGTGATGTACTGAATGTTAGACAACTTTTTATACTCAGTATTATAATTAAACAACACAAGAAGATAGTTTTTGACGAGGAACAGCTAGATAAACGCCGAATTAATACGAAGCATACAGACAAGGTCTTTCGCACAAAATTTATTAATAAGTTTCTACCTTTTTTGGGTCCATTTTTGTTTAAAATACTCAATCAAAAAATTTGTATCTATACAATGTCTGCTTTTCAATGCAAGAAAGAAGTTACCAACTGGCTTAAGAATAAAAACTATGAGGAGACTGAGAATTTGCTTAAAATTGGGGAATGATAAAATACGCATAAAACAATAATATTAAAAATAAATATATACGGCTATACATACATAATAATACTACAAAACCTAAATTAACACACCCTCTCACACACATACAAACACCACATTTATACACAAAGAGAGGAGTAAACACTACACAATACTTCTTCATTTTTCATTTGATTTGTGTAAACTACTAAATTATTAATCTGTTTAACTAAATAAGTTTTTACTTACATTTATATCTAGATTTAACAAATCATAAAAATGGTCATCTAAATTAAATAATCAGAAGCTAGAATTTTTATTTTTGTTTAAAATACTGGGAATTTGGGCGCTGTTTTGCTGAAATACAGGTCTTACGCCTAGCTCAGCGACAGATGCTACAATGTATTTTTTAGCAATTTAATCTAGCCTACATTAAATAGCACCATTGTAACTATTTGTACTTCTTTATGTGACAATAAATATTATTATTATTGTATTATTATTTACTTAAAAAACATAGAGAAAGAAACACTATTCATTACCTATTTAAAGAAGTTCCTCATTGAAAAATGCTATTATGATGTGAAAGAATTTTTCAATGATAAAATTAGGTAAATATTTCTAGTCGCTAATTACTTGTTCATTACATGTTATTACTAATTTAATGTTTATATAATTTACTCTTAATTTATTTATTTATTGTTAATAATAATAATCTCTACAATATTTTGTTAATTGTCTCTATACAATTTTGAACATAAATGTAATCATTTTTCAATTTTTTTCAATTTTTCGTAAAATGGACAACTGGCTGTCCTTCGCATGTTGCTGTGCCCTAGCAGGGCGTCACAATGTACTAACTTTTATTTTACCACCTTGTGAAATTTTGTGACTTTGCAATAAACTATTATTAATTATGAATTATGAATTAGATGACAGGTCAAGAAGTGGTCGCCCTCGCTCTGTTATTACTCCAGCAGTGATAAAAGCTGTGAAGGCGCGAATTCAAAGAAATCCCATACGTAAGCAGAAACTGTTGGCCCTTCAGATGGGGTTAAGCAGGACCACGGTGAAAAGGGTGTTAAATGAAGACTTAGGGCTTAGGGCATATCGAAGAAAAACAGGACATCGTTTGGACGCTCGTTTAATGGACCTGAGACTGAAGAGATGCCGCGCTTTGTTGAAGCGGTACGCGGGAAAAAAGCATCGGGAAATTCTTTTTTCGGATGAAAAAGTTTTCACCGTTGAAGAGAGCTACAACAAACAAAATGATAAGGTGTACGCACACAGCAGTGAAGAAGCGAGCAACCGTATTCCGCGTGTCCAACGAGGTCATTTTCCATCCTCGCTCATGGTTTGGTTGGGAGTCTCTTATTGGGGCTTAACTGAGGTACATTTTTGTGGCGTAAAAACGAATGCAGTTGTGTATCAAAGTACAGTCCTCAAGAACCTTGTGGAACCTGTTTCTCATACCATGTTTAATAACAGGCTCTGGGTATTCCAACAAGATTCTGCGTCAGCTCATAGAGCGAAAAGCACACAAGACTGGCTGGCGGCGCGTGAAATCGACTTCATCCGGCACGAAGACTGGCCCTCCTCCAGTCCAGATTTGAGTCCATTAGATTACAAGATATGGCATCACTTGGAGGAAAAGGCCTGCTCAAAGCCTCATCCTGATTTGGAGTCACTCAAGGCATCCTTGATTAAGGCAGCCGCCGATATTGACATGGACCTCGTTCGTGCTGCGATAGACGACTGGCCGCGCAGAATAAAGGCCTGTATTCAAAATCGCGGGGGTCATTTTGAATAAACTTTATTACCATAAGAATCTATGTTTTATTAAGTTCATTTTGCTATGTAAATGTTTACATAAATAATAAACATGTCTAAATTATTTCATATTGCACATGTGACAGAACTTATTACCTGACTATGTATATATATATTAAATGGAAACTATGGCTTTCGCACAAGAAATGTATTTATATTATCTCTGTTATCACATATGTTGATTTATTATATTTTTACTTACTATTATGTAATATATTAATGTACTTATGTTTAATTGGCTGTATCACGCCGCAGACTGTGACGCTCGTGGGGTAACATTCGGCGCTGACTGAAAATCAGCTCTGAAGGCATGGCCTCCAGCATACTGCTGAGTCAGATGCCATTTGTAATGACAATGACACACCACGACCGTCGATATCGCTCGATATAATGATTCAGAATGATTGATCGATTGTATGAATGAATACAAGAATGAATGAATGAATTATTTTGTTTTCTTCCCTCGTGTGTATTATAAATTCTTCCATTGGTGTTTAGTTTATAAATTCCTTATTTTCATTTAAATTTCTTTAATTGTAATATATGTGTGTGTGTGTTCACTGTTTTTATAAAAAAATGTTTCTTCTTCTTCTTCTTAAATTATTAGTAGGAACATAAAATATAAACCCCACTATTATATTAAAAAATATACACTACCTATGAAGCGCAGATATGCTTATTTTGATATCTTACTTTCATTTGTTGCTATTTACCACGAAATTAGAGTAGTTTACCTTATATGTCCTACGATCAAAAACTCTACAAAAGATCCAATATAGAGTAAACTAAGATAATAGCTGATAGTTATAAGCAAGCCTAGCCAGTCCTCTGAAGTCCAGGCCACTGTGAGTGCGTACAAGTCTGAAGAGTTTTCAACTAGCCTTTTTCTTTCCGACACGGAAGAATTGAATGCTTTGTTCAAGGCAGTTTCGCTGTGAAGGGAATAGTTGGTCTGGAAAAGAGTGTTGGTAAGTAATGGCCGAATGCGGCAACTGCTGCTTCAGTTAAGTGCAAGTTAAATGCGATGCTGTGTGGAATGCTAAAGGTTTCAAAATTTGTTAATAAGGAACTGAAATGACAGTTTAAAAGCGCTATATGTTCTATTTTTGAATTTGTTAGGGTTCCATAGCCGAAGGTTGATGAATGGGCTTCCTATATTAGGCCTCCGCTTTCCCGTCTGTCCGTCCGTCAGTCTGCCAGAGCGGGCTGTATGTCATGAACCGTAACACAACCCTCGATTGACTTTGATATCCCGTACTAGGTTTTGAATTTCATTACCACGGCATAAAGTTCAAAATGGTAACCCCTCGAAAAATCGTAGTGTTTCGAGGGGATAATAGAGAGTTATTTTTTACAGTATGTGTTTACCCGTTGCCGCTACACTACTCGTACAGCTACAAATAATAAACTAGACGCAATTTTAAGATGTAACTAAAAAAAAATACGATGTTATCCCTAAGGTAATTTAATCTTATAATCATAATTTATGGATCAAATAATCACGTAATTATGTTAATTTAAAAAAAAAAAAAATTTTTTTTTACCATCTTTACGCAGACGATCTCCAGATTTATCGTCATTTTTCTCCCTGTGATATGGTGTCTGCTGTGGGGGCCACTTCTTTTGGACAACTTGTCAACCCTAGTAAGTCCCAGGCTTTGATTATTGGTTCCAGGTTTACCCTTAACTTGTTACAGAATATGTCCATTGCCCCTATAACCTATGATGGAACTATAATCTCATATAGTACTAAGGCCAAAAATCTAGGAGTTTTCTTCGATAACCAATTTTCCTGGTCAGCGCATGTCAGCGAGGTCAGTAGGCGAGTCTTTGCCACTTTTCACTCCCTCAAACGACTACAATACCTAGTCGGTCCATACGTTCTGTCACAAATATTTTGCCGCATAGTAAATAATACCAAGTTTTTTTTTATTTAATACTATATATGGTTTGATAGCTCATTAAATACTGATAAATTAGAATGATTATTGGATTTAAATGCTTAAAGCCATATTACACAAATGCTAGTTTCTTCAGAGATTTTGCATTTTTTTACCCATTCAAAAATACGGACATGATTCACTTTATCTTATTTCCATGACTCTTAAAACCTTTCAAACTTACGTGAGATTTTAGTCAGAACCCTCCCTGAACCCGTTACCTTCATTTTGAAGCATAAGATAATTAAGTCTGGGTAAAAATATTTTTCATATTCACATTTTACGTAGTGTACTTATTGCCCACAAGATAATTTTTATACGTTTTTCTGAAAACGTAAAAAGTACGTAAAGTTCTCTTTGGGAGCAGTTGGAACTGAAAGTTAACAGAAAATCAAATGCTAGTTGCTAAGCATGGTCTAAAATCGAGGTTTCAGAATAAATTAAAAAAAACTTGTTGGTTATCTGGAACACTGTTTTTTTATTAAATTTGTGGTAAGTGGTATTTTTGTCTGTTGTGGCGTGTTTTGGGTTCGCGATTGTCTCAAGTTATAAGCTTTTTTGTCATATTGCGATAATCGTACAAAATGTATTGTATTGAAATTTGATTCGTATAAAATAAGCTTTTTAATCATGTATAATACGAATAAGAAAAAGTTTATTGCTGAGTTTTATCTATCAAAAACCTTGTGACAGAACTTAAGGACCGACTATGTACATATACAATAACTTTGACGGAAGAGAAAGGTGGTGCTCTTTAATACGTTTCTTAAAAGAGAAAAAAGTGGGACTGTCTCTTATAGTGCAAGGAAGTGCGTTCTAAGTCGGACCGCCCGTAACCTGAAAGAGTGTTTATACGCAGCATCGTTATCCATTGAACTTTGCCACTGGCGAGCGCGTCACTTCATTGCCTCACTAACCGCAGATGGCTGGCTTTAGCTAATCAATGGATAGTATACCGCGACCGACCGACCGACTAGGTACTTCCTGCCTCGTCAGACAAAAATAACGCTTGCCCAGTCTCTTCTCCTTCCACTGATCGATTACGCTGACGTATGCTGGGTGAGCGCGAATGAAGAGCAACTGAACAAACTCGAGCGACTTCAAAACCTCGGGATTCGGTTTGTCTTCGGCCTGCGCAAGTATGACCACGTCTCGGAGTATCGCAGGGAGTTAAAGTGGCTCCCTATCCGTCTTCGTCGGGATTCTCATATCCTCATCTGCCTCTATAACATCTTATTTAATCCTCGCTATCCTGTCTTCTTACGAGATCGTTTTGAATTTTTGTCTTCGGATAGGCCTCGGAGATCTCACGCTCGATCACTGCTTATAACTCCGCAACACAATGAACATGGGTTCAGACTACGTGCTATCAGGCTCTGGAACAAACTTCCTAGCGCCATCAGAGGCAGCCCGTCACTTTCTATTTTTAAAACTCGCTTAAAAGAATCTTTCCCTTCCATACTAGATTTATGTAGGTTTATTGCTCTGATATACATATATATAGTGTTGGAGGGAAGATTAATAGTAGAGGGGAGAGACTATAAAAGGCGATGCCCCGCCGGTACCGCCACATTCTCGCTTCATTTTTCGTGCTATTAGGTCGTCACTCTGCCGGTTTGGTTATCGATTTTAGTGTTAATGTAATTGTGAGGTTATAGTGTTGTGTGTTCATTTTGTGATTGCTTTACTTGGTTTGTAATAATTTCTAATTTGGTCGTTTGGATGAACTGTTAAATGGTGTAAATTAAATTGTTGTCAAATAATTCTATTTTGAGTTGAATTTCCTTAGGTAGTAGTGATTAATTTTTTTTTAAAAAATCACTTCTGGTCTTATTTCCAAGATCAGAAGTGGGATAGGATTCCTGTGATTCTATCTCACACGCCTACATCAATTTTAAAATTGTACGAGTGAAAGATGTCGGATTGTGAATAACGTCGTAGCCGACGTGAAAGTAGTCGTTCACGTGAGCGACATCATAATGTGAAAAGTGAAGTGAAAAGTGAAAACGATACAAGGAGCGTACTCCTGAAGGCCAGTTGCAACAGGAAATGTCTGCGATCTTGGCTCGCCTCTGTGCGTTAGAAGACCGCAAAGCAGTTGGGCCTGTGGGTGGTGGTGTGGTGGTGTTGTTCTACCCGTCGTCGCCGTCTCGCTGCAAACAATTTTGGCGCGACCCACCGCCACCGCCGCCAGCATGGCGGCATGCGCTTGAGCAGGCTCAATGCGCGACACTCCTCGCCCCCGCAAAGGGTGTGCACAGCCGCCACCGATCGAGCCTCGAGTCTGCGGGCCTGCTGGGTCTGTGTCGGAAAGTATTAATACAAACGTGAATACTAGCGAGGTATTTATGCCGAAAAAAAATAGTACGATGGCAGAAAAATTTGTGGATGCGATTCGGGCGATTGGTATCTACGATGAGATCTAACCATCATTTTTACATCTAGAGTTTTCATAACATTGAGGATTAGTGTGAGAAGGTAGATCGCGCCTTGTCGCAAAACAATTGGAGTGACTATGAATGATTTCGGCGATAGTGCAGTGCCTTGTTACTGATCCACACATTAGAATAGCAGCCACAGACACAACTACATCCAAGTAACCTAGTAGATTTTTCCTTAATCTATGTCAAGCCTAGGGTGCATAAAAATATTCCGTCTACCGTTCGTACTAGTACGTCACAAAGTAGGATCCCCACGAAAGGCAAACCCGTTACGTTTTGTAGAAACAGTTAGGACACAGGCAAGCTTCCTGTAATAAGCAATCTAGGAAGAATACATGGGGAGGTTCGAGTACTTCAATATACAGTGGTTCTAATAATAATGTCCCTTCCTAGCGAAGGATATTGAATGTTTTGGCAGGCATGACTATTAGCGAGGGTCAGGTACGGCCGAGCCATGATAAAGTTGTTATTTCGCTCAAAAAACCCGAATGAATAGCTGCTTTCGAGACCGGAATTGTAGGTTGCACGCACAGACCTAGAAGAACCGGTGCTTGCAATCTACAAGTTCTATACTGATACAAGTTCTATCGGTTATGGAACTTTGCTTATGCAGGTTCGTGATGGAGGACACAAGCGAGTTGTTTCCTGCTACAGTAAGTTATTACAAGGTGTGGAATAAAGTACGCTGCGAGCTCTGCAGCATTAGAACCATTATGTTGTGGGTGTAACTTTAACACGTGTAACACTTTGGTCACTAACCACATTGAGTCAACAGCGTGCAACAGAGTTGCTCGTTGCCAATCAGCGGCGACAGGATACGCATGCTAATGAAGGTCGTAAGGAACCTAAGACGTTTTCTAATGGTGACTTCGTGTTTCTCTCTAAAAATTCGCAGAGTGCTGGCAAGCTGGACTCCTGCATGAGGGCCCTTACAAGGCTGCCTCACCTACGCTACGAGCCTGAACTGTTGGCGGGTTCCTACGGCAAATGCATCCAAGCAACAGAGCAGCACATGGTGCTGTGGCGTGGCGAGTAGACATCAGACACCTGCGAAGCTTTCTTCGAGGGCGTCGGCGAGCCGTAGCGGATAAAGGATGCTATGACTCGGCAGCGGGTGTTCCCGGCTATATGAGACGGTGCAACCGTCTGCAGATACTAATCTGGCGTGACTTTTGTCACGGGGGCTATAGCAAGCGGAAAATTGGGCCTCTGCTATAAGCCTGGAGGCCGTGGGCCTGGAGACTGAGTACCTGGAGGCCGTGGGGCCTGGAGGCTGTGAGCCTGGTTTAGTATAACATTAGCACTCAAATATGTGCTTAAGTTATGCAGTGTTGGCGAGGAGAGTGGTGTTCCGAGACGTGTGCCGCTTTCTTCGAATGTGAGAGCCCATAGATTTTTGATCCACATGGTACTGTGTGTCACTGTAATAGGAAAGTACATAATTGCAAACTCCCTTAACCTATCTTGTTAATTATCCCTTTCCTAGACTTATTCTCTTACTTATGTGTGACTACAGACTTACTGACTACCTTTATGACAATATGTGGTGATCACTGTGCAGTGTGTATCAAAATATCTAGACGGCGATTGGTGATACCTTGGGTGATTTTTATTATGCAGGGCCTCTGTCTGTCTTAAAGATAATGTTCTCAAGAAAGTATTTTTTTTTGGGTGTCCTGTTATTTTTGTTAGTGTGATATGTTTACGCATGGGGTGGACACAGCCGATGGAGGTTTTACCTTGCAGTCTGGATAGCCTCTATCTTGAAGTCCGTGTACTTGGGTAAGCTGTCTTGGCTGACAGATGTACTTCCAGTATAAAGTACGTTTTATGTTCTGGAATGCTGTCTTGGAGTGCGCTCAGACATGCGATTCTGGTATGTGGAACGTGCTTGACGTTGTATGCTCGGACACTGTCTTGGAGACGCTCAGATACGTGGTCCTGGAGCATTTGTACACGCAGCGTCATGCCACGGGTTGGTCTCTGACGAGTCGTGGTGTATGTATGTGTGCGGTGCTTGTATAGGAAGCACTGTCCATGGGTTATTAAAGGTTTGGGTTGAAACATTCTTTTATGTGGAACCGGTTCACACGCGCAAAGTTATGTCTCACGTAAGTGCGCGTAGATCTCTAACGAGTCGTGAGGCGGCACTCCCCCGACGGGAACTGCCCCTGGTGATCGGTACAGATATCAGTTTGTTTTATATCCGTTGTGTTTAGGCTAGGCTAGGTTAGCTAGCTTACCGTATTGCTGTTTTAACGCACCTACCTATTAAGTAGTTTCCTTACTTTGTTTTGAATTGAGTGAACAAGTTTTTGTGCTTTGGTTTTTGTTCTGTGCAGATGCAGACGACGAGAGCGAGGAGTCCTCCTCGAGCGTCACCCAGCCTCCCGTAGTCGAGGTGACTGACGCTAGCGAGCCCCAACCTGGATCGTCCGGGATGCAGGGATTGACGGAGGAATCTGCTATGCCGCCCGAGACCCCATCCGGCAGCGAAGAATCTTCCATGCCAATCTTGGATACCGACCATCACAGTTAGAGAGGAAGGAGCCCGAGGACGGCCTCCCGTCAGGAAAGGCCGTGTTGGAGGGAAGATTAATAGTAGAGGGGAGAGACTATAAAAGGCGATGCCCCGCCGGTACCGCCACATTCTCGCTTCATTTTTCGTGCTATTAGGTCGTCACTCTGCCGGTTTGGTTATCGATTTTAGTGTTAATGTAATTGTGAGGTTATAGTGTTGTGTGTTCATTTTGTGATTGCTTTACTTGGTTTGTAATAATTTCTAATTTGGTCGTTTGGATGAACTGTTAAATGGTGTAAATTAAATTGTTGTCAAATAATTCTATTTTGAGTTGAATTTCCTTAGGTAGTAGTGATTAATTTTTTAAAAAAAAAATCATTTCTGGTCTTATTTCCAAGAGTAGTATAATTTTGTCTATTTGTATTGATAATTATTATGTATTTATGTACATATTAGTAATATAGCAGGCAGATGTAATATGAGATGTACATACATTTAAAAATACTTTGTACAAAACTTAAATATGCAAAAACATACACACACACACAAACACACTAAGAAAATAAAGCGCCCCGGACCATATCAGATGCAAAGGTCCCCATCACGCTGGCGGCGTTTCCGCGCTGCACTGCGAGGGAGATCCTCTGCATAAGATAGGACCCGGAGCGGCGGTCATAGCCACGGTCCCTCAGGCGGCGCCCTATTTCCCTAATGAATGCCTTGCCCTGCACTCCCCAGACCCCGGTGGTTTCTATGGCAAGCGGGACGAATATATACTGGCCCAAAAGCACAGAGTACTTTTGGGTCTTCATCCTCGCTGCCTCTTCGGCTGCGGCCCCCGGGGTGGTCACGGTCGATGCCAGGTGGGACGGAGCGAATGTGCAGACACACGTTGCATCCCAAAGCAATGACCGTCCCCTCTCCCACGGGAGTAATTTATTAGTAATTAGTTTATTATTTTAATATTTTTAACGTTGTGCACATAGGTCTACCTGTTATTTCATGTATTCTGTCCATATTAGGTTTGATGGAAGAAATCTCGTTTTAGAGATAAGCTCGCCTTTGTACACCTTGTTTCCATTTAGATGTATCTGTATCTTCTGTTTTTGTGCAGTAAAGTATAAAGTAAAGTATGAAGTAAAGTATGTAAAAGGTTTAGATATAAGAGATGTGTTTTTTGGGTTCCGTATTTCTTGTACGATGCTACGGAACCCTTCGTGTAAGAGTCTGGCTCGAACTGACCGATTTTTTTATTAACTTAGTTGATTTAGACGTGACACCGCTGGAATTAGCTTGAATGGCTTTGTCAAAAACCTAACGAGAAACCTAACCAGATGAGTGTCAGTCAAATTGGCTTTGGTGTATTCAGCATTAAATTTTTACGGATTGCTAAAGGTATTGCTAAGACTTTCTACAACGTAACATAATTGACCATTCTCACATCATTCATCACACATCACACCATTCTCCATCATCAATGTCCTAGATTTACGAGGAGAATGGTGTGATGGTTGGTATATGGTACCTAGGAACAACACTGAATTATTTTTGAGCTTTTAGTACATGAAAATATAGCTATATATATATCTGCGTTTTCAATAAAACCGTTTAACTTAAAACTTTTTTTACTTATTTTATTTTTAAGTTTTTAGTTTTTATTCAGTTCATTTTATATTTGTTTTTTTTTTTGTTTTTTTTTTGTTTTTTTTTTTTTTTTTATTTAGTTTATGTAATTTTTTTGTTTTTTTTTTAAAAAAATTTATGTTTATTTGTGTTTTTGTTTTTTTTAAGTATTTACATATTTATATTCCTGAAATGAAAAAAAAAAGCTAATGGAACTAGAAATATCGGTAAATATCGCTATCGCGATATATCGGCTGCACAGGACCAGCTTTTCTACTTAATATTTCTCATCCTATTAAGTTCTTTCAATGCCTCATTATTACAAGGTTTATTCCCGGATAGTTTGTTACAATCTAACTCCTCAATACATAGACCTTTCAAAGACTTAACTCGACTCAGAGCCACGTACGCCTGTCCTTCCTCAAACAATTTCGAGCCTAAATATACGACTGCGTGATCTACAGTGCTGCCTTGCATTTTGTGGACAGTAGAAGCCCATGACAAAATTAGGGGCAACATTCTTCTTTCAGCCGTACCATAATTGAATTTGGCTGGAAATTGTATGGCTTTTGGATGAATAAGATGTTCGCCGTCTTTTCCAAAGTCGATCTGAACTGACGGTACATCTGTTTCGTACATTTGAGTCCGACGAAACTGAGGCCAAACAATTGCAGTAATGTAGCCGATAGCGCCATTTACCAATCCTTTTGAAACGTCAATATTGGATCGCAACATAACTTTTGCGCCTAAAAATATTTCAATTTCCGTTGGTAAGCCTCCAGTCTTGTTTATATCTGTCGGTATTATATTAGCTAAATTCAAGTTGTCTGTATTTCGAGTGGCGTCAACAAGCTGGTCCTGTGCCTTTATTTTATAAATTCGCGCACCCTTGCTTCGAAACAAATTCAAAACAGCAGCGTTATGGTCATTGACTTGCTGATTAGTGGGGTATACCCTTAACGCCTTGTCAACTGCAAACTCATCAGTTGGGTTTTGAATAACTCTTTGCATCAAAATACTGAAGTGATGTGCGGTAAGTTCACCGATTCTCAAAGCATTTAATATATCAATAAAAGTATGATCACCTTTCTGACGCATATTCTCAGTCAACTCACAAAGCATGAACAAACGCCAAAGATGGGAGGCTGGTTGGAGATATTCGGGCTGTTTGAACACAGGTGTTCCGGAGCGTTTGATAGGAGGCAGTTGCAAAAGATCACCAAAGCGTAAAACGTTTACTCCTCCGAAGAACTCGTCTTCACGATTCTTAATTTGCCTCAATCGGGCATCTATCATGCACAACATTTGATATGACACCATCGAAATTTCATCGATGATGAGAAACTCCGTCTGCTTCCATTGTTGCCTCATTATTCGCAAATAGTTTCCGGACAGGGGTGACATACCAGTTATTCTACCATCCTTCTGTACTGGCAACCTTAAGGTACTATGTATGATAGCTCCATTTATTAATCGTGCTGCAACTCCTGTTAGTGCGCACACTTTTACTGCATCCTTCGCATAGCATCTGTTAATTTGGTCTCGTAGTAAATTCAGCAGAAACGTTTTGCCGACGCCAGCTCCACCTGTAAAGAATATTTTAAGGCGTTCTTCGGCACCTGACATTTGATTTTATATAGATTGAGTTATCATCAAGAAAATTTCTTTTTGTCCAGCATTCATAGACTGTTTAGCTAGTATAAACTGGTTTTCATTCATTGGCAGATATGGAACTTCTTCTTCAACGTCTAGTTCCATAGGCTCTTCCTATTCCAATATCTGAAAAGCATGTACCTGATTGAACGCGTTTTCGAGTTGCCTGTCACGCTCCCGATAGAGACCCAAATGTTGATTTGTTTCTCTTAACCTTTCTTCATAGGCGAGAAATGCTTCTCTAGCACTATTATATTCTCCAATTAGTTCACTCTCACTGCGATACGGCATATACTGGAGTAGTAAACTATAATAGTAAGACTCAGGATCAGAGGAGGCTACAAAGTTAGGAACCCGTATTACCGCTGGCGTGTTTCTTATAATCATTTTCGTGTTGTCTGTTAGTGTGATGAGATGCCTTCTTGCTGTTATCTCGGGAGGTACATACGCATCTGTATCGATACTATCTTCGTTTATTAATGGTGGTTTCATGTAGTATGGCTCAAACAGCATCGCAAACTCCATGAGACACATGTTGTTAAAATTATAGTCGGAGTGCTCAGTTGGTCGTTTTTCATATCGATCAAATATATTGGCGCAATATCCGGATGCTTGACCAGCTTCAGTAAACTTTAGCACTTTATACCGTTGATCCGCTTTTCGAGTATTGAGAAAGACTGTTTTTCTCGAGCTATCACGTATATTTAAATGACAAAGTCTGAATACGCACTCACAGGCTGAAACTTGACGTTCTTTCAATATGCGCATACATATTTAAAAAAGCTTACGTGACACGTCGGTTTCTTCTCTCCTAATTTGTTGAATAGCTCGAGTTACTTCACCATCCAGATTCGCGGGTTCTGATTTTGATACATATTTGGCGATGTAATAAGCAATTGATTCGTTTGTACCACATGGTTGTATGTCCATATTAGCCTTCCACATTTTTAGCAAAGCAGGCCTATAATTATTTACCCAACAATCTTCGCTCTTTCTCTTCAGAATACAAATACGACCACCATTGTGGATAAATTCGTCAGATGAAGGATCAATAATATGGGTCTCTTGACATTCCGGGCGAGGAAAATTGAAACGACACAGTGTGGTATTGTTATTTTTCGTGCATGTAGTAGTATGACGATGCATTTGACAATTTTTAACCAATTCGTGAAGTTCTGAATTTTCAGAAGGAGAGGCGGTACTACATACTGAATCAATGCGAGCTATACCTTCAGGTGTATCTACAGATGGGTGATTTTCCACCCAAATAACCATATGTAGATGAGGACTTCCTCTATTCTGGAATTCCACTCTCCACCAATGGTCTTTCACGTTACCGCCAAATATATCAACATCATTTTTAAGGAAATGCATAAGCGCATTTACACGAACCATAAAGTGACTACTGACAATAACGGGATACATCTCAATGAGGCGTTAAGTTTCGTGAATATCTATGTCATCTGGGTCAATGTGTTGTCTACCGTCAGTCATCAGGAGGACTTTTTTCATATCTTTCCAGTGGAGATCGTTGCAACTAAGTGTTACAAAATAGTTGGGGGGTCCTAAACATCTTATTTGTGCTATCAGGTCACTGAGAGCACTCCGCCAATAAGCAGCGGAACCTCTAAGATTTTTTAAATACAAGTGTAAGTCCTCTACTCGATTACCATTTTCACCTTCCACTCTCTTAGCACAAGCTGCAATAGTTGACTTGACCCGGTAGTACTCAAACATTGAAAGGGCGTAGAACAGGTAATCGTTTCGCTGAAATCTAGTATCGACACCTAAAATTCGAAATGGATAATAATCCAGAGGACTTATATTAACTGGTCTTTGTTCTTTGAAGCCATTTTTACCATATGGGAATAATTGAAACCACGCGAATTCTTCTGCTTTTATCTCATGACCTTCATCAAAGATATTATCATTCGTCTTTCTTCTAATCTCGTTCACATTTTCAGACACCTCAAGCTCATCGTTGATATCGGGTTGGGCGCTATCAATAGGCAACATCACTGAAGTTTGCATTGGGACAGGTGTCTATATCAGGTTTGAGGGCTGTTGCTGTAATTGTACTCCTGTCGACTCGGTCGAGTGATGACATCTTCCCTGAAATTTACGTCTACTCGCGTTAGAGTATAGGCGATATTACGCGACCCAAAACATCTTTTACATATACGGCAAAGTTCTTGCAGGTTATCGCATTCTATAATGCAGGCCTTGCCATTTTCTGCCGTTGGTTTTCCTTTAGGGCCACAAGAATGGGAGTCAGCGAAATAGAATTTATCTTCAAAGCGAAATACGCTCGATGATTTATTCGAAGCTGTCAATATTGCTGCGAAGCTGCCCGAACGATGGCCAACAGCCATCGTTCGGGAATATTGACAGCTTATTGATAGCAGAATAATTGAGTTAAAGCTGCGAGTAATGTAATGCCAATATTGTTGGTATTAGCAGCGTCTTGCAGACTTCCGAAAAGAAGGGTATCTTCATCATATGCTATAGAAAATCGCTTGTCATACATTTGTACATTTTCTTTGATAACATGAAAATTTCGTATCTCTAAATAGCCAGTTTCATCCAGTTAATTTTGCGGTAGCAGAGCACGAATTTGGCAATATAAGGAGTCACCCTCTAACATGTTAGCGTTTAGAATATTGACGTCCCATCTATTAGGGTTAAGAATTGTGGCTCGTACAATATTTGCTAACGACATAGCACTACATTGTTTGTTGGCATATTCCGAAGTGAAAATGTTGCGATCACCTTGATACCACGAAGCCCGAACAATTCTAGCAACGTCATTTATTGGAATGAACGCATTTGGAATTTCGATACTCTCAGGTTCCCCTTCTTCAGATAAATCTGGAACACTAAGTCGTATCAAATCTTGTTCATTAATTTGGGAATTTTTGTCAATACGCACATCTCTGTAAAGTGGGTTATTTCTGATTAACCATTTTAAAGCACTATATACTTTTTCGCGAGATATTGTAAATTCTCTTGTGACATTTAAATTTTCCAAACGTTCAGTTACTACAACGATACCTGCCTGGCTTGACGATCTTGGAAGCATACTAGGCAGTCTTTCACTGACCTCAAAGATATCTTGGGCAAACAAAACAGCTTGTCCGCGGAAACCGTACTGCCCAAAGAGCCCAGTAAATTTTATGACTTTCGTAAAAGGGATGATTCTGCAGAGTAAACGTTGCCCTGCCTGCGTCAGCGGTTGCATGACTTCTGTTATAGAACCTGGATCCAGATTATTCCAAAAAGCCTTTGGTGGTGCTGTTGTTATATTACTGGTGACATGAGTTTGGCAGCGGGAACACAAAAGTAACGTTGTTTTTGAAGACAAATCTACAGGTAGATATCTTAAAGCAGCAGTATTGTAAAGTACTGTATGAATTTGGTTAGGATAGCAGCGTTTGGTGCAAATTTCACAAATGTGTACGCACATTGTGTTAACAGCGTTTTCAAACGTCCCTAAATTTTTTTTTTCCTATGTTGCTTGGTACGCTCACGTTTATTACTTAACCTCATTTCAGATTGCTCAGGTGTTTCTGATGCTATTAGGTCCCTTTGTATCTGTCGTTTTCTTATTAACCTTGCCTCATGTTGCTCAGGTGTTTCCGATGCAACCAAGTCCCTTTGTATCTAACGTTGCTTTATTAATCTGACCTCACGTTGCTCAGGTGTTTCTGATGCAACCAGGTTCCTTTGTATCTCACGTTGCTTTATTAACCTGGCCTCGCGTTGCTCAGGTGTTTCAGATGTGACCAGGTTCCTTTTTATCTCACGTTGCTTTATTAACCTGGCCTCGCATTGCTCAGGTGTTTCAGATGTGACCAGGTTCCTTTTTATCTCACGTTGCTTTATTAACCTGGCCTCTCGTTTCTCAGGTGTTTCTGATGCTAACCATTCTTTTCGTTTCTGTAGTCTACTCTGGATTTCACTTTCACTCTCCTTTGCACGTTTTACTTTATATTTTTCTTTTGCTTTTTCAAGCCTTCTTTTTCGTTGTGTTGCAGTTTCTGTTTTAATTTTGTTTTTGGGTGTTTTTGTTTTATTCTTTGTAACCATTTTGCTACCACCGGTAGCGGGAATTATTATAAAAGTCGATCTCTTAAAGAGGTCCAATAGAGGAAAGCAATAATCAAGATTTTAAATAATACTATACAATAACACAATACACACACACAAGACTATACCTACAACAAGCCATACATACAAAATATGACTTTACACAAGAATACACAAAGATGCTATCTTACAACAAGACCGTAATATAATACAATTAGATTATACAGCAAGACTATATATACAACAAGACTATATACAAGAACACACAAAAAGACTATACATACAAGGCTATACACAATAACACACAAAAATACCTACAATTAAATTCTACAACAAAAGCAGCGCCCTGCAGTAGGTGCCGTTCCCGTGGGATTTTCGGAGAATAAAAACTATCCTTGTACTCCTTTTACAGTACTTTACCTATATTTGAGACAAGTATACAGTCATATATATACAAGAATACACAAAGATACTATCCTACAACAAGACCGTAATATAATACAATAAGACTATATATACAACAAAACTAAATATATGAACACACAAAAAGACTTTACATACAAGGCTATACACAAGAACACACCAAAAGGCCTACAATTAAATTATACAACAACAGCAGCGCCCCGCAGTAGGTGCCGTTCCCGTGGGATTTTCGGAGGATAAAAAATATCCTTATACTCCTCTTACAGTATTTTACCTATATTTGAGACTAGTATACATAAATATTTGTGACAAGTTTAACTCCAATTCGCCCAGTAGCTCAAGTATGAAAGCGTTATAATACGATGTGATATTTTCGCAAAATCATATTGAAAAATGGTTTTTATTGAACGCAGGTACATCAAATTAGGGCAATACCGTAAAGAGACACCCTTGAAACGCGCGAGTGTCCTGTATTGTGGCAACGTAGCTCCCAAACGGATAGACCGATTTTGATGCGGTTTTTTTTGTTTGAAAGCTGATGTAATCGAGCGTGTTTTTAGCTATGATTCATCAAATCGGTTTAGCCATTTCTAAGATATGAGGGTATGAACATCAAAATCTCATGGTTTTAAAATTAACTCCCGAATGGATGAACCCATTTTCATGCGGTTTCCTTTGTTTGAAAGGATGTTGTATTGACAACGTTCCTAGCTTTATTTCATCAAAATCCGCTCATCCGTTTTCAAGATACGGGGGAATGAACATCAAATTCTGAGGTTTTTTAAATTTTCAATTTAGAGTTATTTAATTAAATAAGGATTAATAATGTTCTACATAAAATGTACGTAAAATACTTGAATTTCTTTCTTTGTGTTACCGTACTTACTCCCCCTGATCGGCTCGACCGATCTTGATAAAATTTTGTATGTGTGTTCGGTAGGATGAGAATAGGTTGTTTTATACCGAAATTCTTTATTTACGGCGGTCTACGGGGGACCTCCACCGAAATGGATCTGACTCGATCTATCTAAGTCGAATCTTATACAACACAGAAAATTTACGATTTTTCTTTTACAATATCTTACCAAATAAAGGCAAATCCTCGGTTGGTGGCTTAGTCCAGGATACTGAACAACTTTCATTAAGGGAAACAGCTGTCTTTTTCAGGGATTTCGAAGTTGGTCATAGTTTTCTACTAGTCAGACCCTTTCATTTAATACACATATAGAGGGGGTTGTGAACAATTATTTTGTAACCCGTCATTTTGTAGAGGTGGCAATCTTGGATTTTAAATTAGTCACAGTATATGGTATTCTGCTAGTCAAACCCTTTCATTTGATACTCATATTCAAGGGGTCGTGAACAATTATTTTGTAATCCGCCATTTTATGGCGGCGGCCATCTTGGATTTCAAGTTGTCATAGTAGGTGGTATTCTGCTAGTCAAGCCCTTTCATTTGATACCCATATTGAGGGGGTTATCAACAATTATTTTGTAATCCGCCATTTTGTGGTGGCGGCCATCTTGGATTTCAAATTGTCATAGTAGATGGTATTCTGCTAGTCAAGCCTTTCATTTGATACCCACATTGAGGGGGTTGTAAAAAAAAATGTGGTCCGCCATTTTGTAGGGTCGACCATCTTGGATTTAAAATGAAATTGATTACATTTTATTGTATTGTCATCATAACTAGAGGCATCTGCCAAAAATCAGATCAATCCGTTAACAGGAAGGGTGTGAAATTTCAATTACTAGATTTGACCCAAACAAACAAATAAATAACACACAGGTCAAGCTAAATAAAACCGTTTAAAAATGTATACCTTCTGCAAATATTTCGAATGTCATTCAATTTATCGACTGAAAAGACTGGCTCCAATAAAAGTGAAGCTTGACCGACCCAGGAAGAGATGGAATGATCCTTTGGATCTATGGGACATGGGCTGGAGGGAGACAACTCAGGTTTGGATAGAGTAGAAGTGGAAGCGAGAGGCCCAGCAGTAGGACATAATGGCAAGAATAATAATATTATTTGTAATGAATAAAGGAGTCTTCCCAAAATTAATTATTAATTAAGCTCCGTGGTGTGATGGGTTTCACGCTTGCTTCTCACACAGGAGATGCAGGTTCGAAACCTGACCATTTACCAACGAGATAATTAATTTATCTTAAGTACAGTGTCGGACGTTTAGTGTTCCGGATGACACGTTAAGGTGTAGGTCCCGGCGTCTATCGCTACGTGGTAGTGGTCGTAAAACTCCTCCACCAACCCGCACCTAACCAGCGTGGTGGGGTATTGCTTAATCTTACTCGATTTCGGGTGTGAGAGGTTCTCATTGGCTTCTTAGTTAGTATAATTTTTAGCATATGCTTAAGAAGCTGTTACCTTCCCCAAAAATGTAAAATAAAAATAAAAATATATAAATAAAAGTAAAGGGCTGTGCCTCTCGGCGGGGACATTAATAAGCTATATCTATTATTTTTATTATTAATTAGTCACCGAGGGGCAAGGGCCTTAGGAGTAGGTTTGAGCTATATTCGGCTGGTTGTTGGGACAGTGGCCAACTATCAGAAGTTATCAAGCTGCCGTATTAGGGCCTATGATACAGCTTTACCACTACTTAGACCGAGTAGCGAAAGTAGACGGGACCAATCCAAAACACGGAAGCACCCGATACAAATATCACATAGAAACGAATACCCATCCAGTACCCGTCGCTCGTAAAATCTTGTAACCAGGCACGCTCGTAAAATCGTGTAAGCAGGCAAACTCTTCTCATTTAAATCGTACACGCATACATAGCGCTCAAATGGGCAACTTGGAAGAGCCTTCAATGTAGGAAGCAGGAATAATTACGCGTCGAAAAAGTATGTGAATGGAACTGTCAGTAACTCTTATGTGCAAAGAATTAAGGTTGATTTTATCTGGACAACACTTTTTAATTTATTCCTGCTTGAGCCACTGATTATACCGTGGCCATGGCTAGCAGTTACATCTAACGATAACTACTTGTACAATTTATGGAAAAAAGAACCTTCTAACATGAATCGCCGAATGGATTACACTAGATACCGGAACAAAATTAATAAACTTATAGGTGTGGCTAGAAACAAATTTATGCAAAGTGAGATAAAAAATGTGATGGTGATTTTCGTAAAATATGGTCTAATATAAATAAGTGGTTAGGGAGGTGTAAGAGTAATTAGCATAATATAGTAATGAAATACTTAGGTAAAACCCATAATGTTAAAAATATTTGTAGTAATTTTTCTAAAACATTTACCCAAGAAATACAAGGTATAAAACATGATTGAAATTTTAAATTTTTGGACCGGGATTCTTATGTTAAAAAAGTGACAGGTCTTTTAGATTTATAAACATAAGTCCATACAAAGTCGAGAGAATCATAGACAAACTGTGTTGCGAGAAAGCCCCAGGTGAGGATAAAATTAGAGTAAAAGATGTAAAGTACGTAAAAACACCATTAAGTAAAGTCTTGGCTAAATTTATTAATATGTGTATGTCAAAGGGTACATACCTTGATAAATAAAAAAAAACATTAATAAGACCAATTTAGAAGCAAGGCAACCATCTGGATTATTCCAATTACAGGCCTATCGCAATATTATCAGTAATAAATAAAATTATGGAAAAAGTTGTGATTGATCAGATAAGTGCCTTTTTGGAATGTAATAATATATTATCGGGTACCCAACACGGATTCAGAGAAGGCCGTAGCACAGCAACAGCTTTGGCTCAATTTACTAATTACGTAAACAATAACCTTAACAATAGGAAGCAGTTACTTGCAGTTTTTATAGACTATAAAAAAGCATTTGACACACTTGGTCACGAGCAGCTGCTGCAGGCCATGGATGAATGCGGCATCAGCGGCCCCACCAACCAGTGGTTCCGTAGCTACATCACGAACAGGACTCTGCGCACCGTGATTGCTGGGACCGCTGGTGAGGAGGCACCCGTCAGCCTGGGCGGGCCAACTGGCTCAGTGTATGGCCCAGTCGGCTACATTATGAATGTTAACAGTGTGTCAAACGTGGTGCAAAATTGTAAGGTATATATATATATGCTGACGACATGTGCCTGTTGTACGCTGGTAAAAATATGGCAGACATGGTGCACAATATTCAGGGTGATTTCGAAAATATTTCAAAGTGGGCACATGAAAATGGAATAATTTTAAACTTAAGTAAAACTAAATGCATGCGTATTTATTCACCCTACAATAAACAGGCAAAAACATCTGTAATCCTGAAATTAATATATTATATTATATAATAATAAAATAGCATGTAATTGTAATAGACTGGAATTAGTAAATAGCTTTAAATATTTGGGATTGTTGATTTATCAAAATTTTAACTGGAAAATACATGTCAGGTTTGCAATAGACTCAGGTCTATCTTAGAGAAATTTTACTATTTAAACAGAATTATAAACAAACGCACCCTGTATATTGTGTACTATGCACTCGCAGATTCATTAATGAGCTATAGGTTGGGCTGCTATGAACTGACATTCAAAACATATTTGAACCAAATCAAACAAGTACAATTAAGGCTAGTAAAATACCTAATAGATAAAAATACCAAAGATAAATGTAAAAGTGACTACAATAAATTATTTAATATTTGTAAAATCGTGCCTGTTCACAATAAAGCAAAATATCTACTCGCCTTAGAAACATATTATAGAAGAGATTATAAAGTACCAATATCACATATCCACTTCACTAGATCGAGAACTAAAGGTAAACTGTCACAGCCATCAGCTATAAATTATTATGGTGAGAGAACTAGCGAATACCTAATTCCTAAAATATGCAATAAATACCCTCTTTTACTCAGTGAAAATAAATTATGTTTAGGCACACTTAAAAAACACCTTAAATCCGTTTTAATTAAGTAATGTTTAAGAAAAAATTTAATTAAATTTGTTATGTAACTAAGTTAAGTTTTGTTTTAGAAGAAGGATGTTTGGAGACGCGTATTGCGTGGTGCTGTAGCATTACCGATACCTCATCTGCAAGCATATTATTATATTATTATCTTTTCTTGCTTGTGTAGTACCTAGTAGTTAGTACATATATATAATATAGGTTTTATATAAATAAATGATAAGAGCGTACCGCCAACAAACTGTTTACCAGTTTGGCGAAACAATGTGTTATAAATAGTCCTAAGCTTTTTCTTTATGAATAAACAATTAAAAAATAATAATAATACACAAACAGGGGTTGTTGTAGTCCATATAGTTCACGAGCTGATGCCCGCTCAATGTGTAGAGACCCGGACATAGCAGGGAGGTCTGACTCCTGGCCATAAGCTATTTCATCCGCGGAAGATTCCTAGGCCACTGACGCTTCATTTCTAGTTAGAAAGAAAGAAGAAAGAGTTCACTCGGAGTCATGGGTTTCATAGGCAACGTATTATACAAGTGACATTTAATTAGCTGACCATATTTTGGGAAATGAGTACCCATAATTATGAACACTTTCCCGAAGAAGCATATGGTCGCAAACGATTTGTTTTTGAGTCCCCCATAGTAATTTGTAATCAGTTGATCGGGTCAGTGTACTGAAGGCCATTTTTTTTTCTATTTGCCATTGGTCATAATGATGAGTCTATCATTCCCGAAAATATGGCCAGCTAATTCAATGTCACCTTGTATGGATGTTTTGCCTTGTTATATTTTTTGTTTTCATATAAAAATGGCCTTCACCAGCCCTTATAGCAAAAAGTATGACGCTATATTTGTTTCGTATTCTAAATATGGAATCAACTGATTTTTAGGGTTCCGTACGCGAAGGGTCCAAACGGGTGCTCCGTTGCTGACTGCTGCTGCAGTGTATAGCTGTCACTCACGTGTCCGTCCGTCGTCTGTCACACGGGTTTCACAGCCAAGCTGTTACAGCTGCAGTCTTCAAATGTTCAAAGCAAACATGTTGACCCACATCTATACAAATTGTTGGAACATATTTAAGTGTTTTGAACGCGAAAAATAATTGACCTTCCCCATCGAATATGGCATCGTTGTTGAGGACTCGTTAAGTAGAAAAATACTGTATTTTTATATTGGAAAATAAAGGCATGAGAATCCAGCAGAGTCGGCTTTTTTCCGAAATTTTGTACCGCAGATCTTTTTACTTCCCATTAACGTCCTTAAAAGTTAGTGATAATGTTCAATTATTCGTATATTTTAGTAACAAATACAAATATACAGATAGTAACAGAAAGGTGTAGTGATATTTAAGGGGTTGTTAGTGATATGAACAATTTTTACTTTGACACCGATTTAATCAGAGCAGCTTTATTTTTCATTCATCCATATGTTTTATTTCGGGCGGTCAACGGAATTGAACGGAGAAGTCAAAAATAAAGTTGATCTTATCAAATTGTTTTCTTAGAGAAAGTTGCTCAGAATGATGTCCCTAACAACCCCTTAAAATATGACTACAATTTTCTGTTACATTCTGTATTGATAAATAAGTTTTTTCTTAGATTTTCTCTCATTTTTAGGCTGATATTCTACATTTGTTACGGAACCATAAATGAGCTAAGTCCGACAATCACTTGGCCGGTTTTTGCCAGTATCCTGGATGTATCTACTTAGTGGTACAATCAATGAAAGAGGCTGATATCGAACTACACTATCACAAAAAGAAATCCAACCAATATTTTAATGATAATACAATAATAATAGCTACATTCATTAGCTAAACGAAGTGAAGTGAAGTTAGCAACGAGACAACAAGAAATCTTCATCAAAGGCATCTACAATTTCACAAAGGATCGAGACGATAACCGTTCCTTTGGTATTGAGACACAAAAGGAAGCCTTTGAGCCAGGGGAATTGAAAAGTGATGTAACTTTAAAGGAGATGTATCGGAAATACGAACACTAATAGGTACTTTTTAATAGGTCTGCTAATAACTGCATGCAAGCTGTCCGATTTAGGTTTCAGGTAAAAAGCTGAAGAACGAATTGATGACAATTATCTTTCCAAATCAAAGAGACTGGGGTGGAAGAGAAAAAAACCCCGAGGTCTTGGATGTTTATATGTGTGTTATGTCGCTGTTTCTGGTTCCCATGACACAAGGTATCCTGTATTGTAGTGTGGGGTCAGAAGCAAAGTATGTGCCGCATTATATTTATGTTTAAACAAATATAGCGTATCGCACGTTCCCGTTCGGGGTGGCAAAGATGCAGTTCTGGGTAACAGGCACGTTGAGCCAGATTCAAGATCATTCAAGACTCCATTTGGCTCTGTGAGCTGCAGACCTCGCGAATGACACTTTCTTTTAATAACACATACAAACTTTGAATGCACCTGGTTATGTACACGGAGTATGAAAGTAGCCGCACCAATAACTTTGTAAACAAAGTTTAAAACGTTAAAATGTTTAAAATTTAAACCCAACCATTGACTTTTCACTATAATTACATAGCTTGTTACTCTCACGGTCTCTACAAATACAATGACATCTCATTTGTCAAAATCCGTCAAGCTGTTTGGACTGTAGAGTTTTTTTTAATCCTTACATATTCGCCATTTTGAAAAATTTCCAAAAACAGAATCGAAGAAAAAACGATTTAATTATCGAACTTGCTCACAAAAAGTCACGAGAATCCGTTGAGAAATGCGGCCTGTAGATGTTAACATCCGGACACACATCCGGAGACACGAAAGCATTTTTTCCCAATCCTGAATAGGAGACGCTTCGTCGTATCGCTCGCTCTGTCAATAATACTATAAAGGTTAGTGTTTCATCGAACATTAAAAAAGTCTCACCTAACCGAAACAATTTTCCTGTTTTTATCAATGTTGGTGCTGCGTTTATTATATTTTCCCGCCACTGCTCGGAAATATGGCCAAAGATGGATTGAAATGAGAGTAGAAAGTAGTTCTTAGTAGTACAATCCAAAAACAGTCAAACAATGTAAATTTGCAAAGAAAAATGTAGTGTTTAGCGGCCTTTTTTACTTTCTACTCTGCTATTGGTCGATTATTTTTGGTCGGCGTCACACTCCATACCGGCCGAAATGACACAAAATACTAATATAAATGTTCCGGGAAAAAACATTTCCTTGTCATTCCACAGCTGCCCTAATGCGAGTATCAATATCACTTTTAATTAAACTGTGTATTATACTGTGTACGCAACCTGTTTTATTTCCTTACATTAGGCGTGAAAAGCACATAGTAAATGCATCGGTAGAAAGTGCAATAGATGGACTCGCATCTTCACTAACTCGTCCATCTATTGCTTACTTTCTATACCTGGGCAACAATGTACTATTGGGGCTGGGGGGCTAGTATAAATGTCACTCTTTCATTCATTAAGTCTTGTCTTAATGAATACTTATCGTTAAAGCGACTTTGTCGAAAAAGGGATATTACACTGTTCAAGACTTCTTACATGATAGGACTGTATGGGGTTAATCTAGCGCAACACAGACCTTGCTGTTAATAATTTTGTTATTATGTGTTCCTGCTTAATTATTAATTATAATAATTAATATTGTTACATTTGTATTAGTTAGGCACAAGCGATTTTTAAAAGAGATCTAAAAATCAATCTGTGGTAGTTTCTACGCCCTTCTCTCCCACAGTGGGCCAATGTAGAGAAGAGGCAAAAAATTACGTTGGCTAAGTATATTTAGATATCTACAGTAATAAAGACATTTGATTATCTAAAAATAAAGATCGATACAGTTTAAACACAATTTTAATACAAGACGGCCATGTTAAGAGGGAGCCTGTCCCTCAGGCAACAACCTCGCCTATGTAACTTGACCGTGCTTTACATAAATTATGGTTAAACTGTATTTAACGACTGTCTTCTATAAGTCGGTCTAAGATACAAGAAGTTCCCGCACCATTCAAGGAACTGTCTGCTGAGAGCCGATTTTTCATCAACAATTTACCAACATATAAGCAGTCGCAAATTGCAGACAAACAGAATATATCCTTATATCGCGACATCTTATAGATGAAAGTAATCGTTTGCGTTCTCCGCAAAATCGAACGTCTTCACCCAAATTCGATACCAAATTTCGCACGCACCGAAATGGAACAGAATATTCCTCTTATACTTTTTTTCTTCGCGTGTTGTTGACAATATTTTTCGCAATTTTCTCTCTTTTTTTCCGGAAAATAGAAAATTTATGCCGAATATTCGGGGAAAAGCGCTCGCGTCCGCCACAGATGCTGGATTTTACTTTCTTGTGGATTTTTCTCCGAACTGCAGAGTTTCTGAGGCACATGTGCATTGGACATGTAAATTGTTTTTGGGATGCGAGTTTCGTGTGACTAAATATACCTACCTACTGTATAACGCAGAATGAAGGTGCTGCGCACAATCCCACGAGGATTATGTAGTATCTTATAGATTGTGAATGTGTTATGTATTTCTTACCTATAATACAATAAATAAAAAAAACTTAAAATCTGAGAAAAATTAAAATTATTGTAATTCTATCAGATTGGATAAAATGTTGTTGTTTATTATTTTTAACCTCTTGAATACCAGCGGCGTAAGATAACGCCACTTTTCCGTAATAGGTTTGAAATTTTATTACCATGGCATGAGGATCAAAATCGCGACCCGTCCCAACTACCCTCGGCATTTGAGAGGTTAATGAAACAAGTTCTCAAAAAGGTAGGTATACGACAAGAATTTCTGCCGATATACAAGATGACATTTAATTGGCTGACCATATCCCTCAGTGCATTGACCCGATCAGCTGATCAGAAGTTATTATGGGGGACCCAATATTTTTTCTTTTGCGACCATATGCCTCTTGCGGAAAGTTGTTCATAATGACGGTTTCTATCATTCCCTAAAATATGATCAACTGATGAAATGTCACCTGTATTTGTAGTAGTTTGGACGTATCTAAAGAGAAAGTACTTTAGCTATCATGCCTATAAACACCAACTTACCGAAGGACGCAAATTTGAATTTTTTTTAAAATTTACAACTTTGAAAATTAAATCCATGGCAAAAGCACCTTAATGATGACCCAGCCTGTAAAATCGCAGCATTTTCATTCAGCGCATCCCATAGAATATCGAAACTACCTGTGATGAAACCACGAGATGAAAGACCCTTTCATCTCGTGAATATGCAAGCATCAGGTCAGTGACAGCACTCAGCGTTTCATTAGCAGGCAGCATGGTGATCTCTACGCTCCGTGCGGGCTGAAAACAGAAAATCCGGTTTACACCTGATAATGGTACACAAGGTTTTTCGTATAAATTATTTACAGTGTTATTTATAAAGATTCAATTTCTCTAAAACGTCTTGCAAACCGTTTACACAAAATTGTGATTTATAAAATAAAATCTGTATTTTAGTGTCATTATAAACCTTCTACAACTTAAAGTAGCTCAGACCCTTCTACAACTCTCAGATAATAGTAGTTTATCTACACACGTATCATAAACCCTCTTTACTGCTTTCAAAAACCGCACGTTACGATCAGCAATATGTTACTACTTGGTAAAAACTCGTTTCGTATCTGGAAAGTTTTTCTACATATAATGACATTCAAATTTCGAACGCCGACGCCCACCCGCGTGCCGTCCCTAGGTCTGTGAAGTTGGTACTGACATTCAAATTTCGAACAACTACTTCTACTAGATTGGTTTAATAAAAATAATTTAAATCTTAACACTAAGAAAACTAATTGTATAAAATTTGTTCTACCAAATGTAAGGCAAGTAGAAGCACCATTAAACCTGGGCAAGGAGACACTGGGCTTTGTCGAGAAGGCAGTGTTTCTTGGCTTAACACTGGATAGTAAACTGCAATGGGGTCCACATATTGAAACACTGGGCTCTAAATTAAGTTCTGCGGCTTTTGCTGTTAAAAGAATCCGGCAACTAGCTGATGAAAAAACAGCAAAGCTTGTATATTATGCCTATTTTCACAGTGTAATGTCATATGGAGTACTCCTTTGGGGCGGCGCTGCCAATGTTGAACGTATTTTTATCTTACAGAAACGTGCCATTAGGGCCATTTATAACTTGAAGGCTAGATCATCTTTGAGAGATAAATTTAAGGATATTAATATTTTGACTCTTCCCTCTCAATATATTTATGAAAATATTATGTATGTCCGCAAAAATATCAGTAGCTTTAATAGAAAATGTGATCTTCACTCAGTTAATACTAGAAACAAATTAAAATTATCTTATGCTCATTTTCGTTTAAGCAAAGTTTCCTCTAGCTTCAAGGGGCTTTATGTTAGGTGTTACAATAAGTTGCTCTCCAATGTTATTAATTTATCAGAAAAACAATTCAAGAAAACTGTTAAGAATGTATTAATTAAAAAGGCATACTATAAAGTTGAGGATTATTTAAATGATAAACTGGTCTGGCAGTAAATTAGCTCCATTTGACAGCTTCTTTTCATGTAAATTGACCAAACAATTATTGTTTAGACATAAGTACTTGAATTTTGAAAAGAGAATGCAATGTGTTTCTTGTGCATTCCTCACATTGAGGACAACATTTCGAATGCACCTAGGCAGGTAACTATTTTTAATTTCTATGATAAATAAATAAATAATGACTATTTTTAAGAGGTTTTATATTAGATTCTCTATGTAAAATCCAATGAAAATAAACTATTTAAAACTGAAACTGAAACTGAAACTGAACGCCGGCGCCCGTCTGCGTGAAATTGGTACTAAAGAACAAGCTAAACAATTTCAGAACCACAATGCCGGTCAAACATGCGGTTCCTGAACACATCAAAGAGAGCTTATGATATGTGTGTAGATAAACTAGTGTATGTAACTGTACATAATTAGGCATTAAAACTCTCGAGTGATATTATTATGAAACTCGCCTTCGGCACGTTTCATAAACCCACTCTCGAGTTTTAATGCCCTCCATTATGCAGCAGTCACATAAACTACTATTATTGATCATTGCTCTGCAGTTGTTTAGCTTGTTCTGTGGTACCAACTTCACAGACAAACTAGGGGCGGCACGCAGGCGGGTGTCAGTGTTCGAAATTTGAATGTCATAATTTGACAAATTTTGGTACATTATGGTCATAATGATCAATACTCAGATAGGAAATGAGTTTTTACCACGAAGTTTATCATTATGCTGGTCGTAACGTGTGGTTTTTGGACGCAGTAAAAAGGGATAAACCCATTTAAGGAAATATTACACATTATATTTTCTTTGGTGTACACCAAATGCCAAATGCAAACGTCAATGCATGAATTTATGTTAGTTGTTTTTTCTTCGTTTGTTGGAACCATGGAGGTAGTATGTACTACGGTAGTACAAACTACTTCAATGGTTGAAACACGGACTACATTTTGACACATACGCCTCACATAATCGAAACTCTTTGCTTACATACACAGACTTTTTTTTTAAGCTTACGGCTTTGGGTTCAGCCGACATCCACATACCCTAAAAGAATTAACGAACTTACCACAGTGTTTTAGTTAAAACTGACTTGATATACTTTTATAAATCACAAAAACATAAAAAGCCCATTAAGGTTTAAAGAGTATTTTGCTAAAACAGGTCTACAAACATAAATTACGTATTTTTTATAGGTAAGACACGCCCGGTTTCTGAAAAGAAAATTAGCTGTGACAACTTGTTAAACTCTTGTTCAACGCGTTTCAGCCAATCACGTGCCGCTATTTTGAATTAAAGATCGATTAATCGCTTGTTACAATTGACAACTCTTTCGGAAACTGGGGGAATGTCAAAGGCAAAGTTTTTCTCCATCGTTTCGTGTTCAGACGAACATCACGCATCACATAAGTTTAAGAATATTTCTTGGATATTCTAAGCTTTCCAGTGGATTGCCAGATCAAGGATAACTACAAATCTGGTCACAAAACTGTCAGCGCTATCAAACAATCTAAACTACGTTAACACAACCGATGACCTAAATACGTAGAATACAATTTCTACGCGATTTTAGCCTCTATTTAAGTATTAAATAAAGGTGGTAAAAGTACAAAAGGTACAAGCTTAGCTAGAATAGCTTCAGGGCGTGGATTCCGGTACCATAATGACCTCTCACTCAGTGAGAGTGACGCGGCCAACTTTAGGTATTCATTTGTTTGGCGTTGAGAGAATCCCTTTTAGGCAAATGTTACCACAAAAAATATTAAATAGTGTTTAACCTCAAAACACTCGTCAAAACCCATACACTGTTGTTTTTAAACAAGTGTTGAACGGTAGTTTATTTTTTGTGGTAGGGCCCTTAATAGTTAAACTTAAGGTAATTGCTATTGATATAAATATGTTTGTTCTTCACGGGAAATATTAAAGTGCACATTAAAAATACTGATTTCCACAGCAAATATCAGGGAGAAATGCTGCGGCAGCTTAGGTGAAGGGTAAAGGGGGCGAGCGAAGCGAAGCCCCCCTTATCCTTCGTTTTAGGTTGAACATGCAAGAACAACAAAAATAATACTTAAAACATAAACATAAAAAGTGTTTTTGCTGATCGTCTTTTGCTGTGCAAATCAGTATTGTTGATGTGCGATTAAATACTAGCCGTTATTTACCAATGGCAAAGGGATTACAAAAAGTCTGATAATAGCTATCTAAAGTAGACCGTCTCTCATTGCTGGGTCATGGTCACTGATAAGTCATTCTGTTAACGGAATTGTTCCAGTGTTTGCTCAACGTATTAACCGACCATGTAACTCAATTTTATGGTCGCAACGAGTTTTGTGCCAAGAAAAATGGGGTTCCGTGCTTCGCGACGATTCGATGAGATCGCCATTTTTTTCACTTTATGTACGGATTGTGTTTAGGAAAAGGGGACATAAAAAGATATTTGTAACGGAAATGTGGTGTAACAGCGTGGTTATTACTGTTGATGTTTTAGGGTGTACAAGGGTTTTAAGGGTTCTGAAGCCGAAGGGTACCAATTACTAAGCCTCCGCTGTCCGTCCGTCCGTCCAACCGTCCAACTGTTCGTCATGGCAAGGAGAAAATAGACGACCCGAATGGCCGAGTCGGCAGTGACCCTGCCTACGAAGCCAAGGGTCCCGGGTTCGAGTCCCGGTGGGGGCAAATATTTGTTTGATGAGACCGGATATTTGTACCCTAGTCATGGTTGTTTATCTATCTAAGTATAATATTTATCTATATATGTATGTGTATCGTTGTCTAGTACCCAAGATACATGGAATCCTAGTTTGGGGCTAGATCAATGTGTGTAAATAGGTCCAAGGTATTATTTTACCTACATCAGTCACACATAATTAATTAAGGGCTTTTTGCGTTTCTAGGGTTCCGTACCTAGAAAAACCGGTCAAGTGCGAGTTTAACTCGCGCACGAAGGGTTCCGTACCATCGTACAATGGTAGGGATGGTGTTGGATTTTACATAGTAAAATGTTGTTTAGTTATTGGTGCAGCTACATTCACACTCCATATACGTTACCAGGTGCATTCATAAGTTTGTATGTGGTATTGAAAGAATTGTTGTATGGGAGCCTCCTTAAATATTAATTTTATTCTGTTTTTTAGTATTTGTTGTGGTAGCAGCAACAGAAATCGATCATCTGTGATAATGTGTCACAGATGATGTATCTGTCTAACTATCACGGTTTATGAGATACAGCCTGGTGAGACACGGACAGACAGACAGACGGACAGCGGAGTCTTAGTAATAGGGTCCCGTTTTTACCCTTTGGGTACGGAACCATAAAAGGAAAATCGGAACCGTGCTAGGTGTCTAAAAGTAATATAAAATGACCGAATTCTGAACCGATTAAGTTGGAAATTAGTACACTTATGTATATATATGTGATCCAAACAGAAACGTATTACGTAAGAAGAAACATTTTGGATTTGAAAAATTCAAACTGTATTTTGTGACATATCAAATGAAAGGGGCTTGTTGGGAGGATTGCAATTATTTTTCAAAATTTTAATAATACACTACTCACAACTTTTTGTGGGTATCTGTATAAAAATAGGTATGATTTATATATATATTTAAACTGTTGTTGTTTTAATCTCTGTTTTGCCTTGTGTGTTTCTTTTCTTATGCATATGTTAATGGTGATAAAGCAAATAAATGGATATTCTATTCTATTCTAAAAATTAATCATAACGAATTAGTCTCGCATGTTAATATGTTTGTGATGTCGCTTTTTCTAGTTTCCATGACAAAGGGTGGCTGTATATACCTATTTAAATAAACATAAACATAAAATACTCATTTTTATACAGACAAGTTCATTGCTTCTGGCCCCACACTAGGACTCCCTGTATCGTAGGAACCGAAAACAGTGACGTCACACACATATAAACATTTAAGGCCTGGGGTTTTACTTCTTCCTCCCCAACCGGTATTTGAACCATAGGCTGGCTCAGCCTCGTCTGAGGCGGCAAAGCCACAGGGGTCATCAATGTTTAAAAATCTCTTAAAAAATGTAAGTCCATAGTCTGCCTACCCCCTTACCCACCTAAAGTGGTACAAACAATGACCATACTAATATAACGACGTCTCTTCAATAAATAGCACCCCAAAACAATTCTTTCTTTCCAACAAAAATACACTCACACACATCTTACACGATATCTTCAAAGCGAGTGACGGAAGCACTCTTACCAATATATATCTGCGAAGATAATGGAGATATCTTTATAATGTTTAGTATATCTTTACATAAATAAGGTTCTGTATATATCCGGACTTATCTCTTTAAGTAACTACAAACTACTTTTTGTTTGGCCACCATTTTGAAGACGATTAATATCCCGTTGGATCTAGTCAACAAGTCTATAGATAATACGATGTTATGTGTATCAATTTAACAATTGGTTTAAAATAAAGAAAAACTACGGTTGATAAAACAATTTTATGTACACACGTATCATAAACCCTTTAGTGCGTCCAAAAACCACACGTTACGACCAGCATAATGATAAACTTCTTGATAAAAACTCATTAACTATCTGACTATTGATAATTATGACCATAATTTACCAAAATTTGTCAAATTATCACATTCTTTCGAACGCCGACGCCCGCCTGCGTGCCGCCCCTAGTTTGTCTGTGAAGTTGGTACTACAGAACAAGCTAAACAACTGCAAAGCAATGATCAATGCCAAAATGCCGGTCGAAGTGCGGTCGAACATGCGGTTCCTGAACACATCAAAGAGAGCTTATGATATGTGTAGATAAACTAGTGTATGCAACTGTACATAATTAGGCATTAAAACTCTCGAGTGATATTATCCACTCTCGAGTATTAATGCCCTCCATTATGTAGCAGTCACATAAACTACTATTGTCTATTTCTTATTGTATGATGTTACCTAGCTGGTCCCACAGCTACTCACACAGACTCAAAGTCTTAAAATAGTACACAGGTGTTGTTTTGTTTTAGATCTGTATCTACTTTGGACTGAATTGGCCACGTGCACACGAAAGGGGTCGTGTTTTGACGGGACCCTAAAAACACAGTATGTATTATCGAGGTAAACATTCGATTTCGAGACGTAACTACATCAAAAGGGTTTTCCTATTTGCTCAAGGACCCCAAGGGTTTCTTTTCAATATGGGTAAGTAAAACAATTCTTATCTATAAGTTGGCGGGTATAGTGTTAGCGGAATATAGTGACCTAAATAGAAGTTTCGCATTGTAATAATATTATTATATATCACCGTAAGATAGTCAAAACCGTTAGTTGATAAACTAACGCGTCAGTTGATTAACTATCGACAGATAGTAAACTAGACCGGCATGGTTTAGAATTTACGTTTCTTTTGTTCTTACATGTCAACCTAACACGAAGACTATTCGGGGCTTCGCTGCGCTCGCCCCCTCTAGTCTCTACCTAAGCTACCGCAGTGTTTGCCCTGGTATTTAATTTGCAATTCAAGTTTAAACTAGTTTACTATTTAACGGTTTTAACCGTTAGTTTATCAACTAACGCGTCATATAGTAAGCAGTACGTTATAGTTTACTTTCTGTCGATAGTTGGCCAACTAATGAGAAAACTAATGGTTTTGACTTTTTTTTTTTTGTTGGAGGGGAAAAAAATGGAATTACCCATGCCCAGGAGTCAGACCTCCCTGCTATGTCCAGGTCCCCACATATTGAGCGGGCATCAGCTCGTGTGCTATACGGACTAAAAACAACCCCTTTATGTTTTCATCAGTTGTCTTACTAAGACTTCACTGTGAGCCATGGCCTCGGTATATGCTGAAGGCTTTCTACCTGCAATTTGCCCTTTTGGGCGATATATATGTGTATATGATATATATGGGAGGAGTTTGCCTGCTTACCCGATTTTATGAGCGGACATCAGCTCATAGTCAACGGGCATGACATGATAGCGGCATGTTAGGGGGGCAGATAGCCCCCGCTACTAAGAGGTGGTTATATATAATTTTGAGACCTATCCTAATCCTAAACTACTTTATATTTGGGTCATTTAGGGGGGCTCTGACCTCAGTCCGGGAGGTTTAAAGGGGCAGGGGGAGATTGTGTGTTCGTCGAATCAAGACGGCGATCTCTTTCAATCCAAAATGGTTTTGACAATCTTACGGTGACATATATATATTCATTTGACTGTTCTTAGGGTTCCGTGCCCGAAGGGTCCAAACTGAGCCCTGTTGCTATCAATAACGAGTCTGTCCGTCTGTCGTCTGTCACACAAGTTTACACCCAAAGCTACAGTCTTCAAATGTTCACATTTTAAACATCTTGTTGACCCAAAGCCATACAAATTGTCAAAAAATATGTTTAATGTTTTTACGGGGGGCTCCCATTCAGCTAAAGGGGGGCACAAAAAATTACTAAGGGCTATCCCATCGAGGGGTATCGTTGTTTAGAACTCGTTGCATAGTAAAAACAATATTTATTTTTTTTTGTTTTAAAAAAGAATATTGGAAAACAAAGGAATGAGAAGCCAACAAAGTTTTTTTTTTATTTGGTACTGAAGACCTTAAAATTTTGGTGACCATGTTTATTACTTTGTATATTTTACTATCAACTATTGATAAGCCAATTTTCTCATTAAAATTCCTTCATTTTTAGGCTTATATTCTAAATTTGTTACGGAACCCTAACTGTGCGAAGTCCAACACTGACTTGGCCGGTTTTTACTGTGACGTTTGATATAATTTGGCAATGAACATGAGTGGATAAGTAATAATCATCATCATATTTCAAATCAGGAAATTATATAACCTTAAAAACTTAAAGAACCCACTTTTATAATAGAGTATAACTTTATTGCATTGAAAACAAATTTTATGGGCTATGCATGCATCCCACAAAACCAATTGTAAGTATGGTTTGTCTGTGGGTCGGGAGTCGCACTTTATATTAAGATTAAATTAAATTAACGATCAGATATACATATCTAAGAAGGAACAATTATTGTTGAGTTGTTGACACAGAAATGATCGAAAACAATTATGATGACATATACTGACGAGCAATGAAAAAGTTCCAGTGAAAAAGCACCAAATTACTCCTAAACGGGAAAGGCTAGCTTAATGACGCCGTCTGCAATATTAAAGTACATTTAACAGCGCATCAGAATATTACCAATTAAAAACGGAAATATTGTAAACGCAATATTGGTTCTATGTCTTAGGAGATATTAAGGTGTTTGTCGGCATTTTGTGGGTGGAACTTTTTCATTGCTCGTCAGTGTATATAGGTAATTAGGTAAGTAGCTATACATAAACATATTATATACACAAAAATATTGAGTGGCCTAATGTAAAGATGGTAGGCTCAACTAAAGACTAATAAGCATAATATCTACCTAAATACGCTAAGTCAGTAACACACAAAGCATTTCTATTACGCTCTCGTCCGTTCACAAAACAATGCCATCAAATCAACTAACAGTAGCAAGTAGGTAGCACAAAAGACGTAGACGTCAAGCTAAAAGTGCAGTGAGTCGGTCACAGCCCATTGAAACAGAGCCAGTCGCTCCTTTGAGCCGGCTCCATGGTTTACTTCAAACAGTAATGATGTGCGAAATTACTGCGCACAGTTGAAAACGAGCTGTTTCGGGAGATGTGGCGGCGCACGGGCGAACTTGTGGGTGTACAAAAAGGGAAAATGTTAAACTGCACATCAAAAATACCGATTTTCACAGCCAATATCAGGGCAAGATGTTAGGTTGAACATGCAAGAACAACAAAAAATACTTAAAACATAAAATATAAAAAAAAAAAAAAAAAAACTGATCTTTTTTGCTGTGCAAATCAGTATTTTTGATATGCGATTAAATACTAGCCTAAAAAGTTGCGAGTAAAGACTATGTACGAGAATATCTATGGTCGGTGGCGATGGTATCGGCTATTAAAATTTTTGAGACCTTTGATCAAGTGCGAGTCAGACTCGCGCTCGAAGGGTTCCGTAACACCTTGCAATGGTAGGGATGGTGTGGAGTGAATAGTTTGGATTTGTTTTTGGATTTGTTTGGATTTGTTGAAATGTTGTTTACAAAGTTATTGGTGCGGCTATTTTCATACTCCGAGTACGCATTTATAAGTTTGTATGTGGTTTACAGATAAATAAAAACATTGGAAATTCCGGGTACGTTTTACTAATTTATATTCCGTATTTATCATAATTTTAGACAGGTTTCGGAGATAAAGGCGAGCACTGGTAATTTTTTACTCTTTTTCGATCCAAACTTCTGAAGTTATCGAAACTAAAATACCCTAACGATACCCTGCATGACATATTACGATGTATTTTTTTTCGTTTTGGCTTTTTACCCTCTCCACTTTTTATAGACCAATTTTTTATATTAGACTTGAATTATGTTGCGTTTATCAGGATAAGTATTTTTGCAGAAGATTTTAAGACTCTATCAAATTGCCTGTGATAGACAGACGGACGGACACGCGAGTGATCCTATAAGGGCTCCTCCTTTTGAGTTACGGAACCCTTAAAATAATAGCACCCCCGACACAATATTTGAAACCAAGTCTAAAATATGGTTTACGTGTTTCCTTGTGCCGATAATTTTCGATCCACTGAACCGATTTTAATAAAACATGGCTAAGAATTCTCGCAGTGAAGTCTGGTGCCGCAGACATAGACATCCACATAGACACATAAGACAGACGTTTCAAACTTATATCACCCCTTTTTTCGTGATTACAAATAGATATTCAATGACAAACTAATGAAAATAAATTAAAATTGTTGGTCATATCTCAGTCAATTGCAAAAAAAATATCCAGCGCATCTGTGTCTAGTTTCTTAAAAAACAACCAGACACTAAACAGACACATGAAAATCTATGCCCAGCAAACAAATGGACATGCTCGTGCGTGTATGGATCACTTTATGCAGTTGAATCTGGAAGTACGGCTGGCGGCGAGGGTTTTGAAAACATTCTGAATTCTTGTTAGAACTTTGATGGTTATTTTTGGAAATTTCGTACGGAGACACCGCTGATTAACATTGATATCATTATTGTCCTTTGCTGCTAGCATATTCATATTCATATTCTTTATTGCACAGAAATCTTAATGGTAAGGTAACAACACATTTAATGAACAAAGGCGAGCTTATCTTTAAAGATAGATTTCTACCAGCAAACCTAGGCAGGACAGGCAAAGTTGTGCAACAGGAGAGTCCTAGTGCGCAATAAAACTATATACCTCTCATTATTTTCGAAGCTGAAACATAATAACATAATGAATTATGTATATGTTACGGCTAAAGCTAGGTGTGAACCTAAACTTAAGTTTAGCCGGCTAGTCTTAAGATTAATTTCGAGCCTCGGCTAATGTCCGAAGTCATGTTCGTTTGGGATATCATCTTTAATCGGCTAGACTGCACATTAGCCTATGCGTTTCGGTTAATGTTGGACATTAGTTTGCTAATGTTGAAAACGAAGTATTCGTGCGACTGCGGGGAGCGGGGCGGGGTAATTTTATGAAGATGAGAAAGCTTTTTCTAATATCAGGGCAAACACTGCAGTAGCTTAGGTGAAGGGTAAAGGGGTGAGCGAAGTGAATTGAACATGTAATAACAACAAAGACTATAATAAGACGAGTATAAGTATTTTTTGTTGTTCTTACATGTTCAACCTAACACGAAGGATAAAGGGGGTGAGCGAAGCTACCGCAGGTTTACGGCTACCGAATCATTATCATCTATTCCAGATTAAGACGGTAATATTTCAACATTAGCCTAGGTATACTGAAAAATAAACTTAACTTTAGTCGGCTAATAACAACCATATTTTCTCACTCATCTTTAGCCTCAACAGCGTCGAGGCTAAACTGCAGTTTAGCCGACTAATGTTGAAATCATTTATCGCAATGAGCATTATTTCGGACATTAGCCGAGGCTCGAAATTAATCTTAAGACTAGCCGGCTAAACTTAAGTTTAGTTTCACTCCTAGCTTTATCCATAACATATATACTAAATAAAATAAAATAGCACAAAATACAACATATAATAAAAATATACTACTTTTAAATACATAATTAAAATCACGAAACAGAAAGGAAATGCTCTTTCAATCTTTTCTTAAAAGTGAAAATTGAGGGACTATTTCTAATAGCTCAGGGAAGCGAGTTCCACAGTCGGATCGCCCTTAACCTAAACGAGTGTACAGGGGTACTCAATAGCATACCTAATTGTTGTAACTTTGTCGACTATGCATTTCTGTATCTAAGGGCGATGGGCAGCAGTCGGTCGTAATAATCTCACGTGTTAACTTGTGTATGAATTTGTGTATTATAAATAAACTAAATCGGTTACTAGTTTTCCGTGTTTTCTTCATACATTAGGAAGTAACAGAAAGGGAAGACTCATTAACCTATAAGTGTTTGTAAGCGGCAGCGTTGTGCCGAGGAGTTGAAAGGAGAGACATCGTATGGGATCTCCGGTTGCTATCGCTGAGGGAAAGAAACTCGAAACGTTCTCGAAGATATGTGGGGTAGCGGGGATTTCGCAAAATATTTAACAGATGAAAGGGAATGTGCTTGACGAAGGCGGATCGGAAGCCACCCCAACCCCTTGCGATACTGTGAGACATGGTCATACTTGCGCAGCCCGAAGAGAAACCGGATCCCGAGGTTTTGAAGTCGTTCCAGTTGTTCTTCATTTGCAGTGATCCAGCAAGCGTAGTCGATTTGTTCGTGGTTTTACGGACTCGTCAGGACAGCAAGTTGTCAATTATAACCCCAAGATTCTTGGCCATCTCGCTGTATGTAGTTATCATCATCATCATACTCTATAGGGTCGACGGGGATTTTCTGAACTAAGTTTTAAGAGTGAAGAGTACCCAAAATCATGGCCTGCGCTTTGTCCGGGTTGACAAGCAGACTATATGAGATAGCCCATTTCCTGATGTTATGGAAACCAGCATTCAACTCTTCTACAGTCAGATTCACATCACACGGAGAGAAGTGCCGATATATTTGGAGGTCATCTGCATATAGATGATAAGAAGAAGTAAGAACATCACCGAAAGCAGATTTTGTTTGATCCATGGCTAAATGAATGTTTTCAGTGACTTTGAGCAGTCTGTGGTAGTGCTGTGACCCGGCCTAGAACCTGATTGACCTGGGAGTCTGTAATATTCTTGAGGAAAGGAAGGAGGAGAGTTGGGAGTGAACAATGGATTTCAGGACTTTTGAGAGGATAGGTAGAATATATATGGGACGGAATTCTTTAAAGGAGGCGGAGGTTTCTTTATATTCCTATACCTAACATATAGATATTTTTTTATAATAATAATCATAAATATTAGAGGATAATCTCACACAAATCGGTCTAGGCCCATAGTAAGCCCATATTAGAACACTCTAAAAATATAAATATTACTAGCTATTGCTTGCTGCTTTGCTTGCATTTAGTCGAATTTTTTGAAGCGTATTGACCGCTTGGTGGTAGTCGGTTTCATATTCTTTAGAGTACGATGCTATTGTAGTCGGGCTTTACTTTTTTAATAAACAAACAATCATTTACATACAGGAAAATACATTGCTACTGGCCCCACACTAGGATATCCTGTGTCGTGGTAATCAGAAACAGTGACATCGCACACTTTCCTATTTTTTATTTATTTATTTAACAAATAATGTTTTACAAAGTTTATTATACAAGATAAATTTCTTATACCAGCTGGTCTGTCTGTCTTTTGGCTGTAAGTTTCTTAGGTTATTATATTCTTCATGTAGTATGGCATATTTAGTTTTGTTGAAAGCCTTCATTATTTATATTATTATTATTGCAGTGATTAAATAACCAATTATAATTGTCATTTTTATATTTTTCCTTACTCGTCTCTGTTACTATATAAAAATCCAAGACCTGCGCCTTTTTTTCTTTATCTCCCGCCGGGGGTCGAACCCGGGACCTCTCGCATCGTAGGCAGTGCCACTACCGCAGCGCCACAGAGATCGTCACTTATTGGTTTTGTGACGTCCCTACTTGGAGAGGAATAAAAAGAGTCCAAATAGGTAGCCAACAAGAAATTTTATTTAACGTGGGTTCTCCAAATGTAGTCTGACCCTGGTTACGCAGCAACGAATCTTCCCTGCGGGTTTTGCCGTAGTCGGAGTGCCGCTGACGTCGGAGAAGTAACGGTCCGAATGCAGCCGGAGCGAGGAAAAGCGGTGATCCCGAAGAGGTGCCAGGAACCCCGAACTCAATCGGGGTTAATATGAAGCACAGACAAAACTAAAACGTAACTACTAGCAGTACGTTATGATTAAACGCAAGCAACCACTGCTTAGAGTCGCTCGTCGGCGTACGGTAAAAAGGGACCGTTACAGAGCGCCAGCAGGACGGACGTGCGCACAGTGCCGAGTGAGTTTTCGGAATCACGCCGGCGCCGCAAAGTCAAGTTGCGGTCACGGCTGGTCAGTTTAAAACGGGCCAATCACAGCAGAGCGAGCGAGCTGTCAACAGTGGAATGCTGCTAGTACAGCGCGTGAAAATTAATACTGTGATTACCAGCCTCATTTGGCAGTTTTATTAAGAGAATTACTACTTAAATTCAAAATAAGACCAGTTAATGATAGAGTGAAGACAACGGTAACTTACAACGTTACAATACCCCCTCGCCCAGTAAAGGGTTTTCATACGTAATGAAAATCCAAAACCTAATTCTAAATATTCTTAACTAGTTTTAGATCCTTAACATGCCAGGTGCCTAAGTCCTTTCCCGTCATATCCTCTAAAATGTATACCAAGGGTGATTTCTTAGCGGAGACGCGACATTTGGTATATTTGGGCGCTAACTTTTTACTAAAGTACTTGTCTTTATCACTCAAGACATAAGCACGTTTTAGGACAATGTCGCCTACGCTGAATTCTGCCTCTTTCCGCCTAAGATTATAGTGCGCCGTATTTTTTTTATGTGCGTGCCAAAGAGATGCCTGTACCTTATCAAAATATTTTGACAGGTGACCCAGATTTTCAGCGTAAATGTCGCGTGGCAGAAATAGTAGTTCCTCACCCAGATCGTTATCTGTATAATGAGAACCACAAGTAACCGTTTCTCGTCCGTACACGAGGAACGATGGAGTGTAGCCAGTTGCTTCATTGACGGAGTTGTTAATGGCATACTGTATTTTGGGAATATTAGTGTCCCAGGTTCTGTGGTCATTGTCCACGTAGGTGGAAATACATGTAACTATTGTTTTGTTATAGCGCTCGACAGTGTTTACTTGCGGAGTATATCTCGGAGAGAAGAATACGTTAGGTATCTTGTATTTCTTAAAGAGGGTATTTGTTACCGAGCTAATAAACTGGGTACCATTGTCAAGGAGTATTGTCTGTGGGATTCCGTGGACCAGAAACACAGAGTCCTCCAGAGCCTTGACGACAGCTTCCGAAGTAGCGCGTCGCATGGGAAAAATAAGGCAATATTTTGAGAAGCAACATGTTACGACCAAAATATAACTATTCTGCTTTCGACTGACCGGAAGTGGACCTATGAAATCAATGGATATCATTTGAAACGGCCGTGAGCATTGTTTAGGTCGACCCATCGTACCCAGCGTCGGATGGTTTTGTGGTTTGTAAGTGAGACATTTTGAACAAGAACCAACAAAACGTACGGCGTCTTGGTGCATGCCCGGCCAGTAGTATCGAAGAAGTAAGCGTCGATAGGTCTTGAAAATACCCAAGTGAGCAGCAGTAGGGTCAGCATGATTCTCCTCTATGACGCTGTCACGCAATTCTTTCGGCACCACTTCCTTCCAGGAAAACTCCGAAATCATTTCGCACTTATTTTTGGAGTGGCGATAGAGAGCACCACCTTCGATCAAGTAGTTAGGAAAGAGGTTCGGCTTTTCTAAACAACCGTTATAAATGTTTTTGTACCATGTGTCAGTAGTAGTCAAATTAGAGTTGACCGTACTGATAGAAGCACATGGGAAAGCACGAGATAGTGCATCTGGAATGACATTATCGACCCCACGACGATGTTTAAGTTCGAAATTAAAGGCAGACAACCTCACACACCAGCGTGCTAGTCTTCCGGTAGGGTTGTCCAGTGACAAGAACCATTTGAGCGCGGAGTGGTCGGTGTAAACGGTAAAGGTTTTTCCGTTTTCCAAGTAACACCGCCAGTGTTCTAGAGCGGTTAAAACTGCTAGCGTCTCCCTCTCGGTTATACTGTAGTTCTTCTCAGATCCCGACAACGCCCTACTCATGTATGCAATCGGATGTTCTTTACCATCAATCGTTTGTGTGAGCATGGCACCAATCCCAAAATTGCTCGCATCAGTGTGTACTTCGAACGGTAAATCGTAATTGGGACAAGAGAGAACCGGGGCTGATACAAGACACTCTTTTAGCTTATTAAAAGCATCATCAGCTTCAGTTGTCCACTGAAACTTGGGTGCGTTCTTCTTACTTGAAGTCAGCTGGTTGAGTGGTCCGGCAATAGTGCTAAAGTTGGGGACGAAACGGCGGTACCACGTGGCTGTTCCAAGGAAGCGTTTAAGATCTTTTTTTTTTGTGGGTGTTGGGAAATTAAGGATAGCCTCGACTTTTTCAGGATCAGTGCGAAGGCCATGCGCATCCACAACATAACCCAAGTACTTCAACTCATTTCTGAAGAACTTGCATTTTTCAAGGTTGATGGATAAGTTCGCTTGTTTTAATTTATGCAGCACGCCTAGTAGTAAGGACACGTGTTCCTCAAAGCTGCTGCTGATGATAATAATATCATCTAAATATGCGAACGCCTTTAGATCAAAATTCCCGAACAGAAGATCGACAAGCCTTTGTTGAGTGGCAGGGGCATTGGTGAGACCGAAAGCAGTGGTCTTAAAACGGAGAGTTCCTCTGCCTGGAACATAGAATGCAGTTTTGTCTTGATCTTCTGGAGCTATTGGAATTTGCCAGAACGCTTTCGACAAATCTACGCTAGATAAGAATTTTGCATCGCGTAGGTTGTCTAATATTTCAGTTATATAGGGTAGGTTATATGCGTCCTTTTTTGTGACCGAATTCAGTTTACGGCTGTCGAGGCAAAAGCGAGGTTGTCCATTCTTTTTATAGACAATGAGGACAGGGGACGACCAAGCGCTCTCGCAAGGTTCAACTACATCTAACGCTAGCATTTCGTCGACTTGCTCTACCAAAATTCGCTGCTTCTCAGGTGACATTCGATAGTAACGTTGTCTTATAGGTTGAGAGTCACCAGTATCGATATGGTGAGTTATAAGACTAGTTCTACCAAGGCCCATACTGTCAGTGGAGATTTCCTGGAATTGACTGACAATTGAATCGGCTGTGGACTTTTGTGAATCAGAGAGATTATCGTAAGACTGTATAAAAGTCTCATTTTTGTCGATACTTATTTCTGCCAAAGAAGAGTTGGACAAGGTGATGCTACCTAAGTATTTGGGACAAATATTGAAAATCCGCCAAAAGTCAATGCCTAGGATAAGTGGGCTGTCCACATTTGGTAACACGTAACCCTTAATAATGTGGAATTGTTCTTCAAAGTGAATGGGAAGATTGATGTAGCCAATACTTTGAAGGGACTGGCCTCCAGCAGCAGTCACGGAGATACAATCATCGGTAAATACTTTTAGACCATGGTCCGACAATAATTTATGAGAATCATTGCCGAGAATAGTGACAGCAGATCCAGAATCGAGTAGACCAGAAGCAGGGATGTCCCCGATTCTAACGGAAATATAGGGTCTACTGTCCTTTGTTGGTTTACTATCCAGAATTGAGGCGACTCTGAAACTAGAGAAGAAGTTTCTAAGGGTTTGTAGCCATTTTTCAAAATCTACTCTATCGAAATGACCCTTAGAACCGTCCCAATTCTGGCTAATTAGTTTTTTTGAACGGTAGGAGTACATTTAGGGCATTCAGGTTTCTTTACACCTTTATTACCGCACCCAAAACAGACGATGACGTCACGACTAACCTTACACTGACGAAGATCGTGAGTGTTAGAGCGGCATCTTAGACAAAAGTTATTTGACTTTACAGTTGTTGCAGGAGCAATCGCAGAGACATGGTTGTCAGATTTCGTCTTACATGGCTTGTAAGCAAATTCGGGTGCTAGTGTGTGTGTGGTAATCGTTGGTGGCTCGCGAAAGTGTGACATACGGGTTTGTATATTTTCGTAATTTTTGCACAACGTTCTCAATACCCCAATATCCACAATCTGAGTTGCCGAGGCCAACGTACTCGCATAACATGGCCGGATATTGTGCAATAGTATCTCTAATTTGTCCTCTTCGGATAATTGTTTCGATAAGCGCGAAAACATTCCTGCCATTATGGAAAGATAAATGGTTATCGTTTCTGATTCGCCCTGAGTGCGAGCCCTAATTTCAGAAAGTAGACGATAATCATAGTCAGTTTGGCTGAAATCCTCTAACAACAGAGATTTGAGATCCGACCAGTTGTTAACGCTATCTCTTATACTTCGGAACCAGTGCAATGCTTGATCGGTGAAAATTTCCGTTGCATAGGACAGAAGTTTGGAGTCCGAAATATTTCTGGCCTGACACAGTTCCGAAACCCTTTCGATAAAAGCCCGAACACATGATTTCCCGTCGTACTTCAATTTACTAAGTTCGGAAGTATTGCCACGCTCGCAAGTTACAGAAATCACGCTCGCGCCACTAACAGATGGCGTTGATTCCCTACACGCAGTATTAGACGAGGAAGATATTGAAAGGGGATCCTTTGCTTGTGATAAGAGAGCTAGGATCTTCGAATAATATTTTCGGTAAATCTCCGACAGTTGATCATGGCCCGTTTCGAACTTTTCATCCGTAGGTACCCGACTTAATCTGTGATAGACATGGTGCATCAGATTTTGTGTCCTAAGAAGAGAGGATCTATCTGGTGCAGGTCCGTCAAGAGTAGATTGCACTTTGTCCAAGATTTTGACGACTGCAAGTAAGTCGTCCTTAGGTTCAAGGTGAGATAACAGAACGTCCTCTGACGGGTATTCTGTCACAAGTTTAGTTATTTGTTTACGTAAAATTTCTACGGTAGTGCCTGGGTTTTCACCTCTGATGGCAACTTCGTACTCCAGTTCTGCTTTGTTTAGAGAGAGAAACTTAATTTGAAAAGACATGATGCAGCTCAAATAATAAATACCAAAGAGATGAGTAGTGAAAGTGTACTGATTCCTTTAGTCGCCTCTTACGACATGCACAGGAGGAAATGCAACTGCCGTATTCTTTTTTGATTTCCCGGGACAGCACAGGAAGAGAAATCAAGGAATTGAAAATGACGCTACTAATTAGTCTCCGTTCTGTTACAAAATGATTTATGTACGTTAGGTTTTGACGGTATGAATGAAGTGAATGACGATGTAGAAAAAAATATATATGTTAAAACTGCAAATAAAAATATTGCAACTAGTGGGTAGGTGGTTAATTTTTTTATAAGAGAACGAGAAATTAAAACCAACGTAGGAATTTGAAAAAAACACTACAATTTAAAAGTTTGAATAATAACCACGTACACAGAAGTTACTAAGCAAAACCAAAATTACAACACAGGTAAACGTTTACAAAAACACGCACACACAAACAACTAACTACTTACAGCGTAAGCAAGGCCAGACTAACCACGTTATGGGCGCCACTGTGACGTCCCTACTTGGAGAGGAATAAAAAGAGTCCAAATAGGTAGCCAACAAGAAATTTTATTTAACGTGGGTTCTCCAAATGTAGTCTGACCCTGGTTACGCAGCAACGAATCTTCCCTGCGGGTTTTGCCGTAGTCGGAGTGCCGCTGACGTCGGAGAAGTAACGGTCCGAATGCAGCCGGAGCGAGGAAAAGCGGTGATCCCGAAGAGGTGCCAGGAACCCCGAACTCAATCGGGGTTAATATGAAGCACAGACAAAACTAAAACGTAACTACTAGCAGTACGTTATGATTAAACGCAAGCAACCACTGCTTAGAGTCGCTCGTCGGCGTACGGTAAAAAGGGACCGTTACAGAGCGCCAGCAGGACGGACGTGCGCACAGTGCCGAGTGAGTTTTCGGAATCACGCCGGCGCCGCAAAGTCAAGTTGCGGTCACGGCTGGTCAGTTTAAAACGGGCCAATCACAGCAGAGCGAGCGAGCTGTCAACAGTGGAATGCTGCTAGTACAGCGCGTGAAAATTAATACTGTGATTACCAGCCTCATTTGGCAGTTTTATTAAGAGAATTACTACTTAAATTCAAAATAAGACCAGTTAATGATAGAGTGAAGACAACGGTAACTTACAACGTTACAGTTTAACCTGTTGAATACCACCGGCGAATATTAGCTAACGCCACTTTTGCGTTATAGGTTTTAAATTGTATTACCATGGCATAAGATTCAAAATCGCGTCCCGTCCCAACTACCCTGGGTTTTTGAGAGGGTTATAAGACTTTGTTTGCCAGAGTCGTTGTCATAAAATGAACTTGATTAGTTATTGGTAAAGATGTACTCGTAAGAACGGCCCAGAAACCTAGAAGCATAATTCTTATTTACTCAAGCTCTTAAAAATTCCTTTCATTATTAAGTTTTCTTTCATTGGGCACACGAAATCGTTGTCTCTATATAAACATATTTCCCTACAACTCTATCCATGAATATGGCACGTCAATTGATTAATGATAGGTCAATATGATGGTGACTCGCTAAGCGATACTTTCGTAATAATGCATCACGTTCCCATCAAGGGGTTAAGTATTAAATTGTTGACATCCTTGTAATAATATCACATAAGGGTATTGCTCCATCATCTATCATATTTTATTTATCTATCTATCTATCGTATTACACGAATAAGAAAGCATCAATCAAAACGGCTCAGGACGGTTTCACACACCCTGGCCAAGTCATCGAAGTTGACTCACGTCATGGGTCCGACAGTACACAACCGCCTACCAGAACATATTAAATCTGCGCCTAATTCCGCATGCTTCAAAAAGCGACTGAAACACTGGCTTGTCGAGCAAACCTCCTACTCATTCGCTGAGTTCGAAGCGACCAATATAAAATGTGAGTCCAATTTAATGAAATGAAAAACTAAATTAATTTAATACAATTCAAATTTAATGTAATACTTTATGGTAATTTTTATTTAAAATAATGGGTATCTTAATTTATAGAATGCATTTTTATGTGTCTGACATTTTTTATACAGATGTATATTAATCAATTTTTTATTTATAATCTGACATGTAATTGACACTTACCAATAAATATGTTTCAATGTTTCAATATATCGATCAACAGTATCTTGGTTCAGGCCCGGCTGCGCAACCGAAGTCTTGTAGTTTGACGGAGACTCAAAACCATCGGCATTCGGGCATTAGTTGAGGTACAACGTGTAATGCTCGCGCAGTTCCGATAGAAGCATTTGCATTGTACTGTATAAGTTTAAGTGTGCACTCATGCGTGCATGGTGTTAATCTAACTCATCACAAAACTCACTGTTAATATAAGGGAAATATTAAACTGCACATCAAAAATACTGATTTGCACAGCATATATCAGGGAAAAATGCTACGGTAGCTTAGGTGAAGGGTAAAGGGGTGAGCGAAGCGAAGCCCCTTTTATCCTTCGTGTTAGGTTGAACATGCAAGAACAACAAAAAATACTTAAAACATAAACTTGAGTACACATAAAATATTTAAAACATAAAAATTGTTTTTGCTGATCCTTTTTTTCTGTGAAAATCTGTATTTTTGATGTGCGATTAAATACGAGCCTTAATATTATATGTATCCCTAAATAATTTTCTAATTGTTTATTTTTGCATATAATTTATAATAATTGATATAGTAATATTTGTATTAGTTAAATACAGTCTGTGTTTCTTCGCCCTTCTCTCCCACAGACACAGTGGTCCAATATGGAGCAAAGGCAATGACGTTTACTTAGTATAAGATTTTTGATAAGATGATTTTGATATCCCAGAACTAATAAGTTCATTTATGAAATAAAATAAAGCTTTATTAGTTGTGAAAAATGAACTCGATTACTTGTCATGACGAATCAAACGAGGTCAAACTTGATGCGCTTGCTTCGAATCATTACAGTCATCAGACCCTTGATACAACCTAGGACCAAAGTACTTGTCAAAAGGAACCAAACAAGCCGAAACTTGATAGGTTTGCGGAGCACAGTAACATTACAGAGTTCCTATGGCCACTTTCCTGCTCCATCATCCGATCAGCTCCTTGCCATGAACATAAAACATTGTTGCATCTACATATGCACGCAAAATTTCAGCCCAATTGGAAACCCTCTCGCTTAGTAGGTCAAATTTAACTTGGAAGATTTGATTCAGTGCCCAGGACAAGTGAAATTAAATTAAATTTAAATAAAATACTAGGGACTCCAATACTTGAACATAAGCCCTAGCGGTATATAAACTTATAACTGTATATTTTCCGCCAAAATAAGCAATATTCGTCCACTCACCAAACACTTGCGAAGCAATAACCCGCACATGTCGCTACGTATCTCAATTTGATCGGCTCTTATTGAGGTGGTTCCTTCTGTGTCTGGTGAAGTGCTCCGGTATAAATGTCGCAGTTAGTTGGTTAAATCAGACACTTAACTAACTCTCTAGACCGTTAATTAAATGCCGACGTTTAACCAAGTCACTAAAATTCCGTCAGAGAAGTGAGTGAACGCAACGTTTAACGAGTTGTCTAAACCTTCCTAGGCAACAAGACATATAATATAAATATTTTTTTATGTGTACTTAAGTTTATGTTTTAAGTATTTTTTGTTGTTCTTACATGTTCAACCTAACACGAAAGAAGGGATGGATGAAGATCCCTTTACCCTTCACCTAAGCTACCGCAATGTTTTGCCCTGATATAAGCTGCGCAAATCAGCTGTTGTCGTGACGCCATCTTGTTTTCCAACACGCCGGCTTTCGTTAAGACAGATTGTTAAACGTTTTCGACGATGCCATATTTAAATCAAATTGTTATGATTTGCTTAAACGTCGGCATTTAAATAACGGTCTAGAAAGTTAGTTAAGTGTCTGATTTAACCAACCAACTGCGACATAAATATAGGGAGAGATGCTGGCTGGGGTTACGGATCTCTGATGAGGACATGTTTACGGTCCGTCTGCGGAACGCTCAGCCCACTTCTACCGAGGTATCTTCTCTATCTTCTAGCCTATCCTCACGGTCCTGTGTCAATGTACCCATGCTCACCCATATTTAGATTAGGTTCATTATGACTCTTTTTTTATTGATGAAGTAGTTCAAAACAATACGAGATTTTATCGACTTTAGTAGTGCCAAAAGATTATTTCTAGACCAGATTTTTTATTTTAGAATGCACCTATGACCATGTTAAACGTAGCTACCAAGTTTTATTTTATATTTATGTAGCCTGTGGTGTTTTCGTAGTTTTGTCACAATGACGGTTTCGCCATGAAATCTGTCATTCTCACGTACTTGAGATAGCTCTCAGAGCTGAGAGCGGTTTATTATTACGCGCCTTATACCACACCTCCCTATCTTTAGCCTTCTCCTGCCATTCAGGGAGATATCTCTCCAGATACCCGCAAAATCTCCTTCTGGACCTACCTCTGCGGTGGCATCCATCTTGAGGCGATTGGGTGCCTCAAGACGGACAACTAACGTGACGAACGAGCAATCTGACTCATTAATTCTGACGAAATACCAAGAATTAAGAATACTATTTAGTACAATCTCGGACAGCCCAAGCAGATCCCACCAATTCCCAGTCACATAAAACAGGCGCCAAACGAAATTGACCTTTCTGGGCCTGCGTATGAGGGTGACAGTTAGTTAGGCTCGAGATTTATTTGGTTTTCTCTCGAGTCTACTGTTAGGGATGAATTAATATCCGTAGTTGATGACGTGGCACTTGAAAATTATACTGTTTCGTGTCATGACGCAGCGAATCAGTGGGGGAAAAAAAGGTGAAGAAGTCAATATTATTCAATGTGCTGTATAGTAGAAATAAAAGAACTAGAAATATTTATTTTCATATAAAAAATAGTTACCATATCTATGTAGGTATATGTATGATTGATTATAGTTCATATATGTGCATGCTACTTATTGTAGTTTTTATAGTTGAAGTATATATTTTTATTTTATTTGGTATATTTTATACATATTTTGACTGAGTATGTAAAAAGTTTCATTGCGGACTAGGACTTTCCTGCATCATTAACTCTCCTACCTTGCCAAGGTTTGCTGGAAGAAATCTCTTATTCGAGATAAGCTCGCCTTTGCTTTAACTTTTTGTTCCATTACCAGAGCTATGGAGCGAGGCACAGAGGGGGAGGAGGAGAGGTGAGGGTCTCTACCCTCACCTCAGTAGGGCAAATGGAGTTTAAATGTTTGTACGGACTGGCAATTTTTACATAAGTTTGCGCTTATATTATAGACAGACTATACCCTCATAGGATCTATGCTAAGTAGAGGCATCCAAAATCTAGCCGTCACCGCCACTCACACAATAACATTCTCATTTAAATAAAGCAGACACATACACCGATATACAGTCTACAGATCTCACATACAACAGAGCAACTTGGTAGAGGGATGCCGTCAAATTAACAGGCCAGCCATAATTATAGTCAATTAGTCCGTTGGAGTGTAAATTGGGGAAGGTTTGTCGTGTGTGTTTCGTCGTGCACATAGGTATAGACGAGTATGTTAGAAGGACGTATGTGTATGAGAGTTAATTATGTAGAGCGGTCAATAATTATGTATCTGATAAGATGCACAGGTTTGTCTGACACTCGCTACAGCGTTGCCCTGTTGGGCAAATTATTAGGAGCAAAGCAGTCGGACAAAACATGGGACTCGTAGATCAAAAATAAGAAATTATATTATATAATACCTTGGACACTATTTACACACATTGATCTAGCCCCAAACTAGGATTCCTGTATCTTGGGTACTAGACAATGATACACATACCTATATAGATAAATATTATATTTAGATTGATAAACAACCATGACTATGGTACAAACATCCGTTCTCATCAAACAAATATTTGCCCACACCGGGACTCGAACCCGGGATCCTTGGCTTCGTAGGCAGGGTCACTGCCTACGAAGCTACACAGATGTGGCTACAGATGTGGCTACATCTAGGCTAGCATATTTTAGTTACTTTCATAGTGTGATGTCCTATGGTATCTTGTTGTGGGGGAAAGCAGCGGATATTCAAACTATTTTTATTTTACAGAAAAGAGCTATTCGAGCAATTTATAATTTAAAACGAACAGACTCCTTAAGAGAGCTTTTTAAAGAAATTGACATACTAACAGTAGCTAGTCAATTTATTTTCGAAAATATAATGTATGTACGCAAGAACCTTACAACATTTTCCAAACTTAGCGATAGCTGTAATGTTAACCTAAGAAATAATCACAGACTATGTGCGCCCCGTTTTAGACTCGCGAAGGTTAGCAATTCTTTCAAGGGTCAGTGCATTCTCTACTACAATAAGATACCTCTGGAGATTTTGAAATTGCCATTTGAGCAATTTAAAAAGCATGTTAAAGCGACTTTGTCGAAAAAGGGATATTACAATGTTCAAGATTACTTAAATGACAGGACTGTATGGGGTTAATCTGGCTCAACACAGACCTTGCTGTTAATAATTTTGTAATTATTTATGCCAGCTTATTAAATAAAAATAAATCATAATTGTATTAGTTAAGCATCTATTTTTAAAAGAGATCTAAAAATCAATCTGTGGGAGTTTCTACGCCCTTCTTCTCCCACAGTGGTCCAATGTAGAGAAGAGGCAAAAAATGACGTTTGCTAAGAATATGTAAATATCTACAGTAATAAAGTACTTTTGAGTTTGAGTTTTGAGTTTGCCGACGCGGCCATTCGGGTCGACGATGTCTTCATGTAGTTGGCGGTAAAGTATCAATAACGAGCGAAATTAGAGACGAAATTAGTTTAATTCTATAGATCGTGTTACATATGTGTTACTCAGTAACTATACTTGACGACGTACTGTCGTCCAATACATGCTTTACCGCAGATTAAAGTTATCACTCTCTAAAGTCTAAATTTAAAACAAATAAGAAAAATAAAGGACATTCTCAAACAAGGGTTTCCAGACAATTACTCCAACAAACATCAGAGTTTTCGTCACGGCCGACGACTACATCACGCCACAACCGCCACGCCACATTTGATACAGCCCCGACAAATGTACTGAAAGACGTTTCAATCGAATCGAGGTGTTCTGTACGGGTTTATTCCGGCCCGCTTCATAAAGCTTCGGGAAATGTTCGGGTTTTGTCAAGTTTTAGGAATTTATACATGTAAGGATAAATTGTCCTCTTTTGTGTTTATATTCTTACTAGCTGATGCCCGCAACTTCTCTGCGTGTTCCTAGGATTTATCATTTGCCGAGATAACGTTACCCTCCTTCTAGTGCAGTCGGATAAAAAGTATCCTGTATGTTAATCTAGCTCATAAACTATCTCTGTGCTGAATTTCATTCAAATTGATTGAAGCGTGATTGAGGTACTACACACAAACATCCAAGCATCGCTACTTTCACATTTATAATATTAGTTGGATTTAATATGATGTAATAATATTATTTCGGATAGATAAGAATGAAAAATGTGCTATTTGTCTTAACAGTTAAGCGGAAATTAATTTGGTTCATCGGCCCGGATGGTTTTTCGATAACATTTAAAGGGAAGTAAAAAAGCAAAAGGTATTATGTCCATAAATTGAGCCTAACGAAAAACATGTATTACCTTGTAGAATACGAGTATATGATTATAATATTAACTAGAAAGCTTATAGCACCGGTTAGGTCAATGATGATATGAAAAATTACAGGATGAAATTAATAATATGTAAAATACTAAAGCAAAAATGATACAATAAGCAATGCTTTATTTTCAAAGGGATAAAGGATATAGGTACTCGTACATATAAGACTATACTACTGTGCTATCTGTCAATCTGATGTTTTGCCAATGTAACAAAAACCCAATGGGCGAGAAGGCAGAAGAACGCCAAAATTAACTGCAGTTCGACGCTCTTTTGGAGTTTCTGTTAAATCATTGCCCTCCTTCTTGCGAAGTCAGGTTATATATAACATATATGTGCTTTGATGTTAAACACCTTGTAGATACTGAGCGGAGCAGGGCGTGTATGTAAATGTTGGTGCATATCAGACACTCATTACAATAATTTGATTACAAATTGATCTTTTCCAAGAAGTTTGTGCTATCAACTTCGATCTGTTTACTATAAGTTGTGCCTTTGTCGGCGGTTGTGATAAGAGTGCCTGACTACTTGCTATTCATATGGCATGCATTTACAGACTATCTACATTTATATTATTGCTAGGTATGTTCTATCTATAGGTATGTATAAAATGAATCCCAAAATGGTTAAATAGGCTAATCACGCAAACGGATGGATTTGGATCCAATTTGGATTGACTTTTTTGAAACTACTTCTTCTTATAAAGTTCTTATAAAGGTTTTTAACGAGCAAAAAATATTAAAAACACAAAGGGAACAGCAAAAAATCGAAAAATCATTCAGTATGGGAATTTTCTATGTCGCGGGTCAGCTAGTTCAGTTATTTTACTACTTTGCCGACAGAATGGCAACCGACGGGAGACGAAAAAAAAAGGATTTTTACTACTTGCTTAGTTAATGTCTGCCTATTTGATTGTGAACCTATCTTATACTATGATAATACATGTTAGTAATGACGTACTTAAGACATAGTATATGCTGAGATATTTCCGCATACCTGTGATGGTCGAACTGTGATTGCTGCCGTACGTGAGGTACGGCACAGGTATAATTTCAGTAGTAATTTTAACCTTCGAATCGCCATGTGATGATAGACTAGTCCACAAAATGCAGCCTTATCGTAAGTACTCTTATCTTTTAGTGAACATAAACGGAAAAAGTGATCGTCAGACAAGATACTGTGAGTTAATTACTTCATTGAAATAGAAATTGTTTCCTTGATCAGAAGAAACTTTCTAAGGAGTTCCAGATCATCATTATATCTACAACTTCTAAACTCGACCCTGGCGATAGCCCGCACAAGCCTTGTGTCCGCAACACATAAGATTATCGTCGCGTAACGAGAGGGTAGAGTTTACGGTGTTCAAGCTATAATCCTGTAATGAAATCCCAACTTAGGTTCAGAGGTTCAGCGTCTATGACATAACGGCAGAAATGGGAAATATTCACCCATGGGAAAATACTTTAAAGAAACCTTTATATATCCATAGCAGCAGCGATGGATTAGTTTCTTGCCACGCAAAATGGAATAATTAAAAACTGGCAGTATATAACACCCGTGCCTCTGCCACCACGTATGGGAAAAAGCATGCGCTATGTATGTATGTAATCTTCGTTCTAAAAAGACCACACACACAAAAGGTATCCGGCTATCTCATCGAGGAACCGATTCCATCAGTAATTTGCGACGTGAGAGAAGGGTTAACAGCGATGAATTGATTCACAATTACACGGTTATTGCGTGTTATAATCGCCGTGTGCGACTCCTACGCATAACCCTCTGAACAATAAGCAATGGAAGCGCCATCCGCCATATTAATCCAAATTTAAGTTTGCAGGTTTTTACGTTTGTTAATTGTCATGCCTGCTCGTGTTATGGGTGCGTTTGATGCAACGTGAATTTGTTGCATCTGTTATTGTATTTAGAATGTATATTGTATGTAGAACTTTTTGTATTTATGCTCCGTTATGCGCTGCACTTGTTGAACGCACGACTGTTGGGTCTAAAGCCAAACAGCTCGTTGGGGATGGGGTTCCTATCTATGCAAAGCTCTTTGAACTGGTTGCCAAATGCCTTTCTTAGACTTTGCCTGTGGAAGCTAGTAAACTAATGGAGCGGTAGCCAGTGGGGTCGTTTTTATCTTTCTGGGGTTTGTGGAAGACCATAATGTCGGCTTCTTCCATGCGGTTAGAAAGGCACACAAACGGAGGGAGGTATTGAAAATGAGCGTAAGGCCGGTGTGGATTCTCAGAGGAAATAATTTAATTGCCGTCTAGTGATTTTACCACGCCCCAATACTTTCTTGGGTTTCGGTTCCCTGATTGATTTCTATAATTCCTCAAGGGTGACTCCGGGAATGGAATGAGTGGGAAGAGAAGAAATATTCTGTTGTCAACTTCAGAGATTTAAAATCTCTGAAGTGGTCGAGATCTACCGGTGGTGAGGAGGGAGTGCATTGTGTTTTTAGGCTTTCTGTCATCATCAAAGGCTGCGGATTGGTTGACCCGTTTTAGAGGTGGCATGGGAGCAGTCTCATCTAATTTGAGGTATTTACCAAATTTAAAGTTGGCAGTGTAACTGGGGATTATGCTGGCGACAATGTTATGCATGCGAGTGCTTCTGAACTCTCGTATACCTCTGGTTACCTCTTGTTGGAGGCGATGCATTGGTTCCCTGTGATTGTCTGAAGGACAGTTGTCATAGTCTCTCTGTGCCGCATTCTTTGCAGTAAACAGTAGTCTCAAGCCGAGCTCGAAGCGTTGGTTGCCCTGATCTGGGACCTCTCTGCCGCCCTGGTTAGGACTTCGTTGAGACTGCTGCCTTTATCATAAATATTGTCTTCTAGTTGGGCTCTTTTGTCATTAACTGATGTGATATTCAATCTTGGGTCTGGTTTGCCGAGGTCCTGCTTAAATTTCTGTTTGTTATTAATGATCCTGGTTTCAGTTGATCGTTCATATAGCCTGGCGAGATTGTATATCACTGGACTATTATCCGAATTGAGTATCTCTGACTGGGAGGCAAATATTTTTGATTATGCAGAAGAAGATAATGTCTAGTTGGAGGTCTCTTTGGTAGGTGTAATGGGTCGGGGCATAGGGTTATATAGTGCGAAAAAGGTCTAGTGCTAAACACTAATTTATGTACCCCTCCATCAACCCGCACTGAGCCAGCGTGGTGGAGTATGGCTCAATCTTACTCGAATCCGGGTAAAGGTATGCTTCTCGGTGAGAGCAATAATGTGCTATATTTATTTATATTTTTCACCGTAATAAAAGAGTATCGCATAATATTTCACCAGCAAGTCGGCTCCAGTGTTAATTTAACTGAGGTATAACCCGTCGGCGGCTGGGGGTATTAAAAACCCCTCATGGTTGTCGTTTTGTAAAGTTGATGGACAAGCATTGATCTTACCGGTATTAGAATGTAGGCGGAATGCATTAGTCAGTATCTAGTTGCAATTTTTTAAGGGCCATATAATTATAAAAAGTTGCTCAACGTGTTGCAAAACGCGTGAAGCTATATATGTTTGCACATATTTGTAAAAAGAAGTATGTAAGATTGACCTCAAACCTCCAATAGTTCTTTCTTCTTCTGAATTACAGGACAGAATGCATGACCTGAGAAATAAGTTTGTGTGAGTGCTCCCATCTGTATAAGACTTTGAAGAAGTGTGAGACGGGTCTATGTAAATATCGTCACTGTAGTGTACTGTCAAGTAGCCCATTGGCCGGCTCAATGCACTCAGGAAAGTAGATCTTTCTCGATTCTTCGCTAGACCTGTATCGTTGCAAGTAGCCGCCAAGTAGAGGCTTTACCCATTGTACTAAAACCCACGGGGTGTCATGCCTCTTCTCATACTGGGAGGCAGAGGCGCAGTTGTTCCCATTTTTGGAAAGCGACTGTTTCACGAAATTAATAAGTTCCAAGTCCTAACGCGGAATATGCAAGATTCAGGCCATTATCATGCGTCCGGACGTCAGCATCCGATACCCAGCGTGCAATGTCCAAGCACGTACGTCGGACGTTTGCTGAGCTCTGCATGCGAGCGTTGTACGTGACTCAAACATTTATGCTTTGTCTATTTTAGCGCTGGAAAATTCACGTTTAGTTTTTTTTGTCAATAGTTTTTTACCGGGTAAAAGTGAACACAGTATTTCACCACCCCGTATGGAAAAAAGCCGTAAAGTTTTAAGTTACTGGCTCATTGAAGTTTTGATGGTAATTAGTTTCAAACTTTTATATGGCAACTTTTTTAGGTCAAAACTATCAAAAGTTTTTTTTGCCAACAAGGCGATGGGATAGGCAAAACAGCGGTTTGTAAATCTAAATTACGTAAAATAATGAGGTTTTATGCAGTTGTTTTTTAAGAGCTTGTTGATCATGAGCATGCATTTACTGACGGATAAACGTAATTTGATCACTTTAGTTCGATTGAAAAGTTTCACGAACTTCTAAGTTTTTTACTTTGCCGCGCTTAACCACATTCTATTATTCTATTTTTCTAGCTAGACTCCAACTATGAAATAGGCTGATGTGGTCTGAGTATGATGAAGATGGTATTATAATCCTGTTGGGTAATTTATTATGGATATTTACGTACCAACAACGTGACGGATACGTTACGTACGAATGTAACACACAAAAATAAGTTCACTGTGCGGTGTACACTTAGGATTTTATCATCGATGTTGTGTTGATGTTGCATTAGTAGTGGAATACCAGCGCTCACTCATCTCATCAACCTGCTTCGATATTCTGACAAACCAAATATGTCACAACCTACTATTGAGCTAGGCCATAAAAATAAGTATGACAAGGACTCTTGGCTATACGAGAAGACTGCCGATGTAGGAGATCGGTAATAGTGTGGTGGTGAAGCGCAGGCGATAGACCACCTGACGATATTTTCGGTCATCAATAGAACATTTGTACCCGAGCCCCGATATCAATCCGTCCATGTCACAAGTGATGAAAAACAAGAAATACAAGGAGATTGCAGCTATATTTTGTGCGGATCGTACAATTAAATGCATAGAGGATGGAGGAGATTTCAATAAAATTAATTTACGACGTCTCTCTGAAAGCTTTCCGTGCCATTTCCAAAATAACTGGCAATTTAAACTGAACCATTAGCATACTCCGTGGCGAGTATTATATTTCAGATTAATTCTTTGTGCGGATACGTTCAATGTTGAGCTTGGATATTATGCAGACACAGCATAGCTCTTTGTTTGACAAAAAATGATTGTGATTAAATTGATGATGTGCCTAGAGGGTCTATCATTAAAAAAACAATGGTACCCTCAGTAGCGTCGCGGTTCTTGGCTCTGCCACCCGAGCGAGAGGTGCCGAGTTTGAATCCTGGCTGGGGTGGAAATACGGATATCGTAACGTATATCGGGTGATTTTGTACGGGAATCACTCGGTATCCGCCATTTTATCGAGTGTTGATATTCTGCGAGAATAGGGGCCCAGGTCTTGGATGTTTATGTATATGCGTGTGACGTCGCTGTTTCTGGTACCCACAACACAGGGTATCCTTTCCTGAGACCACAAGTAATGTATGAGACTGGTTTTACACAAAATTAAGGTAACGGTTGTAATTTTTTTTTTACTTAACTGAACAGATTTCAGAATTATTATTTTTATTTGAAAGAGAGATCTTCTAAATTTTTCCTATTTTTCGAAAATTTCAATTCAGTCTAGGAGTTTGCTAAATAAAAAAACTGGAAATATGATGTTATCGATGTAAACGAAATTGCGTGTTAGTGCTTTACCGTGACTTTTCAGTGGTGTTTACGGTCACTGTCATGAGACGTATTCTGACTATAGGAATTGTATATTCGTTCATGTCTTGTAATATGGTAGAATTGACTGTCAGAAAACAGATTTCGTAGCCTTTTTTCGTGTATATATAGATGACATTTGCATCTAGACTGGGGAGAAAGAAATAGGGCTTAAAGTCGATTTCTGTTCTGTTGTACATATTTATTATTTTGACTACCTAGTAAAATACCGTATTTGCGCGCCCACGAGTACAAAACACTTCTTCCCTCAGTAATGACAGTAGAAATATTAATTAAAAGCAGCGCCACCAGGGGATTTGCGGTCATTTGCATATTTCTAAATTCGGTCGCCGAGAACGTTTTGTTTGCTTCTGTAGTAAGCTTTATCGCTGCTGTGACACTGGATGCGATTTCTGCGCCGAAGCATAGATGATTTAATAAGTACTAATTTCTGTACACACGGTTTAATAAGTAGCTGGTCAGTAACTTCTGATTCCAAGCTTCTCAAGTTTAGCTAGCAGAGAAGGGACAGTGACCATATCAAACGCATTAGCTAAGTCAAGAAGTATTCCAATGCATTTTTACCATTATGGAGAGATTAGACGCAATATAGTCTGTAAGACAATGTCCTGCTGCGTCAGTAGATTTTCTGGATCGAAAACCAAACTGGTTGTTGGATAAAAGCCCATTTCCTTCGAGGTACTTAACCAGCCTATTATTTAAATATTTTTCTAATATTTTTGAAATAGCGGTAATAATGTATATGGGTCTATAATAAATATCTTATACGATACCTGTCGCCCCCTTTATGTATTTATCAAATAGGTGAACGCTTGAGCACCGCGGGAAAGACACCATACTCCAAGCATATATTATAATGGTGGAATAAGGAACTCTTTATGTTATTTTAGTATATATTTGAAACATTATCCCATCCAACTGTGCATTCGCTTTTCAAAGACATAATCAAACGTTTTACTTATTCTTCATCCGTGCTTAATAAGACAAACGAGGAAGGTTCTTGCGGTTGAGTTATCCTTAGAGGCAATGTTATTCGTGAGGTTTTCATCTAGGTACTCATACAAAATATTTATTTACTTCATGTAACCTCATGAGTACCACCGGCCACACCGCACGCCACTTTTCCGTTACAGGTTTTAAATTTTATCACCATGGGATAAAGTTCAAAATCGCGACTCGTTCCAACTACAATCGGTTTTTGAGAGGTTAAGGAGGCTTTAGGGTCCGGGAAGACTGTCAGAAGCTATTTTGGAGGACTTTTGTCTTTAGATGAATAAGTTATATTCTTTAGCTTGCCATATTTTTTTATTATTGGTGCCCGCTAAAGTAATTTGCTGCTTTTCATACGATCTCTTTACCTTTTTGACAAGTTTGCCGCAATAGTTCCTATACCTTGCGTATCACCTCCTCCAGTCACCTCCCATGGTATTTCTAGAAATACTTTTCCCGTTATAGGTTTTGATTTTTTTTACCATGGCATAAGGATCAAAATCGCAATTGCCTCGTGCGTAGGCGTGGTGCTGAACCGGTTAAGAATCGTGTTTTCTGGATCTGCCATAGATTTTTTATGTAATCATTCCCTGTGACGCATGCATAGTAAAAGTCCTGTGTGATCCAGGGTTTAAGAATCGTTTTACGTTTTGATAGCATTACAGTAGACATATTAATTTCTATAGCTGACATCACGGATTGGGTTGACAAGGTCATTGCCATATCAGCATCTTTAAACTCGTAGATTTGCCCGTAATTTATATTATTTATATCCTTTGGAAGTCCTTCATCATCGACTTTCCTTGTAGTGGATATTGCAAAATTACGTTCTTGTTTATTTTAAAGATGTATTTTTTTACTACTACATGTATGTAAATATGCACAGTAATAAATAAATTTTGATTTTGATGTTCTTTTAAGGCTCTTTTGGTAACCAAGACAAAATACCAATATGGCTATAGCTAGCTATAGCCACTATTGAACTAGTTCAATATGTTTTAGTTTATCTCATATTGTCATGTCCTATTATCTTGTTTTGGGGGAAACGGCGGAAATTCAAACTACTTTCATATTACAAAAAAAGATTTTTCCAAGCAATTTAAAATGAACATATTCCCTCAGATAACTTTTTAAAGTAACTGACAACCTAACTGTAACAACTTAAGTTTATTTTCGAATTTACGAAATTACGCAAATTTTACATCATTTATAAAAACAAATAGGTTTTTCGTGTACCGCAGATGGAATTTGTAGTTTTTTTAACACATACATGACAGACATACATACATACTTATATGCATACATATAGGTCAAACACATAACCTTCCTCTTTTCCTCTTCGCTGCAGTCGGGTAAAATAGCATGTACCGAAGTACTTTGTACAAAACTTTATGTTAATATTCAAGATTACGTATAATATCATATAAATTTTGACTTTCACTCCATCGATTATTCCCACTCGTCCACACCCCTTCGTCAACACTGTTGACGATCGGGGAAAAAGACCCGTTCGTTCACAGTGTCAACGATCGAAACTTTTTAGTTCCCAGTCGTTCCGCTGTATGCTGTTCATTGCGTGTTCATTGGGAAAAAAGTTGAGCGCAGAGTAGTTTAAGAGCTTAAACTAATATACCAATTTAGAAAATGTTGTTACTAATGCTAATCCAGGTAGAGCGATGCTAGGTAACACAAACAATAGAGCAACTAAACAATAGATATGCACACCACCCCTTCCTGCTAATGATGTACCTGCAAAGCCCTTGAAATAGCTAATCAGAGGACAGGGTGCATAGTTGAGTTGATGAATGTAAGTAGTTACTTTGAAAAAACTGCAGCAAAATTAAAGATAGCCATTGCATGTCATTCGGTAATGTTGGAACAAAATAGAGCAGGGAGCAAGGGCAAACCACAGCTTATTTATATAAAACGAAAGCAAGGTACAGTTTTACTTCATAGAGATTGCCAATACCATACAAGAAGGGCACATAAAAGTGGTTAGTGATTTGGAGTTGCACCCAACGTAAACTGAAGTATGGTGGAGTTATAAGAATCAAAATAAGTTAATTTTATTGCATTTCATTATTATAAGATTTTATTTAAGAAGAGCTCCTTAGTCTAGTGGATTTCACGCTTGCTTCTCACGCAGGAATTGCAGATTCAAATCCTGGTTCCGACATGTTCCAATAAGATAATTAATTTACTTATCTCATTTGGTACATGGTCAACATTATTTTTAGTAGGAACAATAAATGAATATGAATAGGTACATTATACGGACGTTTTAACGGCGATGGAAAACATCTTGAGAAGACATTAATTACTCCAAAGCTGCGGCACTAGGCTAGCCTCTTGTCGCACAAATTAGACTATTGATTATTTGGCTAAATTATGATCATGCCGTATGGGAAAACTCCATGCATGATTTTTAACTAGTCATCTCGCTCGCAACACCCTTTAATCATACCGAGGTATTTGAATTTTATAATTGTTAGTGCAATATTGTTGATTTAAAACATGTTCTTGTGTAGAAATTTTACCTACCTACCTCCAATCGCCTGTTAAGAATTCATAATTAATTAGTGATGATTTTGTCATATCTCTCATTGGATTTTAATTTTACTTATTTCTCTACAGAATGATCAAGTTATTGAAGAAACGCCTCATAAATGTACGCCAGATTTTGAGAAAAACCAAATTGACGAGTCGATACACAAATTGAAACAAATAATAATTTTGCCAACGCTTCCCAATATACTGAAAACATATAACTCCGAGACTGCAAGTCTTCAGACCGAGATTCAAGCCCAGAACTACTAAACAAAGTACCAAAGTTTAGTAGTGTGAAGAGTGGATTATACAGATACCGAAATTCTGCAGCTAAAATGGCAAAAATACAAAACAGAACTTCAGAAGATGTACAAATGCCTCCTGCATGCCAATATTTTCTTTTGGCTGACTACAGCGATGAACCAAGAATGTGTTTGTGTTAATTATTGTGAATTACATTTAGATACATCAGATTCTTATTTATAAAGATACTATTTATAATTTTGCCGTTTAATAATTACTGTAAATTAGTTGATTATTTGTGATACAACATTCTATATTTCTACATAACAACATAATTACCCCGTACACTTTTGCTATTTTATAATTATTGTAATTTAGTTGATTATCTGTCCTACAAAATAAAAGTATTTAGGTCCGCCTTTGAATGTTTTTAGCATTCCGAAACCGAAGGGTGACAAACGACGACATGTTAGTAAGTGTAAGACGAACTCAAAATGTTTTTTTATTGTTTTAAAATTTGTTGATTACCACCTGTAATAGTAGTTTAGTCTTAATTTGTTATGTGTTGAGATTATTGGTGATGTAACATGTTTGATTGTTTACATGAAAATAGAAATAAATTAATCAAACTACCTAAAACATGTTAAAAAGTTAATTGGAAATTGTAAATGAAGCAATTTCAAATCTGTCTTATCTTTCATTGTCATATTGTTTACGCTTAGTTCTAGATAGATCAAGTATTCAAGTATTTTATGGCAATAATAATATCTTTAAACATTAATTATTATTAACGATCGGGAAATAAAACATTGTTTTCCCGACCGACATCATTGTTAACGACAAGCGGCAATGAACTTCATACAGCGGAACGACTGGGAAATAAAAAGTTTCGATTGTCAACACTGTGAACGAACGGGATTTTTTTCCCGATCGTCAACAGTGTGGACGATGGGGTGTGGACGAGTGGGAATAATCGGCGACCCGTCCCAACTATCCTCGGTTTTTAAGTACAGATTATTTGACCGCTGGGTAATTATTTTTAAGGCCATTAACGGTACAAATTTAGATAATTGCTAATCATATATTTTAAGTGATAACTAAAGAGAAACGGATCATAAAAACCTGTCAAGGGCGAGTCGGATTCGCGCACACCGTACGGTGTGGAGTGAAAAGTTTGGATTTTACATAGCAAAATGTTGTTTACAAAGTTATTGGTGCGGCTACTTTCTTACTTCATATACGTAGCCAGGTGCATTTATAATTTTGTATGTGGTTTAAAGATGAATAAATAACCTTGGCAATTCCGGGTAGGTTCCCTGTTATTATTTTCTTCTGCTCTATATTCTGCACTTTTTTTTAAATTTTAGACTGTAGTTTCGGTGATAAGAGGGGACTTTATTTACACACATTGATCTAGCCCCAAAAAAGGATTCCCTGTATCTTGGGTACTAGACAACGATACACACATTATACTTAGAAATATTATACAAACAACCATGACTAGGGTACAAACATCCGTTCTCATCAAACAAATATTTGCCCCCACCGGGACTCTAACCCGGGACCCTTGGCTTCGTAGGCAGGGTCACCGCCGACTCGGCCATTCGGGTCGTCATTTCAAAAGCGCCCAAAAACTATCGCTAATCTGTATGACAGGTATCGCTTATCACCATAAGACAGCATCACGCCTTTTCCCTTACGGGGCGGCAGAGGCACATTTGTGCAATTATTCAATAGTCCATTTATCGTGACAGCAAGTTCATTGCCATAGTTTAGATTAGATAAATCGCTTGGTTGTCGCGTAGAAAAAGTTTTAATTGAGAAAACTTGCAGGCTCTATGTTAATCCAAAACGAACGTGACGCGAATTCAGTCGCAAGAGGGCAAGAGGAAAAAAATCTCCAATTGGAATGTTCGTTATTGTCCTTGTTAAGGGTGAGATGAAATAGTTTGTTGGAAACAACTTAAATATGTAGGTAATAAGTAGAAATAATAATCAAACAAACATTCAACACTTGTTTTCAACGGGGAAATGCAAGCAACATGGGAACCTTAGCCTCGGCAATGTCCCGGGGTGGTTTATTCGCGTAGTTGTTTCTTTTTGTGTTTCTATTATATTTTCAATTCATATATTAACTGATAAGTGACAAATATGATTACTTTGAATAAATAAAATACTTGTTTTCTAATTGATACAATACCAGCTCCATGATTCTTACCCGCTTCTCCTATCTGTAAGGCCAGCTTGTTACACAGCTGGCTCTAACAAGAAGACCACGATCATTTAACCTAACAAAATATGTGTTATCTGTAGATTGAGGATGTAAAACACTACTCCGATAGGAAATTACTCCGAAAAGACCGTCCTGATCCATTTGAAACATTCTTTCTTTTTTTATTACATGTTAATCTAACACGAAGGATAAAGGGGGCCCGCTTTACTCACCCTCTTATCCTTAACCTACCCTGACCCATCGCCCTGATATTTCGTGTGCCAGTTCACAATGTAAATGTTTTATGACGTTTGAAGATGTTGATTGATTGTCGGAGTAATGTCATGTAGGAGTAATGTCTTGTCGAAGTAATGTTTTGTCGGAGTAATGCCTTGTCGGAGTAATGTCTTGTTGGAGTAAAGTCTTGTCGGAGTAATTTAGTGTAGGAGTAATGTCTTGTTGGGGTAATCTCTTGCCGGAGTAATTTCTTGTCGGAGTAATCTCTAGTTGGATTAATTTATTGTAGGAGTAATGTCTTGCCGAAGTAATGTCTTGACGGTGTCATGCTTGTTGGATAAGTGTCTTATCGGAATAATGTCTTGTCAGAGCAATATCTTGTCGGAGTGATGTCTTGTGGGAGTTATGTCTTGTCGGAGTTATGTCTTGTCGGAGTAATGCCTTCTCCGAATAATCTCTAGTCGGAGTAATGGCTTGAGAGCAGAGGCCATGTCTTCTCGGAGTAAAGTCTTGTCGGAGTAAAGTCTTGTCGGAGTAATGTCCTGTAGGAGTAATGTCTTGTCGGAGTAATATCTAGCCGTATGATTATCTTATCGTTCTATTGTTTTCGCATCATAGCTTGACTCTGTATCTCAAAATATTTATCACCATCCCTTTTTAAAATGACGTTTGACCAATCAGATCACGAGCTGTGATTTAAAGCGATTGTGTTTCGAGAAATGTCAATTGATTGGAAAGGATCGGGATAAAGGTTGTACGTTTGCCTACCATCGCCTTAATAAAAACAAGATCAACATGAACGATAGTTTCTTTTCGCTTGCAAGATGTTTTAATTCCTGGCCGCGACTCATTAGCATTTAAAGTGGACCAATAAAAGTGTATAATTATTCAAAGGTTCTGTTCCTTTATCTTGCTTCCGATCGTTTGAAGTTTTAACAGATGTACCATTTCAATTACTTATGAATCGAGTAATTCCAGAGCGAGACAGCAGTAGGTATTTTATACGCTCGCTGTTAATAACACGACACGATATTTTGTAGCAAGTAAATGTGAAAATACCATTTGCGACACCATAAGCAACACTATTCATAAACTGACTGAACTATGCGTGTGATTCACAAAGAAAACCTACACACTCCATCACTCACCGGGATAACACGATACCGTATTTCACAGAAAATATGAAACTGCCATCTCTCACTAACTCCACCCACATTATTTGCAACACTTGTCAAGCCATACAAAATTGTGATTTCACTCACAATACTAATCACCTTAAAAATCTCATGGCAGTGAGTTTTAACTTCAGTAGTTTTATGTGAACTAATAGATTTAGAAAGGTGTCATCATCATGTGTTTTGTAGCAAGAGTCATATATGAGTACCAACACCACGCGGAGTCAGCTCCTGTTCGCTTCGCTTCGCCTTGTGATCGTAACCAATTTTCTTGTAATCAAGTCACCCTTCAAATTGTTATTACATAGGGCGCACTGTAAGTTTCCGGAACTGGCCACTTACATAAACAATATTTAAAAATTTATTGCAACATTTGAAAATAGAACTCTTTGGCTGTAGAATGCAGTTTGTTTCATCTGATTGCCTTTTGTTTTTACCTTGTGGCGCCATTTAAAAAATTGTGTGTCTGCATCAACATGGATTTAACTCGGGAAAATTTTCGTAGTATGATTTTCTACGATTTTAAGTGTAATTTGACAGCTCAACAGAGCATCGCTCGGCTTGAAACAGCTTTTGGCAATGAAGCACCATGCAAGACAACTGTTTATAGCTGGTTTGCAGAATTCAAGCGTGGTCGTATCAATCTCAGTGACGAATCTCGCGATAGTCGGCCGTCCACCGCTGTGACCAACAAAAACATCGATGCTGTGCGCCGTATGATTGAAACAGACAGGCATGTGACCTACCATGAAATTCGCGCATCCTTAGAAATAGGCATGAGTCAAATACAATTAATCCTACACAAACATTTGGGTGTGAGAAAGCTGTGCTGGCGGTGGATCCCACACAACTTGACCGAGGCTCAAAAAACGGACCGCGTCACTTGGTGCAGTGCCATGCTTACCAGATTCAACGAAGGTGCGTCAAATTTGGTGTGGGACATAGTAACAGGTGACGAAACATGGATTTATTGCTACGATCCCAAAACAAAGCAGCAATCGAGCGTATGGGTCTTTCAAGATGAGCCGAAACCAACCAAAGTGGCGCGCGTGAAAAGTGCATCTAAGCGGATGATTGCTTCTTTTTTTAATAAAACTGGACACGTGGCTACTGTTGCTTTAGAGAATCGTCGTACAGTGAATAGTGACTGGTACACGACCATTTGTTTGCCGGAAGTTATTGACGAACTCCGTAAAAATAACCGTAAACGCCGTATTATCCTGCACCACGACAATGCTAGTTCTCACACGGCCAGACAGACAAACGACTTTTTGAAGGCGAAAAATGTAGAACTCATGAGTCATCCTGCATACAGTCCCGACCTGGCACCTTGTGACTTTTTTCTGTTCCCAAAAATTAAGAACCAATTACGCGGTCAACGATTTTCATCACCAGAAGAGGCTGTCGAGGAGTATGAAAAACACGTTTCAGAGGTCACCACAGAGGAGTGGCACAAAAGTTTTCAAAACTGGTTTCATCGAATGAAAAAGTGGATAGACGCCAAGGGAGATTATTTTGAAAAACAATAAATTAATTTTGTACCTTTAATAGTATTTTTTCATATTCATTCCGGAAACTTACAGTGCGCCCCAAGTAATAGATAGGTATTGAAATGAACTCATCCGAATTTACGCCTTGGGTAACAATATCTCTTCCGTCCGACTATCCATTCCATCTCCAGATACAGGGCCTTCTGGCCAGACTCCTGGGAATGTACTCCCATTATTGATCTATTCACTATGATACTCTACTGAGTGCGTATCATAGTGAAAAGTACGCCTTACTAAGCGTGGATTCAAGACACTTCACTTCAATAAATTCACAGATGTAAGTTGGGCAAAAAAGGCTATTGTTCTGCGCGTGCGCCATAACCCCCCATTATCATCCAATGCAAAATTTCAGCTCAATCAGAAATCAGAAAGTGGATCAAATTTAACTTACAAGATCAGATTACAGACGGACTGAACCCGGGACGGGTGTGGGTGAAACTAAATAAAAGCTCGATACGAAAATACGAATGTTTACATCAAAATCAGAAGAACGAAGTTCCTATCTAATCATATAGAGATTCGATATAGAGAATAGTTAGTATCCAAAAACGATATTATTAAGATTACAAGATTGATTGGATATCAGAGACCATACATGCACTCTGGAATTGGGTGAAATAGTCACACTACAGGAGCGATCACCCGCCTGTATTCAGTGAGCGACCGAGCCACCGACTGTATTCAGTGAGCGACCGAGCCACCGACTGTATTCAGAGAGCGACCGAGCCACCGACTGTATTCAGTGAGCGACCGAGCCACCGACTGTCGCACCCACCTCATGAGCCATGATCATGATCACTTCCTGCACTTCATACAGGGTCTTGATTTGTAAAGTGACGCCAGATTGAGGGATGGTTATTTTTACGACACTGAAGCGAAATATATATAAAAACGGCCAAGTGCGAGTCTAACTCGCGCACGAAGGGTTCCGTACCACCGTACAATGGTAGGGATGGTGTAGAGTGAATAGTTTGGATTTTACATCCCAATTTTTTTTACAAAGTTATTGGTGCGGCTACTTTTACACGTACCAAGTGCATTCATAAGTTTGTATGTGGTCTTGAAATAATTGTTGTATGGGAGCCCCCTTGAATATTTATTTTATTCTGTTTTTTAGTATTTGTTGTATATAGCGGCAACAGAAATACATCATCTGTGAAAGTTTCATCTGTCTAACAATCACGTTTCATGAGATACAGCCTGGTGACAGATGGACGGACGAACGGTCGGACAGCGAAGGCTTAGTAATAGGGTCCCGTTTGGCACCCTTCGGGTACGGAACCCTAAAAATACCAAATAATCGTCAAATTATGACTTAACTTCTATTGCTTGCTACCGCGCTCGAAATAACAGGCGCTGCACTACCACCCACCGCAGTAGAGGACGCGCGCGATTTCGAGGACCGGCCGGAGGTGCCCGCAGTTTGAGGATATTTCAAGACAAAATGAACACGGAAATTTATGTATCAAAATTATTTGAGGTCACATTAGTCTTCTTTTTTTTTGTTACAAGCGCTACTTAAACTGTCGTCCCTGAGTCCGTCGCCACTTTGCAAATCACAACCTGTATTTAACAAAATATTAAGGAGTGCCTTGAGTGTAGCCAAATCTGTCTGAAACATATCGTCATTTCTGATCATACGGGTTGGTACAGGCAAAGATGCGCCTACGCTTTTGCTAGCTTTGACGACCTCTGTGGAACTGCGTTTGTAGCTCTGCCTACCATGCGAGAGGTCCTGGGTTCGATCCCCGGCTTGGGATCAAGAAAAAAATATCCTCAGGTCTTGGATGTTTATATGTGTGTGATGTCGCTTTTTCTGGGGTCAGAAGCAATTTATATAGTGCCTGTATATAAATGTTCACGTTTAATTCGATACACCTTTATTTCGATTTCCTTACTATGTTTTCCATCGCTGCGAGAAGGTCCGTATGTATAATGTAAAACAACAATCTATACAACTTGCATATTAACGGCAAACCCAAGAAAATCAAAATGTTAAACATTCTCGCGGCATAATGGCCTGCGGAGTGAAGCCAAATTCATTCATCATCTTCCCAAGGGAACAAGAACAATTATTACGCAAACTTTAATGTAAATTAGTCCAAAAGACCAACAAATCAAAACAGAGTCCGCCGTCATTTTGCTAAGTCCTCGAATTAACCGAGTGCACTAGAGTGCAAGGGAATTGGAGACGCTGAAAGGCAGACTTGAAGTTAAGTTTAGACATGGTTTTGAAAGTGAATTAATGAATGATTTTGAGTGTTAACGACATTTCTCGGTTTGGTTGTTCCCAAATAAATGTTGACGAGATGTTTACCGTCTTACTAGAAAAAGTAAGACTTCTGTTGAAAGTTGACATCAAACAGCCCTGCGTTTGACGTTTGTATAGAGATAGACATTGCTTTGACTATGTTTAGTAAGAAAATGTCATTTTCAATCAATGAAGCATTATTGAATCACTGGTGAAACATCTAGCAGATCTGTCACTCCCTACGGTAAAATAAATAATAAAAAGTGTGCCATGTTGTAATCGTCCGTTTTCAAATTACCTGTCTATCCATGCATTATGCCACATTTGACAGTTGCGTTATAGAAATTATGTCAAATTTGACTAGTAATCTTAGATCTTAGAGGTTTATGAATACATTTCCTTGCCCGCAACTTTACAGCGCAGTGCATAAACTGTCTGACTCGATGTTGACAGGGACTTAAGCTCTCGCTTATCGCGCAATATATTTCTTTAGAGCAAGTTTAATATTTGGACTGATCCGGACTTAGAGGCCCGCTGTGAATGGATGTCTGCGAACTTTTGGAGCTATTCGAGATATTAATAGCAGAGTGACAATTTTGGGTCGTCGTCGTTGGGTTGTGGAGTTTGTGTTTGCATAGTTAGTTAGATTGCTATCTGCTCTTTTCTCATGCGGAGTGGAGAAAGTATAGTAGCGACTGTGCTAAGACTGCAAATAAGGCCGAAACAGCATTTTGTAAATGTCAAGTTACGCAAAAAAGGAGTATTAAAACAGTTAGTTCTTTTTTACTGCTTGTTGATAATGAGTGTCACCTTCCATTTGCTAACGTATGAACGTAGTTTGTTAATTTTTGATCAATAGAAAAGTCATCTGAAGTTATCACAGAATCTGTTTATTACAATTGTTATTTTTACAATTTCGCACTGGGTTGATGTACTTGTTTTTTAGTTAATTTTGTAATTATTTTTATTCAAGCAGACTTATACAAGGTGACATTTAATTAATTACTTCTACGGTTTATCTACAAATGTACAGATATGTATGAAAAAAAAGCGTCGGGCGCTTTGTTCCATATCTTTCGTACTTCGAGCGCCCGTCGCTTTTTGTTTCACAATAATAATAGTATTTTTTATTCATTGTTGTTTTAAGGTTATATTAAAAATTATTTTTAATTTTTTAGTTCGAGCGCGCGTGCCGGAGAGTTAGAGGTTGTGTGAGAAATTAATTAATCCTGGCGATCCTAATCAGGATAATGAGATAAACTTATGAAATTATTACATTGTCGCTGATTCTTGATAAGTGTACAAAGTTTGAATTGAATCTGTCCGTTTAAAGTGGGTCAAAATCGAGTCCAAAGGAGTCGGTTACATACAAACAAACAAACAAACATACAGGTGAAGCTAATAAAAGCGTGATAAAATCTGAGCCAGATCACTGCCGCAGTCGGTGGGCAGAGTGCCGAGAATGCCAGATACTCAACCATTGCCCAAAGGAGGCTCCAGCACTCTGGTCACACGAGGCTTCGACCATGCGCTTAGAAAGCTCTTTAAAAAGTTCTCGGGCTTCCGGACTCCATGGCCCGAGTGTCTCGACGCCAAAATGTATAAGTAGCCCAGCCCAAGAGCTGCATATTTGCGCCTCTTGTTGCCTTCCGCGGTCGCCGCTGCTTCACCAGCCTTACGGGCGGTCGCCTGCACGTGGGACTGTGCCAGCTTGTCCACGCAGGTTGCGTCCCATACAAGCAACCGCCTGTTTTTCCACTGGATGAGTGTCATCCCGTCCGGTCTTTCGCCATCGTCGCGCGAAATTCCCGGTGGCTCGAGGATACTGGGAACGCCTGCGAACCCAGCCTGAGCCTTACGGAAAGTGTGAAAATTGTATTATCTAAGAGCGTTCCCAGGCTCGCCGAAGGGAGCGCGTTCAGCCAGTACCCCGAATCCTGCTCACAGGAAGCCAGGAGGCGAGCGCGCTCTGCATGGTTTACGCTTGATTCCACGGGGTTCTTTTGAACCTCTATGCAGAGCGGCTCCCCGATAGCCTCTGCGAGGAGGGATTTAGGGGCGGGATTATACTTGGCCCGGCCATGATTGACCAGGCGTTCCTAGCCTCGGACAGGCACGCGACCTCAACGCCACCGAGTGACGGGTTTAGTATTTAACAGATGAGGCCGGCAGTGCTGCGAACCGAGGACAGGAACGCCGGTAGAGCGATGCCGCCCAGGCCGCCGTACCGGATTGGTAGATTGGCCTGGGTAAAGCTACGGTCAGTCATCTCGCAATTTAGAATTTCTATTAGGTTTGTTCTGATCATTTGGTCCAAATTGTTGAGTAGTTCCGGCCTTTTCCACATGGTCGTGCATCGAAGCATATACGTAAATTTTGGGACGAATAGACAGAATTTTACGATACTATACGCCATGTGTGCGCTGATGTCGAGTGGGCGGCTGGACGATTCGTTGTATTTCTTGATTTGGTCGGAGACAAAATAGTGGTACGAATCGTCCAGTACAGGAGCGCCTAGGAGGCGAAGAGACTTATCATCTATTAATTTAATGTTAGGAGCCAAAGTATTTAGTAGAATTTTGATATCAAAGAGTCTTTTTCACTTTATTTTGTAATTAGTACATATATCGGCTAAGAGTGTTTTTTTTATATAAATTAAGCTGAAGGTGAAATTCTAAGTAATGCAAAACACCAATTTGTGTAACAGGGGATAAGCCAATCTCTATTTATCTAACAATATTTATTCGATTTTGTGATTTTTTATTTTTTTCTGATTTCTGATTTCTCTGATCTGATGAGATATTTATTTGATTTTCTGATTTTTCTGATCTAATTCTGATGATGATTGATGTGATTCTGATCACACCATTTCACTGCTCAACGACTTTAAGCATCTCCTCTACATTAACGCCCGGATGCCCAAACAAAAACTCAATATTTTGACGCACACTTAAAGTTTATTTATTTATTTATTTTATTTATTTATTTATTTATTTATTTACATAATATATTTGTGCCATTACAGCAAAGCCAAGTCGACACAAATATACAAAATTAGAAAATACAATACAATTCAATTATTACAAATTAATTTACCATAATTATGTCAAATATAAGAGTTCAATTCAATCGTATAAATGCAGTTACCATATTATCATTATATCCATAAAAATTCGAGAAAATAATTACAAGACTACACTATCATGCAATCTTCTCACAGAACCTTCCACATTCTCGCACAATATCCCTCCATGCATCACCAAACAGATCATTCAATGGTGCTGCGGCCAACAGTGCATTGAGGCTATTCCGTGCCCGGACCAGCGGAGACTGCAGGCGCGACACCGTGCGGTGCGAGCCGCCCGCTAGCAGCTGGTGCCTACGAGCGCGTAGGTAGTTGTCAGGCACGTAAAGCGCGCATACGGCACTGACAAGCGCTGCGCAGTCACTGTCGCCTCGCAATAATCGACACACAGTCAGAAGCTGTTCGGTGTTACGTCTCACCTCTAGTGAGTTAAATCCAAGCATACCTAAAATAAAATCGGATGGATAAAGGTAAGGGTAGTATCCAAATTTCCTCTTATATAGGTATCTAAGAAAAGCTTTGTGTACCTTCTCGAGCATAAGTTATGCTGTCACTTTCTAATATAAATATTGCTTAACTAATACAAATATTGTAATATCTCTATGAGTTAAGCACAACCAATTTTTTAAAGAGATCTAAAAATCAATCTGTAGTAGTTTCTACGCCCTCCTTCTCCCACAGTGGTCCAATGTAGAGAAGAGACAAAAAATTACGTTTGCTAAGTATATATAAATGGGAAATATTAAACTGCACATCAAAAATACTTGGTGGTAGCTTAGGTGAAGAGTAAAGGGGGTGAGCGAAGCGAAGCCTCCTTTATCCTTCGTGTTAGGTTCAACATGTAAGAAAACAACAAATACTTAAAATATAAACTTATAAGAACTCATAAAATATTTAAAACATAAAAAGTGTTTTGCCGATCCTTTTTTGCTGCGCAAATCAGTATTTTTGATTTGCGATTAAATGCCAGCCTATGTAAATATTTGCAGTAATAAAGAACTTTGACTTTGACTTCTCAAGGTCGGGATATGACAGCGCCAGTGTGCATCAAAGCGATACTAATTTGAAATCATATTTCATATTCGAACGCACATACACAGAATTTTGGGTTAAGTCTTAGAATATTCTGTCACATCTCCTCTTATTAGAGGAAACCTCAAAAGCCTGTAGCGGTTGTAATTGAAAAGTTTCGTCTATTTAACGAGAAAGGAGATTCTCGGGATGATCGCGGGTAATTTACGAGAAAACTTTCTCGTAGCGAGACAAGATTTATGATTCGAGATTCCGTGTTGTGGGGTGTTGTCGCTAGATCTATGGGCAGGAAAATGGTTGCTCGATTTAAGAAAAATCTTAATGAATATGACTGTTATACCTTGTGATACACAAAGAGAATGATAATAATAATACCTTGGACACTATTTACACACATTGATCTAACCCCAAACTAGGATTCCCTGTGTCTTGGGTACTAGACAACGATACACATACTTATATAGATAAATATTATACTTAGATAGATAAACAACCATAACTAGGGCACAAACATCCGCTCTCATCAAACAAATATTTGCTCCCACCGGGACTCGAACCCGGAATAGAATCACTTAAAGGATCAAGTCACATAGTGGGTACCCTGAGGGGATTTACATAGGCCAGGGTAACATTACGTAAAACTTTTTGATAGAGAGCACTGTATGTTTGTAATTCATCTGAGTTTTGTAACTTGATAAACATTGACAAAGGCAACAAAGACTCTCATTTATCTGAGGTCCTATGGATATCTGGATATTGACAATTAATTTATCTGAGGTCCTATGGATATCTGGATATTGACAATTAATTTATCTAAATAACGACGCTGTTTGCTTTACTTATTTTTACTTGGTGATTCATTTGTTAGTTACCTCAGATGAACGAAACTCTTTGCTTAGTTTATTCTGTGTTTAGTAGCTACCAACTTTTAGGGCCAGTGGAACTTATTTACCAGATAATTTCTCTGATGGATATATGCAAGGAGTTACATGAGCTGCGTACATCACAAATGCAGATTTCTCAAACTTGACTTTCCTATATATATTTTGTATATATGTATTGCACATAAAAATTCAGATTGCAAGCTTGTAGAAAAGACATTTACAGAGGCAAGCTTATCTCGAACAAGAGATTTATTCCAGAAACCCAGGATGGAAATGATAGAGATACCTATATAGTTTATATATGTTCGTATCAGGGTATTATATGCTTTATTTATATTGATACGTTTTATTTAAGTAATTATGAAGTCTATTTTTAGCAAATTCGCTCATCAGCATGTATTGTTAGTAGTATAAATTACTCGTCGTACTTATGGAGTTTTATTGTTCGCGCAAGTCTTCCCGCTCAACCATTACATTTCCTACCCATCATGGTTTGCTGGAAAAATCTCTTGTTAGAGACAAGCTCGCCTTTGTACAAGTTTGTTTCTATTATAAGTTAACTGGATGTCTGTTTTGTGTAGTACAATAAATACATTACGAAAGAGGAAGGCAGCCTTAATACATCTTCTCAGTATTGGTTTGTGACTGGTTTTTTTACATGTAATAAATACATATGACACGTGAAAGAAAATACAAAATATCAGTCCGGCTAAGAAAAGTCTCAGGTATTGATCGCATTTTCCAATATCAGCTCGAAATATATGGCAATAGTAACATTAGAGTAGGTACTAAAGAGATTCCACGAAGTCCCCTGAGCAATTTTCAAATGTCCAGTCTACAAAATGTACAGCGCTACTACAATATAATCTAAGTAACTGCAGTCATAAAACACCAACAATTGTGAACAAGCACATATATGCGACCTTTGTGGTGTGGCGGTCGACGTTGTGCTTTTCAAGCTAGAGGTCTCGAGTTAGAGACCCGGCTGGGAGGAGAAATATAATCCTCGTGTCTTGAATGTTCGTATGTGTGTGACGTTGCTGTTTCTGGTTCCCACGACACAGGGTGTGTCATCCTAGTATGAGGCCAGAAGCGTATGTGCCTTTATGTAAATGTTTACGTTGACGTTTATAAGCATCAACATAAAGTCGTATACATTTCTTCATCGTGTTTATGTTTTCATATTAATTAGTTGTAGCCCCAAACTATGATCGTTTGTGCCCTGAGCACCAGAAACAGTGACTTCACAAACATGTTAACAAAGCACAAAAGGCCGCGATCCTAGCTTGCAACCCCTCGCTTTTGACGAAGATCCTTGCCGCAGCACCACAGCGGTCTTCGATTGGATCGAGGACTTTAGTCTTGCTGCAGGAGTATCGTACCAGCAGTGTACAGTGTGTACGCCGCCTCCATAGGTCTGCAGACATGATACATGACACCGGCAACGCGCCTGATGATGCTCGCGATAAGAAATGGCGGTTCCCGCTGTCGCGCCGCTGGACACCGAACGCGATTTGTTCTGTGAAGACGCCTTATGCTGTAACTCCATTCTGTAGCCTTATCAAGTAATTCTTACATCGAGACATTTCAAACGCTTTTGAAAAATAACAATCTATCGGATTTACCAAATCGGCTTTTTCGAAAATATAATGTATTTATGCAAGAAGTTTTCAACATTATCCAAAATTAGCGATAGCTGTGTAATGTTAGCCTAAGAAATAATCACAGACTAGTTGCGCACCGCTTTAGACAAGCGAAAGCAAGATTTTTTTTGCAAGGGACTGCATTCTCTGCAACATCAGGATACCTCTAGAAATTGAAATTGCTATTTGAGCATTTAAAAAACCATGTTAAAACCACTTTATCTTAAAAACTTTATTATCTTTACAATATTCAAGATTACCTAAATGACAAGGGTTCATGGTACTAATCTTACTCAACACAGAACTTGCTTAATTATTTTTTAATTTATTTATTCCTGCGCGTTATTTATGATTATCAACATGTTATATATGTACTACTAAAGCACAACTATTTTTTAAAAGAGATCTTAAATGCTATGGGTGCAATATCTCTTTTATATATATTTATATATATTCTCAAAGTGGCTAAAAATGACGTTTCCTAAACATATGTCAATATCTACAGAAAATAAAGAATTTTGATTAAGTTCATTTTTATTTTTGTCGTGTCCGGATTACCTTTCAAATTCAAATCACAGTCGTTTAAGATAACATCCCTTATGAACTTATCGCGCTCGGATCAAACATCGATTTAAAACATGCAAACATGCTTCAAAACATCTATTTGACATGGATTGCGACAGAATTTTCTAAATGTCAGAATTAGAGAATAGAGCATTTGGGTAGGTATCTATGGAAATGCTGTGCTAGCTCTGTTTTTGGCCGAATATACAGCGCAAGAGACAGTGTTACTGTAAGTTACCGAATATACAGCGCAAGAGACAGTGTTACTGTAAGTCCGTCGAATATACAGCGCAAGAGACAGTGTTACTGTAAGTCCGTCGAATATACAGCGCAAGAGACAGTGTTACTGTAAGTCCGTCGAATATACAGCGCAAGAGACAGTGTTACTGTAAGTCCGTCGAATATACAGCGCAAGAGACAGTGTTACTGTAAGTCCGTCGAATATACAGCGCAAGAGACAGTGTTACTGTAAGTCCGTCGAATATACAGCGCAAGAGACAGTGTTACTGTAAGAGACAAGAGACAGCGCAAGAGACAGTGTTACTGTAAGTCCGTCAAACTTTGAGATGTCGAACATTTAAACAATTAATTAGGCCTTCCGCAGATAGGACTTCGCTATGACGAACCGACCGAGGCTAATTTACCCAGTGTTGCAGAGTTGCATCTGAGTTGTATGCAAATTGTTTGAAACCTTATCATAATTTTCAACGAAAACAACGGTACGATGGATTCTAAATGTGATCTTGTATATGTGAAAAGTGAAGATATTGAGAAAAAAATCGCCCAATGATAATACATGAGTTTTACACAAATCAGCTGCTTAGTGGTTCCGCCTCCGATCCCAAAACTACCTTGTCGCAGGGCTAAGCAGATACCCTCATACACACACATACTCACACAAACACACACACACACACTCACATACACATACACCCTCACTGCATTCGATGTTAATATTATTTAGAAATATATATTTTTCTTTTTTGTAATCTACCCATTTGCAAAATGGTTTTTTTAAATTTATAGTTCTGTTTTTAGACTGTAATTAGTTTGTCGATTATGCTCCAGAAACAAAAAACTAACCTACATTAGATATAAAAAGACCTGTAATTACTATTTCAAATAATAAACACTGTTGAATTTTAAATCTCTGGACATATGAGATTCGTCCCAGTAGCGCCGTCTTTACGTAGCTCCACGTACGGAAGCATAAAGATGTATGTATTTATAAAGGTACAGTCACACAATACCGCCTACTAGAATGTCCTGTCTGTACATAAAACTGCGTCGTCACAACCATGTAACTATCCAAGAGCCCAGGACTTTTTCTTGACACGGAGACTCAAACCCGGAACTTCTGGCCTGTGAAGCAGGTGGCAGAGCCTCGGCCGCTTCATTTCAGAGGATCTATAGAAAACCAATCAGGTCGTCCTCGTCGCAAGAGAATACTGAAATATAAGTGTAAGATCGTGATTAGATTACCCCCCGCTGAGCTTGTCATTCAGCACAGAGTTGCTCTTTCACTGAACAGTAAATGTCATGGCGACAACTTTCATTCGCCATGAACATTTTTGACCTGCAACCTTTAACTCTCTCTCGCACTAGCTCCTATTTAGCTTCTTAACATTTTCATTGCCAGTAGCACTCCAATAGTTTAGTAGAAATGCGTTGATCCTGTAGGTACCTGTTCAGAAACTCTTTAATGGCTAATATTGTCTGATCTATTGTTAAATTATGTATATGTTACATTGGAGATTTGTTTACGGGGATAAATTAAATTCAGTAGTAATCAAAAAGTACTTTATTTGTTTCATAAACAAATTGCATCATAAAATCATAATATATCAAAATATAGTCACTGGAAAATTATAATAGAATAAACAAATCAAATCATACACACATTTTAAAAATTATAACTCTACTTGATTCAGTGGCTATGTTGTGTTGCCGAAATCGCTCTAGCTACTCGATGACGTCACGAGAGTCTACAGGCCTCAGTACATTAAAGTATGTGCATCCCTTATGCACCCAAGTCTTCGTAAGAATCTTCACCGTATTCTTCTTCACATTTTGAGAATTATCTTCTTCTTGAATCTCGCCGCAGTTCTGCAGCTTCATCAGCAAAGCCTCCTTAGCTTCTTGGTTAGACGTTTTTGCCCCTTCAATCCTCAAGTCGAGGTCAGCCCAGTTGCGCAGATACTCGATGAAGTTCTCAGAATTTGCTATCACGTTGACTCTTGACGTGTATTTTAGGAAGTTGCTGAGCAGTACTGGGACTGTCACGCCAAGCATTTTGGAATACTGGCGGATTTCCCTGCTGGCTGCAAAGACTCTTGGGGTTGCTTCTTTGAATCTGTTCATATCAACTCCACGTGTATAGGTTGATTCCCATTGGCTGTGGCATTCCGTCGTCTTGATAGCAGATTCCCCAGGATTTGTGACGTAGTACACACAGCCGTTGTGTTCCACTGTGCAATCTTCGGATGGAACTCGCGGGATAAGATGGGCAGGAACATTTCGCGCTGTGCTCTTGATCTCGATGTAGAAAGACATTTTATAGCCTTGCTCAACCTTCTGTGATGGTCAGTGAGTGAATGTAAACAATTTCATAAAGCTAGAAGTTTAAGTAATAGTTCAACAGGTAAAAAATACCACCACTCCTCATTAGCGTCTTACCTGCATCTCCACTCTACCCTTTGAGGTCTATTGTTGTCACAGTCACACCGACTCGGAGAGTGCGATTCCTGTAATTAGCTGAAAGGGTATGTAGTCGTTAGTGAACAATAAGGTGTTTGTTTTTCTATAACCCATATTACAGAAATGTGGATGTTTATACCATTCACCTTTGTTGTGGGTATAAGTCGCACCAGGCTTAGGAGAAAGTGGTCAAAACAGGAACGTGTTTTATGTTGTCTACGTGACATGATGCTTTTGCTTCCTGATTGGGAAAACAGTGGTTACCTCTCTGTATGTCCGTATCGGAGTTATTTCATAAATTCATGCCTCTGTGAGTAGGTAAAGTCACCAATGAATACAGCGTGACCCTTTTGCACCCTATATAATAATAATAATAATACCTTGGACACTATTCACACACATTGATCGAGCCCCAAATTAGGATTCCCTGTATCTTGGGTACTGGACAACGATACACATACTTATATAGATAGAAATTATACTAAGATAGATAAACAACCATGACTAGGGTACAAACGTCCATTCTCATCAAACAAATATTTGTCCCCACCGGGACTCGACCCTTGGTTTCGTAGGGGGTCACTGCCGACTCGGCCATTCGGGTCGTCAGATATGTTGCCTCATCGAGTCTAAACTTAAATTGTAATTGTTTAAATTGATTATAGATGGTACTTTAGGTATAAACCTATGAATTCTCATTTCTGGTCGGCATCACCAGTGATATACAGCATCCAGGGTCTATTGTGTTGTCCCCTTTTCATTTCCTGAACGCAAACCAGATGATGGATGTGTTGTTCATATATAACGTTCTGATACTGAATGTTCTGGTCTTGAATTAATAATGTATACAGGGTGTATCACATGGTATCGTCAAATTCGTGGTAAGTTTGACTGATACTCAGTCATGCTGTTACTATATCTCTCGCTCGGGAAGTGACATTTAAGCGGCGCTTCATTTGAGTAGCTGTATGTATGTGCACCGATGAACCTACTTGTAAAGTTATGTATATTGCTTTATAAAATAGTAAGTTGTAATTATAATTGCTTTAATTTACTACACGGGACAAATCGATCTTCATTGTCATATCTTTGATACTAAAACGAAGGTAGTAAAAGCTAATCGAATAGAAATAGCAATATCCAGAAGCTCTCACATTTCCTTTCACCTCTAACCCGAACAGAATTTCATTAATGATAAATTTCAATATTCTTTACAAATACAGGTAATTTCAATATAAATTTATTACGTACGATAAATTGCGAGAGCCGTATATCAAATTTCAATATGCATGTTTTCCATATTATGACTGTAGGCCACATGCTAGTACTATCACAGTGTAAAATGTTCCGACGGAACGCAGATTCTAAATTCCACGAACGGAGATATTTTACACTGTGTCATTTTCCCTCCCGATAGGTATGATCACAGTCAGAAGTGTTATTATGAATTAATTTTCATAATTGGTAGCAGGTGCGTCTAAGAGCCCTAATGCATTCCGACTTTTCTGTAAGTTGACGTTTTCATTATGATTTATGGCGTAAACAAATGGAAATTGGTTTCTCGTGGATCTATAGATGAATATTGCTTATTATTTGGGTTTGTGTGTTTATTTTTGTAGGTCACATTTTGATTTTAGGTTATTCTCGGGTTGCACATACGACTCCGATATGTTTATTGTAGAATGTGACAAAGCGTATAGCGTCCTTTTGCGGCGACAAACTTTTGACGACGACCTCAGTGGCGCAGCGGTTGTGGCTCTGCCTACCATGCGAGGGGTCCCGGGTTCGATCCCCGGCTGGGGATAAAGAAAAACAATCCCGAGGTCTTGGGTGTTTGTATGTGTATGACGTTGCTGTTTCTGGTTCCCACCACACAGGGTATCCTAGTGTGGGGCCAGGAGCAATGTATGTGCAAGCAATTCTTTCAAGGGTCAGTGCATTCTCTACTGTAATAAGAAACCTCTGGAGATTTTAAAATTGCCATTTGAGCAATTTAAAAAGCATGTTAAAGCGACTTTGTCGAAAAAGGGGTATTACTTACTTAAATGACGGGACTGTATGGGGTTAATCTGGCTCAACACAGACCTTGCTGTTAATATTATTGTATTTATTTATTCCAGTTCATTATAATTAAATTTGTCATATTTGTATTAGTTAAGCACAACCTATTTTTAAAAGGAACTAAAAATCAATCTGTGGGATCTACGCCCTCCTTCTCCCACAGTGGTCCAATGTAGAGAAGAGCCAAAAAATGACGTTTGCTAAGCAAATGTAAATATCTACAGTAATAAAGTACTTTGACTTTTGTGCCCTTACGTAAATCTTATGTTATCCACGGTTTAGAACGTTATTCCATACTCCACTTTGCGTGACAGGCGGCCAGCCCAGCGCCGCAGCAGCATCAAAATGAGCTCAGGAGTTCTCATGAAAGATCCAGTCCAATGTCATAACTCAATCTAGTGCGGAACAAAGGGCCAATCGACCCTTCGTTTGATTTTCAATCCACCAAGGGTGCATTCACTAACGGGGGACCCAGAACAATTATTACTGGAAGGGCCATCCATCCGCGTACCCCACTGCCGCAGTACATGTTTTAGATGTATATATAACATAACATACTAGTTATATACAGGCACATACGTTGCTCCTGGCCCCACACTAGGATACAATGTGACGTGGGAACCAGAAACAGCGACGTCACAAGCGTTCTTTTACATGTAAGCTTGTCTCTTAGAAACTTTGGACACAACATATTAAAAAACCGACCAAGTGCAAGTCGGACTAGCGCACGAAGGGTTCCGTACCATTATCAAAAAAACGGCAAAAAAGTCATGTCTGTGTATGGGAGCCCCCTTTAAATATTGGTTTATTTTAATTTAATTATTTAGTTTTAAAGTGAATATATGAACTAAATATTCTGTGAATATTTTAAGCATCTACCTGTTGCCGTAGTCAATATCGAGCAAAATCACGTTTGTTGTTTAGGAGCCCTCTTAAATATTTATAAAATAATAATTTTATTCTGTAATAATTGTATACCTAACACGAAGGATAAAGGGGGCTTCGCTTTGCTCACCCCCTTTACCCTTCACCTAAGCTACCGCAGCATTTTGCCCTGATATTTGCCTTGCAAATCAGTATTTTTGATTTGCAGTTTAATATTTTCCTTTTTTTAATGACAAACACTACAGATTTTATATTTTAAGATATTTTAGAATTCCTATTCCTTGACACAAGTACTATACCAATATACCTTTTTAAATCCGAAGAGTTAACACAATTTAAGTGAAAAATTCCATTTTTTTTATATAGTTCCCGTTAACTGGATTAGGAAGTGTCTCCTTTAGGAGAAATACCGCTTAAAAGATGGGCATTTCACAATGCAAACTTAAATGGAACAATGTGAAGCCCGCCCACCGGCCAGTCTCGCAATGTATGCAAACGCATGTTTGTTGCGGCGAGAATGATATTGCATCTGTAGATCTTTCATACTAATGTTACCTCAACCCCTAACAGTAAATGACACATTTATGATTATTGGCCATAAGCCTTCCCTGTTCGGTAACTCCAATACATCCACAGCAACACCCGTTTAACCGGTATTTTTGCAATGTAAATAAAACTGTATTTTTTTCCCAATTTTCGATCGATTTAAATCACCAAATAAGAGGGTAGTTGGGGTTCTTTCGCAAGTCGGTTCCAGGGTGTATTACTCTGGCGCGGCGGACGATTACGGCAAACGCCGCCTCAGCAGCAAACAGTTAGCAAACTGTCTGGAATTAAGGGCATTCACACTGCGCTGCTGACTCAGCGGGAATCTTCGGCGTGCTCATTAGAATACGGGAGATATTGAACTGCACATCAATAATACTGATTTGCACAGCAAATATACTGAGTTTTACAGCAAATCAGGGAAACATACTGCGGTAGCTTAGGTGAAGGGTAAAGGGGGTGAGCGAAGCGAGGTTGAACATGTAAGAACAACAAAAAATACTTAAAACACACAAAGTGTTTTTGCTGGTCCTTTTATTTCTGCTAAAATCTGTATTTTTGATATGCGATTTAATACTAGCCTTAGAACACTGCGACTTTTTGGGGAAACATTGGACATGGTGTTGAAGAACCTAGACTAGCCCTTACACACAGAAAGGTGCTGTCTTATTTTCTCTCTTTATGCCGGATGTCTTCCAAAGAAGACATTTTCCGATTAGATTCAAGATTCAAGATTCAATTTTTATTGAATATAAATAAATAAATAATCTTATTCAACGTCAAAATTATACTTAGTTATATAAAAAAACTACAAGTAATTTTTTTATATAAAAAAGACTACACCGTTTCGAAAGGTGGGAGAAACGGCAAGAAACTCCCCCATAACTTCTTTTTTAAAAGTGACTTCACAACAGGTACTGGTTTCGGTCTAAGGAAATTTGCCGGCGAGTGATTGACTTCATCCATCGCCCCTCGTCGCATTTCTGTGCGCTGAGATGGTATGGACCATGCAGTTTTGTCATTCATTTTTAACATCGTTTTTGAACCTCCTTTCATTATAGATTTTAAATCGTATTACCATGGTATGCGGTTCAACAGCTGATGCCTGGGACTCCGATTTTATTAGAGCAACTTAATTTTTCAATCCTTCATACATTTTGGGAGACGTGGAAATCAAAGTTGATCTGATCAAATCGGTTTCATAGTAAAAGTGGTTCCGAATGAAGGTTCCGAAAATTTGGCGACACAGAACGCTGTTATCATATTTTAGGGGGGTTTTAGAGACTTGAATACCCTTTATGTGACCCTGCCGCCTATTGTGTTGATAATTGACATGGTAGTCTCAAGCTGAACCTTTTTCTACAAACACGTTTGACAGTATCATAATTGTATATTTTCACCTGTTGTATTTTTTTTTTGTTAAAAAAGACAATATTTGACTATGACGTCACATGCCAGTATTTCACAGAACTCATTAACAGAGTACCGATAGCCGATAGTTCCTAAAAGTATCTATTTTGACTAGTAGTCAAATAACGTATTGTGTTTTATTTTTATCTGTTTTATGTATGTAAGGTGTGTTTATTTGTTTGTGTGCAATCAAAGTCTGTCTTGCTTCTTTCTTTCTTTTCATAAGAATAATGTAAGGAATCTAGACTCCAGTATCCCAATGCAGACAATATCCGTGAAGCATAGTATCAAAGCGCTCATCAACGCATTATTCCACGTTGTATAACTTTATATCAAGTGCACTCAAGTGACGTAATTTGGTAAAATATTAAGGTCTCCCCAGAGCGCGTCGTTTGGAGTGAATTTGCGGGGGTCAGCGCAACGGAGACGTTGTCTGGGTGGGTACAGACCGCGCTAAGTTTATTTGTATTTGAGCTTCTCTGGTATGAGAGAGAGAGAGAGAGAGAGAGAGAGATGACAGCTCGCTTTAACACAGATAAACTTTGCAGGTACTTTAGTGTCATGTGCTTGGGTTTATGATGCGTTATCTCAGTATTGTACTGTTTACTTTTAGGTATTCCCACATTTACAAAGCTGCGGACATTATCAGAGTACCTAGTCTAAATAAATTCTGCCATAAGGAAAATTGAGACTAAATAATTTTAAAAAATATACAAAATATATCTCAATAATATTCGTCTATTTTATCAGATAACCGTACGAAATGTTCGAAATGCCCCTGTTTTGCTTGTACATGTTGCAGGGATATGATGATATAGGGACTTTGTCAAATCCCGGGAAATTATAAAATCATAATATGATTTTGACATATCTCCACACAAATACAGAGATTTGATCGAAACCCGAAATTGGTTTAGTGAAATGACAAAAACAATGTTTGTATGATATTTCAAATGATTGTTTGCTCACAAAGGTATCGCTTAGTTCCAGGTTGTACATGTCACCGTAAGATAGTCAAAACCGTTAGTTGATAAACTAACTCGTTAGTTGATCAACTATTGACAGATAGTAAACCAGACCGCCAGGGTTTAGAATTTACGCTTATTTTGTTCTTTCATGTCAATCTAACACGAAGACTATTCGGGGGCCTCGCTGCGCTCGCCCCCTCTAGTCTTCACCTAAGCTACCGCAGTGTTTCCCTGGTACTTCGTTTGCAATTCAAGTTTAAACCAGTTTACTATTTATCGGTTTTAACCGTTAGTTTACGCGTCATATAGTAGGCATTATGCTACAGTTTATTATATGTCGATAGTTGACCACTAACGAGAAAAAGCTTTAGTTTATCAACTAATGGTTTTGACGAGCTTACAGTGAAATACATAAAGTTCTGACCTCAAGAAAAGGCCTAATGCTGTTTTTTTTTGCTGTAAAACTGCATACTTTTAGATTGTACAACAAGTGGAGTCATTATAAAAACAAATAACCCGGCTAAATTTTCTTTCATTACCACAATACAAATTTATGAATACACCCTGGGATCTTAAATCTAAGATATTGACTTTTTTACTAACCTATATCACTCCCACAACTGAGAAGAACCCAACGACACCTCATTTATTAAGGTGATATATCGACAAAATCGACACTTTTTGAAGTATTTCTCTGCTGTTCAAAAGAAGTCCCTAAATTAAGAAGTAACTAAATTAATAGGTATAACAATTTTGGGACCTTTTTCTAGATTTTGTAAGAACAGTAACGCGATTGGAGGAATTTCGCTAGATATAAATAATTATTATCTACACCTGTATCATAAACCCTCTTTACTGCGTACAAAAACCGCACGTTACGATCAGCATAATGTTAAACTACTTGGTAAAAACTCATTTCTTATCTGGAAAATTACACATTATGACCCTAATGTGTAATTTTTCTATATATTATGACATTCAAATTTCGAACGCCGACGCTCGCCCGTGCCGCCCCTAGTTTGTCTGTGAAGTTGGTTCTACAGAACAAGCTAAACAACTGCAGAGCCATAATGCCGGTCAAACATGCGGTTCCTGAACACATTTATGTAACTGTACATAATTAGGCATTAAAACTCTTCGAGTGATATTATTATGAAACTTGCCTTCGGCTCGTTTCATAAACCCACTCTCGAGTATTAATGCCCTCCATTATGTAGCAGTCACATAAACTACTCTTGAAATGCGGTCTAAATTTACACTTTTTTTGATTTTCTGACAAATCGGAATAGCACAAAGAATTCAAAAATATTTATCAAGATGGCTTTGACATACCTAAATTACCTATTATAGACATTTTCATAGCTATTTTAGTTGATTTTGTATCAATTTAAAACAAACTTCTTGTAATTTTTCCCCGATTCCGTCCCTCTCACACTGCAGGTCATTCCACCTGGAGTAACGGGGACCTTTGCAAGGACGAACCCGTCAAGACATCTAGTCGCCATTTGGTGAAGGTGAAATGAGGCACTTAATTAATAGCCCGGGCCGTTAATTAAGGACCGGCGTTTAAGTAAGTGGCTGCATTTGTGCAAGGCCAATCCATCTTCATAATTCATAACTTCTTTATTGCATACAAATAATTCAAATAATAAGATGTACATGGTCTTGTGTTAATATTTTGGTTCGGCACCTTTAGGCACCTTAAATGTTTCGTTCAGTTATTTCCCGACGGACCTTTAACCATTTGATTGAATGCCGGCCCTTAGAACGGCCCGGGCACTTTTTCAAAAATAAAATAAAATAAATAAATAAAATAAATAAAAGACTTGGTGCCTTAATTATCCAAATGTTGGTGACAGACATACAACACAATAATGTCTATCTAACTAACTGCCATCTGCTGCTGCTGCCTGCGTTGGGCGCGAATGTCTATCTAACTAACTGCCATCTGCTGCTGCTGCCTGCGTTGGGCGCGAATGTCTATCTAACTAACTGCCATCTGCTGCTGCTGCCTGCGTTGGGCGCGAATTCGTGACCGGCGACATGTCGTCTACAGTTGTGGTTGGCTACTAACTTGCACCTTAGGGCGTGTGTATCGGTAAAATTTACATGTCGATTCGTGGTGGTTGAAACCGTGGTGGGTTGGACCATATTAAAATACAGTTCATAATAGTGTACGAGTTTCTTGGGCCGCTTCTTCTCCGCTGCTATAACACTTTCCGAAGCGGTAGTAGTTTTTCTTGCAGTAAATAGATTCAAATGACTTTCAAAAAGTTTTCGTAAAAATCTATTTTGAATTAAAAAAAATAAGTTAGAAGTTTGAAGTTCACACGTGCAACATGGTTGTTATGTCAGTCGCTGCGGCAGAATGGTGCAAAAATTGTGTTTTTTATTTATATTTAAAAAACCACTGATTATCTCTTAATTCAGTCAAACATTCAGTACTAAGATATTCAGATGTTCAGATATTTTGAATACCTACTCTTTGGCGCAAGAACCATATCGATATTATTGTTAGATCGAAAGAAATAGCAAGTTTTAGGTAAAAAACTTACATTTTTCGTATAAATCTCATTAATATAAATTTAAACACATACATTGAAGGAAAAGAAGGACTTCATGGCATTTTCTTTCGCGATTTGGGAAGTGTCTACTTTGGGAGGAATAACCCTCGATTGACTTTAGATACCCTGGGTTTAAGAATTCTATTACCATGGCATAAAATTAAAAATCGCGACCCCTTAAAAATCGCAATCACTCAAGATGGGCATTGGACAATACCCGAAGTCTGCATTGTAATAGACCATTGGACATGGTCAGAGTTAATTCACAAGACCCGTTTTCTTATTAATAAATCGTTCAAAGGTCCAGAAGTTCAATTGAATCGCACCTCAAACGGCTTCCCTGCTGTTAGTACGGGACACTGTGCAGTACGAGAGATGACTGTCCATTCTGTGGGATGATAAACTGCCATACAAACAAGAATATCTTACGTTTTACTTTAGAATATGCTGTTGATTTAACAAAAAAAGAAGTAAAATGTTGTGACAAAAAATGCCTTTTGTGATTGTGCGTTTTACTACGACCGTATATCTTAAGGTGATACGTTAAATATCTATTAAAGGAATATTAATGTAAACGAAAGGGACAGCGCTAATAACTTCTTCATAAGAAAGAAAAGAGAGCGCAAACAATGCGTTCGACTCGAACTAAAATAAAAGGGATATTACAATGTTCAAGAATACTTAAATGACGGGACTGTATGGGGTTAATCTGGCTCAACACAGACCGTGCTGTTAATAATTTTGTAATTATTTCTGCTTATTAATTATAATAATTTATATTGTTATATTTGTATTAGTTAAGCACAAGCAATTTTTAAAAGAGATCTAAAAATCAATCTGTTGGATTATCTACGCCCTTCTTCTCCCACAGTAGTCCAATGTAGAGAAGCGGCATAAATAACGATTGCTAAGTATATGTAAATATGTACAGTAATAAAGAGATTTGTTTGATTGATTGAATGATAACGTAGCGCCAAACCACATAAAAAATGTTTAAAAATAAACTACGCTATTTTGTCAAAAATAAGTTGAAGGAGAGTTTGCGAATACACAATATCCATAGTTTTAATGCATTTCCGCAATGAAATTAGTTATTATTTCAGAAAAACAGGAAAAATAATCCAATTTAGAGGTATTTTCGCAATTAAATTCTATCTAGAATAATTCATCCAATCGCGTTTTTCCTCAGTATGAATTTTAATCAATTACTCAATAAACCTTAAATTTTAAAATAAAATCTGTAAATACCTTTATAGTGGAGTAAATGGATTCGAAAAAAACTCATATATTTTTTTCGTATCGCCTTAAGTTCGGATGACATCTCGAAGAATTCTAGGCGTCAGTGTATAAGGAAAGTCCAGGACCGCAGGAAAAAGCGTAAAGGAGAGGTGGCGTTTATACAGCTGTCGGTGTAATAAGGCTGGATAGATGTGACATCCAGTAGAAAGCGACGTGGTATTACTGAAATGTAAGGAAGGTCTCTTGCTGCATTATCTCACACTAACACCCATCCGACGTCTAACACCGAGGAATAGGCTGTCTGCTCGTAGTTTCCGAGCATCGCATTACGTTTTACGGCTTTCTGGTACAGTCAGCATCAGGTTGAGCTACCCCAATGCAGTTGCTAAGTCCAACAGTAAATAAGTGGGGATACCTCGTCGGCCAAAGGTCGCCGTTACTCCAGGCGGAAAGACCCGCAGTGTGAGAGGGACGGACGGACGGATAAATGTCCGAAGCCCGACACGCACATGGCCGGTTTTTTTCTGTGAAGTCGACGATTACATGCATTGTATGGTCAACATCTCAGGCCAGCCGACTGTACACGTTCATACGTTGTTCCGTGCTGGCCCTACATTTGTGTAAATGCCCCCCGTTCGTAAATACCCTGAGATGAGTCCGTTTATGTCCAGATTAACCGGCAAACTTGTATTGATGCGCCGAACCGGTAACTTTATCCCGATGTGGATGCGGCAACCTCAACAAAGTATACCATTTAGTCAGGTTAATCATCAAAAACCTGTTATATGTACGGGATAGTACTGGTTTAGATGTAATTATACACCCAAATTACATGAAAATGAACATTTATATGAACATAATAATAAATAAATTCACCAGATTTCGCAGCCCTTAGCCATGGAAGAGGGAATAAAATTTAATAGGAGATATCGTAAAGAATAACAACTGTTCATTCAAATTTATGGGCACTAAATAAAGACAATAGGTATGTAATAGAACTGAACATTATTATCTGTTCATAACAAACAGTTTTATGTAAATCTCTCTCATTAGGCATCGCTAATGAATCCATTAATCCTCTAATCTGTTTGTGAAACCTCCGATGCCACCACAGAACAGCTATATATAATACTAATAAAGCCACTGGCTGAACGCGGGTACAACTTTGCCGCTGCCTGCCTTGAAAAAGGGTGACGTAATGTATAATGACGTTAAACCGCCAACCTCCAATGGTTGTGAGGCATGAAAATAATAATAACACTATCTAGTGTAATGGCCACTTTTAGGGAGGTAGTCCATGTCGATAGTTACCAAAAAGGTTACAAAATGGAGACTTAATATTTACCTTTTTATTTTCAATATACTAACATCACAAGAAACACATAAGGAATCTTGGTTCCTTCCTTGTTACTCTGACTTCTATGATAAAGTCTCTTTTTCTATTGCTATGTCATTATTATAACGTTGATTCAGATAAAAAATACCTTAAATGTACTATTTTAAATCTGCCAAACTGCAGTTGGTTTGGGCAGTTTCATATTACCGTACTTTGAAACTTAGCTAGTATTATTCTTAATTCATTACATAGGTTTTTATATGATACTTTCAGTTCATGTCCATATGTACAATTTTTAACTACTTTTTCTATTAAATCATACCGGCAACTAACCAAGTAAGCAATCAACAAAGTTATGACCTTTATATTTATGTTTATATCTTTCTTTTTGATCAATGGAGATCTGATATGTTGTAGTTTTGTTTTCTGTGCGTTAAGAAATATTCCACTATCATGTGACTATTTCAGATCCTATCAAAATCTACCTTTTCTACAATTGAATTAGAAACTTATTAATTTTCTGGTTTCTGAATATGTTTTTCGAATTTTCGTTCAATGTCACAATGTTCCAGTACTTTTCTAGCTAGTTCTCGTGCTTGAGAATAGATTATTGGATTTTACCCTTTCCTATAGACGAAGAGGAAGCCGGCGTCATTTTAAATAGGTAAATTTTATATGTATAACGCTTAAATAACGCTTGCCCAGTCTCTTCTCCTTCCCCTGATCGATTACGCTGACGTATGCTGGGTAAGCGCGAATGAAGAGCAACTGAACAAACTCGAGCGACTTCAAAACCTCGGGATTCGGTTTGTCTTCGGACTGCGCAAGTATGACCACGTCTCGGAGTATCGCAGGGAGTTAAAGTGGCTCCCTATCCGTCTTCGTCGGGATTCTCATATCCTCATCTGCCTCTATAACATCTTATTTAATCCTCGCTATCCTGTCTTCTTACGAGATCGTTTTGAATTTTTGTCCTCGGATAGGCCTCGGAGATCTCACGCTCGATCACTGCTTATAACTCCGCAACACAATACAGCCGCATATGAACATGGGTTCAGACTACGAGCTATCAGGCTCTGGAACAAACTTCCTAGCGCCATCAGAGACAGCCCGTCACTTTCTATTTTTAAAACTCGCTTAAAAGAACACTATCTGTCTCTTCCATACTAGATTTATGTAGGTATATTGCTTTATATATATGTAGTATAATTTTGTATATTTGTATTGATATTATGTATTTATGTACATATTAGTAATTAGTTTATTATTTTAATATTTTTAACGTTGTGCACTTAGGTCTACCTCTTATTTCATGTATTCTGTCCATATTAGGTTTGCTGGAAGAAATCTCTTTTTAGAGATAAGCTCGCCTTTGTACACCTAGTTTCCATTTTGATGTATCTATATCTTCTGTTTTTGGTGCAATAAAGTATAAAGAAATAAAGAAAATGTATATGTATTAGAGAGATACATGTATATAAATAACATTTTTATTCTGTACATAAATTGAAGGAGACAGTCTAAGGTCTAGTACCTATAACTACAATAAAATACAATGACATAAATAGATAGTTATTTATTTTATGTCGATCGGTAGGTATTTATACGTTTTTATATCCATAGTGTATATAGGTAGTAAGTATTATTATTAACTTATAATTATAATTTAGGTGATGGTGTTGTATTTCCGCCGCAACTTCAATTTCACACTGTAAAATTAGGGGATATCTGTTATTGGCACTACAATACTTGCTGTTGATGTCCTAAAAAACGAAAAAAATAAAAGTACAAGTGAAAGCTTCAACGTCAGCAAAACGAAATCGATAAACAAGGTCGATGCGCTCTTGCGCAGTACTATAGCAGGACTTTGACGTCATCCCCTCCGCAATTTCCTCTTTCCCCTCTGGCCATCAATCCTGATATGGATTATAAGTATTCTTAGTTAAGGCCTGAACATAGGCCAATGGCATTGAGAATTGGACAAAGAAAACAAATACCCGTCGCATCGCGTCGAAGCAGACTGATGCATGCTTCCGCGCAGAGCCCCGCGTGGCAGCCCGAGAAAATTATAGAAAATATTACTAAACTCCTGTAATAATAACATTAAAAATAAAATAAAACAACCAAACATTTTCCCTTTTTTTACCTATTTTTGCGTGTAAGTTTCATATAGGAAACTGATTGCGACTCCGAGCGCTTGTTCATTTAGTTGAATAATAATGCATTGCGAAAAATATTTTTAAGTATTAAATATAACAGAAATCCCGTAATTTTAAAATCCATTCTTATCTCTAATAGACCAATAACATGTATTTATCCTAGATTTTTATGTTGTCTAGTTTAGCCTAGAATTGAAGCTAAAGATGCATTTCTGGCCATATTTAATCCCTTAAGGCGTGTCGCTATGTTGTTGTTGTAATAATGCCACATCCAAAACTGCCTGCGTCCGAGTCAATAACCATAAAACTCTGGGAACAAACTATTATCGCCTAATGTTTTGATAGTTTAATACGAAAGGGAAAGGGGGCACAATTTAGGATTATCTCAAACGTATTTTCTTGTAGGAAGTGCTTAAGGGCCTACTTTATAAGACAACTCCAATGATTAGATTTTAGAATTTCAATTTGGAATTCGAACTCTGAAAATCTAATAGGAAACTTCCATAGCAAATCTTCAATAGCCATAGTAAATAAAAATTATATACTCTTTGGCAGTGGTGACGGGCAAGTCACTGAGCCTGGAGTAGGTATGGAATAACTGGCTAGACTTATGCCCAATTGTGCCTCTGCCACCCAGTATGCGAAAAGTAGTTACTTATGGTTTGTTTGTTATTTTTGTGAATACTTAAATAAATCACCAGCAGTGTTTTTAAAATTCATACCAGCTGGGAGGAAAACAATACCCAGTTGGTATGGATAATTTTTTTTAAATAAATTAAAAAAATATGTTTGCGACGTCGCTGTTTCTGGTTCCCTCGACTCAGAGTATCCTAGTGTGGGGCCAGCAGCAAATTAGGTGGACAGACATTTTCATACTGGGCACTAAGTTTGTGTTAAAAGTCAAAATGGCGGTTTTGCTTACCCGGTACAAGACTCAGGAGGCAAATGACGTCACGCTTAATGACGTCATCTTTTCTTCTTTGTCCTAAGGTGAAGGGTGGGACGGAATAGTACATTGTTGCCCAGGTACAGAAAGTAAGCAATAGCGATGCGAGTCCATCTATTGCACTTTCTACCGTGGCATTTACTATGTGCTTTTCACGCCTAATGTAAGGAAATAAAACAGGTTGCGTACACAGTATAATACACAGTTTAATTAAAAGTAATATTGATATTCGCATTAGGGCAGTTGTGGAATGAAAAGGAAATGTTTTTTCCCGGAACATTTATATTAGTATTTTGTGTCATATCGGCCGGTATGGAGTGTGATGCCGACCAAAAATAATCGACCAATAGCAGAGTAGAAAGTAAAAAAGGCCGCTAAACACTACATTTTACTTGGCAAATCTACATTGTTTGACTGTTTTTGAATTGTTCTACTAAGAACTACTTTCTACTCTCATTTCAAACCATCTTTGGCCATATTTCCGAGCAGTGGCGTGAAAAGTAATGAGTGCGCCGCCACTTAAAATGTAGGTTAAAATCCGCTTCGGACACTTATCCTTTACCCTAGAGTTAATTCACAAATCGGTTTTTATTAAATTTAAATAAAAACTTGAGCTGGGGGGAGGATAAAATTTCAGGGTATTCTGGTACTGTATTTTAAAGCCTAACTATCAGAACTCCCAATTAATAAACTTTTATGCTTGTGTTTCTCTACTGGATCCCCCCCGAAACTCACATGCACACACACAAACACTTACACCCACACTTTCACTAATTTGTTGTGTATTACCTACTGTACCTACTGTATTTCAAAAATTAATGTCTTTTATATCTTAAGTTCTACATAGTAAAATCCTTAATTGGCTAAATTCTAAGTTTACTTATAAGTTTATTGTATTTGAACGGCTGTGGATTTTTGTTAAATTAATTAAATAAAAAAATAAAATAAATAAATAAAAAATAAAGAAACAATTTACTTTGTCATATTGTAGAGGTACGCATATGTACGGTTCCGACGTCACCGCACATTTTCCCTACGCGGCATTTTAGCATTTTAGTTTTATTTCATTCAGTATTCATATAACCACCAAGGCGTTAAGTACTCACCCATTCATCCCCATTTATATCCAGTTCCAAATATACCCAAATTTATCTAAATTACATTTTATTTATCTCTCTATATTATATTCTAAAGAGTACGTCCTACACCGTACAGCATATAATGCAGCACCTGCGATGCAAGAAATTAGCACAGGGCTAAATTCAGAAGGGGTGTCTAGATAAAATTGCAACTGTACTGCTTACATAATTTGACGCCCTCTGTGGTGCAGTGGTTGTGGCTCTGCCTACCATGCGAAAGATCCCGGGTTCGATCCCCGGCTGGGGTAAAGCAAAAAAAAAACAGGTCATGGATGTTTATATGAGTGTGACGTCGCTGTTTCTTGTTCCCACGACACAGGGTATCCTAGTGTGGGGCCAGAAGCTATGTTTGTGCCTCTTCGTAGGGAAGTAAATTGCAGAAGCCAAGGTACATATATATAAGTAATCGCGTATAGCTTTCGGCAAATCCACGCTACGTCATTCTCCTTAATCTGTTTTCTTTTTAACAATGAAATGACGTAGTGCCAATTTCCCGCCAAATTCATTATTACACCATATCATTAAGGCTATGGCAGAAGCGAAAAGACACCAAATCTGTGAGGCCATCGCTGGAGTAACGCAAAATTCTAGTGAGGTCAATCACCGCTATATTACGTCCGCTAAATGTAACAATAATAATATGATAATAACTTGGACACTATTTACACCATCTAGCCCCAAACTAGGATTCCCTGTATCTTGGGTATTAGACAACGATACACATACTTATATAGATAAATATTATACTTAAATAGAGAAACAACCATGACTAGGGTACAAACATCCGTTCTCATAACCAAATATTTGCCCCCCCCGGGACCCGAACCCGGGACCCTTGGCTTCGTAGGCAGGGTCACTGCCGACTAGGCCATTCGGATCGTCAATGTCGCTACCGCTTTTGAAGGAAACAACCAGTGCTTAACTGGATCACCATCGAAATAGCATTTCCTGCCAAGGCATACCATATATTGAACTGGCCCCGGCTTAAAAAAAAAACCATGTCTCGCCTACTACATCTAATGACACATTTGGAGCAACCTATTTTCAAAAACCTATGGTCAAAAAATTGGCCATTGCAACTACATTTGGCCAGTAATTAAGAATTATTTTTGCGAGTCTAGAAGTTTGACTAACGCAGCCGTCACTGCGATTATTTATCTGAAATTTCGGCATTTTAATTGTATATTTGGCACCGTAAGATAGTCAAAACCGTTAGTTGATAAGCTAACGCGTTAGTTGATCAACTATCGACAGATAGCAAACCAGACCGAAAGGTTTAGAATTCACGTTTATTTTGTTCTTACATGTCAACCTAACAGGAAGACTATTCGGGGGCTTCGCTGCGCTCCCCCCTCTAGTCTTCACCTAAGCTACCGCAGTGTTTGCCCTGGTATTTCGTTTGCAATTCAAGTTTAAACCAGTTGACTATTTAACGGTTTTAACCATTAGTTTATCAACTAACGCGTCATATATTTAGCAGTACGCTACAGTTTACTATCTGTCGATAGTTGACCAACTAACGAGAACAAAAAACGTTAGTTTGAGTGACATATCTAAGCATTACAAGTGGCTTAGTGAAGGTAAAAGTTTTAACGCGCAAAAAACATTTTATCGCCATCGATTGCTTATCACGAATTGGAGTGTGAACCAAAACTCGGAAAAGTCCGTGATAATAAATTTCTCATCTTCCCTAGAAAATTAATTACGATTTGCGAAGATTACTTCGACCGTCAATGATTTCCGTTTCAATTTTACACGTGGAAGGGCCGAGAGGTTCTTCCGTTTCGTTTTAAGAATAAATTAATTCTTCGCGATCCCCCTGCAAGCCTCCTTGGGCCGACCTCATTATATCAGACTTTGAAAATACCAATGGATGTAGATTTTCTTTTGGATTTTTTCGATAGGATATAGTTTTGGTATTTGTTCCTGTGTGTATTTGGATTGAGTGTGTACTGGTATCTGTGCCGGCTTCTCACGTGCTGTAGTAATATCACGTGTGATGACAGTATTGATATCACATTATCTCTATACATATTTTGTTGGATATATAGGCTCGTGTATCGGTAAAATAGGCAACTCGATTCAGGAGGGTTGAAATTTTGGATAAAACTATATTACAAAAAAGTTCAATATCAGTTCACATTGTCACGTCATATTTGTTACGTCAGTCGCTGCGACAGAATATTTTGTGAAAAAATTGTATTTTTTTTTTCCAACCACTGATTATTTCTATAATTGCAATCAAAATGATTTCAGATAATTTGAATAACAATTTTTTGAAGAATGTCAATATTCCTGTTTTATTTCTCAGCCTATGAAGCTGAAATATGTCATACCGAAGGCGATTAGTTTCTGACCCCTGTTTCGACAGCGGCCTCTCTTTTTTCCCCTTGTGTCCGTTGGTAAAACTTTTAGTGAACTGACGTCTCACAACTACAAACTACCTACCTGCCAAATTACAGCGTCGTAGGTCGTATAGATTTATGTCCATACAAATTTCATCCCTCAAAAACCATTTACTTTTTTCACGTCTCATAAACTACCCACCTGCAAACTTTCACCTTGATAGATCGAGCGTTTTTCCATACAAATGTTGATTCCGGTATTGCCTCCCTTAGGCGAAGAGTTTTGCAAAATTCGAATTTTGTGTGCCTTTTTATGGAACTCTTGTACAACGTTTCATGATTTTAGGTCCACTGCTCTAGCTGTGCGTTGTCTGTCAGTCAGTCAGTCAGTGTTAGCATTCTACTAAGTAGATTAACTGCCAGTGGCTTGAAAGTGGACTAAGACTTTACTCGAGTAAACTAACTATTAGCCCTTAGTATATAGTATATTATCTCGGAAACGTGACACTTTAGGACACGATGTCACGTTTGTTTAAACGTGACATCGTTCCACCCTCGATAAACACCCCCAATTTTTGGTAACTACCCAATTCCCGAGTTTCCACCCAAAACACCTAGAAATATTAGGTAAATACCATTATGGTTTCTACCCTAGCCCATCTATAGTCAAGGTTGGGTTAGTTTATATTATTATTATAAACATACATGTTTGCAAAAGACAAAAAATATAGCGACAAAGAAAGAACAGCTTACAGGTTAAAAAACAGATCTTAGTTATAACAAAGACAAGAAGTGGCGACCACTGCGAATGCTGTCAAGACCATTGGAAGAGGACCACCTCTCCTTTCTCTGATATGCCATTGAAGAGAGCGAGAGCCCCATTCACCGGCGCCTCCCGCAGCATCCCTGACCTTGCCAGCGGGATGTAGAACAGCTTGAGTTTGCCAGCTCGGAGGTAGTTGTTCGGCTGTGTGTAGTCCCAGCCGCGCCTACACGAGAGGATTTTGGTGCTGGCTTTTTAGCCGGTCAATGTACTTTATTGCACGTTTATCTGGCAGTAGCTATGATTAGGGGGGTTTAAACTTTGTATGGACTGCCTAGTTTTAAACGACTTTGCGCGAGCGAATCCGCGGGCAACTGCTAATCTTGCTACTACTACTTGCAACTGCTAAACAAAAGATATACCCGATAACTTGGAAGCTTGCTCAATAACTCCAGAGTTACTTACTTACACGCTATTATGATATAGCTACTTCATTGTTTGAGATCTTTCCTTAATTGGTGTTTAAGTAATTATAATTAACTCATTGAGCTGAATAAATAGTGGTTATTTACAAATTAAATGCAATCAAGTAATTTCCCTTCCCGATAGGAATCATTTGCTAACGAGATAGAAAGAATCGGGTTTGACTAACTTACAATCAGAGTCAGGTATTCTGATAAGACAGGGAGAGATGAGAATAATACGCAATATATTTTACGTATTATTTTGTTTCCATACATAACAAAATGCAAAATCGATTCTGTAATCAACTCGTCATAGCAAAAATGTTTTCTAACTGGTCATAATGCTAAAAGCAATAACATTTGTTTTAATCAGTCGCATGTAAATTTAGTTCTATTAATTCCCGTCTTAGTTTTGTAATTATTGGTCACACTGCAAATCTGTTCCGAATCGTCACGCCGTCAATCAGTTCTAACTGGTCACAAGCAGTATTATATCATTATTGTCATTAAAATAACTAGAAATACCAAAAGAATAACTCCGTGGTCTCGTGGTCAAGAGATGCAGGTTCGAGATCTGACCATGCCACCAATGAGATAATTAATTTATCTTAAGTACATTATACGGACGTTCTAACGGTGATGGAAAACATTATGAGGAAACCTACATTACTGCATAGCTGGGCTAGTCCCCTGTCACGCAAAATGGAGTATTGAATAACTGGCTTAAAGTGTACAAAATTGTGCCTCTGCCAATCCGTATGGGAAAAAAGCGTTAAGCTATGTTTTTGCTAAAATACCACCAATGTTTATTCATTCATTGATTTTTATCTTAAAAATCAACAAAAAATACATTTTATTCTTTTTAAACAAACTCTATTCTTAGATTTAAACAAAACATTACTTAATTTTGGGTTTCATCTTCAAACGCTGTATCTTATTTGAACATTCGGTAAACGATGATTTTATCATTATTATACCTATCTTCTTACCAATACCTATGTTTATTTTATTTTGCTTTAATATACATATTTTCGATCTTGCCTGAAGAATTTTGCTGTGAACAAAATGATGAAATTTTATTTTATTGAGTTTAAAATCTTGTATAGTTGAGTGTTATTTTTTTGTATAAAATGCAAAATAGTTGGTTTCTTGGGCACTTTTTTATTGAACCGGCTAGCGGCTGTGCCAACTCTCTACTGGGCTATCTGTCAGGTATTTTTCATCATAACAGAATATAATTGTGATGATTTTACTATACATCCATCAATTAGCGAAATAATCTTAAAATTTGTGGATATCTGGGGGCACGGTAGTGCCCCCGCAAAGACGAGCTAAGCGAAACGCACGGGTACTTCTACATTTTCTCAAAGCGCTTCGTCGTTTTTTGAGCCCTCATAACTTGGGTTTGGATTATACCAGATACACAAAATTCTCGTGATATGATGTTAGTAGACTCGTTAAACATATATAATTTCAATTGCATAGCTCACAGCAATAAAGGGTCTTATACTTTGGATTTTACTAGATGACCCGGTGAATTTCGTGCCACCTAAAATTCTATAGTAAAATAATTAACATGGTACATACCCTAAAGTTTTGCTTTGGCGAGAAAACTAGTATTAACAAAGTTAGTCCTTAAGAAATCGCTAAAAATTACATATATGTAAGTACTTAAGTGAACGACATCCGCTAATTACGCCATCTATAATTTGCATGGTAACTCTTCGTATCGCAAAGAGCCGGGGAGCCTAAAGACCACTTATCAACAAAGAGGTTAAATGTATTATCTAATTATTCGATGACAAATATTTTGAATGCTATATGGCTACCAATGCAATCAATCTATAAGAAGCTGAGACTTCTCCACTTTCAATACAAAAGGTTTTGATTTTTTGGTTGTTTCTTTACGTTTTTCCTTTTTTTTCTTTTTACCTAAACATATTCTGGACTGTGAAAAATAAACCAAATAGAAATTATACAAACCGATCCATCCATTTTAGATATTTACTAAGACTAACGTACAGCGATTCATTTTTAAAAGTAAAGATTGATATCTGAAAACCCCAATTTCGTCAATGACTCGCTGATGATCATCAAAAGTCTTAGGGTACTTCCTGAAATCCTAGAAAGCTTTAATTTGGTGTAAAAGCTCGTATTAGTACACAAACAACAAAAAAAAAACTAGAAGTATACATGAGACTTCCGCAAATTTTTATGCTAGAGGTCTGAAAATTTATATAGGGACTTCTTGGTATAAAAAATAAAATACATATTTCAGGATTTTTAGTAAATCACCACCAACGCTTAAATTAGGGGATGGAATCAAGCGCGCGCAAAACACATAATGTAACAGCGCGGGTATGCTAAAGTCAAGGGATAAGTTTGAATAATGCTCTCATTGCTATTGGGTCATCCACATCCATTCCTTTGTGGGCAGGCTTAAGATGTAGCACTCTCTAAAGTGACTAATTTGCACTTTCGCTTTATAAATATTGACTTAGGCAGTATTAAAGCACAACAGCCATATATAGTGGAATACAATCGCCTAAGAGCCAAGTATCGCCCTGATCTATACTTATTATTCTGTATGATATATTATATGTATATAACGAAGAAAAAATGCAAAGGTCGAGGTTGGGCTATGAAAAAAGGCACTTCTGATATGCAAGAAATACACCCCAAAATAGAAAGAATAAATGCACAAAATAAAAATAAATGTCGTAAGCAACTTACAAAAAAAAGTGAAATTTAATCAAAAACATTTTCATGTAAAATGTTGCCAAGACGAAACGTTGCCTTATGGCTCGCACTATCAAAAAGTAATCAGACCTCATGTAGAAGCTTGGCTTCTAACTCTTTACGCCTTAACTCTACAAGCTCTAACTTCACAAACTTTAACTTTAACTTTAGTCAAAATATGTGGGTTGGCCGTTTTGCTACCGTAACATGGGCCTAAGGTGAAAAATGTATTCACTGTACATTACTTTCTGTAATACAATAGTTTTTGTAGTAACGAGTATAGTTTTTGTAAGTACGAAATATGTTTAGATATCCTGGTTGTGACCAGTTAGAACTGACGGGTGTGACGAATAAGAACAGATGTGGAGTATGACCAATAGCTATAAAACTAATACGGGACTTAATAGAACTAAATTTACATGTGACGGATTAAAACAAATAATATTGCTGTTAGTATTATGACCACTTATAACATTTTTTGCTGTGACGAGTTGATTCCAGAATCGCAAAATCATATACTTTTTAGTGTTGGAAGGAGGCTATTCAAGTAATTCCCCTCAAGTTACCGTTGCCACAAAAAGCACAATGGAATGGTTTCGGTAAGAGATTCAATAAAAATCTGACCTCATCTCCCCGAAAATTGGGAATGTAAGAAAAGGAGCCCAGACGGACGCTGCAAAACAAAAGAGAACTCTACCTGCCAGCTATGACATCTGCAAAACAGGCCCTTGTCTGTGACTTCCTCTTTATGAATCATGGACTGTGAGCTCATTAGGGTTGACGATAACAACCTTTTATTTGGCACAATTAGCTAATCCCTTTATGGTAACAAGGCGCCTACTACCGCATTTTTACAGAGTTTCGAAAATAAATTCTTTTGAGTTTTGCCTTTCGAGTCATTCCGTGTTGGAGTTTGTGGTGACAGCTTGTGATATTACGAGAAGTTACAAATTAGTGTTGCTTTTCTCTAGCTGAAATCATAAGGTAATTTTTCAGCACCAGTATTTCTTCACTCGCTATTACTTGATAGGCTTTTTCAATGTCATGACGATGATTATGGCATTTCATGTTTAGCTGAATGAACATCAAGCCTCTGATCAAGTAGTAGACAATGTTATATTTATAGCTATTTATTCGAGAATACTTCGAACATTCCGCTGGCGTACATTTCAGTTTCAATGGGCAATGCTAAAAAAATACTTACACTTTTTTTTTGTGAAATTTTAGGCTATTTTAAGAAACTTATTTGAATATTTCGGGTAATGAATGTTTTTTTTAATAGCACCAACGTGACGTCTCTTGCTAACGGTTTTGGAAAGGTTGTACTTGAGGCTATTAAAACAATATTATCATCATTTGTTTATATTCTGACTGACATCTGTCTAATCGAATGACAGGAAAACTGTTGAAACTTGATAGTTTTACAGAAAAACCATCTTAACAGCGAAGGGAATTTGAACAAACTTCGTCGAAAAGGACAAATTAAGTAAATTATGTTTTTTTACGGATATATCTGATTATTGAATTATTTATTATTTTATATATATATATATATATAGATTATTATTATATATATAAATTACTGAATCTTTTAATATTTTTGAAAGAAATAACCGAATTTAGTTAGAAACTTGAATTATCATGAAGTGGTTTTCTCAGTTTAGTACCTTTGTTTTTTTTACATGGCCATTGAAACGGAGTGAATGTTTGTCGACTGTATACGTACTTACCTTAAATTCTTCGTTGTAAATACCTAATAGATGCAAGATGGAAAACACAATGGCTTCTTTTATTTTCATTCTCTGTTATCATAAGCATTTTATCGATTTACTTTGTATGTACATATTTTATGTTCGTAATTAGCGATAAGTATGAACCTCGAAAGTTTCTGGTCCATCTTATTTGACTTTGACATTTTCCAAACTAAGCGATAGCTCTGTTGCAGTTAGTTGGTTAAATCAGACACTTAACTAACTCCCTAGACCGTTAATTAAATGCCGACGTTTAACCAAGTCACTAAAATTCCGTCAGACAAGTGAGTGAACGAAACGTTTAACGAGTTGTCTTAACGTTTCTAGGCAACAAGACATATAAATATATTTTTATTTGTACTTCAGTTTATGTTTTAAGTATTTTTTGTTGTCCTTACATGTTCAACCTAACACGAAGGATAAAGGGGGCTTCGCTTCGCTTACCCCCTTTACCCTTCACCTAAGCTACCGCAATGTTTTGCCCTGATATAAGCTGTGCAAATCAGCTGTTGTCGTGACGCCATCTTGTTTTCAACACGCCGGCTTTCGGTAAGACAGATTATTAAATGTTTTCGACGATGCTTTATTTAAATCAAAATGCTAATGACTTGGTTAAACATCGGTATTTAATTAACGGTCTAGAGAATTAGTTAAGTGTCTGATTTAACCAACCAACTGCGACAGCTCTAATATTTACCTAATCGCAGACTAGTTGCGCCCCGAGTTAGACTCGCGAATGTTAGCAATTCTTTGTGCATTCTGTATTGCACATATGTATTCTAGAGAGTTTGAAATTGCCATTTGAGACATTTAAGAAGCGTATTAAAGTCAGTTTGTCGAAAAAGGGATATTACAATATTCAAGATTACTTAAATGACGGGACTGTGTGGGGTGATCTAGCTCAACAAAGACCTTGCTGTTATTAATTTTGTAATAAGTCATTCCTGCTTATTAATCATACATACATGTTGACCATATCATACACGAGTCGGCTCCTCTTTTGAGTGATTCCAAATGTTCACAGTCACATCGCCCTTTCAGAACTCAAAACAAGCGATGAGGTGCTCAGAGTTCCGACCCAACCGAAAGACTCCAGTCGTCTTCACCTGCGGTCGATGCGCCTCATTCTACCACGATCACGATGTCTTATTGGAGCATCTCTATTGGCGACATGGCACAGAAAGCCACGTCTGCTACCAATGCAACCTGAGAAAGTGGACCTTTGCTGTACACAAATGCTTCGTCTTTCCCAAAATGTCTGTGACCCACAATTCTAGATCAGTATCAGAGTTTTCTAAAGATGTTGTCGTAGAAAACCTAACACAAGAGACAAGATACGATGATGCCTTCACCGATATTGGAATGATAGACAAAAATGAAGATACCCAATCAGTTGTTTCTAATCAATCAGCAGAATCTGGTGATTCACAGTATTTCTCAGAGAGGGAGTCCAGATATTGTTATTGCGGGAAGGATGTGGAAGGCTCCGATATGATTGGTTGTGATAACCCTAAATGCCTTTTAGAATGGTATCACTACAAGTGTGTCGGGATTGACACGGCTCCTGTTGGCAATTGGTATTGCCCGGAGTGTGTTAGGGCTCTCCTGTGTTGAAGTGATCATGTAAGTACTATTTTTTATCTTCAGTTATTTTTGATGAATAATTTTCTACTTAACCTTTCGATCCCTGGACTTGGTTATAATGCTTCGCGATTTTGAAACTCATGTTATTTTAATAAAATTAAAAACCTATAAGGACACAGTGGTGTCCCCAGGGCTTAAGGATTCCCGTACGAAGCAGCAGAGGCACAACTGTGGTTCGAATTCGGTGCTGATCGTGTGAAACCAATGATATCTCATTACCTTAGGTATATAAATCTTAAGAACGAGTATATTATCGGAAGTTCCGTGTTTCGAATGACAAGTTCAAATTCAAATTCAAAGCTTTATTTGTAAGCTAAACTGTAGGTCCCGGCTAATATCGCTAGTCGTCAAACTCCTGCACCAACCCACACTGAGCCAGCGTGGTGGTATCTGGCTCAATATTACTCGTATCCGGGTGGAGACATTGATGGGCTACATTTATTTATTTGTTAAAATATAGTTATCTCTACGCTTCATCATGGTGCTGTACTACTTTTCCTTGGTATGAAAGTTCCGAACTATGTTACCAGATATTATATTTGAAATCCTCCGTTATTTTCAACTTTTTCGTATTCTTTTTTCGACAGAAATGGCTGGGGCGGGAAAATTGGGGCAAAGAAAGTCGATGGAATAAAATAAATACCAAGTGAAGAAAGCCTAAGAGATGAAACTTGTGGCAAAATATAATAAGTCTGATTAAAATGACGAGATCACATTGAAGAAGCAAATACTGATATCGAAGTACTATGCATAAACAAGAGTTCTAACTTGAACATCGCAGTCCACGATCCTTGCAAAGAGCCATAGATGATTATGTAAGTATTTTTAAACTTAATGTGGACTGGAGATCATTTCTGTGCACTTGCCTCCTCGTATAGAAAAAATCTTGTTTCTTCTGCGTTCTCTCGTTGCCTGTTTCATTATTTAGATATCAATACTAAAGTCTCTTTCCCTCTATTTTCAGGGCAGCAGTGGCGTGATAATCAAGATTCTGAAGCGGTAGTGATATTATTAAATAAAAAAACATGACAAATCTAATAACAGCGAGAGTTTCATCTTGTTATTGTAATTTACAAGTATTATAGGTATAATGTGATATTGATTTTATGTTTCTAATGAAGTCTATGTAAATTTGTAAATACTTACTGAATACATTATTATAAACACTTAATGTCGCCTCATTTCATCAAGTTTTGTTTGGTATAGCTACTTCCAGATAAACGTGCATTAAAGTACATTGACCCCGCTGAGAAAATGTACGATTTGACGTTTGCCGAATAGTCAGGACGGCATGCCCGATAATCTTCATAGAAAAGGTAGTGCACGGACACGCACAACAAATTTCGTTCCACATAAGCACACGCCGCACACGCACCATTATTGCTGAGTTTTGTTAGTCTGAGCTGAGAAAGTGGTACACATATTTTTAGCGGGTCAATGAACTTTATTGCACGTTTATCTGGCAGTAGCTATAGCAATCCAGTTGTCACCAAACACACTAAAACAGCCTACAACATCGACATGCAACAACAATTTTAATTAACCCATATCCGACCCCAGACTCCCTCTAGCGTCGGCTAATTTGTGGCTAGTTGGCGACCAATTAGTGCTTGCCCACAAATTGGAGATAAGCTTGTTGTGGCCCGAATGGACGATGACGGCTTACGGTACTAAATGCTAATGATTAATCATGGCTCGGTAGGGTCTACTGTCACGGGTTTGAACCTTATGGATTTGCAGTAATACAATACTTTAATTTTCGTGACAGGACGCTAGCCCATCGCCGAATGGAGATATGAAGGTTCCTGTACTAGAGGTAGATAGGGCCAGCGTGGTAGGTCAAGCTTTTGCGAGGGAAGAATAAATCCGTGGAAACTGCAATTGATATCAGAGAAACCAAGGCGACGATTGCAATCATCTTCTTTCGTCTAAAAATATTTCACCACAACTTTTGATATCGAAAACCTTTTCATATTGAAAATTATTTAATCACTTTTCTTGCGGATTTCACGTATGAAGTGTAGTAGTAAACGCCTTGCGTGGAAAAAACAGAGCGGACCATCTTCAGCTTCTATCAATTATTTTATCGGATATTTTCATTCCATATCTGGATATAGGAATAGATAATCTAAAATCCGCAAAATTAATGTATCTGAGCTCAACTCCATAATTATAACTCCATTACGTGAAAGCCATAGAAACCATAATCATGTAAATAGTTTATTTTTAGCCGTTTTAACAGGTTTTTATTTATTTTACTTCCCCATTTACATGCATCCGTAAACAAGACCGCGTGCGCATACCACGTGTCAGTGATCATTAGAAACAGATGTGCTCGGGGGTGAATGTTTAGCGAGCATGGCAGTGATTAGGGGTAGAAATGATGCCAAGGTTTGGCTAGTATGGCAGTTATTAAGGGTGAAGTAAAGGTGCCATTTTTAAAGGAAGGTAATGAATTGGTACTTATTTAGTAGTTTGGTATTTAGGTATTTAATTTTCCATATTGTATAGATATTAAATTTAATATTAGATATTGTGCACTGCATACCTTTTCAAGGTAAATTTTCCTATCATGCCTTGGTTTGCTGGAAGAAAACTCTTTTTGAGATAAGCTCGCCTTTGTAAATATGTTTTCCACAAATGCAACGTTTTATTTATTTTTGTGCCATAAAGAATTATGAATTGGTTATGGTATAGAATATAGTGGATTGCATATTCGTAATTCGTAATTCTTTATTGCACTCACATGACTGTAAAAATAGCTTATGATATAAAAGAAGATATCTGCGACGACCGGTTTAATCTAGCGGGTAACGACCCTGCCTACGAAGCGGATGGTCCTGGGTTCGATTCCCGGTAAGGGCAAATATTTGTGTGATGAGCATGACTATTTGTTTCTTAGTCTTGGATGTTTTCTATGTATTTACATAAGTATTTATCTCTACTAAGTATATAGTCGTCTAGTACCCATAACACAAGCCTTGTTGAGTTTACTATGGGGCTAGTCCGATTTGTGTAAGATTGTCCTCTAATATTTATTTATATGATTTATGTCCGTTTAAGTTTTTGAAGCGAGATTCCTTAAGGTCAACGTTGACCTATACGACTCCGCTCCCGTACAGCTAAAGACTGCTCATTAATTAATTTTTTGGTTCGAGTGGCACGATTGAGGAATGCTTGCTTAAAGTGAACTTTGAACATTGCCGATGTCAAGCTTATCTACAGATTATAACCTGAAAAAAACCTATTTGAAGGAAAATTCTAGTTGCACGAGAGCGGGGTCGTATAAGTCAGCGATGACATGTATGCGAGAATTCGAAAATCGAAAAATTCATGGCGAATGAGACTTAAATTTAATGAAAAAAACTTTTACGTTTTCTTTTAAATTAAGAATTCATAATGATCTAGCTCAAAGAACGCATTATTTTGTGTTCCGGGGCCGACAACTTTGTTTTCATTTCACGACTCTGAATATGGTATTTAAAAGGTAGTCCAATAGATCTAGAAACATATCACAAGCTCAACCTATTTCAACAAAAACGTTCGACAATATCAGAATTGTATATTTCCAGCAGTTGTATTTCATAAACTAAATTTGTGTTAATAAGACAGCATTTGACTATGTTCATGCCGATATTTCATAGAACTTGTGAAAAAAAATATCGTTCAGACAGTTCCTAAAAAGTATTTATTTCGATTAGCAGTCAGATACCGTATTCTGAACATCTATTTGCATTAACACGCTACGCACATAGAATGCCAAACCAATTCCGTAACACACTGTTCGCCACGTCAAACCCATGGCTGTCAAGCACACCACCACATGCTCCTGACGTGGCCACAGTTAATTGTATTCAGTCTCCACCCACACACGTGCAGGTCGTTAAATTCAGATGACCGTTGGAAGGTTTGGCTAATCGAACTTGTGATTGGGGTAACTGTTGAAAAGTTTTTCGGTTTAATTTTGATGGTGGATGAGGTTAATGGCTATGTATAAGTGTGCAGAGCCTGCATGGATTTTGAGGAGACAGCCACCCACGTCCTGCTGGAATGTGCCGGCGTGGCCATCTACCGGGCAACACACCTGGGGACGGCTAGGTGGCTCCAGGAAGTCGTCGGCAATATCAAGGGTGTGCTAGATTTCCTACAAGAGCTGGGTTGGCAGGAGTAGTACCCCCAACCCAGGTCACGCAAAAAAGGCGCAAATTTAAGACGACGAATTGCGGAAAAGTTTACTATACTAGATACGCATTATTCTTTTGAAATCGCCGGTACGAGGCGGCTAGTAAGAGGCTGCGGCGATGCCCCAGCACTGCAGCGCATCCATGCTCGCCTCAGCATCCTCGGCTTGCTGGTCGGCTTCGCCACGCGCAGCTGTGCTCGGTCGCCACCGCCCCTCCGTGTCTCTTGCTCACAAAAAAACTCTAGAGTCTAGCCACAAGACCTGCTAGAAAGGACTGCCTGGAAAGTGGGGTTCCCTGATTCGGAATTTCTATTCTATTCGACCTAAAATCGTCGACATGGAAAAAACGTGCAACATAACATAAACATTCATATACAGCTACATACATTTCTTCTGGCCCCACACTAGGATACCCTGTATCCTGGGAACCAGAAACAGCGACATCATTCACATATAAACATCCAAGACTTGGGGTTTTTTTTATCCCCAGTCGGGGATCGAACCCGGGACCTCCCACATGGTAGGCAGAGCCACAACCGCAGCGCCAAAGAGGTCGCCATTTGTTTTTGAGGAAAAAATAATATGATTTATTAATTTAGTTAAAATCAAATTCTTTATGTTCTGTAAATATTAACAAATGTTTAGAAATCGTCTAACGATTTGTATTCTGTTGCGGCAGTAAAGATGATTAATTAATATAATAGAAGCTGGGTCATTTATACATACAAAAGTAGACGCTGGGTTGCAGGTGCTAAAGGTAACTTTTACTTAATATTTCTCGAATAAAATTAAGGTAGGTACTTAAGTTCTTAACATACGTGTCCCTATATTTTTTGTCCCAAACGTCAGCAAGCCAATTAATGTGTTGGTTAGCGGTTGGTTGGTATTTCAAAAGTTGCATATATATTCTCTACAATATTTTTGTCAAATACATTGTTTTTTTAGAATTGCGAATACCTTGCACAGCCTTGTGCAAAAAAAATGTGAATAAAATAAGCTTTTCTCCATAAACGCACTCTTTGCGTAATATACAGGCTGAGTCTTTATTATATACTGGTTCCACGAGTCGAAAAAATATTGAATCGAGTATTATTATTTTTTATCTACACACGTATCATAAACCCTCTTTACTGCGTTCAAAAACCGCACGTTACGATCAGCATTATGTTAAACAACTTGGTAAAAACTCGTTGAGTTTCTGGAAAACTACACATAATGGTCATTATGTGTAGTTTTTCTACATATAATGACATTCAAATTTCGAACGCCGACGCCCACCCGCGTGCCGTCCCTAGTTTGTCTGTGAAGTTGGTACTGACATTCAAATTTCGAACGCCGACGCCCGTCTGCGTGAAGTTGGTACTAAAGAACAAGCTAAACAATTGCAGAACCACAATGCCGGTCAAACATTCGGTTCCTGAACACATCAAAGAGAGCTTATGATATGTGTGTAGATAAACTAGTGTATGTAAATGTACATAATTAGGCATTAAAACTCGAGAGTGGGTTTATGAAACGAGCCGAAGGCGAGTTTCATAATAATATCACTCGATTATGCCCTCCATTATGCAGCAGTCACATAAACTACTAGTATCGAGTATCATCACCGCCCTTTGCTAGGTATAAGTCTCGTTTATGTGTAATCTACACGGATTTCATTCCCATGCAGCGGTGCTAAAATCGGTGTCTGAATGCTTGTAAGGGTTCCGTACCCGAAGGGTGCCTAAAGAGACCCTGTTACTAAGCCTCCGCTGCCCATCGTCTGTCCGTTTGTCCGTCCGTCCGTCAGCGGGTTGTATCTCATGAACCCTAATCGGTAGAAAGTTGAAATATTCACAAAATAATTAACTACAGGAGATTTCATAAATTAAATGTGCTCCCCATACAAAAGACGTGTTTTACACAAAGTCAAAGTCAAAGTACTTTATTACTCTAGATATTTACATATACCTAGCAAACGTCATTTTTTGCCTCTTCTCTACATTGGACCACTGTGGGAGAAGAAGGGCGTAGAAAATCCCACAGATTTAGATCTCTTTTAAAAATTGGTTGTGCTTAGCTAATACAAATATGTAAAAATACACCCCGGGGTATATCCATATCAGGATTCAAATATGATCGTAGATTTCGTGGCTTATCATTATTGAGAAATATTTTAGTTCAAGGTTCGAATCCACATAACATAACATAGCGTCACGTATTTTCTCATAAGGGGTGGCAGAGGCACAATTATGCCCACTTTGAGCCATTTATTCTATGCTTCATTTTTGCGTGACAGGGGGCTAGCCCATCGCCTCAGCTATGAAGTAATGAAGGTTTTCTCAAGATGTTTTCCAACACCGTTACAACGTCCGTATGATGTACTTAAGATAAATTAATTATCTCATCGGTACATGGTCAGGAATCGAACCTACATCTCCTGTGTGAGAAGCAAGCGTGAAACCTCGGAGCTCTTTTTTCGAAATCGAATCCACATTAATTTTATTTGTTATTTTCTTTTTGTTCTTGCCTAATTATTTTAGTTTTTTTGCTCTATGGTACGGAACCCTTCGTGTGTAAGCTCGACCCGCACTTGACCCATTTTATTTAACTTATCCATTTTATTTTCCAGCCAAACATTTGGGGTTAAAGCTATAAACATCACTTTTTATTTCTACCCACCCTGGGGATACACATAGATGCAGGAAATGCAGCTCTGGGGCAATATCATGCAAATGTGTTTGCGATTCCGCAAAATGTTTTTGTTGGGAAACTTATGAAATATGAAAACTGTTTCATTTAAGCTCTTCTTTTTCTAGATGCACTGTTTTTTGAACAAACACGATCGAGCTATGTTTTAAACTCACTTTTGCACGGTATCATAATTTCCATTTGCACTGATACATTCTTCTGTGAACTTCAACTCATAGAGGCAATTTATAGTTTTTACATAGGTACATATTTTTGGTAAAATGACATGGCGCCATTTTTCTGTACCGTATAACACCTAATATTCGATAAATATTGGGCGCAACGCAAAATGTAGCAGGTACCTATTACATAACTAGCTAAAAGTGGGCGTAATAGGAATTGGCGTGAAACTATGTTTATCAAACATAAAAATTTTAGGTCTAAACTTGGTTTAAATATGAATTAAATATTTCTTAGTTTTACTCCCTCACTCGTGGCGATGTTGTGTAATGTAAGGATTGTGGAAGCAATTGTATTGGTTGAAATAGTTGCATTTGCGAAGGCGCTACCTCGTCCGTGTAAAGGTCCCCGTTACTCCAGGCGGAAAGAGAGTGACAGTATCGGGAAACACTAAACCACAGAATTTCTTTTTAAAAATAAACTACAATATTTTCTTAAAAAGTTTTTTAAGATTTTGCGCATACATAATATCTACATTTTGAATGCAGTTCTACAATACAATAGAAATACAGGAAAAAATAAAACAATTTTGAGGTGTTTTCGTAATTTAATTCTATCGAGAAAATTTCATCCAATCGTGTTTCCCTTTAGTAAAAATCTTAATCAAATACTCAATAAACGTTAACCCAAAAATCTAATCTGTAGATGACTTCATGGTGGAGTAAATGGATTCAAAAAAACCCCATTTTTTTTTTCGTATCACCTTAAAATTTACACATTAATTGCATCTGGCCCCACACTAGGGTAGAGTCGTGAGAACTAGAAACAACGACGTTACAAACATGTAAACATGCAAAACCGGGGTATTTTGTTTTTTCGTATATATTTATTGCGCATGAAAATTCAGACATTTATAAAGGCAAGCTTATCTCCAACGAGAGATTGCATCCAGCAAACCCAAGATGGAAAGGATAAATTGACAGCCGGAATTCGACCCCAGGACGCCTCAATTCGGAAGCACAGCTTTGACCGCAACGCCACAGAGCCCTTTACGGGATTATACATAAATATCATAAACATGTGTCGTACCAAGTGTCGTGGAAACCAGAAACAGCGAGATGACACACATACAAATACATAACCATCCAAAACCTGGGATTTTTTTCTACAAACTTATTCTGGCAAGTATTATTATATTCTGGCATTTCATAAATCGAAACAGTATTTCATATACGGAATGTAAAATATGGATCAGTCAACCAACATTTCCATTCATAGGAAATTCAGTAGACGGTATAATTTCGAAATGTTACAAAATTACCTGCCCCTACCCGTAATACCTCAGTCATGCACACGTAAACTATTCCAGGTAGTCCTAATAAAGGCTAAATACCCGGTATTATGTAAATACCTACCTGCTATATTCGTGTTGGTCCTTTGTTTTACTGCACAATACAATATAGATAAAAATGCAGTGGTCTTTTTTCGGAATTCATTTGTGTAAAGTTTATGAAGAGCATTTGGGTCAGTATCTTCGTTTACTTGTCACACATATTCTTGTTAGAGTCTGCTTTGTGACCTAGTTCTTAGCTTCGATTCGTTCATTTCATTCAGCAACAATAATATTGCGTCATATCCTTTTCCCTTACAGGGTAGCAGAGGTACAATTGCGTCGAAGTTTCAATTCAGTTCAGTTCAAAGATTTTTATTCTTAATAGCACAAACATTGAGACTTAATGAACGTCATAACATAATCAAGCAAGCATAATTATAACATTAAGTAGGTGCCTAATCATAAGTACATAATACCTAGTCGGTCCATAAGTTCTGTCACAAATATTTTGTCTAGGATGCCTTGAGTGACACCAAATCAGGATGAGGCTTTGAGCAGGCCTTTTCCTCCAAGTGTTGCCATATCTTGTAATCTAACGGACTCAAATCTGGACTGGAGGAGGGCCAGTCTTCGTGCCGGATGAAGTCGATTTCACGCGCCGCCAGCCAGTCTTGTGTGCTTTTCGCTCTATGTGCTGGCGCAGAATCTTGTTGGAATACCCAGTGCCTGTTATTAAACATGGTATGAGAAACAGGTTCCACAAGGTTCTTGAGGACTGTATTTTGATACACAACTGCATTCGTTTTTACGCCTTTCTCACAAAAATGTACCTCAGTTAAGCCCCAATAAGAGACTCCCAACCAAACCATGAGCGAGGATGGAAAATGACCTCGTTGGACACGCGGAATACGGTTGCTCGCTTCTTCACTGCTGTGTGCGTACACCTTATCATTTTGTTTGTCTTTTCATTTGCTCTCTTCCACGGTGAAAATTTTTTCATCCGAAAAAAGAATTTCCCGATGCCTTTTTCCCGCGTACCGCTTCAACAAAGCGCGGCATCTCTTCAGTCTCAGGTCCATTAAACGAGCGTCCAAACGATGTCCTGTTTTTATTCGATATGCCCTAAGCCTAAGTCTTCATTTAACACCCTTTTCACCGTGGTCCTGCTTAACCCCATCTGAAGGGCCAACAGTTTCTGCTTACGTATGGGATTTCTTTGAATTCGCGCCTTCACAGCTTTTATCACTGCTGGAGTCCTAACAGAGCGAGGGCGACCACTTCTTGACCTGTCATCTACACTAGAGTCTTCATTGTATCGTTTTATGGTACGATAAACGAATCTTTTGGTTATATTCAAATTTTTCAGTAAGTCGAAAATCTGAATTGGCGCGTAACCGCAACGATGCAACGCAATAACTGGTACACGGTCTTCTTTAAGTGTCCACTCCATATTTAAAAATGAGGAAAATTTTAAAAAGTACACATTTTTATTTTCATGAATAATTCGAAATTCGAATTCAATAAACTTTTTTGTGGCCAGCGTTCTAAATTCAAAAGTTTTTATTGTGTGACAGAATATGGTTTGATATCTCATTAAATACTGATAAATTAGAACGATTATTTGATTTAAATGCTTAAAGCCATATTACACAAATGCTAGTTTCTTCAGAGATTTTGCACTTTTTTACCCAATCAAAAATACGGACGTGATTCACTTTAACTTTTTTCCATGACTCTTAAAACCTTTCAAACTTACGTGAGATTTTATTCAGAACCCTCCCTGAACCCGTTACCTTCATTTTGAAGCATAAGATAACTAAGTCTGGGTAAAACTAATTTTCATATTCACATTTTACGTAGTGTACTTGTTGCCCACAAGATCATTTTTATACGTTTTTCTGAAAACGTTAAAAGTACGTAAAGTTCTCTTTGGGAGCAGTTGGAACTGAAAGCTAACAGAAAATCAAATGCTAGTTGTTAAGCATGGTCTTAAATCGAGGTTTCAGAATAAATAAAAAAAACCTTGTTGGTTATCTGGAACACTGTTTTTTTATTAAATTTATGGTAAGTGGTATTTTTGTCAGTTGCGGCGTGTTTTGGGTTCGCGATTGTCTCAAGTTATAAGGTTTTTTGTCATATTGCGATGATCGTACAAAATGTATTGTATTGCAATTTGATTCGTATAAAATAAGCTTTTTAATCATGTATAATACGAATAAAAAAAATTTATTGCTGAGTTTTATCTATCAAAAACCTTGTGACAGAACTTAAGGACCGACTATGTATATAGGGCGCAATGAACTATTTAGCTATGCATTCAATAGGTAGTAAATTTTGCTTGGTATTCCATATACTTGATTTTAACTTATGATGCATGTCAAACAAAATACTGAATCATGCAACACTGTAGCTCTCCTCAGAGCTAGACATCCCAAGTTTTCATTTAATATTTCTCAAGAGTGTACAATCCCATGGTACTTAAAACTTCCCCATCAAGATCAAAATATGTACTAATAAATTCTGCCACCGCAAATTTAAATCTCGAGACTACAATATACATTTCTCGGACGGGAAATATACCGGGGCGCGGTGTAGCGTGAAAAGGGAGATAAACTGGCTTTCATTTCCTGAGACTCGGAATTATTTATAGTTGTTCCTCGGACGGGCAGCGTGGCTTCCGTTCGGTGGTCTGTACAGACCACGGCAGTGTAAACAGACCATCACTGGTCTGTGCCGACTGCTGCGGACCACCGCTGTGGTCTTTATAGCCTGTGGTGTTGGTCTAGTCGACCATATTATGACCAAATCAGTTGTTTTTTCAAAAGATTGTGGTGACTCATGCAGTCAACTGAATTTGATTTCCGGCCAACCTGAGGTTGAATGTCGTATAGCAAACTAGAATCAGAGGCCTGGGCGTATTTTGGGAAACAGACGAGGCAGGCCACGCTAAATAGTACATTTCTTACGTGTTTGCAAAGGCTTATATTTACAAACTGAGAAGAGCCGAAGGCTCGAGCTTCGCAGCGATGTTCGTAAAGAAGCATTTTCGAAAGAGTTACGAATATAATATTTCCGCCTGAGAACCCAAAATCAAGAGAGGAAGGTTCTATTTTGAGCCAAATTTGAAAATTTGTCATTGACATATATTGACATTTCAGTAACTGGAATTTTCGACCTTAACACCTTTTGTGTGTCTAACGAAATTTCACCGGACCCTATCCATTTCGGTGAAATTTCGTTTCGAGGAAGCTGTGCTTAGCTGATTTAAGTTTGAATTATTTCATACATTTTGACAGCTGTTAAATCGATTTATGACTCTAAACGTGTTTAGTGAATGTGTAAAAAGTCACATTTAGGAAACCAAGGAATAATTTAAAATTATTTATAAATATCTTCATACGCCATAAATCAAGTAGCTAAAGAAAATAAGATAAAATTAAAATTATACAACTAGCGGCCCTGTGGGCAGTAGACCTCGCTAACAGGTAAGTATTTTAGATTCAATCAAAATCAAATAGTAAAGTACCAATAACTTTGTAAACTACATTTTGCGATTTAAAATACAATCTATTGACTTTTCACGAAAATAGTTATTGTCTATTTCACTCACTCTCATGGTCTGTATAGATCCTCTTTACTAATCCTTCTCCTACTTCGAGGAGTCCAAACTTGGTATGTTTTGAAAAGATTTCTTCGATTTTTAGTAAACAGGCGGCCGAAAGGTAATGGTGTAGTATATTTTAGAACCGGCTGGTGAAGCCCTTTCATTTGATACGCCACACGATAGGTTTCAGAAAAAAATAAACATACAAAAAAATAATGACGTCATAACTCCCCCCCCCCCCCAAGGGGAAAATCGAGAAAGCTCTCGATAAAAAAAATCTTTTAATTCAAGGAACACGTGTGCCAAGTTTTGTGAGGATCGCTTGAAAACTGTGGCCCCTAGACCGGAACTGACAGAAACACATAGAACCAGACGAAAGCAATATCGGCCTGTTATCTTGTCAAATGGGCTACATTTGACAAGATAACAGATCGCTCGGTTCGCTCGCTTGGTCAATTAATATAATTATAGCTTTGCTACATTACGTCATGTAACAGCAAATAAATAATCAAATAAGACGACTTGTTGTGGCTCTGTCTACCATGCGATAGGTCCCGGTTTCGATCCTCGTCTGGGGGTAAAGAAAAAAATACCCAGGTCTTGGATGTTTGTATGTATGTGATGTCGCTGTTTCTGGTTCCCACAATACAGGTTATCCTAGTGTAAGGCCAGACGCAATTTATGTGCCTGTAACAGGGATAAATTGTGAAAAGGTACTCACGTAAATATTAATCAATCTAAAACAATACACAACAAATATACATATATGTATCATGTACATTATAAACTTCTTAAATGTCATCAAGCCATTTCCCTCACGGACACCCCAGGGCACAGTTGCGCCCACGTCTGTGACAGGGGACTAGCCTATCGCCGCAGCTATTGAGATATGAAGGATAAGTTACTGTTTCAATAACAACCCCTAGGGCCCTAGAGCAAAGATATGAGATATCCAGAACAATTCAAACAAACAGTAATTCGAACAGTAGCCGTCAATAATAAAATGCATTTCTTGCGTCACGTTCCATTACTGTTCAAATATTTAGTACAAACTGACGAGCATTGTGATAAACTGAACCCAAGAGGCATTAAAATGGAGACGTCATTTTAGCACCTACCCCTCTGTGTCGGCCGTTGAACACGTTATGAGCAACCATTTTGTTGCATTTAATAAAATTTATAAACAGTAAATTATACGGACACTATACAGATAGACCTAGTTGTGTTCCGAGATAACTCTAATTTTGTTAAAAAATTGATAAATTGGTAAAAAAATATTGAATCTGTTGTGGCCAGATCATAACGTTAATCATTTCGTGATGTGGCCATGGCTGAATTAGATGTTTCATTGAACGAAGAAATATTTTAGGTAAAAACACTGCCGAAGCTTAGAACATTAAATGGGGTAAGCGTATCGAAGTTCCCGAATAGTCTCCGTGTTAGTTCGGCATGTATATCACAAAGAACATCATGTAGTGTGGAACAAAAAACTACGTTTTCCTGAAATAGAACTATTTTTGACCATTTCTTGAAATTTCAAAAATTATCAATTTTATGATATGGCTTCGAAACATGTACTACTTTTTAAGACGTATTCAGTATTCAGTATTTATTGTGTCATATAAATAGGTACATTTTACTTATAAGTAGGTAGTCTATAATTGTATGGGCCCCGTTAGGGCATTGCGCAGATTGCATACTATTTTAACTTAACTATATTATATACATATATTTTATCTTAACTATCTTTATCTTAACTGTATCAGCAGCTCTACGGAGTTGGTACTATCTCCCCACAGGATTATACCATAGCGGAGCCGCCACGTATGTGCATAGGCGTAGTAGTAGTTTTGCTTGTATTAGATTTAAGGGTGCTTAGGGCGTATATGAAACTTGAAATTTATTTTTAAGGTTACATATATGGATTATCCAATTTAATTAGGAGTCTAATTTTATTCCTAGCAGCTTGGTATTCTTGACTTCTTTTATGTTTAGTTCGTCTATCAGGGGTTGTGAATTTAGTGATTGTCTTTGGTACGGAGCGAATTGAATTACATTTGTTTTGGTATTGTTTATTTTTAAGTTATGCTGGCATAAATATTTATCAATAGCTTGGTAGGAGCCCTTGATGATGAAGTATCAGTATGATGCATATTTTTGTGGAATGTTTGTTTGTGACGAGATTTAGTGTGCATCTGTAGTAGTGTTGCTTTGTATAGACGATGTTTGACAAGTTGAGCCAAACCAATAACAACAATGGGGGATCAAGAAAATTTCACATTTCATTGTGCTGTAAATCACTGAACGAGCGGCCGAGATCTGATATTATTTAATGTTGATTGAATTAAATTAAATCAGAATATTATACATGATTAATGAGTTTTATATTGATTTAATTTCACAAGCTGTGTTATAGTGTATCAAATGTTTTAATTCAAAATAATTATAACCTTTAAAACTACTTACTTACAGGCTCACAAATTAGATATGAACTTTGTGTTGTATTTTGCAACAATAAAATAAAATGAATAAAATTTCATGCAGAGAATTTTGATTTTAAAGGTGCTACCAGTACTAATTATTCCAAGTACGTTCCCTGTTTCCCGGGAGACGTTTTAGTAGGGTAGGTTGGGAGGTGGTTGCCATGACAACGGCACGACTGTTTGAGATGCACCCTGACGGGACACTTTGATCATGCTGCCGCTGCAAGGAAACTTGTACAGGAAAATCAATTTTCCAAAGCAAGGTGGAAATGTTTTTATAAAGTGCCTGTTATATTAGAACCAGGGCGTAGGTTATAGTTGAACGATAACAGATGTGATGACGACCTCAGTGGCGCAGCGGTTGTGGCTCTGCCTACCATGCGAGAGGTCCCTAGTTCGATCCCCGGCTGGGGGTAAAAAAAACAACCCCCAGGTCTTGGATGTTTATATGTGTGTGATGTCGCTGTTTCTGGTTTCCACGACACAGGTTATCCTTGTGCGGGGCCAGAAGCAATGTATGTGCCTGTATGTTAATGTTTATGTTTTGTTTATGTTTTAAATACGCTTTTTATAGTGGGAAACAGTGGGAATTTATCAGATGTTTCTTCCTACGTTATGTTCTACAACAAACTTCTTACAACGATGCTTCTACTCATTTTCTTTATTAGATAAAAGAAAACAAATACAAACACGACAGAAAATAAAATAAAATACCAATAATAATGAAAGTAAACTAAGTGAATATTGTCTTATTATATTTCCATCTAACCATTCATTCATTTGACGGAAACACAGAATTGACTATGTGTATGTCACCGTAAGATTCTCAAAACCGTTAGTTTATAAACTAACGCGATAGTTTGAAAATTATCGATAAATTATTAACCAGACCGACAGGGTTTATAATTTACCTTTCTTTTGTTCTTCCATAACACGGAGACTATTCGGAGGCTTCGCTGCGCTCGCCCCCTCTAGTCTTCACCTAAGCTACCGCAGTGTTTGTCCTGGGGGGTTACCACAATCTTTTCCGATTCAAATTAGGTTCAAAACAAGAACATCACCATGGCAACCATTTCCATTCCACTTCGCCTTAATGGGCTTTATTTACCTAACACTAAGACTTGTTTTAAGACGGTCACGGAAAACGTGCGGATCAAATTAGGTTCCTAAACTGAATCGGCATAAGACGTTGTGGTAACCCCCCTGGTATTTCTTTTGCAAATTCAATTTGAAACCAGTTCACAATTTAACGGTTTATTATAAACTAACTCGTCATATCGTAATCAATTACGGTACGGTTTACAATTTATCGTTAGTTTGTAAACTAACGAGAAAAAACTTTAGATTATAAACTAACGGTTTTGACAATCTTACGGTGACATACACATATATTTCTATATACCTATGCATTGTCATTTACTTGAGTGTAAGTGAAACTTTGATTTATCACGACTAAAAGCTAACGCGAATCAATACAAGTCTATTACGGGGATTTCTGATAGCTCATTAAAAAAAATGTTCTGAAAGCTGTGACAGATAGCGTTGATTCCCATGACTTTTATTTATGGGTAAATTAATAACAAAAGAGTATTAGCACACTTACTTGCTCGATGATTAAATCAGGCTTTACTGATGATTATGATGTCCGTTTATTTCGCGTTTGAAAACCAAAGTCAAATCGCGAGGAAAGAAATCACATAGGTCCGAAAAAATAGACTGGGTAGTCTAACCAAAGACTTTGAAGTGAGTGGTCGTTATAATCACAAAACAGAGGATAACGCGAAAAGAAAATTGTCGATATAAATATTGTTTTCTTCGTGACAAGCGAACAGTTCTTGTTCTTCGGGTTCGTCCCTGACCAGCTTCGCCTAACACAGTTACGAACAAAATCGCATTTCCTGCCAAGGTGTGTATGTCACCGGTAAATAGTCAAAACAGTTAGTTGATCAACTATCGACAGATAGTAAACCAGACCGACAGGGTTTAGTATTTACGTTTCTTTTGTTCTTACATGTCAACCTAACACGAACACTATTCGGGGGCTCCGCTGCGCTCATCCCCTCTAGTCTTCATCTAAGCTACCGCAGTGTTTGCTCTGGTACTTCGTTTGCAATTCAAGCTTAAACCAGTTTACTATGTAATGGTTTTAACCGTTAGTTGATCAATTAACGCGTAATATAGTAAGCAGTACGCTACAGTTTACTTAGTAAGCAGTATGGTACAGTTTACTATCTGTCGATAGTTGATCAACTTACGAGGAAAAAAGCGTTAGTTTATCAACTAAGAGTTTTGACTCTTGCACTTACAACTGGCATAAAATATAAAACCATGTCGCGCCATCTTATAACAAAATTGGAACTACTTTATTTCCTTTTGTATTAGCTATCAGAAAATTGGCCATTCTAACTTGATGAAACAGAAACCAATACAAAAAGTTGTTATGTACTCTACATATTACTTGTTATTGTTATTTTGTTTTGTACCTATTTGCGAACTTATATAACAAACAAAAAAACTCATTTGCCAAAACAAAACACCCAAAGGAACAAATCCCTTGTAACTACTTTCTGGAAACGGCTGCCCAGTGAGCAATGGCGCACCGTCCCATTTTTTTAGTGGTAATTACGAAACAATTGATGCAGTAAACAAAAGGGTTGACGAGGTAAAAGAATCAGCTACTAATAGGCATTATGGAGGTGGTAATCTTTTGCCTTTTTGACAATATTTAAAGAAATGCAAATGATTACTAGAGCTCACTTATTTTCTGACGCTTAAGCCAAAATGTATCTTTGCCAGTATTTTGTACCACCAGTGGCTCCATATCAGCCCCTTTATCCATACCAATATGATACAATGTCGACAATACCAGTGATACCTCAAGTTTATTGTTATCGTTGCACTGATCAGAGCATCAAGGATGTGTTTACTATGAACCAACTACCCAGTTGCCGTACCAACCCATGGTACAACCAGTGCAAATCGAGATTGTTCAACCAGTAGCCCAGTTCACCAGAAGTGACTTTGATACCCACGAATATACGTACCGAGTATCCCCTCAAGAAAATACAAGTACCATTGACCTACCAGCTCTACAGAAGATTCCAGAAGTGTTTAACGCCACGCAAGAGATTAAAAAGTATACCGAAGCCTTTGGAGTATCAACGAATCTTCTTGTTTACAACTTTGTAAAGTATACTGTAAGGACTGGTATTAACGTTGATTTAGACTCTCTAGTTTTCTACTTGCAAAACTTGGCTGATAAAGACTTGAAAACTAATTATAGAGAAACCATATATGAAACGTCAGAGGAGAACTCTGAAGACGTACATCAACCACAAATAATACTACCGGAACTCGAAGCAACTGGATGTGTTTACTACGAACCAACAACGCAGCTGCCGTATCAACCCATGGTACAACCACTACAAATCGGGAACGTTCAACCAGTAGCCCAGTTAACCAGAAGTGACTTCTATTTACACCAACATACGTATCCAGTATCCTGTCATGAAAATACAAGTACCATTGACCTACCCGCACTACAGAAGATTCCAGAAGTGTTGAACGCCACGCAAGAAATTAAAAAGTACACCGAAGCCTTTGGAGTATCAACGAATTTTCTTATTTACAACTTCGTAAAGTATTCTGTAAGGACTGGTATTAACGTTGATTTAGACTCTCTAGTTTTCTACTTGCGAAACTTCGCTGATAAAGACTTGAAGATTAATACTAGAGAAACCATATATGAAACGTCAGGAGAGAACTCTGAAGACGTAGATGAACTACAAATAATACTACCGGAACTCGAAGCAACTGAAGATAAAGATCAAGTTGTGACATTAGCAAGTGAGCCAGAGCCAATTAAATGTTGGATTCACAAGGGATGTACATACTTCTGCCTTGATAGTCCTTTGGATGATGCAAATGCGGATTGTCAATTCACTGAAGAGGAAGATATTAAAGCCAAAACAGAAGAAAGAGCCACTGTGCAGCTGGATTTAAAACTCAATGAGAAGGTGGAAGAAACTGAGAAGTATTGTATCGTCAAAACTGTGGGGAAACCAAAGAAACGTGAATGGGTTTCAAGAGGATCACCTAGCGAGTTTTTAAAAAGAAAACATGCTGCCGAAGAGGATTTTGAAAGAAATCTGTTAGAGAATGAAAAGATTTACGAACAAAGTAAGCTTTTATAGTACTTTGTTAATATACTTAAACAGTTTTGTTGCAATAACTATATTTTGTGATACTTGTAAATATTTTTAATGAGAGCCATATTGTGAATATTGAAATAAAATCAATTTAAAATGAATTTTGTCGTAATTGAGCTACATCCTAACCTAACGGTTGGTACCGACGAAGGAGATTCTTAAGTGATGCCTAATCTAGGGTATCTACTACGATCGCTGTCTCACTCATTCGCGTCGGCGACACGTCGTCTACAGTTGAAGTCGGCTATGAAGCCTCCTTTAGGCCAGGCGTCTATGGGAACCGGTCACTTCGATAGTATTTATTTTGGGAAGTGGTAGTAGTAGCAAGTGGCCGTTTCTTACAGGACGTCAACCCCCTAAAGGGAACCAGTATCCTATACGACTAACTAGTATTGAGAAATACTTGAAAAAGAGAACGACTTTTAAATTTCATTTCATTTCCGCCAACGAATCGCAGAAATACGACTTTTTGGAACCATTCCAAAGTAATGCCATCTCGGATGCCGCCTATTTCTTGTAAGTTTGTGTCATAAAAATATCACATAAATTCTGAGATCTTGAGCGATAACTTAAGTGTTAAAGGGTGCACTTTAATATTTCTTTTTATAACAAACAACACCTCAGCGTCACCACAACAAAATGTATCTACTTTTTATTTTGATTTCCGTTCTAGCAAATGTCAGCAAAGAAATATTTTAATTAATGCTGAACCTTGCATTTCGTACAGCCAGAAAATGAGTTTTAGGTTTTTGAACCATTCTTCATTCCATCTGGCATTTACCCCAGATTTTCACATACATGACTGTAGTGCTGCTTACTAGAATCAGAATCAGAATTTTTTATGCCAAGTGAAGTGAAATATTTTGCTTAACTATCAACTTCAGCTACATTTATACATTTTATTGTCTTTAAGCCCACGTTGTACCTATACCTACCCTATGAGAACTCAAATTCGCTCTTTCGCTTTTTCGTCGTTACTTTATTACGGTCTATGTGCAAACCATTATTATAACTCACCGCAGCGGTACGTATACAGTTCCTTGCTGTAGGTATGCATGTTTCGTAGACCAAATTTCGACTGTTCCAAGTTGTAGCTATGCAGTTTTCGCCAACCAAACGTCAACAGTTCGTTGTTGTACGTTTTCCAAACGATATCTCCCTTTTCTAAAAAAAAAACGGTTTATCTGAGCACATCAAAAGACAGCGGCGAATTTAATAATGCATCTTTTTATTACTGAATTATCTATAAAAGAAAGTTTACTTAATGCGTTCAGTGTGGAGAAAACGGAAGAAGGGTCCGTTGCAATTTCGCTAGAAAAACAAGGGGTCCCCGAGAGGCACTGAATTGCCATAAATATGTAATGTCTTTTGCCATTTGACGTCTACATTTTTTTTACAAAAACCCCCTTTGATTGATCCACAGGAAAGGAATAGGAATATATTTGCTAAATTGTTTTGTTGTATTTTTCGTAGTCTCATCGTCTTCATTATCAGCCTTTGTGCAGTCAATTTAAATTATACTATGTGTCACAACAATTAGTTAATCTGTGGTGATCACAATATCTGTGGTGGTGATAGTTAGTCCCCTCAACATAATGCCTTGCATCGTGTCTATTTTTTTCTAACATGTGCTTTGACAACTCTATGACCGAGAAGTGAAGTAGTTAAGTGTTTCAACATTTATACACAGGCACATACATTGCTTATGGCCCCACACTAGGCAACCTTGTGTAGTGGGAACAAGAAACAGTGACGTCACATATATACAAACATCCCACCCCCCGGGATATTTTTTCTTCCTGCAACCGGGATTTGAATCCGAGACCTGTGATTTCTTCATATTGGCATATTTATGCGTCGTTGCACTCCTGTGTCTCTACCACCCCACACGAGAAAAAACGTAACGCTATCCTCATGTTAGTTAAGATAGTAATCATGGCGGCATCTCTCTAACGCTTGAGTAGAGAATAAAAATACCTTCTTTCTCTGGCACGGTAATTAAAATCAATTTATTTCTCGTTTATAATTATTATTAGCACCGGAGGAGGGTTCTTATTTATTACAATCAACAAGTGATTAGTTAGTTTTATTATGAGTGATATAAACTAGCAGCTTTGAAAATAATCTGCCTCTGAAAGGGATATATATTACGAGGATAACTTCCTTTAGGCGGCTGGATCATTGGAATAGAAAAGGAAGAAGTGCATTAAAAAGTTATGTTTCACTGACTGCAGTCCAGTTCATAACAAACCATAAAATAACATTTACATACAGGCACATACATTGCTTCTGGTCTCATACTAAGTTACCCTCTGTCGTGCGAACCAAAAACAACGACGTCAAACCATGTAAACATCCAAGACCTAAGTTTTTTTTCTTTATCCCAAGCCGGGATTCGAACCCAGGACCTCTCGCTTCGGAAGCACTGCCGGCCTAGACTGCAACAACATAGCGTCTCGCCTTATCCCATACGGGGTGGCAAAGGCACAATTGTGCCAACATTGAGCCAGTTATTCAAAACTCCATTTTGTGTGAGAGGGGGCTAGCTCATCGCCGCAGCTATGGAGTAATGGAGGTTACCTCACAATGATTTCCATCACCGTTAGAGCGTTCGTGTAATATACTTACTTAAGACAGCTTAATTATCTCGTTGGATGGTCAGAAATCGAACCTGCATCTCCTGTGTGAGAAGCAAGCGTGAAACCCAATAGACTAATTGATGTTTATTGTATGCGAAAACTGCCACTTTTCCATAATTTTGGTTTGTGAATAAGGGATCAGGCAGATTGTTAGAAGTCCTCGAGAAGTTACATCTAACCTCAGGATGTCAATGACCTCTGTCATAGTTTTACACCACTTTACTACAATATATTTTAGCAATTTACATATATATTATAGAAAATAGCAAACACAAACTATCGGGAATAACACGTTAAAATCTTATACGAAACAATGTTTTGAGGGTTCCGTACCTATTACTAAGCCTCCGCTGTCCGTCTGTCTGTCCGTCCGTCCGTCACCGGGCTCTACCGGATCAACCGAAATAGGTAGAGAGCTGAAATTCTCACATAGGGTATTTCTATTGCCGCTATAACAACATATAATGAAAATACCGGTTTTTAATAATTAAAAGAAGTACCCGTACACTAAATGATTGGTTTGGCAATTTTCTTAGCCATTTTGATTTATTTGTCTATTGGTGAAAATTGGACTCTCCCGATGTTATCGGAAAAGATCTTTAATTGCAGGTATTAAGTGTTTTGCTCAGTTATTTGTTAATATACGATTAATAATTGCACATTCGAATTATAATAAATTATATTAAGTTTTTTATCTACACACTTATCATAAACCCTCTTTACTGCGTACAAAAACCGCACGTTATGATCAGCATAATGTTAAACTACTTGGTAAAAACTAATTTCTTATCTGAATAATTACACATTATGACCATAACGTGTAATTTTTCTGCACATTATGACATTCAAATTTCGAACGCCGACGCCCGCCTGCATGCTGCCCCTAGTTTGTCTGTGAAGTTGGTACTGACATTCAAATTTCGAACGCCCGAAGTTGGTGCTACAGAATAAGCTAAACAACTGCAGAGCCACAATGCCGGTCAAACATGCGGTTCCTGAACACATCAAAGAGAGCTTATGATATGTGTGTAGATAAAGTAGTGTATGTAACTGTACATAATTAGGCATTAAAACTCTCGAGTGATATTATTATGAAACTCGCCTTCGGCTCGTTTCATAAACCCACTCTCGAGTATTAATGCCCTCCATTATGTAGCAGTCACATAAACTACTATTATCATATTAGTTTTTATTTCTGTAAATAATTTAACTACTCAATTTCTATCAATTCCGGTTTCAATGAGCAAAGAGTAACGTTAACCTGAGTTTAATACTTACATACTACATACACAAAAGTATTTTTCAATGTTTAGATGTCCGGTCTTGAATGTATTTAAAATTTATCATTAAAAATTAGAAAGATATACTCGTACAAAAGACTGACGTTTTCTGTTTTTCCGTGTGTGTGTGTGTGTGTGTGTGTGGAACCCTTCGTGTGCGGGTCCGACGTCCTACTCGCACTTGACCGTTTTTTCTTATATGTTTGAACCTGTGTAACTTTTTACCAGGATAAGAGGCGGAGACCACCCACGTTAGAATGCCCATGGGCTTGTCTCCAATCGTTAAGTGATAAGGAACAAGCTCCACGTCGATTTAAGAGATACGGCCGGAATACCAACCTATCAGATAATATCTTATTAAGTAATAGCCGGTCGCCACCATCACCATTAGGTTACCTGTCGGGCCACTCTAGGAGCTTTACTTAACTTAACATTACGTCACTACTTTTTACATACGTTGTAGTATAGTTACAGTTGCGTCCATAGCCATTCATTAATTTTTTTTGCTACAGGGGACTTCACGATCGTTGAAACGAGGCTAAGACGGAACCCACAAGCTTTAAAGCTCTTAACGGTTTCATATCATCTTATTTCATTGTGGACCGTAAAAGGATGTAAGCAGGAACAATGGACTATATTGAGTGTAAATAACGCTCCTAAAGACGCATAAAGGTTATCTTGAAACAAAGCAAATTCTAAAGTTCTGTACAGTCCCAACGGAGCCCTAATAATCCCTTAGACCCGTACCCTAATTCGTGGGATTAGGGTACTCGATCGCTGGGTGTGGGGTTCGATTCTCGAACAAGCACCGGAATAATCCGGAAATAATACCGACGCACCGGCCAAACGTAACATTACTGCAGATCCTGGATAAAGAAGCCGTGGAGAGGAATTTTGGTATTAAAAATAGAGTTTTTCTAATTGCGAATTATGGCGTATAGTATTTATTTCTGTAAACATTAAATCAAAAATCGAAATCAAAAATTTATTTATTCATGCTGAAAAATTACATAGTTTAATAAGTATTGCATTTAATTATCACAGTGTTGTTCGTTTTGCATACCTCAGGGAAGCTCTGTCCCCTACACTAAGTAAAACTTGTATGGTAGGGTTACAGCGTCTCTCTTCGGCTGTGTTTTATGCTCTTATATTTATTTAGGTGATACATTTTTAAATGATATTTATTAAAAGTTTGAATTAAATTTATGAATTCATTGATTAAATTTATAAGTAAAAGGTAATAATTAATTATTATAGATATAGCCTAAGACTTGTGCTATGGTATTTTCTTGGGTACGAGAGTATGTGAGGGTGTGTGTGTGTGTGACAGAGAGGGCGTGTTTGCTAGAGTAGTGTGCGTGAGCAGTGTAAAATAAAATATTTAGCCAATTACGCAGGTATAGCAAATAATTTCTCTGCTTCCTCAAAATTAGGTGCATGTCAATTTTAAATGAAGCATAAAGAGGCCAAACTACACTATCTGTCTGTCGGTCCATCTGCCCATCAGAGACAGGTATAGATGTTTTTTTACAGAATATGTATATTTCTTGCCGCTACTTTTAGATTATCATAATTAAAGAGCGTTCCTATGTAAGGGACGTGATATATTTTGTATTTTGTCTTGTACGGTACAGTATGGCACGGAACTCTTCGTGAATAAGTCCAACTTGCACTTGATAAAAAATATCTTTATAAAAAGTATCTTTGGGCCCTTTTCAGGATACTACTGTGCTATCATTGATGCTACTAAGGGTCTTCACGATATATCTCTACTGTCATATTTATACTATGGAAGATGTATCACAAAATATTCATTGATACTAATTGCTTATATTTATTTGAAAGTCCTCTCCATTTCATTTTCTGTTTCCATAAATGGCGCATGTAGTCCGCGCGGAACAAAACAGGGGTGTTGCAATCCATTAGTGTGATTTTAATATGGTATTTTGTTTATATATTATGAGCTCCTGGTCTAATGGTTACCACAGTTGCTTTTCATGCAGGATATGCAGGTTCAAATACGGTAATGAGCTGCTGCCAATCTGATAATTAATGTTTTTTTGCAATATCGGATGTTCCGAGTTTCGGAAGACACTCCCGGCTATCGCTACTTGGCAGTAGGCTGATGCCTGGCACTCTATCTGCGTGTTCCTATGAAGTATAATTTACCGAGATAAGTTACCCTCCTTCTAGTGCAGTCGGATAAAAAGTATCCTATATGTTAACCTAGCTCATAAACTATCTATGTGCTAAATTTCATTCAAATCCGTTCAGCCGTTTTACCGTGATTGAGGCACAAACACAATCGAACAACCAAACATTCAAACATCTAAACATCGCTAGCTTTCACATTTATAATATTATTTGTAAGTTGGATTAACCTTTGGTGCCTCAGTTAGCTCGTATGAGAGAAGTCGTGACGCTATATGTCCCGCTCTATTTAAATCCTATTGAAATGAATCTACCTTACTGACAATATTGGCAACCTAGACAACTTTTGAAGCGAAGTAAAAAGCTATTTAAAAACAACTCTTTATTATAAGACTTAACTCTACCTAAAATGAGTGCTCGATTTGAGAGCTGACAACTAATTGAACCTCCCAGCGCTTCTACGGGCTTCCAAAGTACAGACATACGTCATCTCAACTTAACGTAGCCACTATTGGACCAGCAAAGTATCACAGATAGACTAAACATCCAGTCTAGGGAACTATCTGTACCTAAGACCTAAGTGCTGATTTAGCATTGACAGTCAGCACTTCAGGTCGAGAGGAGAATATAAGTACCTCTGTAGTAGTTGGTGTCACTACAGAGCTTGTCAAACTCGGCCCGTGTTGATGTCGGGGGTGTGCTTCCCAAGCGAGACGTCACGGGTTCGAATCCCAGCTGGGGTGGAAGAAAAAAAGTCCCCAGGTCTTTCTGTTTATATGTATGTGACATCGCTTTTTCTGGTTGGTTATCCTAGTGTGGGGCCGGATGCGATGTATGTATATGTTAAATGTTGCCTTTTGATATATCACAATACTCTGATGCCCTCAACTTCATATCATTTACCGGGATAACGTTACCCTCCTTCTGGTGCAGTCGGATTAAAAGTATGTTAATCTATCTTATAAACTACCTCTGTGCTAAATTCCGTTAATTCATCCAAATCCGTTCAGCAGTTTTAGCGTGATTGAGGAACAAACACACAGACATCACAACATCTAAAGATCGTTACTTTCACCTTTATAATATCAGATGGATTGATATGAATTATCTTGACATGACGTCTATCGACATTGTTAAAATCAAACATCATAATCATAATAAAGTAGGTATGACGAGTCCGAATTTATGTGTAAGTAGGTACTTATGTACCACACATTCAAACACCGTCACTTGAGTGTTACCAAGCATTTTGACCCTTATTATAAAAGAGATACGACTAAGGAAGGGAATGTCTGTTGAAGCAAATAAACGACTTAATGTCAAACTGTCAAGCGTAGATTATGCAAAGTAGCTAACAATAATAATATTTTTTCTATTACCATATTTGTGTGCACGTATCCATTGTACGACAAGATGACAGGATGAAAGCAGCTGCGATGGGTTGGACCACTGCTATCAAACGTTGGATTCATTATAAGCTAAACTTAACTTTGACAAACTACCAAAATAGTCAAAATAGTCAAAGTACTTTATTACTGTAGATATTTACATATAGTTAGCAAACGTCATTTTTTGCCTCTTCTCTACATTGGACCACTGTGGGAGAAGAAGGACGTAGAAACTCCCACAGATTTATTTTTAGATCTCTTTTAAAAATAGGTTGTGCTTAACTAATACAAATATGAAAAATTTAATTGTTATGATTAATAAGCAGGAATAAATAATAAAAAAATTATTAACAGCAAGGTCTGTGTTGAGCCAGATTAACCCCAAACAGTCCTGTCATTTAAGTAATCTTGAACATTGTAATATCCCTTTTTCGACAAAGTCGCTTTAACATGCTTTTTAAATTGCTCAAATGGCAATTTCAAAATCTCCAGAGGTATCTTATTGTAGTAGAGAATGCACTGACCCTTGAAAGACTACCGTGTGTCTAAACTATGAAAAAATAGTCTAAATTATAGCAGAAAGAGCAGCTTTGTAAGGGTTAGCGAAAGAAAGGTGGTGTGATGTCTCCTAACCTCCCCGATTTTGAACCTTATGCCATGGTTATGTCGCAATTGGTTGGTTAAATTAGACACTAACTAACTAACTAACTCTCGAGACCGTTAATTAAATGCCGACATTTAACCAAGTCACTAATATTTGAATTTAAATAAAACATCGTCGAAAACGTTTAACAATCTGTCTTACCGAATGTCGGCGTGTTGGAAAACAAGATGGCGTCACGACAACAGCTGATCTATCTCTTCCATGATAAGTATTAGTATTTATTTGGTTTTACTATGTTTGTATATGTTACATATTTATATAGAGTATTATTTTAGTATGATTTAGATATTGGTAAGTAGTTTATTATTTTTACTAGTGGCCCTGTGGGCAGTAGACCTCGCTAACAGGGGGGACTGTGAACCAATTTATAGGTAAGTATTTTAGGTTCAATCAAAATCAAGTAGTAAATAAAGTAGCCGCACCAATAACTTTGTAAACTACATTTTGCGATTTAAAATACAATCTATTGACTTTTCACGAAAATAGTTACAGTCTATTTCACTCACTCTCATGGTCTGTATAGATCAACTTTTCTAATCCGTCTCCTAATTCGAGAAGTCCAAACTTGGTATGCTTTGAAAATATTTCTTGGATTTTTAGAGAACAGGCGGCCGAAAGATAATAGTTATTTTTATATTTTAGTATAATTTGATACCCCACACGATAGGTTTCAGAAAAATAAATAATAATAAAAAAAGAGTGCTTTAGACTACACAACTGAACTAAAACTTCTTTAGCTCTAATGCTTCAAAAATACATCTCCTGCACTGTGTCTGGCTATGAGAGGAAGAGAGAAATAATAATAATAATAGTAATAATTAATCTTTATTTACCAAAAAGTTGATACAAATTTCAAATAAAGAGTACACTACTCCCCAAAAAATGGCAAAAGCCCTGTAGATTTAGGTTAAGTAGGTCTCAACCCTATATATAATTTTAGGTGACCACTGGTGAACTAGTATATTTTAGTTAATGAAGTATACACGAAATAAGAAAAAAGAAAACAAATATTTTTAAAATAAATTTAAACATGCTTAGGGGCATGCATAGTAACTTAACTCTATAAGCATTGTGTTAGGGTGTGTGTGTGTTATGTGAGTATGTTTGGGTATTGGTTTGTTTATGAGGGTGACTATATGTATGTATGTGTGTGTGTCTGTGTGTATGTGTGTGTGTGCATGAGAGTGTAAAGTATCATGAACCCATTTAAAACAACACGTCACTCATCAACCTTCGACAGTGCCTCCGTTTCTATATACGTCAAGCCGGACAGCCACTTGGCTATCTTAAGTTTACAGTCGTAAGGGTTTAGTTCGAGAATGTTCAATATTCTATTTGCATTATTGTAAAGATATGGTCCCAGGAAATTAAAGAAGCTACAGCTAAATTTAGTGCTACATTTTGGTAAAGGACAAACACGAAATCTCCCACGTCGCATCTGTGTCGGGTCAATCAGGGGTGTGTTTTCATGCTGTTTCATTAATGTGGCTATAATAAAAAGCTTACGGACGGACAGCACTCCACAACATTCGAATAAACTGGTGGTCGTATACCTGAAAGGTTTAAATGTACTGACCTTCAGCAGCGCCCTCTGGGAGATCTCAAGTTTTTTAATTATTGTTTTGTGGGTTCCACCCCACGATGTAACACAGTATGTTAGCAAGCATTCACAGAGGGCATGATAAACGCTTTTTAGGAGTTCTGGTTGCAAAACATGTCTGATATTCTTAAACACGTGCATCAGTTTTCTTACTCTAGCACTGATTTGACCGATATGTGGACCAAACTTACAGTGCTGATCTACAATAACCCCCAGATATTTGATGCTTGTACACCTTGCCAGTCGATCACATGGACATTGGTACACTGTTACAGGTACAGGTACAGGATTAGTACACTGGGGCAGATGAACCACAAGACTCTCAGAAACGGGTGGCTGCGTGGTGCTGACTAAAGAGAAGGTGATGTATTTTAATAATAATAATAATAATAATAATAATAATAATAATAATAATAATAATAATAATAATAATAATAATAATAATAATAATAATAATAATAATAATAATAATAATAATAAAACCTTGGACACCATTTACACACATTTATTTTGTTTTATCACTATTTAGCGTCAACACATTTTTGACCAACCAGCTTCTAACCTTGTCGAGACCAGCTTGTGCCGCTGCAAACACACTGTCCCAACAATCACCCTCAAATATCAGTGCCGTATCATCAGCGTAGGACAGTATTTCCCCTCCAATATCTAGGTTAGTCAGGCTATTTATATATAACAAAAATAGGGTGGGTCTCAAGATACTGCCCTGCGGGACACCAAAGGATACCGACAAATCATCACTGACATACCTTCCAATGTTGACACTCTGGTACCTATTACTCAAGTAATCCGTGAAAATCTTTAATGGTATTCCACGTACACCCACTCTTTCCAGTTTATCCAATAGAAGGGGGATAGAGACGGTGTCGAATGCTTTGGCCAGATCTAAGAAGACAGCAATCACCCTTCTATTTTCATCTAGCTTGGTATAAATATAATGAGTTAGATGATGAACGGCATCAAGCGCAAGTCAAGCGTGCGTAAAGAAGTTTTACTTCAAAAATCCCATACAAAAAATACTAGGTAGGTACTACATGCAAGGCCGTACATCGAAACATTGAAAAATAGTTTTGTGTATGTAGTATGTAAGAATTAAACTATATACTCAGGTTAACGAAACTCTTCGCTCATTGAAACCGGAAGTGGTTAGAAATTGAGTAAATGAGAGACCGCCAGCAACGCATTAAGTCTGAGGAGATCTCAACGGACTGGTGTGATCTCTCCGCAGGTCTTCCGCAGGGAGGCATCCTTTCTCCTCTCCTCTTCTCGGTATTCATTAACTCCATCTCTGACGTTCTTACCTCTTCTTATCATCTGTACGCAGATGACCTTCAAATATATCGGCACTTCTCTCCGTGTGATGTGAATCTGACAGTAGAGGCGTTGAATGCTGATCTCGATAACATCAGGAAATGGGCTACCTCTTATGGTCTGCTTGTCAACCCGGGCAAATCGCAGGCCATGATTTTGGGTACTCGTCACTCTCATAACCTAGTTCAGAAAATGCCCGTCGACCCTATAGTGTATTATGGTAACATAATTTCATACAGCGAGAAGGCCAAGAATCTTGGGGTTGTATTTGATAAATTGTTGTCCTGGTCGCCCCATGTTTGTGAGGTCAGCAGACGAGTCTTTGCGTCATTTCACTCCCTACGGAGATTGCAGCACTTCCTGCCACAGCAGACTAAAATCACCCTTGCCCAGTCCCTCCTACCACCTTTAATCGACTATGCAGATGTTTGCTGGATCGGTGCGAACGAAGAACAACTGAACAAACTCGAACGATTTCAAAACCTCGGGATTCGGTTTGTCTTCGGGCTGCGCAAGTATGACCATGTCTCACAGTATCGCAAGGAGTTGGGGTGGCTTCCGATCCGCCTTCGTCGTGATATGCACGTTCTCTCCTATCTGTTCAACATTTTGCGAAATCCCCGCTACCCCTCATATCTTCGAGAACGATTCGAGTTTATTTCCTCCAGGCATAGCAACCGGAGATCCCACACGATGTCTCTTCTCTCTACTCCTCGGAATAACACTGCCGCTTACAAACACTCGTTTAGGTTAACGGCGATCCGACTGTGGAACGCACTTCCCTGCGCTATTAGAGATAGTCCCTCAATTTTCACTTTTAAGACAAGATTGAAAGAGCATTTCCTTTCTCTTTCGTGATAGGTACTTTTATATATGTATATATAAGTAGTATATGTTTGATATATATAAAAATTTTTGCTTTTGTATTTTATTTAGTATATATCATTTATTAAATTATTATGTTTTAGTTGTAAACAATTAGATGTGTACAGTTTTATTGCGCACTAGGACTCTCCTGTTGCACAATTTTTCCTGTCCTACCTAGGTTTGCTGGTAGCAATCTCTCTTTAGAGATAAGCTCGCCTTTGCTCATAAAATGTTTTGTTACCTTACTATTAAGATTTCTGTGCAATAAAGAAAATGAATATGAATGAAATTATTTACAGAAAAAAAAAACAAATATGAAAAAAACTTGATATCATTTATTATAATTCGAATGAGCAATTATTAATCATATAATGACAAAATTAAGCACAAAACACAAGACCTGCAGTTAAAAATCTTTTCCGATAAGATCGGGAGAGTCCGTTTTTCACCGATAAACAAATAAAACAAAATGGCTAAGAAAATGGCCATACCAATAATTTCTTCTATGAAAATTTCAGCTCTCGGTTCGTTTCGGACGGACGGATAGACGCACGCACATACAGACGGACAGCGGAGGCTTAGTAATAGGGTCCCGTTTGGAACCCTAAGGGTACGGAACCCTGAAAAGAACTTCAACATGGCAACCTTTCCATTCCAATACGCCATAAGATGGTCATGGTAATTTCGCAGATTTTTGATTCCTAAAACCTACTTCAAGTTCAAGCCCTTCTTCGTCTCTGGTCGTGATGGTCGAATATCGTCATTCTACAAGATGATTCACCAAGTTAAATACTTAAAAAAGGCAGTGAATAAGAGCTACCTCAGAGTTTCTTGTGCATTCTTCTCTGAGAAGTATCTCCTTGATGATATGAATGACGTTCTCTAAGAGATATGTAATTATCCATCAGAATAAAGAATATTAAAAATAATATTAAAAAAGGCAAGCCCTGTGTTTTCCCCCCGGTCGGGATGCGAATGTTGTCAAAATACACGAAAACAATCTGTCTGTCTGACTGTCAGGTCCACACGTATTACATGGCATAAAGGAATATACGGTACGTATATATAGAATTCATCTTATAACAATGACCTTAAAACCTTAATGATAAATCACAGTAAAGCAATACGCAATTTAATTCACCTGGATGACATCATAATTCCAGTATTAAAGTTTTAGAAACCATACTACTAAACCCTTAAATTTAAATGTGAACCTTTCAAATAAAAGAAGAATTATTCAAATCAATTCTTAAATAGTACAAATTTGAGGTAACACACATTAAAAAAAATAATAAAAATACAACACAAATAGAGAACCCCTTTTTCACTAATACTTCGTCAAACGAGGTAGAGAAACTGCAGATGTTGAATATCTTTTTTTAGATACAAGCTCATCTTTGTACATGTATTTTCTTGTAATCTGGATCGTTTAAATTATCTACATCTTAATTATTGTAAACCGTATACATAGTGAAATCCGTGATTGTATTCTGAGTTTACAATCCGATTATCTTTAAGAATGACTGTGTGATTTTTGTTCATTATCAAAGTAAAATAAAATAAAATAAAATCTGTGTGCAATAAATTATTACGAATAATAGTTTCGCAAACGGACGTGGAAACGCGCCCACCACTACTGTAGCCCGCGCCGCGCCACGCCGCGCCACGCCGCGCCGCGCAAGAAGGGACGTGCGTGGGAAATGCTAACACAAGCCATGCGGGTGTTTGTCTGTCGCGTGTACAAGAGTGTCGGGTTACAGCCGTCTCGTATTTCAGGGCCTTTGTAATGACCATATTTTGGGATCCTGTGGACAATTAGGAGAAAAGAATGGCCTAATTTGTTTGTCGACCAATAATGTAGACATAATGTTTTTCATCTTTCTTCAGCAGTAGATAACCAACTACTACCCTACTCTCCAAGATTAAGTATTTGTGTCAATAAAGGACGTGACAAAAACTTGTATCAATAGCGTCATCCTATCGCCTTTTGATCTGCCTCATAGCTTGTTGCATTTATTAATATTTCTATTATAAATTTAGTGAGTTGCCTTCATTAAAATGTCGTAATTTGTGAGTTGTAAGAACCCTGTTGCTAGAAATATGATTGGCACACGACTGGTTCATTTGTTGTTCATGAGGATAGGGGTGCGATTTGATAGTAATAATATGATATAAGTGTGCAAAGTTGTTCATTTATTACACGAGAGTCGGTATTAGTCGCGTGAGCGTGAACAGATAGCCGATTGTCTAATCACCAACGCACACGGTGTTTCATACGATGTTTTTCAACAAACTTGCGCGGGAAAACAGACTTTTGGTCTTATTATTAATATAAAGATTCGTCTTATTATTAAGACCTTGAAGCCATAATTAATAATTACGTCACTAAACCAATTAGAGTCCATCTTGCTGAAGCCCAGCCCGGATTTCGCCCTGCTCGTTTTACAGTGACCAACTAAGTCAACTTTTTCAATTGCGTGTCATCAGCATTGGGCAAAAAGATGCAAATTTATGTGACCTATTTTGACTTCAAGAAAGCTTTTGATAGAGTCCATAATATTGCTGCCATAATATTGAAACCAAAAATTTTGCTGCCATAGGCTTCACTCCAAATCTACTAACACCGTTTGCCAATTACTTTGCAAATATGTTACATTACGAACAAGTTTTTGGCATGCATTCAGCGGCTTATGACACTTGTTCTGGAGTAAGTCAGGGTAGAACCATTGGCTCTACCCAGTTTCTTGTGATCTTCCCGAAGTCGTTTAGACTGAGGGTCTCATGTTCGCGGATGACTTGAAATTGTCATCTGCTGACTTTGAATTGTTGCAGAGACCTTTTTTTTCGCAAGGGATTTAAAATAGGTATTTAAAAAATAAGGCCCGAAAGATAAAAAGCGAGTCAAACAGTAATAATATATATAGGTATAATATAAATGTATGTAGGTATATACAGTGGTGGTCATATAATTAAGAACGATTATTTGAAAACAAGCTTTTTTCAAACCTACGAGAATAACACTTATTGCATATCGTTTTAAATCTCTCTCGGTATCGTAAAACTGTTTTACACAATCGTAGCATACAGTTATAATATGATAAATTCAACAATATTATTATATAAGTAAACTTTTTGTATATAATATATCTTAACATATTATTGCAAACTTACTGGCTGGCCACATAATTAAGAACGCTGGATAGTTTATTTTTTTATTCAAATTTAAATAGAGAACACTCTGTAACTAGGCCACTATTCGAGTAATTTTGGTGCCATTTAATCCTGTAAAAGTCAAAAAGTTGATCGTTTCATAATAAAAAAATGGGAAAAAATAAAAGTTGTGATGCATCTACAAGGGAAGTAATAATAAAACTTCGCGATATGAATTGGTCATATAAAAATATTGCCAATCATTTGCAGTGCTCAAAAACGATGATATTCCACGCTGTGAAGCATTTTAACACACATCAAACTACTTTAAATATTCCTCGTGTACCTAAACAGAGAAAGTCATCTCAGCGAGACGATCGAAATATCGTGCGTTTGGCAAAACAATACCCTTTTAAGGGGTCTAATGAGTTAAAAAAAGAATACTTTGGTGAAAATAACCCTTCAGCGATCTCAGCGCGCACTATCCGAAGGCGATTGGTAGAAGCGTAGTTGAACTGAAGGATAGCAAGAAAGGTGCCCATGTTGAAACAGTGTCATAGGCAAGCCCGGCTTGCATTTGCCAGGAGGTATGAAAGCTGGACAGCAAGACAGTGGAAAAATGTTCTTTTCTCTGACGAAACAAAAATTAACAGAGTATGTTCTGATGGGAAACGATATGTTCGACGCCCTCCGAATACAGCATTCGACCCCAAGTACACAAAAATGACATTAAAGCATGGTGGTGGAAATGTGAAAATTTGGGGATGCTTCTCTGGTCATGGTGTTGGACCTGTTAGACTGATAGAAGGAAACATGGATCAATTCCAGTACAAAAATATACTCGAAGAAACTATGTTACCATATGCTGAAGACGTACTTCCGATTATTTGGACATTCCAACACGACAACGATCCGAAGCACACTGCATGCACCGTTAAAGAATTCCTCAGATCTCAATCAGTTTCTGTCTTAGAATGGCCACCGAACAGCCCAGATTTAAATCCCATAGAGCATCTTTGGTGCGAAGTCAAGAAAAAGGTTTCAAATCGACGATGTGGTAACCTAACTGAGTTATATAACGTTTTTTTAGAAGAATGGCGCTCTATTTCTCTTGAAAAATGTCAAAAATTGATAGAATCAATGCCTCGTCGGTGTAAGGCAGTTATTAAAAGCCATGGTCACGTTACAAACTATTAACTTAGAATAAAATGTATTAAATTATAATTTTTAACATTGTCACTGTCTTATTTAATGTGATTTGTAAAATCTAAATATCTACGGAAACAACTCTCTAGTAGCTTAAGAATCGTTCTTAATTATTTGTCCAGCATTTTTACTACTTGAATTTGTAATTATCGATAATCAATTAAATTTGTAAAAAAAATAGTAAATGTTTTAAATATTTACTCCTAATCCCGTTTATTTTATCGATGTAGCTATTTCATAACACAACTAATTACTTTTAAGAAGGAACTTAAAAGTACACATAGCATAGTTTTGAAAAAAAATATCTGGTACTACAAATCGTTCTTAATTTTATGACCACCACTGTATAATCTCGGGTCAACGATGACGTCGTATTCCTATTTTAGGGAGTAGCGATACATCCCTTGTTTACCCTGCTAAACAAGCTTGTAATGTACATTTATTTCTGTAAATAAACGATTATTATTATTATTATTTATTCAAAATGTCTATGGAAAATCGAAGTAAACTCGAGATTAGTGCCAACTGGTTAACATCTTAATTTCAATATATGTGTGTATAAATTGTGGTACTTTACAATTTACGACGTGAATAAAAAAACCTATTTCTGAAACGCTCTCCTCGAAATCATAAACGACATTCTTGGAACAGACAGAACTTGACTTCCGTCGACGAATTATTCTTGTCTTCCACAAAAGATACAAGAGGGAAAGAAAATAATTCGGAATTTGGCCGTTTGTCAAATCAAACGTACCGAGAGCTCACACTGCTGTGTACAGTCCTGTAAAAAAGTTTTTCTTGGAATGAGCTAAGCAAAACCTGGTCGTAACGAGTCGGTGGTCATCTCGCCCGAAAGAAACTCGCACGAACAGGCGAGTTGACACCTTTTGATTAAACCTATTTTCGATCCCCTACTTTGTTTTTAGCTAGGATCCTTGTCTCGTACTATTAACTCTAAAGTCAGACTCAAATTTTATTTTTGTTGTTCAGGTTATCTTTTGGTATGATCTTGATCATCATTTAGAACTTTCAATATGAACATCTTATCCACAGAATACGATGGATTGTCATAAATTAATAGGTATCAAAAATGAAATAAACTTACTTGAGGTTTTAAATTTTCTAGACTGCTTTACATATTTAGTTTGTTATTTTCCGCCACAAATACGATATACCAATATGCCTCAACTTACCTCACATCATACCAACGCAATATATAATAAATAGTTCACCCCGCCGACGAAAAGGCTGTTTATGTCTTTATGACGTATCATAAACCCTCTTTACTGCGTCCAAAACCCACACGTTACGACCAGCTTAATGATAAACTTCTTGGTAAAAACTCATTTCTTATCTGAATATTGATCATTATGACCATGACGTACAAAAATTTGTCAAATTATGACATTCAAATTTCGAACGCCGACGTCCACCTGCGTGCCGCCTCTAGTTTGTATGTGAAGTTGGTACTACTGAACAAGCTACAACTGCAGAGCAACGATCAATAGCACAATGCCGGTCGAACATGCGGTTCCTGAACACATCAAAGAGAGCTTATGATATGTATGTGGATAAACTAGTGTATGTAACTGTACATAATTAGGCATCAAAACTCTCGAGTGATATTATTATGAAACTCGCCTTCGGCTCGTTTCATAGACCAACTCTTGGGTATTAATGCCCTCCATTATATAACAGTCACATAAACTGCTATTATATTTGCACTTAAGGACTCAGTTTCCATGGCATTTCCCGTTATAGGATTTGAATTTTATTACCATGGCATAAGGTTCATAATCGCGGTACCTCGCGCGTTGGTGCGGTAATGGGGCGGTTAATGTAAAATTAATATTTATCTCAGTGTTCAGGCAGCCGCCTTTGTGACGAAGACTCTAGCGAAAAAAAGCTAAATACGTAACTAAACCATTCAATCGCTTTTCACCCAACCTGTACCTCCACATTAGAAATCAGGTTCATTAGTCACTCGCCCCATCTAATTGGCGGCAGTCGGTCTGGTCACTTCTGTGCATCACTGTACCGTGGCTGGTGTGAGGATGGGAGTGTAAATTGATATTTCTGTAATTAGGTATTCATGTTTGATATTTGATCTGATGGCAGCGGGTTATAGTGTATGTACTGTACATGGAGTACCTCGAGCTATCCATGTACAGTACGTTTACCAGTATACATGACCCTCATTACCCTTCATCTAAGCTACCGCAGTGTTTTCCCTGATAGCATCTGTGTTATCACATTTCCCGAAATCCACATGGCAATATTCATAATGTCTGGGCAAAGTGATAAATAAAATAAGGAAGTTCATGTTATAATTATTCACTTGGCCCAAAGTAGTTTGTCATTATTCATAATGTCCTGGCATTTTTCATAATGCCCGGATTAATCTCTTGGTTCATGACAAATACAGTGTAAAATTTGTTAATTATCGTCCATTCTATGTGAAACTCTCCAGGACCAATGTTGGCTTCAACAGCATTCCATGTAGGATTTTCCGATCTTATAATAAATTGTTCTTGTCTCATTCTGATAAGGATCTAGTTGGTATTATTTACGTTAGATTTAAAACAAATGTAGCAGCTGCCTCAGCGGCGAAGTTATACGTTTATCGCATGTATGTTAATGTATCTGTTTTTGGTTTTAGTATTAATATCAACCTTATCTTGTTTTTTTTTGTGTTTTATTTCTATCATATTAACTTCTGGCTAGGGTTCCAAAAATCCCGTTTTGATTATAGTGATGTTAATTTGTGATTGGCTTGATACTCTTCCTTGTGTAGGTAGGCCACGCACACAGTGTAAAAGGTATTATACACATTTATAGACACATAGATAATGATTTTACTGAGGGATGCCTCAATGATGACAATGATGTCCGACCGATATCGGTCACGGCGACAGTTTCATCAACTTTGTACTCGTCGGCTGGCATGTGGTTTAGATAGTTCATATTTATTTGTAAAGATCCTTACATCCAGGCCTATCAATTCATAATGTTTGGGATAGTTTTTTTCGGCGATACTAATCGATTTATGTATATTTGACAGCTCGGCCCAAAACTTATGGAGGTGTCAAAAATAATGTTGCTGCAAACAATTCAGTTTTACATTGAAATTTGTTGAGAAAAGTCCCTAAAACCACTTAAAATGGGACCACATATTTTCGTTGCACCCTTTAATCGAGAGTTAATCTTGATTTTGACACTGACATTTGTGCACGTGGCGTTTCCTCTTTAGATAAGTCTAAGGAGGCGCCCTAAGAATTCCGAAGAAACCTCTTCCAGCGGAAACATTTCTTAAACATTTTCCACTCATATTGAAGTACACTTGAGAGCCACACACAATACGGTAGCAAACATTCTTATTTGTTGTGTCACGGACAGAATCTTACGGTTCTTGACAATTTTATTCTTATTTTTCTGACAATGTACAATTTCCAGTTGTCATCATCGAAAATCAATCATAAGTGCAAATATTTAATGAGGTGTACTCACGAATACCGAGATTTAAAACTATGCGTAATGTTTTAATAGTATGGAAGCATTTTGGAACTATCTGTCTGTAAGTATACAAGCTTTCTATTTATTCAAGTAAAATATTTATATGTTTAATTATGTAGTTGTTTAAATAAAAAAACATGCATACTCCGAATTGAATCAACGAAATCTCTGGCGGAAAACCTATACACGCAGCCAACACAACTAGGCGCATGACAGCTAAGCTTTCATTGGAATAACGGAGGGAACACAGGAACGGTGATTCATACCATTAGTGCATATGGTTGTTTATCTATCTAAGTATAATATTTTTCCATATGAGTATGTGTATCGTTGTCTAGTACCCAAGATACAGGGAATCCTAGTTTGGGGCTAGATCAATGTGTGTAAATAGTGTCCACGGTATTGTTATTATTATACTTAGTACATGCTAGTGACTTGTAGCTACACGTACGAACGTAAACTTACGTATTGTAGGAGAAGTTCAGACGCCGAGATCGCAGTCTTGTCATGCGCCTAGTTGTGTTGGCCGTTTAGTACAAATAAGATGAATAGTATAATTCTAATCATGTTTTTGCCACTTCCTCGCGGATTGCCGCATGCCGTTTAAAAGGGCGATTGTTCTATCCCCAGATAAAGAGTCCCATACAGCAAATTACCCCCTTTTCCCCCCAATAAAAAATTGCTATCGAGTTAATTTCTTAATGAAATTAAGGAACTAGGTATATACCAATTATAGTCAGAATCGGTAGGGAAATGCGACCTGTAGGCGAGAATAGATTGACAAAAGCATTTTTGGCCTATCTCGAAACTGGACGCTTCGTTCGCTCGGACAATTATAGTTGCGCCGAGATGGAAACTGCAACAAAAGTGTTAAAGACATTATTGAAGAGGACCTAAAATCAATATTTAGTGTGTACCTATCCTATTTCGCCCGCAACATTGAAGAAGGTAAAAGGTGACGTAAATACATATTCTGCTTTTAAAATGATACAACTTAGAGTGCTGAAGCGGAGCTAGAGGAACACTCTAGGACATAAAAACTTAGAAGTGGTATGACTGATAACTTAAAACTTTATAAAATACACAAAGAATCAAAATAGAAAAAGTATTGGCATAATCTTTCCAAATTTGCTGCACGCAATACCCAAATGTTGAAGAGTGTATCGATTCATTTGATTGATCGATGTGTTTAAGCTATATCTCCTCACAAACAGGCTAACGGCCGGTGTCCTGGGCGCTGGTTAAGTTAACAAATTGGTTAAACTGATTTCAGCCAATCACGTGTCGCTATTTTGAATATTAGCGGCACGTGATTGGCTCAAATCATTTTAACCAAGTTGTTAACTTAATCAGCGCCCAGGAAACCGGTCGTAAGACTGACACCTGTCAAGGAATTTGTGACGATTTAACCCCTTAGGCCCTGGTGACTGTACTAAGGTGCCACTGTGCCGTTATATCATAACTTTTATATACAATATAACTCATAATCAGGTCCAGGGCTCGAAAGGTTCCCGGTAGCTGTCATTAAAATTAGCCTCACTGATGGGACGAGAAGAAAAGAGGTAAGATCAAAGTACAAGCCTTACAACAAATGAAATAGCGTCACGTCTTTTCCAATACGGGCCGGCAGAGGTACAGTTGAGACTGAATGAGACTGAATTCCCAGAAGTATTAAGGGAATCAGCATATTTCTGAGAAAACCTACCACACACACGCCGTAATATCGCAACTGACGTTTATGAGCAAAATGACTACTTTTATGGAGATCCAGAAGTAAATGTTAAAGTGCTTTAAATTAGAAGTGAAGCCAACTTAACTGAGCTGTCAGTAGCAATGTACTCTCGCGTTAATGTAGGCTATGAGTAATTTACGGCAGTGGTATAAAGAAGTTATTTTGTCCCACTATTACTGTTTTATAATTATGATATGTAATTTTGAAATTTCACACGATGTAGTTTGAGAAACTTTTATTTTACTACTAAGTTACCCCCCCAATGTACATTCCAAATAAAAGATGATTTGTTTACGTAACACGTTCGTATTTGGGTCACAGAAATACAAAGTTTAATAAGTTTCACCTTAGAATTGGGTCGTTCAATATTACTTTTACACACCTAGGACAGAGACACGAGTGATTCTATAATGGTTCCATTTTTCATTTTCAAAATGTTAAAGGTGTTACGTAGCATTTATTACACTAGGTATGATTCCATTTTTTAATCCTAGGATTTCACTAAGACTTTATTATAATCTAAGATCTCACGACTTTAGAAAACTAATAAACTATCAATATTTCTTTAGTTTCTGACTGACCACTGAGTTACTGATATACGCTCAAATAAACAAGACTCTTGGCTTAGCTGTAGTGGACAAATGAAGGACATTTTGTTCTAAGGAACTTTAAGTACTGCTGTACTATTTCTTGTTGGGAATAATGCCTCTTATTTTAAAACATATTTATTTCGAAATGGTTTTCTTAGTTCATTCGGTGAAACATAGAAAATTCGGTGTGTAAAAGATCCCCTTGAAAATCTTTTACTCACCGAATTTTCGCAATGTTCTGCCGCAGTGTAAGTTGTCTTGAACTTTATTTTAATACTAGCTGATGCGCATGGACTTTCGCAATCAAAATGTGGGAGAGATAACAACCATAGCAATATTGGCTAGCGATTGGGCTTGTGCCCATCAGTGGGTTATTAGCTGACAGCGTGATAGACTAGTTTTTCCTCTTGTAACAATAAAAAGCTTATCTGCATTTGAAACCTGTGAACAAGCAACAAACATAAAATCAAGTTTGGGAAAATTAATCAGGCCTTAAGAGTGTTCCAGCAGCCATAAGAGTCTGGCCTTGGACTCTGTTCAACAGCGCAATTTGTCTATTTTGTGCAGCAAATCAAATCAAATAAAAATGTATTTAAAGTTTAAAACTGTAGATATTTATATATGCTTAGCTCCAATTGGTCTATTTGTCCGGCAGCAGTCGTCTTTGTTTCTGTTTCAATGGGGCTCCGCCCTCCCAACACCCCGTCCTTTCCTCCATGCCACTTATGTTCACCACGCCAGAAAGGTTAAACAGATCCAATTGTTGTATTTGGTCAGCAGCAGTTGTTGTTTCTGTTTTGGACTCCCCAGTCCTAGCTGCACCTCTTTATTACTTCTACCTCCCCGTAAAACTGGCCATAATGGCCGGCACCTTCAGCTTAGAGAGTTGAGCGGTGAAGGGTACCTTTGACTTGGCAAAAAGTTCATCTGCATTCATGTATAGGTAGACTCAACTTAGTTTCTTTTGATTTTCTTAGTTTAAAAGGCAGATTTTTTACAATCAGTACTTAAATTACAAATTTTAGCGTCAAAAATTTCAACCACCACGAATCGAATGCTAATCTTTGGTAGGTATAGACGAGTCTTATTTGGCAATTCATTAGAGCGACAATCTGCGTAAAAGTAATAGAAATTGCCTACAGCTACTACAAGCACTTGCCTACCATTACCTACAGCTACTACAAGCACTTGCCTACCATTACCTAGCGGTGAAGATGAGGACATTCATAGTCTAAAACTTACATACCTATACATAATCATGAAAACAGCATAAATAAACAACATATTCTTATTCAATTGATATTAGGAATGTCAAATGCAAGTTAATAAACATTGCTTTAGCAATGCCAATAAAGAAGCCTGGCACTAAATGTAAACTCTAAGCTTTAAAAACTACCATAAAGTGCGATGACTCCTCATGTTAAATTTAAAGACATTACATAAAAGGCGCTTAATAGCCACTGAATGTAGTTGGTGTAGCTTTGCAGGGCCTTTATTATCAACCATACAACGTGGATATATACGACTATACCATTGGATAATGTACAAATCGTGCAACTCGTCTTTGACAATTAATCTTATGAATATTATAGGCAATTTCGAGAAAGACATCATATAATACCTTGGTCTCTACTTACACACATTGATCTAGCCCCAAACTAGGATTCCCTCTATCTTGAGTACTAGACAACGATACACATACTTATATAGATAAATACTATGCTTAGATAGACAAACAACCATGACTAGGGTACAAACATCCGTTCTCATCAAACAAATATTTGCCCCCAACGGGACTCGAACCCGGGACCCTTAGCTTCGTAGGCAGGGTCACTGCCGACTCGGCCATTCGAGTCGTCGGTTGAGTATGTTTTGTTGCGTGCATTAAATATCTTTACTTATTGGAATTCACCATATAATCACTTGTAAGGATATTAATTTGTTGATGGAAAACTTGATTAGGAAACCTTTATATCACCAAAAGCGGATGGTCTAGCTCTATTTTTTATACGAATAGGTCAAAAAAGTTGTGGCTTGCCATATATTTATTCCAAAAGCGAACTTTTGGGACCTCAAATGCGAATCCGGTTGAAATTGTGTCTACTAAGCGACGATGACTACTTGGAGATATGGTGGGAATTAGCTCCGAGCTATCAATAACTAGTGGTAGGACTGTTGGCTTAGGTTGGGGCCTTGAGAAAGCCTTGACGTTTTTCCACTGTCTTTGAAGATTTATTGATTTTGGCACTACCTATGTAATATAACAAAATGGGCGCCGGGTTTTCCCCGTAATTGGGTCAGAGGCACTGAAAACTCATTTTTACGTGAAGTCGAAATCAAACTCAAAACTGCTTTACTACTGTAGATATTTTGAAAAGATGCGATTAGCTTTAAAAATTACTTTTGTAAAAGTCACGTGATTATTCGTTTCGAAATGTCAAATCGCTTACATTTTCTTAGCGTTGCGCGCGAGTGATATTAGCGAATTGCATGTTGATTAGGAGCCCAGGTTCAGACTAACGCGACCACACTGGGCCACTAAGGATTGATCACGGGGATTCGAACCCGTAGCCCGCACCCATGAGCGATGTGAACACGAGACCATTGCCGTGTTACTACAAACAATATTAAGCATAGTTTAACCTCAAAACAAACGTCAAATCCCATATATTTTTTTGTCTTTAAACAAGTGTTGAACAGGAGTTAATTTGTTACAAAACACATAAATGTTCTTACGCCTTTTTTCCTTGTAAAGAGAAAGGGATATTGACGAAAAACCCTGTACCTTATTTCCAGTGTGTCGTGCAGATTTCGTAGAAACTAAACATTATTAGCGTCCAACGGCTAAGACGTAGTTTTAGAGCAAGTTTGTTACAAGGCTTGTAAAGTTCCGACTTCGAAGAAGGCCAGTGTCGCTCCCTCAGAAGCCCCACATCGACGGGGCTGTTAAACGTTAATTACCGCGACTCGGCAATTTGCGGGTCTCAAATAGCACATTATTCGCCGACGCCAATGATATGAAACTGCTTGGATCTGCGACTGAAGCATTACCAATTTTGACGGCGACTCAGTTCGATGGACACTTAGATGACATCATGTCTTTCATATTTTAAGCCTCCTACATTGTTCAGGTATGCTGCCTACTAGATCCTAGCACTAGTAATGTGGCACACATCGGGCTGTTCCATTTGTCGCAAATGTTACAATATTTGACGTTTTTGAATCCGATTTGCATCCAAAAGTTAATCGGATGTCAAGTATGGTAGCCAGCGACAATCGAAATTAAAAACACCTTTGTCTGCCGAAGCGCAAACATCTCGTTCTTCTCTCGAGTCGCTTGGTCGATGTTATTCTCAAATCTGTCGTTTATTATCATATTTGTAAAACTATTAAGACTATGAACTAAACGCTTTAAACTATTTTCATACCAAGATAAGCCTAACCGAACCAGTATGAAGCAAACTATTTTCATACCAAGATAAGCCTAACTGAACCAGCAAGAAGCAGGTTACGATCGTGGCTTGCAGAGGCAAAGCAGAGCTGATGTAGGTCTCAAAGCAAGTAGCCTGCCCCAGGAATGGAGGTAAGTGAAGCTCTCATCTCTCTTTGTTGGGCCTCTTACAAACTTACCTTCAAAAACCAATTTCGTTTTCGTCATACAGTCCGCTATATAGCTCACTTTGGAGAAGACTATCGTTGTTAATCTGAAGCTGAAGAGAAAGGACAAGTTTTATAAAAAAACTGTAAAATATTATCAAAAAACTTTCAACAACCGCAGCGCTCGCAAATCATTCTCAGCCACAGACAGACAAACAAACAAACAAATAACAACAGACATCATTTATATGCAGTTTTGTCCCAGCCCGACTGAAAGCTTGCAAACCGACGCACTTAAACATATACCAACTAGACGTTAACGCCACCTTCACCTCTAACACCAGGACACGTAAAGGTGAAAGTCCCATTGCTGAAGGGTTTTAGCAAAATGGGCAAGGATTTTGTGACAGCGTTTAGTGGCACATTTGTGCTTATATGCATTTGATGGTTCAGCAGGTGAATGTAAAAAGGAAGGCTTTCAAGGAGATGATGGGGATGTGAAATATATTTTTAAATCTGGGGTATTGTTTTGCGACAAAAGAGAGCATCTTATGAGGATACTTGTGTTTAAGATAAGTTGTGGACGTTGTTACTATAGGCTTAGTAGTTTCAATTGTTTTCTACACTATCTTGTTTATACAAAAACAGCATATAACGTCACGCCTTATCCCATACGGGGGACAGAGGCACATTTTATATTTACCCACGACGGACGGAACGTGTCCGAGGAGGTATATGCGTTTGGGGTTAGAAGTTGTTTGTGTGTGTGTGTATGTATGTCCGTTACCATTTTCCTGGAAAACTACTGGACCGACCGATTGGGTGTCATCCCTTTTTTGACAAAGTCGCTTTTAAATGGTTTTTAAATTGCTCAAATGGCAATTTCAAAAGGTATTTTGTTGTAGTAGAGAATGCACTGACCCTTGAAAGAATTGCTAAACTTTGCGAGTGTAAGCCTCGTCTGTGATTATTTCTTAAGTTAAAATTACAGCTATCGCGAAGTTTGGACAATGTTGTAAGGTACTTGCGTACATACATTATATTTTTGAAAATAAATTGACTTGTTACAGTTAGTATGTCAATTTCTTTAAAGAGCTCTCTTAAGAAGTGTGTGCAATTTAAATTATAAATTGCACGAATATGTAGCGCTTTTTTCTGTAAAATAAAAATAGCTTGAATATCCGCTGCTTTCCCCTACAATACAACAAGATACTATAGGACATGTCAATATGAAAGTAACTAAAGTATACTAGCCTATAGTAGCCAAATCCGTGTTTCGTCTGATATTCCAATAGCGTAAGCCGCAGATCTTAATCTACCAGCTAATTTATCTATGTGGGGTCTAATACTAAGCCTCTGCTGTCCGTCCGTTTGTCCGTTCTTCCGTAATTCCGTCCGTTCGTCCATTCTCTGAAAAAATAAGGTGGCTCTCATACAAGAGATGTATTTTGTTGCATCTTTTCTTGTACGCGTTTTTTCGTGATTTAACTACAAATTTACGGCTTTCTTTTCTTTTTTGCTTGCGCTTTATGCTTTTTACCTTACCTAGCTTTTTGCTAAATGTCGTGATACTAGATCCATTGAAAGTACCATATAGGATAAAAAAAATCCCCAGGGAGTGTCGAAATATTCGGCAATATTGTGACTTAACTTGTGATGGAGTTGACTTAGAATATTTTGTAGTCCTATGGAACTGCTTACATAGGTCATTAATATCGATTTTAACTTAATACCTTCACGTGTTCCTGAAAAAAAGAGTCTAAGAGAGGAAAAGAAACGTGATCCCAAAAATGTTATTTTTCTATTCGCCTTGTGCCAAAAAATACATCTTTTTTAACCACTCAAAAACAGAGGGTATACAAGATGACATTTAATTAGCTGACCATATTTTGGGGAATAATAGTACCCATTATTATGAACAACTTTCCCCAAGAAACATATGGTCTTAAACAAAAAAATTTTTTGGGTCTCCCATAGTAACTTGTTATCAGCTGATCGGGTCAATGTACTGAGGGACGAAAAATATTTTTCATTTGCGACCATATGTTTCTTTGGGAAAGTTGTTCATAATGATCGGTGCTATCAGTCCCATAAATATGGTCATCTAATTAAATGTCACCCTGTATAGTTGGGACGGATCGCGATTTTGAACCATATACCATGGTAATAAAATTTAAAACCTATAACGGAAAAGTGGCGTTAGCTAACGCCGGGTAAGCAAGTAAGGTAAGGTAAGTAAGGGTAAGCGCCGGTGGTAACTGAGGGGTTAAGGTGACTCCCTTTGATTTAACGGCCAAACGGCATGCTGAAGTAGACTTTGCCGCGCTAAAAAAGGTGAATTTAAGAATTATAGGAAATTTTCTCTTGTTTATTTTCTTCGAAAACTGATATCGGGTGATATCGTAAAACTAGGCTTAGAATCTTCGAAATCTTAGAAATTTTCGAATGAGTTTGATTAGATTAGATTTGATGAGAATTAGGGCATCAAAAGTGCCCCCCCCCCCCTTTTGACGTTGCGAACTTAAGGGCTGAACAAAGGCCAATGGCATTGAGAATTAGACAAAGAAAACAAATACCCGTCGCATAGCGTCGAAGCAGACTGACGCATGCTCCCGCGCAGAGCCCCGCGGGGCAGCCCGAGCTCCGAGACCGAGAAAATTATAGAAATTATTACAAAACTCCTGTAATAATAACATTAAAAATAAAGTAAAACAACCAAAAATTTTCCTTTTTTTCACCTATTTTTGCGTGTAAGTTTCATATAGGAAACTGATCTCGTCTCCGAGCGCTTGTTCATTTAGTTGAATAATAATGCATTGCGAAAAATATTTTTAAGTATTAAATATAACAGAAATCCGGTAATTTTAAAAGTCCATTCTTATCTCTAATAGACCTTTTATAACATATATTTATCCTAAATTTTTATGTTGTCTAGTTTAGCCTAGAATTGAAGCTAAAGATGCATTTCTGGCCATATTAAATCCCTTAAGACTGGCATACCCAGACGATACCGAACGATCCTAGAAAAAACATATTTTGTAGAAATTAATGTAAGCTGGGTTCCTTTTAGATCTTCTACACTGAGGCTAATACAGACTAACTGTATTATGCTCAAACACCAACACCTTTCTAATACCACATTGTCCTTGGCCAGAAACAAACTAAAAATATTCGATTTACCACAACAGCTTTAAGCGTTCCAAGGCTGGAAAAGCTTTCACCATCCTTTTAGACTAGCTCTACCCCCCTACGCAATTGCACAATTCTTTGATACGCCTCACTTGACAAAGTCACAGACAGCATTTTTCTTCAGTTCTATTTATCTCAATATCGAGTCCCTATAAGGGTCCTCGGAACTCGTAAGCCCTTCGTGGTAGAGTAGTCTAAGGGATGAAGGGGGGAACTAGGGGAGGGAACTTTTCTTTTTGTTATGAGTGAAATCTGCTCGTTTGTTGGACTTTTGGATTAGGGAATTGTACGGCTCAAAGTAGCTTTCTATGTATCTATGCATATAGGTATAATATAGCTACATTTTATATGAATAGTGAGCCTTTGGACGGAGATATATGGGAATTTCTAATCTTGATGGGGATTAATTTAAAATAGCGTCACGGCTTTTCCCAAAGAGGTGGCAAAGGCACAATTGCGCCCACTTTTAGAAATTTAGTGAATCATTAATTTTGCGTGACTTAGCCTTTTATTAGTTCCGCATATAAATACCATCATCTAATAACATATAAAGGTGCCAGCGATAGCGGTAGCGTGACAGGGGTAAGTACCTACCTACTACGCCCGCTATCTCGTTCACTCGCTAGGTAACTACGCCTGCTATCTATCTCGTTCACTCGCTAGGTAACTAAGCCCGCTATCTCGTTCACTCGCTAGGTAACTAGACCCGTTATCTTGTACAATCGCTAGGTAACTACGCCCGCTATCTCGTTCACTCGCCAGGTAACTACGCTTGCTGTCTCGCTCACACACTCACGTGACACGTCGTCGTCTGCAGTTGCGGTCGGCTATGAACTTTTTGCCCCAGCAAAGATGACAGGTACTTTATTTAACCCATCGTATCACTCAAATGAATGGATTTCTGAACCTTCAAACTTTGACACATATTAATAAGATCTCAAAATCAACACTTCAGTCTCATTATTTTCTTTAAAATTTGACACCCTTCACCTCCACATTTCTGGAACATCCAAACAAACTGTACAACTTTAAAATCGAATCCATCACTTCGAGAAAGTTCCAATAAGAAATTTTCCTTTTCTTTGACGCACCCCAACAACTTTTTCTCAACTCAAAAGTCATCTTCCTTACCTTACTTTAAGATTCAAACTCATACCCGATCTGTTGCTATTCTGTTGCCGATGCCTCTCATTGCACACGAATACCAACTTAAGATAATGAAACCATAACCAATTTTCGGCTTTAGCGGTTACAATATAAAGATTCAGCTGTAGGTAAAGTAAAGTTAGGGATGTTTACCCCTCAAATGCATTGTTGTAGTCGTTCTTGTCCCTGGAAGAATGTCGCAGCGATTTCGGATGTGTCAGTCGCGGGACACGTAAACTGTCACGTCGGATCCGCATCGAGGGTGGACTGTGGAGACTTTGTGGCTATGGAATTAGCGGGAGATTGGGCGGTGAAACACGCGATGCGCTGTGGCGGCGGCGGAGGCAGGTATGCGGTGAATAGTAGCTAGATGGAGAAGACGCGGTGGCTAGGTGGTGGCTAGGCAGTTTGATTTGGTTTTTAAAAATTATTTATTATCATTTCAATAATTTGAAGAACCCATCGGATTTTTTTTTATTTATATTATATACATTAATGGTTAATTCATAATTCTTTATTGCACACACATATTCAATTCAAAAGGTTACATTAGGAGAAATCATATGTACAAAGGCGAGCTTATCTCTAAAAAGAGATTTCTTCCAGCAAACCAAGGCATCAAAGGGAAATGTATCATGAAAGGGTAGGCAGTGTACAATATCTTATATCTAATTTATACTAAAATACATATAATATAAAATACGGAAAATAAAATACTCATATACCAGACTACTAAATACAATACATACATATACCTGCAAATAAAGTTTATATATTATAATGATATACATACTATAACTGTCACGAAAGAGAGAGGAAGTGCTCTTTTATCCGGTTTTTGAAAGAGACAAGAGTGGGACTGTCTCTTATAGTGCTAGGTAGTGCGTTCCACAGTCGAACCGCTTGCAGCCTGAATGAGTGCTCATATGCCAAGGTGCTATGCCTTGGAGTGGCTGAGAGTGAGACCGTGTGAGATCTCCGGTGCCGATCTCCTGAAAAGAGATACTCAAAGCGTAGCTGGGGTAGCGCGGGTTTTTCAATATATTGAAAAGATAAGAGAGAATATGAGTGTCTCGGCGACGACGAATTGGAAGCCACCCCAACTCTTTTCGATATTGAGAAACATGATCGAATTTGCGCAACCCGAAGATAAACCGAATCCCAAGATTCTGAAGTCGTTCGAGTTTGTTCAGTAGATCTTCGTTCGCGCTCGCCCAACAGACATCGGCGTAGTCCATTAGCGGCAGAAGAAGGGACTGAGCAAGGGTGATTTTGGTCTGCCGTGGCAAGAAGTACTGCAAACGCCTGAGGGAGTGAAAAGACGCAAAGACCCGCCTACTGAACTCGCTGACATGTGGAGACCAAGACAGCAGGTTGTCAAAAATAACCCCAAGGTTTTTCGCCTGATCTGTATACTCTATTGTGATGCCATTATATAACACAGGAACAATATTTTTTTGTATCAAGGAAAGCGTGTGCCTGGTTCCTAAAAGCATAGCTTGTGATTTGGTCGAGTTTACCAACTGCTCCACTCCACTCTCACTGGTTTAAGCCTTGAGTTAAAATTATTGTTATTAATGATGATGATGACATGATATTTGTGTGGTAGTGATAAAGACTAAGATCCGCAGCAGCACTCTTCTCTTCTTCAACCGGTCAACAGCCGATCCCCTGGCCGCACAAACACCGCCCCATCCATCCACCGATTGCTTCTAGAACGAGGGTAGATTGAATAACGCCTTGTTTATTTTTGCTCCGTCAATCACAACGTAAACAATAGTCTGTCTCTTTCGCAGATTATAAAATAGCAGGGAGGCCTTTTGGAAGGGGAATGGAGGAATTTCTACTTTCAGATAAATGGGAATACTTTTTCAGTGTGCATTGTATCTATTTCTGTATGTCTTATGGGCGAAGATAGTCGGTGAGGTGTTTTTGTAAGGTAAAATTCAAATTTGCCTTACAAAGTGTCTAATTTTAACCATATATTTAACAATAGTCAAGAAATTTCTTCGTCGTTTAATCTCAAATCAAATCAAAATTTCTTTATTTTCTGTAAATATTAGGTCCTTACATATGAAATTGGCGTTTTGTATGGAGAAATTGAAGTCAACTCAATTTTCAGTACAAACATTTTTTTTAGGAATGACAAATCCTAATTTTATAAACTTTGTGCAATATTAACATTTGTTTAGAAAATGTATCTTTTTGCCCTTTCTCTACATTGGACCACTGTGGGAGAAGAAGGGTGAATCTATATATAGAGCCATTGAATAATAATGTTGTTTTACGTAGCTTACTTTTGGTGCCTCTCCGTTTCGAGGGCACACATCCCTAAACAATAAAGCTATATTTACCGACTTTGGTTGGATCTTGTCCAGTAGTTCGTGCCGCCATCTCCTTCTAGGCATTCCTCTGCGCCTGACCGTCTATAGGCACCCATACCTATAGTAGTCAGTAAAGTACACGCCAATTTTTTTTAGACCCCCCCTGAATTCATGATCTGGACCTTAGGAGAAGTAGAGTCAGTTTGTAATCCATTAAAAAAACACCATCTCATTAGGAACATCGTATTCGTAGACGTCTACATGTTTTTCCTACAAACCTATGTGGTGAATAACCTAAATAAACGGTTAAGTGCGAGTCGGACTTCTGCACCAGGAACCCATTTACATGACATACATATATAACAGCTCTCTACAAAAAAATCGTCCATCACGGGAATCCAGTCTTGGAAGTTATTTCTGCTTTTTAACCGAATTTAAAACAGGGTTTCCTAATTCGGTTGAATTACTTAAAATTGTCTGAAACGGAGGTACGTTATGGACAAAAGAACATGTTTGAACCCAGCTTTAGTTTGTACGTTTACGATAGGGTCTAAGCAAGTTTGTATTTACTCCAAAATTATTTTTTGTGTTAATTGATCAAACTAAAAATTTACAGTTTTCGAATTTTATCCTTTATTTGTACTACCTTGCTATGTGCCTATATGGAATTGTATTGTATTTTTTGATCGCTTTGACATAGGTCGGTTGACATTGACGGACATGGTTGACATTTTCATTACTTAAAGAGACAACAGACTTGAGCAATTGCTATTAGTTTCACCCTGATACCTCCACGTGTTTCTGAGAAAAAGGGTCTTGACAGACCTATAGGCAGACAGGCAGGCAGACAGACAGAAAAATACAGTTTTCTTTTTTTTTCCTTTACCTTTTTTTTTGCTAAATTTCATGATAGGTCAACCGGAAGTATCTTATATGTTTTGATTCCCTTGCTATTATCAAGCCCATTTAGGAGGTTCAGCAAATTTGCTACAAACGGCCGAATTTTTTGATTGCGTGGACCTAGAAGTTTGATTTTTTTTCCTCCAGCTCCAAGGGTCTACAAACGTGAGAAATTGATATGAAAATATATTTGATACCTGCACGCGCTCCTGAGATAAAGGGTTGTGACAGACGGGCCGACGGACAACAAAGTGATCCTATAAGGTTTCCTTTATTCCTTTTAAGGTATTGAACCTAAAAATCAATCTTATGAAGTTTCTACGCCCTTCTTCTCCCACAGTTGTCTAATGTACAGGCAAAAACTGACGTTTGCTAAGTATATGTAAATATATACAGTTATAAAGTACTTTGACTTTGAAACCTAAAAAAACTTCTATTAATCAACCGCAAAATGATAAACTTGCACACCCTTATACAACCGCCAAAAGCGACAAAATATACTGAAAACAGCAACGTTGACAACTCGTCGCGACGCAACTCATAATCTTTCCCCGAACCCTCCTGTCTCGGTGCCCTTTCATTTTCTATAGCGACCGTGGCGTGCAATTTTCTCTGTAAAACGAACATGTTATTACCGGTTTCGAGTGGCACTGGGTTGGAAAGACGCGGCGTTTACTTGAATTAAGTGTTGTAACTGTTGAATCTACTATTTTACCATCTGGAACAAGAAATGACCCAGACAATACTATCAACTTCTTCATCTTCTTCCGGATTTTGCGAATGCTTTGAACACGAAATGCATGTTGCCGAGTAAGACCTAAAGCGTTTTCAAAATCGCGGCGTTCAGATGCCCATCTTCCCGCCTAGCGGGTGCCCCGCGTCTCCAGACTACCCGGATGTTTATGAATAGCGATATAAATGAACGCAGCCACAAGAGGGGATCGGAACCGCCAAGTAGTCACAGTAATTTTGCAAATACCTATATTACTAAAGTGCGGGCCTATTCTGTTAGAAGCATGTTAGAAATGCTATAGGATAAGGGGGCGACCGCATCCTTTTAGCGATACAGATTTGGTTCAAAAGAAGACCATCACCAATGGCAACAATCTCCATCCCATTACGCCAGAATAAAGACCTCTGTAGCGCTGCAGTAGTGGCTCTGCCTACCACGCGAAAGGTCCCGGGTTCGATCCCCGGCTGGGGATAGAGAAAAGAGTAAAAACCAGGTGTTTGGATGTTTATGTGGGTGTGATGTCGCTGTTTCTGGTTACCATGTATAAAACATAAACATTTATAAACAGGCACTTCACACACATATAAGCATCCAAGACCCTGGGGTTTTTTTCCGAATCCGGGACCTCTCGCATGGATGGCAGAGCTACAACCGCAGCGCCACGGAGGTATGTGCCCGTATAAAATGTTTGTGTTATGTTTAGAATGGGCTTTATTTACCTAATACCAAGACTTGTTTTCAGAAGCTCGTGGCAATTTTGCTGATCAGTTTAGGTTCCCAAATTGAATCGGCGTAAGACGTTGTGGTAAGCCTCAAGATTTTGTAAAGGTACCGGTTCAAATTTCAATGTAGTATAGAAATTGAATACTTAAAATCCTTGGTCTAACTAAGCCCCAATACGCAAACAAATATTCTATCTATACGGATGACATCGTCAAGACCGGGTTAAAGTATCTTGTACTTAAAATAGGACCATGGGAAGCTTTTTCAAGCTATTTCTAACGACACTGCCCTTATCACTACCAACTAAAGCTCAAAAGTTAAATTCCGTTAAGCCGTTGAGGCTGGTTATACAAACAAACATATATTAGCTTCGACAGTGGGAATAACAATTAATTTGTAAAAAAAAAACATCAAAAAAAAATAACTTGTATTATTGATTTAATTGCCCCATGCCAAGTTATAATTTTAAAAAAGTGTTGAAATAAGTTATAAGTAATTGTTATTGGATCATTTATGGGGAACTGTGTACGCTTTTATAATAAGTTACCATAGGGAATTGATCAATTACCCTTGCAAAGGTTTAAAACATTAATGAGATTAGCCCATCTCATAAACAAAGCCTATTAATGACTATGTTAAAGACAAAACTGCATGGCCTCAATGCACCAAGCTCATTCGTATAAGATAAGATTATTCGGATATTGTACATTGTATAATAACAAAAAAAAATACAAAAATAAAAAAAAAATACATCCTCGTAGAGTTTCTTGGTGCTGTCTTCTGTGACGGGCGTATTTCCGAAGCACTGGTATGGAGTCTCCTTTTCCAGTGCGAGATTCAAACATGAATCGCCACTTGAAAGGGAGATTTCCTTTTTCAAACTCAAATCATAATCAGTAATTTACACTCATTAGTTTTTTTTTATATAAATTTATATGAGACTAAAGTAAGTGTTTGACTTGTAAAAGTGCATTATTTTTGCCTATTTTCAATAAAAAAAGTTTGAGTTTGAAAAGCATATGACCCTGTTTCTGGCGCAGTCAAGTAAAAACGGAGAATCACTAAGGTCACAAGAATAGTTCCAGACCAGTTTCAGTATGTACGACGAAAGATATTTTAATTCTTCACTAGTCGACCCAACATACGTCGTTCTGACAAAAGCTACTAACATCATCTATTGACAGTAGCAGAAGCAGAAGCAATTGATATGAGCTGAACCAATGATTTGCGATTTCCTTTCCTCGGCGGTTCCCTTTGAGCGTTTATTTATGTTTCTCCGCTAGAACCTTCCCAAGACTTCAACGAATAGCTAATTTAAAACAATTTCATCCAAATCGGCATAGCCGTTCTCGAGCTTCGCACTTACCAAACCATTTAGCGATTCACTTGATATATATGGATAAATAGACGATACAGATAGATCGATATAGATAACAATTAAGAATAGGCTCCCGCATTGCTTCACAGGCGGCGATTCAAAGAGCTTAATTTTCATACGCTCTACGGTGATTAACTAGCTTCATTCAGAAGAAGCGAACGCTTCACGGAAAGCCGAAGAAAATCGAAGTTGGATATCTCGAGGGATGCTCTCCGTCTTTACATTTCGATCAAAAGTCTAGACAGCATTGAAATATTTTAATGGAAGAAAAATAGTCTCACTCGAAGCTATACGTGGGCGCATCTGTGCCTTTGCCAGCCCGCTTGTTTTTATCCGACCACGAGGAAGCGAAAGGCAGGGTAATGATCATGACCATTAAGTACATAGTACTACTCGGGTGACCTAAGTTGCCACCTGGCTCGAATGACGTTTGTACAAAGTTTACAAAAAAAATGTCGTTTCCATTTACAAAGTTATTTATAAATTATGTACTTATTAGGTACATAGTACTAATCATACTAAATCGTGATTCGGGTAGGTACATAATTGATATTAGATTGAGGTTGTGCATAGTGTGCCAGTCAGTCAGTTAGAGCAGACATTGGGCATTTTGCGATTGCAGATTTGATCAATAATCGTGTATTTCCTCGCATCCGGAAATATTTTTCATCAAAATGTTTACTGTGTTGTTCTTTAAATGTTTCAGATTTTTTCTTGGGAGTCCAGTTGGGACGTTAATCTAAGCTATACATTGCAGGTATCTGAGTTGGTAGGAAATCTGAAAGCCAACATAATCAGAAGGGTGATATTACATACCAATAGGTAGACACTAGCTGTGGATCAGTTTTGAATTTAAGGTTGTCCAGTATAAAACCTTTGACTTTGACGTTCATATCATATTTTTTTTACTGGACAATGACAGTTGTCTGTTTACCTTTTTGTCGCTAGTAATGCGAGTTTAGATGTTTTGCTACAAAGTTGATATAAACTGATAAACTGTGAAAGATATTCATTCACCGCGTGATGATCAGTGATAATCAGCCAATAATATCGACAACTTAAGTATTTCCAGCCCTAGTGTAAAATAAAAAATATTTTCCTCCACAAAATCATCGATTTGGAATGGGGATTGTCGGGAATAAAATTAATTACCAGAGTTCAAAACCGCTCCGTTCGGTGGACATAGGTTTCATTCTCTTATAGTGCAGCAAAAGTAGTTCTTGGTTACTAACAACATAGAGTCCAAAAGATATCGATCGCAGTTGAAAATTTGACCAATTAGAACATGATTTTGTGACACAAGCTGTCTTTAAATGCGACTCATGTTCATCAAATACTTACGGTTACATACATCGCTTCTGGCCCCACACTAGGATACCCTGTGTCGAGGGAACCAGAAACAGCGACATCACACACATATACACATACAAGACCACAAGAAGAGTTTTTTTTTCTTTACCCCCTACCGGGGATCGAAGCCGGGACCACGCGCGTGGTAGGCAAAGCCACTATCGCAGCGCCACAGAGGTCGTCATCTAGAAATTTCTATCACAGTGCCTACCAAATTGAAGCTTTGAAGGATGTTTGCTTACTTCAAATTGACGTTGGTTGTCAGGAGGTCATGAGTCATTCAAAGTGCTGTCATAGTTGAAACGTAAATTTGACAGGAATCTGAATTAATCAACAACAGAATCGATGTACCTACTGCCTTTGTTCGGGTGTACATTTAAGGATACAAAAGTTACACCTACTAACACTATTATAAACACTTTACTACATCAAATACGGTCACGTTCAAAAGCCAGTACGAAGAAATGCAAATCGAAGGTCCGCTTGAAACGTTTATGACGTCATAAACGTCACATCAACGCACAAGAGACATCTATTAACTGAAACCGTAAACTGTCCGCATAAATTATACATGTTTATGCGGTTTTTATGAAGACAACTGACTGGAATTTAAGCACTAGTAAAAGTAATGTTGACTCAATCCATGGCATGACTTGGCTTCATGTTAGCTTTTTAATACTGTTTTTAATTGCTGTTTGTCGGAGAAAAAAATAATCTTAGTACTCAATTCGAGGTATAATAAAGATTGCCTTTTGTTTAACCCGTTCTAAAATAAAATGTGTTTAATTTAGAGAAATGTTTCATTCGGAAAGTTAAGCGATTTTCTTTATTCTGGAACGACCACATCTGGTGGCAAGGCAAGTTGCGTGCCCGCGCCTAGTTGAGCAAATGCTCAGTCATGGACTTACCCGCCAATTAAGAGTTTTAGAACCTTAATTTTAGTATGGCGTTTTCATTCCTTCGCGCGGGCTATATGCATTTATAATTATATAAACAGAAGAAAAGTATGAAGTGACAGTTGTCAAAATTCCTAAGAAATCCCTATGGCGTCTACAATAACCATAGACTATTTTTTCATGGAGTATTTTAGTTACGTTTGCTGCATGCAGAATCGGCTTGTTTACGTGAATTTCAGTACCTACCTACTTGCATACAGTATTATATAGTGTTAACCTCGAACCCGCTGATTCAACTAGTAACTGTCCGTGATACATCTTGTCTCGACCTACCGACGGCCACAATCATTTCCGCCCGATATCCCCAAGTCGAACTCAATCAAATTGACTCTGTCCACATTGACTTTCCGGGCTTTCCGTCCCATGCAAACATCACGGACGGCGGCGACACGGAAAGGAACCCCCGGATGCACGACCGACAACTCAGAATCTGAGCTACACTCAAAAACACGCTGTCACTGTCCCTCGCGCGGAACACGAATGCGAGAGTATTGCGTTTAAGCAGCACTTTATTCGAGTAGTAGTCTGTGGAGTCACGGAGCGAAACAAGCATTTCCAATAAAGCACTAATTCTTCCTCTGTTCTTTTTAATCCGGGTTTTGGAACGGAAATTAACCTTCGTTTCTTGCGTGACAAGTTTAGTAAAAGGGTATTTTACTTTATTCCTCTGTTTGTTTGCTGTTTGATAAATGAACTCTTTTTACTTGTATCGCAATTTTGTCGAAGAGTTGAAATTACATTACTTCAAAAGCTTGTTCTTCGGAAATTCGGCAATATTACGCTGAATCATCTGTACGCTAAATGCTACATACATACAAAATATACTTTTCACGCCACTGTTCGGAAATATGGCCAAAGATGGTTTGAAATGAGAGTAGAAAGTAGTTCTTAGTAGAACAATTCAAAAACAGTCAAACAATGTAGATTTGCAAAGAAAAATGTAGTGTTTAGCGGCCTTTTTTACTTTCTACTCTGCTATTGGTCGATTATTTTCGGTCGTCCATCTATTGCTTACTTTCTATACCTGGGCAACAATGTACTATTATACAACTAAGTTGTATTGAAGTAAATTCAGACATTTTATTATTTCCATCGTTATAATATTTATGTTTACTTATGTTGAAAACCAGAATGCAACCATATTTTTTGGCAAAAACATAAAAATATTTCAAGCGTATATTATCATCATAACGTATTCTTGCCACTTCAAGTTCACAACTTTGTATCTTTAACGGGCGTCTCAAAAGCGTGTAAAAACGATGTAAAACTCATATAAAATTATAGGCATATTCCCCGTACAAAAGGTATTGACTACGAGCTGTAAACGTGTTTTGTGAATGCTACACAATGTTGGTGCTAAATGCTACTGCTTTTTGTGGAAGAGAACGTAAAAGTCATGTTGAGTCAAATATCTTTTGTCTCGGAACGAAAGGTGCGAATAAGGTGAAATGACAGAGAGAGAGAGTGACAGAGCGAGAAGTCACATTTCATTTAAAGTCAGTGATATTTGGTGTGTCCTGTGTATGTGCGTAAGTAATTTGATGGACATGGGATGGACACTTGAATGCAAGGTTCTAGAAAGTGGCACACTCGTTATTTTAATTTAAAGGCGTTTAGATGAGCGGCTGCTCATTATTGCTGTTTTTAAGGAATTGAATCATTGATGGCTGTGACTCAGTGGGTCTTATGGGTCAGGAGTTTTAAAGTTAATGTGAATAGAAAACAATGCCTCAGCTACAACGTATGCGAAAACTTACGTACAACTTTTGTTATATAACGTAATATTATGAATTATGACGTGACAAGAATAGAACCTTGTGAATTGTTTCATAACGCTCCAGAGGTCTAAATTTGATCATCCAGAGAGGGGTCGATCACATAACGGTTCATAGTAATTGAAACTATAGATATTTACCCAAACAATAACGCAAACTTCAAAATAATAGTTTCCGCCATCATGTCGGTACACTCGCAAACAAAACACTCCAACGCATTTCCATTTGCGTTTCTGTTTCTATTATCCACTCGTAACTGTACTCGGTAGCAAACTTGAATCGTCAATGGCTCATCGATCTTTTACTATGTAGAGTGGATTCATGCTAAATTGGCCAAACACCAATATGAGGCAAACCCGATATTACACACGTATAATGTATTAAACGAATTCTTTGGCCAAATTTGGGATAATTTTATTTAACTTACGTAATATCAATTACATCACGCATATCTGCCTCTTGATTAAAAACCATCGCCTATTATTTGTCCGGAAATCAATCAAAGCGATTTGTCGCATCGAGAGTTACCAATCTTTGGCGAAATAAAAATAGGATTGTGCCTTAAAAATCCAGTGTATTCGTTCATTTCCGTCCAGTGATTGATTTGATTGATTTATTAAAAAAAATATTTCTAAAGCCCATAAAGGTGCTGTTTGCGCCGGTATAGTGCGATTACGGGTGCCTTGGGATGCGCCTTCTGTGGGTCGATACTGGGATTACCACCCGGTCAGATCTCGTCTTCTTGTCCTTGGTAATGGACCAAGAAGGCGCCCAAAGCAGTCTGGCCATAAACAATCGAAATCGAGTGTGTGTCAGCTGTCGATATGAACAATAACAATAAAAAGTGTCATTACCGCTCCTTATTAATTTATTTGACATAAACCCGAACCAGACTCAATATACATACTTCAGGAAGCTATTTCGGACTCCCCAAACTTCCATTGCGGCCACCCCGAATTCCCATTGCCCTGGAACGGCAGCCGAGATCCACCTAACGGTAAGCCCCCCTTCTATCCGTAGTGGGCTTTTCCCAGGGTATCCACGATTCCGTGCTACAACAGGTGCCATAAATTTATTATAAATGGATTAAAATAAGAAGAATTGCAAGTTTACTTAATGATAGCGCCGCGGTATAAAATTATATCAATCATACAAAGGATTGGAGTGGAGATAGAAGGTTAAAAAAAAGATCCTAAGACTCGCTCAGGTAAGCGCTGGTAGATCAGCGCAACCTTCCTACTTTCTGTCAACGTCCTTAGAAAAGCTTCACACGGGACCAGCTCAATTCTACGGTGATTAAATTATGTATGAAATTAAAACTAAATCTATCCGGGAATTAATCAAAGTGATTTAACAGCACAAAATTTCACTTAGCGAGATAATGTTTCAAGTTTCTCAAGCATAGCGAAGTTAATCCCTAAATAGATAAAATGAATGAAATAAAACAGTCAGATAAACGAATATTTTTTGTCGCCGTGGCTACCTTCGCTAATTAGGTGACCGCGTAGATCAGTAGGTACGGATTATCTCTCTATCTGCTTTCTTTCTCCATCGCGGTGGCTATCTTGTTCGAGTGTCATAATAATGAAAAGAGATAATATCTTGGACACTATAATATCTGAGATGAACGCACAGAAGTTTGAAGAGTGGTTCGGGGAGATACTGCCTCAGTTGAAAGCTGGTTCAGTGATTGTTATAGATAATGCCTTCTTTGACTTGAGAAAATCAGAAGTCGTACCAAAGATAACCTAGACAAAGGCAAGATTACATGATTGGCTGCGCGAAATAAATAGTATTTATGAAGCAAATTTCTGCTTCATAAATACTATTTATTACGCATAAAGACGAAATGAATAAGGCGCATGGCATCTCAGTTCTTCTCGTGCCCCCTTGCCATTGCAAACTCAACCCTATTGAATTGATTTGGGGGCAATTTGAAGGGTACGTAACCCGAAATAACACAATGTATAAAATTAGAGACGTCAAAAGGCTGTTTGAACAAGGCTTAGTAAAAGATCTTTTATAATTGATGTACAAAATCTTTTTCTTCCCCTTCTTCCTCTTCTTCAGCATGCTCTTATCCTCTGCTGCACATATGCCTCCCCAATTGACGGCCAATTTGTATAGGCTGCAGCCATTCTCTTCCATGTCGGGCCAGCTGTACTCCTGATGTCATCGCACCGTCTTGTCGCAGGTCTTCCAACACTTCTCTTTCTTGTACGGGGCCTCCAAGAATTAACGCTATCTTCCATCGTTTCTGCGACCGATGTGTCCTGTTCCTTGCCATTTAAGTCACGCTACATGTTTCCCCACATCGGTGACTTTAGTGCGTGTGCGAATGAGTTCATTCCGTATCATATTGTCGAATGATACCTCGACCATCGACCTTTCCATTGATCTTTATATGACTTTAGGTTTGTGCATCATCTTAGTCTAGTAAGGGTCCATGATTTGCAAGCATAAGTCATCAACGGGAGAACACACTGATTGTAGACTCTTGTCTTGAGTATTTGATGAGAGGAAAGCATCCTTGAGCTTTTCGAAGGCTGCCCACTATTCTTCGGTTGATCTCTCGGGCCAGTGGGTTTCGTCCAAGACTAGGTTGTCATACTCCTCCATTTACTCTATCGCTCGGCAGTCAACTGTGATCGGATATTAAGACATATCGGTCGTACCTATAACCTTGGTATTATCCGAATTCATCCGACTAAGGCCTACCCGGATTGATGAATGGCACAGATCATTAAGCTTTTTTTTCAGTTATCTTGGTGTTTCGGCGAGTATGATAATTTCGTCTGCAAAGCGAAGATGGTTGAGGTATTCTCAATCCACATTTATGCCCAAACTCTATGCCAGTCAAGGGTTTTGAAGATATCTTCCAGTGCGTTGATGAAGAGCTTTGGAGATATGACATTTCCTTGGCGTATGCCTTTTTTGACTGGTATAGTCGTCGTGGTCTTGCACAGTCATTGTGGCATCTGGAGGTATCTTTTGTTGATCTGACACAAATGATTCTGATGTACAAAATTATTCTGATTAAATGTTTGTTTAGGTGTTCACAAAACGCACATATCATAGAGTCACGCCTTTATGTTTATCAATATTATTTATGTAGTTGGTTTGTTTGTTTGTTTTTTTAATTTATTTTGTTCTGGGAAAGCTTTGTGAGGATTTCCAACATTGCTTTTCATTTTGTGAATCAAACTCAAACTCAAACTCAAAACGTTTATTCTGTAAATAGGCCACAAGGGCACTTTCACATGTCATTTCATTTCATTTTTTACAGAACATTTGGTATTATTATTTGTATCATATTATCAGAAAAAAAAGTACTTAATTATTGTTTCTGAGAGATGTAAAGAGTCTCAAATGTCATAATAAAATAATTATTTTATTTTCAATACAGTGAAGTCTTGTATATTTTTTTTTTTAATAAAAATGACATGCTTTTTTACCTGAGGAAGTGATTATTATTTTTACCCTTTCGCTATTTCAATCATTAAATCAAATTCAGAATTAGACTGCGCTTATCAGAACCAGTCTGCGCGAGAACCTAACTAGCGCAGATAGCCGGCGGCGAAAAAAATTTATCGTTCAACGGACGATTTATTTAATTAATTAAATCGATTTAAGAATTCAAATCACTATGATTCAGAAACTAGCAATATTATTTTGCTAATTCACGGAAAGATAGTAATTACTAACTAACGACTATTAAGTTCATAATTATAGTTTTCACGAAGATTATAGTAGTGACCAAACACCAAATTCTCAAATAAAACCGACCAAGTGCGAGTAGGACGTCGGACCCGCACACGAAGGGTTCCATACTATTTTAGAGGGAAAAAATTAAAACGACATTGTTTTTACGAGTACACCTTTTTAATAATTAATAATAAAATATTATTTACAAAAATAATATAAAGTATGATGAAAAACTTGTTATTATTTATTACACTTCAAATAACTAAGCAAAAAAATCAATACCCGCAATCTTTTACGATAATATCTGGAGTGTCCAGTTCAGTTCACCGATAAATAAATAATAAAACATACATAGCCAAGAAAATGGCCATACAAATAATCTCTTATGTAGGTACTACTTTTAATTATTAAAAACCATTAAGTTTTATTATTTGTTGTTATAGTGGCAATATAAATACACCCTCTGTGGAAATCTCAACCTATTTTGGTTGATCCTGGTAACAGACGGACGGACAGACGGACAGCGGAGGTTTAGTAATATGGTCCCGTTTGGCACCTTTCGAATACTAAAAAATAGCACAGAGTGAGATACACTTATAAATCCTTGTGTTCAATATTGTTAGCAAAGCTAGGAGCTCTCAGTGTCTGGATCATCTATATCCTCAACATCAATGACAAAAAGCGTTCGAATTTCGAATGCGTTCTCGATTACAAACGTGCGCAAATAGTGCGCCGAACACAAATGACATCATTTCCGCAACGGAAATGGAGTAAACAATATATTCCACGTATGACGTTTAGATGGTGACTGTACGGTTAGAGGGTCTGATTTCGGATGCGTTCAGTGCAATCTTTCTGCTATCACTTACGCGTTTAGATTTGAGACGTAAATTATATATTTTTTATTATAGGGTAATATCAGTGTGCGTCTGTCTAAAAGTAATTATGTTGTTTAATTTTAGACAAAATAGCAAGTTTATTAGAATTATGCCCAAATTGACATCGGTCGTACGTCGGTATTCGCACGACTGGGTGAAGTTAATAAAGTTCACGTGTGACGTCAATGTCGCAGTAAGTTGGTTAAATCAGACACATAACTAACTTTCTAGACCGTTAATTAAATACCGACGTTTAACCAAGTCGCTAAATTTCCGTCAGACAAGTGAGTGAACGAAACGTTTAACGAGTTCTCTAAATGTTCCTAGGCAACAAGACATATACAATATAAATATTTTTCTATGTGTATTTAAGTTTATGTTTTAAGTATTTTTTGTTTTTATTACATGTTCAACCTAACACGAAGGATAAAGTGTGCTTCGCTTCGCTCAACTCCTTTACCCCTCACCTAAGCTACCGCAATATTTTGCCCTGATATAAGCTGTGCAAATCAGCTGTTGTCGAGACGCCATCTTGTTTTCCATCACGCAGGCTTTCGGTAAGACAGATTGTTAAACGTTTTCAATGATGCGTCATTGCGATGCGATACGAACGATGCGATATTCAAAATGCTAGTGACTTGGTTAAACGTCGGTATTTAATTAACGGTCTAGAGAGTTAGTTAAGTGTCTGATTTAACCAACCAACTGCGACATCAATATCGGCTCACCTTTACACCTATTACTTTACCCAGTGATGCGACCGCAGTCGTCGTATTCGAGCGATGCCAATTATGACAGCGCCTATAGACCTTAGCCCTCTGTAACTTAATTCTCTCAATACAGATTGTCAGTTAAAATTATTATTATTTCAGTCAAAACTTCTGCGTGTTATCCTGTTCTTAATAGACCCCAACATGATCAGGACTCCTGCTCTGCACCACCACTACATTCGCTCTACAGGCTCTGACGCGTAAAATGAATGGCTTATTAGCGCCTCGCAGTTCATTGCCCTCATCAGCATGACAAGTCATTTGGAAATGTTTCGAATAGAACAACATATTGACGAACTACTCTCTATGGAGAGCCGAGTAAGCATTGAATTTAGCAGAGCTAATGAGTTGGGTTTTAATTAAATATGGAATAGCAGGTATGTATTGAGCGGATTAACAGTAGTTAATTAGTTAAACACTCCTTGGTGTGACAGGGGAATATCTTAACGTGTCAGTAGGTTCCTTCAAGTCCCAATAATAGTAGTTTATGTGACTGATTCATAATGGAGGGCATTAATACTCGAGAGTGGGTTTATGAAACGAGCCGAAGGCAAGTTTCATAATAATATCACTCGAGAGTTTTAATGCCTAATTATGGACAGTTACATACACTAGTTTATCTACACACATATCATAAGCTCTCTTTGATGTGTTCAGGAACCGCATGTTTGAGCGGCATTGTGGCATTGGTCATTGCTCTGCATTGGTTTAGCTTATTCTGTAGTTCCAACTTCACAGACAAACTAGGGGCGGCACGCAGGCGGGCGTCGGCGTTCGATATTTGAATGTCAAAATTTTACAAATTTTTGTACATTAAAGTCATAACGTATAAATTTTCAGATAAGAAATGAGTTTTTAGCAAATAGTTTTACATTATGCTGGTCTTAACGTGCGGTTTTTAGACGCAGTAAAGAGGGTTTGTGATACGTGTATAGATAAAAATATTCATTTCAATCTCGGGACCCGCAAAAGCAATCCCCTATGAAGATCCGGATTAGCCGGTGCAATCCGGAATGTAATAGCAGACGACCGGTTAATAACCGGATCGGGATTCGAACCTCTACCGCTAGAATGCTCCGACGAGGAACAATACCGTAGGGGACATAACGCACGCTCTGAATTGTCTACGATCTACGATGCTTGTGGGCCGCTAAAATGTCGTGCTTACTTATGTACTAGGTAAAGTCGATAAGTTAGGCATGCCATCTTTGTCAAAGTCCAAAAAGTAACAATTACAAATGTGTTGGATTACTTGATTTACAGAAGCTGTTCTTTATTTTTTATTCCTCTATTTATCTTTTAACGTATCCTTATTGAACGCATAATAAGCAATAATTTTCAGTTCATAATTTCATAATTTCTTTATTGCACACAAATCATACAAAAAAACAAGAGTTACATGAAAATAGTAAACAAAGGCGAGCTTATCTCTAATAAGAGATCTCTTCCAGCAAACCAGGTTAACATGGGAAAGGTTGATTGCTGATCAGTTCTCATTTTGAGCTCTCAAAAGCTAAAAAGCCATTCGCTAAATAGACTAATTTAAGATTTTTACAGCAAACAACACAATACTTAATGACGTCTAATCTTTCTCTGTGGACGAATCTTCAAAACTGAAACTATTCAAGAAGCCAATTTCACAAGTAGTAAAAGAAATCTACCAAATTGAATAAAAGTAATAAGAACATAGCCGACCGTATCATCAGGCATGTAAGTCCTACCATGTATTATTCACTGTGCACCGTCTAGCCAAGCGCCATCTTATCGGCTCTCAAACTTCGATTTACAAGATACCTCGGCAATACTTGGCATCACAGCCGACATATCGGCGAGGGGTACGCGATTAGAATTCTGTTGCGACGAATACATACCTGCTTTAAAGCCAAGGCTGCTGTGGTATGGGGGACATCTTCATACAATCTCTGTGGCGTTGGGGTTTCCCCGCGGAAGCGAGAAGGATTCAAAGCCGGCCGGGGAAGTAGAAAATAAGATCCCTACGGGTTTCTCGGTTCCTGTTTCTCACGACCCACGAAGAAGATACGCTACGAAAGCCAGGCTCGTCCGTGCAAAGGTCCCCGTTACTCCAGGCGGAAAGACCCGCATTAGAGGGACGTAATCGGGAAAAAATTAAAAAACATAGACCTAAACCACAGAATTTAAAATAAACTACGCTATTTTGTTATAAAGTTTTTTTAAGAGATTCTGCGAATACTAATAATATCTACATTTTGAACGCAGTTCCACTATGAAATTAGTTAGGATTTCAGAATTACAGGAAAAAATTAAACAATTTAGAGGTGTTTTCGTAATTAAATTCCATCGAGAAAATTTCATCCAATCGCGTTTCCCTTTAGTGAAAATCTTTATCAAATACTCAATAAACGTTAACCAAAAATCAAATCTGTAGAAGACTTCAAGGTGGAGTAAATGGATTCGAAAAAAGCCCCATTTTTTTATTCGTATCACCTTAACCTCTTGAATACCGCCGGCGTTAGATAACACCACTTTTCCGTCATAGGTTTTAAATTTTATTACCATGGCATAAGGTTCAAAATCTCGATCCGTCCCAACTACCCTCGGTTTTGAGAGGTTAAAGGTGCCCACGAGCGACGATTACAGATATGCGCGGGCGCCGTGACCGACCGAACACGTCACATCATCGGATGAGAGATTACGGTGTCAGTGTCACTCACTAAAATATATCTACAGAGCCGTGTACAGAGACGACCCGAATGGCCGAGTCGGCAGTGACCCTGCCTAAGAAGCCAAGGGTCCCGGGTTCGAGTCCCGGTGGGGGCAAATATTTGTTTGATGAGAACGGACGTTTGTACCCTAGTCATGGTTGTTTATCTATCTAAGTATAATATTTACCTATCTAAGTATCTGTATCGTTGTCTAGTACCCAAAATACAGGGAATCCTAGTTTGGGGCTAGATCATTGTGTATATAGTATCCAAGGTATTATTATTCTTTTTTAACCGACTTCAAAAAAGGAGGTTCTCCAAGTTGTTTTTCTTTATTTCAAAACTCTTATTTATTAACCGACTTCTAAAAAATTTTTTTATTGACATGTTGATCACCCAGTTTGGACCTATTTTTTGAAAATTAGAAATCGGCCCAATAGTTAGGTTTCTAAAGCAAAAAGACTGGATTTATGATATCATCCAGGTAAACGAAATTGCGTATTATTTACTGTGACTATTATCAGTGGTGGTTAAGGTCATTGTCATTAGATGAATTCTGTCTATAAGTACCGTATATTCATTTATAATGTCGTGTAATACGTGTGGACTTGACTGTCAGACAGACAGATTTCGTAGCCTTGTTTTCGTGCTTTTTGACGACATTCGCATCTCGACCGGGGAGGAAAAAATGGGCTTGGTTTTTTTAAAGTTTTTAACTTATTGAATTATGTGTGGTGTTTACTTTCTTTGTTCGCATTTTTTCACTTATGTGCCTTATATTCGTATTGCATTAAGCTCACTTTTCACTGTAGGATGCAATATGTAAGTATTACACTATATCCCATAGTGAAAAAATATCTTTATTATGTTATTGATTATCGGAAGACAGATTTCGTAGTCTCGTAATTTCTGATAACGTTCTGTCATCATGCGATCGATTTAATAATTTTGTGGCGTCCAAATCTGACAAGAGACCAAATCTATGCTTTCCAAACTTCTGACTCGGCTTAACGCAACATATATTTGACCTTTTGCATTTTTTGGCCGAGGTCAATCACTGCTCTTTCGAGGGTTGCACCCTGTAGTTTATGAACAGTGACCGCCCAGCTTAATATAAGAGCTTATAACATACGACGCTCCACATCTCCGTAGTACTTGATGGTGGTAAAGAAGAGTTCAGCGATGTGTTTAATTATTCGAACGAACGAACGAACAAATTGTACCACTCCAGCCTAGTCCGTTCAAATGGCCGGCATACCAAAGGGAACGCTTTATGAGGGGGGAGGGGGGAGTGACCTGCTCAAGTGATATAGGGGAGGAGTGCGAATAGAATCGACCGATTAATGCAACCTTCAGCGATGTGTTTTATTATTTATAATAAAATACCAAACGATATAAAAACGTTATTGTTCAACAGTTTTAAACGTAAATTAGTCAATAAACTTTTGCAAAAAATATACTCTGTCGACAAACTTAAAATTACAAATGTTGATCTTGGCTTTTTTTATCGGGTTTTTAATGATTTAATGCAGAGAAAGTAAAATGATTATAACGTTTAATATTGTAATAATGTATAATAATGTAACAGCTGAATAGTTCTATCACATCTTACGCTTATCATTGCAAATAAACGAGATATAACCGATCCGGCATATCGACTCGCCGCCATTTTGTTTTTGTTTTTTAATCGCGGCACACAATGAAAGTGGTGTATGAGTGATATATAGGCGAATCAAAAATGTGAAGTAACATGTCCATGATACCGAGATATCTGGAGATAAAGATCGACATATGACACAACGACAATCATTAAAAATAGACTTATTACGTGTCTATAGGCATCATATTGTATCCAAATATGTGATTTAGTAAATAAATAATATGGAGTATGAAAGTAGCCGCCCCAACAACTTTGTAAACTACATTTTGCGGTCTTAAGCCCAACCTATTGACTTTTTTCTAAAATATATGATGACCCAAATGGCCGAGTCGGCAGTGACCCTGCCTACGAAGCCAAGGGTCCCGGGTTCGAGTCCCGGTGGGGGCAAATATTTGTTTGATGAGAACGGACGTTTGTACCCTAGTCATGGATGTTTATCTATCTAAGTATAGTATTTATCTATATAAATATGTGTATCGTTGTCCAGTACCCAAGATACAGGGAATCCTACTTTGGGGCTAGATCAATGTGTGTAAATAGTGTCCAAGGAATTATTATATTATTATTATAATAAAGCCTGTTACTCTCACGGTCTCTACAAATCCAACGACACCTCATTTGTTCATCCGCTGTTTGGAGTCAAGCTGTTTGGACTACAGCGGTTTTTTAATTTTTAAACCCCCACATCACAGTCATTTTGAAAAATTTCCAAAAACTGAAAACAAAAAAATATATAGATATAATTATCGAACCTGCTCACAAAAATTCACGAGAATCATCAATCATTTTTGCCCAATCCTGAAACGGAGACGCTTCGCCGCTCGGTCAAGTATTAGCAACTAATATTCATGTGCAGTCCACCCTACATTTGAGCCGCCGCTCTCCAATTTCCACCAGAATGCTATGCGACGGAGTCAAGCAATTCTCCGGATCTAGATTCAATAATGTAACAGATTGGTTACGAGAAGCTTCTATTGTTTCAATCGACTAGTAACAGACAATGGCAGCTGCAGGCAATGTTGGAAGCTATGTTAGATATGCAATACTAACTAAGTAAGCGGGCCTTAGTCCAATATATAATTTAGAATGGCAATACAATCTCGATTAAAGTACGCGTGGGTCTTCCTCCTCTCAACTATAACTACCCTGTTTTATTTATGGTGTGCTGTAAGAAATGTATTGTTAGAGATAGCTCGGCTGTGTGTTTTTTTTTCAATTATAAGTATAAGCAATATCGGTTCTAAGGCTTATGTTAAGGCGGGCACCTTCCTTATAAATTTGACACATCACTAGATTGCGCCGACTCGCATTATTAGAATCATGACAGTCGGCGCTAACTGGCAGTCAGCCGTAGTCAGAACAAATTCTAAGTTCAAGTTGGTTCATTTCAAAATCCTCTGAAAAAAAAGCGGTTTTTGTTTCAGCAGTAGTTTCAGAGCTTCAGTTTCCTAATTTTTAGGGTTCTGTAGCCGAAAGGTGCCAAAAGGGACCCTATTACTAGCTTCTGCTGTCCGTCTGTCGGTCTGTCTGTCACGTTACCGGGCTCTGTCTGTTGAACCGTAATTGGTAAATATTTGAAATTTTCGCGGAATATGTATTTCTGTTGCGGCGACAGCAACAAAAAATACACGAGATTTAATAATTTAAAGTGGGTCCCTAATCTATACAACAGACGCGTTTCATTTTTATATCCCTGCCCCTGCGAATTACCAAAATATCGTCACTCAAATATAATCGATAATTTCGCGTCGTATATTAATCGTTTCGATGGCGCAATTGGTTTGAAGTCAGATTTGCTATCTGGTGCTAAGTTCAAATCCCAGTTCGGACATAAACTGTTTTTGTTTTTCTTTTATTATTTTTTTGTCATTGAACGATGAAAAGGAACCCTTCTTGTGCGAGTCCGACCGATTTTTATGATTAACGATGAGACATTATTGAAAATAACGAACTTCCTTTATTTCAATTAAATGACCCAAGAAATTGTAACTTAAGTCATCTAACCTTATTACCTGTCATGTTTATTTTAATCACCTATTGTCCAAAAAACTCATTGAGCGTTACTAAAGTCCTAATTAACGTAGTTCTAAATCTAAATCTTGACAGTCAATATATAAGATCATGAGGCGTTTCTAGAGATACTTACAATAATGAATAATTTTTACAAGTTTTGAATCTAATAGAGCTAAATTTCACTGTAAAACCGACATTTTGGGAGTTCAATATTCATCTCAGTTAGTCTTCTAAATAAAGGCAACAAATATAATGACCACAAAAATATTTTTTTCCTACCCAAAATGGATAAATGAACACCAAAAGTTGCAAAAAATATCAGGGCAAAATACTGCGGTAGCTTAGGTGAAGGGTAAAGGGGGTGAGCGAACGAAGCCCCCTTTATTCTTCGTGTTAGGTTGAACATGTAAGAACAACAAAAAATACTTAAAACATAAACTTAAGTATACAAAACATAAAATGAGGTTTGGTGATCATTTATCCAAACACAATTTAAATAAATACATTCTTAATAAATACATATTGTATGATTTAACCATGTTTATACCAAAACTATCACTTATGTTATAAATACACACAATACTATTAAACACAGAAACTAACTTCTCGAGCTCCTCTTCAATCATCACATTTACTTACTTGCAATAGGACCTTCAGAACTCTGGTCGGTGGTTTACCTTATGTTATTTAATTAAGGTTGTAAATCCAACGAATATAGCAGGAACAATCAAGTAATTAATTTACGGCAGAGCTAACTTCATATGAGGCTTTGTCGCCAAGCGAAATAGAGCTTAAGGTTCAAAATATAGGTGCTACTATCCCATATTAGATGGTCTTGTCAAACTAAGTGCTGAGTATGAAATGCAAACATGACAGAACAGTTTGTGGTGCAGTTTAGAATATAGTGGAATATGTATTAGTATTTCAGCATCCGTGGTCTAGTAGTTACACGCTCGCTTGTCATGCAGGAGATGCGGGGACGATCACCAGTGCTTACCTGTGCATATAATAAATGTATAAACGTAGGTCATTAATTTCCCCACCGAGGGGCACAGGCCTTTATCCGGATACGAGTAAGATTAAGCCATACTCTAACCACGGTGGCTCAGTGTCAGAGTACCCACGACTTGACATGTCATTCGAAACACTGAAAGTCCGATACTGTACTTAAGATCAATTAATTATCTCATCGGTATATGGTCAGGCTTCGAACCTGCATCTCTTGTGTGTGAAGCAACCATAAAACCCATTAAACCACGAAGTTCATGTACCAATGAGTAATTATAAGGTCGTTCTTACCAATGGTAATGGAAGTCTTCTTTTTATAACTGTCCAAATGGAGTAAAACGCTTCATGCAAAAAATACATTTTTATCCCAAATTTACGAAATGTAATCAACCTTTCCCATCTTTAACTGGTTTTCTGGAAGAGATCTTTTATCAGTAAACTCGCCTTTGTACACTTTTTTCATGTTACTCATGTCTTCTTTATATGATTTATTAAATTAATTAGTAACAGTAAATTTATTATGAAATATTCACCAAATTTACCATAGCTAAACAGCAAAAAGTAAACTACAAGATTGTACCTAAAGTTGAAACCTAATTAAAACAACCTAACTTTAACCGATATGGTTCTGTGAAACTACATGGTGGTACTAAAGGTGAATATTTAATTTATTTGGTAGTCAAAACTTATATTGGTTAAAAATATATTTGTTGCCATTGAAAATGGCACTGCCATAACGCTTTCCGAAGCGGTAGTAGTATTTCTTGGATTGTATAAATTCAAATGACGTACAAAAAGTGTTCGTATTAATCTATTTTTAACAAAAAAAAATAAGTTTGAAGTTTGAAGTTCGTCGCGCTATGATTGACATTTTTTGAGTGACTTCCAGAAAACAAAGTGCCAGATAAACATGTAATAATAGCAGGTTGTTGCACCAAGCATAATGTAATCTAGCATTGCATCGAGTGTAAAAGGCACGAGTGCAATATAAATTACTTACTTAATGCGAGGTGCTAAACCTGTTTTTCTTTCAGCTACTGCAAGGAAAGTAGATGAAGAAATGAAAGTACGAAACGAAGTAAGAAAGTAAAGTTTACTATCCGCCTTTTTATAATGGCCAGTATATTTTTAAGCCTAGCACACACATCACTTCTGTCACGGCTGTCAGTTTGGCCAACCGAAAGCATTGTAAACCTAGCCTTTTTCTCTTAGTATCTTGACATGTGCCACCTCTTTGTTTGCGCGATTTAAAAAAAAAAACTAAAATAATATTTCCATACATTTTTTCTGCTCCTAAGCAGCAGTGCCGCTTTTTGCTGGATATGTAGTGCAGTTATGATAGAATAGCAGCGTAGTTGGAAGAAATTGTACATTTCCTACGAGTTCGCGAGGCTTATATTTACGAACCGAGAAGTTTACGGCCGAGCCGAAGGCGAGGGTCGTAGTGAGGTTCGAAAAGAAGCCTCTGCGAACGAGTTACGAATAGAATTTTTCCGCCTGAGAACCCAAAATCAAGCGGCAAAGGTGGTGTTTTGAGGTTAGAAGGCGGAAAAATTCAATGCCGCGCAAAGTCACGACGGCAAAACGCTCAAATCGCATACATTTTCTTAGTGTGTCAATGTACCTATACTGTATTGTGCGTTCATCTGGCAATAGCGTATTATTTTCTGTCTTAAGTTTCCACAAAATAATAGATTTTACTGCAAAATCTAATACGTGGTTACTCAGCAGCCAATTATTCAAAAGTCTATTTTTCATGACAGGGCCTAGCCCATCGCCGCAGCTGTTCATAGCATATCCATATTTTTATTCTAATCAGAGATTTCCTGCGGTAAACAAATTGTGCTATTCTATCCGTTTCATATTTTCTATTGACAAACTCTACGTCCACACATCACAGCAACTAACCACCCCCCACTATCGTGATATATCTCCTTGTTTCCGAGCAAATGATGCGAAAGTAAACCCTGGCAATATCTTTTATAGGCTAAACTTCGTTCCCGCTAATACTGGGGTCCTGCTGAAAGAAATCGTACCAACTCCATATTAACTAACCCAAATCGATCGTAAGTTTTGAAAAAGAGTCAGTTTTCCTAATACAAAACGTCAACTTTAAACGGCTTATGTTCATCAATCAAATTCACCCAAAAAATATTTATCAAATTTACCAAATATTAATCAATAAGTTACACCCTATTTCATCCTAAAGTACATGAGGCCGACTCGCCTCGCGCAGCTCCGCTTCGCCTCGGCTTCAGGTTGTTTTTATAAAGATGGTGACCAAACAAACCTTACTATGGAGTTATCTGTTGCAACTGTAATTTTAAAGTGTTTTTTAAGTGCACAGTGGCACAGTGTTTGTTAAGGCCAAGTAGTATTTTATGTTACTACGTGGCAGTGTGGGAGCACTAAATTTGATGAATATTTAGCAAATTTGGTTAGACAAACTTATATAAAAATATATCTGATGCCATTTTAAATTAACTGCGTCAATTTTGCTGTGGATTTGTGCTAGTGATTAGAGGGGATGATTGATCATGTCTCAGAACGTAATTATCGGTCTATAATCTGCTGAGAGATTCCTCCGACTCCGACGCCGATCCTCTATATAGGCAATGTTTGTTGTTGACATCTATATCGTACCTAACGTAAAATTAAGAATTTAAACTATTCACTATTGTGCGTGTAAGTGTTTGTCTAATGAACACAGACATCCTAATATAGGTATTAACTAACTAATGTTTATTTTGAGGTAGGTTAAGAGACTTCAGATTTATAACTTATATACCCTAAGAGTAGTTTATGTAACAAACTCAGCCAGCTTAACCTCCAGTGCCTAGCTAGACAAACCGTCCATAGCACCCTATGTTACTAGATATGTCTCTGTCGCAGTTGGTTGGTTAAATCAGACACTTACTAACTCTCTAGACCATTAATTAAATGCCGACATTTGACCAAGTCATAAGCGTTTTGATTAAATAACGCATGGTCGAAAACGTTTAAAAATCTGTCTTACCAAAAACCGGCGTGTTGGAAAATAAGATGGCGTCACGACAACAGCTGATTTGCACAATTTATATCAGGACAAAACATTGCGGTAGCTTAGGTGAAGGGCAAAGGGCCCCCTTTATCCTTCGTGTTAGGTTGAACATGTAAGAACAACAAAAATACTTAAAACATAAACTTAAGTACACATAAAATATTTATATTGTATATTTCTTGTTGCCTAGGAGCGTTTAGACAAGTCGTTAAACGTTTAGTTCACTCACTTGTCTGAAGGAATTTTAGTGACTAGGTCAGCATTTAATTAACCGTCTAGAGAGTTAGTTAAGTGTCTGATTTAACCAACTAACTGCGATATCTCTATCATGTCATTGTTATTCTTATTATAGATAAATATATAAAAAAATACTTACAAATGTCATTCCCTTCCATTCTTGATAAAGGCTTTTTTATAAATAAAAGTGATTTCCTAAAATAATATTCACCATGACGACTTGTGTGGCGTTGCGGTCCGAGGCTCTGCCTCCCAAGCGAGAGGTTCCAGGTTCGAATCCCGGCTGGGGAGAGAATAAAAACCCAGGTCTTGGATGTTTGTTTATATATTTGTTTGACGTCTCGGTTTCTGGTTTCCAAGACAGATGGTATCCTAGTGCGCGGCCAGAAGCAATGTATGTGACCGTGTATAAATGTCTATGTATATTGTGAGGAAAGAATCTTGGCAACCTGTTCGCTGTCTATCCATCTATGCAATTTGGCTTTACCGAACGTCCCACATAAATGAGTGGCAATCTCGTGCGAAACTAGCTTTTTCCATGACACAGAGATGACTAATAAGATCAAAGCAAATATGTTATACTCGTATTCTGGCTTAGATCATTTAATATTCTGGGAAGGAATATTTTGTCTATGAATCATGTCGAAATGGTTCGGGTTAAGGATGAAATCTATATACCTATAAGTAATTAGGAAATGAATCGCTAAACGTGTTGGTAAGCGCGAATCTCGCTGGACCAATTTGGATGAAGTTTTTTTAAACTATTTGTTAAAGTTTTAGGGAGTTTCTATAGGAGAGGTTAAATCCACCCCGCGAATTCTAAATGGCTGAAAATTTGTGTTTTATATTTCAATAGATTCACAGACTTATAAGAATTGCACAATTCTGAAAATAAAATCGTACATTTATCTGTGAGAGAAGAAGTTTATTTATTCGTTGAATGACAGATTGTACCAAAATAAGTGGCACCAAAAAAGTGACGACATTAAAGCTCTTTCAATATTATGTATAAACAAACATGAAAGTGATTTGATGCACTTAAATAACCTGTTACACTAGCGCTAGTTTCTATGTAATATTTTAATATTTTGTAAATCCAAGCTTGTCTGACTGACTGACGTTATGATGACGTTTTTGTTAACAAACGTCTCGTGGAAAGTAAAGACAACACCTATTAATTGTTAAATAATTTCTCATTAGTTCTACACAATAACTAGAGATTAAGTGATTTATGAATTAAAATTTAAATGCTATTGGTTATTAAGTCGTCTTTATACATGCTGAGGTAGACGTTTGGCCACCTCCTTTGAAAAACCCAATGAAAACTTTAACAATATTTAGTCTATAGGAGGCGTTGATGTAGCTTTTGACAGAACAGTCATCCGTAGGTCTTCTGGTGTCTTATAAAATATGCCCGACATTTCTTAATATTACTTAATTTTAAACCGACTACAAAATGGAGGAAGTTCTCAGTTCGACTGCTTTTTTTTTTGCATGTTTGTAACGCAATTATTCCGTCAATTATAAATCGATTGATTATTCTTATTTTGATTGGTAGGTCATTCAGACGTAGTCCCGTATAAAAGTTTATCAATATTGACGACCCCAATGGCCGAGTCGGCAGTGAGCCTGCCTACGAAACCAAGGGTCCCGGGTTCGAGTCCCGGTGGGGGCAAATATTTGTTTGATGATAACGGATACTTGTACCCTAGTCATGGTTGTTTATCTATCTAAGTATAATATTTATCTATATAAGTATGTGTATCGTTGCCTAGTGCCCAAGATACAGGGAATCCTAGTTTGGGGCTAGATCAATGTGTGTAAATAGTGTCCAAGGTATTATTATTATTATTATTATTATTATTATTATTATTGACTAAGCGGTTTTTGTAAAAAGCAACATAAATAATAGTACATTATGATACAAGTGTGGTATGTTGGTCATTACACTCGAGTCGGTTTTTAAGCCTGAGCCGAAGGCGAAGGCTTAATGGAGACGAGAAGTGTAATGCACTAGTGCGATAATGTAATGTAAAAAGCACGGCATGGGTAATATTCTGCATTATCAGTGTAAATACTCTGTAATAAGACCTACTTTACGAGTAGGTGTGTTGAAAAAAATATAAACACAGATTGACGTTTTGGTTTGTTCCGTGCAGAAAAAGTTTAAATGAGGAATTTTCATGGACATAGGCTTTATAAAAAGTCGTGACGCCATGTTTTATCTTGTTATTTTGTGTTCCGAGTTGAAAGGCAAACATTTCGTCAGTCTGGGTGACACATGTACATATTTTTTTCTTTATTTACAGGCTTATATATTATAAGATATATCTACATTGCTTCGGACCCCACACTAGGATACCCAGTGTCGTGGGAATCAGAAACAGCGACATCACACACATATAAACATCCAAGAACTGGTTTTTACTTTTTTATCCCCAGCTGGGGGTCGAACCCGGGACCTCTCGCATGGTAGGCCGAGCCGCAACCGCAGCGCCACAGAGGTCGTCAATATGTTCAGCCAATGACCTTTTTATTATATTTTTAAGTCCAACCAAACCTCTCCCCATTTTTTGACGACCCGAATGGCAGAGTCGGCAGTGACCCTGCCTACGAAGCCAAGGGTCCCGGGTTCGAGTCCCGGTGGGCGCAAATATTTGTTTGATGAGAACGGATGTTTGTACCCTAGTCATGCTTGTTTATCTATCTAAGTATAATATTTATCTATCTAAGTATGTGTATCGTTGTCTGGTACCCAAGATACAGGGAATCCTAGTTTGGGGCTAGATCAATGTGTGTAAATAGTCTCCAAGATATGATTATTATTATTATTCTTTTTCCTCTTCTAATAAAAAGAACACAAAATCAATTGAGATATTTTCGATCCTTGCTTAGTAAGTACCTCTTGAATTTAAGAGCCATGATAACAAATATAAACTATTCCAGCACAATACAAAACGTTGATTAATGATAGTGGGCTCGCAACATTATGTCCCGAGATAATCCCATGTTATCCGTATAAAAGCAAGATAAAGGTTAAGTACACAATTTAAGCGTTCACATTCCATAAGCATGATAGATGGGAGTTCCCGTAAATGATACCAATTAGAAGGGCCGAGTGACAAATGTGCTCAAATTGAAGAAAAGTTTGACTTGTGTTCTTATTGGTGTGTGGCCTAATGTGGGAGTGAAAGATGGTAGCATACCTGTGGTTTTTAGGGTTCCGTACCCGAAGGGTTCCAAACGGGACCCTATTACTAAGACTTCGCTGTCCGTCCGTCCGTCCGTCCGTCTGTCACCAGGCTGTATCTCAAGAACCTAACTAGCTAGAGAGTTGAAATTTTCACACATTATGTATTTCTGCGGCTGCTATAACAACAAATACTAAAAAACAGGATAAAATAAATATTTAAGGGGGCTCCCATACAACAATACCACATACAAACTTATGGATGCACCTGGTTACGTACATGGAGTGTGAAAGTAACCGCACCAATAACTTTGTAAACAATATTTTGCTGTGTAAAATCCAAACTATTCACTCCACACCATCGCTTCCATTGAACGGTGGTACGGAACCCTTCGTGCGCGATTTAGACTCGCACTTGACCGGTTTTTTTTTCTTGCAATGACATGGGATAATTACTGTAATTTCCTATTGCTAAGATTATAAACTGAGAATTAGGGCCGACAGAATGATAAAGGGAATTAGATAATTCGCTCGATTATGAGATAATTAGATGATTCGATCGAATCTCAGAGAATAAGTGAATTAGCTCGTTTCTGAGAAAATTAGAGATTCATATGGATTCTTTATGTCTGACGGTACTGCGACTTAGAATTTAATAACAATTTTTGGAAATGTCAATCTCAAAATTTAATTAATTAAAACCGTAACATAACAATCATCGAATCCATATCATCGGAGAACACAACGCGGGGATATTACTACAACAACAACATAGTATTACGCATTTTTTTCCTATAAGGAGTGGTAGTGGCACATTTCACCCAGTCTGTATGTATGAGATAATTCACCAAGTAAAAAAAGGTCAATTGCGAGTCGAACTCGCGCATGAAGGGTTCCGCGCCACCGTTCAATGGAAGCGATGGTGTGGAGTGAATAGTTTGGATTTTACACAGCAAAATATTGTTTACAAAGTTATTGGTGCGGTTACTTTCACACTCCATGTACGTAACCAGGTGCATCCATAAGTTTGTATGTGGTATTATTGGTAGGGATGGTGTGGAGTGAATAGTTTGGATTTTACATAGCAAAATGTCATTAAGAAATTTATTGGTGCGGTTACTTTCACACTCAATGTACGTAGCCAGGAGCATTCATATGTTTGTATGTGGTATTGAAAGAAAATATTTATTTTATTATGTTTTTTAGTATTTGTTGTTATAGCGGCAACAGAAATACATCATCTGTGAAAACTTAATCGGTCTAAATACCACGCTTCATAAGATACAGCCCGGTGACAGACGTACGGACGGATGGACAGACGGCGGAGGCTTAGTAAAAGGGTCCCGTTTGGCACCCTTTGGGTACGGAACCCTAAAAACCGACTTCAAGCTCAAGCCCTATTTCTTCCCCCCCCCCCCCCCCCTCGGTCGGGATGCGAATAAAGCCTGTGTACATGAAAAGTCCCCATCAAAACCCTAGTAGCAAAACCACAAACCAAAACATCATCTGTTATATTTTATTTTTGTTGATTTTTTTCAATATTAATCACTTACCTGATTCAAAATCAATCAATTTTGATACATTTTATATGAGGCCACTTCTGAAATATGGACCTACCAATCAAAACAAGAATTATCAAAATCGATTCATAATTGACGGAATAATCGCGTAACAAACATAAAAAAATCCTTTTTGAAGTCGGTTGTAAATGGGAAGTTGCAACAGACGTGTGCCCTGATGCTTCTAACCACCACCCACAAGCCTCACACAAGTTGCAACAGACGTGTGCCCTGATGCTTCTAACCACCACCCACAAGCCTCACACAAGTTGCAACAGACGTGTGCCCTGATGCTTCTAACCACCACCCACAAGCCTCACACAAGTTGCAACAGACGTGTGCCCTGATGCTTCTAACCACCACCCACAAGCCTCACACAAGCCTATCGCAGGCTCGGAAGTCACGTTTCATCGAGTCGAGAGAGAGAGAGATAACGCGAGCCTGCGATAGGCTTGTGCTTAGTAGCATAGAGGGCCTGTATACTATTTGAGCAATTTAAAAAGCATGTTAAAGCGACTTTGTCAAAAAACGGATATTACAATGTTCAAGATTACTTAAATGACAGAACTGTATGGGGTTAATCTAGCTCAACACAGACCTTGCTGTTATTAATTTTGTAATTATTTATTCCTGCTTATTAATCATAATAATTATTTTTTTCATATTTGTAATAGTTAAGCACAACCTATTTTTAAAAGACATCAAAAAATCAATTTGTGGGAGTTTCTACGCCCTTCTTCTCCCACAGTGGTCCAATGTAGAAAAGAGGCAAAATTGACGTTTGCTAAGTATATGTAAATATCTACAGTAATAAAGTACTTTAACTTTGACTTTATGGACTGGCAAAAGCCTCTTGAAAATGTCTCCACTTTATTTGTGCCACGGCCCACAGCTGTTTTTTGGCATTATGTAAAGCATGTAGTGACAGTGACAGACTTCGCTTATTGTATGATAAATGCGAAACAAATCCAACAGGGTTGCTTTTTTGTGACCAAAACAGTTCGAAAGTTAAGCATTTAAACATTGACATACTGAGAGACCAACCCAACTAGGCGCTTGACAGCTAAGCGTTAATCGTAATTACGGAGGGAACACCGGAACGGTGATTGATACCAGAACTAAGTGCATGCTGGTGACGTGTACGTACGTACAGGAACGTACATACGTACGTATTGCAGGCGGGTTGCAGGAACCGAAACCGCCTTTCATGCGCCTAGTTGTTTGGAACCAGATATAGCAACGTCACACACATATAAACATCCAAAACCTGGAGTTTGTTTTTCTAAATCCCCAGCCGGGGATTGAACCTGGGACCTCTCTCATTGCTGAGCCACAACCGCCGCGCTACAGGGGTCGTCGAAAGTTAGTTCCGGAATAATCCTTTCTTACAGCTATATCGATGGAAGTTGCGCATATTATAACCAGTCATTCGATACTCCATAATGTGTGACAAGGGGCTATCCTATCACCGCTATCTCACGTTGTTTCTCATCACCGTTTGGAAATCCATAAATATACTTTAGATTGACTTGTCTCATGGTCAGCGTGATTCAGCGTCCGCCTGTAGGAGTTCGTCGAAGACCGCAGTACTGGTGGTAGTACTGGTTTCTATGCTTTATTTTCCGAAACAATTTAATAGAGCGTTGTAACTTTTATACAATTTCATACAAAATAACCCAATTCTCACTACTTCAATTGGACAGTTCATTTGACTGAACTAGTGGTTTTTTTTTTCCATTAGTTCAGTTTAAAATATAACAAGCTTTTTGCCTGGCTTCACCTCTAATCACGAATTAACAAATCAATCATATTTTTTCTTAAGTACTAGGAGGGCAGGAAGTTGTAAGAAGTTACAAGTAGATATTTTTAAGTATAAGCAGAGGTGTACTTGCTTGTTACAGCAAAACATCTCCAAATCTTATACAAAAGGTACTAGGAGCACATATGTCCTTAGGAAGTTTTTAACCTTTAAATACTAGTGACGTCCAGTGATGGGGTGCGTATTGATAAACAACAAGATGTTGCATATACCAGGATGGCTGAAAGTTGTTGTAAGTTTCACTATCTATTAATACCTCCTAGCAACCCATTATCTCTTAGATACAAATAAATAATCAGCCCCACTTATTCAATCAATTGAAAAAGTAGGAAAAAATTCCACTAGTTCAGTCAACTGAAATGTCCAATTGAACTTGTGGGACTCAAGGCAAAACTCAAGGTCAAAAATGGCTACTGGGCGTCAACCAAAATGCTCACAAGTAAAGCTGCATTCAAGATGTGCCTACGTTTTGTATTCACAACTAAACATTTTTCCGTTTTGATTAACTAGACAGTTATGAGATGTATTACTAAAATAAAAATACTTGTATGTATTGTACAAACAAAAAATACCCGATTTCTTATTAACCTTTATTTAGCAGCTTTTTTTCTAATCTCATATAATACATACATACCTAATACATGCATATATATGCTCACGCTACATGTAGGCAGGTAATTAAGTAACTATAATTATACATAATTTTAGTTAGATAGTTAATGATAGTTCTATTTAATTAAGGCTCGTTTGCGTCTCCTTTCCACACAATCATTTCCGCTTATTCCCTCAGCCATCTTCATCTATATTCGACTAAGCCGTTAAAAAAGAGCCAGCTAGTCAGGTATGCACCCTATCACAAAGTCCAATAAACAAGCCGGGACATATAAAAAGTTATCAATTGCACTAACACAAGATAATAAAACACATCTGAACGGTACGATACGAATCACACGAACATCCAAAAAACTCGCGCAATGTGAATACAGTCTTAGCGTCGTTGCTCTACCAATCAGATGCCAGTGCATTTCTTTCCCATTAGCCTGTTTCGGCAAATAGAGTTTATATATTTCTCCGAAATTCCTTCCTTTTCTACACGTCGCCCGACCGCATCTACCAGCTTGCACCTTCACGTTCTTCGAAGTCGCTTTTAACTTAAGCCACTTCTCAATACGCTGCCTCTTGACTAATGAGAGGATACAGAAATAGTATCCACTTTGATTTGTTACTCGCCGCGTAATGAGATATGTGTATGTCTGCTATTTGATGTTAAAAGGGTTAGGCATTTATTAACATTGGGTGGCCGTTGTCCTGCTGCTGTGATCCTTTTTGGATTAATTTGGGTGTTGTGATATTTAAAGATTTGGTTTATAATATTGATCAGATTACAGCATTGATTTTGTTCGTGATTTATGGCATAGGAGAAACTCTGATTATGTAAAAAGTGTCCGTCAAACGTTGAGTAGTCGGTTAAACATTCGGGTCTTTATGATCGTATTATTCAATATCATACATTTTATGTTAATTTTGTTGTAGAAACTATTCATAGCTTTATTTACCAGAAAAGATACTCCATTATTGTTTCAATAATACACAATGATACAGGCACTTAATTAATTTTATTTATCGTATTTGAAATTACAAAATATCACAGATTAATTAGTACAACTACTTTAGATGTATATTTACAACACTTATACTCGCACATAACAAGTACATAATCTAATATAATGAATGACAATGAGTTTTTCTCCTATTGCAATCCTAATGGTCAATAATTATTAAATTAAGTTAAAATAGAGAAAACCTTAACCAAAAAATTAAATAAGTTTTAAAGTAGGACATAAATACCGGGATAACTTATTACACCAACTTCCACTAAGCTCAAAACTCAAAAGATTATGTTTACCTATGTTTTAAGTCCATTAAAATGATTAGGCTTATATGGCGAACACTCTCACATAGGAGGTAAAATCCATTCGACATATAAACGTGTTACCACATTTCGACCAATTCCGCTCGCTTGACGAATAATGTATAGGGATTAAATTTTAAGTTGTCTAAACCTTCAGTATTCTCCTTATTTTAGTAGTAAACCATCTTGCAGTAAGTCATTTGACAACCGTCAAACAAATTCGGTCTCTATAACTAGAATCCAGCGGCACCGTGGGTAAAGTTACGGCAATATCCACCTTCGCAGTCGATGTCGGAGACGTGTTCGGTAAAACCTCTGTAAGAGGAGTGGTGGAGTACTCGCTGGATCGTGACGTAATGGTTCGGGCTGTGGAAGATAGACGCATTGCAACAAAATGTAAATATTTTGATATAATATATTATTGTTTCTAGTTAGACGCACTGAATCAACAGGTGTGAGGAAATCAATGGAACGTACGCATTGAGAAAAATAAAAATGTTCTCCGTTTGTTAAGAATGGCTTTCAATGGCAATTTGGTAAATACTTCCTGATTAAATTATTCATCGAAATACGTTACAATCTTGTCAGATAATGTTAAGCCTGTACAGGGTGATATTTCATCAGCAGACCATACTTTAGGGAATGATAGTCGCCATCATGTGAAAAACTTTCCCCAAGAAAGATATGGTCGCAAGAGAGAAAAAAAATTGAGTCCCCATAGTAACTTGTAATCAGCAGATCGGGTCAATGTAGTGATGGACGAATATTTGTTTCCATTTGCGACCATATGTTTCGTGGGGAAAGTGTTTCTTAATGATGGCTACAATCATTCCCAAATATGGTCCGCTAAGTTAATGTCACCTTGAATATTTAGCAATAACAAATAATACAGTTAATAACAGATAAATGTGGAGAACAGTAATATCGACCTCAGACCACATATGCAGCGTAAAAATATCAAAGAAGACTTGACAATTATTTCCCTTGTGTATTAATCTGTATTAAATGTATTTCATTATTTTTTGACGTTATTCCATCGACATCAACTTTCATACATTAACAAACAGGCACATACATTGCTTCTAGGATACTAGGATACATCCAAGACCTGGAACTTTTGTTTCTTCCTCCCCAGCCGGGATTCGAAACCGCGACCTCTCGCTTGGTAAGCACGTCCTCGGCCGCCACACCACAGGCTCGTCGTCGTTCAATTGGCATTAGTTACTTAATAGTTACTAAATTTAAATTCATATTAGGTAACTTGTTTGTCTTTGAGGTCAGCCCTGTTTTTATAATGTATGTGTAGTTTTCAACGAAATCCTATATTTCAAATAAAGTCTTTTACTTTGACTTACTACGGTCCCGATTGGCACCCTTCGAATACGGAATCCTAAAAAGAGCAAAGAGTTGAAGACGAATAGATATTATGATACTCACTATAAGTGCAACAGCTGGAGCCTGAATCTCCAGATGGGCTATACGGCTTCATCTCATAGTGGTTGCTGGCTCCAGAAGACTGGAACCTGGAGTTGCTTCTGGACCCGAGTGGAGTTGAGTAGCTGAATGTAATGGTTCAAGTAAGTAAGATTTTGTTATGAGCCTACATCAGTATACATTTCTCTATTGTATCGAATGAGAACCTGCGAAAACGTTACAAAATCATAAACTGGAAAAGTATTTTACGAGTTTGATTTTTTCCTTCATTCCTTCATATTTTCATAGTAATATGAAAAATATTCGACCCCAAAAACGTAAGTCAAAGTCAAGTTAAATCAAAATTTCTTTATTACTGTAGATATTTACATACATATATTTAGCGAACGCCATGTTTTGTCTCTTATGTACATTGGACCACTGTGGGAGCAGAAGAAGCATCCATTTTACAACTTACTTCACAAGTATTTTATCCTCATTAGATTTAAATAATATTTTTCCCTAGCATCTTCGGAATTTGTACACCTCAAAAGTAAAATTATCATTATTTTCAAGCTAATATTCGGATTATTTTATACTAGGCAGAGCGTAGAAAGTTAGAATATTTCTAACATCACCTTATTATTATTAACTGAGTAGGGTGACTACAATGCAACTAACGGTCTTCACTTAAAAGTACATAAGTAGGTTCTACGTGGGCGCCTATTCTCATAAAAAACAAGTTCATGATAATCACATCAACTGATTGTTATCGTAAACAGTCGGCAACCGATGAATAAGTATAACAGTCTCAGTTCACATATTAGAGCACCCATTGAAATCAAATTATCATTCTTGTAGCAGCGTTGTTTTACATAATGGGAATAGCTTACAGTGATCAACACAATAATTGATGTTTCTCACAGTTAGGAGGAGAATTTCCACACTGGCTGGTTGTGCATTTTATTGTTAGAACCATAGAGTTCGTAGACCTCAAACCCTTTTTTTGTCACCTCTTTGATTAAATGGAAACAGTTTCTCGCTGTACAGAAGCGGATTGAAACTCAGAATGTATTGGTTGGATAAACTTGGCACCTTGCTCTGATCACGTCATAGCGTCCTTCACTGTCATACTGACGCGTCGAGGGCGAGAGCAAGCGAGAGAGGGAGGTGGGGCACTCCTTGCGGGTGCCACGTTAACTTCGTGGCTTAGTAATAAGGTAGATAAATATATCCCGGTTTGTGAAGATTGGCACTACAGAGAAAAGGCGAAGAGTCGTAGTTGGCTGAACATCATTATGATGATAATGATGATGGTGAAGATGATGAAAAACTCCCGATTACAAATGGCGACGGTCCTAGATCCCCCTATTATCTGGGACCGAGAGTTAAAAACCGCGCTCGTGCCTTATGGCTGACAGCATCGGCGACTTGCAGCAGTACCTGGACAATCTTGTCGAATCGTGTCGCAAATTTGGTCTGGTGACAAGCGTGTCAAAAACACAAATACTAAAGCAACCCGCAAAAGGTACATCTGCGTCCCAAACTGCTGTTTACCTAGGCGGAAAGCCGTTGGAACAGGTGCGATCCTTCCGGTAACTTGGAACGCTGATACGCGACGATAACTGCCCGAAATTGGTGCAAGAATTGCTAGTGCTGCTGCGGCCTTTGGAAAACTCAACCAGAGTAATATGCTTCAGAGCCATGGTGTCTCTATAAAGCTGATATTGAGCGTCTGGACACCTTTCACTTAAGAAGTCTTTGAGCCATATTACGGGTGTCCAGAACTCCAAGATTCTACGTCGTGCTGATATGACCGGCTTGGAGCGTCTCCTGGTGAAAGGTCAGCTGCGATGGTGTGAACACCTTGTATGCATAGACGATAGACGCCTCACGATTTCCTAAATCCGTTTTCTATTCCAAGCTGTCCTGTGGAAAACATAAGCCTGGTGGGCAGCATCTCCGATACAAGGACATCCTAAAACGACATCTAACATTCTGTGGCCTGACTCATAATACGTGGAAGAGAGATGCTTGGATGAGACCTGAAAAGTTCGAAGATGCCCGCCTCGAAGAGCTCGACGGCAAACGCTACGCTCGACTAACTCGTCCCAAGCTCTCCTGCAACTACAGTTACAGTGCAACATGTGCAGCCGCACGTTCGCGAGTCACATCCGAGCACATACCTGCACCCGTAGGATGTTTACCCCCGCGGGATGTAGCGACGAGGGAAAGTGAAAAAAAGAGCTAAACGCTCGAAATAGCTTTGTCCCTCACTTTCCGGCGTCGCTACACCTCCCCGCGGTTAGCGCGCTATGGGGGCAGGAAATGATAAGGTGTCTCCAACGACGGACACGTCGTGGAGGACATCCTCATCATAAAGTAAAAAATGGCGATCCAAATTACAAAAATTCCGGGCTATCTGGGCTAAAATCATTCTTACCTGTCTCGAACTTGAGGCATGTCATAATGGTTGTCGGATCCCGACATCCAGTATTCGTTGCAAGACCGCGTCAGGTCAGGCCCGGTACCTTTGCCGCGGTCGCTGTAGGACTTGGGGACACCTACACCAAGGCAGAAATTAACGCTTATAAAATATCCATTGGAAATATTACAACGGAGGATGGGAAACCTAAACGAACAATATTCGCGGATTTTTATTTCCCGGAACTTGTAGCTCGTGAGGCAGAACCTCGACCGCTATACCACAAACATGTATCGCCAAGAAAGGTTAACGGTCAGATATTTAGGATCCATTTCCGGCGTCATTAATGGGTACAGTCACAGTCAAGTTACACCTTCTGTATTGTTGGTAATGAGACTAAGCACAAATTATTAACAATATTATCAACTAAAGTGGAGCTAATTTAGAAGTCGCATTTGACATCTGGCAATAGTAGAGACAGAGCTATGCGTCGTCTCCTTCTCCATGTTTTGCTTAGAAAGGGAAGGGAGACGGACGCATATCTCTGTCCTTTCTATTGACAGATGTCAAATGCGACAAGAATGGCTTCACTTTACTCCCCTAACTATTCACTCGAAATTAATTTTTAAGCTATTGGATCTTCTTATACACTTACCAGAACTCGCTATAGTATATCCAGGTCTTCTTATTTTTCTGTTTCGACACCAAACGTAAAGTATAGCTGAAATAGCGGATAACATCGCCACTGCTATCCCCACTCCGACCAGGATGGCAGTGTTAAACTTCTTGTTACCTACATTCAAGTCAAAAAATATACATTTTATAACCAAGAAAATATTTTAGAAAATAATTAAAAAATTATACTATTATAGTAGTTTATGTGACTGCTGCATAATGGAAGGCATTCAAACTCGAGAGTGGGTTTATCACTTGAGAGTTTTAATGCCTAATTATGTACAGCTACATACACTAGTTTATCTACACAAATATCATAAGCTCTCTTTGATGTGTTTAGGAACCGCATGTTTGACCGGCATTGTGGCTCTGCAATTGTTTAACTTGTTCTGTAGTACCAACTTCTCGCAGGCGGGCGTTGGCGTTCGAAATTTGAATGTCAGTACCAACTTTACAAACAAACTAGGGACGGCACGCGGGTGGGCGTCGGCGTTCGAAATTTGAATGTCATTATATGTAGATAAACTACACATAATGACCATAATGTGTAGTTTTACAGATACGAAACGAGTTTTTACCAAGTAGTTTAACATAATGCTGATCCTAACGTGCGGTTTTTGAACGCAGTAAAGAGGGTTTATGATACGTGTGTAGATAAAAACTATAAAACTATTGTGTATTACAAAATTCAAGAAACATTATATATCTTAAAGATACAATAGCCAATCACGTCAGAGACAATGCTGAGCCCTATCCAATACTCTAAGTCAAAAGTGATAACTTTTGTATGAACATACCCTCAATTTCAAATCAAATACCCCTGAATTTAAGCCTTGGGAGCTACTTCTACGGATTAGCCATATAAAAAATTACTGACCAATTGTTCCAGAACAAAGACCGTCAACACAAGCAGCGTGCTGCAATGCAGGCCCGGCACAGGCGCCAGAGCAAAGTCGTCGGCGCACGCGCAGGCAGTCAGCATTGCACGGCGACCAGTCAGCCCAGGACGACCAGATTCCGCCTGGTAATCAATGAAGTTTTATTGCGACCTGATATTGGGGGTTACACTCATATTAACCACCTATACATAGTTCGTTTAACAATTGCAAAGCAAAATGCGACTTCGTTGGCTGGACGACGTGCCCCATCCAGTATTCAAATCGACCGATAAATGAGGAAAAGTGAGTTTCCATGCACGGTCGATTTTGAACTACTAGGATTTTTTTTGGATTGTTACTGAATAAGCGTAGATATCGAAGGGTCATAAGATCGGAAAGTACCCTTTAGTGCGAAAAAAGTGATAAACATAAGAAGACGATGAGAAGAGGCATTTTCCTAGCAGTGAGTCGATGTGGGCTTTTGCCCACATGATGCTAATGATACGCACCATTCTGACACTGTACACAATCCTCACTCCGCATGCTGCTCAGTCCCCTACACGGCGCGCCGCCGTTCACCGGCGCCGGGTTGGTGCAGGTCCGGGCGCGGCGCCGCCCGACCGACTGTGCGCCGCAGCGGCAGGCCGACCAACCTGACCAAGCTGACCAGCCGCCGTTCACTGGACAAGAAATAAAACGTCCATAAATGTATATCTCTCAGAGATCGACTGTGTACCGCAGTGACTAGCCGACCAACCCGACCAGGTCGACCAGCCGCCGTTCACTGGACGAACAAGCAGCAAATGTTAGCCCACCGAGAGGTACAGGAACCTACTTGAAATGGAGTAAGCGTCACATTTTTTTCATACGGTTTGGCGGAATAGAGTAAGATCGGGTTATATTCCTCCTCGATTGCTAAAATTAAACGTAACCTATAGTTCATGTCAGGATTGATGGCCAGAGCGGAAAGAGGAAACCGCGAAGGGGGTTTGATAGTGATGCGCAACTAGGGTTACCAGGCCTAAAAATACAAAATCCTATCTGCCAAGCCTAAAAATCCTGATTTTTGATTTTGAAAAAAAAACCGGCCACGTGTATCAAATAAAAATCAAAGTATTTATTAACGTTTTTAATCATATTATTTATTCCTATATTTTTGATTGCTAGCAACCGCTTTCAAAAAGTTGGCTTTTCCAGCTATTTCGCTATAAAATTGTTCGCTCGTCACGTGTTTACAGTTGTATTGCGTAAGCAATATGGTTGTTACTGACCCCACTGAAAGTCTATTTCTTTCTTTGGTCCACTGAGAAGTAATGAGAGAAAAGACTCTCCACATTTGCGTGTGTGGCAAAATACTAAAGAAATCTGACAAATCTTCAAGTTCTGAAAATCTTGAGCTGTCATTAATTGTATTTAAAAAAATACACCATTGCCTTTCAGCAAGCTCTTCATAAGAATCGCTCTGCTTTGTGTTAAGAAAAATCTTAAGCAGACAGAACTCTTCAAATAGTTTCCGCATCGAATAAATATTAACGTTTAAGCTTGCAATTTTACTTCTGTAGTTATTATGGCACCGGCTGCCTCTTCGTCTATATGAAAAGGTAAAATCCAATAATCCAGTCTCAAGCACGAGAACTAGCTAGAAAAGTAATGGAATATTGTGACATTGAACGGCAAATGACTTCGTAAGACATGTTCGGAAACTCTGCTAAAGTCTGGCCGCTGAGAGAATACGATCCTGACAGCTCAAAAACGATAATTTTTTGACGTTTGAAATGAAAAATATTGCCTTTTATGTACGCATTAGGAAAATGACATAATCGCATTCCAAAAACGGCCAAAATGTATACGATTAAATTATATGGTAATAGAAAAAGAGATGAAAGATTATATCAAAGAATTTGGAGTAACCAGTGTCGAACAAAGATTGCTTAAGTGTTTTTTGCGAGGATATTAAAGGTATATAAGATCCTGATTTTGATAAATAAAATATTAGTTCAAATAAAAAGATCAAGAAGATATCCAACCTTAATTTTTTCGTGTACCATTTTGGCAGCCCTCATTAAAAATAAACTAGGTACTAGAACTAGAACTAGATAGGTAGAATAAGCAGGAAATGCTAGAAAATAAATGAAATATTTGATTTGTGACTTATGTTGCCATCATTTATTTTCTAATATTTCCTCCCAAGGTGTTCATATACCTATTAAAATTCATTGTGGTTTTTTTTTATTCATTTTTATTATATTTTTACATTCTGCGATGTCACATTTCTTCATTATTCACGTTCGAGATTGGAAAATCGAGATTTATTCTTCCCAGTCACGGCAATGTATAGAGAGCAATTTATTCGTAGCTGACTCTACTTTTAAATAATACCAAGGACTCTTTTTAGCGTTCCGTACCCGAAGCGTCTAAACGGAGCCCTAATGTTGAACTCACTTGTCCGTCCGTCGGACCGTGGTCTGTCAAACAGGTTCACAGCCAAACGGTTAAAGCTACAGTCTCAAATTTTCACCGTATAAACATCCTGTAGACCAAAGCCATACAAATTGTCAAAAAATATTTTAACCTCTCACCGACCCAATCCAATTTTGAGGCGTCGTGATTTTGAGCCTCATACCATGGTAAGAGGACATGCGTCGATGTGAGGGCTCCCAGGGCGTGAAAAAAATATTGTCCGACCCCATCGGGTGGGGTATCCTGAAGCTTGTTGAGTAAAATACTGTATTTTATGTTTTAAAAAATATTGGAAAAGAAAGGAATGAGATGGCCACTACAGCCAGCTTTTTTTGCAAAATTTTGTACTAAAGAAATTTTTAACTTCCTATTGACCTTAAAATTTGGTGATAAATTTTATTACTACGTATATTTTACGAATAAATATTCTAAATATATTCTATATTCGCTAAGGAACCCTAAATGAGTGGACGGTTTTTTTTTTAGGAAACAGTCACAATAGAAGACCGATCACCCGCCTGTGTCTCACTCAACGGGCGTCCTACCTCATCATCATCTAAGGACTCATAAATCTGCAACGTCAATACAGCATCAAAACACTGCACTCACGCATGCATCAAATGATTATGACTTGAGCATAAAAGTTAAAACCAGTTATTAGACTCCTTATGGCATCGCACGAAGCCTGAACAGCGGGGGGCTTGTGAGCTGTCCGCCTGTGGTTTTATAACAAGAGAAAGACATGAGGGTTATAAAATAATTAAAAAAGGAACAAATACCCTTTGGATGTGATGCGCTCATAATTCAAATCTCCAGAGTAAGGCCTTTTTCAGTGTCATGCGGGTTTCATCATGCACGCGGGATATACTAAGGGATTGACCCCGACAAATACGCACAACACTGAAAGCGCGACTATAACAGTAGATTATGCACCAAGAGGATAAAGCATTTTGCGTCACGGGCGCGATATTGAATCCTGAATGGAACGAAATACCCCAGATTAAACTCCCGAGCGAAGCGAGAATAAAGACTGAGTCCTGAGTGCAGTGAGGGATTCCAGCGTGCCCAAAACAAAACAGCTTTATCTCCGAGGAGTATACTCTACTTTTCGCACTTCCTGCGAGAAAATATACAAAGCTAGGCTGCTAAAAACAACATTTTATTAAATTAAATTAATGTGAAAATGTATGTTTGATACATTCATCCAGTTGCAGCGTCTTGCAACAATCGCGGTTTTGTATGATTTAAGATGTATTCCATTTAGCTCGCCGTGGCCAGCTTGATTTTCGAATAAGGTCAGCGCCGCGCTCCGCCCCGGCCCCCGCCCCCGGGGAGCTGGTCTGTGAGCGTCATGCGTAGCCATGGCTAAATCTATGGTGAAATCGATTTTATCGATAACTGTCACACAACAAATCGACAAAGGGGTTGTTTTAGTCTATATACTACACGAGCTGATGCCCGCTCAATGTGTAGGGTCCCGGACGTAGCAGGGAGGTCGGACTCCTGGGCATAGGTATATTTTTTTTCCGCTCCAACAAAGAAAAAAAAAGCACTATGCATATTTCACGAAATTAGATTTAAGGCCATAGCAATAAGAACTATGAGAAGTGAAAATCACTTTAAACCCTAGAGTGATCTATGTTGTGATATAATGAAATTCAATACAACTTTATGTGAACGCTAAAGCCTAAGGCTATAATGACTTGCTTTAGATTTGCATGATATATAAAGTGTCATTTTCGAGCAAATGGTGTGAAAAGGCTGTTTTAGTGCCGTGCGGATTACATTACGCACGCGAGATAGACCCCGCGCGGAGGCGCTGTCCAGGAACGCACCCTGCTTACTAGTATGATCTGCGCTTTCAGTTTCGTGCGTATTCGTCATGCGTGACGCGTGACGCCACACTGACAGCACCCGCGTGCGGGGTCAATGCTCTAGTACACCCCGCGTGCGTGATGTGTTAAGACAACAAACGGGTGTTAAGAGGCTCGGCAACGACAAATTCGGTCAATTGCCAATCTTTGAAGGGCTAGTCCTCCTAAAGGAGACACTTCCCAAATCCCAAAAAAATACATGTTATGAAGGCATCTCTTTACTTTGATCTGCGTGTTTGAAAACATTATGTTTCATACATAATGTTCCAAATAAAATAGTAGTTTATGTGACTGCTGCATAATGGAGGGCATTAAAACTCGCGAGTGGGTTTATGAAACGAGCCGAAGGCGAGTTTCATAATAATATCACTCGAGAGTTTTAATGCCTAATTATGTACAGTTACATACACTAGTTTATCTACACACATATCATAAGCTCTCTTTGATGTGTTCAGGAACCGCATGTTTGACCGGCATTGTTCTGCAATTGTTTAACTTGTTCTGTAGTACCAACTTCACGCAGGCGGGCGTCGGCGTTCGAAATTTGAATGTCAGTACCAACTTCACAAACAAACTAGGGACGGTACGCGGGTGGGCGTCGGCGTTCGAAATTTGAATGTCATTATATGTAGAAAAACTACACATAATGACCATAATGTGTAGTTTTACAGATACAAAACGAGTTTTTACCAAGTAGTTTAACATAATGCTGATCCTAACGTGCGGTTTTTGAACGCAGTAAAGAGGGTTTATGATACGTGTGTAGATAAAAAAGCTTTTTACCTAAAACTTGCTGTTTCTTGGGATCTATTACGAATATTGATATGGTTCTTGCGTCAAAAAATAGGTATTAAAAATATCTTAAAACTGTCTGTTTGAAATTCAGAAAGAATCAATGTTTTTGTAGAAGTTACGATAAATCACACAATTTCCGAAATGTTCTGCGGCAGCGACTGAGCCAACATCCATGTGAACTGTTATAAGAATAAGAATAAGAATTATTTATTTATCAATCCAAGTTTTACATTGTATGTTTGTTTCTGTTACCTAAACAAGGCTAAAGACCTGTAAAATAGGCAACAGTATTGTTGTTGATATAATGTTGAATTGTTTTACAAATAACTGTTTATGACCAAATAATTGTTCCCAGTTAACAATATTAAACTAATAAAAGATAATCAAAAGGAAAAAGTTATAACTACCGGATTGTATTGGTTTAAGTGAGTATTGTGGATGTATCGTTGCATGTAGATGTGTGCATGTGCATATGTTAGTGTTTGTGTGTGTGTGTGTGGTTATAAACTTGATTTTAATACGGTTGTGTCCAAATTGTCAACCACCCAACCAGCGAATCGAAATACTAATTTTACCGACGGAAGAGCTTAGCTTGCGGGCTGGCCCCGCGTGGTTGAGGAAGCCGAATGAAACTAAAAGAGCTCTGGCGCTGGGCTAGCTCTCTCAAGATGGGTATTGAATTGACGACCTCTGTGGCGCTGCTGTTGTGGCTCTGCCTTACCGCGCGGGAGGTCCCGGGTTCGATCCCCGGCTGGGGACAAAGAAAAAGCAACGCCCGTGTCTTGGATGTTTATATGTGTATTACGTCGCTGCGTGTAACTGTGTGCTGCTGCCATCCCCATTGGGAAAAGGGGTTGTTTTGGATAGCACCATAACCGACAATCCCCCTTTATATGACGACCCGAGTGGCCGAGTCGGCAGTGACCCTGCCTGCGAAGCCAAGGGTCCCGGGTTCGTGTCCCGGTGGGGGCAAATATTAGTTTGATGAGAACGGATGTTTGTACCCTAGTCATGGTCATACATCTATCTAAATATAATATTTATCTATATAAGTATGTGTATCGTTGTCTAGTACCCAAGATACAGGGAATCCTAGTTTGGGGCTAGATCAATGTGTGTAAATAGTGTCCAAGGTATTATTATTATTGTTGTAGTACCATTGGACAGTACCATCAATGGAACAAGTGCAGACTTGTGTATCGTTAGTTCCATTGATGGTACTAGAGACACTTGTCTATAGATATCGTGGCCATATATATAACAGAGTCAGTAAATATAACAGCCTAATAACACTGAGTCGGCATGAATGCACCAGAACAGACTCACGGTACTTGTTGCAAATTAATTTTGAGGAAACAGAAAAATTATTTGCTATACATACCTGCGTAATTGGCTAAATATTTTATTTTACACTACACACGCACACTACTCTAGCAAACACACCCTCTCTCACACACGCACACACCCTCACACACACTCTCATAACCAAGAAAATACCATAGCACAAGTCTTAGGCTATATCAATAATATTCAATTATTACCTTTTCACGTACAAAAATAATCGATTAATTTATAAATTTAATTCATACTTTTGATAAATATCATATAAAAATGTATCACCTTAATAAATATAATGTCAATAAATAAGAGCATAAAACACAGCTGAAGAGAGACGCTGTAACCCTACTATACAAGTTTTACTTAGTGTAGGGGACAGAGCTTCCCTGAGGTATGCAAAACGAACAACACTGTGATAATTAAATGCTATACTTATTGTACCTATCTATGTAATTTTTTAGCATGAATAAATACAATTTTGAAATTTTATATTGAAGGCGCTGATCAACTCCGTGCTCGCCGGATCTCCACAGTGTGATATATTTGCGAGCGGGATGGCGAGCTTTGTGAAGTAGTGTAGAAGAATGATTGATCGACGAATGCCAGCGATTGATCGTCTAAAAGTTTAATTTTATGTTGTTTTATCTACACACGTATCATAAATCCTCTTTACTGTGTTCAAAAACCGCACGTTACGATCAGCATTATGTTAAACTACTTGGTAAAAACTCGTTTCGTATCTGGAAAACTACACATTATGGTCATTATGTGTAGTTTTTCTACATATAATGACATTCAAATTTCGAACGCCGACGCCTGCCTGCGTGGCGCCCCTAGTTTGTTTGTGAAGTTGGTACTGACATTCAAATTTCGAACGCCGACGCCCGCCTGCGTGAAGTTGGTACTACAGAACAAGCTAAACAATTGCAGAGCCACAATGCCGGTCAAACATGTGGTTCCTGAACACATCAAAGAGAGCTTATGATATGTGTGTAGATAAACTAGTGTATGTAACTGTACATAATTAGGCATTAAAACTCTCGAGTGATATTATTATGAAACGAGTTTTAATGCCCTCCATTATGCAGCAGTCACATAAACTACTATTATAACTCGTATGTGTATAGGTAATGTCTGTTCAGATCCACCACTGTAACAAAATGGATTTTTTACTGCAAATAAACAAATTGTAATGGAAATTATATGACCCCTGTGGTGTTGCGGTCGGGCTGTGCTTCCGAGAGATCGCGGGTTCGAATCCCGGCTGGTGAGGAAGAAAAAAAAACAGGTCTTGGATGTTTACATATTTGTGGTTTTCTCATGACACAGAGTACCCTAGTATGTGGCCAGAAGCAATGTATGTGCATGTATGTGAATGTTTAAAAAATATGTTATTGTTCATTTCATGATGTGTTCAATCATGGTTGAATTAGTAGTTTCATTGAACGAGGAAAACTTTCGAGGGCTAAACACTGCGGTAGTTATTGTGAAGACGTGTTAGTTCGACATGTACTTATATCATAAAAAATAACACGAAGTGCTGAATAAAAATGTTTTTCATAAAATGGCGGCCAGACCATAAAATGGTTGGCCATAACATGGAACGATCAATTTTATAATCTGGCCACGACTTGGACATTATGATGGTATAGTTAAAAACGGAATTAGCTAGGATGGTCTATCTACTAGATATTAGACTAGAATTACATGCAGCCCGAGCTAAGTGACAGACAAAGTGTTCCTATAATGGTTCCTACTTAGGAATGTACGGAATCCCAAAATAGCATCGAGTGGTCTGGCTTCACTAACGTTCAACGCAACATTTGACCTGGATCGGTCTGATCTCAATGCACTTCAAAGGAACCATCGAAATACACAGAAGTATTATCAAGTGATTTCTAGAAATAATACGGAAAATGGTTTGCAACTGTCAGACATCGACATTGTGTAGAACAATGAGTTATCTAATGATAAAACAATAGTAGTTTATGTGACTGCTACATAATGGAGGGCATTAATACTCGAGAATGGGTTTATGAAATGAATGTCGTGAGAAAACCAGTAACAGCGACATCACAAATATGTAAACATCCAAGACCTGTTTTTTTTCTTCCTCACCAGCCGGGATACGAACCCGCGATCTCCCGGAAGCACAGACCCGACCGCAACACCACAGGGGTTTTGATAATTTCCATTACAATTTGTTTATTTGCAGTAAAATAGTAGTTTATGTGACTGCTACATAATGGAGAGCATTAATACTCAAGAGTGGGTTTATGAAACGAGCCGAAGACGAGTTTCATAATAATATCACTCGAGAGTTTGAATGCCTAATTATGTACAGTTACATACACTAGTTTATCTACACACATATCATAAGCTCTCTTTGATGTGTTCAGGAACCGGCATTGTGGCTCTGCAGTTGTTTAGCTTGTTCTGTAGCACCAACTTCGGGCGCCGGCGTTCGGAATTTGAATGTCAGTACCAACTTCACAGACAAACTAGGGACGGCACGCGGGTGGGCGTCGGCGTTCGAAATTTGAATGACATTATATGTAGAAAAACTACACATAATGACCATTATGTGTAGTTTTCCAGATACGAAACGAGTTTTTACCAAGTAGTTTAACATAATGCTGATCGTAACGTGCGGTTTTTGAACGCAGTAAAGAGGGTTTATGATACGTGTGTAGATAAATTCTAATTTGGAATCGGTTACTGTGGTTAATATAACTCAACACAGACCTTGCTGTTAATATTTTTGTGATTATTTATTCCTGATGATTAATATTGTATTATTTGTGTTAGTTAACTACATCAATTTTTTAAAAGAGATCCAAATATCAATCTGTGGGAGTTTGTACGCCCATCCTCTCCGACAGTGGTCCAATGTAGAGAAGAGGCAAAAAATTACTTTTGCTGAGTATATGTAAATATCTACAGTAACATAGAAATTTTACTTTGACTTGACTTAGTATTAGGTTCATTAAATGACTGAGTATGGCGGTGAGCTCTCTAATTTCAAACCACCGATAATTGTGAAAAACATAGCATCACACCTGTCTCCATACGGGGTGGTACAGCCACTATTATGGAAATCTAATATTAACTCAAAACATCCAAGTTGGCTGTTTTCATGATGATCCAACATTAATTGGACAAGAACTTCATAGTTTTTTAGTTATAGGCAGGCATATACGTGCGGATGTACCGACAGAGGTGTCCGCCATTCGTGCCTGGCGGGCATAACTGCCAATGTATGGGAAGGCAGGCAGATCTATGGGGTACATCCGTGCGTATGTGGCTAGCTTTTGCGGCAGTTTTGCCCGCCAGGTACGATCGGGGCGGGCGGATCTGTCGGGTACATCTGAGCGTATATGCCTGCCTATTGAAGAAGTAAAGGTGGGCGATGGGCTAGCCCCCTCTCATGCGAAATGAATGGAGTATTGAATAGGTAACAGGCTAAACGTGGGCGGAACTGTGTACTCTGCCACCCCGTATGGGAAACGACGTGACGGTATGTTATGTTGACTAAATGTCATTTTGTCGAATAAAATGGCTTTTCTTAAAAAATTGTCTTAAACATGCTAACAAAACTATTCTTCACGTCGCTTCTGGGCCGTATGCAAATTCAAAAAAGAGCTTTAGTGGACTTATGAGTTTTACTTGTTGCAGCAAGCTTGAATAAGGCCTTAAGGTAAAAGGATTATATTTATTAGGTCCTTACATATGAAATTGGCGTTTCGCCGTACTGGCCACTTTGATCTCAAATATCTCCTCTATGGTTAGGAATTCCAAATTCAAATTTACTCATGTATTTGTGTTCTAAAATTATATATTTTTTTTCCTCAATTGTTTTTTTTCTTGCGTCACTCAGCTTACAAAATGGAAAACTTGAAATATCGCGTTATTTACGAGTATGAGTTCTACTGTGGCAACAGTGCTGCAGAAACGGCTCGAAGGATTATTGATGTGTATGGCGACGGTGCCGCAATAGAAAACACAGTGCGTTTTTGGTTCCAACGTTTTCGTTCTGGAAATTTCGACCTGCAGAAAAAGCCCCGTGGACGGCCGGAGACCAAAGTTGATAATGAAGAATTTAAATCTATTGTGGAAGCGGATCCATCGCAACCACGTCCGAGTTAGCTGCAGGCTGCGGTGTTAGTGATAAAACTGTTTTAATCCACTTGAAGCAAATTGGGAAGGTGAAAAAGCTTGAAAGGTGGGTACCTCACGAACTGAGTGAAGCAAATCAACAAACGCGCGTTGACTGCTGCGTTACATTACTCACCCGGTACATAATGAAAGGATTTTAAATCGGATCATTACCTGTGATGAAAAATGGATCCTGTACTATAATCGGAAGCGCTCATCGCAATGGCTGAACCCTGCCGAACCAGCCAAACCATGCCCCAAGCGAAAATTTACTCCAAAAAAGTTACTTGTGAGCGTTTGGTGGACTAGTGCTGGTGTCGTTCACCTTCAGCTTTCTTAAATCTGGCCAGACGATTACAGCAGATATCTATTGTCAGTAACTGCAAATCGCTAAAAAACCGAGGCTGGTCAATCGCTCTAGGCCACTGCTGCTTCATGATAACGCTAGACCACACACTGCACAACAGACGGCTACCATATTAGAGGAGCTTCAATTGGAATGTCTAAGACATCCACCGAAATTTTGATAACTTCTTGAAGGGGAAAAAATTCAACTCCGATGGGGCAGTCCAAACCGCCTTCAAAGATTTTATTGATTCCCGTCCGAATGTTTTTTTTAGTAAAGGGATCGAAGAACTACCTATGAGATGGCAAAAGTTTATAGATAGCGATGGTACATACTTTGATTAAATAAATATATTATATTAAAAAAAAACGACTTTATGTTCCTCCCATGCAAAACGCCAATATGTAAGGACCTCATATAAAAATTTACTAAAAAGCTACATCCAAAAACACATCCCAAATTTACTGAATGTTCATCAACTTTGCAATTATTATTTTTAATTGTACACCTCTTTTTTACTTAACTACATGGGGTCGCCTCGCTCCGCTCCACTTCGCGTCGGCTCCAAATTGTAATATAAAGTTGTAACTTAACCAATCTTACTGTTGTCTTCGGACAGAAAGTAACCTACACCAACCAAGACTGCTCTGTAACACTACACGTGAGCACTAAATTTGATAAAATTTAGTAAAATTGGTAGTCAAAACTTGTATTGATAAACAATTCATTTATTGCCAAGGAAAAATATGACTCTTCAGCAAATAAAAAACTTACCGTAAACAGTTAACGCCGCAGGCTCCGACTCCCGCCTGCCAGCTATATTCTCCGCCAGGCATGTGTAGTTCGCCATGTCCTAATGGAAAACATACATATTAGACTAATAAAAAGACGCAAACATATGGAGTTGTGGCCACGAACGCCTGAGGCAGTCCTAAAGGGCTATTTTCCGTTTAAAATATTATTATTACGGCAAGCGATATTTTTTGTTGAGTATCACTTCGTTGTAAAACCAGTAGTTTGTATTTCTTGTGTGGAGGACATCGGGAACTTTGTACGCGCACTTTCTTAATTGTACGCGCAATTCTTTCCCTTACCTATCATCTCCGTCTCCTATCCAACATGGTTTGCTGGAAGAAATCTCTTTTTAGAGATAAGCTCGCCTTTGTACATGTTTTTTCTATCATAAGTTATCTGTATGTCTGTTTTGTTTAGTACAATAAAGAAATTACGAAATTACGAACTTTTCTAGGAGCTAATCGGAAACAACCTTTTACTTGGAACTTGGTGATTTGAATAGTAAATTTGATCTCTGGCTCACTCTTGCCAGAGAAAGAGAGACGAGAGAGTGAGAGAGAGAGATAAATAAATACTAGTGCCAAAAGTCTATACGAAGGAAAGGTATATGGCTCCATGTATTCTTTGCGTAATGGTCTTGATGTTGTAATTTTCAATGATATTAAAGTGGGAAGACATTTGCCCTCGCCCGAAGCAAATACTTGGTACAATACGATCAAAATCAGTTAAAGATTCGGCTTTTCTCGGATATCATCGCCTAAATCCGGAGACGGAAATGAGACGAAATACATTACCGCGATTTCTTTTAGGTAGCATTCAATTTGAAGTATCGTAAACGCAATGTATAGTACCTGCCAAGATGACATTACTAACAGGTAGACCTAAGAAATTTTGTTATGCAGAAGCGACATGAATTTTCTGAAGCCATGATACATAACTATTGTAAGTTAATTTTGATAAAATTTGATATACGTATTCGAATATTTTCACAAATGAAATTAGCCTTCATAAACATAAATGTACAGATGTAGTGAATAATCCTTTCCTTTCGTATTTTCTCGGAAATTTTCGTTTTTGTCTTACTACTTTACCGCACTCAGTACCCGTCAAACGGGCAATTTGACATTTGACATTGATAAATAAAGTATGCGATTTATTTGATACCTACACGTAATTTAATAATACAGTAATTCATAGACACATCGGCACCATTCGGGTGTTATCGTTGTTCCGAGTTTTGCCGATAGGAAAGGATTATTCACTACATCTGTATCATATATATACTTACGTCGCACTGTTTTTATTGACACTAAGAAGGCAGACTGTCAAAACAGTCAATTATTTTTCTTATATCAATATAAAGGTTGTGTTAGTTTTGAGCTACAAAGGAGGTTTTGTTGCTCATATCGTTCTTGTATTGTATTCAATAAGACAACGAGTAATATAATTAAAGATCATATCTGTAAATTGATAACTGTATGTGAGAGACGAGGGATTCACGACAATTTCCGAGGTTGGCCGAATCGTTAAATGATTTTAATCGTATTGTACCCACCGCCCTTCACGTCCTCCGGGTAGTGCTAAGGAGCAACAAATTATTCTCAAGATATTCATTTCCAGGTTCTCGATAGAATTGTGATCTTTCAAATACACTTGGCACTGACAAAATTAACCTCAAAAGAGGTTATCACGCCAAATTAAAAGGAGAAGAAGCAGGAGGAGAAGATGTTGTAGTGGCACAGGCTCTGTATTGATTTCGTCCCCTCGTCGTAACCAAATCAATACGGTTATGGAAATTCATTTAAGCCCCGTGAGAGTATCGATTTCGTCTCCTAGTGTTGACGAAATCGATACGGTATTATTATTTTTTGTATTTAAAATAAGCTCCCATAATCGCATAATTACTCTATGTCTATCGAGGTGGTTAAGACGCTTTGTTCAGCTAACTAGCACCACCTATGATAGATATCTAGTCTTAGGTTTTTTTTCTTCGTTTTAGATCCTAGGTCCTAAAAATAGCTATTAACAGGACTGAGAAAATGTCAGGAGCACTTTTTATGTTTTTAATGACGAATCATAAAAGAAGATATGTTTTTTTTATCATTGGTTGCGCTGGCAAACACATAAAAACAAAGTACCGAAAAAGATAGTCAGTGCTACATGGCTCCTAAAGTTGCCTTCAGTATATTTGCTAAAATATTGTGTAAGTTCATTATCAGTCATCATAGTTTGAAAGAGAAAAATTCAAATGCAATTATCAATTTCTTTGCAAAGTTGTATTTACATTGACAAAAGCCCATGCTACTTATCTATGACATGTAAGACACCACCGTATTACCACAAAAAATATTAAACAGCGTTTAACCTCAAAACAAACGCCAAATCCCATACATTTTTGTTATCAAACAAGTGTTAAACAGTAGTTTATTTTTTTGTGGTAAGGTCCTAGGTATTTCATTGCAATGGCATAACGTTCATTTTCCTTCAAAAGGGAAAATAAGTTAGGAGGGGACAAGATCGATGATCGATACTTTAAGGACGAGAAAAACTGCATAAGGAACTTTCATCGTAAGCGTATTGAGTTCGTCCCCACCTGTTGACGAGGCCAATATGGTTACGGAAATTATTATGAATGACAATATTTACACGATAAACGTATTGATTTCGTCAATAAGAGGAGACGAAATCGATTGGCTCATGCAATACGTTGGCTCGCAGATTTACACGGTGTACTAAGGTTGTCAAAACCACTCTATTCAGTGCATTCTGCCAGACTTTCTACACTTGCAGCCTGTGGGTTCAATATACGAAGAAATCGTACAATTCCCTGCGTATCCAGTATAACCATGCCTTCAGGGTACAACAGTACAGCGTCCCAGACAATTGAAGATATTTAGATCAGAATCATCATTATTATGTAAAAGTTAAAATACAGGCGCCCATTTGTCTTTTTGGTCTGACTCATTCGAGATGTAGTCTATCGGATAATCATTTATGGTACTCGTAGCCTACAACGGCTTTATTTATTTTTAATCTAGAAATGATGCTCCACACACAAACACATCACAAGAATCTCCCTCAAATAAAAACACAATTACAATTTTGATTGACAGCTTGATTGAGGAAAGGGCTTCTATGAAAGGGACCAATTACTCTGTTTTCATAGTTAATGAAATAATGTAACTTGTTGCTGCAGTGGATAGACAAGTAGCTAAAGACTTACTGATGTGTGGAAAAGATGGTAAAGAAGATAACAATTAAGTGTTTTTGAATTGGAAGGGGAGTTCAAAAGTGGGAGATGCGAAGGATATCTGGTTAGATGGTTATGGGATTTTATCTAAGACCGACTTGCACTAGACTTTTGACAGCCGCTAAACACAGTTTCAACACAAATTGAGTACAACACGTTCAAGTTACTTAGTCAAGCACGGCAATTTTATTGCCTGTCAGACAGGTTTCCACTTAACATGACCGTGCTGTATTTAAATAGTGTTTAAACAGTATTCAGTGACTGACAAAAGTCTGGTACAAGTCGGCCTCAAAGATGGGAAAAGAGGCTCAAGCCCGGATTCACTACCCACTACTCAAAGCTATACGGAGACTTTAGCGGCACTTTCTTTGAGCAGCGGGCTTAAACCAACATTTAGATAAACAACATATTTTCAAACATAAAATCCAAAACCAATGAAAACATTGTTGTCGCTAAGTCCCATTATTAATAATGGGGAGGGGAGGAGAACGAGCACTTTACGGAGAAATAAACGTATCTCCTGTCATTGGAATAAAATTCCCTCATATCAATAATGATAATTTTCCTTCAAATATTGGAAGTAAAAGGTTATACTTTTGTCATTCGCAATAGTAGTTTATGTGACTGCTACATAATGGAGGGCATTAATACTCGAGAGTGGGTTTATGAAACAAGCCGAAGGCGAGTTTCATAATAATATCACTCGAGAGTTTTAATGCCTAATTATGTACAGTTACATACACTAGTTTATCTACACACATATCATAAGCTCTCTTTGATATGTTCAGGAACCGCATGTTTGACCGGCATTGTGGCATTGATTATTGCTGTGCAGTTTTTTAGCTTGTTCTACAGTACCAATTTTACAGACAAACTAAGGGCGGCACACAGGCGGGCGTCGGCGTTCGAATGTCATAATTTGACAAATTTTTATACATTATGGTAATAATGTACAAATTTTCAGATAAGAAATAAGTTTTTACCAAATAGTTTTACATTATGCTGGTCTTAACGTGCGGTTTTTAAACGCAGTAAAGAGGGTTTTTGATACGTGTGTAGATAAAAAGAATAACAAATTACAGAGATATTTGTAAACGTAGTCCAGTTAAAAACTTCCGTATTATGTGTCTCAGAAGTATTTACATATCACGCCGAAATAACTCAATAATAAATCGCTCACCTGCAAACTAACTTTAGGCAGCACGAGGTTCTCTTCTCCCACCTCCAGGGAGACTCCATTTCTGAACCAGGTCTGCATCGAGGGTGGGGCGGAGGCAGGTGGAACGCAGCGTAAGGTGACGCTGCTGCCAACCTCCACTGATGATGATAGTGGGGAGACCATGAACTGCTTCTTTATGTCTGTTGGCAATGGATGTTAAATTAGATTATTGGCTTCGATAAAGACCGATCGGCGTGGCGTAGCGGTTGAAGTTCTGTCTTGGAAGAGAGGGTTTCCTGTTTCGATTCCCGGCTGGAAGTAAGAAATTTCCAAGGTATTGGATGCTTCTATGCTGGTGACGTCGATGTGTATGGTGTTTATTTTTTTTAATTATTTTTTGTTACAATGAATATCTTAAAGCTATATTAATGAAGCAACCACGTAAGCCTACATGGATTACAATAATAATACCTTATAATAATACCTTGGACACCATTTACACACATTGATCTAGCCCCAAACTAGGATTCCCTGTATCTTGGGTACTAGACAACGATACACATACTTATATAGATAAATATTATACTTAGATAGATAAACAACCATGACTAGGGTACAAACATCCGTTCTCGTCAAACAAATATTTGCCCCCACCGGGACTCGAACACGGGACCCTTGGTTTCGTAGGCAGCGTCACTGCCGACTCGGCCATTCGGGTCGTCAAAGATCAAAATCAAATAACTAAATACTATTATATAGAAATACACATAGAAACTCTCTGTCGTACATGAGGGTTTTTATATACTAGGTTGTTTATTCTCTCTTCAAGTCTCATTATTTTAAAAGTGTATACATAGATAATTCCCGTACTGAAGCTTCCACTGACATGTGAAATAGGTTCTGGCAGAATTACCAGCGTTGCAGATATCTGCAGCATATGCTGAGCCAGTGCCTATTCACTGTGGGATTATAAACATATACAAACTTAGCTTTATTTTATATTATATAAACGATTTGTGATTTTTAGTTAAAACTGTATTTTAAACTGTGAATAAATGGACTATCTAATCCATCTTTCTTATGCGAAAAACAAAGTATGTTATGACAGAGAAAATGGGCATATTGTTAACAAAATCAGTTTCATCAAAGATATTTAATTAAATCCCCACGGGTACCTTACAGACTTAACAGAAAATTTCACCGAAATTCCAAACATAGATTCTTGTTTGTCATTTCCAGTTTATTGAGACCAACTGAAGCGTCAGAACACATTTCAGGATCAACAAATCAACATGAAATGCGAGCCAAAACAAACTGTAGACAATTAACATCGGCATCCATTGTCCCAAGTCTCGAAATATATCTCACCCCTCGAGAGAAAAATGCTAAGTTGGAAATAATACCGAAAGTCGCTGACGAAATGAGATCTCTTTTATTCAGATTCCGTTTATAGCGCCTGTAAATATAAGGGAGAATGTAGATGCAGATTTACGGTTTTTAATATTTTTCATAGAAACAACCTTTGCTTCTGGCCCCACACTAGGATCCCATGTGTCGTGGAAACCAGAAACAGCGACTTCACACACATATAAACATCCAAAACCTGGGGATTTTGTTATTATAGATGTACTATGAGGAGCAATACTTAGCAGAAATGTAGACATGTATTGTTCCGTCCAGTTGAGTCAAGTTTCGGAAAATAACACATCACAACTTGGTCTATCAAACATAAATATATTTGAATTTAAATGAAACACTTTCTCTGATTGGTTGTCCCATGCCGTATTCTTTCCCTTGAATAACTACTCCTGCCAGGCTTGATAATTTGAAATTCACCGATTCTCTTTTTTATTAATCACAGGAAATGAAAGCGCATTACGCGTAATTATGCAATGAACTTTGTCATGTCGAGTCTACTACTGACTCGATTCTTGCTTCAGAATCAGATGGTATAGTTTGTTACCACCCTTATGTTTCGTAAGGGTGGAATCCACGCAACGGAACCATTATGTCGAGGAAACATAATTTCCGCTCGTTAACTGGAGCTTTTTGGTATTTGATAAATGCTTACTAGCTTTTATTTGGGTGCATTGATAGAGGTATTATATGTATGAGGATCAGATAGCGGAAAGGGGTTGGGATCTCTCAAATTATACGAATAATATTTCAATTTTATTCCAGTGAATTACCTGTTTTTGGAACCGTAAAAATGTACTTAGTTACGAAGCTAGCTTATGTATTTCATTTGCGTTTACATTTTAGATTGATTTCAAGCACATACTATATTCCAACCTCACACTAGGATACCCTGACCTGAGTTGGGGGAACCAGAAATAGCGACGTAGCGAACATGTTCAATGTATTTAATGTTATTTAATATTTACGTAATGATTAAATTTCTGACAACTTTTGAAGTTGTTATAAATATTAAGTTTTGGTTTCCTACTGCCATAAGTGAGTCATTGTGATGGTTTCACAATAACTGTTGCTGCTCTACAATTTATGCACATTTTCAACCAAGTAAATTAGTACTGACCTGTTCCGGATAATGGTAATTTAAATTTACTTACATGCCAATTCGACATAGATTCCTTGACTCCGAATATGTCCTTTGCTATTCCAAGCAAAGCACTCACATTCGTATCTCCCACGAATATATTCGTCCATTTCATTCCTGGTGACATTGAGTTCTGACTCCACCACTCTTACTCCGTTTTGTGGATCCACATGCTCAAACTGGATCGTGGTTTCAACTCTTTCTCCATTACATCTGAAGTATACTTGCAAAGCATTAGCAGCCCTACAGAGCAAAGTAGCTGGTTTGTTTCTCAGTACGTATGAGTTTTTTGGTTCTATGAGGAATATTGGTAGGCCTTCTATAGTTTCGTGGTTATCTGGCAGCGGGAGGTAGTCCTCGTCTTCCTCTTCCTCTGTTTCTTGATGGTCGTTCAATTGGAAGTCTTTGAGGTATGGGTCCAAATTTTCTACTCCGTCAGGGTGAATATACTCTGGTCTGAGCTCTTTTGAGGCTGGAGTTTCGAATGAAGTTTCTGTAATTGGAAAAAGCAGGATAACCCCTCAGTTGGTGTCTCCAAGTATACATGTACAGATGATCCCTATTACATTCGTGAGTATGGACTAATATGTGATGAATTCGGTTGGCAAATCGTTATTTTTAAATGCTTACTTTTTAAGTCCTATTCTATGAAAAAGAATCCATCAATTAAATAGGAACTGCGCGCGCACTGGTCTTGCTTCTCGTGCAATGTTTTCGGAAATTGTCAACAATATTGTGACAATAATTTAAACAACACATAACATAGCGTCACGCCTTTTCCCATACGGGGTGGTAGAGGCACAGCCTGTGCCCACTTTTAGCCAGTTATTTAATACTCCATTTTGTATACATACGTACATAGTATATATACGCATACATACAATACATAAGTACATAGTTTCCGCATTAGTTGTTTTCCCACTCACCTGTATTCCTTACGATCCCAACATGAATTACTGTCAACATCACAATCATCCATTTGCAACTATTCAGATCCAAAAACATCACTATACAAATCCTTCTCCACACTTTTCAAAACTATAACATTCTCTTCCAGCACTATAAAAATTACACTTTTCGCATATAGTTTTTTAAGGTTTTCACGTTTTGCGTTTTGTTTTTCTTCGATTATGTACATCGATAATCACGTGGCAATATGCCTCAGATGTTCAACCGACGTGTGTACACGCTCGCGGCTTATACCAAACTGAGCAACGTAAGTAAATATAAGAGTTTCTTTCTACGGCGATCGAAAGCCATAAGACCCATAAGTGACGGAATATTTTGTGTTATCTAGTCGCCCATCGTTGTATTGTTAATTAATTGAATTCGTTGGGTTTTAAATAACTATGTTTGATATTTAACTGTTTTGAGATAGCCACATTTCTTAGCTCCTAACCTAGCGTGAATATGAAATTAGCTCAAGCTTCAAGTTCTGCAAAGTATTTACCATTATTTTTCGAAAATATTTTTTTTTCTCTTCTCTTCTTCTTTCTCTTAGTCTTTTTCTTTTGAGAATGATAGTATATGGACCTTAGTTAAAGAAAAAATAAAATACAGTAGAAATTGGTTGGACAATGGTTGTTGAGAGTCAATCAATAGAAATCGTTTATCCGCACGAAGGACCAATTATAGAATTGAGTTTAGGCAATTAACGAATTATCATTTTAACAATCCTTTTTGACTCTTAGTCATTATTATTTTCTCCTATATTGTTTGTTAATAACAGCTCCGAAAGCTTGATAGTTATCAATGCAAGCAATATACACATATTTTGAATTATCAGAAACCATGTTACTTTATTTCTATTTGAGACTGCTAACACCATCTATTATTTACAAGCGTAACCCATTCCCCATACACAAAACTAAGAGACCTTACCTTCTATCCCGTAGCAATCTGGGGTCAATGTCCGTACTCGTCAATTCCTGGGGACGAGGGAAGCTTTTTAGTTTAACCATTTTCTCACAGATGGCGCAGTTCTCCCTTCGGTGACGTCAGTTCTTTTCATTTTGGCATTTGACCTTTGATGTAGATGGCGTTAGAGATTTCTGAATTTGATGAGATTCAACGTAATAGTAGTTTATGTGACTGCTGCATAATGGAGGGCATTAAAACTCGAGAGTGGGTTTATGAAACGAGCCGAAGGCGAGTTTCATAATAATATCACTCTAGAGTTTTAATGCCTAATTATGTACAGTTACATACACTAGCTTATCTACACACATATAATAAGCTCTCTTTGATGTATTCAGGAACCGCATGTTTGACTGGCATTGTGGCTCTGCAATTGTTTAGCTTGTTCTGTAGTGCCAACTTCACGCAGGCGGGCGTCGGCGTTCGAAATTTGAATGTCAGTACCAACTTCACAAACGAACTAGGGACGGCACGCAGGCAGGCGTCAGCGTTCGAAATTTGAATATCATTATATGAAGAAAAACTACACATAATGACCATAATGTGTAGTTTTCCAGATACGAAACGAGTTTTTACCAAGTAGTTTAACATAATGCTGATCGTAACTCGCGGTTTTTGAACGCAGTAAAGAGGGTTTATGATACGTGTGTAGATAAAGTAATATTATGTGAGCCTTGATTTATGTTTAATGATTAGGGTGTTATTATGAAAGAAGAGCTCCGTGGTTTAATGGGTTTCACGCTTGCTTCTCACACAGGAGATGCAGGTTCGATTCCTGACCATGTACCAATGAGATAATTAAATTATCTTAAGTACATTATACGAACGTTCTAACGGTGATGGAAACATCGTCAGGAAACCTTCATTACTCCATGCACAACCTATTTTTAAAAGAGATCTAAAAATAAATCTGTGGGAGTTTCTACGCCCTTCTTCTCCCACAGTGGTCCAGTGTAGAGAAGAGGCAAAAAATGACGTTTGCTAAGTATATGTAAATATCTACAGTAATAAAGTACTTTGACTATTGACTATTGACCATGGCTAGCCCCCTGTCACGCAAAATGGAGTATTGAATAACTGGCTCAAAGTGGGCACAATTGTGCCTCTGCCACCCCGTATGGGAACAGGTGTGACGCTATGTTATGTTATGTTTACCGCATAAGGTTAGCCTGTAATGGTAGGTGTTTATGGATAAATAAATAAAAATAAATAAAAAATGTTTATGAATGCAACCTGCAAATGCTCAAAAATTTGCCCAAGTTCAACCAGAACCATGTTTTTAATAAACTATGCTTTGTTTGCCGTAAATCAGTTTCTTACACTTGTGTAAAAATTTACGTCTATCGCCAGTTTTCGATATTCGCTAAAAAAAGTTGTATAAGTCAATTCGAAATACAAACTAAGACCGATTGAAAGCAACTCTACCTACAATGTTCATGGAGCCAGTGCTGCCAACATTGAATATTGATTACACAAAAGGAGTTCGAAGCGTATTCTAAATTCGAAATTATTCCCGACCTCCCGACTCCTTTTGAAGACTCAAAATATGTAAGTAGCGTTCGCCGTCACATTTTTATATTCAGAATAATATTTTCTCTTCGTACACCTCAATCGTTCGTACGGTACGGAAATTCAAATTTAAATGCCCGCTCTCCTTTCCGATAAAGATATTCTGGCGTAATGAGGCGTGAAGGTTGCGCAATCAGGAAAAAGGTTCGAAAATATTTTTAACCTTTTCCGATGCTTCTTTTTTCTGGTTTTGTACTAAAGAAAGAAACTACAGCTACAGACGTACCGAAATAGTACAAAACCGATACGTTATAGATATACCTATGGAGCCAGAAACTTAATTGAACAAGAACTCAGGTATTCAGTGTGAATATAATTTCATGTTCATATTCATATTCTGTATTGCACAGAAAATATAGATAAACAGACAGTTACAATAAATTTTAGAGGCAAAGGCGAGCTTATCTCTTAAGAGAGATTTCTTCCAGCAAACCTGGGCAAGACAGGAGTGTTTATGAAACAGGACAGTCCCAGTCCGCAATAAAACTGTACATCTCTACTTTATAAAATATAAAATATCATACATATACCTATATAAATACTTACATTATTTGTGTGGGTAAGTTAATTATGAGGCACTGTATTTGTTTTTTTTTTATAGAGTCTTAAAATTAATACACGTTTGTTGAATTCGGCAAGATTACCGTCACCTAACTGAATGATTCATTAAAATGCAGAAAAACAGACCAATGAAAATTCTGTTTCAGTGGAGTGCATTGTTACATTGAATCTCCTATCTAAACAAACTAACCAACAAAACTCTATAAAACCCTTGAAGCCCCGTATTAAGTGGAGAAATACTGCAAAAACAATTCCTGAAGAGTCTGAGAATGGGGTGGACAAACTTGGTCCAGTAAGCTGAGGCTTGGAGCGGCAGCCGCTTGGGAGGCTTTTACTACTTACGTTGCTCTATTGTTCCTGCATTAGGTATTATTTGTGAAATTCTTAAAGTAACGTTTTTCAAGATACCTGCCTACATTTCAAATTATGTATCATGCCTGCATTCCTTCAGCACTTTAGAGGTTACTTAGCGCTTATCTTCGCTTTAAAAATGCAAATTTAATTCACACATTTAGTACTGTTGTGGGTTTCTACGAGTCATGTAAATATATTAAAATCTGTCTGAAGTCGGAACTGTGCGACGCTGTTTGAATATCTCTGTGGCGCAGCGGTTGCGGCTCTGCCTACCATGCGTCCCAGGTTCGATCCCCGGCTGCGGGTAAAGAAAAAATATAATCCCCAAGTCTTGGATGTTTATAGGTGTGATGTCACTTCCCACGACACAGGGTATCCTAGTGTGGGGCCAGAAGCCATGTGTGTGCCTGCAAGTAAATTTTGACGTGTATGCTGTATCCATTCGTACCACGATACACTAGTAGAGAGACACTGTGTAAATCCAAAAGCAATCAAGTGTTGTCATGTAAGTGAAGTCAAAGTCAAAGTTCTTTATTACCGCAGAATGTGCATGTACATCCGCATCCATGTTTAAATAAATTATTATTTTCCAAAACCACTGATAAAATATAACAGTCTAAACTAAATCTCCCCACATTAGTACCCCAATCACGCGCGCAACAAACGAGGGCGCCTCTAGTGTCCGTTTGAAACCTTCTCGACGATTCCGCAAATCTTGGGCACCTAACTCGATGGCCCCTGGACTTGGCTTAGTTGCTAAGCGACAAGTAATCCAGTTAAGTGGATAAACTGTGGACAAGCGGATTTCGGGGACTAGAGTTTAGGCACGAGAATAGAAGAATTAAATCGTATTCGCTAAAAGTGGCTTCAGCTTGCGCTAAGCTTAGGTAAAATTACATGTTATACCTAGTCGGTCCTTAAGTTCTGTCACAAGGTTTTTGATAGATAAAACTCAGCAATAAACTTTTTCTTATTCGTATTATACATGATTAAAAAGCTTATTTTATACGAATCAAATTGCAATACAATACATTTTGTACGATTATGACAAAAAACCTTATAACTTGAGACAATCGCGAACCCAAAACACGCCGCAACTGACAAAAATACCACTTACCACAAATTTAATAAAAAAAACAGTGTTCCAGATAACCAACAAGGTTTTTTTTATTTATTCTGAAACCTCGATTTTAGACCATGCTTAATAACCAGCATTTGATTTTCTGTTAGCTTTCAGTTCCAACTGCTCCCAAAGAGAACTTTACGTACTTTTTACGTTTTCAGAAAAACGTATAAAAATGATCTTGTGGGCAACAAGTACACTACGTAAAATGTGAATATGAAAATTAGTTTTACCCAGACCTAGTTATCTTATGCTTCAAAATGAAGGTAACGGGTTCAGGGAGGGTTCTGACTAAAATCTCACGTAAGTTTGAAAGGTAGTCATGGAAAAAAGATAAAGTGAATCACGTCCGTATTTTTGGTTGGGTAAAAAAGTGCAAAATCTCTGAAGAAACTAGCATTTGTGTAATATGGCTTTAAGCATTTAAATCCAATAATCGTTCTAATTTATCAGTATTTAATGAGCTATCAAACCATATATAGTATTACATAAAATAAAACTTGGTAATATTTACTATGCGGCAAAATATTTGTAACAGAACTTATGGACCGACTAGGTATGTATATGTTCTACTGATTAAGAATATCTTCGAAAAAATGATCTAAAGAACTCAGCCCAAAATGTTACTTTTAATGTATTTCATGATAAAATCTGTTCTTAGCGAAGCTTAGCTATGTTTTTTTCACACCTTTCATTCGGATAAGTAAGTTTTGCTCCACGACGAGAGGGAGTAAAATGCTACTTTTCTGTTCAAGCTACTTTTTAATTTATTCATTGGCATGTAGCATTAAGCAATGTGCCAATAGAACACAGATCTTAATAAAAAAATCGATTGTAATATCATCGTAAGCGATTAAAAACTAACATGGTTGAAGTTAAACAACAACGTTATGACAATTTATGAATTCTTCGTAATATTTAAAAAAAATGTCACAATAAATTATATGTTTTACTGAAATCAAAACTATCGATGACTGTTATTGTGATATAATGAATATTGATATCCGATACCATTGTAATATTTGATTCGATTATTTTTACACTTTGGTAAAAGTAGCACAGGAATATTTTATCTGTGGTGACCTTTACCTAGTCCTTTAGAAAGCCGCCATTATAAAAAAATAATTGTTTACGTTGTTCGATTACTGTAAAAGTGGTGACTGTATAATTCAAAGTATTTGTTATTAGAACATTTAATTGAAATTTTCCTCATAGTCAGTGTGAAAAGTTGTATGTAAGAACACAGGAGCAAAATTATTTTCGTCATGGGCGTTAACGCTTGAATCCTTCGTTACGCTCAGGATTCTACCTTAGAATCCCTCGCTACGCTCAGGATTATATCGTAGAATCCTTCCCTTCATTCTGGATTCAATGTACCGCCCTCGCCGTAAATGCATCATTTTGCTCCCTTGTGTGTGACACAAATAACTATTTTCTGTTGGAGGGAAAAAAGTGGAATTACCCATGCCCAGGAGTCGGACCTCCCTGCTATGTCCGGGTCCCCACACATGTATAGCTCGTGTAGTATACGGACTAAAAACAACCTCTTGTATTTTACAGTTATCGATATTCGATTTTACTGTGAGCCATGGCCTCGGTATATGCTGAAGGCTTTCTACCTTCAATTTTCCCTTTTGTGCGATATATATTTGTATATGATATACACGGGAGCTTACCTATACGTTTTCGTTTTGTGGGTGCGACTGGGCATATTCCACCTCATATGGGAAAAGACCTTATGCGCTATGTTCGTTTTAGTCTTGTTCATCTATCTGAGACTCTTCCAAACCAATAGGAAAAGCGCATCGTTACAAAAAAAAATGGTTTATAAAATGTAATTACACGGTCCAGCACCCAACCTTATTTTATCTCACCGCTGCCCGCAACAATCCCGCACAAGTGTTTCATTTCCCACAACAGTTGACGCTTTGTTAATATTTTTACAACAGTGTTTATACACTTATCTGATTATATTCTCGTATATTGAAATGTTTTTTGCAACGTCAACTATAAGCTGGGTGTGTGGTATTTTCCGCTGCTGTGATTTGTGTCCGCATGAGTGTATGTTTATGTTCATTAAGTTTATCTACTACACAATACAATATTCTGCAACATGTACAACATAACCTTTACTAAAGATATTGTGTGCAATTTTGAAGGAGTCTACTAACTAACTAAAAACTGAAATCTGACAGCTCTTGTAAAATCTATTATTGTTAATATTATTAGCCTACATCATCCCACTACTGGGCAAAGGCCTCTCTTCCCCTCCTCCACTCTTCCCTGGGCTACCTCCCACCAGCTGTTGTCGTGGTACCTCAATTCCTCACTCCAGCGCTTCCGGGGTCGACCACGTCCCTTTTACTCTTCTACTTAAATCTATACTTGTATAAATTAATCGCTGAACGTTAGTCTTACTAAAATCTCTAAAACGGCCCGATTGGTTTGTATTATTCCTATTTGGTTTTATTCTCCTCTGTCCAGAGGAAGTTAAGATAGAAATAAAATTACGAAAATTATTTTGTATGGAAAGCGGAAAGTTCAGTCTCTTTCACTAAATGGCGTTGGTAGCCATAGAACTAGCATCTCTCAAACTCCTTCGTCGTTGATTAATTTATATACTACATTCAACCTCTATGCTGGTAGCGGAACCTGTTTGACAATGCGATGCATAAATTTTGTAAGCAAAGAGGTTCTATAGTCTGAGGTCTGATGCCTAAGCTCAACAAAAAGGGCCGATAATGTCGAAAGGGATTTCAGAAACCTATAAAGGTGCCTCTTAAATCATCAAAGAATAGTTTTATGACTAGGAACTATTAGCTGGTCATCTATAAAATCTAACAAAAATAGCCCACGATTTTTTAATTCGGGGTAGTAGAGACACTGAATTCACCTTTATTTTTTTTCTTTCAACTTTCAACAGCGAACGATCCGTGTCCTTATGTGAAGATGAAGACCACATAATAAAACAAGAACAATCAGATACTCCGTAGGAGGGTCACGGAAATTAATTTCAAGTCTACGTGCGTAAGGGATGCTAATCTGGTCCACTTGCTATGCCAACACCTGATAGTACCCGAGATATAATCTGCAAATGTTCGAGCACACATCGTCACCCCTAACCCAATACGTGGCCAGATTATTGAGGATGTGGTAACTAAATAGTTTGGATGCCCTATAGTAGTGTTGGTTGACCGTGGAAGTCAACCGCAACCAGTGAGATTAGTCGACTTCGTGATATCATTTGATCTTCGGATATCCTGATTTGGATGTAATTGTTTATAATGGCTTGTGTTTAAACGATTACCAAAAACGCACCTATTTTACTACCAATAAATTCGAAATAACTGCCAGAATGGATAAATGTCCACCAAATTGTGTTTGGATAAATGATCACCAAACTTCTTTTTATGTTTTGTGTACTTAGGTTTATGTTTTAAGTATATTTTTTGTTGTTCTTACATGTACAACCTAACACGAAGGATAAAGGGGGCTTCGCTTCGCTCACCCCCTTAACCCTTCACCTAAGCTACCGCAGTATTTTTCCCTGATATTTTTTGCAACTTTTGGTGTTCATTTATCCATTTTGGGTAGGAAAAAAATATTTTGGTGATCATTATATTTGTTGCCGTTTATAATTAGACCTTGCCTAGCGACTTTTCGGTCAGTCCTCCATGAATTGGCACAGGTGAATCCCAGAGTGCTGGCACATGGCCCGATGGGTCTACGATGTCATCAAGTCGACAGGATCTCACTGGATGTGGCTGGCCAAGAACGTGAAGATTACCACTATGGAAAAGAGGCCTGTACCCAGCAGTAGGTGGATGTAGATTAAGCAGGATGATAATGATGATGCTGAAGTCTCTCATCCTTTTAAACACTCTTCATTCCTTCCTCCCGGAGAAGACCATCTTGAGGTAAAGTAAACGGTAACTCGCTGGTAAATGCTGTAGTTGTTTTATTTAAAAGGCTGAAAGGGAATAAGAGAAGCATAAGATGGCGGCCCACTCCTCTCCTCTCCCGCCGCCCCCCGCCCCTCAAGCCGAGGAGGGCGACACTACCGTATCACCGACACCCCTAGGTTCTTACATCCAGCAATAGGGTTGTCCCCACAATCAGCTCAGGGTCCGTCGGAGCGTAAAATTGTATTTGCCGCCGGACCGGGCGACTGCCGCCGTGACAGAATTAGGGAGACTTAGGTGAAAATCTCCCGTGTTATGATTTTACCCGGTTTTGTTGTTAAACGGTTGTTTTGGGAGTTTTGTGAGTAGATTAGAGGTAGGTTGTATGGTGTATATAAAAAGGAGAACAATTTAAATGACCACCAAAATTATTTTGCCCTACCCAAAACGGGTAAATGATCACCAAAAGTTGCAGAAAATATCAGGGCAAAATATTGCGGGAGCTTAGGTGAAGAGTAAAGGGGGTGAGCGAAGTGAAGCCCCCTTTATCCTTCGTGTTAGATTGAATATGTAAAAACAACAACAAATGCTTAAAACATAAACTTAAGTACAAAAAACATAAAAAGAAGTTTGGTGATCATTTATCCAAACACAATTTGGTGATCGTTTTCTAATTCTGGCGGTCGTTTCGAATTTTTTGGCAGTAACATCGGTGTTTTTTTGGTGATCGTTTAAACACAAGCCTATAAAAAGTCCGGCGAATGAGGATACTCTTATATTTCCATATCAGCGCCGGGCTTTCACGCAATATGCACTTATTGGATTGCTGGCTGAACTTGGGCATCTGTGCTTTGCCACCTCATATGCGAGAAGAAGTAACGCTTTGTTTGGTTGTTTAACGGCCGATCACAATAACCTATCTCTATCCGTGATCTGCAGATTACGCGTTACATTTGACAGTTGCGCTATTGGATGTATGTCAAATTTGACACTAGCATAGCAGTCTCAAATCTGCAGATTATGGATAGAAGATAGTTTATTGGGATCGGCCTTAAGTGGCGTAAAACTTAAAAAATATAGCGCGGTCATGATTGAGATCAATACGATGACCCGAATGGCCGAGTCGGCAGTGACCCTGCCTACGAAGCCAAGGGTCCCGGGTTCGAGTCCCGATGAGGGAAAATATTTGTTTGATGAGAACGGATGTTTGTACCCTGTCATGGGTTTATCTATTTATCTATCTAAGTATAATATGTATCTATATAAGTATGTGTATCGTTGTCTAGTACCCAAGATACAGGGAATCCTAATTTGGGGGCTAGATCAATGTGTAAATAGTGTCCAAGGTATTAGTATTATTATAATATTGATTATTCAAATCAATATGATAGTTAGAGAAATGCAATATCAAAAACCTTTCTCGTTTTTGGTGTGATGGTTACAGTACGATTACTTTAACTTTTCCGCTCGACACTTTTCGGTTTTAGTCGCTGAAAAAGGTGACCAAGATATCCTGGAAACGTGAAATTTGGCACAATGGTGTATCGTGAAAAGTATATTTACCCAGATGTTGCGGGGTTTTTGAAAATTGGACCGCGATTTTGAACTTTAACACTTTAAAATAAGGTTAGAACCCTATGAAAAATCCGAATTAAGGTTTAAAAATAAATAAAACCGGTCAAGTGCGAGTAGGAGATCGAACCCGTACATGAAGGGTTCCATACCATTGTACACGGACAAAACGTTAAACGACAGTCTTGTTCCAGTACATACAAATACCTATTTAATTTTTTATAATAAAAGATTAAATACTAGCTAGGACTACATTCAAGGCCGTACATTGAAACATTGTAAAATTGTTTATGTATGTAGTATGTAAATATTAAACTATGCACTCTGTAGTTAACGAAACTCTTTGCTCATTGAAACCGGAAGTGGATAGAAATTGAGTAACTTATTTACAGAAATAAAATCAATTAAGATAAATAACTTCATATTATTTATGATATTTTGAATGAACAATTGTTAATCATATTAACTAAGCACAAAATTCAATACCTGCAATGAAAAATCTTTTCCGATAAGATCGGGAGAGTCCATTTTTCACCGATAAGAAAATGGCAATACCAATCATTTCTTCTATGGTACTTTTTTTAATTCTTGAACATTGGAATGTTTCAATATTTGTTCCTGTTGCGGCAACAGAAATGCACATTCTGTGAAAATTTCAGCTCTATACCTATTTCGGTTGATCCGATAGAGCCCGGTGACGGACGGACAGACAGACGAACAGCGGAGGTTTAGTAATAGGGTCCCGTTTGGCATACTTCGGGTACGGAACCCTAAAAAACTAAAAGCCGAGAAGGGTCGAGCGGTAACGGTTAAATAATCGTGCTATACTCCCTTACATTACTGCTAGAACAACTATTTGATGATTGACGATCCTCAGGCATTGCGGTCGATGACCTCTGACGCGGCAATTCGAGGTTCTGCTTCTTAAGCTAGAGGTCCCAGGTTCGAATCCCGGATGGGTAGGTCAAAAATATATTACTGCCATCTGTCCCTTCTTATACAGGTATGTGTGTGACGTCGCTGATGCTGGATCCCACGCCACAGGGTATCCTAGTGTAGGGCCAGAAGCAAAATATGGGCTTGTAAATAAATAATAATAATATATCACTCCTAAACTCCTGTTTAATATAAAAACAAACAGTGACTACAAAAATAAATTACAACAAAAAAGTGGTTAACACAAAGAAGATTTATTTTAACGAATCCCTCCCCGGCCGCAAATAAGCTTATACTTATTTTTTTATGACGCCAATACAGGGCGGGCCCTCTCGTGTAATTAAAACTTTTATCATTTCACCCTGTATAAAGTATAGTTTATGTTTATATTGAGGAAAAGTTATTTGTGTGAAGTTGGTTAAAATTGTGGGGAAAATTGTTTGGTATAATAATCAGGGAGAGATGGAGCGTCCGCGGTCCAGTGGTAACACGCTTGCCTTCTTCTTCTTTTTATTAATGGCGTGGTCTTTTGAGGTTAATTTTGTCAGTGTCAAGTGACGACCTCTGTGGCTCTGCCATTGTGGCTCTGTCTACCATGCGAGAGGTCCCGGGTTCGAAAAAAAACAGATCATGTATGTTTTAATGTTATGTTTATTATGTATTTTAAAGATCACAATTTGGTCAAATCCTCTATCGAGAACAAGGAAATTAACGTCTTGATAATAATTTGTTGCTCATCAGCGCGACCGAGGGAGGGCGTAAAGGGCTGTGGAATTTAATTTTCCTGTGTTAAGTGTATTTGAAAGATCACAAATTGTTTAAGTTTTCTGACGAAAACCTGGCAATTAAGGTCTTAAAACATAAAGCATAAAGATTTACATACAGGCGCACACATTGATTCTGGCCCCACACTAGGATACCCTGTGGTGTGTGAACCATAAACAGCGACGTCACACATCATGCAAGAGACATGTTTTCAAACAAACCATATCATGATTCAAATATGATTGCAGATTTCATGTCTTGTCACATGGTTGTGGTGGCGCTATTGGGTTGATATCGGTTTAGCAATCTTAGGGTTCTGGGTTCGAGTCTACGTTCGCGCATATTATTATTAATTTTTGTTTTTGGTTTATTATTTTTGGTAGTTAAGTTTTCTTGTACGACGGTACGGAACTCTTCGCTTATGACTCCGACTCGCTCTTGATAGAATTTTATTTATTTTTGCTGATTTATAACGACTGGCAATTTATAAACGACCTCTCTTTATATTTCTTTAATCGACTGCATCGATTAATATAGCAGCGAATTACCATTAATTTAAATCTTCAGGAAATGACATTTCTCTAAGTATATCTTTAATATATGTAAGTATCATTACTTTTGAGGAAATAGAGTCAGTGTCTTTTGTCGGTTGGCTCGATTATTTTGCTTTCCAAATTCCAAATGTCTTTATTACTGTAGATACATATACTTAGCAATCGTAATTGTTTGCCACTTCTCTACGTTGGACCACTGTGGAAGCAGAAGGGCGTAGAAACTCCAGTCCATTGTAGATAAGTACGTTGCATGAAAATATACAAAACTGAGGTCATAATTTGTTGATAAAATTTTTTGTCGGACTAATTGACACAAATTCAATTGCTGAAAATTATCAACGATTGTGACGTTGCAGTGCAATTTAACCGAGTCTACAAAAGGAGGGGCGGCATCTATGTTTTTATGTATGTTCAGAGATATTGTCAAGACGGATGGAACGATTTGTAAAAATATTTTTTTTTAAGTGTTTACCTTCCGACTGGTCCCATTGACAACTATCAGGCCAGGATCTGATGATGAGACCATAGAAAAATCGAGGGAACTCTTCAAATTATAGGCAGACCCGTAGCGATTTTTTTTCTTAGTTACTCGTGCATTTACTCTCGGGAGCATCGTTTTTGTGAGGTGGAATTATATACAGAAAGATGGCCGCCGGAACTGCTCAGTACTAGGTGCATCATAATGCATCTGGAGGTAATAGTGACATACCAGGAGAAATAACTCTTCAAGTAATAAAAGAAAACCTATACCGTGTTATCACAAAAAATATTAAACAGCGTTTAACCTCAAAACAAACGTCAAATCCCATACATGTTTAGGGTTCCGTAGAGAAACAAGGAACCCTTATAGTTTCGTCAAGTCTGTCCGTCCGTCCGTCTGTATGTCACAGCAATTTTATGCAGAAACTATTAAGACTACACAGTTGAAACTTGGTATGTAGATGTATTCTGTAAAGCGCTTTATGTTTTTTATACAAAAATTGAAATAATAAAACGGGGCACTGAAATACATGGAACTGAAACCAAAAAATTTTTTTTTTATCAAACCTATATGTGTGGGATGTTTATAGATGCTCTTCAAAAATGACATTGAGGTTTCTGCAAACATTTTCCCTCAAAGTAAATCGTTAAAGAGCCAGACCCTTCCAAAGTGGAAAAATGCGTGCCTCCCTCCTCTAGCTTTTAATGTAAGCAAGTGAAAAATCTACAAAAAAAGATGCTGTGTATCTCAATACACACTTTCAACAAAAATTTGTTTAAAGAAAAAAAAATATGCCGTTTTTTAAATTTAAAACATTTATTAAAAACCGCAAAGATAACTTTGTCATTCGTATGAACACTATGAAAAACAAAGTTACAACACAAACATCCAGTCACTTAATTACTTGCTACAACGGAACCCTTCATGGGACTCGCACTCAACCACTTTTTGTTTTTAGACAGCGTTTGGATTTTGTTCAGGCTTCTCAGCACCTAATGACCTCGTAGGGGCCCATCAGCTACGAGGTAGCGTAACGATCAGTTGCCAAAAACCGTGAACGTCGGCGATTCACCGAGCTGAAGTAATTGGGGTCGATCTAACCTGGTCTGTGCTTCGGTCCCGTCAACCTCCTGTCTCTCTGCAAGGCCCGGGTGCACCCTAGGCTCTTCTTGGTAGACAGGTTCTTCAGCCAACCTCCTATGACTGGCGGGCCAGCTTCAATGAGCACAGTGTTCCAACACAGGTTATGTTACGTGGTAAAAACCAATCGGCCACGTAAATGCGAACTTTATCTGGTTCGGGGAACCACAACACACTCAGCTATATAGACAATCCTGAGGGAAACCCGAATACATTCCAGATGGCTTGCGATTTAATTTCAATACCCTAACCAAAACGCGTTTACATTGCGAGGGCTTTCGTCTGTCAGTTGTCAAAACTGCCAGGTTGGCAGCAACGTCAAATTCAAAATGGCCGTTCAGAAACCATCGATCGAATATCGATTTGGAATCGAACAGATTTGTTTGACAGTAACAAATGCATTTACTTCTGGCAAGCATAAATTTAATAAAATATTGTTGCTAATCAAATAGGGTTAGATTGAAGTCGGATTTTTTATGTTTTACTTTTTGTTCAATTAAGATCGTTAATGTTCTTATGTTCATGACCTATTAAAAAAACGTAGCCCCTTAATGTCCCTACCGAAGGGCACAGGTCTTTAACCGGATAGGAGTAAGATTAAGCCACACTCCACCACGATGGCTCAGTGCGGGCTGACGGAAGGGTTTTACGACTACTACTACCAATTAGCGATAGTAGCCGGGACCTACAGCTTAACGTGCCATCCGAAACACTGAACGTCCGATAATGTACTTAAAATAAATAAGTTATCTCATTGGTCAGGATTCGAACCTGCATCTCTTGTGTGAGAAGCAAGTGATTCGAATCATTCTTAGTGACTTAGATGGCTTAGTAAGATACATATAACAACAGAGCGCCACTATCTTTAACATACTGGTTACGTATACGTGTATTTTTGCAAAAAAAACGATTTGATTGATTGATTGATTGAAACAAAACAAAAAGATTAGGTATCAGAGCTCCGTGGTCTAAAGGCGTGGAACCCTTAATCATCCTGTTTTTACCCCTACCAAGCAGTATGTTAAAGATAGTGACGCTCTGTTGATATATGTATCTCTGTGGTCACTAAGAATGATCCGAATCCCTCGCGTTATAGGCGATCGGGATACTATACCAGGGAAACTCTTACTACGCTGGAACTTCTCAAAGCACAAAAATAAACTTAACAAGTGTACAGTCAACCCCTTTCCATCCATATTCGCTGCGGCGCTGTCTGCAGCGAGGGTCTCTAGGGAGCGCAAAAAATGGCGCTAAAACGTCGTTCTCATTTCACGTCGGGCGCAAAATCATATTCTGGTAAATTCGTTATGTCCGCGCCTTATCGCGCTGACCTGGCAACGGATGTAATAGAGGGGATAAGAAAAGATTCGCTTATTCTTTGTTTCACATTACAGTGGAATACACATATGAATATAAAGCTGTAAAATGGTTTCACCCGTAAAACGCAATGACGTTTGTGTCATTTTCTTAAACTTTTTAGGTGGACCAAAGGCAAATAACTTATTTATGAAGTGATCATGAGGAAAGTAATGCCCATGGTAAACCCACCAAGTGAAACACGATCAACATCCGATAGTAAGATTTTGGTGGCATGACATGCTGTCCCATCTGGATCTCGTATCCCTTATTCATCACTACAATATACTCTAACTGAAATCTACCAAAAATTGTGAAACAGTGATATTTTTCCCATACACTTTACCTTAAGTCTGTTGGAGCTTAGAACTGCGTCGACAATTTTTAACCTTATATTTTGATTACAATTGAGTCCAAACCAATGTTTTTTTGGTTCGACGTCCGAGTGGTTAAGCCCTATTTAACATAAAAAATCGATTTAGCTGTGGATAGAATTAGTGAATATAAGCCGTATCCATATTACTCCAGCACCATACTTCGCTGTGAAAGCAATACTGTATTGAGTTTTTAGCTCTGTCGCAAGGGACACCTCTCAAATGGTAACCCGTGATGAAATATTGGGTCAGACCATTTCACTCACACAGCTTCTAATGGATACTCGATACATTTACTATTGGCAATTTTATAAAGCTAGAGATTATTGATGTGAAGAAGGATGGTATGATCATTATAGCCCCTTTGTCGCAGAGGTCTCTTGACAGTATATAAGAATGAATACAAAACTAACATTTATAATAACCATGAAGAATGTTTGGAGAGTAAATGTCACCTTAAGATAGTCAAAACCGTTAGTTGGTAAACTAACGCGTTAGTTGATCAACTATCGACAGATAGTAAAGTAAATGTTTAGAATTTACGTTTCTTTACGTTACATGTCAACCTAACACGAAAAATATTAGGGGACTTCGCAGCGCTCGCCCCCTCTAGTCTTCACCTAAGCTACCGCAGTGTTTGCCCTGGTATTTCGTTTGCAATTCAAGTTTAAACCAGTTTACTAGCTAACAGTTTTAACCGTTAGTTTATCATCTAACGCGTCATATAGTAAGCAGTACGCTACAGTTTACTATCTGTCGATAGTTGGCCAACTAACGAGAAAAAAAACGTTAGTTTATCAACTAACGGTTTTGACAATCTTAAGGGGGCATATATACTCAAACTCATAAACTCAAAATGTCTTCATTACTGTAGATATTACATATACTTAGCAAATGACAATTATTGCCTCTTCTCTATATTGGACCTCTGTGGGAGAGGGCGAAGAAACGCCCTCAGATTGATTTTTAGATCTCTTTTAAAAATTTGTTGCGTTTAACTAGTAAAATTTTACAAAATTAGTTATTATAAATTTAGTATTTATAATAATTAATATTGTAAAAATTTACCAGCAGGAATATATAATTAAAAATTTATTAACAGCGAGTTCTGTGTTGAGTTAGATTAACCCCATACAGTCCCGTCATTTAAGTAATCTTGAACATTGTAATATCCGGCTACCGGGTTAACCAAAAAGTAACGAACATTTTGCTGTCCAAATAGTTCATTTGTAGATCTTGTAAATATAATTAGTCATGGTATCTATGATGAGTACAGCACTATTGTAATTATGGTAGGAAATCATTCAAACATTAGTCGGAATGATTTGAATAAAAGTGTTGAAACACTTCTAGACTTACATAGTAGGATGAAATGCAAATTTATACTTTTCAATTTTCCATATGCCTGTAATTTGACAGAACAACAAAACAAATCTGTGCATAGAATGAATATTCATTTATTTAATTTAGCGTGACATCACAGCGATGCTATTATATATTTCGACATGAATAATTTTATTCCTAACTTTACTCTGACTCAGAATAGTTGTATCTGTCTAATAAATATGGAAAATTAATAGCTATATTGTTATCATATAATATATGCGACGCAGCTATAGTTGGTTCAACCAAGTTCAACCAAGTTCAACCAAGTTCAACCAAGTTCAACCAAGTTCAACTGGACATCAGCTACTTTTGTTTGAACAGACTAATCAGAAACCTCCTAATATTAAGGGTAAGATGACATGCACCCTGGGAATTTACCGGTTAATAATATTTTGCATGCAACATTGGAATTTGTTCCAAGTAATTTAAATTAGTTCATAAGACAGTAGAGGAAATCGCAAGCATACAAGAGCCACTAAATATGTTAAAGGGTAGGCCCCACTTAAATATTAACCATCAAAATATCCAGGGGCTGCCTGGCTAAGAAATTGTATTAGGACTATTTCTAAAAAAATCTGACATCGATGTTATTTGTGTTACAGAACACTGGTTAAAAGAAAATATGATGTCTTTTGACATAAATAATTACAATATTGTCAGTTGTAACAATAGAAAGACTGCTGACAGAGGTGGTTCTTTCATCTTATTAAAAATATATTTTAAGATATAAGATATTCTTGCACTTACTATTGAAAGACAGATAGAGGTATCCTGTGTTGAGTTAGATAGTCATATTATAGTTAACCTCCGAGAGATGAAAAGGACTATAGCAATTCTAGCGCTGAGGTTGCCCGAGCTTTCGAAACATTCTTTACCAATGAACCCTTACTCACAGCAGGGCGTCTTAATTCATCTCCATATGTAGCAGAGCTTTTATTAAAAAACAACAATAGCGTATATTGTATATTTATAATTTCGACATTTATATCTCCAGGACATTGTCAAAACGTTTAGATTATTTAACTTAAAAAATCCTAAAGACCTTTGGGTATATCAGTCTGAGTTATATCTAGTTCTAGCCCCACAAGTAGCTTATATATTCAACAAATGTGATGACGATAGAGTTTTCCCAGACCTCATGAAGCACAGAAAACTTCACTAAGCACTAAGTAAAATATTTGAAAAGATTATACTCATCCAAATGCTCTCACACTTCAACCATACAAAACAACTCCACGCCAAACAATAAGGTTTCACTAGGGATTAATATACTACGATATCTCATATTTTTTCTGCATGTAAGGCCGCACAGGATGCTACCGGAGTTTTTTGCAATCTGTCGAAGGCATTTGATTGTGTTGAGCATAATACGCTATTAATTAAATTAAATCATTACGAGTTAGAAATAAAGCGTTGTATCTACTAAGATCATACTATGCAATATAATTCAAAAGCTAGAAGTCAACGGCGTTAAATCTGATGGATCGGGTGTAAAAATTGGCGTTCTACAAGGTGCCATATTAGGCCCTTTTTTATTCCTGGTGTATATACACCGGGAATAAAAAAGGATCTTCCTTTCATGCTGGAGAAATTAACTTACATATATTGTTTGCTGATGATACTTCATTTGTCTTCAAAATTTAAAGACAAAAAGAAGATTTTAATGATGTTAATGGTGAATTGTCTTTAACCTTGAATTGATTCACAGTTAATAATTTATTGATAATCGCTGGTAAAACCAAGTGTATTAAATTCTCACTTCCAAATGTCAGGCAGGTTGAGACCAGTTTACCAGACTCCTAACAAGGAGTAGCTAATGATACGAAGTTTCTTGGAATAACTATTGAAAGCAAATTGTAGTGGGGACCCCACATAGATAAATTAGCCAGTAAATTAAGTTCTGCGGCTTCCGCTGTTAGGAACATTAGACAAAACACGGATGTGGCTACATCTAGGCTAGTATATTTTAGTAACTTTCATTGTGTCATGTCCTATTGTATCTTGTTGTTGGGGAAAAGAGCGGATATTCATACTATTTTTATTTTACAGAAAAGAAAAGAGCTATTGGAGCTATTTATAATTTAAAACGAACAGACTCCTTAAGACAGATTTTTAGAGAAATTGACATACTTACTGTAGCTAGTCGATTAATTTTCGAAAATGTAATATAGAACCTTACAACATTTTCCAAAATTTTAGCGATAGCTGTAATGTATACTTAAGTAATAATCACAGCCTAGTTGCGCCCCAAAGTTAGCAATTCTTTCGAAGGTCAGTGCATTCTCTACTACAATAAGATACCCCTGGAGATTTTGAAATTGCCATTTGAGCAAATTAAAAAGCATGTTAAAGTGACTTTTTGAAAAAAGGGATATTACAATGTTCAAGATTACTTAAATGACGGGACTGTATGGGGTTAATCTAGCTCAATACAGACCTTGCTGTTATTAATTTTGTAATTATTTATTCCTGCTTATTAATCATATTAATTAATATCGTAATATTTGTATTAGTTAAACACAACCAATTTTCAAAAGAGATCTTATAATCAACCTGTGGTAGTTTCTACGCCCTTCTTGTCCCACAGTGGTCCAATGTAGAGAAGAGGCAAAAAATTACGTTTGCTAAGTATATGTAAATATCTACAGTAATAAAGAACTTTCACTTTGACTTTGATCCTTTTTTTAATTTCTCAAATGGCAATTTCAAAATCTCCAAAGGTATCTTGTTGTAGCAGAGAATGCACTGACCCTTGAAAGATTTGCCAACTTTTGCCTGGCGTCGCGCCCACATCCGATTTCAAAGAAGATTCCGCGCAAACGTATTCTTTGTATACATGTCATGTCACGTCTCGTATGCCGGCACGATGTCTTTATTATACTTCATTATACAAGACTACTCGATATTTTTTATTACATATTCTCACAGGAAAACCCTACAACCGCAACCACTCAACCAACATAAAAGTCCACAGATGACGAAAAATACATCGAAAAACAATGAAAATACTCAAAAAACCACCGGAGCGGCATCTTTGATTATTTCGAAAAATATATTTTTATTTGGCGTCCTATTTTGACTCCTTTTAGTCTGGGGGTTAATGAGTGAAGTGGCTATCGCGTTGCGAGAAATAAAGCCATAAGTGGATATTGAGAATCGAAATGGTATTTTTAAGTAGACGCCTATGGTGAGAGTCACTCGATGCCGTCAAGTGGCCGGTTTTGAAATTAATACGGTCGAGAAGTCAATTTCGTTTTGTGGGAAAGGACATCGGATTGGTATTGATGTTTGATATTTCGTTCTATTACAACCGCCATGTAGTTGCAATCACTTTGATCTTGGAAATTCTACTTATGTATGTCTTCACACCGTTAGACTTCTGGAAATCACATTTTCGAATATAGCATCATGTTTCGGAATCATTTGCATAGCTACCTATTTAAGGTTATATCTTATGTAACAGAAATTATATATTTAAGACTTAATTTAAACCATGATACGCAAATAAAGTTTAGTAATTTTTAATAAGGCAGTATTCCAGCTATTGGGATAGCACAGTAATCGTTATAATTCACATTTGGTATGAATTCGCAGGTCGTCGTTCAATAAAGCAACTATAATATTTTAATCTTCTGATTTATAATTTATTCTGATTCCGTGATGGAGACAATTATTCAGAATCCTTCATAGCTTCGGGTCTTTGAAATAGGTAATATTTTTACACTCTATCAAAATTCAACAAGAAGACCTTGTAACGGAGGACACAAAGTTAAAGTCAAAGTCAAATTTGTTTATTGCTGTAGATATTTACATATACTTATCAAATATTTTTTTTGGCATTTTAGCAATAACCTTGGAACACTGTGGGAGAAAAAGAGCGTATAAAGTCCCACAGATTGATTTTTAGATCTCTTATTGGTTGTGCTTAACTAATACAAATATTACAATATCAATTATTATAATTAATAAGCAGGAATAAAATAATTACACAATCATTAACAGCAAGGTCTGTGTTGACTTACATTAACCCTATATAGTCCCGTCATTTTAGTAATCTTGAATATTGTAGTTTCCTTTTTTCGACTAAGTCGCTTTAACATGCTTTTTAAATTGCTCAAATGGCAATTTCAAAATCTCCAGAGGAATCTTGTTCTAATAGAGAATGCACACAATATTAATTATTTGATTTCAAAGTTTGAACAGCACGATTGCTTGAAATTTTATTAAAAGCTTTTATTTATCTTGCAATGTCTGTATGTTTTATGTTCGAGTCAAATCTTTCAGATCAAATTTGACCCACTTCCCGCTTTCCGATTTAGCTGAAATTTTGCACACATATGTAAATCGGATGATCATACAATATTTTGATAACATGGGACTGATCTGATGATGGAGCCGGAAGGTGGCCATGAGAACTCTGTAATAAAAGACGCAACCCTATCTTGTTTGGGGCGCGATTGATTCGTCTTTACATGTACTTTGGTCCCATACAATATTTTCATGACATGGAGCATGATGAAGCCGGATGTTGGCTATGTGAACTTTTTAACAAAAACGACGCTACCCTATCGAGTTAGACGTTTGGATCGTCTTGATAAATGCTCTGGACCTAGACTAGATAACAGCCTCATATTGATAGCAAAAATATATAAAATAAATCAAAAGTAAAGAAAAAAACATTAAAAATACCTTTTAAAAAAAATCATTTAAGAAGACGAAAATAAACTTTATGTAGAATCAAACCCATCAATTAATTACATCACTCAATGAATTATGATGTAAAAGCTTGCTGCGAGATTCTTTGTGTATCTATATGCAGTTATATTAGGTATATACTTACCTATGACGACCCGAATGGCCGAGTCAGCAGTGACCCTGCCTACGAAGCCAAGGGTCCCGGGTCCGAGTCCCGGTGGGGGCAAATACTTGTTTGATGAGAACAGATGTTTGTACCCTATTCATGGTTGTTTATCTATCTAAGTATAATATTTATCTATATACGTATGTGTATCGTTGTCTAGTACCCAAGATACAGGGAATCCTAGTTTGGGACTAGATCAATATGTGTAAATAGTGTCCAAGGTATTATTATATTATATTAATATTTTAAACATTTGTGCAAACCACAAAGGCGGTGTTCTGATTGATTAATCAGTGATTGATGTAATTAATAATGATTGATTGGTTAAATTAATGATGTTTGATTAAATCAGTGCAAGTTACATCTTTGGTAAATTTAATGTCACTTTTTGTAAAATAGTTTGGTAACTACATCTATTTACTAAAGTTAATCTCGCATCAAGCTTTTACATCATAATAAATTGTGTGATGATATTAATTGATTGGTTTGATTCTATATAAAGTACTTTTAATTTTTCCAGTTAAAAACATATATTTATATAAATAAAGACTAAAGAAGGCAATTCGACTAGTTACTTTCACTAATAAACCATTTTAAACACAATAAACATCTTTTATTCTACAAAACTGAACTTTGTTATAAGTTACCAGGTTGTAAGTAAGTACGTCGGTGAACTCTTTTATTATTAAACACTTGGGATGTTAACCAAAAAATCGATCAACCGATTGATCAAAAAGGATTGAATGCAATGAAAAATTAAAAGGATAACTGCGTTCAATTTACAGATGTTTGAAGTCCCTATCGATTCATAATTTAAACGATGTTCTTAAGCTGGTTCAACTACTGTGAAGCTAAGACAAACAGAGGTCAAATATTACCTATTACATTGACATCACATAAGGCTCTCCTTCTCGTAAAGAGTATTGAAATATTGGAAACATTGCCAGCCCCTTTGGGAAAAAGAATATTGGAAATACATAACGATATTTCTATTTCCACGGAACATAAAGAATCTTTAGCCTCTGGGGCGGCCATTTTGTCCCGTTGGAGGTTCGGGAAATGGCGTCGTCGGACGCCGTTCAATTTGAATATAGAGCAGCATACGTCGCGCGCGCTCCTCGACAGTAACTCATCGGATTGTGTGAGATGGTCCGGGAATCGTAAAAATATACTTCTTAACTGCAACAGTGGTGGCGATGGCGCGTGACGAGCGGTGTCGGTTTTATTGTGAAAATGAGACCCAAAATCAGTTGCAGGGGAAAAACGTTTGGTGTGCTACAATGAAAATGGCAGGACGAACAAGTTGGTGCCGATAATGCTACAGGCGTAACAGTACAGCCGGTTCTACTTGGACCAGAATGGGGTATGACCGCGTGAATTGCAAGTCGATTGGGAAGGCAGTGACTTTCAGTGGACTAAAACTTTCTGAAGTAGAAGCAGAAATACTTGTTAATGTAAATGTCTTTTCTGTTTGATTGTGGTTTGAATTTTCAGGTGTACCAAATATATACTAAAACACATACGAAGGAAATGGTAAAAAGATTGACTGCAATGACGACTCCATCCCTTTTAGAGCATCGCATAAGGCAGCTCTAAGAATATGTCGGTTCACGCCGCGACGACAGCTCGGCGCCTGCTGATAGCGACCCGGGATGCACAACCACCTACTCAAAGTTTGACTGAGTGTCAAGTTATGCTGTCACCGTCTCTCGCTCCGGAAGCAACGGGATTAAATAAGTATTTTGGATGTTTCACCGAGAAAGTTGTAAAAACGTACCTATACTTGTTTTGCCTAACAACATAAAATCAGGGCATAATTACGATACAAGTGCATTAGTTATTAATGTGGATCAGTTATTTATTTTGCTGCTTGTTGCTCTAATCCTTCATTCCACCAAAGCTGGGGCGATAAGCATAAGCTAGCGCCCTGTCACACAAAATATAGTATATCGGATAATTGGCCAAACGTTGGCACAACTGTGCCTCTGCCACAGCGTACGGGAAAAGGCGTGACGCTTGATTATATTTCAGTTATATTACTCACTCCATACATAAAAGAATTACAAAAAAATCTGCCCAAAACAACCCGCCATATTTCACATTCCGTCACCGCGGCGCGGTCCGCACCGCCGTAAATTACCCGGACGGTGTTAATCCGCACTTTTGTACCATCCGGCACTATCTGGACGGTACACGCCGCAACCTTCGGCGCATCGCCGCGAATACGGCGAACGGTCAGCAAAACCAACTCATGCCATGATATAATTCATTTTAAGCGAGAAGTGAAAAAGTTACCTACCAATTACTAAATACCTTCAACTGACTGAACATTTTAAGTTTCCTATATCAGATTGCAGCAAACTATATTTCATTTACATTGAAAAGATATTGTTTAATCAATTAATTTGAAATAAATTATTTAATTAATTAAAACAAGTATTACTACTATTAAAGTCCCCACCGAGAAGCACAAGCGTTATTATTGATAGTATATGAAACGCAATCTTGTAAAAAAAATCTTGAATGATGTTAATCTCTGCTGGCTCGTAGCAGCCGTAGCGAAGTAACAAGCGTAGGGCGTAGCTACGAATTCAGTGCCGTTACGAAGATTATTGAAATCCTGCGTGATAAGCTTACAAAGAACATCTTCCTATTTACAAATAAAGGCAGTCAAACTTGACCTGTTTACTTCTTCGATACACAAAAGTGTCTTTACCACCTTTAGGACGTGGGTCCCATTTTGATACCGTAGCACTTCCTGTACCGACGGTACGACGACTGTCGGCACGACGATTAATCACGGCTTATCGAGTGCTAATCCAGGTTTAAATAGATAACTAGTGAAACCGGTCTATTGTCACGCCGGCGACGACTAGGGTTGGCAAAAGGTTGTGTTGCCACTTCTTCGGATCGGTCACAGAGGCTTCATATCTGCGGTGATGGGCTAGCCCCCCCTTCACTCATAATAGAGCATTGATTAACTGGCTAAATGTGGGCCCAATTGTGCCTCTGCCACCCCGTATGGGAAATGGCGTTCCGCTGTGTATGTGGTAAGGAACAGAAATGCGTTTGGCTTTTTTGCGTTTAAATCCAGCAAACACAAGTATCATATTATGGGGCACATACTTTTATATTGCTTCTGGCCCCACAATAGGATACCCTGTGTCGTAGCAACCAGAAATGGCGACATCGCATACATATAAACATCTTATACCTGGGTTTCTTTCTTAGAAATTTAGGATTTGTGATGCGTACCTGCTCGGTATTTGGGGATCTTGGTTGTATTAAAAATGTATATTTTGCGTATGTACGTAGTGTACGAGAATACGGAAGCATTATATAGTCACCTTGTTATCAAACTTACAAAGACCGCATTGAAAGAGTACAGAAAAAGTTTCTGAATTATCTTAATATAGGGCTCGCTCCTCTCATATGAAGACAGTTGCTCCGGACATCGTATTCTTCCTCTGGCAGACAGACGAGTGATGTTAGATGTAATGTTCCTGTACGACATACTTGTGTCGCGAGTCGACTGCCCCGCGCTGGTGCGTTCGGTGGCGCACTGCACGCCGCTGCGGCGCACGCGCCACACGCCGTTGCTGCGTGAGCCAGCGCGACGCACTAACTACGCCGCCAACGAGCCGCTCACCAGGATCACACGTACTTACAATAACACCTTCCAACACATCGACCCGTTCAATAACTCCAGGGCCTCCTTCAGAAACTGCATTCTCAAACACTTTACACAACCGGAACAATAAACTAAGCAACATATTATATTATTACACAGAAATATATTTATTACATATCTGTTTATATATAATCTATTCTATCTATATAATCTATTTATATAATCTGTTTATTATATCTACATTATATACTTATATAAACATAAATATGTAAATGTAATAGAATGAAAGTATATAAAAAATATATATATATATAAATACATTTATAAAAAAAAAACCGCTACTACTGGTCCGTTTCTTTTTGCCTCACTAAACACATACTGTAACAACAAAAGGATCTTTTTGGGGTAATCTATTATTGGCTATGTAATTCGTGTTAATTTTAAGGACTATCTGTTTTGTAACGCTGTTGATTACCTGAATAAATAAATAAATAAATAAATAAATAAAATTTATCCCTAGCCGGGGATGGAACCCGAACCTCTCGCATGGTAGACAGGCCACTATCGCTGCGCCACAGAGGTCGTTAAAGGTATAGGTAATTATATAAGGTTAGGTTTATTGTGTATTCAAGAGTTTGAGTTTGAGATCGTCATTACACGTACACAAAGTTAAAGGAATGCATTTATCCTCCCTCTCTCGCTGGCTCTCGCCCTCGACACGCCTGTAGGACAGTTACGGACGCAATGAATTCATCATAGGGAGGTGCCAAGTTTACTTTGCGGCGAGAACAAAGCAGATGAAGCTGTCGCCGTGACCGAAATTCGTGGGAAATATAATCATCATAATCATTCCTAGAATTGATACTCAATAGGCTTTACGTCTATTGCTGGTATACAAAAATCACTAACATAACCCTCCCAAGAACAAGATAAATTAATAATGAAAGTAAACAATCCAACGGGTTTGAAATTTGTTTCAAAATCGTTACACATGTTTTTTGTAATTTTGGATTCATCCATTTGTTATATTAAGGGCTGAACATAGGCCAATGGCATTGAGAATTAGACAAAGAAAACAAATACCCGTCGCATCGCGTCGAAGCAGACTGACGCATGCTCCCGCGCAGAGCCCCGCGGGGCAGCCCGAGCTCCGAGACCGAGAAAATTATAGAAAATATTACTAAACTCCTGTAATAATAACATTAAAAATAAAATAAAACAACCAAAAAATTTTTTACCTATTTTTGCGTGTAAATTTCATTTTTAAGTATTAAATATAACAGATATCCGGTAATTTTAAAAGTCCATTCTTATCTCTAATAGACCTTTTATAACATATATTTATCCTACATTGATATGTTGTCTAGTTTAGCCTAGAATCGAAGCTAAAGATGCATTTCTGGCCATATTTAATCCCTTAACACAAAAAATCCCAACACCCCCGCCCCCTCTCTGTCCAAAGAGTCCAGTTGTAACTTCCCTCACCCACATACAAAAGTCTTCAAAGCTCGACCGAAATCGAATGAATTTGAGTACATGTTAATTTATCCGTCTTTAGCCCCACGCAACCCTGGCACGGTACGGAACCCTCCGATCGTTCGGGGTACTAACAATGCCTTCAATTGTTTTCACCCCTGGGTACTCTTGTTATTGGTATTGAACTGGGTTATTGTGTTCCATGAAAGATATTTTCTCCATATTTTTTTTATTTTGAATACATTTTTTATTTATGCCACTGTTGTGAACTAATAAAACTAGTGGCTCTGTGAAGTGTAGTCCTCGCGAGTGATACTTTATTTTAATTAATACATACAAACTTATGAATGCACCTGGTTACGTCCATGGAATATGAAAGTAGCCGGACCAATAACATTGTAAACTACATTTTGTGGTCTTAAGCCCAAGCTATCGACTTTTCTCTAAAATTATATAGACTGGCCGACCGAACGACCGACCCGAATGGCCGAGTCGGCAGTGATGCTGGCTACGAAACCAAGGGTCCCGGGTTCGAGTCCCGGTGGGGGCAAATATATGTTTAATGAGAACGGATGTTTGTCTATCTAAGTATAATATTTATCTATATAAGTATGTGTATCGTTTTCTAGTACTTAAGATACAGGGAATCCTAGTTTGGGGCTAGATCAATGTGTGTAAATGGTGTCCAAGATATTATTATTATTATTATTATTTCTTTCTTTTTCTCTCCTATTCATAGGAGGTTATTTTACGGCACGGGCCTAAGCCAAGTGCATAGTGATGAATGAATGATTAAGATGAATTTCCCATGAATTTTCGGACGATCCTGCAAGTGTTCTTATTATTATTATTATTATGTTACTCCCACTGCCTTTACAAACCTAACGACACCTCATTTGTTAAAATCCGTCAAGCTGTTTGCATAAAACCGCCACAACTCCATTATTCTAAAAAGTTCCAAAAACTGATCGACAAAAAACCTATTTAATTATCAAGCCTGCTCATAAACCTCACGAGAATGAGTTGAGGAATGCAGCCTATAGAGGATAATATCTGGACACACATCCGGACATACGAAATCATTTTTGCCCAATCCTGAGCGGAGACGCTTCGTTCGCTCGGTCAATTATTAGTTACGAATAACTTTTCTCAGTTACACTTTTCTTATTTGGAGATGGCAAAGCGATAAACAAAAAAAAAATAAGACACTGTGACCGTTTTTGGTTCAATTTTTGTCATTCCAAGATTCATATCAATGAAATTCATAATCTATTAATATTTATTTTGTCTTTAATAATTTGTGATCTACAAATTAAAGGGTCAAATCCACCGGTCACAATACAACAACCGGCTTTAGGGTTCACAAAACACTGTCAATTGTCCCCGCAGGATAAAGCGCTTCATGTTTATTCAGCTAATAACTCGCGGACATCTCGCATTGTGTTGGCAACCCTGATGTTGCGGCTTTTTGTGTTTGGACGCTTGTCACTTGCTGAAGAAAAAGTGTAATATGGGGTTAAGAGTCACGTCAATATGCATACGAGTATAATTTGAAGAAAAGAAACTGCGAGGAGAAAGGCAAAAATTAAGTATTCAAAAAAAGTAAAACACCTGACTGCGGGAAACAAAACACAAAATTAGGCGATAACATAAGACTTACATACAGACACATACATTGATTTAGCCCCACACTAGGATGCCCTGTGTCGTGGGAACCAGAAACAGAGACGTTACACACATTCGCGTACTACTAAAATAATAATATAAAATAATAATGGTTCATTTCCTAAAATAATGTACATTATAAAGTTATTAACAAGATGAACAAGGATGTATCGCTACTCCCTAAAAAAGGGCGAACCCTGTGTTTTAGGATAATTTCCCTTCCCATTAGAATTAATATCTCAGTGTAAAGTAAGTACTATTTAAACAATTTGTCATGACGATATCACTGATGATGACTTATATTTACAATATAAGATACAAAAGCAAAACAAAAAATATTCACTTGCTTTAGACACCAAACTACTAATATTCACTTGCTTTAGACACCAAACTACTAATATTCACTTGCTTTAGACACCAAACTACTAATATTCGCTTGCTTTAGACACCAAACTACTAATATTCACTTGCTTTAGACACCAAACTACTAATATTCACTTGCTTTAGACACCAAACTACTAATATTCACTTGCTTTAGACACCAAACTACTAATATTCACTTGCTTTAGAGACCAAACTACTGGAGCGATTATTAATTTTCAAAAATAGGACTAAACTGGATGGTAAATCTTTCAACTAAAAAAATATTTTTTTAAATTGTTTCTTAAAAACTAGTTACTAGTTTTGAGGTAACAAGCATAAAAAAATACAACCGAATTGAGAACCTCCTAATTTTTTGAATTCGGTTATAAAACCGACCTCAAGTCCAAGGCCTAGTTCTTCCTCTCCGGTCGGGATGAAAATGAAATATATATATATATATATATATATATATATGCATATGAAAACACCTCATCATAACTTTTGCTGCAGTGAACCACAAACCAAAACGCCATCTGTATGTATTTGTTTTAGTTGATTTTTTCAAAAATCACTCAATCAATTTTAATAAAATGTATATGGGAACAACTCTAAAGTATGAGCTTCCAATCAAAATAAGAATCATCAAAATCGATTCAGAATTGACATTGAAATCAGTCGCATTGTGAACCTACTTTTTGATTATATTTGCTGACGATAGTACGGTAGTATATAAACAAAATATGAAATATAATAATCTGACATTTGAAAATGAAATCAATAACTCAATCAATGACATAATTACATGGCTCAAATATAGTAATTTAAAGATAAATTTAAATAAAACTTACATAATGAATTTTAAACAATTAAAGGAAAGAACACCATTACATATCCAACATGACAACAGTATCATTAACGAACTGCAGGTCACAAAATTTTTGAGACTGCAAATTGACAACAAATTAAGTTGGAAAGATTACCTCTCCAAAAACTTAATAAATTTTCTTAAGCACTATTTATGTTGCGCAAAGTTGTAGACGTTGCCTCAGTATTAACTGCGTATCATGGTTTTGTAGTATCTATACTACGATATGGCATAATATTCTGGGGCAACGGAGTTAACAAAGATTGTGCTTTTAAAACCCAAAAGAAATGTATCAGGTCTATTTTTTCAATTAAACGAACAGACAGCTGCAAACCATTCTTCAAGCCCCATAAACTATTCACATTGCCTTCATTATATACAGGGTTATAGCTTAAGTCGACCTAGATCCGTTAGGGGCTTGCAGTACCCATCTTTTCTGACTGATTTCATTATGAAACACCCTACCCCAAACCTAACCATTTTCGAGATAATCGACTTTTATATTTTTTAGAAAAATAGCCGATTGTTTTGCCATTAATTGCCAATATTTTGAAATTGGTGCGCCTTATTATTATTATTAATTATTTTTTACATGCAAATTAAGATGCTCTATAAACTTAGTAACCAAAATCCAACGTAAGTTAACTAAATGCGTTGTTCTGGACGATTGAAAGTTCAAAAAGTTAATAAAAAAATTGTCAATTTACCTTTCTTTAAGGAATATCTAAAAAAATGTATAGCAGACGTTTGGCAGATGTGCTTAAAAATATCAACGTTTTATCAGCTATCCAACAAGGTATAACACTCTAGGATATTATTTATCTCGTAGGAAAAAACTTAGTTTCATAGGACATGGTGGAAGTAAAAAGAATTACACTTATTGAGCCTTATTTATTCTTTGGCCCTAGAAAGTTTTGACTTTTGGCTTTGGCTTTAATTTATGACTTTATATGTAAGCATTTGTTATTTTTATTTCTGTTTGTATGGCTGGACGTAAGAACTACCCATGTAAAATGTAAGAACTAATTTAAAACTACGATCCACAATAGTATAAACATTCTGATTCTGATTCTGATTCTGAAGTCAGTTGAAAAGTAATATAACGTTACGAAATAATCCCGACAAGCACTCAAATAATTTTCTCAACACAATGGCTATTTAATTCAAGACAGTTACCGTAGTGTCTCCCTAATCAAAATCCCATATAAGATTATACAGGATGCTGGATTGGACGCCAGGTGTAACATGACATGTGGTTCCCATCTTAGCGTTAACATAAACCTCAATACTATGTGAGAGACGGTTCAACCACCTTGGTGTGTGGAGCAGATAGATCAACTTGTACAGGGTGACTCTAAATAAACAAATCTGAACTTTCATCGCTCGATCTTATTCGAATTCGAATTTGATTCCTCGGCGAACTTGTAAGCAACATTTGTTAAATTAACCTTCACCAACTTTCAAGTACAAATATAAAATACAAGTCCAAATATTTTTACTAGCAGAGACAAGTTTGATAATACTGTTATACATAGTTTAATTAAGACTAAGACTAACTATTTTTATTTTTCAGACAAATAATTATTGCTAAAGATAAGGCAAAAGGAAGACACTTACTTACTTGATTTAGAATTAGCCCCCTGTAACGCAAAGTGGAGTTTTTCACAAATGCTATATAAGCTAAGATAAGATAAAGTGTATTTGAACTTTCAACAATTTTCTGCATAAGCTTTCAAAAAACTCAAAACATTTATTGCAAGTAGGATAGGAGTAGCAATAATGCACTTTTACAAGTCAAACACTTATTAAGTCTCATATAAATGGAAATATATACAAATATGATCATATAATATAGTGAAGTTGTTGTACATACTGATATAATATATTTTAACTTTAACTCCTAAACTAGGTTAAGAACCTGTATCTTAGCGATTGTAGGTCCTCCGATCCATATTAGATAATGTAACAACAATAACTGTACATATAACTAGGTAGCTGCGTAACAAAATAATGTAAAGTAGTTAATTAGAACACAATTAAATCTAGGTATTTTCTTAAAAACTAAATGGGAATAAAACTGTGGGAAACAGCTATCGTTTTATATCAGACAGTAAGTTTTAACGGCTTCGGTCCGCTTAAATCTTACCATATTATAATTACCGCTTATAATACAATAACATGATTAAATCTAGGTATTTTCTTAAAAACTAAATGAAAATAGTACACATGGCAACTGCACTGCAGAGCTGTGTGATTTAAAGCTATCGGTTTAAAGCAGGCCGTTAGTTTGAACGGCTTCAGTCTACATAAATCTTACCATGTTATAATTACCGCTTATAATATAAGTGACATCATGCTGTATGTCCACATGCATATGCGAGATCTAAAGCCTCAGCTGGGTGTTATCGCCGCCCGCGCATCAATTTCAATCACAACTGATTTAAACACTGGATTATAGACAAAGCGTCTATAGCGAGTATAGATACCTACTTATAGTTAAATAGAATGGAATAAAATATCCGTTTATTTGCTGTATCAGCATAAACACATACATATACAAGAACTACACAAGGCATACAGAGATTAAAACACAAACAAAACAAAAAAAATATAATATGATTCATACCATTCTTATTCTCCATACAGCATTACCATAATTTCGTAATTTCTTTATTGCACAGAAATCATATAAAAAACAAGAGTTACATAAAAAAGTGTACAAAGGCGAGCTAATCTCTAATAAGAGATCTCTTCCAGCAAACCAGGTTAACATGGGAAAAGTTGATGGCTGAACAGGGGTAGACCTAGGTGTACATTATAAAAAATAATATATATAAAATAACTATAATAACATACGAAATACTTATAATATACTAAAACTACTATCGTATATACTATACTAATAAATACTTCCATGCATACTACCTATAACTCTAAAGGGAGAGGTAATGCTTCTTCACACGACTTTTAAAGACATTCAGAGTAGGACTGTCCCTGATGGTGCAGGGGAGTGCATTCCACAACCGAATGGCCCGGGCTCTAAACCCGTTCTCATAGAAAGCGGTGTTATGCTGTGGAGTTGTGAGCAAGGAAACTGCGTGAGTTCTCCGAGGTCTGCTGGAAGAAAGAAATTGAAGACAGTCTCGCAGGAAAGTCGTGGGTCTCACTGCCATGTGCACATGCTGCGATAGGAAAAAAGGGCTCAGACTCAGCATAAGTACGACACAGGAAGGCCTGTGAGGCTGGTTTTCAGACTAGGACCCGGAAAGTATATATAGGTTTGAACTCGTTAATGTCACCAGGTGGAAATTGTAAGAAACTACCTTAACTAAACTAAACACTTAAACAAGATACGTCCAAAATAACCATAAATAAAACAAATAAAATGTCGGTGCGCAAATAAATTGTGAATAAGAATTGCATAATGGATTAATGAATATTTAGTTGGATTAAATTGGTTAAAGATATCAAATCAAATCAACTGCCTTTTGGTGTATGCTATTTATCCCATTGTTTGTATAAATAGCATACACAGTGTTTTCCTATTAGAGGGTTCCGTACCTCAAAAGATTTAAAAGGAATCCTTCTAGGATTACTCGCGTGTCCGCCCGTCCGTTTGTATTAGGACAGGCACTTTTCTCAGGAACTATAAAATATACAGTCTTGAAACCTATCGCAAAAATACTTATCTTGATAAACCCAACATAAATCAAGTCAAATATGGAAAAAAAGTGGAGGGGATAAAATTACATAACGAAATAAAAACACCATAGTAAGTAATATAGCTGTTTATAAAATTTAAATAAAACATATTTTTTAATTTTAGTTTTGATAACTTTAGAAGTTATTATCAAAAATGTACCAAAAATTACCATTTCGCTCCTTATCTCGGAAACTATAGTCTTAAATTATGAAAAAATTCATAATATACTTAGAAATTAAACCAAAATATAAAAGAAAACCTACCTGGAATTGCCAACGTTTTTTAACTTTCTGTAAACCACAAAAATAAAAATAGTAAATGTAGCCCATTAATGTCCCCACCGAGGGGCAAGGGCCTTAACCCGAATACGAGTGAGTTAAGCCATACTCCACCAAGCTGGCTCAGTGCGGGTTGGTGGTAAACCACATACAAACTTATGAATGCACCTAGTTACGTATATGGAATGCGAAAGTAGCCGCACCAATAACTTTGTAAACAACATTTTGCCAAACTCCAAAATCCAAACTATTCACTCTCATCCTACTATTGTACTTACGGAACCCTTTGTGCGCGAATCAGACTCGCAGTTGAGCGGTTTTTTGTAACATGTATTGTATTTGTATAGATCGATATAGGTATACAAGTACATAATACAATATTCAGATATCTATCTATTTATACAACTAAATACATGCAGCGATGGCTGAAACGTAATATGGTCTATTGAATAACAAGCTAACTTTTATTCAATTCAATTCACTATTTATTTATGTTGCAACTTTTTTAGGTAATTAATTATGTAACAACATTTTCACCACACTTGCTGGTAAAGCGACTCTTTATGGCATCGCATTTTGGTTCATAATGGAGCTTATTACTCACTAGTGCTTTTTACTTTACATTGCGGCACTAGTGCGGTAATGTACCTTAATTGTTTTTCAATCTCTGCTAAGAGTGAAACAGTGAGGCTCTAACCTGACCAAAAGAGATTGTTGGCAGGCTCAAGACACCTTATTAATCACAGGGTCGTGAGTTGAAAATTGGTGATATAGTTGAAACGCTGGATAGGGACTCGCCGGGAATTTGTAGACTTCAGCTCCTTGGTAGACTCAATCCAACTGGTCCACTTCTCCAGACGTCAACAAGTGATTTTGCGGTTTGCGCCAGGAGGATATTACTCCTCGGCGTGGAACCCTGGAAAGAGACCAGTGTGAATGATAGGAATACAAAAGCGCTACAGCGCCCAGCTATCAGGCGACGGCTCCCCACACGGAGACTTCCGACGAGGGCCCTAGGGTAATTAGGATCTAAGAGTGCCGCAGTCCAATAGACACTGTATAGAAAAGGGAAATACATAGAGAGTATAAAATACACGAAAATAAGAAAGACTAACTACGAACCAATGCTTACCCATGGATTGGGGATAGTAGGGAAGTTTCATATCAACTACTGCACTTTACAGCAACTAAACATTCAGCTCCATTACTAAAGGAATAACAGTACTAAAGGGACTAGCCCATCGCCGCAACTAAAGGCGTGACTTAAAAATTATTGATGCAGAAGATACAACCTCACGTTTCAGAGCTCAAACAATGTCTGCGTCAAAAAAAACAATCAGCTGCCAGACGAGATTCCAGACCCGAATTTCCGAATTTCTATAGTTGTACTTTTTATCTGGCTAATCCTCCAGTAGCCAATATGGTCAAAGAGGTAGTACGTTACAAGAGTTGTTATGCCTACAAACATTTGTGAATAAATAAACTATTTTATCTACACACGTATCATAAACCCTCTTTACTGCGTTCAAAAACCGCACGTTAGAATCAGCATTATGTTAAACTTCTTGGTAAAAACTCGTTTCGTATCTGGAAAACTACACATTACGGTAATTATGTGTAGTTTTTCTACATATAATGACATTCAAATTTCGAACGCCGACGCCCACCCGCGTGCCGTCCCTAGTTTGTTTGTGAAGTAGGTCCTGACATTCAAATTTCGAACGCCGACGCCCGCTTGCGAGAAGTTGGTACTACAGAACAAGACAATGCCGGTCAAACATGCGGTTCCTGAACACATCAAAGAGAGCTTATGATATGTGTGTAGATAAACTAGTGTACTCTCGAGTGATATTATTATGAAACTCGCCTTCGGCTCGTTTCATAAACCCACTCTCGAGTTTTAATGCCCTCCATTATGCAGCAGTCACATAAACTACTATTAGATAACGTATGTACATATAATGATATTTCAATCAACATTATTATATATATTATTTTTTTCCGCATTCTAACCTCAAAATAGCAACTTCGCCGTTTGATTTCGGGATCTCAGGCGGGAAAATTATATTCCTAACTCGTTCGAAAAGGCTTCTTTACGAACCTCGCTACGACCCACGCCTTCGGCTCGTGCCGTAAACTTCTCGGTTCGCCCATACAGGGTGGAATTTTGTGACACCACCTGGAGGGCAAGAACTCTAAATAATGGAGGTAGCAAAATTCCCTCAAAGGAAACATTCCTTTATTTTTCAAAGATTTTGAAAAATACGCTTGTCACAACCAGGAATCGAACCGGCTAAAATTCGAAAAAACATCACCTGTACTTTTATGGCGTCAATCGACAGGGTCAATCATAAGGATCACATCTCTCTAACAAACATAGTAAATTAAATGAAAGGGTGATGTTTTTTCGTTTTTTGATTTTGAAAAATACGGTTGTGGCAAGCATATCTTTCAAAATCTTTGAATGCAGTTTTGTTTCTTTTCATAAATAAAATAATGTTTCCATTGAGGGAAATTCACTACCTATATTATTTAAAGTACTTGCCCTCCAGGTGGTGTCACAAATATCCATCCTATATATATAAGCCTTTGCGAACTCGTAGGAACTCTACTATTTCGCTAGATATGAACCTTAATTTCTGAATTAAATCATTATTTTTAAATGCGGTTTTGCCAGTACCTTTATTTACACCTGCGCGCGCATCACTAGCGCGGCGTGCGCGGAAATCAAAGCCAGCGCGCCATTTACCACAAACGAATATGTTGACGTTTTCGTTGTGTGGTTAATTATTATCAAAAGTTTGTTTTTTTCCCTCGCAACTTTGTTGAAAAACGTCTTATAAAACACGTGTGCATTGGTGATTAGACACTCTACATAACTTTACCGCCTCGTGAGTAAGAACCAACTTTGCACACTTGTATCATAATGTATATAGTTTTTGTGGAACATAAGAGTGAACCTTGAAAAATAGAATCGCATAGAATGTAAAGGCAAAAATATTACGATTTTCATAGAAGAAGAAACCGTCACCTTGAAGGTCCTTGCACTATAACAGTCCCACTCTTTTCTCTTTTAAGAAACGTATTAAAGAGCACTTCCTCTCTCTTTCGTAAAAGTTATTGTATTTATATTATTATATGTAAAGTTTATTTATTTTGTATTTCCTATCTGTATATTATAGGTATTTAATTGATTCCTAGGCTTTTAAGTTATAGTATTTATTGTGCTATGAAATGATACCGATACCCTTTTATGATAGCAATTCCTTTAATGCCTTGGTTTGCTGGAATAAATCTCTTTTTTGAGGTAAGCTCGCATTTGTACATGCAATTTCTTTTAATGTAACTTTTTAAATATTTGGGTGTAATTATTGTGCAATTATGAATTATAAAGTTAGCAAAACCATTAACACAACACACAACGACCTCTGGCGTTGCGAGTCTAGACTCTATCTTCTAAGCGAGAGTCCCGGGTTCAAATCCAGACTGGGGATGAGAAAAATGGAAACGCCAGTTCTGGTTGTTTATTTATGTATGATGTCACTGTTTCTGTTCCCACGACCCAGGGTAACTTAGAGTGGACTAGAAGCCAAGGATGTACCTGAATATACATTAAAGAAAGGTTTTAAACTAGAACTGCGATAAAGTTTAACCGTAGCACCATTTGTTCCAATTCCATATGAATTTATTGCATCAAAAACCGATTACTGCAGTCACTTTCGTTTCGATTTAAACAACCATTTGCTAACAGCTTTATGAAATTGTATTCACAGTCGGCATTTAGACCGCGGTTATAAGTTGGATTTAAAAACGATCGCAAATGCTGATATTGACCAATGGAGCATAGTTTAATGTTTGTATTATGATAATGATTGAGAAATTCAATGATGAACAGTTTACTGCGTTATAGATGCGTATATAAATCAAATAAAACCACATGTGCAAGTGAATCAAGTAAAATGACATTAATCTCCTTTTTTATAAGTTATGTGACTGCTGCATAATGCCTAATTATGTACAGTTACATACACTAGTTTATCTACACACATATCATAAGCTCACTTTGATGTGTTCAGGAACCGCATATTTGACCGGCATTGAGGTTCTGCAATTGTTTAGCTTGTTCTGTAGTACCAACTTCTCGCAGGCGGGCGTCGGCGTTCGAAATTTGAATGTCAGTACCAACTTCACAGACAAACTAGGGACGGCACGCGGGTGGGCGTCGGCGTTCGAAATTTGAATGTCATTATATGTTGAAAAACTACACACAATGACCATTGTGTGTAGTTTTCCAGATACGAAACGAGTTTTTACCAAGTAGTTTAAAATAATGCTGATCGTAACGTGCGGTTTTTGAACGCAGTAAAGAGGGTTTATGATACGTGTGTAGATAAAATTCTTAATTGCCAAATTATAGCTCTTATAAGGGCATCTACAACGAGATTATTGTTTAGTTTGGGTCAATGCGAGTGACCGTTGGTTTTTTAAGGCTTATGCGTAAGTTTTTACGAAATTGAGTGAAAATTACATACAAAAAAATACATTTTCACCAAAATTTACACTCTTTTTTATACTCGCTCCGCTCCGCTTCACCTCGGCTCCAAGTTACATGATAAATTTGTGACCGATCACTACCCAGACTTCGGTCAGAAAATGACCTAAAGCAACCAATAAGGGTCTGTGAAACTACATGGGAGCACTCTCTTTGGTGCCTACATTTAACTAATAATTTTGTAATTATTTATTCCTGCTTATTAATTATGATAATGACTAAATATTATATTTTATATTAGTTAAGCATAAGCAATTTTTAAAAAGAGATCTAAAAATCTATCTGTGGGATCTACGCCCTTCTTCTCCCACAGTGGTCCAATGTAGAGAAGTGGCAAAAAATGACGATTGCTAAGTATATGTAAATATCTAGAGTAATAAAGACATTTGGAATTTTGGAATTTCAACAATATATTTGTTTCCATTTTAAAGGAAATCTCAAAAAATTAAGTATGCAGCTAAGTTAAGTATCCCTTAACATTAAAAACGAACACAACGATTAAGATAATGATTCGAATATCTCTGAGGCCATTCACTGCCCGCGCATCATGCTAAGAGCGATGAAATCTGGCTACACATAAATTTAAATTTAGAATTCCACCCTTTTTAACCATCTTCTCCCCTCCATTCAGAAAAAAGCGCTGAAGCGATTCCCGCTACATTTTTACTCCAGAAGAGTTTGGGCGTAGAGTTGAAAATTTAAAAAAGTTTTTCCATCCGGATTTTAAGCTGCGAGCGCTTTTTACACAGAAGCTTTAATAGAATTTGGCATATCTCACTAATGGAACGGTTGGAGTAATGAAATAAGGTATTTTTTGTTCCTAATGGCGAATGTTACCCGGCGATTTATTAAAAATTGGCCATTTTTCAATATGCAGTAGGAGTCGGATGCGAATCTGATGGTTTATGATCATTGGGTTTTTTCGAATAAAAATACGTTTTGTTCGTGATGTTTTCATGGAACATGCATTGCTTGAGTTCATTGGAATTGTTTTTTGAAGGCTGAAGCCCGAAAGATACTTAAGAGTCTAGCACTCATTTGGTTCGACGATGTCGTTCTAAGCAAAACCTCTGAAATTTCAAAGCTTTTGAGCCTGAACTGTGGTTCTAATTAACAATTGAAATGTCAATCAGCTACACGTTAACACGGGTGTTGTGTACTAGTGCTAGGTACTTGTGTACTAGTGTGTACTTGTGTGCTACTTGCGTACTAGGTACAGAAGAAGTTCCTCCGTAGTCTCAATTACCGTGTCAGGGCTCCAAAGAGGTCATATGATATCCTGCTTACAAACTACAGACAGACGTCCCTCCACGATCGTCGCACCCTCGCGGACGCCGTTGTTCTCAAGCGGATCTGCACCAGTTACTACAACTGCCCAGAGCTTGTCTCCCTTATAAGGTACCATGTCCCGCTCAGAGCTCCGCGGCACAAGCGGCTCTTCCACGTGAAAGCCGCTCGCACCAATGCTGGTAAAAGGGCGCCAATAGGTCGACTCTGTGGAGACCACGACAAAAACTTTGCAGAGGTCGACTTGTTTGATTCATCTGTCAATCGGTTTAAGCACTCCATACGCAAGCTGTTGTTCAAAAAACTCGAGGATAATAATCCTTGACTGTGGTGTGGTAATTTCATGCACGTTTGTGCAATAGATGTACCCTAATTGTAAACAATGCAGATTTTTCTCTCATATTTTGGTTTTTAATTTTAGTAATTTTAGTAAGAATGTATATTCTTAGCACCTAAGTACTTTAGTTGTTGCTCATTCGGAGCTAATTCTTTCCAAATCATTTAAGCCATAAGTGGGATACCCTAAGGGATAAGTTAGATTTTAATTAACTGTATATTTATCCTCTGTTTGTTTTTGTAATGTAACTTGTCCTGTTAGTAACCCCTGAATAAATAAATAAATAAAATAAATAAATACTAATGGTATAATACAGGTGACATTTAATCAGCTGACCGTATTTTGGGGAATGATAGTACCCATTATTATGAACAAGTTTCCCCAAGAAACATATGGTCGTAAACAAAAAAATTTTTGGTTCTCCCATAGTAACTTGTAATCAGCGGATCGGGTCAATGTACTGAGAGACCAAAAACATTTTACATTTGCGACCATATGTTTCTTTGGGAAAGTTGTTCACAATATAAAAATACACAATGAATAAATAATTACAAGGAGCAAATAATTTAACCGATTTCCCCAAAACACTTTGTAACTAAATGAAATCAGTCAAGCGAAAGCGAGCAGAGCAAACGCAAACAATTAAACCTCCTTAAAAAACCTCCTCAGCGGAATTATCTTAATCCTCCTCCATATACCAACTGTCAAGTCCCCAGAAAAAAAAATGAAAGAAAAAAGAAACGGCCCGCCTTATCTGCCATCTTCCCGCTCCCTTGCGCCAAACAAAAGGGGAAGACTTCAGGATATTTAGCATAATGAGTGACATCCACGAAACGTTTAGCTAGACAAGGCCGGCAACATCTATTTCAGCCACGTCAGAGCGAGAGAGGCAGTGTTTAACCGCACAATATCGCAATCTTGTTTCTGGACCATTTGCTTTAATTAGTGGTGGAGGACAGCAGGCAATTTATTTCGGTTGTAATGTGGTAGATAGGCTGGCGAAATGTGTCCGTTTTACACACAGATCTGTGACTAAGTAATGAGAAGCGTTGGAAGGGTTGATTTTGAGTTATGGTGTTATGGTTCGGATGGAAGATTTTGGATTGTTTTGTGCTATTTTCAGAACAACGTAGAAATTTTCAATCAATAGCACATTACTGCAGAGACCAGTAAGAAAGCCTCACCTTCGGCTCGGCCGGCTAAAGTGATACTCGTCCAGGATGGCACTTATCGCCGAAGCGTGTATAGTGCTTTTCTTAAAAAACTAAAACCATTTATGTTTATTGAGAATATTTTATTTTATTCTTCTTTTTCTTCCGTTAGTATCGAACTCTTAATTAGTATCAAAATAGTAAAAAATACGAATGAACTGAGTTTTCCGCCATTTTACATCGTGCAATATAAGTGCAATTCGGACACGTCAACATCTATGGTATCTCCTTTTTATTAAAAGCACTTAACTGCCAGTAACCTCATTAGTTTAAGTTTGAAAAAAAAAAAACTATATTTAAATATTGTGATTTGTAATATGATTTCATAATTACCTACTGTACACTTTTGCGTTTTCCTGGACACTTTTAAAAATTGTCCAGGATGAGACACTTTCGGATACTACCTTCACAGATGTTACGGAAACATTTCATACTATTTTTGAGAAAATACAATTTTTTGTGTGAGGCCCTTTCTCTGAGACGGAGGCAATAGAATAAGATAATTCAGAAGTTCAAATTATACATTTCCACAGTCACTCGAATCAACCGAATACTCTGGAAATGTGACAGTTTTCCAGACATTAAACGCCAATTTGATACTACCTGCATTTAATTTGATGTGGATTTAAGTTGCTGAATAAAGGAGGTGGTTTGCTGCTTGATTCAATACGGTATTTGACTGCTAGTCAAAAAAGATAGATAGCTAGTCTTTACGAACTGTCAAAACGGTAATTTTGTCCACGAGTTCTATGAAATACTAGCACGTGACGTCATAGTCAAATGCTGTCTTTTTAACTCAAAATTGAGTTTATAAAATACAACCGCTGGAAATTTAAAATTCTGATACTGTCAAACGTTTTTGTTGAAATAGGTTCAGCTTGAGACAAGTTTCTAGATTTATTGGACTTCCTTGTCAAATACGGTATTGGACCTTCCTTCCTTTCCGTCTTTAATTTAATTACAATATAGCTATTAGAAATGGTGGTGTCTACATAAATAGGAACAGCTAGAGCCAAGATTGGTGCAAAATAGTCTCTTACCCTCAACTTAACCCTTAAAAAGCTGAGGGTAATAAAGACCATCGAAACAATAGAGGGAGCGATTATTTTAATAGCTTTTGAAGTAATAAACCGATGTCTGGAAGTATAAAAGGTTATTTTGTGGTTTGTCAAGTCACAGCTATAAAAAAAGAGGTATTACATTTCTTAAGCTCATGCTATTGATGTAATTTGACATGCCGGTATGAGGAATTACGTGAAAACTAATGAAAGTAGGAATCGAATGAGAATCGCATTTGTTTGTTTGTGTTATCCTTTACACCTTTTATGTGGGCTATAACTTGATATAAGCTGTCGAAATAGAATATATAAAAATCCACTTACCTGGAAAAATTTTGATAGTGAGGCTGCGTAAATATCAAAATATTACACTGTATCACATATTATTAAATATATTCAATATCAACGTACAATAGTCTCCTCCTATTGAATATTATTACTTGGTAAAAGTTTACGAAAAAAAATCGCCGGGGAAGCAGTAAATATTTTTTTCTAAGGTTATTTGTTTTGCTACAGATGTCATGTGGCATACACCACAGAGTAGGTCTTTTTATCCTATGTTTCCTGTCAGTATTACCAACATCCAACAAATTCCGGAAACGAGCGAGGTTCCACACAAAGTCTCTCTCAGAGTTAGGAGGGGTATTTATTATTTGCTCGTATGGAGAGTCTTTCTACGAGAGCCAACAAGTTGTTTTCAATAATGTTGCCGTAATTCTGTTAACTTGTTGCAACTGAAAACGAAATAGCTTCTTGACATTTTGTCACTTTCATAAAGATTGTTGTCATCAAAATAAAAATATTGTAATGACACAAAACTAAAACATTCAACTCAAGAATTAAAATCCTTATATATGAGAACTCAACTGTGCCAAAACCTATGCATTAATTAACAATCAAATCAATATGCCGCGCGCGAAACTGCATATGAAGCCGAGAATCACTTGGCAGTCGGCTGAAAGAATCTTGGCCGCGGCAAAATCCGGGAAAAATCGACAAAAAATCGACGATAAATCATCCCGGGCAGACGGGCGGTGGAGCGGCGACCCGGCTATATTTGAATGCATAATCAGTTGGATGTCCGTTTGAGGGTTGATTTTTTCGGTCTTGCGTAATTTCCACGAGATCTGTTTGTTTTTTCGGAACTTAAGTTAACCGATCTACTTTCGACCACATTAATTTCATTACCATTAATATTTCAGTTCTACTTAACAATAGTAGTAAAAATGTTGCACGTTAATTTTAGTATTCAGCCGTCCATTATTCTGTTAGGAACCACAAAATCCATCCCGGAACTCGAAATGGCAAACGCACAGCATCCTGCCCCCAGTTCTTGCACAAAATCTTTTTATTTCTTGAAAGTAAACAATGTACAAAAACAGCTAATTCCCCGCGTTCGCCGACAATAGAGGATTATTCACGCGACGCTTCCTGTCCTGCGACCTCTCCACAAATTCTCCTGCGCAACTTTTTTATTTTTTTTATTTCCTCCTTTCCCGCTCAGCGAACAGGATTTCTTGAACCCATATTTCAACCTCATATTGTTGGCCATTTGCATCCGCGTCCTCTTTTGTGAGGAACTTTTTGTTTGTTCCGAAGAAAGATTTTAGAAAGAAACTTTGTGTCTGATTTTTGTTGAGAAGATGGTGTTATAATTCGTTATTTCTTTATTGTACTACACATACCATACCCACAAAGAACTTATCATAAATAAATGTAAAGGTGAGCTTATCCCTACCAAGTCAATACGTTAGTGTTATTATACAAAGCAACGATGGCAATTTTAGACAATAACTGTATCCTTTTAAACTTTTATAATTTTAATGGTTCCTTACACAAAGGGTGCCAAACGGGACCCTATTAATAAGCCTTCGATGTCCGTGTGTCCGTCCTTTCGTCCGTCCGTCCATCCGTCAGCTGTCTGTATATGAAATAATAGTAGAGAGCTACAATTTTCACAGAATGTGTATTTCTGTTGTCGCTACAACAACAAATAACCAACGAGACAGGATTTCATGAATTGAAAGGGAACCCCATATAAGAGACGTGTTTTATACCCCCAAAAATACCAAGTAATCATCATTATAACATCAACGTAATATTCACGATATAATATCACCTCGTCGGTGGTATCAAAACCGTGTTCATATATTTTGTTCTTGTTTTTATTTTTATTTTTTGATTTTCTTAAAATTTTCACATGCCCTGCATCACGGAATCATCTGACGAGGTCCCGTCGCCCGGCAGCGTAAAGCCGCTTTCTGTATATTAGTCAGCTCTGTTAGGTACTGAATAGTACAGACTTCGGCCTTCACTAATGCGCATACCTATGAACAAAATATGTATATGCCTCAGCGCCTTGATGTTGTACAGTTTTTACGCAACATAGTTTGGCTTGGTCACAATCGAGAATCAATGGGACAATCATGATCGCTATTAGCGCATTTCTAAGAGCATTCTCTTAGAAATGCGCTTGTTGCTATGCATGTTGCGCTCCAGCCCATTGGCTGGAGCGCAACATGCCTGAATCTATGGGGCCAAAATCTGTTACGCATTAAAATGCGTTTGCATGACTGAAACAACGAAGAGGCTTACCGCTTCGCATCGCGCGTAGGGTGAGACAAACGTATGATTGTATGTGTGCGTGAAGTGCAACGTGCGAGTAGAACGACTAGAGAACGACTGACTGTGCGACAGACTGAGTTATTTTTTTGGTTCATGCAATTTATATACTTCCTTATCTATAGTGGATAAGGTCCTTTATTGTCAACTCACGACCTGTGTTTGTGTTGTTTGTTGAACTGTGACATTCTATCGCCAAACCACAGCCATTTCGAGATACAAGAACTGAGATATATCTAAGGGCAATATTCGAATCCAAAGTGGACATCCAGCGAACATAGAAAATAAGAAACGCGGGCATTGTCTTTAACAAATTGTCTCACACAGAAAACCCAATGCCAAAAAGTCCTAAATCTTGATTTTTAACGCATTAAATTAATTAATAATAAATAACAAAGCCAAATTTTTTATTTAACGCTTTTCAAGTTCAATAATATAGGTATGTCTGCGATTTCAGATGTAGTTTGTGAAGTGTAGCTATTTAATTGTGCGACACCAATATATAAAACGACTGTAATTTGTTGCAAACTCGCACTTATGACTACGACTACCGTCTTTGCATTTAATTCAAATACAGAAAGTGCTCCCCAACATATGCACATCCACATTCCATTATTTTCTTAATTTATTTTTTTATCATCTATCTTTAGAATTAATATGATAACTATTTTAAGTACAAGACTGAAAGGGAAGTATTATTTTAAAAGGAAGGGTTTGATTTACAATATTACTAATTTATATATTAAATTACTAAATTACTAAGATATTAAGAGCATCATATATGAGCGCGCAAGCCGCTCAAATAGATATACCACGGCCTTATAAATCTACATCTACAGTCTCAAATATATTAAAAATCCATGCTAACCCTAGATTATGTTGACATAATTTATATCACTTTTGCTGTGTAGATATTTCTTATTGTTTATGATGTGGAGACTTATCTGAGGGTATTGTCTTACAAATCTAATAAATCTAGTATTTCTATCAATTACCTACTAACTCGGATTTTAATGTCATCAATATTCAGAAAATAAATACTTATCTAATTAGAAACTGTTAGAACCAGGTACAATAGGTTAAATACAATACAGTTTCACGCCTTTTCTCACACAGGTTGGCAGAGGTACAGCCAGTTATTCAATACTTTTTTGCGTGACAGGGGGCTGGCCCGTTGCCGTAGCTATGTTGTTATGAAACTTTCATCACGGTGATTCCTGCTTTACTAAAACCTACATAATAACTTGATTAACTGGCAAAGCATGGCAAAAGTAGGTACCTACTTATTATTTACTTACTCAATGGGGTCAACGAGTTGCATAGAGTTCCAGTATACAATACACATGAAATTGTTGGCTCAACACCTTCCGCAGGCTGAGCTGACAGATACACATTTGAATTGAATTCCCGGAACGGTTTCAGTACGTTCAGGGCTGATTCATACACATAATGCGGCATTACGCCGCCCGGCACGTTGTTTTGATGACGACATCGCGCTTACATAGACATAGTTTTAAGTAGTAACTAATTATTTTGATGTATTTTTCCTAAGCAACCCGTGTTATTACTCGTTTAGTGTATATTCTTTTCTTAATTTTAGACTCACTTCAATTTAATTTCTATTCTTTCAAATAAAATATTAAATTAATAATATTTTCTTTTTTAATCCATCGGTTGCCGATACCCGATTCCATGCTGGTGGAAGCACCTCGTCGATTTTTCCATCTTGATTTCTACAGAGATCTAAACTACGTCATGACATCCAGTTTTGAAGGTTAGGAAATTACTACTTCAATTTGAAAAGGTCATGTCAAACAATTTAAACTACTGGAATACAACATGTTTTGCGGGATATGGACTTATCGCTTTTCGTCAGCAAAATTCAAAGGTAAGATAGGCTTCATGAACTATATGAGGATATACCAGCGATGCTCTTAAGGCTGGGCACTACCCCTGCGGAATTAAGAATTTATCCTTTAGTTTACTTTTAGGAATAGGAATTCAAATGTTAAAAAACACCTTCAACCGATCTATAGGGGATTAACAGAGCAGCATATCTTAATATTTTTAAAACGAATAAATAAATAACAAGTACTTAAATTCAAAAAGAAAACAATTTTTGACAACATCGGGAGACTTTTCTATCGAGCGAAAATAATCGAATTACTTTTATATGTTCACGAACCCTTAGCTGAGACTCATGATCAACAAGCTAGTATAAAAAAACAACTGCTTTATTACTCCTATTTTGCGTAACATGAGAATATCAGACAAAACATGGATGTGGCTACATTTTAATTACTTTCATAGCGTTACGTCCTATGGAATCTTGTTGTGGGGGAAAGCAGCGGATATCCAAACTATTTGGTTATTATAGAATAGAGCTATTCGAGCAATTTATAATTTAAAACACCCAGACCTCATAATATTTTAAAAAGAAATTGACGTACTAACTTTGTAGCTAGTCAATTTATTTTTTAAAATGTAATGTAATCTTTCAAAATTTTAAAAAATCCGCAATATTGTTAACCTAAGAAATCATCATAGGCTAGTTGTGCCCTGGTTTAGACTCGCAAAAGTAAGCAATTCTTTTAAGGATCAGGGCATTCTCTACTACGACATCTTCAACAAGATACCTCTGGAGATTATGAAATTGCTTTTTGAGAAATTTGAAAACCATGTTAACATGACTTTGTCTAAAAGGGATATTACAAAATTAATGATAACGTAAATTACAAGATAACAAATTAATGGGGTAAATCTTACTCAACACAGAACGCTCTGTTAATAATTTTCTAGTAATTTATCGCTGCATATTATTTATAATAAGTAATATTTGTACTAGTTAGACATAACTTTCATTTAAAAGAGATCTAAAATCAATCTGTGGGAGTTTCCTACGCCCTTTCTCTCTCACAGTGGTAGAGAAGAGGCAATAAAATAACGTTTACTAAGAATATGTACAAAAAATACAGTAGCTACCTAATAAAGAAATGTTGACTTTGACTTGACTAATAAAAGGCTATTTTGGCCTACTGCGGCGTCTTAACAGTCGTGAAAAGATGCTGAGTAAGCTGAGACCGGTCCGAAACGATCAGGACAATGATAATGATGAGCACCAAAAAATATATGATATAGGTGATCCTGCGTCTTCAATATCCTTTCTCGGCACGTCGATGTGAATTTAGTTCATTTTATCCGCCTCAAAATTCTTTCCAGTCGCACCCGAACCCGCCTTCCAGCTCTTACCCTCCATATGCCGAAGTGGGACGTTATAATTAAGGGAGCACTTACTTTAGGGTTCTCTAATGCAATTACAGTGGATTTTTTCGCGACATATGGCCGATGAAACGCTGCGTTGACGAGCCGGGCTCAATGGGGATTGGATGTGGTTTGTGAGTGGTAGGTGTATTCAAGTTTTGAGGACATTTATAAACAAAAACTGCAAGCAAAGATATAGGTAGGTATTTGTTATTCTAAGGAAAACGCAAGATCAAAAGCTTTGTAAAAAGGGATATCGCTTAATACAAAAAAGTCAGATATAATCGTGTTCCTTTCTTAATTATTTAGTTCTTAAATATTTTATCTACACACGTATCATAAACCCTCTTTACTGCGTTCAAAAACCGCTCGTTACGATCAGCATTATGTTTAACTACTTGGTAAAAACTGGTTTCGTATCTGGAAAACTACACATAATGGTCATTATGGGTAGTTTTTCTACATATAATGAATGACATTCAAATTTCGAACACCGACGCCCACCCGCGTGCCGTCCCTAGTTTGTCTGTGAAGTTGGTACTGACATTCAAATTTCGAACGCCGACGCCCGCCTGCGTGAAGTTGGTACTAAAGAACAAGCTAAACAATTGCAGAACCACAATGCCGGTCAAACATGCGATTCCTGAATACATCAAAGAGAGCTTATGATATGTGTGTAGATAAACTAGTGTATGTAACTGTAGATAATTAGGCATTAAAACTCTCGAGTGATATTATTATGAAACTCGCCTTCGGCTCGTTTCATAAACCCACTCTCGAGTTTAATGCCCTCCATTATGCAGCGGTCACATAAACTACTATTCTGATGTAGGGATGGAATCATAATGACAACATCCTTAATTCATAGGTTCCTCTAACAACCCTTTTGTACGATTTCATCGTGCATCGTCAGATATTGCGCAATCAGCTTTTATGTGTATTGCTGTTTTAATTATTTTGGGGAAATATTAAACTGCACATCAAAAATACTGATTTTCACAGCAAATATCAGGGCAAAATGATGTGGTAGCTTAGGTGAAGGGTAAAGGGGGTGGGCGAAGCTAAGGCCTTTTATCCTTCGTGTTAGGTTGAACATGTACGAACAATAAAAAATACTTAAAACATAAACTTAAGAACACATAATAGTAGTTTATGAGACTGCTGCATAATGGAGGGCATTAGAACTCGAGTTAATAATATCACTCGAGAGTTTTAATGCCTAATTATGTACAGTTACATACACTAGTTTATCTACACACATATTATAAGCTCTCTTTGATGTGTTCAGGAACCGCATGTTTGACCGGCATTGTGGCTCTGCAGTTGTTTAGCTTGTTCTGTAGTACCAACTTCACGCAGGCAGGCGTCGGCGTTCGAAATTTGAATGTCAGTACCAACTTCACATACAAACTAGGGACGGCACGCAGGCAGGCGTCGGCGTTCGAAATTTGAATGTCATAATAAGTAGAAAAATTTATGAATAAAATATACTCATTTCTTATCTGAAAAATTACACATTATGGTCATAATGTGTAATTTTTCAGATAAGAAATGAGTTTTTACCAAGTAGTTTAACATTATGCTGATCGTAACGTGCGGTTTTTGAACGCAGTAAAGAGGGTTTATGATACGTGTGTAGATGAAATATTTAAAACATAAAAAGTGTTTTTTTTTATCCTTTTTTGCTGTGCAAAGCCATTATTTTATAACTTAGAATCAGTTCACATTCGTCTTTCAAAAAGTGCACACCAATCGCAATTATCATAATTAAAGTGATTTATCAAGTAATCACTCTGCTTTGCTGTTACATCAATAATCTTTGTCAAGTTTTAAGCCAGCAAGGGCTCGTACAGTACCCGGCGTATAAGTTGAGCCACATAAAAATGTAAAATGTATCTGAAACAGTCGTATTTGTCTTAACTCTTTGTATCTTTATGTTTAAACTTTATTGCACAAAAACAGAAGATACAGATACGTCTAAATAGAAACTACGTGTACAAAGGCGAGTTTATCTCTATAAAGATATTTCTTCCAGCAAACCTAGGTTGGACAGGACACATTAAAAAACAGGTAGACCTGTGTGCACAACGTTAAATAATTAAAATAATAAACTGCTAACCAATATGTACATAAATACATAATATCAATACAAATAGATAAAATTATTCTACCAAATATACATCAATTCAATATACTTACATAAGTCTATTATGGAGAAGAAAGATAGTGTTCTTTAAAGCGACTTTAAAAAATATTAAGTGACGGACTCTCTGATGGCGCTAGAAAGTTTGTTCAAGAGCCTGATGCTCGTAGTCTGAACCCATGTTCATATGCGGCTGTGTTTTGTTAACTCTTCACATGTGTGTGTTATTACACCACTGGCTTAATTTTTACAATTACTTTACCTAACCTATTCCGTTCATACGCATTGCATGTAAAATAAATAGTACTTTCTCCACCGCATCCTTTGGCATTCATTCCTACATTTTCATTAACCATACCCTGCACCCCTCGGGAGTCGGTCCCGAGGGGTGCAGGGCTCCATATGGCCAGTAAATGCGTATTGTATTGGCAAGCCCCGTGCTATTCGAACTAGCTCGATAAGTGCGTCCTTTGAATTGAAGCTTGAAATCGCGTGTGGTTTTTAAGGCAATTTATTTCGAGAAGTCTGTCATTCAAGTTAAGGTTACACTACATACTGACTGATTCACCGACGAGTCACAAACGAGGACTCGTTGAGGTCTAAACCATTAGTGTCTTTTGTATGGTATTTGATTACACAGGAAGTGACTCGAAGTAAACTAGTTGGTAACTCGCGTCACTGATCAGTTTCATTTCAGTAGCTCCTTATGCAGAGGGTGGTTCCGTTTGACTGGCATTATGTAATGTTATTCGTACGCCGTCGTCGTCGCCAATGACATACGAATGACATTTCATATTGGCGACTTCATTATTCGTATTGCCACCGAGTGAGTTAAGTTTGTGGCTGGGTGGATGGTAAGTACAAACAGTTTGGATAGATAAGTACTCAATTTAGGCAGACTTTAAAAATTCTCATAAACTCAAAGTCGAAGTCAAATTTATTTATTATATAATATAGTAGATATTTACATATACTTAGGAAACATAATATTTTGCCTCTTCTCTACATTGGACCACTGTGGGAGAAGAAGGGCTTAGAAACTCCCACAGATTGATTTTTAGATCTCTTTTAAAAATTGCTTATTATTTTAATTAAGCAGGAATATATAATTACAAAACTATTAACAGCAAGAACTGTGTTGAGCTAGATTAACCCCATACAGTCCCACAATTTAACTAATCTTGAACATTGTGATTTCTCTTTTTCGACAAAGTTGCTTTATCATGATTTTTAGGGTTCCGTAGAAAAACAAGGAACCCTTATAGTTTCGTCAAGTCTGTCTGTCCATACGTCCGTCCGTCCGTATGTCACAGCAACTATATGCAGAAACTATTAAGACTACACAGTTGAAACTTGGTATGTAGATGTATTCTGTAAATTGCTTTACAATTTTTATACGAAAATTTCAAAATTAAAATAATTAAGGGGGCTCCCCATACATGTAACTGAAACCAAAACAAAAAAACAATTTAATCAAACCTATATGTGTGGGGTGTCTATAGATAGGTCTTAAAAAATGACGTTGAGGTTTCTGAAACTATTTTCCTCAAAGTAAATCGTTAAAGAGACAGACTCTTCCAAAGTGGAAAAATGTGTGTCCCCAACCCCTCTAACTTTTAAAGTAAGAGAGTTAAAATCTACAAAAAATATATGCTGTGTATCTCAATAAACATTTTCAACAAAAGTTAGACTGAACAATATAAAATCAGCAGTTTTTAAGATATGAAACATTTATTAAAAACCGGAAAGATAACTTTGTCATTCATACAAACACTATGAAAAACAAAGTTACAACACAAACATCCAGTCCCATAATTTCTTGCTACAACATGGGCGAGTCCGACTAGCACTTGGCCGCTTTTTATATTGCTCAAATGGCAATATCAAAATCTCCAGAGGTATCTTATTGTAGTAGAGGTTCTTGCGTACATACATTATATTTTCGAAAATAAATTGACTAGCTAGCTAGTCTAGAGTTAGTATGTCAATTTCTTAAAAAAAACTCTCTTTGTTTTAAAAAATTAATTGCTCGAATAGCTCCTTTCTGTAAAATTAAAATAGTTTGAATATCCGCTGCTTTCCCCCACAACAAGATACCATAGGACATGACACTATGAAAGTAACTAAAATATACTAGCCTAGATGTAGCCACATCCGTATTTTGTCTGATTTTCCTAAAAGCGTGAGCCGCAGAACTTAATTTACAAGCTAATTTATCTATGTGGGGTCGCCACTGCAATTTGCTATCCATTGTATTTTGCTATCATAAAACTCGATGATTTAATTAATTAAAGATAAGCTCACCTTTGTTGCATGTTTTTCTATTATAAGTTATCTGTATGAATTATATAGTATATTACGTCGTCGCCACGACGACATCACCGAAGCGATGATTTTATGAAAAGTGATAATGATAATTAATGTAAGTACTTAGGTATTCCTTGATGATCTGTGTAAAGTTATGTTACTTTAGCTTTTAGTCTCCAAAATACAGTTAGGAATCATCAAGGATTGCAGAGATGGATTAATATACATGTATGTACATTTATATTAATACTTAATAATGTAATTCACATTAAAGTGCAAGATAATATTTATCATTAATTTTATTAATTATCTATCACATCTATCCATTACACTAAAAGTAACAACTTAACTGAATTACTCCACTTACATCAAAGTAGGATTCTCAGATTACACAGATAGAGAATGTATGTGGGGAATTTTCGTCTGTGGGGTTGGCTGTCTGTCTGAATGGCGCATTAGAGTCATTGTGATCAGATGGTAGAAGACCACTAGCGCATATGCTGTAGAGTTTTACTGCTTTTGTGTAGTAGAACTGTGATATTTTGATACTTAAGTTCATAATAACGTTTATTTCACTGTAATAATTTACAACATTTATTAGTGTGTATCCATTAAATTATCATACAAATATACTTTGTGACGTATGTAAGTAGTTGACCCAGCGAGCAAAGCGGACGTAGCGTGTCCGTTCCAGGATTGGGCAAAAATGGTTTCGTATGTCCGGATGTCTGTACTCTACTCTCATTTCTCAATTGACTCTCGTGAACTTTTGTGAACAGGTTCGATAAATAAATAGATTTTTTTGTCGATTCAGTTATTAGATTTTTTCAAAATGGCGGCGATGTGGGGTTATAAAATTTCAAAAAACCGCTTCAGTTCAAACAGCTTGACCGATTTTAACAAATTTGTCACCTCATTTGTTGAAATTGGTCAAGCTGTATTGCATTCATAGAGACCGTGAGAGCAACAGACTATATCATTTTAGTTAAAAGTCAATAGGTTGGGTCTAACCCTCTAAGCCTCAAAAGCAGAGTCTCCATACAACCAATTTTTCAACAATAGAATAATATCTACAGCTAAGTATATTTTACTATTTGCAAATAAACTGGGTCAGTAGCTATTATGGGATATATTCCTGTACAACCTATTTAAACCTTCAACAGTAACAATTACCAGGTATTTCCAGCATTTTCTGTCATTGCAATGAGGAATGTGAGGGTGAGCCAGAGGGTTAAGACGGCAAAATGTAGTTCACAAACTTATTGGTGCGGCAACTTTCATACTCTATGTGCGTAACCAGGTGTATTCATAAGTTTGTATGTGTTGTTAAAAGAAAGTGTCACTCGCGAGGTCTACCGCTCACAGAGCCACTCGTACATAATTTTTCAAGGTATACGTATATCTATATTTTTCCAACTAGGACTAAAGAATAACAATAAATTATATTCATAGTATTCATATTCATCATGACCATTTAGTCAGACTACAAAAGCCATTACTAAATAAATACGAAACGCATTATTACGTCAGACCTGCACCAACATAGAGTTGTTTTATTTATGCACATGCTTACGAAACACAATCGGACCTCAGGGTTACAATAAGGGCTGCTTTGAAGTAGGATGTGGCTGATACAAAAGAAGAAAATGATAAATTGTAACCAAATTATGAACCAATACACCATTAGTAAATAATGTTGCAAGTTTGAAATTTCACTCTGGTATGATGCCTCCAAATTATACAGGGAATCCTAGTTTGGGGCTAGATCAATGTGTGTAAATAGTGTCCAAGGTATTATTATTCTACTTTAAAGGAGATTCTGACTCCAAAAAACATTGAATCTGTTCAACCTCTTGGGTTTGTTATCAAAAAATTGCATTGAAGTTTAGATTCCTTCGCTTCTTGCATCTTTCCCAGTCTATATGTATAATATAATATAACACTTCTTGTTTCATTTTTGCTAATGCAAGTATAAAAAAGACGATACTCCTGACTCCAAATTAGCCTCAGTGTACCCGCGTAAAAAACTGATATAATTTTGCACAAGGTGCATATAATACTTGTATCTTCCGATCGATCATAGCCGAGGTCACTGAATCCTAATACGATTCTTTTGAAAATGCATTTAACGCGACCCATATGCTGCTGTGGTACCAGCATGGGGGCGTATTGTACGAGCAAGCGGCTTTTACACCATATGGTACAAAAATTCATAAACAAGTGCATACTAGATTCCACTTTAATTCATTGCGATTACGGGCTCCGACCTTGCCAGATGGAAAAATGTACAAATTTCGACTTTGCGTTCTAAGCATAAAGTCTTAAATATTTTACCAAATAGGGGTGATTTGATGAAAGAATCGAGACAGACAAATATCAACTCTAATATAAAAGGAGTTCGTTTTAAATTTATCAAAACATACACTGCTGTTGAAAGGCCAGAGCCAAAAACGGGTACAACATTTAATAGCGTCAGAGACTTCTATAAACGGTGATGTTCAAAACTCTGCTAATATCGAAACTGAATTCAAACCTTATAAGTTTGTAGATAGAGAAGTCGATAGTGAGGTTGAAGTGAAAGTGCGTTTGTCAATTATTAGGGTGAATGATCGAAAGAGCTTTGAGAATGAAAAGGGGATGATTATAGGACAAGCTGGGTTTGGGCGCAGCCAGCTATTGTTTGCTGACGATGCACCACATGTTAGTTTGGTATTTGCGCTTTGTAAGTACAAATGCTGGGGATTTGGGTAAGCATATTCTAATATCATGTTGATATTAGCAGGTGGATTAGCTGTGTTCTATGACAAAAGCTGAATAGTTTTCTATTGCGTGGGTATTCTTCGGATAGTAGTACATAAAAAATAGAAAAAACAAAACGTATGAAACTCTTTCTTTTTCAGAGTAGAAATATTTGGATGCCCTATAAATGGAATGAAAATTGAGTACATAACATCAAGTAAATCAACGTCATAATTAGATACATTCTTTTTGTGGTGGATAAAAGTCTAAACGTGGGTAAAAATGTGTCTCCGCCACGTCCGGAAAAAAGTAATATGGTCACATATAATTCCTCCCCTGGGTGAACTACGTTAAGTATTTCACTATCATAACAGTTTCCTCTCTATATGATACCAAATCCAATCAGCTCCAACACAAAACAAATCAAACAAAACCAACCCATCGATCTGCAGATCACAACAAGACTCGCAACTAATCTGTCCTCAACCGACAGTTGATTGAAGCAATCCTCGAGAGAGGAGGAACCAATCAAAGTTGCAGACGCGACCTTTGTGTATGGAGTCATCCGTAAAAGAGTTGCAGTTGAACTGACTGTGTTGGGAATATTAGATAATATTCAAGTAAGTTGTATGAAGTAACTGTTATGTGAGTTCTTGTTAGTAACTTGAAATTAAAGGCGAAAGACAGGACATTCGGAGCTGACTGTGACGCACTTGATCTACCATCTGATCACGTCGTAACGTATAGATATATAATAGAATAATAGTTAGTAGTTAGTAGTAGTAGTATAACATATAGTATAAACTAAAGACAAATCAGACAAGGCAGCAATAATAATTAGTAGATGTAGAATAGTAATGTTTGCCACTTTACATCAATTCAAAAACAAATTGGAATATTAGTTTGACTCCCAAATAACAATGTAGTTTCACAGAACCGTATTGGTTGCTATAGGTCACTTTTTGTCCAAATACTAAAGTTAGGTTTCTTAGGTCACAACTTTGTAATACAAACTGAAGCCGAAGCAAAGCGGAGCGGACCGAGGCAACTCCATGTATAAAATTTTGGTAAATTAAGTTAATTTCGGATGAAAATGTACTTTTTTGGATGTAACTCTTTATTTAATCTGGTAAACAGTTAAATAAAGAGTTAGGTTAGGTTACCCAAGAGGAATTAGGTCAGAAATCATATATTCATGTTAAGGTCAGAAAACAAGACCATCATAGGTTTCTTATAAATAAATAATACATTGGACACTATTTACACACATTGATCTTGCCCCAAACTAGGATTCCCTGTATCTTGGGTACTAGTCAACGATACACATACTTATATAGATAAATCTTATAATTATAATAGATAAACAAATAGGTATGACTAGGGTACAAACATCCGTTCTCATCAAACAAATATTTTCCCCCACCTGGACTCGAACCCGCGACCCTTGGCTTCGTAGGCAGGGTTGCTGCCGACTCGGGCATTCGGGGTCGTCGAACTTCTTAAAAGTAGATTAGTCACATGAATTGAGCCATAGTAACAATACGTAGAACCTAATAACTATATAATAATGATTGGGATAATGTATGGGTATGTGACTGTGTGAGGGTGTGTGCACAATTATTTAAAATATTGTTTAAGTTATTGCTAATGTATAATTTATTTCTTTTTAATGTATAATTATGTACATGCCAACGTGTATTTTTTGTCTGAAATAAATATTTTTGGATTTTAATTTGAATAGTAATTTCTGTTCAAAATAATTTGACCGAAGATACAAAACAATAGGTATTTTATTCGCCGCCCAATATCAGGGAACGTAAGAAAAATCCCACGATACAATCAGTTTTCTCGCCTGAGGCCAAAATAATTTGTCTTGCGACAAAAGAAGTAGACTGATCGTTGTAAATCAGAGCGGTTCCTCTAGAATCTGGCAACTATAGCTAGTTGTCTATACTTAGGGGTGGAAGGTGAGCATGAACATTTCAGATATCGTAACCAAGGAAACAAGTCACTAACGATTTTTGTCGATACTGGTTTAACACGGTTTATCACTTATTTCCTTGGTTACCAGTTACCAATGTAGTTTCGTGTGCAGATGGTGTAAGGGAATTTAGTTTAACTATAATATTTTTACTTATAGTCTCTTATAGTTTTTGCTTTTTCTTCGTGCCTCTCCACTATTTGAGACCGGTGGTCAGCACTCCATACTCCTTCTTATGAATCGCCAAGAGCATCGGCTGTAAGTTCTACGCTTGCCTCACCCGTCCACTATCGGATGTTGCGGAGCCACGACTTCTTCCTTCTAACAGTTACTTCTCACAAATGTCTGTGTTCACCCCACTATCCACTGTGATGGACAGTAGGATCCTTGTGGAACATTTGTTGGAGTCGAGCTAATAAGATGTCCTGTGTGATGTAACTGCCGGTACGGATTGATTGATGTTGAGTAACGAGAGGTTAGACGTTAACCAATGAAGTTAAGGTTGTAGAAGCAGAGTTTATAAAAGTTGAGAGAGATATAATGTTAATAGCATTGGTTGGCAAATTATTTTTTATCACACCTGCTCTAAAAATACATACTAATTATACCAATTAGAGGGAAGAAACGCCTTTATCCCGCCCTTCAAATCCTTTCATCCCAAGGTATGGAAGTTTGTATGAAAATCCTTCCGACCCAAGGGTGGGAAGTATGTATGAAATTCCATTACATACCTGTTTTTTTTTTATTCATTTCTCAGCAGTCATACTGCAAAGAGACTTTAACTGTCTACTAATTAAATTTCAAGTAAATTGTTACTGGCCACATACAGTTTTTTTTTTACCAGTTACCAACCTCCTTGGTGCATACAGAAAATTAAAAACGAAATTATTTTTGTATACAAAACGTGCGGAATCACGGAAGAAGTGGCTGCATGACCTTATGATCTTAGCCTACTCCAGAAACGGGCGAATAAAAAAAGGAAAAGCCCGCGCATTTTCGCAAAAACTTCGATTGATTTAGCATTTATCTTTGTGTTTTTTGTAAAATATGGATGCATTTATGTCTATAATTTTCCTCGTAGGTGTAATAAAAAGCACTATACATACCTCAGGATAAAGTACAGTTCCATACCTCAAATGGTTTGCGCCCCTCGCAAGCTCGTGGCGCAAATGCCATAATCTCGGTATGGAACTGTCACTTTCTTCCCTCTGAAGTAATGTACTATTACAAATTTACCATTAACTAATAATAATAATACCTTGGACCCTATTTACACACATTGATCTAGCCCTAAACTAGGATTCCCTGTATCTTGAGTACTAGACAACGGTGCACATACTTATATAGATAAATATTATACTTAGATAGATAAATGGCCATGACTAGGGTACAAACATCCATTCTCATCGAACACATATTTGCCCCCACCGGGACTCGAACCCGGGACCCTTCCTTGGCTTCGTAGGCAGGGTTACTGCCGACTCGGCAATTCGGGTCGTCATCTTAAGTATTTTTGTATTGTGTATAACTATGTATTGTATTTCTCATAATTTATTAATCATAACATAACAAAAGCGTCCGAGGCCGGAAACGTTCGTGCGGATAGCAACATCTGGCCGAGACGGGCACTGGATGGGTGTCCGTTCTACGTGGCATTTGTTTCGGTCGCTCCCGTGTTTCGGATGAAACGTTAAGCTGTAGGTCCCGGCTACTATCGCTACTCGGTGGTAGTAGTAGTAAAGCTGGGTCAGAGACCCTAATAGGGCAGCTTGATAACTTCTGACAGCCCGACACCCCTCCATCAACCCGCACTGAGCCAGCGTGAAGGAGTATGGCTCAATCTTGCTCGTATCCGGGTAAAGGCCTGTGCCCCTCGGTGGGGATATTAATGGCCTACATTTATATATTTTTTCATTAATACGTAACTAAACGATAGGGTAATTTCTCTTCTGTTTTGATTTTTTCAAAATTAAACATTTAGTTGATTGTGCCTCTGCGGCGCCGTTTAGAAAAAACCTTGACGCTATGACACAAATTTCAGTAACAGCTTCAACACCATTATCAATATCCAGTGCTACCCATTAAAACTACTCAACTCATACAAAATTCTTATTTATTTCATTCTACTCAACTCATTAATCTAAGCACAATCCATTTTGATCTATATAACCCAGCCCAAGTGATAACGTTCCAAGTTTCAATATCATCCCTTTATCAAGTCACCACAAGCCATTAGCCAAAAATAACGCAATAAATTCAACTTAAGTGACGCCTTTCGATCAATTCATGTGATAAGTAATTGGGCACACGTGTGGTCTGGGTTGAAGATAATTATTGGGGAGAGGAGAATTAAATGTACTTACTTATATCAGTGTCAGTGGCAGTTTCTGTTGTTGGAAGAATACGCTTTGTTATTGAAATGTTAAAATAGGTAAACTGCATAAATATGTCATGTCATCCAGACATGAAAGGTGACAAATAAAGAAGTAGTGAACACCAGTGCTAACAAATACTACGGAGAATGAACCACTCAACACGGTTGCTTAACAACCTACTTACTGAATTAAAAGGTCAGTGCCAGGGTTGAAAAACGACCCGAGCTATGAATGCCTATGTTAGTACGTATAGACTAGAATAGGCTAGCTAGTCTATAGGTACTTATACTAGCTAGCCGATTACTTTTTTCATCTCTGACTGTTGTCCGACACTTTGTGAAATGACCATGTAAGTATTGTACTAAGGTAAAGTTTGTATATGTTCTCTTGTAACTAAGAGAACATATACAAACTTTACCTTAGTACGCAAGAATGCCAGCATCCAGCATGTAAATGATGGATTTAAGATTGTTACCTCTGCTTAATAATTAAATAATAAAAAAGATAAAATGACGCAGAGACAATAGTGATAAAAGACGCGTCAAGCACTAACCTCAAGTCAACGATGATTTTAAAGGTAGAAAATATCTATATATAGTCAAAGAGAACTCGAGATTAGTGCTAACTCTCTTTCTATAGTTCGGGTCTTAGATGACGTCATAACTGTCAAGATCAAAAATATTCCAGAAAAAAATATCTGGAAAATAATCTCATTAACATACCCCAAGGATAAAATGGAACAGATTTTCAATGAGCACCAACGAATGACGAAAAAAATGGCTAAACCTGACAAATGGTTTTCCTTTAACGTCTGCCGATCTTATTATCGTTACTGACTACTGAAAAGTAGAGTCATTTGGAGTATCATTGCTTTCTCATATCAACCGAAAATCACCCTTCTCTTCTTTGTCACTAAGTTTAGTTTCTCCAGCAGCTTTCTCTTCTTCGGCATCAAGAAGTTTCACGCTAATATCATATTTATTCCCTCTTCTGTTAAGGTCAGATTCGTTTGAATTTTTCTTGAGCAGAATATCAATTTGAGAAGAAGCGTCTGTGTTAATAGCATTAGGCGCAATCTCATCCACACACGCGGGGGGTCGGGGGGTCGGGGGGGGGGGGGGCTGCGCCTGTGAGCGAAGGATCGTTTTTTTATCTGACGTATAAAACATATTTATGGAAATGATCATAGACAAAGTTATCCCTAGTTTCGTTTTCAGCCGTAAATAAAAGTATGTTTGGTGATTTTCTGTGATTAATTCAGAATATTGTTTTCCTTTCTATTTTATTTGTGGATGATTTTTCTTATTTGAAATGTGCATTCATTTACCTTGGATTAAATATTGTCGAAAATAAATGGTATGGTTGAAGTAGGCAACTTTCACAATGGTCACAAAGAGCACCAGAAGGAAAACGTTGTTTGAGTATTAAGTATTGACATATCATCATAATCATCATCAATCAGCCCACGTTCACCCACTGCTGGGTAATAGGCCTTTCTTTTGCTCAATTTTCTTATACCGATTATAGGTACCTACTCAATCAAATTGTTTAGGTACTTAGGCCCTTTCTTGCTTACTGCATATTTTATCTTCAGAAGCCATGGATTGATTAAACTTTTATACGTGACATCAATTTAAAGGTCCATCAGAACCTTTTTTTATTGTTGCACCATATATGTGAGTTCTGTTAGTAAGAAAAATAAATTCTTTAGAGGACTTCACCATGGTGACCCTACAACGGCCCAATGCGCTCTCAATTCGCAGCAGTTATTATTATCTTGACCCAGTGATTGAGCCGCAGCTACCTCTAATTCACCGAATAGAGCTCTCCTGCTCGCGATCGTCATTCCGCCCTCTGATTGGTCGAAGCTATTCTTTCACGCCTCCCGCCCGCCGCTGATTGGTTCATCCAGGCCCGCCCACCCAACTTCAAAGGGTAGCTCAAAATCCCACTTTATATATTTTTCACCCTTATGTCGAGCTCGCATTCGCAAGTCAGACGCCGTATTGTACGCACGCAGCTTTAATCACCGTGCCAGCGATATAAGTGTGAAAAGTTTGTGTTCTAAGTGCGGGTTATTAAATGAGAAAACAATGACAATGGACATTCAAAAGAACTATCAAAGTTACAATGAAACCACTCCGGACAATGGAGGTACTAATTTGACTATTGAAAGTGCTAGAACTTCTAAAATTGAGATGCAGTCGACAGTTCTCAGTCAAAGTAAAACGTCGAAACGGGCTTTTGATGTGGCTTTCCTCATGATGCCAGATGAGAAAATGCGGCAGAAGCAACCAGAAAAACAGCTGAGAGTCTCCAAGCAGCTGTTCAACCATCAAGAGTGGGAACAAACTCCTAAAAGGGTCCAGGAGATGTACAAGCACAGTGAGTTCGCCAACGAAATTGATCAAGAAAACGAGAAAATTTGCTACGATGACAGAATCCGAGCGAATCACAACGTATCGCCAGGATTTGCATCAGATGGCAACATCGACGTCGGCACCGATGAGTATCCCAACAAGTCAGCTTACTGCAGTGACTCAGACAACTCGGACCGTTCCAGAAGTCGACCGAACTCCAACGAAAGCGCAGTTAGACCAAAGTTTCTACCGGAATCACCATTCAAGAACAAAATCTTTGACGATCCTGGTATCATCAGCATGCAGACGCGTGCCAGATACGACAGCAGATTTTTGGATAAAAACGACATGTCACCAAAGAGTGCATTTACAAAAGTTGCTAATTATTCTCTTCGGTCACCAAATTCATCTGTAAGTCCTGACAACTTGCTGTATCAGAATTCAATCAGTCCTCCGCTTTCTACCGCTAGTCACTCTTCGAGCTCCTTCAATAAGTCTATAGGGTTCAACAACCTCCTGAGTCCAGCGCATCTTCTCAATGGCAACAATTTCTTCAAAAGTCAAAACATGACCTCGGCGTCAACAAATTATACTGAGTCAGGTCCAATGCACTCGCGACCGTTAGGTTACAACAAACTCGATTACCAGCAAGACAAAAATACAGAAGCTAAGTCCCATATGCCTTCAAACAAAATGAATTTCCTGCCATTCAGGGCAGACATGCCACCGTACCTTCAACCTGGATCTGCATACCCATTTGGAGTACAAAACTTTCAACCTCCTAACCCTGACTTCATGAAGCTACCTCCTCAACGTGATCCATTGATTGTGAATCCTGCTGCAGCAATCCTCAGTACTCTCTTACCTCCTACTTTGGCCGCGTTTTCATTACCGGCTCAGAACGTCTGCGCGAAATGTAATATAAGCTTCAGAATGACATCTGATCTCGTCTACCATATGAGAACTCATCACAAGACCGAGACAAATTCTGACCCACATAGGAGGAAACGTGAGGAGAAACTCAAGTGCCCAGTCTGCAATGAAAGTTTCAGGGAAAGACATCACTTGACGCGGCACATGACTGCACATCAAGATAAAGCTGGGGACTTAGATGAGGTCCCGTCACAGAGTTTTAGTAAAAAAAATAAGCAATTTTATGCTAGTAATGGGAAATCGTTGGTGCATAAATGAAGTATTGGATGTAATCTGATGTATGTGTAATTTAGTATGTAATTTGTTAGTTACGGAATCTTTGTCGAAGCAATGGTGTATTATGATATTGTATGATATTGTAACAAGGTCATAAGGGGCGATGACTTTCCATACTGATCGTTGATGTTGTTAATTATTTATTTGAATAAGTGAGTAGATTTATTAATCACGTTTTGTGCAATATTCATTGTTAAGGTTTAAATTATTTTGTAAATATTGATGAAGCTATTAGAGAACAATCATTAAACATAATAAGATAATATCAAAAACCTTTTATTTACTCCCTATAGGTGCCGCCATTCTCGCTGACCTTAGTTAAATGAGAGATAGGGAAATAATTAACGCTAGATAATAATTAAGGTCACTGCTAGAGTTTCGTGCCGCTTGTAACATAACATAAGAAGCGCTACAAAAATGTATCCTTGTATTCTACAAATAAGTATAGCAGCATAGTAAAACTAATAAATGACTACATAATCTTCATCATCATCAATCATTTCAGCCTGTTAATGTCCACTGCTGAACATAGGCCTCTCCAATCGCACTCCAGCGTGACCGGTCCGTAGCCACCTGCATCCAACGAGATCCAGCGATCCTCACCAGGTCGTCGGTCCATCTCGTAGGTGGGCGACCCACACTGCGCTTGCCAGTACGTGGTCTCCATTCAAGGACCTTTTTGCCCCATCATACATAATCTTGGTTTTTATAATTCAAATCGTAGAAACGGATATAAGTAACTTAACAGCAATATTATTACTCCAATTAACTGATACTTATTTACAGGAGATAAAGATACAATTTAGGTATACATACTAACAAGAGATGTAGAACTGGGTTAACAAACCGTGGTACTTTGAATGCACTGCCTTTATTATAATGGCAGGGTTCCCCTAAGCTTCCCAGAACAAAACTGCTAATAGGTTTCCAGTTCCGACTGATGTCACTAATACACCGTGGCGTAACCAATGACTGCAGGACGTGTAGGGTTCTCAGTATGAGATAAAGTCATCAGAACAGAAGGGAAGCCAATATGGGAGGATCCGCGTATCGTCAACCTTGTCTATGGGTGTATGACACATCCATGTGTGTGATTCATTAAATTCATTCATCGTAATTCACTTGGTAATTATCACTGAATGTTTCTCCTCTTAAAGGATGCGGCTAAACGACTTTCTCAGCAATTACAAACACTTCTCACTAGCAATTAGCGTTTCAATAGTAGAACTGGTAAGATATAATAAAATAATTCATAGTTGTTTGCTTTATTTTTGCCGGAACGTTTGTAAAGAAACGACAGCCTAACGTCAGTAAGACTAAAACTCAGGATTTTCACAGACGGTTCTAGAACAAACTTAGGAGGCGTCGTGGCTTTCAAGGAAGATCTAAACATGAGGAAATCAACATGATTAGGTGCCCACAACACCGTCAAACAGTTGCACAATAAGGTATTACCTATAACTATAGTAGGTATTGATAATTGTGCAACCAGCAACGATAACCACGTATTACTATTTAGTATGGTATGACTACACTTTGTTGACGCCAAGTATACAATATTATCTAGAACAGGCAGTGAAAAATGAAAATTAGTTATGGATTAATTAACATAGTTACAGTTTTAGATACTATTACAAATTACAAATAAATAATACCTTGGACACTATTGACACACATTGATCCAGCCCCAAATTAGGATTCCCTGTATCTTGGGTACTAGACAACGATACACATACTTATATAGATAAATATTATACTTAGATAGATAAACAACCATGACTAGGGTCCGCTCTCGTCGAACAAATATTTGCCCCCACCGGGACTCTAACCCGGGACCCTTGGCTTCGTAGACAGGGTCACTGCCGACTCGGCCATTCGGGTAGTCTTTTTAATGATGCCATTACCATGATAACCAGAAGAGTCTTTGTAATCTACAACTAGTGCATCTGTCATGTCCAACTCCGATTGCTACCCCATGAAGTACAGCGTGAATCAGAAGCATATCGAATCCTCCATGACGGAGCCAATACCCTCGGCGCGCTGTTCCCATGTAATCCAGGTCTTCACGCCTTGTGGGTGGATGGCTTTATCCAGCATCCTTTGTGCTTGTGTTCTTGACAGTTCTCTAATATCTAGTTGGGGAGAGGTGATAAGTTCAATGTATGAGTAGAGCAACATGAGCTGTGCAGCTCGCTGGAAATCTGCGGCATGAAAACAGGGTTAGTAATTAATGACTTTAGAAACTTTCAAAGTCAAAGTTAAAAGTCAAAATTTCTTTTTGACTGTAGATATTGAGATATACTTAGAAAACGTAATTTTCAGCTCTTCTCTACGTTGCAACACTGTGGGAGGGGAGGGTGAAGAAACTTCCACAGATTGATTTTCAGATCTCTTTTAAAAATTAATTGTGTTTAACTAACACAAATATTGTAATATTAATAATATGCAGGAATAAATAACTACAAAATTATGATTAGATTAACCCTTAATATTTATGTAATCATGAACATTGTAATATCCCATTTCAGACAAAGATGCTTTTTTACATGGTTTTTAATTTGCTCAAATGACAATTTAAAAATCTCCAGAGGTATCTTGTTGTTATAGGGAATTTACTGTCTACACTTTTATACTACTGCTAGTGGCATGACGCTATCATGGTTTTTCCCCATGCGGCGTGACTGGCGGCTAGATCAATTTTAATGCTCAGTTTTACCGTTTTTATTTTTATCAATTCACCTCGAACAGACAGTGGAAGGGTAGGGTATAGTTTAGTTTAGGACGGTTTCGCTCTTAGTAATTAGGTTAGTGATAATGTGTGAGTCACTGGTTAGCCGGCCGTGGATAATGTGTGAGTCACTGGTTAGCCGGCCGTGGATAATGGTGGGAATGGAGGGAGATTCATCCCGTGATCATGTATGTGATGTATGTGTGATGAAAAGGCAGAGTAACATTGTGAAGGAGAGTCTTGTTATAATAACTTAAGCAAACATTTTTAAAGTGTGTAAGAGAAAGGTTGCGGTAGTCATGTTTAGGGGGGTTGATGTGAGCAACATTCTGAACAACTTTCACTAGGAAAACGGTTTGATCTGAGCAACTTTCAATTTTCACTTCTCCGTACAAAACTGCTGATCGCCCGGCCCATACTGCAACGGAATATAAGTATAAGAATATATATATAAGAAAAACATATTTAGAATGGCTAATAAATTTTGGCCCTTCACTAGGATACCATAAAACACATCCAAGCCTCAGAGTTTCAGAGTATTATTTTTATCCTCACCGGCCAGGATTCGAACTTGGGCCGACTCGATTGTGAGGCAGAACCTCGACCGCTATGCCACTGAAGTCATCCAATCCAACTTATATTATAAATGTGAAAGTAACGTTGTTTGGATATTTAAATGTTTGAATGTTTGTGCTTTTGTGTCTCAATCACGCTAAAACGGCTGAACGGATTTGAATGAAATTTAACTCACATATAGTTTATGAGCTAGATTAACAAATATGGTTATTTTGATCCGACTATATCCGGAAGAGGATAATGTTTTCTGGGTTAATGATAATTCCTAGTTTGCCAGAGGCAATTATAAGGAGAGCGACATCTTTGGGATTAAAGTAAAAGGCTTGAGATGCGCGCAAATACTAGATTAATTTATTATAGGAAATACTAAGCTTATATACAACTTATATATAACAACTTACTACAAAACTACGTGATGAATACAAATATAACTTATCTGTGACGGTCGTCAACTTATCTTAACATTACGTGGAAATATGACTAACATAGTCGACCGGCACACCTAGGCACACACCTATACGCAGACAAAGTTGCGGGCACCAGCTATTACGCCATACAATAGACGTTGAAACTAGCAAAAATAACTATCCCGGCGCAAGCACACATTTTGCTTTCGCAAGAACAAAACTTTGCACAGGATGTTCCGAGACAAGTGCTTAGGAGGAAAACAATATTTTTGCTCGCCCACCGAACCGAACATAATTCAATAGAAAATATTCATATTGGGGACAGTGTCGAGAGAAACCCCTCGCGTGGCGCATACTTAAAGGGTGCTCTTTGTGAGAAAGTTAAATACTTTTTTTTAGTTCTAACTACGCTGCGATAATAAATCGTGAGGTATGACGGTTAATGTTGACACTTTTACTAAAACGACAAGAGGCCTCTGGTGTTAATCTAACTCAACAGATAACTAGTTCAGGTTAACATTCTATTTATTGCTGCATATTATGTATTGATAATAACTAATATATATATAAGGTCTGACTATTTGTACTAGTAAAAAAATACAATTTTTAAATCCTTTATTTAGTTTCATATATCCCGGGCTCTGTCCGTCTTTTATTAAATCTTTTTAAGTTAAATTTTGTAAGCCTAGGAAAATGCAATAAAAATGTATTTTTTTATAACACCTTGAGCTGATCTGATGATGGAGCAGGAAGGTGGTCTTGGAAACTCTGTAATCAAACGACGCAACCACATAAAGTTTGGGCTCCTTTGATTCGTCTTGATAAGTACTTTGGCCCTAAGTGATATTCAGGGCCTGATGAAGGAGCCGAAAGGTGCCCATGCCCAGGTGGAAACTCTGTAATGATTCCACGAAACCCCATCAAGTTTGGGCTCGAGGACCTCTTGACAACTACTCGAGTTTATTTTTACATTTAAAAAGGAGTTTTATAATGAATGTGTGGAAACTTTGACGTCTTGGGAAATTTTGTCAAGAGTCACGCATACATTTCTTAGATTACATGATTTAAAAAATAAGACGAAGCTTTCTTTTAAACATTTTTTTTATGAATTCAATCTGTGAAAGTTTGTGAGCCCTTCTTTTCCCACATGACAGTGGTCCAACGTAGAGAAGAGGCAAAAATAACGTGTATAATTTATAAATATCTATAGTAATAAAGCACTTTGATTTCGATTTTCTCACTGCGGCGATGGGCTGGCCCCCTATTAAATAAAAGGCTAGCTGTGATCAGCACAACTGTCCCATTGTCACCCCATAAAGGAAACGTGACATTTCCTATATAAATTCACCTATATAAATTATGGTAGATACCTAGGACCTTAAGCTTGGTAAAATAGTTTATAACCTATGAACATTTTTTTCCGACTCCCGGTCGCTGGCACTGCCAAGGAGTTATGAACTGAATGAACACCTCGGTGAGGTGGTGTGGTTTCATTTGAATTCATCCTGTAGATAAAGGAGTATGTTTTGTAGACATGAGGGATGCGACCCGTAATGTAGAACGAGATATTTTGAATATTGTAACTTTGCAGAAGATTTTATTATTCAACCTTCCACACAAACTGGTATCATAGGTAGTCGATTATTATACGAGTATTACGAAAACCGGTAATCCCAAAAAAATATATACCTTAACCAATTCCTGTAAGAGCCAACATAGGCTGTATATCTTATGTAAAATTAAATTTTATCCTCAACAGTACGCAGAAACGATTATTTATTCCCGATTTTCCGATTACGATATTAGTGCGCGTCCTCTTCCTACCGACGCGTCATTACAAATGATAAATAGCCGGCACACTCCGATAATCAAATTCAAATTTGGAATCTGCTCCCCGCGCTTATTTTTTCTTTTTTCGCGTGGCGAGGGTGTTTAGCCATACAGCCAGACATTCTGTTGTTGTATTGTGAGAAGATTGTGATGTTATTAAGCGTGAAGGAATCGTCTCTTTAGGCGATCGGTTTCGCCTCGGCACGTGACTCGGAACGAATTCGGTTTCGGGAACGGTAGCTATTTGTATTTATTTATATGTAAATAGGTTGTTAGGGAGAAAGCCAGGCGTGGCCGGATAGGGTGACCTTTGATTGAATTTAGTGTCTTGTCGTTTATCGCGTATTATGTTGTATTAATTTTGATTCATGATTGAGTTGTGTGGGCTTGAGCAGATCTGTTAATAAAAAAAATACCTCTTCAGAATCTTATCATTGTCAGATAACCAAGGTACACCTTTATAGGCATTAACCTTGATATGCTCACTTCAAATGCCTTAAGGTTTCTAAATGATTTTGAATCTACTTTACAGGGTGCAACAGAAACATCAAAACGATTTGATCAGGGCAACTTTATTTTTTTAAGTTGCTCTAATCAATCTGTTTCATAGTAAAAGTTGTTTAGAATTATGTCCTTACCAAACACTTTATTACATCCTGTATATACCTATAGGTATGATAATGCAGCAAACTTCACAATAGAATCCAATCCAAATTTCAATGTAACAAGACAAACGCGGACACAAAGGGGTAATATAATGTAATCATCGCAGTTTCTTCCGTCTGGACATAAGGAGAGGAGACAAAGCTATGGACTAGCAGACGGAAGGCATTCGACATGCTTCGCGGGCGAGCTCTCGGGAATTGTGGCATTATTTTAATGAATTTATTCAGACTACATTTTGGATTGCCTCGTCTTTGCAACCGACTTAAAAAATCAGGAGTTTCTTAATACGATTTTTTTGTATGTTTGTTACTCGATTATTCCATCAATCATGAATCGATTTTCATCATTCTTGGTTTGATTGGTAGGTCATACTTCAGAGATAGTCGCGTGTAAATTTTATTTAAAGTGGTTAAGCTTTTTTTGAAAAAATCAACAAAAATATACACAGATGATGTTTTGGTTTATGGTTTCGCGCAGCAAAAGTTTTGATTAGGACTTTTCAGTAGACTTCACTCGATTCCGACCAGGGAAGAAGATATTGGGCTTTAACTTGAAGTCGGTATTTTGAAGTTTTCAACTTAGTGAATTATTGTTTTTATTAAGTGTTTGGTCACTAGCGTTTGTTTCTCAGACAGCGACAGAAAAAGTCCAACAGTGGACTTATTGCAGTCCGCTTTCGATCGATCATCCATATAAAATATGGAGTTGGCAAAGCTATTCAGAGAATAGTGTGTGTTGACTCGCCTCTCAAGTAGTCGGTGTTAGTAGAAATAGAAATATCGTTTATTCATGACATGTGTAAATTAAGCAGGTGTTTATATACATTTTCCAGTGCATTCCCTGTTTCGCCGTAAATGTGACGCGTAAGTTGCAGGATCGGGAATTTTACTTCTACGCGAGGAGGCATTTACTAGATTCCGATAATGATAAATATGCAATAGGAATAGGCATTAGAAAGGCACGGCTTTCACGGCAGCTTCCGCATTAATGTTTAATTTTTGCAACAAAACGAAACCCAACTCTCCTTTGTTTCCGAGATAATTTCAAATATTCTTTGTACACGGAATTTTTTGCCTCTCTCTACATTGGACCACTGTGGGAGAAGAAGGGAACCATGTCAAAACGTAGCCTAAAATAATAAAATAATACCTTGGACACTATTTACACACATTGATTTAGGATTCTCTGAATTTTGGGTACTAGACAACGATACACATACTTATATAGATAAATATTATAATTAGATAGATAAACAACCACGACTAGGGTACAAACATCCGTTCTCATCAAACAAATATTTGCCCTCACCGGGACTCGAACCCGGGACCCAACTCGGTCATTCAGGTCGTCTCCGCTCCTATGCCTTCTCCAAAGTAATCAAAGATTCTGTGGTTTAGTCATGGGAACACACCATATAGAATGATAAAGAGACATATTATGTTCATCAAAATAATCATTTTTGTGTCGCTCTTTCATGTTCATAAAATCTTTCATGAAATATGGACCGGCAGATATCGGAGTACAGAAAAATATTGTTTCAAGTGAATTTATTCAAGAAACTGCTTCCGTCGTCGTAAACTCTGCGAAGCATCATGCCGATAGCAACAAAATATTGACAATACTATTAAAACGAGCAAAGACGACATAAAATGATTTACTAAGTGCCCTTCTGAAATATATAACATAATACCTATGTTGTATACATGTAAGGATGTCACAGAAAGGTAAGGGAAGACACCATTATTTAATAACGATTGATGCGATGGGCGCAAAATGCCCTATTTGGCAGCCAGTCTCCATACAAAATAGACCCAAACACGGCATTTTGCGCCCTTGGGAGCAATCGGTATGCTATTGCTACGCATTTTCCATAACAGGATAGGGCCCCAGGAGTGTTTAGCCACTTAGCCAGTCTTTTCAAACACTTGAAAATGCATTTCTGCGAAAAACTGCGTGTGGTCTGCCGTCATGTTGTGTGTATTAAAACATAAATAAAAGCAAGTCGACCACGACGTGAAGCCGACGCGAGTAGGCGAGACAGCGAGAGAGTTTAACTGGCAAGTAAGGGAGACAGCGAGCTTAGTACGTAAGTACAGTATGAAAAAGATAACATGGTGCTTGACGGGTGTCAGTCTTAGCGCCGGTTCCTGAATTGAGAAATTAACTAAGTTAATACTTATGTATCGTTCTGTCCCGTTCTTTTTTGTGACATCTGCAGAGACAGAAAGATACTTAAGTATTTGATTAGTGGAATTCTCAATTCAGAAATCCAAGGTTAGCCTGTTAGTAAGGGGACATTGTTAAACACATCAAATAATCAAATGAATCGGTACACCGTTTAAACATTTGTGAATTGAATGCAGCAAATTTGGATAGATTTGACATACTTTTTCAATTTCGATTCTTTCCGATTGTCTTGGTAGCATACCTAGTGTTTAAAAAATAGATTTTTTGAAGTTTTAGATTATCTGTCGTATCGCGCGTCGGCTTCAAGTCATCTGCAGTCGCAGGCCTTTTTTATTTTTTTGGAGGGGAAAAAAATGGAATTACCCATGGCCGGCCAGGAGTCAGACCTCCCTGCTATGTCCGGCTCCCCACATATTGAGCGGGCATCAGCTCGTGTCGTGTACGAACTAAAAACAACCCCTTTGTGTTTACAGTTGTCCTACTAAGAGTTTACTGTGAGCCATGGATTAACTGTGAGCCATGGATTAACTGTGAGCCATGGATTAACTGTGAGCCATGGATTAACTGTGAGCCATGGGCAGTCGCAGGTCCCGCGTCGTCTGCACCTCTTTAACCACGGCCAGGGACAGCAAACATTTTGCTATTCTAATTTCGAATCGGCAATCCGTGAACGATTAGTCGCCGTTCGATGCGCCTCGATTCCGACTACCGAACTCGCCCACACATAACTCCCGTAACAAAAGTCCGCGAGACCACGACACTCGCGACTGTATTGTATGCCCAGCGATTTAGCGATCCAATGTGCGGTAATATAGCCATGTTAGATAGCGGCAAAGGAGGCAGAGATCAATGGAGAGGAATAAATTGCGATGGTAAGTTTGGAGGGTGGGTTGAGGCCAGGGTACCGGACGGATGGACGGCAATGAATACGCGAGTAATGCCCGCGAGCAAAGCCTATTTCAATTTAGAGAGCTTCATTTTGGGATAAATCTTGTTTGTGACATTGTTTTATGGTGTTTGTTTTCGAAACATAATTTTGTTGAAACTTTATGGATGTATTTCACTTCATAACACCAATGGAGTGTCGCATTTACATTAATAACGTGCATATTTTTTTTGCTACTTCTGATTTTTTCTACTTCCTTTAAACTTATTTTAAACATGTGTGTAGTCAAGAAACACAAATTATATAATTAAGCCATGCATTTTTTAAGGAGACTGATTAATTAACGTATTATCTAGGCTTTTTCTTATATTTATAACTCTTCATCGAAGCATACTCGTAGATAGACCATCGAAGTTACTTTAGAACAGTCCAAAATTCATCGACCATGTCAAGAAGCGAACCCTGTAAAATTTGTACGGCGTTTCAACGACGAACAGTCAGGGGTCGCAAACTAATATCCGCAGGTGCGATCCGGACGAACTGTGCGCACGCAGGAAGAGCGTTGCCCATTGTGTCTCTGAAATATTGCCGCATGCAGCGGCTGTCAACATTTGGAAGATCGTTTCTATATATTGCTCAGTTATCTTATCTTCAGAAGTGGCTGACCTGATGCATTAACCTGTAGAGAGGCACAGCACCTATTTGACACTATTTTGACAAACGTCACCTTAGTAGAGTATTGAAGTTCTATTGTGAGCATTTGTGGGGCAACAACATAAAATTTGCCTTAATTGTTATGTCATTATTTTTCTTTTTCGGCCAGAAGAGAAGTGAAAGATTTAATCAAATTCCTCAGCTGCTTCTATAGTAGTTTATTCAAGGTTATCTAAAAATAACCTGTCGAGTGATGAACTATCAACTAATTGATTATTTATACACCTAGAACGGAAAATACTTTTTCCTAACTAAGCGGAAACGGGAAATGGCCGAGGCATTTTTTTATATTTTTCACTGTAGATATTTTTAAATATATTAGGTACACGTTATTTTTCTACTTGAACCTTGGCCTCTTCTCTACATTAGACATCTGTAGTAGAGGAAACTCCATGTTTTTTTTCAACTGATTGATCAACGCTACGTTTAGTCATATATTTTTTTGGGTTGTACCTTCTTATAGTTTATATTTTTGATAAACCTTTATGCCCCACAATAGGATACCAGAATCAACAATCTCACGGATATATCAATATTCAAAACCAATTAAATGGGCTTATTCCATCCTGTCATATAGATCTTCGAACATTCTTCAAGGGTCAAGACCAACTTACTAAGGCACGAAACTGACAACCTTTAATCCGGCAGCTCTTTGGTGGATTCCATTTTCAAACACACTTTTTAATTTGTTTATCTACACACGTATCATAAACCCTCTTTACTGCGTACAAAAACCGCACGTTACGATCAGCATATTGTTAAACTACTTGGTAAAAACTCATTTCTTATCTGAAAGATTACACATTATGACCATAATGTGTAATTTTTCTACATATTATGACATTCAAATTTCGAACGCCGACGCCCGCCTGCATGCCGCCCCTAGTTTATCTGTGAAGTTGGTACTGACATTCAAATTTCGAACGCCGACGCCCGCCTGCGTGAAGATGGTAGGTACTACAGAACAAGTTAAACAACTGCAGAGCCACAATGCCGGTCAAACATGCGGTTCCTGAACACATCAAAGAGAGCTTATGATATGTGTGTAGATGAACTAGTGTATGTAACTGTACATAATTAGGCATTAAAACTCTCGAGTGATATTATTATGAAACTCGCCTTCGGCTCGTTTCATAAACCCACTCTCGAGTATTAATGCCCTCCATTATGTAGCAGTCACATAAACTACTATTAGTTACCTAGTTTACTTGTGTTGTCTTTGTGACATCTTATTGGCACTTATAAATATGATGTTATAATATTGTCATTAGATTATATGGTTTTTATATTGTACATTATGGCATACAAAAATATGACGAAAATTTAAAAATGATATCCCCGCAGAGTTTCTTGGCACTATCGTCTCGGACGGGCGTATTTCCGACGCACTGGTAGAGTTAATGTAGTTTACTTTTCCTATGCGAGATTCAACTATGAATCACCACTTGAAAGGTAATTTTCCTTCCTTTCATTAGTTTAGTTGATTATATTTCATTTTATTTTTATTTTTCTCCATTTTATTTCTGACTGTGCATTACTTTTGCTTACTGAGAATAAAAAATAAGTTTGAGTTTATTAACGTCAATTCAAAACCACACCAAAAGCGCCGCACCCCCGGCTGGCGCCGCGTAGTCATTAATTCGTATCGCGCCGCACAGAATCGAGTATTGTCTCCGTGTGCCGGCTCGCGTCCGGTGCTTCCCGAAAAAAAGCTTTCCCTCTCTTTGTTGCGCAGCTCTGCTATTGGCTCAAACTGCATGGTTTTGGGAATCCAGGTTTCTGTTGAGAGGATCGACATGGCAACATTTTACTGGGTTTTAATCGAGTTTCCGCCAGTGGACAAACTATGACTACCCGATGGTCAGACGATATACAGTATGTAACAAAAAGGTGTAGTCTTATGGGGGTTGTTAGGGGCATCATTCTGGACAACTTTCGCTATCAAACCGATTTGATCAGAGGAACTTTATTTTTCACTTCTGCATATATTTTGGTCTGGGCGGTCAGCAGAATGACAATATTATAACATCGTATCCATAAGTGTCAATAAGATGTCTCAAAATAACTATCTTATAAGAAACTAGACTGGACCAGTCCTCCCAAGCAGCACTCATTCACGAGTATGACTTGTGCACCAGCCATCACCCCCCTCGCCATATTTGAGGGAGGGGAGGGATTTTTTCCAAGGAAAGTATTCCAAACTACCACAATCCCCAAGCTCAGGCAAACGTCAATCGAAAGGCGACAAGCACAACGATCTTACCCAGTTCAATGCAAAGGCATCCGTTCACACGTTTGGACATGCAGGATTTTGATAAATCTTTTAAGCAAGTTAAGCAATAATTAAGCAAGACAGCGCGTCAGAAAGTCTGTGGTTGCTGCTCGCTGGAGGAACACCTTAGACCTTCCGCACACGTGACTACTCGATGGCGAACTGTGATACGCTTAAGGTTTGCGTCCAAACTCGGCAGCACTTCTGCGCCGCAGTACTAGTCCCCTTACAAAATTGTACGTATTCGGTAAGTTTAGCTGCCTTACGGTCCTATTACAATAAATACTATGTAAATACAAGATGGTTATTTTCTGTTATAAATTAATGTAATTTTACGTGAAGGGTAGACTGAATTAGATTAGATTAAATGATTCACTTTTTATTTTTAGGTCACGCAGTCTTTCATTTGACAAGCATAGTGTGGTCTGTCTGTGTGTACTTGAAGTTTTTTTATTATTATTATTATTTATTGTACGGACGGACAGACAGCCGGACGGAACGGACGGGCAACCGGACGGTGCGAACGGATCTTGTATGTTCGTATTTGGATTCACTTTACTGTTTCTTCATTTCTTTTTTGTTTGTGCTGCCCACCCACGTCTCATCTATTATTTGTTATCTTGTATAATGTATTTCCTTCCATATGTACTATACTTTTGTAAACCCAGGGTTTGGCTGGGTTCGGGCCTTTCTGTTTTTTTGGATTTGACTTTTTATTTTTTTTGTGTTTTTAGTAGGTTTTATTGTATTTATTTTATTATATATCTATTTATTATATTATAATTACTTATATGGATACCTTCTTATTTAGTGATAGTTACTTCTCCTACTCCGAAAGTGAAGCTTCCGATAGCGTAGGAAGTGGATTGTCGTCCACGGACGACGTTTTGCCTATTGCCCTTAAACGTGTGTTTTCCAACCTCAGTAGGAACTTCAACGTCGTTCACATAAATGCTCAGAGCATTAATTCCAGTCATGTCGACCTTCTCGACTCCTTCATGGTATTCTGATCTCCGAATCATTTCTCAAACCCTCTCTTCCTTCTACCTTGTATGCTCTGCCGGGGTACAGGCTCTATCGGAATGATAGGACGGGCAAGGCTGGTGGCGGTGTTGCTATTTATCTTCGTTCCGACATTTCTTGCAAAGTCATCAGCCACTCACCTAGTCTGTACTCTGGATCCGCTGAACACCTCTTTCTTGAGCTATGCCTCCATCACACTAAGGTCCTTCTGGGTGTCTTCTATAGCCCCTCTCTCCTCATCGACTACTTTGACTCTTTTGAAAGCATCCTTAATGATCTATCTCCCCTATACAGTGACACACTTATCCTAGGTGATTCCAATACCTGTTTACTTAAAAATGATGTTCGCTCTGGCAAACTCCAGTCTATCGTAAGCTCCCTAAATTTAAATATTCTTCCCCTGAGTGCAACTCACTTCCAGCCCCACTGCACCCCCTCTCTCTTGGATCTTATGATTGTTTCTAACATATCCAAGGTTGCAACGCATGGCCAACTTAACGCCCCCTTCTCCTTTCATGATCTGATTTATCTCTCGTTCAAGTTAAGGCCTCCCAAGCGCGCAGGGAAATTTCTGGATATTCGCAGTTTCAAGGGTATGGATCTCAGCTCCCTTGAGTCTGATGCCGCCTCTATAGACTGGTCCCCTGTCGTCTGTAGTGAGCCCGTTGATGAAAAAATCCAGAATTTTCCAATCGATTGTCCTGAGTTTGTTCGACAAACATGCTCCTGTCAAAAAGGTTAGGGTCAAACATCTCCCTGCGCCCTGGCTTACTGACACCATCAAGGGTCTGATGGCCCAGAGAAACCGCGCCAAATGTAGATATAAGAAGGATCCGACGGACGATAATCTCCTTATATACAAACGTCTCCGTAATCGTTGCACCCGTCTTTTTCGAGATGCCAAACGCCGCCATATCTACGAGAGTATTGAGAGTTACACTCCTGCACAGGTTTGGAAGTTCCTGAAGACCCTCGGTGTTGGTAAGTCCCAGGACGCAGTAACCGGTAGTGTCGACCTCAACGGTCTCAACAAATTCTTTGCTGTCTCCCCTGTCGTGATGGACCCCCCTGTCAAGGATGCTACCATTCGTTACTTGCGCACCAGAAAGACATCCAGTAGCTTACCTTTCAACCTCAGGTCTGTCGGAGTTGGCGCAGTAAAGAAGGCTTTTCTAGCAATATCGTCAAAGGCTATAGGTGATGACAAGATCTGCTTTCAGATGCTTTTCAGTGTACTTGATCATTTGTTACAACCCATAACGCATATAATCAATGCGTCGCTGAGCGAGTACTGCTTCCCGAGCCAGTGGAAAAGAGTATTAGTGTTACCCCTACCTAAAACGTCTAACCCGTCCTCCTTCAAAGAGTTCCGTCCCATTTCCATCCTACCAATCCTTTCCAAAATCCTTGAATCAATTGTCCACACCCAGCTGTCCTCGTACCTTTCCTCCATAAATTTACTGAACCCTTTTCAGTCTGGTTTTAGACCGGGGCATAGCACCACCACAGTACTACTCAAGGTAACTGACGATATCCAATTGGCAATGGATAAGAAGCAGCTGACAGTCCTGACTCTCCTAGACTTTAGCAGCGCCTTCAACTGCGTCGACTTCGATATACTTGTTGAAATCTTAAAATCGCTTAACGTCTCTTCACACTCGGCTCGCTGGTTTGACTCTTACTTGAGAGACCGCCAGCAGCGCATCAAGTCTGAAGAGGTCACTACAGAATGGTGCAAGCTCTCTACAGGTGTTCCGCAGGGTGGCATCCTTTCCCCTCTTCTCTTCTCAGTTTTCATCCATTCCATCTCGGATGTATTGTCTTCCTCGTATCATCTTTATGCAGATGACCTTCAAATTTATCGGCATTTTCCCCTGTGTGATCTGACTTCGACTGTTGAGGCTTTGAATGCTGACCTCGACAACATCAGGAAATGGTCTCTTTCGTATGGGCTATTAGTCAACCCGGACAAGTCTCAGGTGATGATACTAGGTACACGGCACTTACTTGATTTGTTGCAGAATAATTCCGTTGATCCCGTTCTATTTGACGGTACCATTGTCAAGTATAGCGAGAAAGCCAAAAATCTTGGCGTTGTTTTTGACAATCTATTATCCTGGTCGCCCCATGTTTGTGAGGTCAGCAGACGAGTCTTTGCATCCTTTCATTCTCTTCGGCGTTTGCAGTTCTTCCTGCCTAGGCAGACTAAAATCATGCTAGCTCAGACCCTTCTTCTGCCTTTAATAGACTACGCCGATGTTTGCTGGGCCAGTGCGAACGAAAATCTACTGAACAAACTCGAGCGACTCCAAAATCTCGGGATTCGGTTTATTTTCGGACTTCGTAAGTACGACCACGTGTCCCAATATCGTAGGGAATTGGGCTGGCTCCCGATCCGACTTCGTCGTGATATGCACATTCTCTCCTTCCTCTTCAATATTTTGAGAAATCCGTGCTACCCTGCATATCTTCGTGAACGTTTTGAGTATCTTTTCTCAGGGGATAGACTTCGGAGATCTCACACGGTGTCACTTTTGTCAATTCCTCAGCACAACACTGTTGCTTACGAGCACTCGTTTAGGTTAAGGGCAATACGTTTGTGGAATGCACTTCCTTGCGCTATAAGGGATTGCAAATCCTTGGTCACTTTCAAGAAAAAATTGAAACTGCATCTCCTCTCTTCCGAATAGTGAGTATCTTATAGTATTTATGTATATCTATTTATTTATTGTATTCTATTTATTTATTTTATAGTAATTACGTAGTGTGTATTGTGATTTATTTGATAGTATATTTATTTTATTTATTTCTTTTAACTCTTAATTGTACACTAGGACTACCTCTCTATATTTTATTTTTCTCTTTTCTTCACAGGTTAGCTGTAAGAAATTTCTTTTTAGAAATAAGCTCACCTTTGCATACTGTTTCTGTTATAATTTCCACTGTGTTTTCTGTGCAATAAAGGATTATTATTATTATGGTTTCCTACTATGACTATCCGGCTTACATACGGGGCGTTAGAGACAGTTATAAATACTGTACCGGATAATGCTAGGAATACACACCTAAAAGTATTTCCGCTCATAAAATGCATTAAGTACGAAAGCCCTAAAATCGTGACCGCACTATCACTAGTCCCTTATTGTCTGTTCCACAATGTAATGTAAAGCCTTTGGAAAAGATAATTCGTGATTTTACATGCCTCACCTTACCTCATTTAAAGGTCTCTCCGTCGCCGCGACAGACCATAAATGTAGGATGGAGGAGGATGAAATGGAGGTAAGGTACATTATTGTACGGGGATTGGCAGTTCGGGGACTTCGATCTACGCGTGTTCGCCGCTCCTTCATTGTCGCCATACAATTTTGTTGTTGTTCGCACACCGTCGCCCAATTCGGTGTCGACCCATCGAAATTATATGGCGAGTCGCCTTCTAGTAGTCCCGTGAGCGGAAGGCCTTTACAGTTTTCATAATTCATGCAATTTGAAAAACATCCCAGCTGTCATTTCTTTTATGAACGCTAACTAAAGTTGCCATCCTTTTTACGAACAAATAAACCTTATTTCCACCTAACCTAAAAACTGGACCCAGCCAGTACACCCAACTGATATGCTGGTGACTTGCTGACACATGCATGATTTATATGTTGTTTGTGCCAGTTTTTGTGTTGGCATTGTCAGTTGCGTTTTGTGACAGTTTTTATCAGTAGCCCTATCCGGGTTTCAAATGGCTACTGTTTGTAAATGTGAAAGCGGCTGCAGTAGACCAGCAGGCTCGAAGAAAATCCATTTTTTTTCAATGTATTTTACTTTATCGATGGGCTAGCCTCCTTTTGTTACGGAAATTGGAATATGGACTAACTGAATGAACGTGGAAGTATCCCTGAATCTTCCTCCCCGGACATTTTAATTTATCTCTTTCTTCTACCAGTTGTGGTCCAACGTACGAAAGACAATAAATGATAAAATGTAGCCTATAAATATCCCCATCAAGGGGCACAGGTCTTTAACCAGATACGGGTAAGATTGAGCCATACTCTACCACGCTGGCTCAGTACGGGTTGGAGGAGGGGCTTTACGAATGCTACTACCAAGTAGCGATAGTAGGAGGGACGCGTAAAGCCGCAGAACTTCCGATAATTAACATAAGATAAATTACTTATCTCATTGGTTCATGGTCAGCCTGCCGGATTCAAACCTGCATCTCCTGCGTGAGAAGCAAGCGCGAAACCCACTAGACCACGGAGCTCATCACTCTTATGCGAGAAGCAAATATAAAACTGTACTTATACTAAGCATGTTAGAATGTTATCAATGAAATAACTTTAGAAAAAGGAATAAATTACAACAATTCTTCCTCGAATAGACAAAACAAACTAAACAAACAATACACTACCACACATCCTGTTTACAACAAAAACATAGAGATAATTAAAACATAGTTTTGTTTACAATGATAGCAAACAATAGAGGAGGCAATATTTCTAGGCCTCTTCCGAGGTGACGTCATATTTACATACTGATATATACACCGGAGAAGGGTTAAGACTTTCCGTGTATTTGTCCAATTATTTGAATGTTTCCTGGATAATATCTTGTGTGGATAAAAGGGTTTGCCAACTTCGAAATGGAGTATTGGAGTAATGGCTTACAGTGGGCACAACTGTACCTCCACCACCTCTTCTGAGTGATAATAATAATAAATATTTATTCCAGAAATATCTCCATATTTAAAATATATGTAAATAAAAAAATGGACTAGGATGTCTTTTACGTGATAACGTCTTATAAATCGATGAACGCCGGCCGCATGCTCAAAAAAGCATGACTCATTGCCACGTTCCGCCTGAGCCAAACAGCAAACGAGAGCGCGGAACAAGTGATAGAGAGGCACGATCGGCCTAAGCGTTCACCTTATGACGTTATCACGTAAAATTATCGTCCGTAAACCGACTTTAGAGCCAACACTTTTTTTTTAAAGACGACTTCATCATTACTGTCATGATTTTAACAATTGTTGCCCTAGAATTGTCTTCATAAAAATCTGAAATAAACAGAAGATACTTTGTATAAGTATGTGATTTTATTACTGAAAATCTTCCAATACATCTTGAAAACAATCAGCTAAAACACATTCTTCTTATTCTATAAATCAGGCTACGAGTTTTATCTTAAACTTCGACTTCTATAATCATATTTTTTGTGTAGGGTGATTGCACACTGCACATGTTTTTGAGAGATCACTGATTAGAGCCAAATATTCACCTTTTACCAAAACCATGTATACCCCGCGCCACGAATTATGAGCGCTGGGCGACGTTGGCGGGAATTACTGCGCATATGTACAGGTATTGAAAAGTGACTACTGCGCATTCATGGCCACCGCTCATGACTCGTGCCGCGAGGTATATTTTCATGTGGGTGGTGCATATCTTTTAAAATGGCGATACTATTAATATGATATTTGTTGTAAGCTCTATAACTTCAGGCTTAGCGAATGTAAAATTCACTATAATAATTCATCATTTCTTTATTGCACACAAATAATTTAAAAAGACACGATATATATAAATAAAGTCTAAAAAGGCGAGCTTAACTCTAGTAAGTGATCTCTTCCAGCAAACCTGTGCCGGGGTAGACATGTGAACAACAATTATTACTATTTATCTGGTATTTACATTTATATAAATATAATATATCAATAAACTAAATATATGAGTGCCTACATACATATAATATACCTCCTTAACATAAATAAACATTAAATAAATAATAAATGCATACGTAATACCTATAATCATTGCTATAAATAATATTGCTTATTAGAAATACTTCTTTACGCGACTTTTAAATGTATTGAGAGTAATGAAATGAGGTTCTACGATAAACGAGATAAAATTAATAATAATAATTTTCGTTAAAAAAATATGTGAATGTTGTGATATTAAAAAAAAAACATTTAATTCTATAAGTGTTTAAACAATCTGCGGGAGTTTCTTTGTACATTCTCACCCACAATGGTCCAACGTACAGAAGTAACAAAAAATAACAAAGTGGCTAAGTTACAATGTTCTGTGATAAAGAACTTTTGAAGTTGACTTAAAATGATTACCATCCTCCAGTGAGAAGGCTCCTCTACGAATTCCTTCATCTTCTAACCTCTCTCCATACATCACTCTAATGTGATGTTCAATTTACGAGCCTCAAATCGAACCTTAATCATCGCGAACTCGTCACCAAATCGAGTTTTATGAGCGGCAGACAAATTCCTCATATTCGAGATGGAAGTGTGATTTGAAGATTGGTTTCTTGGATTGCAAGACTTTGTTATTGATGAGTGGGTCTCTCGCATGTCTTTGTTGCAATGTTGAGCGGTTCTGAAAAGAATATATAATGTTAGTTGTTTTAATGAAATGTAACTACCAGTAAATTGTGATCGTCAATTTAATAACAGATATGATATAGTACAATACTGTCGCGGTCTGTAATGACTGCGTTGCTGGTCGCACTGTTGGTGGCCGAAAGCGCAGCACAGCGCAGCTCAAGGCCTACACAGCGCGATCAGCTTTTATAGCGCGGACATCAAAGGCTGCAATGGTGACCAAGCTTATAGGGCGAGCTGTGTAGCTGAGCTAAGCTCGAGGCCTTCATAGTGTGGCCAGGAGTGCAGTCATTGCGGACCAAGGCTTGTATAGTACTTTACTCAAATAATGCGGGTAATTAAATAAAACCAGCTTATTATGCCTAGTAATCATTTATTTAGTAAAAATGACAATAAGATTTAAAGTAAACACACACACAATAGGCACACAACAAAATATTGGAAAGAAAATTGAGAGTGGCAAGAAGAACTACCGCTCTTTTTTTTTGTCACACATAACTAAATTCTGAATAAAACCTTTTTGCATAACCTTTTTTTACCACTTTTGAAACAAAGCTCGACAATCATGGATTTTCACAGGAAATTTCCGGTCGCTAAAACACGACAGTAACGGATTTTCACAGGAAATTGCCGGCACCTTTTCTGGCTCCTCCAAGTAGCGCGGCAATGTCGACTTTGCTTAAAGAAGGTTGTCAAAATAATGAGCACATTACTTGCTTTGTTTGAGTAAACATAAAAAATAACATGAACTTCTGTTAATTGTAAAATATCTTGTTTATCGAATAAATACTATTCTAATTTGCAAACAACATATCAAAACATAAATGAAAATACGCAGTTCTGTTTTCACTGAATTAGCAGATGGAAATACTGGCGGAGCAGGGAACCGGAATATTCCGGCTTAGAGCAATTTGTTCACGTCTTATTTACATTTTGCCAAATTATGAGTATTTTCGAATGACAAACAGCTTCTTTAGGTAGGAAAGGGATCTTTCCCCTTTCATAGGACCTACGACATTTTGTAAAAAAATACCTACTAAAATTATGGTCTCTTAGACTAATTTATGCCACTATCCCTAAACACGTTTTACAAACGATTTGGCAGCTGTCAAAATGTATGAAAGATGTCAAATTAAAATCGGTTAAGCACGCTAAACTGATTTAGCGAATGTGGCACACGTTTCCCCTATATTTATATCTTTATCTTCGAATTCCCAGTGTTTTCGCCATAAGGGCAGTCTAGTATTCAATATGTATGATGGTATGTTGTACGTAATTATTATTTTTAGAAGAAAATATTGATTTTCAACTACAAACTAACTAACCCCAAAACTTCAGCCGGTTACATAAATACGCAGAACAGTAACGGTTGACAAAATTCCACTTCTATTTAGCATATGAATTAATTTTAGTGAAATATGGTTCGCATTAATATGGATATATGCCAGAAGACGGTAAGAGCATTAAATAGAATATAATAAGCGGCTCCAAGAGCAATATTTACTGAATAAATTAAATTCTGAATAAGTTTGGCTCGCCTTTGCATTTTGTACGATTATTCACCAGTTGCCTGAAATTTTGCTGTAGTTTTAGTATACCGAGAGGCCCTTTATTTTAAGAGAATAGAATTGAAATAGGTACTAGAAAAGAAACTATCGTTTTATCAGTTTTAGTACGCTTACTTTATACTTTATACATAACCATACATAGAGGTGACAAAGTCATATATCTGCTACGGTCAAGATAATGATTCGGTCATTATGAGCATGGAAAACTGTTGCGTTTCTTGCTGTCTAGGGATAACAGTCCTGTCCATTCTATAATTCTAAGGGGTGTCTTGTATATCATATCTTTGGCTGATTGATTGATCATTATGCATACTAACCGGCTATTATCCATACTTATCAATATCGATGGCTAAAGTAATTAATACAACAAGATTAATCACATTACCATTACACACGCCCGTGGTGAATATTATTAATACTGATTTGCACAGCTAATATCTGGGCAAAACACTGCGATAGCTTAGTGGAAGGATAAAGGGGGTAAGCGAAGCGAAGCCCCCTCTATCTTTCGTGGGTTGAACATGTAAACACAACAAAAAGTATTTAAACTTGAATAACTTAAATACTTAAACTTAAATATTTTACACTTATCTAATAAACATCCTGTGCAATACTGTGCATTGTAGACAGACAATATTAAGAAGAATTTAACTATTTGTTTTATTTTATATTTAAAAAACCATATTTGATGAAGAATATAACGGTGTCTTACAACTTTCACAAAACCCTCTTGGTGATTTTTAATAATAACCAGTTAAAGTAGTTAAACGGACTGATTTTGGTTATATTTATTACCTTTACCAAAATCACTGGTTAGAATGAAATACTTACGTATACTAACCGGCGTTTATTGAGTTTATCGCAACACATCTTTTGGTTTTTGAAATACCGGTAATGGAAATACACACCCTAACACCCTCCCTCTCTTTCTCACTCACACACACACAAACACACACACACACACACACACACACACACACACACACACACACACACACACTCACACATACACACACACACACACACACACACACACACCCTCACACTTAAACACAGACACCATATTAATAAATTAAGAAGATATTATTATAATAATATATTAATTATCTGATCTCGTTTTATTTTGTTAAATTGTTGTTGGAACCTTGTGACCACCATAATGACGCAATAAACATATTAAGTTTGAGTTTGAAATCATCACGAGGAAACCGTCATATCTTAAATTGATTTTTTAATAAATAAACTCTGCCTCTATGCCGAACTGTTATTGCTGCAGTACGTGAGGTCCGATAGACATAGTCCCTCCTTTACAAAAAAAATATATTTTTAAAGGGGGAGTATCTGTGGCGAACTATTATTGCTTCAGTACGTAAGTTCCGGCACAGTTACTCCCCCCTTTACAAAAATTTGAATAATTGTAAAGGGGGAGTATCTGTGGCGAACTATTATTGCTTCAGTACGTAAGTTCCGGCACAGTTACTCCCCCCTTTACAAAAAATTGAATAATTGTAAAGGGGGAGTATCTGTGCCGAACTGTTATTGCTGCAGTACGTGAGGTCCGGCACAGCCACTGCCATCCCTTATGAGAAAAGTCTAACGCTATGTTTGTTTGTTGTATTCTTTCTATTTGGAATATGTAGTAGTTCAGTTGTTGCGGTGAATGAATATAAATATTCATTTTTTCTGCGCATGTAATGCTAAGATCCAGTTGTAATAAATCGTACTTACTACATAAATGCTGAGACTGAGCTTCAGCTAAATGTGATAGTGATGCATCATAATACTTTAATATCTGCACTGTTTTCATATGGTTCCAATACGTTTAATATTTAAGTGTAAGGCATCCACTGAAAATCAGCGCCGTGGCCCAACCATGGCATAAGGCTGAGTGGAGACCTTTTTGGTGCATAATACTCGTACATAAGACTGTAATAATTTTAAGTTAATTTATTCTATTGTATTTTTATGTGCCAAATAAAGATTATTCTATTCTATTCTATTCTATTCTATTTATAAGATTATCGAGTTTAAAAAGTATTATTTACCGAATCAGACCCCATCATAATAATCGGCTAAATACTCTGCATACCATCCGGCAACTAAATCATCAGTTAGCAGATTCAATGGCCCGTCTCGGTCTTAATTATCGGATACTTCCAACCCTTTGAAATTAAAATATCGCATTTAAACGACGATTTAATATTTAAACCGAACTATTGTTCGAGCCGAGTAGCATCCCGAAAAATGTTGCCAGTTGACGTGGAAAGTCGGGAAAAATGCACTACTTATTATTGACTTGTGACTGCCGATTTAGCCTAGCGAATAGTGACCCTGCCTACGAAGCTGACTGTCCTGGGCTCGAATCCCGGTAAGGGCAAATAATTGTGTGATGAGCATGAATATTTGTTTCTTAGTCTTGGATGTTTTCTATGTATTTACATAACTATTTTTCAACAAGCCTTATTGAGCTTCCTCTAGGCCTGTAGACCGATTTGTTGAAGATTAATTATCCTCTAATATAAAAAATAAAGGTTTAAGTTTACCTCAAGTTTTAAAAACGTCGCAAACCCTTATCCTTATGATAAAATACCGTATATTGCAGCCGAGTACCAAATCGCGTACATAATGATATGACTAAACTTAATAATAACTTAGCGTTATGTCTAGGACTGTGTTAGTCTATTTAGCATATTCCTTACCTAAGTTATTCCGGGATTGCGATTTGTTTGTTGTTGGGAAATACACACACACGGCACACTGGCAACACCACCGTCGAGCTATCTTATCGAAAGCAACGAATCACTGAGCAGGCGAGTTACGGTGCGTTCGGAATGAGCCGAGAAAGTTCGACTTCGTTTCGACTCGGATTCACGCGGGACCAATCTAAAAACGACGGCCTTTTAAGGGTTAGCTGATAGTTTTTGGACACATTTTGTTCACACATCACACCCATAGTGAGGTAGCGTTTCGCAGCACCCGTACATGCAGGGGGGGTTGTCGCGTTGTTTTTTTTTTGTTGGAGGGGATAAAAATGGAATTACCCATGCCCAGGAGTCAGACCTCCCTGCTATGTCCGGGTCCCCACATATTGCATCAGCTCGTGTGGTATACGGTCTAAAAACAACCACATTGTGTTTACAGTTATCTGTCTAAGACTTTACTGTGAGCCATGGTGATGTGAACTACTCTTGCATAGTGCTCAGAACAGGTTTGCCAGTTCGCTCGGCCCGGCAGGCCGGCTGCGCTCGAGTACATTCATTCGAGTTGTGATGTGAACTACTTTTTTTTTTGTTGGAGGGGAATAAATGTAATTACCCATGCCCAGGAGTCAGACCTCCCTGCTATGTCCGGGTCCCCACATATTGCATCAGCTCGTGTGGTATACGGTCTAAAAACAACCCCATTGTGTTTACAGTTATCTGTCTAAGACTTTACTGTGAGCCATGGTGATGTGAACTACTCTTGCATAGTGCTCAGAACAGGTTTGCCAGTTCGCTCGGCCCGGCAGGCCGGCCGCGCTCGAGTACATTCATTCGAGTTGTGATGTGAACTACTTTTTTTTTGTTGGAGGGGAATAAATGGAATTACCCATGCCCAGGAGTCAGACCTCCCTGCTATGTCCGGGTCCCCACATATTGCATCATTGAGCGGGCATCAGCTCGTGTGGTATACGGTCTAAAAACAACCTCATTGTGTTTACAGTTAGATAACTGATAAAAGTAAAGTCTTAGACAGATGTCTAAGACTTTACTTTTAGCCATGGGGTTACTGTTAGCCATGGGGGATTGTCGCGAAAGTTGAGAGACAGAGCTTTATAATGCGTATCGCTCTGTCCTTCACTTTCCCGCGTCAACACCCTCAAGGGCATGCTACGGGTGCAGGGTGTGTTGTCCTGACGTATGCATGGCGCTAGACTGCACAGAGTGGTCAGCATAGTATGTGTGGAATGTCAGTATCACTCCTCCAATGCCGCAGGAACCTACAAAGATGCTTAACTGAGCGTCCCATAATGCTAATTATCACGTCAATGTCGCGCGAGATCTCGCCCAATTTATGCTCCGGTATAGATCTCGTAAAACGAAACTAGATCTCGCGAGATCGAGATCCCACGAGATCGGAATCGGATAATTTTTCCACAATTTTCGGTTGATACTGGAAAGATAGATACTACTTAAATATACGGTCGCATTGAGTGAGCCACTAACTGCCTTGCTTATTCATGGCGTCACAGCGTCGCTCATACGGTATTTCAGAGACACACAGCCTCGCCCATGTTTAGTCAATCTTTGAGTATCAATTAAAAGGCCAGGGTTGCCAGGTTGCATCTCACAGCTTCGGAAACATTTGCAAACGTCCCCTTAAACGGATCTACCTGCTAATGGCTTATGGATTCAAAAGCGTTTTGAAAACTGCGATCGGTAATACTTTCGCCGATTTCGGCCAATTCCGACCAGTTTCGCTGGTCGGCGATGCGTTATGCCGACAGATACGGAATGCTAATGCTCGGTTTTTGAACGCATCTAGTGTTGTTTTTTAACGCAAATGGCATGGAATTGTTGGGCTCGTGTGTTGTGTGAATATGGGTTTTTAATGTTGGTGGTTTTACAATTTCTATAAAATGTCGAGTACCTGAAAAAGGTAGATAATTAGGGGAAATATTAAACTGCACATAAAAAATACTGATTTGCGCAGCAAATATCAGGGCATAATACTGCGGTATCGTAGGTGAAGGGTAAAGGGAGCGAGCGAAGCGAAGCCCCCTTTAGCCTTCGTGTTAGGTTGAACATGTAAGAGCAACAAAAAATACTTAAAACGTAAACTTAAGTCCACATAAATTATTTAAAACATAAAAGTGTTTTTGTAGATCCTTTTTTGCTGTGCAAATCAGAATTTTTGATGTGCGATTAAATACTTGCCGATAAGTAGTATGAAGATACAAATAATAGAAAATAATAGAAATAAATTTATTCAGTCTGCAAAAATACACACAACATAACATAGGTACAACAAAATAAATATATGAACGCAAATAAGGTAAACACACAATTAAAAGTAATAGTTACAATAAAAACACAACAACAAAAAATAAAAAAGAGAACAAGCAAGCAAGATTTTTTATTTTATTAGCGGCAGCGAATAGGTTCCGATTCAGCGTGTGTAACAGGACCTATAGGAGATCTTGCAAGTGTGTAACAGGACCTATAGGAGATCTTGCAAGTGTGTAACAGGACCTATAGGAGATCTTGCAAGTGTGTAACAGGACCTATAGGAGATCTTGCAAGTGTGTAACAGGACCTATAGGAGATCTTGCAAGTGTGTAACAGGACCTATAGGAGATCTTGCAAGTGTGTAACAGGACCTATAGGAGATCTTGCAAGTGTGTAACAGGACCAATAGGAGATCTTGCAAGTGTGTAACAGGACCTATAGGAGATCTTGCAAGTGTGTAACAGGACCTATAGGAGATCTTGCAAGTGTGTAACAGGACCTATAGGAGATCTTGCAAGTGTGTAACAGGACCTATAGGAGATCTTGCAAGTGTGTAACAGGACCTATAGGAGATCTTGCAAGTGTGTAACAGGACCTATAGGAGATCTTGCAAGTGTGTAACAGGACCTATAGGAGATCTTGCAAGTGTGTAACAGGATCTATAGGAGATCTTGCAAGTGTGTAACAGGACCTATAGGAGATCTTGCAAGTGTGTAACAGGACCTATAGGAGATCTTGCAAGTGTGTAACAGGACCTATAGGAGATCTTGCAAGTGTGTAACAGGACCTATAGGAGATCTTGCAAGTGTGTAACAGGACCTATAGGAGATCTTGCAAGTGTGTAAAAGGACCTATAGGAGATCTTGCAAGTGTGTAACAGGACCTATAGGAGATCTTGCAAGTGTGTAACAGGACCTATAGGAGATCTTGCAAGTGTGTAACAGGACCTATAGGAGATCTTGCAAGTGTGTAACAGGATCTATAGGAGATCTTGCAAGTGTGTAACAGGACCTATAGGAGATCTTGCAAGTGTGTAACAGGACCTATAGGAGATCTTGCAAGTGTGTAACAGGACCTATAGGAGATCTTGCAAGTGTGTAACAGGACCTGTAGGAGATCTTGCAAGTGTGTAACAGGACCTGTAGGAGATCTTGCAAGTGTGCAACAGGACCTATAGGAGATCTTGCAAGTGTGTAACAGGACCTATAGGAGATCTTGCAAGTGTGTAACAGGACCTATAGGAGATCTTGCAAGTGTGTAACAGGACCTATAGGAGATCTTGCAAGTGTGTAACAGGACCTATAGGAGATCTTGCAAGTGTGTAACAGGACCTATAGGAGATCTTGCAAGTGTGTAACAGGACCTGTAGGAGATCTTGCAAGTGTGTAACAGGACCTATAGGAGATCTTGCAAGTGTGTAACAGGACCTATAGGAGATCTTGCAAGTGTGTAACAGGACCTATAGGAGATCTTGCAAGTGTGTAACAGGACCTATAGGAGATCTTGCAAGTGTTTAACAGGACCTATAGGAGATCTTGCAAGTGTGTAACAGGACCTATAGGAGATCTTGCAAGTGTGTAACAGGACCTATAGGAGATCTTGCAAGTGTGTAACAGGACCTGTAGGAGATCTTGCAACGCAAACTGGGTATAATTTCGATCGAAGTCAAATCAAGTCAATACAACAAACAACGCTAACATATCATCTAAGACACCTCATGAAGAGAAACTCGCCCATGTTAATTATTTTTATCCTATTATAGTACTTATACTTTGCATTCGGTGACCCTAAACCTATACCGGATATGGCAGCGTAGTAAAGGAAGAACCTTTAATTATATCCAGTTTTTATATTTCTAACGTTTCTGTCTGTGGTCTAGCTGTATTTGCACATTGGAAACGATGGTGCGGGTAGCAACATCTGGCCGAGACGGGTACTGGATGGGTGTCCCTTCTACGTGGCATTTGTTTCGGACCCTTCCGTGTTTTGGATGACACGTTAAGGCTTAACGTGTCATCCAAAACACGGAACTTAACGCTTAAGCTGTAGGTCCGGGCTACTAACGCTTCTCGGTGCTATTAGTCGTAAAGCTGGTCAGAGGACCTGATAGGGCAGCTTGATAACTTCTGACAGTCGGGTCCACAAGCCCGACACCCCTCCGTCAACCCGCACGAGCCGAGGTGGAGTATGGGTCAATCTTACTCGTATCGTATCTGGGTAAAAGCCAGTGCCCCTCGCTGCGGACTTTAATGGGCCACATTTATTATTATTTCTTATCTTTCTTTCTTACGTAATTTTCATGCAATGGATTATTTTAAGGGCTGATTGATGAAAAATCTACTCTACATTAAATGTGGTCAATTATTTTGTTGTACGATAAAAAATACGAAGCAGACGTAAAATTTTCCCAAACCCATGCAAATCAGTGTCGACTACGATTTTTCACATTCATATTCATATTCATTAGGCTCTTTATTGCTCAGAAATCATAATGGTAAGATAACAAAACATTTTATGAGCAAAGGCGAGCTTCTATCTATAGAGAGATTTCTACCAGCAAACCTAGGCAGGACAGGTAAAGTTTTTCAACAGGAGAGTCCTAGAGCGCAATTAAACTATATACCTATTAACAAAACTTAATAAAACAAATATATAATATAATAAATTATAGCACAAAAATAAAATATGTCAAACGTATACCTACTTACTTATATATACATATTTAAGGTACCTATCACGAAAGAGAAAAAAAAGCTCTTTAAATCTTTTCTTAAAAGTCAAAATTGAGGGACTATCTCTAATAGCGCAGGGAAGTGTGTTCCACAGTCGGATCGCCCTTAACCACATTCCACCCTTTCCCGAAATAACTGGAAAACTGTACCAATAGTAACAATGTTACCCACCGCCACCATTTTCCCATGAAGCGCACAGATTACAGGACAATTAGATTTCCTCGCCCGGGGCTCGAACCGGGATGGAATATGTAAATGGCCGCTGCTTAACTTCGACAACTGTTAGAGCCCTTTGTTTACGAAACAAGGACTGGGAGCTGTTTCTGAACGAAAATACAAGTCACAAGTTAAAAGTATTACAATGCTACGAGTATTACAACTAGTTCTCTTGGCTCTGCTTTTTTTCAGTACGTGGAAGTGATAAAACAGATTTCTTTACACTGTTCTAGTAGGTGGACGCACTCATAACTCAGACCTGCAGACTGTGGAACTTATTTTTAGGTTACGAGTGGATGGTTCTGACAGGTGTCCTCGGTTTATTAAAACTTTGTAAGGTTCTAACAGAACTGCGCCTACAAACGCTACTGTTGTACCAATTTTGTACTGCGCACGCATGGCGGGTGGATGGTGGACGGACACAGTACAAAATTGGTTCAAAAGTATTGTTTGCAGGCGCAGCTTTGCCAGATCTATTTCCATAAATGTGATGACTATGTATGGAGTTTAAGGCAACCCTGGTGTGGACGTACCAATTATCTACGATTTGTGTACTGACAACTATCTAATATTCCCAAAATATGATTCGATTAATCTAGTTGTAATTGCAGCATCTATAAACTTTGCTTAAAACCAGTTATAGGCTATGACTAGTCAATTCACGTCATACTTCTTATTTTTTGTTCTATAACAACACACAAGCATAAATGTATATACAGGCATATACATTGCTTCTGGCCGCACACTGGGATACCCTGTGTCGTGGGAACCATCAACAAAGACGTCATAACACACATATAAACATCCAAGACCAGTTTTTTTTACAACAGCAAAAAAGCTTTACGCCTTTTTACCATACGAGATGGTAAAGGAACAGTTTTACCCACGTTTACCATGTTTGCTGTTCCCTATGTTGACCCCTAGAGTAAGTATAACTTTCATAAAGCTGTCAATAAACAAAAGATTGAGGCCGCTCCATAAATAATAACTCTGCAAAGCCGCGGGTTTCACAAAACAGTTAGCGGAGATTGTGTTGTGAAGATGACGCGGTAACTCGGTTCGCCGCGGATACGCTACTGTTTAACTTTACCTAGGGTTGTCACTATTGTGACACGGCTCGAAGGACCATTAAATACTGTAAATAGTGCGGCCTTCCCCCGCCCCGCCTTACTCGCTAACTAAAAGTCATGCAGATAATATCAAATGACGTTAAACGTTTAAGAGTTCTGCAATTTTTACACAACCTTCGATCGATTTGAGTCACTCAATAAGGATTCTGATAGGAAAGGAAAATTATTTTGTAGTTTCAAAGTATAAACTATAATAACTAAAACTATATATATGTGGCAGGCAAATTGTATGATTCCGCGTTTTATAAACGGCGTCGTCCGTTTACAAACGCGCGCTACTATGTAATATGCCGGAGGCAAATTGACAAATTGAAAATAAAATAGCAAATTATCAGGGCAAAACACTGCGGTAGCTTAGGTGAAGGGTAAAGGGGGTGAGCGAAGCGAAGCCCCCTTTATCCTTCGTGTTAGGTTGAACATGTAAGAACAACAATAAATGCTTAAAACATAAAGGAGTGTCAATTTGCCTTCGGCATATTATATAGCAGCGCGCGTTTGTAAAGGACGACGCCGTTTGTAAAATGCGGAATCAAACAAATTGCCTGCGATATATATATATATTGTTTGCTTCGTTCACACTCGCCTTCATCTACCCTGATCCACCACTTTGCCCTGATTTTTTATGTGCAATTCCATAGTTGATATGTTGGTAAATACTAATAAGGCGACTAATATTCCAGCAATTTATCTTTGACAGCCCTACGTTCTTCCCCCACAGAGCATCACATCGCCTAAAGGGTTCCACTTCGCGCCAAATTGTCGGTTAAAAACAACGATATTAAACCAACCCGCGCATGATTCGGTTTTCAAACTCATAAATATTAAAATGGCCGCCAGTGAACGTTAAAATCTTTGGAGGGTCGTCTAGAGATTTCCAGTATATTTTTGTCGCATTTTTTTCGCAATTGGTCACTTTTATATTTTTTACCAATTTACAAAAACAACATATAACCTTTTCTTATTCTAGGTGGCAGAAGTAGTCGTGCCAACCAGTAAACAGTAATTCTATAACTATTAGGCGACACAGGTAGCCCCATGCGAAGCGTGACTTGAGAAGAATAGAAGTAATCAATCAGGGTCAGTCATAATCTGAATATATTTAAAAGTCGTGTGAAGAAGCATTACCTCTCTCTTTAGAGTTATATGTAGTACGCATGTAAGTATTTTTTAGTATATTAGTGTAGTATATATGTCACCGGAAAATAATACGATCCGCAAGTTTATAAATTTAGGAAATTTATAAACTTCCTTCTAGATTATATTAGGCTAGGTTAGGTTAGGTTAGGTTATGTTAGGTCAGGTTAGGTTAGGTTAGTATGTTTATAAACTTGCGGAAAAAAAATTAGGAAATTTATAAACTTGCGGATCGTATTTGTTTCCGATGACGTATACAATAGTAGTTGTAGTATATTATACGTATTTAGTATATTATTAGAGTAACACTATAATTTATTTAATTTATTATTTTATATATTGTACCCACAGGTCTATCCCTGCTCAACAAATAACCTTTCCCATGTTAACCTGGTTTGCTGGGAGAGATCTCTTATTAGAGATAAGCTCGCCTTTGCACACAATTTTTATGTAACTTTTGTTTTTTGTATGATTTTTGTGTGCAATAAAGAATTATGTTATGTTAAGTAAATTTTCAGTTATGTATAAAACATACCTTCTAGATAGTATCCAACGTATAATTGCCTACCTAAATCATCAAAATATCAATATTAATATAAAAACATTAAAATTAAAAGTTAATACTTAGCTACTTACCTACATACATGTAGTCATAAATTATATTCGACCATTTCTATGACGACAACTCAACAATAATGTTTCCTACATAACTATGTTAATGTTTAAGTTAAGATAATCTTAATATGAAGTGCGACTTTTGAAACTCACATTTGCTTTTGTGGGATATATGTGTAGCTCATACGTTTTTATGAAATAAAGATTTTATCTAAAAAAAGTCTTCCACCACTTAAAAAACTATTTTTTTGTGTTTGAGGGTCCATAGTTTCTAGCAATAACCTACAACAAATATTTATTTTAAAAGGACCTACCAACCATTAACATTCTAATAAAAAACAGACTTGCCAGTAAAAAAGTTATAGAACTTTAAAGTATGAAAGTGACGAGATGATTAAAAAAAAAAACTTGGGGCCAAGGTCAAATCTTTGGGGCTGACTAGGCAGCAGATGACCCTACCTACCAATTTCGTATATTCAACATTCCGCGAAACACCCTTTCCAATTGAAACATCTACAAACTATTTATCCTATAAATGAGTTAGTAGGCGTAGCGCGATAGCATACAGCGCGATAGCATACACGAGTATGGTATTCCATAAAGCAGGCATTGCGTTGTTAATGTAATTACGGTATCAAATCAAACCATGTATATTTGCACAGCCGCCCGCCCAAAACCAGCTAGGCGGCGCCCTACGGAAGTAGGCTGCGACGGTCCATTCATTCTGCCCATTACGAGAAAGGGTTGTGGCTAATGACGTTTTTATGTGTGTAATACGTTATTTTCGCTTGTCATTATTTGCATCACAATGGCGGATTGAGTCAAAGGGCGGTGCTGAAGCTCGGCTCTCGATCTCTGATTTATCTAGAAATTTCCATCCTTTTTTGATGTTTTTAGGGATGTTATCCTTACTTAAAAATTACGTTTGACAAATCAGAGCGTGATTGTTTTACGCGAACTGTAATTTAAATCGACTGCAGGTTTCATTAAAATACATAATGCATAATGTTGAGGTTTGTATACATTATACCATTTCATAGCGAATGCGCTATTGGTAGAACAGTATTATAAACCTTACAAAGTACAGTAGAATATAAGTTAGAAACATTTATACATGTTTACGTTCAATCCCTGCATTATTTTGTCTGTTGAATTGCAGTCATTCAAATTCATTGTATCCAATGCTTGTTTGTGAAATACAGGCTTGTAAAACATAGTTATCTATTAAACATTTATTAAATATTTATATATTTATTTATAATTTTGACAATAATAATTTACTGTTATACAATTATTATATTGCAAATAATTGCTTTTGCATCATATTAATCACTGTTATTACTGTTTTTATTTATAATTTTGACAATAATAATTTGCTATTGCGCCATTTTGATATTGTAATCTTAAATTCTACATAATTTTGTGTGTGTACTTCTATGGGTATATTCAATGACCTGAAATAAATAAATAAATAAAAAAAATAATAAAAAAATTGGGTAACAATATAATAACTGGTACAATACGATATACAATACAATAGCAATACTCGAAAGGCGGACACGATCGAGTGGTTAATAAGACACGATATTCCTTTTACACCTGATAACAAAAAACCGGAACTGTATAGCGTAATGCAACGCCACAAAGAACACTTTAGCGTTTTTCGAGTGCATAAAGTTTTGGCTGAAAATGGACATACAGCAAAACGATTGCCTCCATATCACCCAGACTTTAATCCCATAGAAAATATACGGGCACAGATAAATGGCTATGTTGCCTCCAAAAATGTTGAAATGAATAAAACGTCAGTGAAAAAACTGCTTATGGAAAAAAAAATGATAGGACCCGAAGAATGGACGAAAGTCTGTAATCATGCAATAAAGTGTGAAGATGTGTTCTTAACAGAAGAAGAGAAATTAGATGTGTTTAGCGAGCGCTTTATAATTAATGTAAATGATTCAGATAGCGATAGTGAGGAGGAGGAGGAGGAGGAGGAGGAGGAGGTTCTCAATTCGACGTGAATATTTTTTTGTATGTACTTATGTTCTAAGATTTCTAGAAGACACGTGAACCGATTTACAAAATTATTTTTGTATTTGAAAGGGTATTCTTCCGAGATGGTCCCATGTATAGTTATAGATGTATGGATATTAAAGATGTTATTAATGTTCAAATTCATGTCGCTTCTGCATAATAAATTTCTTAGGTCTAGCTGTTAGTAATGTCATCTTGGCAGGTCATGTCATCATACATTGCGTTTACGATACTTCAAATTGATTGCTACCTAAAAGAAACCGCGGTAATGTATTTCGTGTCATTTCCGTCTCCGGATTTAGGCGATGATATCCGATAAAAGCCGAATCTTTTACTGATTTTAATCGTATTGTAGGTAGATTGAGTTTCAGAAATTATCAAAGCTTCCTCCAACAAGCTATTAGAATACTGCATACCCGGGACCAATTGTTTAGTTCGGATGATAATAATAATAATAATAATACCTTGGACACTATTTCCACACATTGACCGAGCCCCAAACTCGGATTCCGACAACGATACACATACCTATATAGATAAATATCATACTTAGATAGATAAACAACCATGACTAGGGTGCAAAAATCCGTTCTCATCAAACAAATATTTGCCTCCACCGGGACTCGAACCCGGGACCCTTGGCTTCGTAGGCAGTGTCACTGCCGACTCGACCATTCGGGTCGTCAAATATATGGTAGTTAGAACTGATTGAGTCTCGGAAATTATCAACAAGCTATTAGAAAACTGCATATCCGGGACCGTTTATAGGGTTTGGATGGCTATCTAACTTCAATTTTGAAGCCCTATTATACCGCTATTTATCAAACTGCACAAAAATCGACCTGAACGTCTTTTCCGGCTCACAGAGCAAGGAGAAATCATATTTTGCTTGATAATGAAATTCGCTGGACCAAGGGTGGGTTTGAATACGCACGAAGCTCAGAAACTGCCGCATTTTGCTGCGTCTGTTATGTTATATTTGGCACTGGTTTTACCTGCTACGTGGGTATTTTATAGACTCACTTTCAGGTCTAGTGAACGGCTTCCAGACGCGTCACAACTAAATAAACTACTAAAATATTAATTTGAACATATAATATAATGTTAACCAGACATTTAATATCGCGCTCCATGCTCAATTGGCCATGTAAAAAGGTACCTAACAAACTGAGAAAACCATTTCAAGAGAATGGTGTTCCTATCTAAATTCCGTTATTCCCAACAAAAACTGTACAAGTATTACTGAAATATCCGTAAAAAACATAATGTATTTCTTTGTCCTCTAAGGCGCAGTTGGTCAAATTCCCTTCGCCATTGGTTGGTTGTTCTATAAAATTGTCAAGTTTTAATGACAGTCGGTGACGCAGATGTCAGTTGGAACGTAAACAAACATTGATATTATAGTTTTATAATCGGAAACAACCAGCCTCAAGTACAACCGTTCCAAAACTGTGAGCAACTGACGTCACGTTGTTTTAAAACTTATGTATGACGACATGTATTAATCGCAACATTCAAATCAGTTTCTTAATATAGGCTAAAATTAAAAATAAAATAAAAATAAGTACGTATTTTTTAGCATAACCCATTCTGTATATCTTCACAAATCCCGATTCCTTGCAATTTCAGTCGCTATAAATAATAATAATAATAATAATACCTTGGACACTATTTACACACATTGATCTAGCCCCAAATGACATGTCGTGTGAAATAATCGCGTTCTATGTGGACAAAAGTCAATTTCAAGATGGCCAACATCCATCAAAACATTAATTTCAAAGGGATCCTGGCAGATGACTGAAATTCAAAACAGAGCTAAGTCTAAGTGAAGTCTAAGTCTTAGTGCCACTAGCTATAAAGCGGATTAATACTATTCGCCGATTAACTTTGACAACTCCATACAAATTTTTATGGAGTTGTCAAAGTTAATCGGAGAATTGTACTGATCCGCTTTATAGCTAGTGGGCCTAAGACTCTAAAGAAAAACAAGAAAAAGCCACGGTTAAAACAAATGATTCATCTCAACTGTTGTATACCATCCCCAGCCACGATTCGAACGCATCGTTTTCCCCGCCCAGTGCGTCATCTCAGTATCGCCATTAGCGGATGACGCGGAGTCGAACCGCATCAATCATGCGGAAGCCAATTCATTACCACCCGAGCCATCGGAGCCACTTCGCAGATTGTTGCGCTAAAATATTGTACACAACAATTATTGATATTGTGCCGGTTGCGAGTTCTGTAAATCGTGGCTTGGCAGTTTGGCGATATTCATACGTCCGGATGCACAACTGACAACTCAGAGTTTGACAAACACTCAAAGTCATGATGTGACTATCTCGCGCTCGGAAAATTACAGCGCCAGTAGGACTGCGCCATCACCCTTTTCGTTCACGGGCCAAACGGCGGGGAACACGAGTACCAACATCGCATAGATAATATAAGATAGCTCCGTGGTCTAACGGGTTTCACGCTTGCTTCTCACACAGGAGATGCAGGTTCGATTCCTGACCATGGACCAATGAGATATTAATTTATCTCAAGTACATTATCGGACATTCAGTGTTTCGGATGAAACGTAAAGGTGATACGAAAAAAAATGTCTCTTTTTTCGAATCCATTTACTCCACCATGAAGTCATCTACAGATTTGATTTTTGGGTTAATTTTTATTGAGTATTTGATTAAGATTTTTACTAAAGGAAAACGTGATTGGATGAAATTTTCTCAATATAATTTAACCCATTATAGCCTAGCGGTGCTGTTTGGCACCCAGTTTCTGGCATTCATATATTCGCGCCATAAGCGCCTCACGTACAGTGAACCCCGGCGATTGGCTATCTATGCGGTGCTAGAGCGAGATAGCTATCAGTTTCAGTACATTGTTTTAACTGGTGAACTTGCTGAGACCTGCACGAGCGTCACAAAGTCAGTGTTGTGAAATAATTGCAGAAAATGGATTTCAAGCTCAAGTAAGTGGGTTATAATTTTCATATTTCGTGAAATCTATCAATTAAATGCATTTTGTTTTATGCCTATATACTTGTGTGACTAGATTACATTGTAATATAATTAAGTTTTGTTTGCGTGTTTGTTTTATGGTACTTCAAAATTTACGGGTGCCGTATGGCACCTCTAGGTCGATATGGAGTCTATTCCAATTATATGTGTAATGTTTATTTTTGGTTTCTGTGTAGGTTAACAGTGTTTTTTGTCTTGCTAGGGGTTGTACACTGCATGAGGCACTAGCCCTGCTAGAAGAAGATGAGGAGATTGAGCCGCGGATGCTATACATTGAACCTCCAGAACCTGCAATCGACTCTGACCAAGATTCGGGCGACGAAGAAGGGGGTAGTTTTATAAATAACCTGACAGGTCGGCAACTCAATGCTGGGTGTGAAGTGGTAATGGCGTCTACGTCTGTGTCACCACGTCGATCACGCTCCACAAGTCGCGGAAATGCACGGGTGATACCAGATATACAACCTGAAGCCGGATCATCTCGGACGTTGCCTCGCGGGTCACGTGCTTCACGAGGCCGCTCTTCTACACGTCGCGGAAGTGGCAGTCTTGGAGTAGGCCGCAAAATTCAGACGCACCCTGAACAACTTGACAATTCTGCAAGTAATTCAGACGATTCCGAAGCAGACGAACCACCATCGAAAAAATCAAAAAAGAAGAACGCGTCACGGACATGGATTGATGAGGATTTAGTTCGGGAGCCACCCATGTTTCCTGAAGGAAATTTTAGTTCACTTCGAGGAAAGTCACCTACTGAGTTTCTGGACTTATTTTTGGGAGAAAGTGTCTACAACCTTTTGGTAGAACAGTCACAAAAGTATGCAGCTTTTTTGAATTGCACCGACCCGAAAATATCTACCGAAGAAGTGAAAGCTTTTATCGCAATTCTTGTACTGTCGGGGTATAATACCGTTCCCTCTAAGAGACATTACTGGGACCAGGCTGAAGATATGAGAAATTTGATGGTTTATAATACTATGCGACGAGACAGATTTATGACAATCATGCGATTCCTACATTGTGCAGACAACAATGAAATGGATGCCACGGACAAGATGTGGAAACTTAGACCGCTCATCAACATTATAAAAAAGAACTTCCAAGCAAATTACGTTCCGTCTGCTACGCTAAACTATGACGAGTCAATGATCGAGTATTTTGGTAAACATGGCTGTAAGCAGTTTATCCGTGGCAAACCTATTCGTTTTGGGTATAAAAACTGGTGTCTTAACACGCCCTATGGGTACTTGGTCGATTTTGATATATACCAAGGCAAGACTGGTGAGCAGAACCCTGAATACGACAGAATGTTTGGTAAAGCGGCATCGCCTCTTGTAAAAATGATAGACAATTTGCCAGATCATGTCAAGTCCTTGCCAATGAGCTTCTATTTTGACAATTTATTCACTGGTTTTCAGCTCCTGACTCATTTGAAAAACCGTGGATATGAAGGGACAGGAACAGTTCGTGAGAATCGCGTTCCTAATGATATTCCACTGACGGACAAAAAAAAAATGACAAAGGCACAGCGTGGCACGCACATCCATACAAAAAGCAAGGAGGAAGATATCATCGTTATCCGCTGGAAAGACAATGCTGTTGTAACAGGAATGTCGACTTTACATGGAGTAGAACCAATATCGACCATAAGTCGCTACTGCGCAGCTGAAAAGAAGAAGATACAAGTTCCAAGGCCAGCCATTTTCACGGAATACAATAAACATATGGGTGGCACGGATCTAATGGATCAAAATATAAATACTTATCGCATCGGAATCAGAGGCAAGAAATGGTGGTGGCCGATTTTTACATATCTAATTGATGCGGCTGTATGTAATGCCTGGGTATTATCAAGACGGGCAGGCAGTTCCCTCACCCAGCTTGCTTTCCGACGAGAAATCGTACAGACTTGCCTTTCGCAGTTCAAAAATTTACCACGAGGCGGTGGCCGTCCTTCAGCTTCAAAGACTTCTAAAACAGGCAATAGGGTCACTGATGATATACGCTATGATGGGCTAAATCACTTATTAGTTCCCAGCGAATCCCGTCGCAAATGTGCTTTAGAGATGTGCAAGAGTCAGACAAGACTGCAGTGCACTAAATGTAACGTAGGCCTCTGTGCATCCTGTAATTACCAATTTCACGTTCGCATGTAAAACTAAATAAGTTTCGTGTACTAACTATTACATAAATTCATTAAATAAATGCTGTTTTTTATTTATTAATTCACACGTTAATTAATAATCTTCATCATTTTAGAAATAGACGGTAAAATAGTTAGCTAATAAAAGTTAATACGTATCTAATGGAGAGATGTAAAGCTTACGTATTGGCCTAGCGGTGCCATATGGCACCCATTGTTTTTTCCAAAAGTAAAAAAAAATAAAAACTTTTAATTATTAAAAATAGCTCAGGGAGCCTTCAAAAACAATATATATAAAAATTATCAATTTCTAAGCCACTAAAATAATTCAGGTCATAATGGGTTAATTACGAAAACACTTCTAAATTGTTTTATTTTTCCTGTAATTCTAAAATTTTTACTAATTTCATTGTGGAACTGCGTTCAAAATATAGATATTATATATTCGCAAAATCTCCTTAAAAACTTTTTATCATAATAGAGTAGTTTACTTTTAAACAGTTTTTCTGTGGGTTAGTGTTCCGTCTCTCTCACACTGCGGGTCTTTCCGCCTGGAGTAACGGGGACCTTTGCACGGACGAGGTATCGCCTTAAGCTGTAGGGCCCGGCTACTATCCCTAATTGGTAGTAGTAGTCGTAAAACCCTTCCATCAACCCGCATTGAGCCAGCGTGGTGGAGTATGGCTTAACCTTAATCGTATCCGGGTAAAGGCGTGTGCTCCTCGGTAGGGACATTATTGGGCTAAATTTATAAGATAACAGTCAAGTTATTGCACATAGTGACAGTATAATATTTCGAACTTCTAACCCCAAAACTAGGTACCTACTACTACTACTAGTACATGGTCTTAGGGATTGTAGGTCCTTCGATCGATTTTAGGTAATGTAACATCAGTAACTATATATCTGGGTAGCTGTGTAATAAAGTAGTGAATAGATAATCATGACAAAATATATTTCAACGTAACGTAATTAGCGATTTTAATACGCGCGTTCTGAATGGTCCGTATGCATTTTGAAAAGAACTATGGCATGTCAAAGTTGATCCAAGATAAATGGTCCCTTATCTTACAGACCTGAGTTTAATAACTGCATCAGGAATTTGAATATTCAGTTAATAATAACTATAGGTACACAATGAAATAAGTCCAAATAACTCCGACACTCTATATAGCACAGAGTGAACAGTCTATCTCTGTCGAGAGGAGACAAAAACTCATGTCGGCATATGTGACAGGTCTTGTGACGTCACAGAGCAATCTAGTAATTGCCTCGTGGATCTACACTAACATTGGAGCTGGAGTGGTTAAGCATTTATATTTTTTACGGGTTGAACTGTCTACCAAGTCAAAATAAATATTTGCATACAGGCACATACATTGCTTCTGGCCCCACACTGCATTGCCTACTTCTTACAGTCAGTACTACGTAATGGGTTTAGGTTTCAAATCTACGAGAAGGAAAATTTACTACAGTATGAAAAAGATAAGATGGTGTTTGACGGTTGTCAGTGTGAGCCTGTTAGTGAGGGGATATGGCTTAAAACATCGATTAATCAAATGAATCGATACACTCTTCAAACATTTGTGAACACTCTTCAAATTTGGATAGATTTTGCCATTCTTTTTTCAATTTCGATTCTATCCGATTGTTTCGGTAACATCCACACATATTTAAAAAGTGTATTTTATGAAGTTTTATCTGTCATATCTCTTCTATGATTTCATGAACTGTAGTCTTAATGACCATTTATCCATTTTGACTTCTTTGTCCTTTGTTTTGCTTTATTTCTAACAAGGAAAAGTGCTGCGAAACATTCATGTTCCGGCTAAGGGCAAATTACTGTTACTTTCTTCATTAGCGATCATAATGTCATAGGGAAAATAGTTCATAATTTTCATATTATTGAGTAGTAGAAACAATTACCAAATGTTTCTCTGTGATATGATAAATTTGCGATTTGTCACTGAAGTTTCTTGCAGCTGGGGGATTATTCTGCTTCTGCGCCCCTGGCTACTCCTATTGCGAATACAGCAGTGATAATAGTTATGTAGCTGAAACTCTTATTATTCTGTGGTCAGTAGATATTAATAAAAGCCTTCGTAGCTCCAGCCACATCGCTATGACAGCTTAGCTATTGTAAGCAGAACGCTGGGAATACTCCGGCAATCTGGCAAAGTAATATGTTGGCCGGCGGCGTTTTAAAACCTTATATTTGCAAGATTTTTGGAACCGAACCATGAATGTTTTCTGTCTTAGTAGATAACTATATTACCCAGTAATTTTAGGCGGTAAAAACCTCCTATAAAGGGTGGTAAAAACCCACCCACGTTTAGCCAGTAATGCAACACTCCTCTTTTATTGTTACAGGCAGCGTCAAGTAGATTTGGCTCTAAGCTAGCTGCGACCTCTCTTTCTCTAGGGTTAGTGAGAGAGAGAGCTGACATCTCGCTTTGAGCTAAAAAACTTGACCAGAACTGTACCAGCGTTTTACAGCGCCTGTTAGAAAGCAACAAGTTAGAATTAGTAAATGATACAAAGCTTCTTGGAATAACCATTGATAGCAAATTGCAGTGGGGACCCCACATAGGTAAATTAGCTAATAAATCATGTTCTGCGGCTTACGCTGTTACGAATATCAGACAAAACACGGAAGTGGCTACATCTAGGCTAGTATAATTTAGTTACTTTCATAGTGGCATGTCCTATGGTATCTTGTTGTGGGGGAAAGCAGCGGATATTCAAACTATTTTTATTTTACAGAAAAGAGCTATTTTAGTAATTTATAATTTTAAACGAACAGACTCTTAAGAGAGCTTTTAAAAGAAATTGACAGACTAACTGTAGCTAGTCAATTTATTTTCGAAAATATAATGTATGTACGCAAGAACCTTACAACATTATCCAAACTTAGCGATAGCTGTAATGTTTACCTAAGAAATAATTGCAGACTAGTTGCTCCCCGGTTTAAACTCACGAAGTTTAGCAATTCATTCAAGGGTCAGTGCATTCTCTACTACAATAAGATACCTCTGGAGATTATGAAATTGCCTTTAGAGCAATTTAAAAAGCATGTATAACGACTTTGTCGAAAAAGGGATATTGCAATGTTCAAAATTACTTTAATGACGATTAATATTTGTATTAATCGTCATTTAAGTCATTTAAGCACAACCAAATTTTAAAAGAGATCTAATAATCAATCTTTGGGTGTTTCCCCTCCTCCTCTCCCACAGTGGTCTAATGTAGAGAAGAGGCAAAATATTACGTTTGCTACAAGTAATAAAGAACTTTGACTTTGACTTTGACATCTTGAATCCGCGTTTTTTTTTTAATTCTGAGTAAGCTATCTTTACCATTAGAATCCTCCTTTGCTAAACTTACTCAGGTCGCTTAACCCTACGGAGTCTTGGACCGATATGAGTCTTCTTTATAATTTCAGTATCGAACACAACATACAACAAAACTTAATACAAATAGTGTACAAAGGCGACCTTATCTCAAATAAGAGAGCTCTTCCAGCAAACCAAATAAGGATAAGAAAGATCGATTGCTGAGCTGAGTACACCATGAGTACAACAATATAATGTACCTAGAACATACCTAAATAAATTATATATAGGATAATATTCAGATATTCAGATATTTGGTAACGAAGTGCTGGAACAATCTGCCGCCACCAATCCGTGATCTGAAATCTATAGCTCATTTTAAAATTACGTGTAAAAATAATTTTTTGCAACTCCAAAAAACAAATGTTTCGATGAGCTCTCGCGTTAGTCGTGTAGTTAGCAAAATAATGTCAAACTGTCGTCGTCTTAAGTCGGATGACACTTTTATAATTTAGTTTTTCGTATTTATGTACTTTTATACTTACATAAAGAACACAATCATTTTGTTTATTTATTAATTTATTTCTCTCTTGACATATTTACATATTATTTAATAAAGTAGGTTATTTAACCCCCCACCCATATATGATTTCCACGCACGATATTTAGGTACCGACAGAATATCAGCTGCAAGTCCTGCAACACATGCTGAGTCGGAACCCATTCGCTGTTGCGGTACACAGCGCATGGGGTATTTGGTCATTTTTGTATATTTTTTTTCCGTGTACTTACAACCATGATTATTTAATTTTTATTTTCTCTGTGTAGATACTTATAATGCCTTTAAGGCCTAAACTTGTGTGATGTGTGTATTTGTTACAGTCAATAAATTGATATTCTATTCTTCTATTCAATATAAACTAAATATACGAGTGCATACATAAATATTATATAATATACTCGTATAAAATAAATATAATAAAACATACATTCATTCTACCCATAATTTTAAAGATAATCTTTACAAGATCTTCAACAACTCACCCCAAGGCCTGGATTTATGAGTCATAGTTTCATATAGCATTATTATCCATTGTATCGTGATTCAGCTCTAATATTTTGAAGTGTAGTGTCATGTAGACTATGCTGAACACCGCTCGCATATTTCATCTGGTCGTCGCCGCTTGCTGAACGGCCTATTCTGACAATAGATAAACAAGGAGCAAGTTTGATGACTCAGCAAAAACATTATTTTGTCGTATATTTTATTGCATATGAAAATTCACATTACAAACTTATAGAAAAGACATTTACAAAGGCAAACTTATCTTATCTTATATTGGGAATCAAAGGTCATCTGATCGACTTTCATTTCAACGAACACCTTTCATCGATTGTGCAAATGGACGATGTTTTATTTCTGCGAGGCCTTTGTTAACCGATGCAACGTTTCACCGAAAAACTATTTGCTATCCAGAAATAAGGCATTGTCCAACCGAATATATAAGTGTATGTAACTGTACATAATTCGGCATTATGTATCACTCAAATAAACTACTATAATACATAGTCAGGTCATAAGTTCTGTCACATGTGCAATATGAAATAATTTAGAAATGTTTATTATTTATGTAAACATTTATATAGCAAAATGAACTTAATAAAACATAGATTCTTATGGTAATAAAGTTTATTCAAAATGACCCCCGAGATTTTGAATACAGGCCTTTATTCTGCGCGGCCAGTCGTCTATCGCAGCAAGAACGAGGTCCATGTCAATATCGGCAGCTGCCTTAATCAAGGATGCCTTGAGTGACTCCAAATCAGGATGAGGCTTTGAGCAGGCCTTTTCTTCCAAATGTTGCCATATCTTGTAATCTAACGGACTCAAATCTGGACTGGAGGAGGGCCAGTCTTCGTGCCGGATGAAGTCGATTTCACGCGCCGCCAGCCAGTCTTGTGTGCTTTTCGCTCTATGAGCTGGCGCAGAATCTTGTTGGAATACCCAGTGCCTGTTATTAAACATGGTATGAGAAACAGGTTCCACAAGGTTCTTGAGGACTACATTTTGACACATAACTGCATTCGTTTTTTGCCTTTCTCACAAAAATGTACCTCAGTTAAGCCCCAATAAGAGACTCCCAACCAAACCATGAGCGAGGATGGAAAATGGCCTCGTTGGACACGCGGAATACGGTTGCTCGCTTCTTCACTGCTGTGTGCGTACACCTTATCATTTTGTTTGTTGTAACTCTCTTCCATGGTGAAAATTTTTTCATCCGAAAAAATAATTTCCCGATGCTTTTTTCCCGCGTACCGCTTCAACAAAGCGCGGCATCTCTTCAGTCTCAGGTCCATTAAACGAGCGTCCAAACGATGTCCTGTTTTTCTTCGATATGCCCTAAGCCCTAACTCTTCATTTAACACCCTTTTCACCGTGGTCCTGCTTAACCCCATCTGAAGGGCCAACAGTTTCTGCTTACGTATGGGATTTCTTTGAATTCGCGCCTTCACAGCTTTTATCACTGCTGGAGTCCTAACAGAGCGAGGGCGAACACTTCTTGACCTGTCATCTACACTAGAGTCTTCATTGTATCGTTTTATGGTACGATAAACGAATCTTTTGGTTATATTCAAATTTTTCAGTAAGTCGAAAATCTGAATTGGCGCTTAACCGCAACGATGCAACGCAATAACTGCGACACGGTCTTCTTTAAGTTTCCACTCCATATTTAAAAATGAGGAAAATTCTAAAAAGTACACATTTTTATTTTCATGAAAAATTCGAAATTCGAATTCAATAAACTTTTTTGTGGCCAGCGTTCTAAATTCAAAAGTTTTTATTGTGTGACAGAACTTATGACCTGACTGTGTATGTATATTGTGTATAACCCTATATTTTATTATAATTATATATATCCAAAACCAATGAAAATTCCTCATTATATCTGGTGTATCTTCGTGTCCGTCTAAGTACTACACTTTGTGCTATGACATTACATTATGGCCGTCATCATGTGGATAATTTCTTCTTCTCCACCATTATCTAAATATTCATCATGTTTACATAGAACATCATACGGATTTTCTAAAGGTGAAAACATCGTGAGGAAACCTTTTAGCTGCGGCGATGGTCTAGCCCCCTGTCACCCAAAATTAAATATTGAATAACTAGCTAAAAGTGGGCAAAACTGTGCCTCTGCCAACCCGTATGGGAAACGGCGTGACGCTATGTTATTTTTATTTATTTTATTTTTATTTATTTATTTATTTATCAATCAATATCTACAATATGACTACTTATTATTTACATAAAGTATCTTATCTTATCTTCCACACAACAAAGAACAAACAGTGCTGTTCTTGTAAACCCAGACATGGAAACCCCGAAAATATCAACAAACTCAGCTCGCGTGAGCGGCGCGTGCGCCAGCAAGTTAGTGCGCGCGCACGACTGCAGCAGCAGCGGCGGCAGGCGGCGGCGGCGGCGCTCCACGTACCCGTCCGGCACATAAGGCTCGCCTAGCCCAGCAACACGGGATTACACGTGCTACCTATTATGTTTATTATGTTTACATAGTATAACAGAGTCCCCTACAGTGAATCGGAATGATTACAAAATAAACAAAGACGCGCTTCTATTCCCAGGCTGTTCACACCATTTCTGGATGACGATAGACATCTGTCTATCGTCATCCATCATGATCTCATGTCGTTACCAGAATAAGTCTCCCAGTAGCCAGTAAGGCTCTCATTGAAATTTACTGCGCCGTATATCGCTGCGCGAGCCCTTCCTAATATCGTTATTACAATAGGGCACTTCACTATGATTAAAATATTGTACATTTAGATCTACTGGCGACTGCCGAGCGCATAATGGTAATGGGGTCGGGATAATGCAAAGCTGTTTTTAGCTACGCGATGAAAACACATGGGAAAGGAGTTTTCCCTCTCTGTGAATCACTGAATATTTAATGTTGAGAACAAATTATGTTTAGTCCTGTGGTAGTTATTTCACCTTTCGTTTCACTACAGTGTGTTGAGAGTCTAACGTAGCAAATAGTTTCAAAAATAAACTATGGTTAGTTACCGGAATTTCACTTTTCAAGTTGCAACAGCCCGGGACGAGTACTGGATGGGTGTCCGTTTCTATGTGGCATTTTTTAGGGGCGCTTTCGTGTTGGATGACACGTTAAGCTGTTGGTCCCAGCTACTACTCGGCGGTAGTAGTAAAGCTGTTTCAGAGGCCCTAATAGGGCAGCTTGATAACTTCTGACAGTCAGGTTGGCTAACTAGCAGCTCAATCTTAGTCATATCTGAGAAAAGCCCCGTGCTTCTCGGTGGGGACTTTCATAGACAACATTTAAGTATTTAATCGCACAGCAAAAATACTGATTTTCACAGCAAAAAAGGATCAGCAAAAATACCTTTTATGTTTTAAGTATTTTTGTTGTTCTTACATGTTTAACCTAATACGAAGGATAAAGAGGGCTTCGCTTCATTACCCCCTTTTCCGTTCACCCAAGCTACCGCAGTATTTTGCCCTGATATTTGCTGTGAAAATCAGTTTATTTGCTGTGCAAATCAGTATTATTGATGTGCAGTTTAATATTTCCCTTATTATTTTATTGACGTGCTCACCACAGGACAGTAAGTAGCTAAGAAGAGACAGCAGCAGTGAGACGATGGAGGCTTACCACACGATGTTGATTTTTACACGCATGATCACAATTTACAACACGTTCATACCGAACGATAACCGAGACCGAATTTGGAAACTATCCGGCCATAAGTCACCGGAACAGTTTGTCGGCTGCAAACTAAAAGTAAACAGTGGCGATAATTTAAAGAGTGTCACCATAAACCGTTCGTTGGGGCGACACACTACCGGGATGTGTGAAGATAGAGTCTACCAGCGATGCGTTTGTGTTCTTTTTATGAAATTTAAATGGATTGATTGATTGATACTCATTTATTTGCATAGGTGCACACACACAAAAATAAAAAATAGATAACATTATAAACATTCAGACACAAATCAAAATACACTCATAAACACACATTTGTTTGTAGGCTAATTTATGTCATTGTATTTCATTGTAGTTATAGGTAACCTTAGACTGTCTCCTTCAATTTAAGTATAGAATAAAGATTTTTACATCCCTTAATTTAACAGGGCATAGATACCGAGGCACCTATATCGCACTAGAACGCACGTCGTGTGGCACCTGCATCAGCATCTGCATGAATGACTGGAAACAGATATTTTCTGTTGGGGAACGGAAATGACATCTCGAATGAACCCAATACTTAATTGGATCAAAATAATGACTATAGAAGTTGGTATAACTACTCAAATGCTAACTGCGAGGCTTGTATCTTGATGATGCCGCGTCGGAGCTGACTGCCAATCTCCAAGAGTGAAGATACACATAATAGTAGTTTATGTGACTGATACATAATGGAGGGCATCAAAACTCGAGAGTGGGTTTATGAAACAAGCCGAAGGCGAGTTTAATAAAAATATCACTCGAGAGTTTTAATGCCTAATTATGTACAGTATCGTACACTAGTTTATCTACACACCTATCATAAGCTCTCTTTGATGTGTTCAGGAACCGCATGTTTGACCGGCATTGTGGCATTGAGTTGTTTAGCTTGTTCTGTAGTACCAACTTCACAGACAAATACCAAATAAATACCAAATACCAAATGTCTTTATTACTGTAGATATTTACATATACTTAGCAATCGTCATTTTTTGACACTTCTCTACATTGGACCACTGTGGGAGGAGAAGGGCGTAGAAACTCCCACAGATTGATTTTTAGATCTCTTTTTAAAAATTGCTTATGCTTAACTAATACAAAATATAATATTTAGTCATTAACATAATCAATAAGCAGGAATAAATAATTACAAAATTTTTAACAGCAAGGTCTGTGTTGAGCCTGATTAACCCCATACAGACCCATCATTTAAGTAATCTTGAACATTGTAATATCCCTTTTTCGACAAAGTCGCTTTAACATGGATTTTAAATTGCTCAAATGGCAATTTCAAGATCTCCAGAGGTATCTTGTTGCAGTAGAGAATGCATTGACCCTTGAAAGAATTGCTAACCTTCGCGAGTCTAAACCGGGGCGCAAGTAGTCTATGATTATTTCTTAGGTTAACATTACAGCTATCGCTAAGTTTGGGAAATTTTGTAAGGTTCTTGCGTACGTACGTACGCAAGAACAGTACATTATATTTTCGAAAATAAATTGACTAGCTACAGTTAGTACGTCAATTTCTTTAAAAAGCTGTCTTAAGGAGTCTGTGCGTTTTAAATTATAAATTGCTCGAATAGCTCTTTTCTGTAAAATAAAAATAGTTTGAATATCCGCTGCTTTTCCCCACAACAAGATACTATAGGACATGACACTATGAAAGTAACTAAAATATACTAGCCTAGATGTAGCCACATCCGTGTTTTGTCTGATGTTCCTAACAGCGTAAGCCGCAGAACTTAATTTACCAGCCAATTTTTCTATGTGGGGTCCCCACTGCAATTTGTTATCAATGGTTATTCCAAGAAACTTCGTGTCATTTACTAATTCTAACGTATTGCTGTCCAACACTAAACTGGTTCCAACTTGCCTGACATTTGGAAGTGAGAATTTGATACATTTGGTTTTACCAGCATTTAACAATAAATTGTTAACTGTGAACCAATTCAAGGTTAAAGATAATACTCTATTGACATCATCAAAATCTTCTTTTTGTCTTTCAATTTTGAAGACCAGTGAAGTGTCATCAGCAAACAACACTATGTTAGTCAATTTCTCCACCATAAAAGGCAGATCGTTAATATATACCAGGAATAAGAAAGGGCCTAATATGGAACCTTGTGGAACGCCAATTTTTACCCCCGATCCATCAGATTTAAAGCCGTTGACTTCTGCCTTTTGAATTCTATTGCTTAGGTATGATCTTAGTAGATCCAACGCTTTATTTCTAACTCCGTAATGATTTAATTTCATTAGTAACATGATCAACACAATCAAATGCCTTCGACAGATCGCAAAAAACACCGATAGCATCCTGTGCGGCTTCCCATGCAGAATAAATATGAGATATAAGGGATATGGGAATATGAGATATATAACCTTCATCCGTAGTCGATTTACCCCTAGTGAAACCGTATCGCTTGGCGTGGAGTTGTTTTGTACTGTTGAAGTGTGAGAGCATTTGATTGATTATAATCTTTTCAAAAATTTTACTTAGTGCTGGGAGAACCGATATTGGTCTGAAATTTGACTGATCACCCTTGTCTCCCGACTTGAAGAGAGGTATAAGTTTACTGTGTTTCATGAGGTCTGGAAAAGTTCCATCATCAACACATTTATTAAATAAAGGTGTGGGGCTATAACAAGTATTATTGAACCAATGACTTTGACTGATATACCCCACAGGTCTTCAGTATTTTTTAAGTTAAGTAATCTATACGTTTTGACAATATACTGGGGACATACATGATAAAATTTAAAATCTACATTACTGATGCTAGTGCTGTTTTTTAACAAAGTCTCTGCTTCATGTGGAGATGAATTTAGACGCTCTGTTGTGAGTAAGGGTGCATTGGTGAAGAATGTTTCATAAGCTCGAGCTACCTCAGCGTTGGATTTAACAACATCATCACCTATCTTTAAGCAGAAATCATTATCCCTTGGTATAACTTTGCCAGTTTCACGGTTTATGATTTGCAAAACCGTTTTCATTCTATTATTTGAATTTTGGATCTTGCTATTTATGTGTAAAGTTTTTGCAGTTCTACAAACCAACTTGAAAGTTTTGGAATATTTTTTAACATAGTCATGAAATTTTATATCAAAGTTATAGGTTTTTTGTTCATAAAGATCATACAAGATAGCTCTACTTTTACGAATTCCAAATGTTGCCCAGTCATTAAATTTAGATTTACCGTTGTCAGCACTGGCTTTCTTTAATTTAAAAACAGTATTGAATTCTGTTTGAATAATGTTGAAGAAGTCAGAATAGATTTTGTTCGGGTTCTGTTCATCAAAATCCGGTACTGGCAAACCCATATCTAAGTTTTTCATATACATCTCTAGTCTATGGGATGTAATAGGCCTATAAAATGATGGATCAGTCTTATTTTCACTAACAATTTGGAATGAAACTGTTTGACCACTGTGATCGGATGGTAAACAGTTAATTACATTTTTACTTGTGAATGCACAGTCACAAAAAACGTTATCTAAGCAAGTTTGGCTGGTAAGTGTGATTCTAGTCGGCTCTAGAAATACATGACATAAATTAAATGATTTGAACAGAGTTATTAATCGTCGCTTCAGTGTTGTATCTACAAGCAGATCTACATTAAGATCGCCACAAATAATTAACTTTTTTCTGTTATTACAAAGTTTAATGAGGGCTTCCTCCATAATTTTCTCGAATATTTCAAAATTGCCATGGCCTTTTTCATCTCTCGGAGGTCTGTAGACACAAACAATAATATGGCTATCTAACTCAACACAAGATAACTCTATTTGTCTTTCCACAGTAAGTGTAAGAATATCTTTCCGTTGTTTTACCTTAATATTATTTTTTACTAAGATTAAAGAACCACCTCTATCAGCAGTCTTTCTATTGTAACAACTGACAATTTTGTAATTATTTATGTTAAAAGACATCATATTTTCCTTTAACCAATGTTCTGTAATACAAATAACATCAGTGTCCGAATTATTAAGAAATAATTCTAATACAAGTTCTTTGCCAGGTAGCCCCTGCATGTTTTGATGGGTAATATTTAAGTGGGGCTTACCCTTTGTCTGAATATTATTTAATATTGGGATATTATTAGACTTTTTTGACTTATTTAATTCGGGCAAGATATTACACATTTTTGATCTCCTATGCTTGCTTGATATATTTATTGGCTTAAGTATGCTAGAGATTTCCTCTGTTGTCTTAGAAACTAATTTAAATTACTTGGAATGTCTTCCAATATACCTTGTCTGTGCTCAATAGAAGCAGTCAGGTTAGCCAAATTCTTGGCTGTGATACTAAAAAAATAAGATAGCGACACAGCTACCTGTCGTTTGTAAAATCTGAAAGGTAGTAACTACCTTTGGTCAAATAAACATTATTACTAACATAATTGTTAGAGTCAATCAAATGAATCAAACTATTATTATATGACATTGTATGTAATGTCATATTTAGCTTATATCTAAGATAATTTTCAGCTTGTGGCAATCTTTTACTGTATGGGAATGTAAACATAACAATTTTATTAACATTCAGTGAGCAGTGTTTCAAAATATTTAATTAGGTCCCATTTGTTTACCTCACCCCTATTTCCAAACATGAGTATTAAGTTTGATTCAGGTTTCAGATCAAGTGTCTTTGTTATTTTTTGCATAACATCATGAAAACTGGAGTTTGGTAAACAGTTATTTATGACTGAGTGTCCCAACTTATTCAATAATATGCCTAAGTTTCTTCCAATTTCATCATAAAACATGACAGTTTTGCTTGTGATGCTTTTGTGCGACCCTGAAATCCTGGGTCGGATACTTATTTCAAGGCTCGTGGTTGAAGCTGGTCTCTCCGGCTGTTGCAAGGAACGTTGGCAGTCACACAAATGATTGCCCACCAAAGAGTCATAGCGTTCCTGATTACTTTGAGACAGTTTAAGCAGCTCATCCATGGCCAGGGAGTACTCCTCAATGGCCTCTTGAGATTTTTCATAGCGGGCAGTAATAGATCTCAAGCAGCCATTGACAGTGGCAAGTTCAGACTCAAGATTTTGCAGGTCTTTCTCATATTTTGTTTTATTAATTTCTGACTCTGCCATACACATTTTAAACTTTTCCAGTAAAATAGATAATTTTACTCTTATTATATAAACTTTTATTGAGATTTTTATGAGATTTTAATTTTTTTGATGTTTGAGTGATGTGTTTTTTAATTTTAACATATCTTTTTGATGCGTTTTTGCTGCATGTTGAACCAGTGCCCACCACTGAGTCTTCATGAGTCAAATCAATCACTGCACTGGACACATCACTACATGCAACAGAAACTTGGCCGGTCGACTTATCCGCTAATATCAATTCCTCAAATAAATTTTGGGATTTTTGTGCTGCTGAACCATGAGACTCCTCTTCTAATTGTGTGATTTGGTTGTGGGCATCAGACAGGTCCTTTCCCAGGGTAGAAATTCTCTTCAAAGCAACTCATATTCAGCAGCGCACTGATCAAAACCATGAATTGTGAGTGTAAAGTAGACAGCTCGGTTTTTAGTTTATTATTATTACCTAATGCTTCTAGCACTATCTTTTCATTGTCCTCCCGTTCACAAGTCAACTGGCTACACAATTCCCTAGATAGTTTTAATTCTTCTAAAGCCAAGTTAAGTTGGGATTCTACTTGGCGTGCTTTACGGGTCTGCATGCGACTGTCCATTATAGATATGAAAGGAAAATAGTATGTATCAGTGTCAACAAACTACCAGAATAATTGTCAGCCAATTGAGGTTATGTCAGCTGAGCCGAGTTCGAAATGATTGCCACTTACGTGATTTATTTGGTTGAAATTAGATTCCAGATGTTATGTTTTCGCTTAGAATACACAGAAAGTAGAACGAAATCTCCGAACCGAGAATAACAATGACAAAGACAAATTTCTGTAACCGAAAAACAATTGGCCAGTTTGAATCAAATACAAGTCACTCACATAAAATATTTACAGTCACACGTATATTTATGATTATCCTATTAAATACAACAAGAATTGTAGTTTAATTACACAAGAAAACAATTTATATTTTAATTTTACATAGGATAAATCTCAGTCGGTTATTGACCTCAGTGTTGCCACAAGCAAAGTAGGGGCGGCACGCAGGCGGGCGTCAGCGTTCGAAATTTAAATGTCATAATATGCAGAAAATTTACACATTATTTGTTTATTTGTTTGTTTATTTGTTTATTTGGGAACTGAGCCCACAGCACAATCTTAAATATGTACAGCATCATAAATAACTTAAACCTAGGCCAATTAGGGGCTCTTATTATCCTACTACATTATGATCATAATGCTCAATATTCAGATAAGAAATAAGTTTTTATCTACACACGTATCATAAACACTCTTTACTGCGCACAAAAACCGCACGTTACGATCAGCATAATGTTAAACTACCTTGTAAAATCTCATTTCTTATCTGAAAAATTACACATTATGACCATAATGTGTAGTTTTTCTACATATTATGACATTCAAATTTCGAACGCCGACGCCCGCCTGCGTGCCGCTCCTAGTTTGTCTGTGAAGTTGGTACTGACATTCAAATTTCGAACGCCGACTCCCGCCTGCGCCATCTTGGTACAACAGAACAAGCTAAACAACTGCAGAGCCACAATGCCGGTCAAACATGCGGCTCCTGAACACATCAAAGAGAGCTTATGATATGTGTGTAGATAAACTAGTGCATGTAACTGTACATAATTAGGCATTAAAACTAGTAATATTATTATGAAACTCGCCTTCGGCTCGTTTCATAAACCCACTCTCGAGTATGAATGCCCTCCATTATGTAGCAGTCACATAAACTACTATTACAAAGTAGTTTAACATTATGCTGATCGTAACGTACGTTACGTAACGAGTGTTTTTGGACGCAGTAAAGAGGGTTTATGATACGTGTGTAGATAAAATAAGATATGATACAGTTGAAGATATGGACAGGCATATACAATGTTTTGTATAACTGTAATATTACAAAAACATGTAATGTTCTTATGAGTTCTTAAAACACCACAGCAAAGTTTATTGTTGCTAGGACCCTTTGAGTAATTTCTGATACTTTCATTGTGCCCAGTATGTAGGCTGTTAAAATATAACTTCGCACCTCAACGGCAGCAATATGGCGACCAAGCTGAACCAATCTGATGTGAAAGCATTCCGTATGTCCCACTGTGAGCATAAAAATATGAATGCTGTCGAGTTTATCGCATTATCTAAAAGTATTTACAAGAAAAGTTTGGGTTTCGTATTCAATTCTCGCTTTGGCGATAAACAAACAACATAAACACATCTTGGTCATCTTTGTGATATTGTGGTTGAGGCTCGGATTCCCAAACGAGAGGTCCACGGTGCGGATCTCGGCTGGGGAGGAAGAAAAAAGTCCTAGGTCTTGGAGGTAAGTTTTGTGACGTCGCAGTTTCTGGTTCCTATGGCACATTGGTATCCTAGTGTGGGGCCAGAAGCAATGAATGTGCCTGTTTATGCCACATACTACCGTATTGACCATATGGACTGACAGGGGCACAGATGCACCCAGTTTTAGTCAGATTTTTTATTTGGTGGAGGGGAAAAATCTTTTTAAAGATGCCCAGGCGCAGGAGTCAGACATCCCTGCTATATCCGATTCTCAACTTCGAGCGGGTCTCAGTTCGTGTAGCATAAGGACTAAAGAAAACCCTGTTTATGTAAGTTGTTATCATTTAGTTAGTCAGTTATTATACATATTATAACATACAATTCATAACAGGTGCTCAACTTAGGCATTTAATTCGTATAAGCACTTCAGCGATTTATTGTAAAGATATCTTGAGAGAAATCATCCAACATTGACATATGACACTGATTTTCAAGATTTATGGAAACAGAAGAATATCCTAAGGCTCTACAGACTCTATTCTACATAAAATCCGATGTGTTACATTATCTCTAGATAATTCACTATCAAAAGAATAATGCACAGATTTAAACTCTCTCAATAACTCTAAGTACCCAACGGAGAATTAGATGACACTATTTCATCGCTGTGTGAACTAAGCCAGCCTCAGTAACACTAGCACAAAAATCAAGTACCCATGTTTACATTCGCTTCATAGAGGCACTAAAACCACCAGATAGGTATTTTCATACAAACTACACTCATACGTCAGTTCTGCCGATAAACAAAGCGATATCAGCAAAACTTCGCATATTCACATACGTCGTGACGAGCTGCGAATACACACACTACAACATGGCACCACAAACCTTAACGGCTTAGGAATAATGGCTAGAAGTGCTTGGGAAATCTGCACAGGGAAATTTGTGGAGGTAACGTTGGGCGCCGCCCTACGAGAGGGGGTGGGGAGGCGGGATTATTCCCGTTTCACCCCGTGTATTGCTCGACATTACTCCCGATTCGACCTAGCCATTGTAAATCGATGTAATGAATGGAAATGGAATGTCAAATGGTCTAATTTAAACCTTTTCGATGGGTTGCCTCTTGGCTTTTTCATGAAGCAGCCAAGAAGAGAATACTGCAGATGAATTCTCTCACCTTTCAAACTTCATAAAATTGGACAATCCGCTTGAGAGCTACGATGCCAATTAACATAAATACATAAAACGCTGAGATGAATATGGGAAATTTAACTGCACAGCATAAATACTGATTTACGCAGCAAATATCTCTTATATTTTCTGCGGTTGCTTAGGGGAAGGGTAAAGGACCCCCTTTATCATTTGGTTTAGGATCAACATGTAAGAACAACAACAAACACTTGAAACATAAACTTAAGTACTCATAAAATATTTAAAACATAAAAAGGGACTTTGCTGATCCTTTTTTGCTGCGCAAATCAGTATTTTTGATGTGCGATTAAATACCAGCCGATAAATAGTCACTCGTGAAACTTTTAACACCCTTTTTTCAGTCAGGGTTTAAAATTAATGTTGGGTGTGAACAGAATAACATTTTGATTGGGAGTGAAATGCATGATTTTTTAAATGGGTTGAGTTGGGAAATGAGCTGAGTTGGTATAACCCTCAAATAGATAGGTGGAGGGGGCGGCGGGGTTTGGCAGGTTGACTTTTTATAGCTCTGAATGATGGTGGGTTCACTTCCGAAGGTTGTGGATTTCGGTTATATGGCCGCTGTAAAGATATCTACTGCATGTGGTTTGGATAGAAATGTTTTATGGGGCTTCTAGTAGTATGAGAGCTCCGTGGTCTAGTGGGTTGAACGCTTGCTTCTCAGGCAGGAGGTGCAGGTTCGAATCCCGGTACTGACCATTTACCAATGAGATTAGTGATTTATCTGAACCTCATTTTACGGACGTTCTAACGGTGTTGGGAATAGTGGTGAGGAAACCTGCATTACTTCATAACTGTACCGATGGGCTAGCCCCATGGCTATAATTGGGCACAATTGTGCCTCTGTCAACCCGTATGGGAAAAGGCGTGACGCTTTGTTGTGGTTTTTCTAGTAGTATTTTTGAATTTTTTGCTAAATCATTATAACTATTAAGTATTTTTATATTTAGATTACAGTATGATCGTGCGGAAAGCAATATCCGGCCGAGAATGGCCACTGCCCGGTCACCCATCCACCGATGGGTGTCCGTTGCTATGGCATTTGTCTCGGGCGCTTACGTGTTTCGGATGACACGTTAAGCTGTAGGTCCCGGCTACTATCGCTACTCGGTGGTAGTAGTCGTAAAGCTGTGTCAGAGGCGCTAATAGACTTAAACTTCTGAAAGTCGGATTGGCTACAAGCCTGACATCCCTCAATGAACCAGCACTGAGCCAGCGTGGTTGCGTATGGCTCAATTTTACTCGTAACCGGTTAAATACCATTGCCTTTCGGTGGGGACAATAATTGGCTACAATTAATTATTTTTAAGTTTATCGTTGAAACTTAGTATACGATATTTTGTTCCATTCTACGGCAATGCACTTGCCCCCTGTAAAGCAATATGATTATTGAACAACTGGCTAAACGTGGGCCACATAAAAACATCCAAGACCTGGCAATTTTGATTTCTTTATCCCTCGATCGTACCCGGGAACTCTCGCATGGTAGGCATTGTCAAAACCGCAACGTCGTCATCATATTTTATCATTAAGTTTGTATCCCAGAAGCTTCCCATTTTACCAAAACACATCGGAAAATAGAAAAGGCGGGGTTGGGCGATACAAAATATGCCATTACCATATTCAGGGGCTGATAAATGAGAAGAGTCCAGGATTAGTTTACGCCGCGGCTCCGCCTTCCTATTACCTTACTTGCCTGCTCGGGGCCAAAACAACCTGCTGATGCTTGATGGTGCAAGAGATGAGCGTTCTTACGGTGATGAGGAAACATTCATATCCATATTCTTTATTGCACAGAAAATATAAAGGTAAAGACAGTTACAAGAAATGTTAAATGCAAAGGCGAGCTAATATCTAACGAGAGATTCCTTCCAGCAAAGCTAGGCAAGACAAGAGAGTTGATGAAACAGGACGGTCCTAGTGCGCAATAAAAACGTACGAAAATTACTTTCAAAATATGAATAAGATATATAACTCAACCATTTAAAATAAGTACAAAAGATAGCATGCACATATATAAACTATAATATAAGATACATATATCTAGAAAGGTATGGTAACTATTATGGAAAAGAAAATAATTGCATAGTTGCAGCGATGGGCTAGCCCCCCAGAAAACATGGTATATCCAATATCTGGCTAAACGTGGGTGCAATTCTGTCTATGCCACACTGTGTGGGAAAAACGATGCTATGTAGGTATTACAGACCAAAGTTAATTAATTAGGCACCTCGTTTTGATGATGTCATAGCTTCCTTTACTGTCCTAGCGACTCGTCTGGGGCGAGAGCGAGCGAGGCAATGAGGAGAAACGCATTTCTCGCTGGTGCCAAGTTAACTTGGCGACCTCTGTGGCGCTGTGGTTGTGGCTCTGCTTACCATGCGAGAGGTCCCGGGTTCGATCCCCGGCTGGGGATAAAGAAAAAAGAAACCAGGTCTTGGATGTTTTTATGTGTGTGATGTCCCATTAGCCCACAGAGCTCTTTTTATTAAATGAAATAGTTATTATTGTGATTCGTCACTTTGCTCACGTCACCTTACAAATTGTAAACTTTAGATTTGTTTGGCAACAGTAATACATGTTTAATTTAGTGCGGTGAATTTTCAATTTAATATATGTACCTAATAATCACGTCATAGACAAGTTAAGTAACAGGAGAGAATCCAAACGTTAAAGGATGCTCATTTATACTGAATAATTCATCATCATACCCTAAGTCTACAATCATTCTCTGAATGAAATGTGACACCTCTCAAATTTCGACATCACCTTCTCATTCGCACCTTTCGTTCAGAGACAAAGATATTTGACGCGGCCTCTACGTGCTTCTATCACCCCGTACGGGATGTATATACAGGCACATAAATTTCTTCTGGCCCCACACTTGGATACCCTGTGTCGTGGCAACCAGAAACAGCGATATCACACAATAAACATCCAAGACCTGGGGATTTTTTTTATCCCCAGCTGAGGATCGAACCCATGACCTCTCGCATGATAGGCTGAGCCAAAACCGTAACGCCACAAGTCGTCATGTTTGTTCTATATGTTTTAAAGGGCACAAAAACCACTCATTTTACCAAAACGTATCGGAAAACAATCAGAATATTATTATTTCTCCCCAGACTTTCTACTTAGACCCGACCGTAAAGATTCTCTCCTGCTCCCGTGGAGGCAAAAAGTATGAACCGCCGAGAATGAAATATGAAATATCCATATTGGACAGCGAAGGAGCGACTATCCATATTGACCGTTATGTTCCAAGTAGAGGAGATACTTTAAGAAGAAAAACGTTTAGAATATGCACATACATTGTAATTTTTTCTACACTTAGTTTGGTTGTCAAAGCTATAATATATGATATGATATTTTCTTTATTAACACAATTAAACAACAGTCATTACAAATAAATCAGATAGGTAGAGACAGTGTCAATAAGAACCGGCTCAGCAATGCTGAACTGAGACAAGTCTCAGCTTCAGCGCTGGTTTTCAGCCGGCCCTCCAGAACACCAGAAGGTACAATTTACTCAAGGGTCGATATTAGGTAGGTACTTGTAAAAATTGAAACAATTATTTATACAAAAAGGGAAAAAACTACAAATATTTTCTTTACAAAAAGAAAATACCCAAAACACAATTAAAAATAATAATAATAATAATAGTAATAATTAACAAAGCACCATTTAGCTATGGAGCAGGCAGCAGCACACAAAATTCAGTTTCATCAGGTGACTATGCAGGCCATAATGGTTAGGTCAAAGATAATAAAAATACTTGGTTAGGTTAGGTTAAAGTCAAACTGCAGTTATTTACTCACTTAAAAGATATTTCTTAATAGATAATTTGAATGTATCTTTATACATAGGCAGTCTTAAGGGCGGTGGTATATCATTCCAAATTTTAGCTGCAGCAAAACGAAAGCTCCCCCTGAACCCGCTGGATTTGTGCCTGGGGATCGACAGCTTATTCTCCGCCTTCGAGCGTGTTCCTCTACTGTGCAGGTTTTTGGAGAATGTCAGCTTTTTGAACAGATAGTCGGGTCTTTTGGAGTGGATTACTTTGTGTATTAGATATGCATAATGTGTTCTCCGACGAGCTGACATCTTCAAAACGCCATTCTTGTTCAGATAAGGGGTGACATGGGCTCTGCTCTTAATATTGTAGCAAAACCTTGCACAAGCATTTGGCACCCTCTGTATTGCCGTTTCAGTCTTTTTATATGTTCGCGGCCCATAGGCAGCATCGCAAAAATTAAACAAAGATAGAACCAGAGCCTCTGTTAGAGTTTCCCGGACCTTGATACTAAGGTTTTTACGTAGATCATACAAAATCTTCAGTCTGTAGACGGCTGTTCTGACTTTTGAGTTTATATGGTCCTCAAAACGTAGGTCTTCGTCCATGATTAAACCCAAATTTCTTGCTTTGGCTACACGTGTAACCCGTTCCTCGTTTATTTTGATTTTAGGATTATTTGATAAGACACGGTTACGCTGACATTTCGTTCCTAGAATGAGATATTGAGATTTAGTTGGGTTCAGAACTAAATTGTTATTTTCCGACCACCTATTAACATTATCAAGATCATGGTTTATAGTCTCTACAGCGTCCAGGGTCGATCCTGGCAAGAAGCTGTGATAAAATTGTGTGTCTTCTGCATAAAGGTGGGATCGGCAGCTCTTTATACTAGTTCCAATGTCAGCAGTGAATATAATAAACAAAATTGGGCTAATGATACATCCCTGCGGGGCTCCTCTGGATATGTTTTTCACATCCGATCTTTCTTCAACACCACGTTCGTCTGTTGTGACCACATATTGTCGTCTATCAGAAAGAAAAGAGCGGAACCAGTTACAGGTATTATATGAAGCCCCGTAGTGAGATAGTTTGGCGATTAATAAATCCACATTCATACAAACAAACGCCCTCGAGAAATCAAGTAAAACTAGAGCGCTTGCCATGTTTTCATCTGAAGCTGCGATTATGTCGTCAGTGACACTTAACAGTGCCGTCTCCGTACCGTGACTGCTGCGGAATCCAGAGTGCTTGACTGGTAATATACCTTTAGACTCGACGTACATGGTGAGTTGCCGGCTCACAACCTTTTCCAGAATTTTTGACAGCACTGGAAGAATGCTTATAGGTCTTAGATCTTTGTGTGATCTTACATCATTGTTTTTGGGTAAGGGGACCACTTTAGCTAGTTTCCAGCTACTTGGGAAGGTGTAAGTCAAAATCGAGGTGTTGATAATAAGTGTTATAATTGGCAAGGTTACTGGTAATGTGAGACGAATCATATCCATGGAGATTCTATCAACCATTCTATTAGCCAACCCGCGTTGTATCTGTGGGTAGGCTCCACAGTTGGTAATCAAGTCAGCGCTTATTTCAGATCAACCATTTGTCAATTGTCAATTGTAAGACGGGCTGGTTTCCGCAACTCGACGACGAAAGCGCCTATTTTGCGTGTGGGTGGGAATGCGAATCATTCGAGCCAACCCAACTCCTCCAGGAACGCCAGTAGGCCCTTTACGTTACCGACTATCCCTGGAAGGTCCCTCGATTGACCGAGGTGTTTAGCCCTGTAGTCCGCTACTCCTGTGCACTCCATGAGGACGTGAGCAGCCGTTTCTTCTGCCTCCAAGCAGGCTCTGCAAAGGGGGCTGTCGGTAACACCTAGGACATATAGATGTTTGTTAAAGAAACCATGGCCAGTAAGTGCTGCAGTTACCAGTCGCATGCGCGGCCTGCTAAGTCGAAGCAAGGTCTTAGCCAGCCTAGCGCTAGGGGACGGCAAGGCCAGCTTAGCCTGCCTGCACTCCTCATGGTTTGTCCAAAGAGTGGCATGATCATTCCTGGTCGACTCTCTCAGAAATGAGCGTACCATCTTGAAGGGAAGAGGGATGATAGGTTCGGGACCATACGCTGTCAAGCTAGATCCTTTACGCGCCAGCTCATCCGCTGCATCGTTACCTCTTGATCCGCTGTGTCCTTTTATCCATTAAAGGATTACGCGGTTGTGTTGACATACCTCCATTAGTCGTTTGTGACACTCGTAGATTAGCCCTGAGTTAATAGTGTTGCTATTTAGGGCTTGTAGGACGGCCATGCTATCCGAGAGGATTCGAATGGAGGAATCTCTTACCTTTCTCGATGCTATGGCATTAGCGGCCGAGATGATGCCCATGCATTCAGCTTGAAAGACAGTATTATGGGCACCCAGTGGAATGGCCATCTTGATGTTTAGGTCCTCCGAGAAGGTGCCTGAACCAGTGCCTGCTTCAGTTTTTGAACCATCGGTAAAAATTCTGAGCTCTTTAACGTCGAGCCCCTCAACCCGATGATCTTCATGTAACTGTATGTTGTATTTTTTGTCAAAAACAAATTGTTTAGGGATTCTGTCACTGCAAGCCATAGAGATGGGAAATTTTTTGTAAACTTCCCCTAGGATGGCGGTGTGTGAGGTCCTGTTTTTCCTCCAAAGTCCTAAGGTGTTGAGTCTCACCGCAGATGACGCGGCCTCCTGCTTAATATATAGCTGGAGTGGCGGAAGACACAGCATGGCCTCCATTGCTGCTGTTGGAGTAGTTCTCATACTACCTGTGATAGCCATGCAGGCCAGCCTTTGGAAGCTTTGGAGTTTGCTTACCATTGTGGTTAGTTTGGTCCTGGTCCACCACACCACAGCTCCGTAGCAGACAAGAGGACGGATCACCGTTACGTACAGCCAAAGAATGATGTTGGGAGAAAGTCCCCACTTCTTCCCCACCATTCTCCGACACTGCCAGAAAGCAATACTCGCCTTCTTTAGTTTGTTGTCGATGTGGCTACTCCAGTTGAGCTTGCTGTCCAAGGTTATGCCCAGGTACTTCACCTCAGTTGCTAGCTGGAGTTCCGTTCCAAAGAGCTTAGGTAGGGTATACCTACCAAGAGCCCTATTGTTAGTGAACATGACCATTACCGTTTTTGTTGGGTTAACCGCCAGGTCATATTGTAAACACCAGCGCTCCACGATGCGAAGAGCTGTTTGTTTAAGGTTGCACACTGTGCTCGCAAATTTACCTGTGATGAGGATTACCAAATCGTCGGCATATCCTACGGTGTAGTATCCATTAGCGTTAAGCTTGGTAATCAGGTCGTTAATGACCAGATTCCACAGAAGCGGGGAGAGCACTCCTCCCTGCGGGCATCCCCGTACTACCTCCGCCGATAGGGACTCTCCAGCTAGACGCACGATACGTTTGTTAAGCATGTTTGTGACCCAGTTGTTTACAGCTGTTGACACCCCATGCCTTGTTAGAGATGCACTTATACTGCTATACTGCGTCTTGTCAAAGGCACCTTCTATATCAATAAAAGTTCCAAGACAGATGCATTTGTTTTGAATCGCCTCTTCAATTGTGGATACAACTGCATGGAGAGCCGATTCAGTAGACTTACCCAAACTATATGCATGCTGATTCTTGTGTAAGGGTATATGTTTTAACGCTCCATCTCTCAGGTGTCTCTCGCACAAACGTTCGAGAGTTTTAACCCCTCGCACCCCCAGCCACATGGCGCCGACACAGCTCGTCCCCCAGGCACACTTAAGCCCGCGCGGCGCGCGACACTTGACTGACGTATCAAGTGATTATGTTGAAATGGTAACTCTTAGAACTATGAGAGTGTTAAATATGAGTAGCTAATGAAACCCTCTCTTAGTCAATGCAAAACTAATGTCACAGTGACCTTCCTTTATTATTGTACCGACATGAGAATCACAGACATCTATGAAAATGGTCCTTCTCGACACAAATCTAGCAGACATGAGAAAAACATCAACAACATATACATGTTATTTGATACCTACGTAATCTAAATAACATTACCCTTTCAAAACAATAAAAACATTAGTGTGTTCTTATATAAACTCTTCAATATTTCAGCGTTTGAAATTTTCCAAAAATACGGTATAAATAAAAGTGTTTTTTTTGAGGCACGTTTGGAATATTTTTTTCTATGAATGACCATAGACAATTGTATCGGATTATAGACTTTGTCTTATTGAGCGTCTGGAAAATCTTTAACAGTACCAACATGACAAAAATTGGCCAAAATATACCGGTTTAAAAAAGCGCGGGAGCGAGAGCGTCATATGACGCTTGGGGGACGGACGGTACTCGAGGCGAGCGTCATATGAGGCTTGGGGGATTGTAAGGTTAAGCATGAACGAGGTGAGACTAATCGGCCTGAAAGATTTAGCGTTAGTGTAGTCGCTCCTTCCTGGCTTCGGTATGAAAATTACGTTTACTACTCTCCACCTTTTGGGAACGTATCCGAATCTAAGACATGCTTTCATGATTCGGACCATTATATTGATGACGGGTTCCCCACCCCACTGTAGAAGTGCTGGGAAGATTCCATCTGGTCCTGCTGATTTAAAAGGTTTAAAGCTATTAATGGCCCATCTTACCTTGTCAGCAGTGATAATATTATTAGTTATGTCTAAGTGGTCGACAGCTTCATGGTGAACCTCTTCCGGCCACACAATCTCTTGAATAGTTCTACTTCCGGGAAAGTGAGTTTCCAACAAGAGACTGTGTGTTTCTGTGGTGGAAGAGGTATATGTTCCATCGGGTTTTTTAAGCGACCCTAGCCTGGAGTTGCCTTGTTGAGCTAGTATTTGCCTTACCCGATTTGCTTGATCAACGGTTTCAATGTCGCTGCAGAATTTCCTCCATGAGTTGCTGCTTTTGAACCGTAGTCGTTTCTTGTACTTGGATTTGGCATCTTTATAGTTGTCCCAATCCTCATCAGCACTGGTGTTCATCGCCCTGTTTAGCAGTCTTCTGATCTTGGCACGCATCCTATCTAGATCAGGACCCCACCAAGGCTGCCCCTTGATGTTGGTAGGCGCTGGTGTGCTAAGCGGGCAAGTTGAATGGTAGCAGTCTATTGAAGTATTTGTAAAATCTGTTACCTGTTGTTCGATTTGTTCGAGTCCCTCCGGATCTGGTAGAGTCTCAGCCCAAGCAAGTCTTTCACCTAGGATAGCTCTGTACCTGGTTCTGTCAGTCTTGCGTGGGTTTCTCTTAGGGACAGTTGGGGAGAACGCTGCGTTGATCTCGAAGCGTATCCATCGGTGATCAGAGCATGACGCCTCGTTGGACACATGCCAGCCCCCAACGTCGTCGGATATGTCCGCCGTTGCCAGGGTAATATCAACGATAGTTCTGCTCCGCTTGGTAACAAAAGTTGGTTCAGAACCTATGTTAAGCACATTGAGGTTTGTAGTAAATAGGTATTCAACAAGTGTCTTACCTCTGCTGTTCATATCTGGCATGCCCCACAGTGGGTGATGCGCGTTTGAGTCGGCCCCAACGATGAGCTGGAGGCCCGACTTCTCGCAGTGGTCCACCAGCCGGCACAGGTCGTGTGGAGGCGGGTTGTCCTCCGCAGGCATGTAGGCGGAGGCCACCACGAGCTCGCGGCACCTAGCTGTGTCGGGCAGTTGCAGCCTTATGGCACACAGGTCCCTGGAACAGAACTCTGTTAATGGCTGTGCTGGGATGTTGTTAGTAGTTATGATGCACGTTCTAGGGTTATCGTGATCAGTTGTACCGAAAAGCTTACCTCTCAAATTGGCGAGCCCTCGAATGCTACCGCGGTTGATCCACGGCTCCTGGATCAGAGCCACGGCAGTGCTGTTTGCCCCCAACCAGCGTCTTAACTGGGCCGTTGCAGTTTGGCTGTGTTGGAGGTTGGCTTGGAGGATTTTACAATCGCGGGAGAGGGACGCCATTTTTGGTCAACCCCTCCTGCACCTCCAAGACGAGTTCCTCCTCCAGCCGCATGGACAGCTCCTCGCCCTCAGAGGGCACCACTGCTGGTTCTGGCTCATCGCCTTCACCAAGCAGCATGGCCTCCCAGTGCGCGTGCTCGTCCTGCGGTTGAGCAGCAGAACTTTCCCCGACTGCATCGGGGCCTGTTTGCTGCCGCTCTGGAGTGGAACTCTGGGGCTTGGCTGTTCTTGAAGAAACCCCAGTGATGACCAGCTTAGAGCTGGTCTGCGCTACCACCGGTGGTTCCTTCACAAATTTCCCACCGGGTCCCTGAAATTTTAGGTAGACCGAACCACTACCAAAAAGGAGCTGTCTGCCCCTTCCCAGCAGGGTCGGCACCACATCTTCAGGGACGTCTGTGATGAGAAACAGGTTGTCCTGCTGCTCATCCACTTTCTGGAGGAGCCATCGGTCAACCTGTGCCCACTTGTTCATATAGTGGAGGACTACGCCGACGTCGGGCGCAGACTTCCACCTGCCTCGTTCGTTGGGTATGAGCACCCCACATCGAACCCTGCGGACCATCTCCGATTGGCGTTTCACCACCAACTGTACGTTGGATGGTGTAGACACACCGGAGACACACTCCCGCAGCCAGTTCAGGGAGTACTGGTCCTCCACGAACAGTTTAAGGTGGCCGTCCTCGTAACGAGGCTTGCCACCGAATTTGGGGTTTTCCTTGCTCGGATCCGCCAACGCTTCCCTCAAGATTTTGTCATCAATCTCGTTGAGGATGAGCGTTGATAGATCCTGTGAAATATGACCAGTAGCGACGTCAGTTACGGCGATGTACTGGTCAGATTTCACCTTCTGAGCATAGGTGACCCCAGCTCTGCGCGCTTCCGTGCACTGCTTTTTAGGCTCCACTCGAGGAGAAATACTGTCCTCTAGTCGAGCCCTCTTAGCAGCCGCGCGCTCGTTTTTGCCGGATCTCTTGGCAGATTTCAACTTCTTGTTAGAAGTTGGACCACCAGAGAACGCTACGGTAGGTTTAGCCCCGTTTGAGTCTAGGGTTGCCCCTTTGACACCACGGGAGCCGGTCACCTTACCCGCAGCTCCAGCTGTATTAACAGCGGGACCGCCATCGGTCGTCACCGTGGCAGATGGAACCCCATCTACGCCGGCAGCGGCCGATGTGGCAGCCAAACGCTGTTTTTTCTTCCACCGACGATTCGCCTTACGCCCTGGTCCGGTTTGCACCGTATCTGGACGTTTAGTCGATGGGCCCTTCCCTTGCAAAGATTGCTTGTGTGGTTTACCCTTTCGACCAACCGTCGTCCAGGCGCTGGCGAAATGCTCGGCGATGTTTGTCGAATGGCTCCGCGCACCGGGTTGCCCCGTGGCCCTGCCTCTCGACTCACTTTCGGGTTTTTTGCAGCTAACCTCCACAGTGGAATCACTACCGGTTTGCACCGGTAGGTCACTGATGGTGGCAGTGCGCCCAGTTGAGGCTTGAGGATCTGCCGAGGCAGATTCTCGCACCTGTTTGGAGACGCTTGCGGTTTTCACCGCTGGAAGCGTTCCAGATGTGTTTTTTGACCTGACACGATCCATGGCCAAATGTATAGAGATTCGTCTACTCGATTTCCCACCCTCCACGGAGCCCGCATAATTGGGAGCGCCTACTCGCTTGGAACAGCTTTCAGTCGCTAGGAGTACCGAGTAGATATAGAAGCATAGGGCTGGTACTTGGCGCGACATCGGGAGCTCGCTTCTGTGTACGATGGGAACCAAGGTGTCAGCGACATGGTCCCACCGCCGTAGTCACCGAAGCTTACCCCGTCAGCATGACCCATCCCTCCGCTATGACTGACGCCTTAGCGGACCCTACACCCCTAGCCGTGGCCCTCTGACGGGACACTTGGCCGTTACCCCAACCCGCGGCTACGGGCGAGGCTACCGTTTTGCCTGAAATCCAGGCCAAAGAGGGCGTGTTGCCTTACGAAGCTAAATCCACAACAACGCTCGGCTCAACCCCCCAGGACCCCTTCATCCTGGCCTACGGTGGTCAACTGCGCAGACCACAAGACGCAGGTGAGTGTAGATAGTCTGCCGGGTACACCCACTTTAACCGACAGAACCGGAGCTACTTTTAGCCATCGGCTAGTAAGAGGTCCGGGGACCAGTCACTAGCCGCTGTTACCAGGGTGCACCAGGAGGAAGCAGAAGTTATGCAGGCGGACGTATCCTTCTGCATCACTTCAGCACCCCCACACTAGGAGGTAGTCGCTCAGAACACCCTAGATCAACCATTTAAAAATTATATTGGTCAAATCTCACCAAATATCAGTGAGTGCTAACTAGCCGAGGCCTTATCGCCGAATTCAAGGACGGCTATTCAAATAAAGTTCCGCTTAAATTTATTAGGCCCGACAGATAGAACGCAAGTTGGCACAGTTCTAGGATTAATTTTTACACAAGGGCATGTAACATTTTGACATACTAACAGTCAAAATATCATGATTTCTGCAGGCAGTAATGAAACGGGTGCTGATCTATACAGTATTTTTTATACACAAATGTATGTAATTGTAAACTTCTAAAACGATATATCCTTTTCGAGAAATCTGACTTCAAAGGGCGACAAAAACAACTTTTTTGCTCTTTAAACTCAGATTTCTAAAAATTTATATCGTTTTATAAATTCATAATTGCACGTGTTTCAATTATTTACTCTATCGATGGACATCGGTTTCATGTCTGTCCGCAAATATCAATATTAAAAAAAAACGGTATGCCAGTCACCATACAAAAATGTTAGAATCCTTTTATATGTGGTTGTCAAAATTATGTTGAACTGTGTTCAGCCGCGTTCGAAGCAGTGGTCTTTACTGACATAATCACTTCCCGAGCGGGATAGTATGACTTTAGGAGCCCCTCAAACTGAGTTGTCACCATTGCATCCGGGGTTCTGAGTAAGTAGATGACGTAAAAGCCTTTTCACATGTCGTCCTACGAAATAACATGACAAACTTACATCCTCACCATCCACCTTACATAGCAACAGACAAGCGGAAGGAAGCACATAACGAACTTGGAGCATATCCCGGTATACGTAGTACGTACTGGGGTTACGTAGAAGTTCATATGTACAAACAAACAGTTGTTTCAGCGACAGGAGTGCTGGTTCCGTGACACCAACTCTCTTATGTTCATCTGTAGTTGATGCTGGAGATGTCTGGATGCGGTATATGCAAGTATACATCAGTTCATTATAATTCTTTATTGCACAGAAAACACAATGGAAAATAAATATAATAGTAGTTTATGTGACTGCTGCATAATGGAGGGCATTAAAACTCGAGAGTGGGTTTATGAAACTCGCCTTCGGCTCGTTTCATAATAATATCACTCGAGAGTTTTAATGCCTAATTATGTACAGTTACATACACTAGTTTATCTACACACATATCATAAGCTCTCTTTGATGTGTTCAGGAACCGCATGTTTGACCGGCATTGTGGCTCTGCAATCGTTTAGCTTGTTCTTTAGTACCAACTTCCCGCAGGCGGGCGTCGGCGTTCGAAATTTGAATGTCAGTACCAACTTCACAGACAAACTAGGGACGGCACGCGGGTGGGCGCCGGCGTTCGAAATTTGAATGTCAGTACCAACTTCACAGACAAACTAGGGACGGCACGCGGGTGGGCGCCGGCGTTCGAAATTTGAATGTCAGTACCAACTTCACAGACAAACTAGGGACGGCACGCGGGTGGGCGTCGGCGTTCGAAATTTGAATGTCATTATATGTAGAAAAACTACACATAATGACCATTATGTGTAGTTTTCCAGATATGAAACGAGTTTTTACCAAGTAGTTTAACATAATGCTGATCGTAACGTGCGGTTTTTGAACGCAGTAAAGAGGGTTTATGATACGTGTGTAGATAAAGAACAATATGCAAAGGTGAGCTTATTTCTAAAAAGAAATTTCTTACAGCTAACCTGTGAGGAAAGGAAAAAATACTTATTCATATTGGATAAATAGAAGCCATAACAAGAGAAATGACAAATCCTCAATTAATTTAAATTTAAATTTATTAATTTCTTTCACATACACTTGATTACAATAACATCAGGTGGAGTCCTCTTTTTAAGTTAATATTGGGTGCTTACCTATGAAATTGGCGAATTTTTCTTACAGATTCAGGAGTTCATAATTCTAGTAATTCAATAGCTATTTCCAGTTTTTTTTATTGTTTTAAAATTAATTTCAATATTTTACATCTACTTATTAAATTTTCTTTTAATTTTCAGTTTGATAACTAAAATGTTATCTTCAAAATCCGTGCCTCCTAAATGTCATCCATTTTCATGATAATATTCGTAATATTTTTTTACAGCTGACACTTTTCAAAAATTATATAAAAATTTCTGTTAGCTAAATGTTGTCTCATTCATACACTCAAAATTTATAAAATTAGGATCTGTCATTCCTAAAAAAAAAATACAAAAATGTTTCTACAGAAAATTGAGTTAACTTCAATTTCTCCATACAAAACGCTGATTTCATAGGTAAGCACCTAATATTACGTCTGCCAGGAGGGCCGCTCTTCCTAAGTGATTCACAAAAAGTAGTAGTAATAATTACAACTTAGAGAGCGTGTAAGTATCTCCCAAGCCCCGCCCATATGTGACGAATCGGCTTCAAGTTGACTATCATGAGCAAAGGATCTCCCTTGCCGTGCAGCCTCTGGCAACGCTGCCATCATAATGGGGACCTTTGTGACGGATATGATGCGTGGTGGCTTATTTTCTAATTAAGTGATTTGGAAAGACTTTATTTGTCATTTCGTTATTCCGTTGTATATTTTTTTATTCATTTAATAAAATACTAAAAAATTGTCATAATGTTATAATGCCAATAGGCGGAATATTGCCGATTACTTATATATGATTATCTACACACATATTATAAACCCTCTTTACTGCGTACAAAAACCGCACGTTACGATCAGCATAATGTTAAACTACTTGGTAAAAAACTCATTTTTTATCTGAAAAATTACACATTATGACCATAATGTGTAATTTTTCTGCATATTATGACATTCAAATTTCGAACGCCGAAGCCCGCCCCCAGTTTGTCTGTGAAGTTGGTACTGACATTCAAATTTCGTACGCCGACGAAACAACTGCAGATCGAGCCACAATGCCGGTCAAACATGCGGTTCCTGAACACATCAAAGAGAGCTTATGATATGTGTGTAGATAAACGAGCGTATGTAACTGTACATAATTAGGCATTAAAACTCTCGAGTGATATTATTATGAAACTCGCCTTCGGCTCGTTTCATAAACCCACTATCGAGTATTAATGCCCTCCATTATGTAGCAGTCACATAAACTACTATAAAAATAATTAATAATGATATCGATTGTCCGGTCCTCCTGAGTAAACTTAATTTTGTTGTTCCACAGAGGACACTCAGATTCAACCCTCCGTTAAATGTGCCTAGAGCCTCAACTAACTATAGACAAAATTCATTTATGATACGAGCGAGCAGAACTGTTAACTGTTTTAGCAAGTTGTTGGACATAGACATATTTCATACCAATATTGTGAAGGCAAGGCAGTGCCTAACGCTTAACTTTTTTAGTGCATAGTTTTTCTCTTTTTTAATATCGTATTAGTGTCAATATCTCACTGTTTGTTTTAAGTGGAAAGTGTGACAAATATGATGAGTGAGTGTTCCCATGTTTAATTTTTGCTGTATTTCTATAAGTGAATACCTGTAATTGGCTTTCTATTTCTATTTTAGCTTTTATGGAAATCAGTTTTATAGCCGTTGGTTTTCCAAATTTTATATAAATAAATATTTCAATATACATTTAGCTAGGAATTTGTATGCATATAGCATAGGCTATGGATGAATTCTAAGCCCATCAGATCCTTTGACTGAGTCGATTGTCGGGGTACCAACGGAGACATCCTAAGGATAAACCCCTGTAGTGGTTGAAGTTTTGCCAGGGTTCTAATCCCGCGGAGGTGCCGAAAAGCCTCGATCTTTATAATATTTTGTGTTGTCTCTGGTTCCGCTCCCCACGATATTTAATACGTGTTCAGTACTAAACACAGTGCCATATCAACACAAGGCCGCTCCTGGTCCGCTACCCCATCCGCGGTATTCTAAACTACCATAACGTCGCGTTATGCAGATTCGGCGTAACATAATAATATATATTTATTACCAAACTTGAGCAGATACGGGGACGCGCCGAATCTGATTCCGTTTTGTGTTATCGTTGCGATTTATTGACGATATAAATTCTGAATCGGGAATGTTGCGGGGTTGTTGTGACGAGTACTTCAAGGCACTTATTTTGATATTCCTGTATGTAAAGTTATGTACTAAAATTAAATTAATCTAAGTGTAGGATGACTCAGATGGACTGGCGACCTGATAAAAGTACCTTTTTTACATTTACGACATATGCATTGCTTCTGGCGCCACTCTAGGATACCCTGTATCATGGGAACCAGATACAGTGACGTCACACACTCTAAGACCTGGGTTGTTTTTTTCTCTCAATCCCAGCCGGGATCGAACCCGGGACATTTCGCATCGTAGGCAGAGCTACAACAGCAGCGCCACAGAGATCGTCAAATGTACATTATGTACATGTACTTACAATGTTTCATCAATCATCACTATCATCATATGTTTATGTTTTACATCTGTCACCGTCCACCACCAGGGGTCCCGCGTTCGAGTCCCGGTGGGGGCAAATATTTGTTTGATGAGAACGGATGTTTGTACCTTAGTCATGGTTGTTTATCTATCTAAGTATAATATTTATCTATATAAGTATGCGAATCCTAGTTTGGGGCTAGATCAATGTGTGTAAATAGTGTCCAATGTTTTTTTTTCTTTTTTTTTAACTATCGACATATAGTAAACTGTAGTACTGTTTACTATATGACGCGTTACTTGATAAACTAACGGTAAGAACCGTTAAATAGTAAACTGGTTTAAATTTGAATTGCAAACAAAATACCAGGGCAAACACTGCGGTAGCTTAGGTGAAGACTAGAGGGGGCAAGCGCAGCGAAGCCCCCTCTAGTCTTCGTGTTAGGTTGACATTTAAGAACAAAAGAAACGCAAATTCTAAACCCTGTCGGTCTGGTGCACTATCTGTCGGTAGTTGATCAACTAACGCGTTACTTTATCGACTAACGGTTTTGACTATATTACGGTGACATGTATACATCTAGACATATCCTTATGCTACGAATGGAACCACTCCCGACTTATTTCGATTCCCTACATACTAGTGACAACATAACCAAAACATAATCTACGCCAACAACGGTCTTAAAACCTACGTGCTCACTCACACCACCATTTCCCCAGAAGCCTCTGTACAAAACTTATTGCCCAACATTCGGGTTAAGAAGCCAATTAAAATGTCCCTCGAATACCAACATGGCGCGGTAAAGTATTGTTATCTTTAACTGTGTTCGTATTCAGAAGGTGTTCGCGGTCGTTATTCGTTCCTTGCTGGTTGTGGTAAAATATTTCGTATTTCATTTATCTGTGAGATAGAAGGAGCTCCTAGTTTTGGTTGAGAGCAAAATTACCATTTAGAGGTATACAAAGAGGTTGGGGGAGTATCTTGGATTTTGATAGTAAAGCCATGTAGGTACTTAAAAGAATATAAACAAACCAAAGCAACTCCACCAATTCCGAAAGTAATCACTGCGACCTTAATATTGGTGAATATTAATTGTACCGGATAAACGTGATAGTTTGTCAAGTCAAGGCAAGGCTTTATTAAATATAGTTTTATGGTGGTGCTTGTAAGCCTTGACGTTTTATATAATGGTTGGTTCGCTGTAATGGCAGAAATTCGTTTGATAATAATAAATATATTAATATAATAGTACGAAAAATAGGCAAAATTAATGCAGTTTTTTATTTATCGGGATATGTAGGTTAGAGAGCGAACTATATGTTACAAATACCCCCCCCCCCCTCCTTATCTCGTTATTTCTTAGCACTTTCACTTCAGGATTCTCTCTCCCTAGCGCAGCGGTTGTGGCTCTGCCTTCAATTCGAGAGCTCCCGGATTCGATCCCCGGCAGGGGGTAAAGAAAAAAACCCCAGGTCTTGGATGTTTATATGTGTGTGACGTCGCTGCTTCTGGTGCCCACGACACAGGGTATCCTAATGTAGGGCCAGAAGCAATGTATGTGCATGTATGTAAATGTTTATGTTTATGTTATGCTATGCTATTTTGAAAATGTTATTTCTTTGGATATTTAATGAAAAATAAATATTTATATAGGTTAGGAAGTAAACCAATCACAAGGAATTTCTTATACGATACGAAATACCAACTTAACAAAAAAAAACAGGCAAGTGCAAGTCAGACTCGCGCACCGAGGTTTTTTTTTTATTTGTGCAAAAAGCCTTGGCTTCTGGCTTAATTACATGATTCTTGGTAGACGAGAAGCACCCAATAGGTTTTGATTCCCTTGCGGGTATTCAAAGCCAGAAATTTATCCAATTAAAATGAAGTATTTTGATTGCATTGACCTATGAAGTTATTTTTTTTATAGATTTAAGGGACTACAGTCTTGAGTAATTGCTATTAATTTCAAATTAATTTCTTTACGCGTTCCTGAAAAAATGGCTCTTGATGGACGGTCGGACGGAAAACGAAGAGATCCTACATTCACGCAACTTTAGCCTGTATAGTCAATTTATCAATGATCATTTTGTTTTGTTGTTGTTGATTTGATTTGATTTGATTTGATTTGTTTTGATTTGACAAATCCCAAAAGATAAAGAACTGCATTAATTTTGCCAAATGTTTTACTTTAATTCTTGTATTCATTTTTATCTTTACATATAACTGTTCGGCGCAGGTCTTTATCGAATGAAACGCCGTTCATAAATTTAAATAACAGTATTTCCACTTTCCTATTCTAGTTCACTATTACAAGGATGCGTTGCGTCCGGTGGTTAACGTACAACTGGTTTGCTTATATCTACCTGCACTTACATTAAAATCACTCATTATGTATGCACGTTATTGTACGGTATCCCACAAGCCAAAAGTGCAGGTTATGATCCCGGCGGATGATAAATTATGATACAAATTACTTGTCTCACTAGCACATGCTCCAAAATCAGGAAGGTCCATGAAAGGTCCATCACCTGAGTGGCAGACAAGCGTGTAACTACTAAAACACGTCCATGTTTGAAATTATGGTTACGGTAATCTGTTATTTTTTTATTACTAGTCCTAAATCTTATTTTATTCTTTTGATTCCCTACGAATCTCTACAAAACCATTCTCTGCACTTCCCCCCATCACCCCGAAACAGGGTTGTCTTGAATTAATATTAATTAATTGTGGTACATAAGACGATAAGGTGCGGAATATGCAAGTCGCGAGCGCGGCGTAACGTCGCGCGACGTGACGCTGATAAAGACGTGCTGGTGTAGAGGACATGTTTTTGGTGAAACTTCTTATATTTTACCTCGTTTTGACGGCGACGGAAAACGTCGTGGAGCAACCTTCATATCACCATAGCCGCGGCGATGGGCTAGCACCCTGTCACGCAAAGTGGAGTATGGCTGAACGTGGGTGCAACTGTGCTTCCGCCACCCCGCATGGGAAAGGCGTGACGCTATGATATATTACAGTGACGTCATTTCTCATTAGCTGGGTAGTATTTATTAACAAGAACTTTATCATCTCATTTACCATCGCCCAAAAGATCATTCTAAAACAAAAAAAACACAAAATATCGTAGAAACTTTTCCCGATTGTAGTTTTTAGGGTGCGTGCAGATCGTGCGGTAATATTGGGGCAATTCCGACTCTCCAACAAAACAATTCCCTTGGGAGAGGGCATTATAACCAGCCAATGATTATTTCGGGTTCGCTGGGAAGTCGAACTCTGAACGTCTTTGGCGATAGAGATCATATCAAAATATTCGTCTTCTCACGAAAGAAGTACTTTTAAGTTTTCACTTTCTTTTGTTACAATGGGCACCTGCAATCTGGAATCTGGGAAAACCTTTCAATAGCAAATTATTCCGAAAATCTTGAGATGGAAAAAAATAGAAGTATTTTATTTTAGCCGGATTATATGGGGACCAAATATACAACATAAAGCGTATCATCTTTTCCCTTACGTAGTGTTCTAGGCACTTCTTCTGATTCACATGACGAACGCGAATTATTTATTCCTATTTTAATATTCTTAGCTCAAGCTTTTTATCAAACAGTTGTCTCCAGAATAAGCCCGCTACAAAATGTCTTCCCTCCCTCTTAAGATGCTCATAAACATGTTTTTCTCGCAATAAAAATGATGAATCACCCATTTTTTATATGGTCAATCAGAGGATATACGATTTTTCCATTGGCGGATAAAATCTATGGCGTCGTGTTGGTTGATAATGTAAGTAGAGGAAGATAAAAGTTGCTATGATTTGGCTAAGATGGATGATAGTGGGGTAGGTACTTCATTATTATTTGTTTTACGGAAATCGTTCTTTAATCTTAGTTATTTGGTACAAAGTTGAGTTACAGTGAGAGTTCTACGAAACCTAGTTTAGTTTATTGATTGATCAATTTCGTTTTATGGTTTCATAATGCAAGAGCTATGTCAGCTAACCTGTGTGTGTTAAGGTTGATAATACCTTTTAACAAATAAAAAAATGTCCAAGTGCGCGTCGGACTTACGCACCGAGGGTTCCGTACTAATAGCATTTTGATCATGAAGTTTTTTTTTTTTCATTTATGATTCTAGGTCAACGAGAAGTACCCAACAGATTTTGATTCAGCAAAATTATAACATAAACTACGGTATCGGTTGATATTTATACAACTTCAATATACCACAGACCTGCATAATGAATATTATTTTTTGCATCATCCTGCTTAACTCACAGATTCTAATCCGGGCATTACTTATGAATTTTTGCTTACGTCCCAAAGATGGTCAATAACAAAGAGCCAGGCATTCCAGATGATGTAGTATTAAAGGCATTCCAGATGATGTAGTATTATTATTTGTGGTCCATTCCTAGGTAATATATCAAATATTGTTTTCGACGCATGATTATATTAAGAGCATAGGCTTAGCTTGCAAGCCATTTGTTACACAAAAGCATGTTTGGTCCCCCTTTTCTATTGACACTTAAAAAAAACAGGTCTTGGATGTTTATATGTGTATGCTGTCGCTGTTTCTGGTTCCCAAGATACAGGGTATCTTGATGATCATGAGCGCCAGCTTGCATTCGCTGTGAAATTAATTTGATTGTTTTTGCTTGTATGAAATTTCTCTCGAACTTTTTTAATTTTTAATTTATTTAACAAAAATCCGCAGCCGTTCAAATACAATAAACTTATAAGTAAACTTGGAATTGAGCCAATTAAGGATTTTACTATGTAGAACTTAAGATTTATTTTATTTTAGTTTAGATGTAAAAGACATTAATTATTGAAATCGTTATCACAAAATCGGTTTTTCGCAATGTCATGAATTCAATCGTTATAAAAAATATTAAATTATGTTGCTCTGTCAGTCCTCTATAGGTACATCAAGTATGAGCATTTTTATTATTTGAATCCCTATTCCTAAAAATACTTACCTGCGATTTTTGAATTGAGAATTTCACTAATCAAATACTTACGTAAGGTTCTGTCTCTGCAGAAGCCACAAAAAAGAACGTGACAGAACGATACATAAGTGGGCACCCCGGCACTCAGTGAGTTTCTCAACTCAGAAACCGGAGGTAAGTTGCAGTTCCGGGGTGCCGGTGTTATATACATATGTCGGCGGCCGACCGTAAGGCATATCATGATATGGCGGCAGTTCTTGATATGCCTTGTTAAACCCGCCATTTCGTTTCCAGACAAACGTTCGACCATCGCCAGCATATAACTCGGCATATCAAGAAGTAGGGTGACAATAGACTTGGCTCGCCAGGTTGAGTTAGGTTAGAACGTGTAACGTGCAACCAGCGGAGCGGGCGTGCGACTGAAAGTAATGAAAAGCCAAACATGGCTATAGTAGATTATGTGGCTAAATTTAAGTTGTATTATAGGTTAGGTTGGAACTTAGAAGAAGCAAAACCAGAGCGTAGCGAAGCACAGCGGAGCGGAGCGTATGCAAATAAAAACCACATTTAATAATGAGGATAATAAAAGTCTCTATAATATCATACTCGGATACCCAATAGTAGTCCACCGACTCCCATGTGATGGTTATCCTACTTTTCTTGATTTCGTTTATAATCTAAAAAATAATATTTATGGATAATTATTTTTTAAATACGTGTAACAAAAATCTCATGGTAAAAATATTTGTTGATTCCTAAAATGTTAACTATTTTTCGATGTGACGTTTTATCCTTTGGTCATATAATAATAATAATAATAATACCTTGGACACTATTTACACACATTGAAATAGCCCCAAACTAGGATTCCCTGTATCTTGGGTACTTGACAACGACACACATACTTATATAGATAAATATTAATACTTAGATAGATAAACAACCATGACTAGGGTACAAACATCCGTTCTCATCAAACAAATATTTGCTCCCACCGGGACTCGAACCCGGGACCCTCGGTTTCGTAGACAGCGTCACTGCCGACTCGGCCATTCAGGTCGTCAAATATCATGATGTGGCGAAGGGTTTACTGGGAATATCGACAAACATTCGGTTCTCATCGATCTGCCCGATTTTGGTTTGGGCACATCATGATGTGCCCCATAGACAACGGCGTATGTCAAGAAACGCCGCCATATTATCTTAATATGGTGCGGCACATCATGATGTGCCCAATTTTGCAATCTGACTGAATTTTTGAATCATCTTTGAGTGTCTGTCAAACGTTTTAGTGGTCGGCTGTGCATTCGGAAGTTTTCTCGTATACTAATACTGAAACTGCAAGCATAGTAAAATATCCCAACAACTAAAACAATGTCATCAAACTTCGTCAACAATAATAATAATCAGAAACAAAATGGCCAGAAGGGAATTAATAAGATCAAAAGCAACACACAACAGGGGTGTTGTTATTTTTTTATGTCGATCGTTTCATTATGGCAGAGATTTTGGCGCCAAGATCTTGATGACAATTGTTTTATTAACCAATATTGCCATGAGTTGGATGGTGTTAGGGACGGGTTGCGACAACACAGGTTAAAATATTAAAAAGATTGAAACTGTATCTCCTTTCTCTTCCTTATTAAGTTCAAGTATATTATTACTATGTTTATCTACACACGTATCACAAACCCTCTTTACTGCGTTCAAAAACCGCACGTTACGATCAGCATTATGTTAAACTACTTGGTAAAAACTCGTTTCGTATCTGGAAAACTACACATAATGGTCATTATGTGTAGTTTTTCTACATATAATGACATTCAAATTTCGAACGCCGACGCCCACCCGCGTGCCGTCCCTAGTTTGTTTGTGAAGTTGGTACTGACATTCAAATTTCGAACGCCGACGCCCGCCTGCGTGAAGTTGGTACTAATGAACAAGCTAAACAATTGCAGAACCACAATGCCGGTCAAACATGCGGTTCCTGAACACATCAAAGAGAGCTTATGATATGTGTGTAGATAAACTAGTGTATGTAACTGTACATATGTAGCAGTCACATAAACTACTATTATCTACACACGTATCATAAACCCACTTTACTGTGTCCAAAAACCGCACGTTACGATCAGTATAATGTTAAACTACTTGGTAAAAACTCATTTCTTATCTAAAAAATTACACATTATGACCATAAAGTGTAATTTTTCTAAATATTATGATATTCAAATTTCGAACGCCGACGCCCGCCTGCGTGTCGCCCCTAGTTTGTCTGTGAAGTTGGTACTACAGAACAAGCTAAACAACTCAATGCCACAATGCCGGTCAAACATGCGGTTCCTGAACACATCAAAGAGAGCTTATGATATGTGTGTAGATAAACTAGTGTATGTAACTGTACATAATTCGGCATTATGTATCACTCAAATAAACTACTATAATATATATACAGATATATTCTACGTTGATATATGCATGTACTATAATGTATTATATTACTTTATTATACTTTTATTATATTTTATACAGTTATTAAATTTATTGTGCACTAGACTGCCTTTAATAGCAATAGACTTTACTATCCTGCCTAGCTTTGCTGAAGAAATCAATTTTTAGAGATTGTTCAGGCCTCTCGGCACCCAATGACCTCGTAGGGGCCCATAGCTACGAGGTAGCGTAGCGATCGGATGCCAAGAAGTAAGAACGTCGGCGATTCACCGAGCTAAAGTAAATAGATTCTATCTGACCTGGTCTGTGCTTCGTTCCCGTCAAACACCTGTCTCTCTGCAAGGCCTGGGTGCACCCTAGGCTCTTCTTGGTAGACAGGTTCTTCAGCCAACCAGGTATGGCTGGCAGGCCAGCTTCGACGCGCACAGTGTCCCAACACAGGTTATATTACGTAAATACGAACTTTATCTGGTTCGGAGAACCACAATACACTCAGCTATAAGACAATCCTGAGGGGAGCCCGAATACAATTCCAGATGGCTTACGATTTAATTTCAATGCCCAAATCAATACGCGTCACATTGCGGGGGCTTTTTCCTGTCAGTTGTCAAAAACTGCTCGGTTGGCAGCACCGTCAAATTCAAAATGGCCATTCCGAAACCATCGATCGAGTATCGATTCTGAATCGAACAATCACCCGCCCGGACAGGCACCCACCTGTCCCTTAATCTACGGGCAGCCGAGACAACGTTGCTACCGCTCGTTTTAGTACCGAGCCTCCTACTAGAACCTCTACAGACCGGGGGGTCCCGTCCCTGCCAGGGAACAAGTTAACAATGCGCCCCCTGCGCCAACGCAGTGGCGGTAGGTTAGCATCCTTAACCAGAACGAGGTCACCAACACTAGAGGGGCTGGTTTTGTCAGTCCACTTAAGGCGCTGTTGTAAGATATGCAGATACTCGAGAGACCAACGCTTCCAGAAATTCTGAGTAAACTGCTGCAACATCTGATACCTTGACAACCGATACAATTTCACTCCCTCGAAGGGGTGCTCGGGCAACGCGTTAAGTGGCTGTCCTATCAAGAAATGGCCTGGGGTCAGAGCCTCCAGGTCATTTGGATCCGAGCTGAGCGGACACAACGGTCGCGAATTGAGAACGGCCTCGTTCTTACAAAACAATGTCGCGAGCTCCTCAAAAGTCAGCGCGGTCTGACCTACTATACGCCCTAAGTGCGTCTTCGCTGACTTAACTACGGCCTCAAAAATCCCACCCCAGTGGGGGCAACTCGGTGGGCTGAAGGTCCACTGTATACTCCGACGGGAGAGGGCCGTTCCAATATCCACTTTATTTACATTCAAAAAGTTGACTATCTCTCGTAAGCATCGTTCCGCACCGATGTAGTTAGTGCCGTTATCAGAGCGGATCAAAGTTGGAAGTCCCCTTCGAGAAACAAACCTATCCAAACAAGCAATGAAAGCCTCTGTCGAGAGATCAGCAACGAGCTCGAGTTCAGGAGCCCGACATCCCCTGGATGCACAATCAGACGGGTTCAATTCTCCTGGTACATGTCTCCAGGTCAGTGGGACCTCAGACGACACAATCTGGGAGACACGGTTCGCAACAAAAACCTCTAAGGTATGGACCTAAGCCTTCAGCCAGCACAAAACAATCTGGCTGTCCGTCCACGCGTACACCGTATCCTCCAAAACCACTGACCCACGCAACACTGTTAGAGTGTGATTCAAAAGTTTGGTCAAAAGAGCAGCCCCGGACAGTTCCAGTTTTGGAATCGTCATCCTTGTCCGAATAGGCGCTACCTTGCTTTTTGCCAAAACCAAACGCACGTCGACCTCCCCGGTGGAGGTGACGGTTCGCAAATAAACCGCTGCCGCAAACCCTCGTTCAGAGGCATCACAAAACCCGTGAAGGGTTGCCCTGTAATCCCCAGCAGGGACCAATTTCCTCGGCAGCGATACATTATTTATATTGAGGCCCAACCATTTCGCTAAATCGTTCGATACAATGCAGCCCTGAGCTCCAGAATCTAATAGGGCGCGAACGTATGTTGGGTTGCCCGCCAAATCCCAAACAAGCACAGAGGCGATCGGTAACACCACCGTCTCCGGTTGGGGGGCAACAAATTGTTGGGCCGCAAATTCCTAGCGAGGGCCCCCGGGGCCCCACTGTGCCTGTAACCGATCAGGTAGGCAGCTATACGCCAGCGGGTCCCATTGTACAAATGGCCCACGCGCCGGTTCCATTGCCACCCTACGACGCCCCCCGAAGGGTTGTGGGCGTGAATTCAACCGTGGCCGCTCCATGAGCGGGGGGGACATCACATGCGACCGACGAGGACGAGGCGACGAGCGGGGCGACAACTGAGGCGGCGTCCGAACCGCACCCGCATAGCTCGAAGTTGTCCCATGCCACCCGCCCGTTACGGCCTGCTCAACACACCCAATGTGCCGCTGAGTCGGATGCTGAGTCGCAACCGAAAACTCAGGGCCCCGCATGTGATGACCCTGAGTGCGGCCCTGCACCCCTGGGTGGCCGCGTGCTTGTGGCCCCATTGCCCGATGAGTCGGATGCTGAGTCGCAACCGAAAACTCAGGGCCCCCCATGTGATGACCCTGAGTGCGGCCCCGCACCCTAGTACTACCCTGTGCACGTGGGAACGCTGGCCCCTGAGTTGCGCTCCAAGTCGCAAACGAATTCTCAGGGCCCCATTCCGTATCACCCTGGGTACGGCCCTGTGGACGTGGGGACGTTGGCTCCTGAGTTGCGCTCCGAGTCGCAAACGAATTCTCAGGGCCCCATGCCGTGTCACCCTGGGTACGGCCCTGTGGTGGCTTTTGGCCGGACCGGTTCATGCACAACAGATTGTTGTGGGCCCCACCACAATATCCGCACAATTTAGTGCGCGTGCAGTCCCTAGCCATGTGTGGCCCGAGGCACAGGAAACACCAGCTCCGCTGCTTGGCCATCCGGCGCCGTCCCTCAACCCTAAGTTCCCCGAACTTATTGCAATCGGCCACAGCATGGCCAATCTGCCTACAACATGGGCAGGTCTCACTATGTGGTGTCAATGCACTCACAGTCCCATATGACTGCCGGTTGGTGAGGTCCTTCCTCGTCGGAGAGCCCCTACTCACAGCGCTCCCGGCAGCTCTCTGTGGCTCCGAAGGATGGGTGGCCGTCAACCCCAAATTCTCTGCCCGTCGAGCCTCCTCTTCCAAAAATCCGACCAAGTCGGAGAAGGCGGGCAGGTCCTCGGCCGACCTTCCGTGAGACTGTTCGAAACGAGTCTGCACGTCAGCGGGTAGGCGGGAAAGTACAATGTACAGCAATAGGTACGACCATTCACCAACCGGAAGTCCAAGATTCTCTAGGGCCTTGGTGACGGACAACAACGGGTTCAAAACCTCCGTCTGTATGGCCCCGACCTTGTTCACAACCGGGATACTAAACAAACGGTTCAGTTGGGCATCGGCCAACCTCCGTTTGTTGTGGTAACGTCTGACCAGCAATTGCCTGGCCGTTTCATAGTTACCCTCCGTAACTGTCAAATGAGCGACCAGCTCCCTGGGCTCACCCCTCAATGCTGCCACCAGCTGAGCCATTTTGACAGACTTGGTAATGTCCGATCGCATGTGCACCAAACTGTCGAACAGATTGATGAAGCTCATCCATTCACCGGACACTCCGTCAAAAGTAGGCATAGTTATAACGGGTAACCTGGTCCCCGATCCCTGATGCGGCAGAGGTGCTTCAATGTCACCACTATGGCTGGACTCGCGCTGTCTACGTATGTCCGCAGCCTTCTGCGTGATAGCAGCTGCCATCTCCATACACTGGTCGACATCCCCTAGCAACCGTGACAGCCTGTCAGGTGCGCAACCATCAACTGATTCCGCCTGCGCGGACAATTCGAGCACCCTGTTGTAACGTTCCTTAACGTCCATAGACCGCTCCAATACCACATCATGCCTATCTAAACGGTCTATCAGACCTTGTGCGGAGGAAAACCATCTGAGTTCCTTAGAAACACCCTTCTGGATTTCAGATAACGACATGATCGGAACGATACTTACTCACAATTTGCAATAACTCAATTATATTGGACCCTCCAGTCTACAACCCAAACGAGGGAACCCTAATCTATAACTTAAACAATGCTGATTTCCCCAAACAATAGAAACCGAGTTTATATCTACACAAATTCTGTAAACAACAATTTAGTTTCCCTATATCATATAACACACAGATAGTCAATATTAGTTCAAGTTATAAATTGCTATAAACTGAAAACAATGTCATAGCCTGCTGTCAATAAATGTAACTACCTATGTTAACCAAACATTCATTAGCATTACTAGACCACTAATAGATTGACTAACTGGTAACTGGTACTTCAATGCAAATTTCAATTCACCTACAATGTACCTGTAATGTAATTACTATTCTGAGTCACATCTCAGTACAACTGGTCATTTAGGGAAAACTGTTATATCTGTCTGTCTACTACCAGCAATAGACTTATAACTTACAATACTACCAATCTATGTGGATACAGGAACAACACCAAGTTAGCTAATAACCGCCTATACCTACAGATTGATAGTCCCAAATCGTGGGTTCCTGGAGCCCTTGACGGCTGCAAATCTCAGGAAACCACGCTCTGCTACCAAAATGTTCAGGCCTCTCGGCACCCAATGACCTCGCAGGGTCCCATAGCTACGAGGTAGCGTAGCGATCGGATGCCAAGAAGTAAGAACGTCGGCGATTCACCGAGCTAAAGTAAATAGATTCTATCTGACCTGGTCTGTGCTTCGTTCCCGTCAAACACCTGTCTCTCTGCAAGGCCTGGGTGCACCCTAGGCTCTTCTTGGTAGACAGGTTCTTCAGCCAACCAGGTATGGCTGGCAGGCCAGCTTCGACGCGCACAGTGTCCCAACACAGGTTATATTACGTAAATACGAACTTTATCTGGTTCGGAGAACCACAATACACTCAGCTATAAGACAATCCTGAGGGGAGCCCGAATACAATTCCAGATGGCTTACGATTTAATTTCAATGCCCAAATCAATACGCGTCACATTGCGGGGGCTTTTTCCTGTCAGTTGTCAAAAACTGCTCGGTTGGCAGCACCGTCAAATTCAAAATGGCCGTTCCGAAACCATCGATCGAGTATCGATTCTGAATCGAACAGAGATAAACTCACCTTTGCGCGTAAATATTCTTATATTGGTACTCATTATTTACCGTGAAATGAAATATATGGAAATATAAATTATGAATAACAAAAGCACATGGACTTGTGCATTCTCCCCATCCTTACCTACCTATGGAGCTTCAAACTCGGGGTTTGTCACAGAAACATGGAGCGAAGCATTATCGGTGTTACTGTTTCAGACCGAATCCGGAATACTGAGCTGCGCTTCCGGACAAAGATAAAAGATGTAGCTCAGAAGGCTGCCCAATTTGAGTGGGACTGGGCCGGTCACGTGGCTCGAATGCTACCGAATCGTATATACCCATATATAAGCTCTCTTTGATGTGTTCAGGAACCGCATGTTTGACCGGCATTGTGGCTCTGCAGTTGTTTAGCTTGTTCTGTAGTACCAACTTCACGCGGGCGGGCGTCGACGTTCGAAATTTGAATGTCAGTGCCAACTTCACCGACAAACTAGGGGCGGCAAGCAGGCGGGCGTCGGCGTTTGAAATTTGAATGTCATAATATGTAGAAAAACTACACATTATGGTCATAATGTGTAATTTTTCAGATAAGAAATGAGTTTTTACCAAGTAGTTTAACATTATGCTGATCGTAACGTGCGGTTTTGTACGCAGTAAAGAGGGTTTATGATACGTGTGTAGATAGACTACTATTATGTGTAATCAAGTTTGTTTTAAGTAGGTATATTTTGTTATTCTTGCATGTTCAACCTAACACGAAGGATAAAGGGGGCTTCGCTCCGCTCACCCCCTTTACCCTTCACCTAACCTACCGCAGCATTTTGCTCTGATATTTGCTGTGCAAATCAATATTTTTGATGTGCAGTTTAATGTTTCCCTTAGTAAAATATGCACAGCCGTCGGTGGAATCAGGAAAAAGTGTAATAATTCGGTCAAGTGCGTGGTGTACAAGCAAACTTAAAGACTAAAATATTGTTTATTTATATTTTATATTCATATTCATATTTATAAAACTAATTATTTGTTTCTATAGCGGTACAGTACCTGATAAGTTTACCGCTCGACGTCGTCGCTGAAAGTGAACAAGATGACCTGGAAACTTGAAATTTGGCAGAGATGTGTATCAGAAGGAGTATAAATAAATAAAAATTAAAAAAACATTTCTACCACATCACATTCATAAATCTTTCACATATTAATTTATTACCTATAATTAATATTAATATTAACATTTCATTATTTATTATTTATTTATTATTCATTATTTACTTAACTTTACAATTAAATCTATAAACATTTAAAATTTGTCGGTCGCCTCTCTGGCGTAGGCCTCCCCCAGTATTCTACATGCTGTCTTCATCAGTCTCTATCTCTGGCTTGTCTTCTCCAGTCTGGTCCCCACTTCTCTTTGAATGTAGCTTCCCATCTTTTTCTAGGATTTTTCTGCGCCAATCTGTCACCGGACACTCTGCTTGTATGGCCCGCCCATTTCTATTTAAGATGTCTTACTTTTTTCAGGATGTCAGCGATCCTTATCTACTTTCTAATTGCATTTTTTTATTTTGTCTGATATTTTTATGCAATACATGCTTCTCTCCATTCTTCGTTGATACACGGCTAGTTTGTTTTCATCTTTTTGCGTAGGTACCATGTTTATCAACCATATTGGCTCCGAAGGAATTCTACATCATTGGGGTTTATTATTTTTATACTTGTGTCTTTGTTTTTTAAATTTTTAATTATATTTCACCTTACGCCCATGTGACGGTAGCAAAACGGCCAAGCCATATATTTCGACTAAGGAGTAAAGTTTGTAAAGTTAGGGCTTGTAGAGTTAGGGGGTCAAGAGTTAGAAGGTTGGCTCTACATGAGATCTGATAACTTTTGACAGTGCGAGCTATATGGTCTAGTCTTGGCAACATTTTACATGAAAATGTTTTTGGTGGGATTACTTCTTTTCGGCTCTTCTTGGCTTTAGGTATATGTGTAATTAGGTTATTCCTTTTTTTTTTTTGTTGTCGCATTGTGTTTGGACATCATTGTTTTGCTCTACCGCTGCTTTGGTGATTTCTTCCAGAGGTTTTCCACTATCTCTTGTTAGTGTTGGTTGATCTTTAGTTTAGTCTTGGTTTTGTTTGATGAATTTCCTATTATTTTGTGTTTTTGTGTAGATCTTAATGAAGCTGTTGCATAATGTGGATATTATGCACAGTGAGATTGCGGCGGCTATCAAGTATATAGTCGATTTCAGTGCGATATAAGCCATTTGGTGACTGCCATGTCCATTTTCTGCACTTTTGTATTTTAGATATTCTGTTGGTAAAGATTATTCTCAAGAGCAAACTCGACAAGTCTCTGGCCATGTTTGATCTTTTACCGTTGGAGTATTTGCCAAACGCTTCTTTTTCTCCTGATAGAACTTTACCTATCTGTGCGTTGAAATGATGTGATGTTGATGCTTCTAAGGCTACTTGTAGTACTTTGTAGAAGTTAGCTAGCTCTTCGTCTTTATATTTATCTGTGAGTACATAAGTTTTTTATTCGATAGGTCGATGTCCAATGTCGCCATTGTATCGGAATAACTATTGAAGCAGATAATGTTCTTTTTGAGATGTTTTTTACCAAAAAGCCCTAAACCATAAAGCATAAACCTTTGTATGGTATACCATACAAAGGTTTATACAAGTTTCCCGAATACATATTATAATATGTATTCGGAAAACTCGTCCAATTCTTCGCTTCCCCTTCTTGTTTCCAGACAGACCAATGACGTCCCAATATCGCGTATTCAAGCTCTTTTCTTCTAGAGTCAGTCTTTAATGTTCGTACGTTGAAGCTTGTGATATGTGGTATATTTTCTCTAATTTAGTTTTTTGTTATTTGGGAGGTTCTTGTCAAAGTCCTCCTTATATTTTGCTCATGAAGAGAGAGGTATTAACGGAAAATCTGAAACTAGTTAAGTGATCTATGACAAAAAAAAAACAAAAAGCCGAGAAGTATCGAGCGGTAAAGTTAAAATAATCGTTCTGTTACAGAAATACGAAATACACATTCTGTAAAAATTTCAGCGCTCTACCTATAATAGAGCCCGCTGAGGGACGGTCGGACAGACAGACGGACAAGCGGACTGAGGAGGCTTAGTAATAGGGTCCCAATTGGCACCCATCCGGTACGGAGCCCTGAAAAGGGAGTTCGATCAGCAACAAGCTATTAGTGGTAGTTGGTGTTGTCTGCAGTAAAGACTATATTTAGATGCAAATTAATACAGTGACACTTTTTCTAAAACGAGGTGACATAGGTACAGTTGCGCCGACGACGGTTAGCTAGTTACTAAAAAAACATTTCCTTATTGTAACCCAAGGTTAAGTTTAATGCCACCAGTCCCTACTACCCCCGGGGGGGCGTAGTTAGCCGCCGCGTCGCCGCTTGATTGGTGTCGTCGTAAAGTAATCTGTGCTAGCGCTACCACGAGAGATGTAGTGATGGGAAGGTTAAAAAGACGTGTTTGTCGATAACTATGTTTTTTTTTTAAACCGACACATCACATTAGAACTAATAAATAATAATGATAAATGTAGCCCATAAATGTCCCCATCGAGGGGCATGAGCCTTTACCCAGATACGAGTAAGATTGAGTCATACTACACCACGCTGGCTCAGTGCCCGTATTGTACCGTTTGTTACCGCTGTTCTTTGTCAAGCTGATAACTTTCAAACTACTTAAACCGTTGAAAAGAAGTATACTATCATTTACATAAAACCGCATTAAAATCGTTCCACCCAATTGACCGCTAGGGTGCCAAGGATATACATACAGACATACTCCATCATATGGCCCCTCTTTTGGTCTTCAGGGGTTAATAAAAAGATACAGATCGCTGGTAAAGATTATCATTGGCAGAGAAAATTGAGAAGAGTCATATTGGCCTCAGACCTCACGCACGGTAAAAACATACTTACCAAAAAATGGGATTTTTCCATATGAAGTCTTCTACGGATTTCATTTTCGAGTAAATGTTTATTGAGTATTTTATTCAGATTCTCACTGAAAGAAAACGAGATGGGATGAAATATTCTCGATAGAAATTACGAAAATACCTCAAAATGGTTTAATTTTATCCTGTAATTCTGAAATCCATACTAACTTACTAGCGGAATTGCATTCAAAATGTGGATATCATGTTTTCGTCAACTTGATAGACTTGACTCCTTGAAAATATTTTTGACAGAATAGCGAAGTTTATTTTAAACAATTTTTATGTGGTCGAGGGCATTGTTTACGCTCTCTTTTTTAAGTGGTAGTCATAAACGCTGTCACCTTCGTTTAGATCCGTATTTCCGCCTTTTCGTACTACATGAAAGGGACTAAATAAATAAATAAACTCTAATTGAAGTGGAAACCAACTACGATGAAGTCACCAATAGACAAACATTGTAAAGAAAATTCTCGCAAGAGTTAAGAATAGGAATATGGAAACGATCTCGCGTATGTGTGCTTTAACTACTACCCCAGAGGTCATTTTAAAAAGGTACTGACTGTTCTGTATTTTTAGATAATTTCATAATGTTAAATAAAATATTGATAAAGCTACGTATAGGTAATACGGCGGGGAGTGTCGTTTATTTTGTTTATTTACCACAACTCATCGATACTTAAGCAAATTTTCCCCCCTCACTATTTCGCAGCTTATTGAACCCTAACTAAAGCAAAGTTCGCGCCAACCTCTCACAGCAGTGTCAGTCTACACATAGTTGAATATTCGCACTCTGTGCCGCGACCACTTAACTTGGGCACCTCTTGCTATAGCATGTTGTATGGCGAGAGGAGTCTGAGTTATGCGGTGAGGTTATAGTAAACCTATGTGTTTTTGTTTCAAACTTATTGGTACTGAAAACTGTTTGCTTGTTATTGTTTGTTTGTTAATGATTTTGTGGCTCCTTGTTTATGGGTTTTGTTATTTGTACGGTTGTAAAAGTCGGTTCAAGAAAATGAAAATCTGAGCAAGACTTATTCATAAATTCTTTATTGCACGTAAATAATTCAAATAACAAGATACATTTAAACTTTAACATTAAAATAGTGAACAAAGGTGAGCTTATCCCTAGTAAGATATATCTTACAGCAAACCAAGTCAGGATGAGAAAGGTTGAGCAGGGGTAAACCTATTATGCAACAATACAATGTGACACACTTCACCGTAGGCTTCGGCCAGCGGCTAGTGACTGAGCTAAATTATAGTGAGGATTAGAGTAATGGCTATCGAGCCAGTTGCGGATATCAATTAAGCACTACATCATATAGTGATAGGATCCCTAGGAGTGCCAAGAGCGCTACAGTACCTATTATGGTGTATTCATATGTTTGTATGTGTTATTTAATTAAATTGTCACTCGAGAGCACAGACTTGAATAGTAGGGACAGGGCACGGAGCGCTTGAAAGTGTCGCTACAAAAACAGTACAAAATCGGGAAAATTGGACTGTTTGCAATCAGTCGCGCTTGGACGGTGACAGCCGATTGACATATCGGCAGCAAAAACAAAAATGGTGACCTGCGACGTAAAAAGTTGTAAATCATACCCAAATCGCAAAACACAAAAACAGGGAGTGTCGTATCACAAGTAAGTATTATATTTTCAATTACTATTGGCTTTAAATTGATTATCTATAAAATATTGTTCTCGAAAAAATCCTCAAACGAAAATCAACCATTCGACTGACGTAACTTTGTAGCGACGCGCGACGCAACAGAATAATCTAAGGATAAATAATCTAACCGGATGTCCTAACGGTGATGGAAAACATCGTGAGGAAATCTTCATTACTCCGGCTTCATTACATTAGCTGCGGCGATGGGCTTGCCCCCTGACACGCACGATGGAGTATTAAATCACTAGCTAAGTGGGCACAGACCGGCACAGTTGTGCCTCTGCCAGCCTAATTATGTTTCAACTTTTTATATATTAAACATGAGGTAATTGCGTGAGACCTCGCCCCTTAAGTAAAATTTTAGCTAGATATATTTTATTTCTACTCCTAATCACCGATTAAAAGTCAACGGGTATTTGAGAGTTATCCGTAGATCAACTTTCCTAATATTGTGTCTATGCACCACAATTCGGAACGTGACCGAACGTGACGCCGTTACAATTTTTCGTACTGTCTTGGTTCCGACGAATTCCGACAGGGGCGCTATTTTTCTTAGCCTCAAAATGGTAAGAAATTGAGTACGGGAAGGCCTATCCTTAGTATTTATATCGATGCTCGAGAGGTCTACAGCTCACAGCGCGACTAGTTTACCTGGTACTTACGTACATAAAAATTTTCGTTATTCTTCAATTTAGTACCTATCTTCTCTGCCGCCTTACATAGTATAGTTATTAAATACATATACTTTGCTGATCGAAAACATCGTGAGTACTCCATGGCGTTGCTGTCCGAGGCTCTGCCTTCCAAGCGAGGGGTCCCGGGTTCGAATCTCGGCTGGGGAGGAAGAGTAAACCCCAGGTCTTGGATGTTTATGTGGTTGTTCATGGTTCTATTACTAAGCCTCCGCTGTCCGTCTGTCTGTCCGTCCGTCACCGGGCTCTATCGGATCAACCGAAATAGGTAGAGAGCTGAAATTTTCACAGAATGTGCATTTCTGTTGCCGCAACAGCAACAAATAATATACTACACGCAATTTTGAAAAATAAAGGCGGTCTTAATACAAGCGACTGTTTCTTTTTAAATCCCTGCCCCTGTGAAATACCTCATAATTTTCTTTTGTTTTGGTAAAACCAAAATATTTAGGATTTAGTGTTCTTTTTCTTGTACTTAGGTACGGAAACCTTCGTGTACGAATCCGACCCGCACTTGACCGATTTTTATTTGTGTTTGGCATTTAACGTTGGAGATTTCGCCAATTCCCTAAATCTCTTCATGAATTAACAACCTCAACTTGGCGGTTAGATCATGTTATTATTACGAAGGGCGACATCTATCAGCAAATAGCTGAACTAAAATGAGTCCAGCGGAATAGCGCCATCTATTGGGTAGACTCCTTAATAGGTCTCGAAAGTACCCTCGTACTCGAAAGCTTCCCGCCTGTCACGACTCAAAGTTTTAGATTAGTTAGCATGAGCCGCTGTAGATGTCGCTAATAGTATTCAGATCAAAAGTTGAAAAATATATGTATTTTGCAGTAGTTAGTTTTAGTTTGCAGTAGAACAAGAACTAATGACGAAAACTTATTTAATGAAACAAACTTGACAATTAATTGTTTCTAGATAAAGGGTTTCCAGAGATAGACGAAATTAAATAGTAATGTGGCTCATATCTTAGATGATTTTAATATTAACTTAAATCAATGTGACGACATGACAGTTTCATTTCGTTTAAAAATTGTGAAATTCGTCACCGCGCCATCCTGTCGGTGGAGATTGTGCTATAAGCTCGTATGAAGTAGGAACTTTGGGTTAGCGAAAAAACAAGTCTACCTAGTTATTTTTACTAGTATTATTTATTCGGAATCATAATCAGATATTTCATCATCATCTTAACCATCATCAGACACGTTTATAAATCGATCGGATCGGAACAGCGCGCAGACACATCACATCACCATTTTGAAGAGAATGAAGAGGTTAGCTAAAGTGCGTTTCGCTTTAAATTTCCTTCGTCGTTATTTTGGTTACAATGAAACCAGTGTTGCTAGCTATTGAAAAATATGTTACCTAAAAGCTAGGGAGAAAATATCATAACAAACTCTTAATACAAGGTTCATATAGGTAATAAGTTGCCTATCGTAGGCATCATAAAATAATTTTGGTATTTCGTACATATTGTGAGATTGTGACCAGGTCATACCTGCCTACCTGCATATCTAACTTATTATTTCAAAGAGAGGAATCGTTATGTGGAGCTGGCAACGCCCATTTTTTTGGTGACAGTTGTCATTTGTGCGCTGTAGCCAACATAACGGCGAAGGGAATTTAAAGCTGAAATACACTCTACCTGCCTACGCGACTACGTCGTCATACGTATACCTCGCGCCACGAATTAAGAGCGCTGGACGTTGGCGGGAATTACTGCGCATATGTACAGGTATTGAAAAGTGACTCCTGCGCATTCAAGGCCACCGGTTATAACTCGTGGCGCGAGGTTACCCTTACCTATGTTATGCCTCAGCCACTCTATGCTCCTCGCGCTGCTCATCGCTCTGCTCCTCGTGCAGTCGCGATGTTTCCTTCTCTTTCTGTAGACATGCTAAAAAAACCGGTCAAGTGCGAGTCTAAATCGCGTACGAAGGGTTCCGTACCACCTTTGAATGGAAGCGATGGTGTGGAGTGAATAGTTTGGATTTTACACAGCAAAATATTGTTTACAAAGTTATTGGTGCGGTTACTTTCACACTCCATGTGCGTAACCAGGCGCATCCATAAGTTTGTATGTGGTATTGTTGTATGGGAGCCCCCTTAAATATTTATTTTATCCTGTTTTTTAGTATTTGTTGTTATAGCGGCAACAGAAATACATAATCTGTGAAAATTTCAACTCTCTAGCTAGCTAGGTTCTTGAGATACAGCCTGGTGACAGACGGACGGACGGTCGGACGGACGGACAGCGAAGTCTTAGTAATAGGGTCCCGTTTGAAACCCTTCGGGTATGGAACCCTAAAAATAGAGCCTGACATGTGGCATGACGAGTAACATGGGCAGACTGTGTTCCTGCCTCCTTTTCTCGTCACTTCCCATGCCACTGTACAAGTGTGTGGCAGGGGTATTAGATATAACTATTGCTTGACGTTGCATCAATAAACCTTGGCAAGAAATGGTAGAAAAGAAATTATGGCAACATTTGCAGACTACTGCGTGTTTTTTTTATAATTACTTTTTGAATGCGTGTTCTAATAGACAAATACTGGTCTATTAGAACACATAGTAGTTCGCTAATATGTCACTGTTACTATAATTTACTATTTAGAATTTCTTGTCAAGATATACATGCATTCGTTTTTGTTATATCTGTCACCGTAAGTTTAACGTTTTTTTCTCGTTAGTTAACAAACTATCGATAATTGTAAACTGTACCGTACTGCTTACGATATGATGCGTTGGTTTATAATAAAACCGTTGAATTGTGAACTGTTTTAAACTTGAATTGCGAACGAAATATCAGGGCAAATACTGCGGTAGCTTAGGTGAAGACTAGAGTAGTCCGAATAGTCTTAGTGTTAGGTTGACATTCTTACAATAGAAACGTAAATTCTAAACCCCGTCGGTCTGGTTTACAATATGTCGATAGTTTAGTTTATAAACTAACTTTTTTGACAAACTTACGGTGACATATCCACATAATGTCAATTCAATTTTACAGGCACGGCCGGCCGCCATATTCTTATTTGCAGTTTTTTTTTTTGGAAATGATTAGGTATTTTATTTTGATTATCCACTCATCGTTATGAATTGATAAATACGACTGATAACCATTTAACCAAACGGCACTACCCTGACTGTGGCAACACTAGTGCAAAATTAATGGTCTTAAGTTATCGCATGGATTAGACTACTAATAGAAATAGCATAGTTTCTGAGCAGGTTTATTTCCAAAAGCCAATAAATGGTAACAGTAGGGACTAACAAAAAAAATGGCAGTCTGGTAACCGTAACGTGAGCGAGAAAATTGGAGGTAAAAATGAATATTTGAGGACATTGATTCATTATGTCTAGCAGACTTGGCACTTTAGGGTAGGTCACCACCATATTATCGTTAATCATGGTATCCTCAACCCTACCACATTCATCATGCGCCAAAGGAAACAAAATGGAGATGTCTCTTGTAGTGTTAAGCTACTTACATGCCATTTTCCAGTCTGCGTTGATGGTCGGCATTCATCTCATATATCTCTGGATATTTCGTATCACCTTTATTTTCATAGGACCCTGTAACGTTTTAAACCATAAGAACACAATAACAAATAATTTTCACTTCGTATTTTCACACTATCAGCACTTCTAAATCAATGTTGAAGGGGCTTACCTTTGGTGACCTTGTATTTGGCTTTCTCCGAAACTCTGCAATCTCGGGCTTCGTGCGCGCTGGTGCGCTACCTTTTTATCTATCGCTGTTATGTAATTTTGGCTATGTGATCTTGTTGTTTTCTCTATTACGAGCCTGAAACCAAAATCTGACATTTTGCGATGTTGTTGTTTATCTGGTTGTCATGGCAATGTCCATTCAAACTCGTTAGCGGTCTGATATGTTTACTTCAATACTTTTACAAAAATACTTTTTCCCTCTTGGCCATTCACAAAAATTGCTTTTAATTTAAATAATTGTTAGAACTCTCCAAAAAGGGTATAAGAGCGGAACATTTCTGAAATTCGGGAGTCTCACTTCAGCTTCTGAACAAGAAGCATCACCTAAAGGCCTTATCCCGGGGCCGCACTGCCCCGGGATCCTGCGAGCCTCTGCTGCTACGCCTCCTGCCTACTGCTGCCTACTTATTGTGTGGCCCGCCTCTACTGAACGGCTCGCCAGACGGTTGCTACGCCTCCTGCCTACTGTTGCCTACCGTGTTGCCTGCCTCTACTGACCGGCTCGCCAGACGGCTGGTACTTCACCTGCCTACTGCCTCTACTGGAGTAAGGCTGCTACGCCTCCTGCCTACTGCAGCTACTTACCGTGTTGCCTGCCTCCACTGACCGGTTCGCCAGACGGCTGCTACTTCTTCTGCCTCCTACTCTCCGTGTCCTCCGCTTCCTTTTTTTTATTTTGATACCTGTATTTTTTTAAAAACCTGTCTCACTTCATTCATCCTCATCTTCCTTTCATTTTTATAAAAATAGTCACTGTATATACGCATAATAAACTATCATTTCTAAATTTTATCCTGGTTGTTGTTTCTTGTTAGGTTCTGTTTAGGTTCTTGTCGCTACACGACACTCTTCAGCGTCATATATTGGATTTAAAAAAAAAATGCTCAGAAAGTATCTCATTGGCTGGTTTTAATTAAGTTCCTTCTTATTATTAGTAGAATTTAATTAAAGTAACTTAATAGCGTAAAAATTTATCGCAAAAAGGAATAATAAAATACACAGCTGAAAAGTGCTTTATTCCAGCAAACATACTAAGGGAAGGCCCTAACTAAAATAAACTTTCTAAGAAACAGTGAAAGTTTTCAACAAAAACTTCTTTGAACTTCCTTTAAATAAGTGCGTGCTTATTAAAAAACAATTAATTTAAAAGTAATTTAAATTCATTTCCGTCAAAGTTATTATTTGCAGAACCTATTAACCAAGTTAAATACTTTACTGGCAACTGAATATAATTTATGTTTTTGCTAACTAAGGGATGTACCGCCCCACCTGTCTTGTCGGCTACATTGTGTCTGCCTGCCCCTTGTAGGAGTGGGATAATATGCTTAGGAAATTTATCGATATCGATAAACTCATATTAATTTAAAAAAATCACCGTTAACGTTACGCCTAGGGAATTCCATCCCGGCACATTTTTCGGGATTCAAATCCCCGGATTACATTTGTGAAATCCCGGGATTTGAAATAAAACAAAATTAAAATCCCTATAAAACAAAATCTCCTGTTAGAGATGAGCTCGAATTTGTAAATGTTGTTTCCATTTTAATTTTTTGTATTTACTATTTTTGTGCAATAAAGCATATTGAATATTGAACAAATTTGTATATTTAGTCCCTCGATTTTGGTTTCTAATTTAAAGAACGCATTATTTGAATACATTAAACAACGTGGATAAGATGATTTGTCAGGCATTTTATGCTTTTTACAAAACCCATTTTATGAAAATAGTGACTTGGATGATGAATTAGCTGATTTGTTTAGTATCTCCAGTTTTTTTTATTATTATTTATTTATTGCGGGTCATTGAATATACCCATAGAAATACAAATACAATTCAAATTATGTGGAATTCAAGATTGCAATATAAAAATGTTGCAATAGCAAATTATTATTGTCAAAATTATAAATAAAAACAGGAATAACAGTAAAATTTATATGATGCAAAAGCAATTATTTGCAATATAATAATGGTACAACACAAATTATTATTGTCAAAATTATAAATAAAATAAAATAAAAGTAAGACTATACAGTGCAATTAATTACTTCCTGTTCCCAGCGTGGTGCACGGTATTCCAGTGCTGGAATTTTTTGGACCATTTGGTCCGCTCAGGCTCTCCATAATAGCACTCAGAATCTCATGTTCTGAAGTACGCAGCCGCGCCCAGAATGATGCGATCTTCGACCTGATTATTGCGTAGAAATCAGGGCCCCTAGCCTAAACATCGTCGATGCTGAGAGAAAGTCATTAAAAATTGGTCAAGTTAGAGTCGAGTGCATGAATAATAATAAACGTAAAAAAAATATGTTTCATGTATGGGGACCTCCTCAGTTTTACAAACCGCATTTAGTTCATTATTTTTGTTGGTGACACGGCAACAGAAATACACATTCTGTAATAAATAAATGTCAACTCTCTACTCTATATATACAGCTCGCTATCAGGCTGACGAATGGACAGCGGATGCCTAACAATGAGTCCCGTTTGGCATTCTTCGGACACGAAACCCTAAAAACAGTTTTTTTTCATATTTTTTTAATGTTTTTTTTTTAAATAAATGTAACTCCGGGATGCATATTCGTAAATACCCGATGCGTAAGCCACTCAGGCAGTTTTTGATGCCGTTTGGGCGTACAAAAAGCACTTTAAGGTCTTGTAAATAACTCAAGTATTAGTTTGATATATCTGCCGTTTACGAAGCAACTTCGAGCGGCTTAGCATTCCCAGCCCAGCCCTGAGCCAGATTATGAGGCAACGCGATTTTAAACCTCATACTATTTAAATAAAATTCATAACCTTTAACGACATAGTGGCACCACAGTGGCGTCACCAGGGCTTAAGGGGTTAAGCGTCGAGTATTTGAGAAATGCTCCCAGGATAGGCCCGGGATCCTAGGATCGCTTTTCGTCAATCCCGAAATCCCGGGATCGGAAAAAACCCGGTATTGAATTCCCTAGTTACGCCTGTTTGCATATGGGGAATACATATAAATAAATAGTGTTCAGTCAGTAATTTAGTTTAGTAGCTTTTAAAAACTGAAATCTTCCTCTCCTCCTACTTCTTCAGCATTTGCGTGTCCACTGCCGGACATACGCCTCTCCAATTGACCGCCAATTCAAGCTATCTGCTTCTCCATGTTCTTCTGCGTCCATGTCGGGCTGGCTGAAGCTTCGACATCGCCGGATATCGTGTAGCAGGTCATTCAACATTTCTCTTTCATGTACCTGTCTAATAAATATAGAAAATTAGTAGCTACATTGTTAGCTTATAATATATGCGACGCAGCTATAGTTGGTTTAACCAAGTTCAACTTGACATCAGCTTATGTTAAGAGTAATATGACGTGCACCCCTTTTGGGAATTCACCTGTTAATTATACTTTGCATGCAACATTGGAATCTGTTCCAAGTAATTTAAATTAGTTCATAAGACAATAGAGGAAATCTCTAGCATACAAGAGCCACGAAATATATCAAAATGTAAGACCCAGTTAAATATTGCCCATCAAAACATCCAGGGGCTACCTGGCAAAGAACTTGTATTAGAATTATTTCTAAAAAATTCTGACATTGATATTATTTGTGTTACAGAACACTGGTTGAAGGAAAATATGATGTCTTTTAACATAAATAATTACAAAATTGTCAGTTGTTACAATAGAAAGACTGCTGATAGAGGTGGTTCTTTAATCTTAGTGAAAAATAATATTAAGGTGAAACAACGGAAAGATATTCTTGCACTTACTGTTGAAACACAAATAGAGGTATCCTGTGTTGAGTTAGATAGCCATATTATTGTTTGTGTCTACAGGCCACCGAGGGATGAAAAAGGCCATGGCAGTTTCGAAATATTTGAGAAAATTATGGAGGAAGCCCTCACTAAACTATGTAATGACGGAAAAAAGTTAATTATTTGTGGTGATCTTAATGTAGATTTACTTGTAGGAACAACAATGAAACAACGACTAATAACTTTATTCAAATCGTTTAATTTATGTCATGTATTTTTAGAGCTGACTAGATTTACACTTACCAGCCAAACTTGCTTAGATAACGTTTTTTGTGACTGTGCATTCACAAGTAAAAGTGTAATTAACTGCTTACCTTCCGATCACAGTGGTCAAACAGTTTCATTACCAATTGCTATTAAGGATAAGACTAGTCCATCATTTTATAGGCCTATTACATCCCATAGACTAGAGACATATACGAAAAACTTAGATATAAATTTGCCAGTACCGGATTTTAATGAACAGAACCCAAACAAAATCTACTCAGACTTCTTCGACATTATTCAGACAGAATTCAATAAAGTTTTCAAATTAAAGAAAGTCAGTGACTACAACGGTAAATCAAAATTTAATGACTGGGCAACGTTTGGAATTCGTAGAAGTAGAGTTATCTTGTATGATCTTTATGATCAAAAAACCTATAACTTTGATCGAAAATTTCATGACTATGTTAAAAAATATTCCAAAACTTTCAAGTTGGTTTGTAGAACTGCAAAAACTTTACACATTAATAGAAAAATTCAAAATTCAAATAATAGAATGAAAACAGTTTGGCAAATAATAAACCGCGAAACTGGCAAAGTTATACCAAGGGACAATTATTTCTGCCTAAAGATAGGTGATGATGTTGTTAAATCCAGCGCTGATGTTGCTCGAGCTTTTGAAACATTCTTCACCAATGTACTCGTACTCACAACAGACCGTCTAAATTCATCTCCATATGAAGCAGAGACTTTATTAAAAAAATAACACTAGCGTCAGTAATGTATATTTAGAATTTCATCATGTATATCCCCAGGAAATTGTCAAAACGTTTAAATTACTTAACTTAAAAATACGGAAGACCTGTGGGGTATATCAGTCAAAGTCATTGGTTCAGTAATTCTAGTTATAGCCCCACACTTAGCTTATATATTCAATAAATGTGTTGACGATGGGGCTTTTCCAGACCTCATGAAACACAGTAAACTTATACCGCTGTTCAAATCGGGAGATAAGGGCGATCCTTCAAATTTCAGACCAATATCTGTTCTTCCAACACTAAGTAAAATATTTGAAAAGATTATACTCAATCAAATGCTCTCACACTTCAACCGTACAAAACAACTCCACGCTAAACAATATGGTTTCACTAGGGGTAAATCGACTACGGATGCAGGTATTACCCTTGTATCTCATACTTATTCTGCATGGGAGGCCGCACAGGATGCTATCGGAGTTTTTTGCGACCTGTCGAAGGCGTTTGATTGTGTTGATCATAATACGCTATTCATTAAATTAAATCATTACGGAGTTAGAAATAAAGCGTTGGATCAACTAAGATCATACCTAAACAATAGAATTCAAAAGGCAGAAGTTAACGGCGTAAAATCTGATGGATCGGGTTTTAAAATTGGCGTTCCACAAGGTTCCATATTGGGCCCTTTCTTATTCCTGGTATATATTAATGATCAGCCTTTCATGGTGGAGAAATTAACTGACATAGTGTTGTTTGCTGATGATACTTCAATGGTCTTCAAAATTTAAAGACAAAAAGGAGATTTTGATGATGTTAATGGTGTATTGTCTTTAACCTTGATTTGGTTCACAGTTAATAATTTATTGTTAAACGCTGGTAAAACCAAGTGTATCAAATTCTCACTTCCAAATGTCAGGCAAGTTGAGACCAGTTTAGTGTTAGACAACAGCACGTTAGAATTAGTACATGATACGAAGTTTCTTGGAATCACCATTGATAGCAAATTGCAGTGGGTACCCCACATAGATAAATTGGCTGGTAAATTAAGTTCTGCGGCTTACGCTGTTAGGAACATCAGACAAAGCACGGATGTGGCTACATCTAGGCTAGTATATTTTAGTTACTTTCATAGTGTGGTGTCCTATGGTATCTTGTTGTGGGGGAAAGCAGCGGATATTCAAACTATTTTTATTTTACAGAAAAGAGCTATTCGAGCAATTTATAATTTAAAACGAACAGACTCTTTAAGAGAGCTTTTTAAAGAAATTGACATACTAACAGTAGCTAGTCAATTTATTTTCGAAAATATAATGTATGTACGCAAGAACCTTACAACATTTTCCAAACTTAGCGATAGCTGTAATGTTAACCTAAGAAATAATCACAGACTATGTGCGCCCCGTTTTAGACTCGCGAAGGTTAGCAATTCTTTCAAGGGTCAGTGCATTCTCTACTACAATAGGATACCTCTGGAGATTTTGAAATTGCCATTTGAGCAATTTAAAAAGCATGTTAAAGCGACTTTGTCGAAAAAGGGATATTACAATGTTCAAGATTACTTAAATGACAGAACTGTATGGGGTTAATCTGGCTCAACACAGACCTTGCTGTTAATAATTTTGTAACTATTTATTCCTGCTTATTAATCATAACAATTAAATTTTTCATATTTGTATTAGAGCACAAACTATTTTTAAAAGAGATCTAAAAATCAATCTGTGGGAGTTTCTACGCCCTTCTTCTCCCACAGTGGTCCAATGTAGAGAAGAGGCAAAAAATGACGTTTTCTAAGTATATGTAAATATCTACAGTAATAAAGTACTTTGACTTTTGACTTTTTGACATGCCCGGGGCGCGTCTTCTGAAAAGCCCGTGGGGTATAACGCTGGGCTACGTTGTGCCCCCCGGGCTTTTCAGAAGACGCGTCAGGGGCCTCCAGGACGGAACTTTAGAGCTCCACCTTCCGCCATTTCTGCGACAGATGTGTCCTGCCCATTGCCATGTTAGTAATGCAACACGTCACCCTACATCTACGCTTTAGTGCGTTGGCAAATGAGTTCGTTCCGTATCTTGTCGCGACAGGATACTCCGAGCATCAACCTTTCCATTGCTCTTTGTGTGACTTTTAGTTTGTTCATGACACCGGCAATAAGAGTCCATGTTTCGCAAGCGCAAGACATCACCGAATCAAGGAAAGGTCCTTAAATCTTAGCTCGGAGCTCCTCGGCTTAAAACCATATCGATAGTCCATTACCCCATCTCTAACCCATTATGCCCACGCGCCGGCCAATTATCGACATTTGGCCGAGTAATTGAACGGGACGTCTGACCGAGCATCTGTCGGCCTGTCCGTATCGATATATTGATTTATTACTGTGTAACGTATCTATTTAGTGCGGATTAATGGTCCGGGTATCAATTGTTGCAATACGACTGTTTGTATCGTTAGGGATCGATATGATGATCACGTTGACAAATATGTTGCTGGAAACTTTAAAAAAATGTTTTACAGCTGAAAGTTGTGATCTCAATTAGCCAATATCTAAGAAAGTAGCTTGAAATCCAACAGCTCTTATAGCTAGTTCCCATACATTATATGTTCGAACTAGTTTTGAATGGGTCTTATTAATTATTTCAGCTTTTTAAAAACGCCAGTTTTGACTTCAAAATCCACTGAATAAATAAGTCAGCAATAAGTTTTCAGACATAAATAATTTTCAAGCAACTAATACACAGTAATAGAAGCTACGGTTAATATAACTCAGCTTCGTAATAATTAATAATTTCATAAATATTCTATAAAATAATTTCAATGACATCTAGTTTCAAACAATCACCTCTGTTTTTATATGTAAGCAGTAATTGAGGACTGAATCTACTATACTATATTCGCTTTATTATTTTGAAATCGCTCCAGCTCCGGCTACCATTAGGCTGCGGCGGCGATGCCCCGCTGCAGCAGGTCCACGCTCGTACAGTCCTCACAAAATAAAAGGTCTGGTGACAGCGTCCGTGTCCTGACGCAATAAAGTTGAATTTAGTTTGGGCCACCGGGCCTTTTATTATGTGAAGACTGTAGCAGTGCGCCGGTCGCCGTCGCCCCTCCGTGCCTCCGGCTCATAAAAAAACTGTTTGGAGTCTAGTTACAAGACTGGCTAACAAGTGGGGAGCCCTGATTCATATTTTCTATTGTAATCAACCTAAAATCGTCGACAATTCAGGATAAACAGGCAACTTTCCAGGATAAAATAATATGATTTTTAATTTATTTTTGCAATAAATAAAATTAATAACTATTTTTGAGGCCATAATTTGGTTTCATTTCCGGAGAGATGTTGAAACTCTAAAATACATATAAAGAGGCCCACTTACAAAATTTACCGATGTCTTATCAATTTTGATGCTAAAATATTTGTCGCTAGCGCCGGGAATAACTGTTATTTGTGAATTGGCGCCGGATGTTTAATATTCTGTTGCGCAAGTAAAGATAATGAATTAATATAATAGAAGCTGTTCCATTAACTCATTTCTTACATACAAAAAAGACGCTGGGTTGCAGGTGCTAAAGAGAAGTTTTGATGCTGCACTTATAATATCCGAAGGGCGCTAAACGAGACCCTATTACTAATCCACCGCTGTCCATCCTTCCATCCGTCCGTCTGTCACCAGGCTGTATCTCATGAACCGTGATAGTAAGTCAGTTGAAATTTTTACAGATGCTGTATTGCTGTTGCCGCTATAACAACAAATACTAAAAAACAGAATAAAATAAATATTTGAGGGGCCCCCTCAATACAACAATTCTTTCAATACCACATACAAACTTATGAATGCACCTGGTTACGTACATGGAACGTGAAAGTAGCCGCCAACCAATAACTTAGTAAACAACATTTTGCTAGGTAAAATCCAAACTATTCACTCCACACCAGCCCTCCCATTGTGCGGTGGTACAGAACCCTTCGTTTTAATTAGTTTAGCTGCAACGCCTCCAGGAATCGTCTTATTATCTTTCCTAAAGTAAAGCCAAGTAGTCGTTGTAGAAGAAGACAGACTTGCGATTCCTCCAAACCTAAAGAAAAAATCGAGTTTGAAAATGGAATCTATGGTTTGTTTGAAGACTTGGGTTTTAGCCAAGAGTCACTGATAAATTAGTGGCTTTACTATCATATAGTAAGTTTCAGTTTCAAAAGCACAGAACCGGGAGCCCCCTTCAGTTCGTTGCAACCAAACCGAGCACTTGTCTATTTCCGTCCTCTCTATTATTGCGTGTTGCGGGAAGGGCCCGAATTGGGTCATTCCTGCATCGGCCGGTCCACTCTAAACTTGATTTAGGACGCGGTGGCCGATGGCCGAAGTGTCGAGGTATGGCCGGATGTCTTGAATCGAAAGTTGAGTGAGACTGAGGATTGATTGATATAGTATCGGAAGTGACTAATTCAGTATATCAAACCATGTCATAGGATCTCGGCCTTTTCCCATGCGGTGAGGCAGAAGCATAATTGTGCCCAGGTTGGGCCAGTTATTCCATCAATACTCAATTTTGCGTGACAGGGAGTTAGCCCTTCGCAGCAGCTACCCATGTGATATTAGTTGATATTCCTGTTTTAGTAGGAATGTACTAGTAGATGTCTTTTAAAAGAAATAAGTTGATCTGGCCTGGGCTTATACTAAGAATGCATTTAGATTTAAGTTTCTATAACTGCATCTCAGAGAGAGAGAGAGAGAGAGAGAGAGAGAGAAACATTTATTTCATAATTTTGCATCTGATAAGTAATGGCCTGTTTGAATCTAACTAGTGGCTCTGTGAACTGTAGAGTATTATTTTTAATTATTTTCCGCGCCCCCACACCCCCGACCCCTTGAGGTTTATCAGATGGCCAAATGAATTTATTATAAAAACAAAAAACACGACTGCATTTTTATTTCAATACCTAATACAAACTTATGACAACACCTGGTTACGTACATGGAATATGAAAGTAGCCGCACCACTAACTTTGTAACACCATATATCCGCAAAAAAACCTGAATCGACAAAAAAATACCATATAATTGTCGATCCTGCTTACAAAATATGACGAGAATCGGCTGAGAAATGCGACCTATAGAGGAAATCAGCCGGAAATCCGGACACCCGGACATACGTGAGCTTTTTTGCCCAAGCTGAGCGGATACGCTGTCGCTTGCTTCGCTCGCTTGTTCAAGCAATAAAGCTAAAAAAAAAATAATGTATCTGTTCGATAGGGCTTATCTGTTCAATAGGAATTTATTGAAACAGACCCTTTGATATGTCTCCGCGACTGTCTGATGCGAAAGCCATAACAGTAAAGACCTAGTATAAATTAAAAATATAGAGGCTGTTGAGTTCAAAGTGTTTAGTCATATCATACCGCTAAGTAGCAGCTAGTTAGTTCGACGGAAAGGTAAAATTAATCAAGGAAAATCGCGGGAAATACCTTGATTAGGTTCACTTGCACAGGTTTGGACAAAGCACAAAAGGGTCTTACAATCACAAGCAGGCTCTCCATACGAACAATTTTTTAAAGGTTTTGAAAAACTGAAGGTCAATTTGACATTAACTATAAGTCGATTTGGCTTTGGTTTGGAATTACGGTCCAACTAAGGGGATGTAAGAAAGTCTCAATCTTATGTGAGGCCTCTGCCCCTCAGTGCGTTCACAAATAGCATAGACGCAGTGGACAGAAACCGATGAACACCAAACTTTGTAAGAAAACCCAGACAACGAAGTAGGTCGCGACGGTGTCATAAAGTTTCGGCGATCAAAGGCAAAGTTAAACCAACACGGAAGCTGCATCGCTGTGAATCGCTGCAGTAGCCGGTTTATAGACGCTGAGTAAAGCTGCGTTTATACGGGAGAGCTCGTGGGGCAAGCACTAGCCGACTAGTGAATTTCCTCAGCTGGTAACAATCGGTCACGTGCGGGTCGGATCCGCACACGAAAGGTTCCGTACCATCGTACAGGACAACTATAGAAAGAAAAAAAATAAACAAAATCAAAAAAGTTTACGTCCGAACTAGGTTTCAAACCTACGCTGATAATAGCGGATCCGACGTCAAAACTGAGTCATCGTCACAAATGACGCCGAAATTATCGATTTTATATGAATGGCGATGATTAATTAACGCGCACGGGCAGGGAAATGAAACACGTATCGTGAACCCCTTTTAATTTGTTAAATCTCGCTTAATTCAATAATTATTGCTATAGCGGCAACGAAAATACATATTCTGTGAAAATTTTGACCATTTGTCCGTCTAATATATTATACTTCATATTATTACAAAGTCAGAGTCAAAGTAAAACATAAGTTTTTGGTGTAATATTTATTTATAGAACGTATTTAGTTTTTGCCTCTTCTCGACCCTGGACAAGATTGATTTTTATCTCTTTTAAATAGGTGTTTGTTTAACTAATAAAAATAATATGATAATTATTATTATAAATAATATGCAGGATCAAATAATTACAAAATCATTAACAGCAAGTTCTGTGTTGAGTGAGAATAACTCCATGCACTATTGATATTTAAGTAATCTTAAATAATGTAATATCCCTTTTTAGACAAAGTCGTTTTAACATGGTTTTTAAATTGCTGTAATGGCAAATTGAAAATCTCCAGAGTTATCTTGTTGTAGCAGAGAATGCATTCTCCCTTGAAAGAATTGCTAACTTTCATGACCCTAAACCCAGGTGCAACATGTCTGTGATTATTTCTTACGTAAAAATTACAGCCAACGCTAATTTTGGAAAAAGATATAAGGTTCTTGCGTACATAGTACATAATTTTTCGAATATAAATTGACATGCTACAGTTCTTTTGTCCATTGATTTAAAAAAATCTCTTAGGAGTCTGTGCGTTCTTAACTTAAGAATAGCTCTAAGCTATTCTTAAGAATAGCTCTTAACTGTAATAATATATTTGTAATATAATGTAATAATATATTTAATCTATTTCCTAGTAGTTTGAATATCCGCTGCTTCCCCCCATAACAAGATACCATAGGATAAAAAACTATAAAAGTAACTAAACTAGACTAGCTTAGCTGTAACCATATCCGTGTTTTGTCTGATGTTCCCAACAGCATAAGTCGCAGAACTTAATCTACTGGCTAATTTATCTATGTGGGGTCCCCACTCCAATTTGCTATTAATGGATATTCCAAGAAACTTCGCGTCGTTTACTAATTCTAACGTATAGCTGTCTATGATTAAACTGGTTTCAATTTGCCTGACATTTGGAAGTGAGAATTTGATACACTTGGTTGTACCAGCGTTTAACAATAAAAACTTACCTGTTTAAGGTTAAAAACATCAACAATTATCTTTTTCTCTTTTAATTTTGAAGACCAGTATCATCAGAAAACAACACTATGTCAGTAAATTTCTGCACCATAAACAAGTCATTGTAGAGTTCTCTCTTTATTTGTTTCCTATCCCAATCCAGAGTTCTAAAAATAATGTAATTCTCCAAGAACTCGGACAGATGTGAAATCAATAAAGAGAGTATTAGGAGCGATTGGAGTCAGATTTGACATACAATCGACTCGCCCATCCCACCACAAATCTAAACGAAGCACAACTGCGATGCACTATGTTTTAAAACTTCTCTGAGTTTCGTAAATATTATTGCGGAGTTTACAAACTGAATCTCATTTTAACGGCGGTTTATTGTTTTAGTTTTATTCCGATAGTGATTAATCCCTCAGTAAATCATTTCAATTTCGAATTGCGTCACTCATTGTTGATATTGGTTGGAAGATACTAAGATATAGGTATATCTTATTATCTATCCCAATGCACCTTGTCTTAGTGCCTTTTCATACGTACCGGTTGCTACCGGATGCCGGGTGCCGGTTGCCGGGTAACCGGCGGCAAGGTATATGGCTATGTACGATAGCTTTCAGACGTACCGGTGTTAATTTGCCCGGCAACCGGTCGCCGGGTGACCACCGGATCCACCACTATGAGTCCGGCCGTCCGTCCGGCGCCGGATTCACAGTGGTGTATGGAACACGCACCTTGCTTTCATACGAACCGGCGGTCAGTCGCCCAGGTATAATCATAGGGAGCGCACGCGCACGTCGGTTCATCCTCACATCCTCGTATAAAATGGAGATAGACATTGAATTACTAATAACTTTAGTGGAAGCTAGACCGGTTTTATGGGATAAAAAAGACCTTCCTGAATATAGAGACAAAAATGAAACAAAAAAGGCTTGGAGAGAAGTCTGTCTATTATTAAAAAACAACTTTGAAGAAATAGACGACAAGGAAAAAAACGCATTTGGTAAGTCAGTGGGTACTTAATTCTATTTTATTTTCTAGTTTACATAATGATGAACTTGTTATATTTTAGATAACTGCCAACTGACTGCTCCGGATTCGGTCAAAAAATAGTCCGCCAAAATATTTCTAACATTATTTGCTGCTAGCCCTCCACGTCTTACTTGCTCTCTAGCTAAATCATTGAGCCCCAATATGGTCATTGTATCCTCTGGTTGATACCCATCTCTGACACGAACAAAATTGTGTAAGACTACACAAGCCTTGACCATATCAACAGCAAAGTCGGGTTCCAAATTAATGGCGCGATGTAGTATCCTCCATTTATTACTTAGAATACCAAACGTACACTCCACATACCTTCGAGCTCTGCATAAACGATAATTAAAAATTCTTTGTTTTAAGGTTAAATTTGATCCACCGAACGGTCGAAGTAGATGTTTGTGTATGGCGAATGCTTCATCACCGACGAAAAAATATGGCATATTCGGACTCTCTGTTCCTTTAAGGCATTTTTCATTCGGTAGTTCGAGCTGATTGTTTAAAATTGATGACCACAATGAACACTTCTTAAAAATATTAGAGTCGCAGTCTTTCCCATAGCTTCCAATATCAACGTATACAAAGCGGTATTCCGAATCTGCTACAGCCATTAATACCACAGAAGCGTAACCTTTATAATTATGGTACATCGACCCAAGAGGATTTATAATTCGGATATGTTTACCGTCAACTGCCCCTAAGCAGTGCGGAAAGTTTGCCCTTTCTTCAAACTTTATAGCAATCGATTCCCACATTTCTTTTCCAGGTGTAGGTAGACATTCAGATTTCATGATGGACCAGATAACTTGACAGACTTCTTTTATTATCTTGCTTACTGTTGATATACCAAGTCTGTATTCGAAGCTAAGATCTGTAAAAGTATGTCCACTCGCCAGGTATCTGAAACAATAAAATTATGTTATGTTTCTTTTTTACAGGTAAAGAAGTGATAAAGCGATGGGGAAACATTAGAGATGCATTTAAAAAATCTCGTAAAAGAGTGAAAGATGCTACAAAATCTGGTGCTGGAGCTTCAAATATTAAAAAATATATATATAACGACCAGTTGCAATTTCTAAACAAAGTGTTTGAAGAAAGGACAACATTTGATAGTCTGACAGAACAAATAGAAAACTCTGATTCGACAGAAGAGGTCCTGTCAGCGAATGAAAAGGGAAAAGAGGATTTAGTAACATTTAAAAAGCCTGCTAAGCAACTAGGTTCTCGAAAACGAAAAAATGTTGATGAAGTTGAATTAAAAATGTTGAAAGCAATGGAAGACAAGGAAGACAGAAATTTACATTTTTTCAAAGGAATTATTCCAACCTTGAACAATTTTACTGACGATGAAATTGTGCAATTTCAGTTGGAAGTCATGCAACTAATAACAAAGATTAAGAAGGAACAAAAACGTTCAGTTCAACATCAACAGATGATGTACGAGAATCAGCCAGTACGTTCAGTTCAACATCAACAGATGATGTACGAGAATCAGCCAGTACGTTCAGTTCAACGTCAACAGATGATGCACGAGAATCAGCCAGTATACCAAACTGTACGTCCCTGTACTGTCAATTCTGGGAGCCAATTTTATCGCGCTTACGGCGACGAATTGTCAAGTACTTCATCGCCATTGTCAACACATTCTTCTTTGGATGATTCAATTGATTTCGCTGATACAAATTTCGTTTAACGTGTTAATTTTTTCAATAAATACTACTAATTAAAATGATGTTTACTTACCGAATTGCAATGACTAACATTTCAATAGGCTGAATACAGTTTCTCATCTTTGAATTCTCACGTTGTAAATGGTTTTTCAAACTGTAATGTAATTGGTTAAAAGAGGATATTGACATCCGAAAGTACGTGAAAAACCTGTCTTCATCTTTTAGTAGGTCTGGAAATAAGGTGTAGAATGCTCCACACTGTTCTCTTTTCATGTTAATCGGATGAACCCAATAATTTCTCTGCCTTTTCTGGCGGCGGTATCTTCGGTACAAAATCCACATTGCAATTATTTGTTCACGTTCCATTTTTAGAGTTTTAGTTCCACGTTCCACTACGCGACTGTGCGCGTCGACGGTAAAGACGTTACTGGATACAAAATCGGGTCGTGTGAAAGCTAATGTGTTACCGGACAATTCGGCGCCGGCCACCCGGTATCCGGTAGCAACCGGTACGTATGAAAAGGCACTTAGTGGTAAAGCTAGTACGGTGTATTAAAATTGCATTTGTTTTGTTTACGTATGTGTGTACGTCTGCCTTGCCAACGATTTATTTATGCTAGTAAATCGTTAAAACGTTTGAGCTATCATAAAATATTTCCCAAAATCACGCCCTCAAACAAAAACTTTGACTCAATTGACCGAGTTAGCCGGCAAGGGCGGGAACCTCGCCGATGGTGCAACCAGCTGATTGCACCCAACGTTTATGCTACCCAGTCGTATATTGAGCTAAATATATGGCAGAAAACGATGCGAAATTCCAATTGCACTTGACTGAGTTACGACCGCCTTTTCGGAAGGCACCGGATTTTTGACCACCCTCCTGGTGTTGCCACGCCCACTCGATAAATCATTTCAGTGCTTAATTATTTTGATCAGAAGACATGCCAGCATACCTCTGTGCGAAATTGGAAGAGCTCCACTCTTTAGCGAAGCGCTGTCTTTATGTTACCGATTGTTAGTAATGGGGCGGGTGATGGCGTGTGACAAAATGTGTAATGCGCTTCCCACAATGTTGTATGCAGATATTTGGGGCAAATTGAAGGCTTCGGTGGGATAAGGAATTCGGACCGATTTAATCAAGTAGATTGGGTGGAACGTGTCGTTTGGAAATACTTGAGTTATTTAGCTGTTTATCGGAGTGATTCATCATCTGTATGTCTATTATGAGTTTTTGAAACTATTCACGATAGCGACTATAGTTAAGCATTTGTAGTGCAACGAGTACAACGCCTCCAGTAGTATCTTTGCCAAACTAAAAATTGTATCTTTCTATCCTTGCCCTCATCATATAAAAGAAGGAGATAGTGATATTATTACTACAATAGTAACGTCCGTTGCGTTTACTACGCTAACCCATAATAGACGTACTGGTCCTCGCAAGTAAAATTACAAAACATAACTGAAAACTTCAAAACTAACTATATCTAAATAGATATTTTGAAATCTGACAGCTCTTGACCGCTTGTTATAGGTTCTATTGCCAAACGCGTTTTTTTAGACGTGGCTAATCGAGTGCGCAAAATGTGTGACATAAAGTGTTGTTATATATGTTTTTAATATGCATTAAGGATGGAATTGAAACAACAAAAAGCTTGTAGGTATGTAGGCTTGTATCTAAATAAGAAAACAATTAATACCATAATTTTCTAGACCTCAAACAATGCAAAGAAAAGTACAGCTCAACAATACCGAAAGCTAACCTGATAAAAATTGACAATATGGCTTTATAAACGGCAAAAGCGTAAAGTAATCCTCATGAAAATAAACAAACACGTCCTACATACATGTCATAATCGTGGACCGCCGGGTGCGGGCCGAGCTTAAAAAAAGCTGCAAAAGCTCTACAACTCAATTTTGGACGAACAGCCCGGGTTGAAAAAGCGCAAAAAGAACGTGCCAGGGACTTGTTTAATGTAACGGGCGCGAGCTTTTTGAGCTTTTCGGACCACCTGGGTTTTTGGGACCTACGAATGGGTGTCAGACTTTTTAATAAGCTCTTGCTAATCACCTCGAGTATTTTAATGTTTGTGATGTCGCTATTTCTGGTTCCCATGATGTTAAGGTATCCTATTGTAGGGCAAATAGACCTATAAAAGTTAAAACATAAAATGTTGAAAAGATCGGGCTTGTACAATGTTTTCTTTTGAACCTACCAGTTGTTGCTGTACTTTTTGAAATTAGGAATATTACACTTTAATATGCCTATGCCAGCCCAATCACAAAAACTCCGCCGAGTTGAGACCCCCAGCACACTACTCAGCAATAAAGGTCTGCGCGCGCACCTCAGATTACAGAGTAAGCGCCGCCCCGCGCGACCTAACGAGCTCGGTTGCCTTGCCAGTACGAGAAGAACTACCAAAATGGTAGAATCGAGATGGTGATTTAGTAGAAAAAGGATAGAATCATGTTACATGCGTCTTGCAGCGTCGACCAAAACACAATTGTTGAATATTAAAAGAAATGTTGAAGTAATTTACTTCTTAGGTGTCGTTCTGAATTTTTGCTGGGGGGTAAAATGTATATAATATGTGATGGACGAACAATTGAAGGCGTTTTAAAGGCTCATTGATTTTTAATACGTTTTTAACACATCAGTTACGTTAAGGATAAATCTGCGATAAAGAACGTTAGTTTGTCAAAAAAAACGTTTTATTACTATTATATTGTCTAATTAACGTTCTTTATTGCATTTTTTATATATAGAGCATAACATAACATAGCATCATGCCTTTTCTCATATGCGGTAGCAGAGGCACAGTTATGTCCACTTTTAGGCAGTTCTTCAATATCCCCAGGAGGGGACATATTCCCCCCCTGAGTTTCATAAGCAGAGTCTCCATACAACCATTTTTTAAACAAAATAAAATAATATCTACAGCAAAAAAGTATATTTTACTGTTTACAAATAAACTGGTTAACTAGCTTTAATGGAATATATATGTCCCCGTTAGATCATCAAAACCGTTAGTTCAAAACTAACGCGTTTATTTGTAAACTATCGACAAATTGTAAACCAGACCGACAGGATTTAGAATTTACGTTTCTTTTGTTCTTACATGTCAACCTAATACGATGAGTATTCGCGGGCTTCGCTGCGCTCGCTAGAGGGGTCTAGTCTTCACCTAAGCTACCGCAGTATTTGCCTTGGTATTTCGTTTGTTATTCAAGTTTAAACCAGTTCACAATTTAACAGTTTTATTATAAACTAACGCTACATATCGTAAGCAGTACGGTACAATTTACAATTTATCGATAGTTTGTAAACTAACGGGAAAAAAACGTTAGATTATAAACTAACGGTATTGACCATCTTACGGTGACATTTACATGTAAAATCTATTTAAACCTTCAACAGTAACAATTTCCAGGCATTTCCAGCATTTTCTGTCGACGGCATGATGAATGTGAGGGTGAGCGAGAGGTTGTTAAATGTGTGTTGTGTATATGTTTTATTCTTTTTATTCTTAAAATCAATCTGTGGGAGTTTCTACGCCCTTCTTCTCCCACAGTGGTCCAATGTAGAGAAGAGGCAAAAAAAATTACGTTTGCTAAGTATATGTAAATATATACAGTAATAAAGTACTTTGACTTTGACTTTGACTCTTTTTTGTAAATATTTGTGTTTATGTTTATTTATTCGGTTTTTATTTATGTATGGGTCTCTGTAATTTACTTCTTATACGTGTATGGCACTGCATGCGTATTATTAAGTTTAATAATGGGATCGCCGGCGCTCTGGAGACTTAGCCTTAGAATAATGACTCATAGAATCTTAATACGCGTCCCAAAACTAAGAATCAGAAACATTCATCTTTTTGACAGGAGGGCGGCGCATGGAAATATCAAACTATCACTATTCGCGCTTTGGTACGAAAACATCTCTGAAGAGAAAGTACACATTAATCAGTCGAGTGCGATGGCAGCGTCTACGCTCTTTGCCATAGGTGGTCTACCTAGATAATTCAGAATGCATTATATTAAATTGAGAAACACCGGAACTACAACGTATCGTAAAGAAAAGAAGAATACTTAATTGTAATGAGTGGCCCGACTGTGTGTATGCAAAAAATACTCAGCCCACATCGACCCACCGCTGGGCAAAGGCCTCTTCTCTAAAGCGCCAATCCCCCTGGTCCTGTGCCAATCGCACCCAGTGGGATCCCGACGACTTGATGATATCGTCGGACCATCGGGCTGGTGGTCTGCCCACTGGCCTTATCGCTCCCCGTGGCCACTACTCTGCGACTGTTTTGGTCCACCGCCCGTCTTTCCGTCTAGCCAAGTGTCCGCCCATCTCCACTTCAATCTCGTTATCCGTTTGCCTACATCTGCGACCTTCGCTTTCCGTCAAATTTCGACATATACGGAACATGGCAAAAGAATGGACCGCATAAATAAATGGTAGAATCCTGGCAACCCAAAGTTACGTGGAGTCCGATTAATTTGCGAGACCTACTGGTGTCTCGAACGTATTAAGCGGGAATGCGTCGAATGCATATTGAAACTGTGCGGTCAGTGCGCTGGGTTTGAGGGTTCGAATGTGTTCTGTTAAGTGACACTTATCCAGATAATTAAGTCTGCCGAACTCGTTGGAGCAGTGCTTCTATCACCCCTTGAGGAAAAACGGCATGTTGCTATGTTTATTTTGTTTTGCCGTACACTATATACTTGTAATTTCGTAATTTCGTAACTTCTTTATTGTACTACACAAAACGGACATACAGATAACTTATAATGGCAAAAATATGTACAAAGGCGAGCTTATCTCTAACTAGAGATTTCTTCCACTAAACCATGATGGGTAGGAAAGGTGATGGTGAGCGAGGGAAGACCTGCGCGTACAATAAAACTCTATAAGTACTACGAGTAATATATACTGCAAACACACACTGTTAACCTTAATTGCTAAAAAATAGACTGCATGCACAATTCCCGCGCTCGTAGGCTGCAGTGGAGCGTCTTGGAGCTTTGAGCATAGACGCCATGTGAATTCTCCGAGGCCTGTTTGAAGAAAGAAATTCGTAGTGATCACGCAGGAAGTTTGGGGGAACGAGGGTTCCACAAAATATTATAAAGGAAACACAGGATATGAGAGTCCCGTCCAAGCCGAATCGGTAGCCACTTCAACTCCTAGCAATGCTGAGATACGTGGTCATACTTACGCAGTCCGAAGATGAACTGAATCCAGAGATTTTGAAGTCCTTCGATGCCATGAGAATGATGATACAAACCTTAATATAGATCTAGCATTATTTTCTTTAGCAAACCCTAAAAATATTTGGACCCTACTGAACGGCACATGTCTACTCGGAATCTCGATTATCTAAAAGTTATCTCAATCCTTTATTTCAACCTATCATCATTATATTGGCTCTTTGGGCTTTTCACCTCGCGAGCTTCATTATTATCCACCCGTCACACTCCCGACCCCTTAAAGTTTATCGGGTGAACAAGTGGAATTGTTAAAAAAACAAATAAATCGACTGCATTTGCTTTCAGTACCATATGCAAACTTATGGAAACACTTGGTTATATGTACGTGGAGTATAATAATAATAATAATACCTTGGACACTATTTACACACATTGATCTAGCCCCAAACTAGGATTCCCTGTATCTCTTGGGTACTAGACAACGATACACATACTTATATAGATAAATATTATACTTAGATAGATAAACAACCACGACTATGAAAGAAGCCGGGCGAATTAACATAAACAAACATAAACATAAACATTTATATACAGGCTCAAACATTGCTTCTGGCCTCACACTAGAATACCCTGACTCAGAAACAGCGACATCACACACATATAAATATCCAAGAGCTGGGGTTCTTTTTTCTTTATCCCCAGCCGAGGATCGAATCCGCGACCTCTCGCAGAGCCACTACCGCAGAGGAAACAGAGGTCATCAATAACTTTATAAACTACTTTTTGCGATCTAAAATCCAACCTTTTGACTTTTAAAAAAATAATTTCGTCTCCACAAATCCAAAGACACCTTATTTTTTAAAGCTATATCTCAGCCATTTTGAAAATTGTCCAAATACTCAATCAACAAAAAAATACATATAATAATCGAACCTGCTTACAAAATTTCACGAGAATTGGATTAGAAATGCGACTAGCGGAGAACATTCGAACAGACAAAAGCATTTTCGCCCCAGCTGAACGGCGGCGCGTCGCATTATACTCGTAGTCATTGACACGTCCGTCCAAAAGAAGACATTTTTCACACCACTATCCCCACAACCTACAAAGCAACTAGTTAACTAAGAAACCTCACACCATACAGCTTGGTAATGTAAGAAGTGTCTTAATAAACTAGGCATCTATAAGTTTCGGTACGTGTTTAGGAAACAATGAATCGGATTAACCACTTCTAATAGCCCTACGAAAGTATCGCTTGTATATGGAAAACTCACCCATATGTAGCATAAACACAAGGATCGCTTTGCCAGTGATGGATGAGTAAATCGACTGTTTATAATAAATGTTCTTTCCCAACCTTGAAGCGAAACTATATCTTTGTGGTGACTAGCACTTTAGTTGAATCATTTGACTAGCGGCGAAAATAATAAAAATACGTTTGACAATAAAAGGAAACTTTAAGGCAACTCTTGTGTCACCAACACCACAGCACTACTCATCATCAGCCCGTCAGAGAACCTACTGTTGAGATAGACCTCCTCGTACACGTCATTCAACTCGTTCCAGTATTTGCCTGCTATCCTGGATATGTCTTCGGTCCATCTGGCAGGTTGTCTGCCGAAAGACATTTTTTTTATTTTTTTTTCAGGAAAATATACATTTAAATTTCTTGTTTTTACATTAATTTTAAAGAACAAGGGATGTTCACTACTCCCTAAAGAAGGGCGAACCCTGTGTAATAGGATGATTAGTACTTCCCACCAATAGAAGTCACCTTTTCAAAATTAATTTTACAAATATTTTTTCTTGAGATTGATGATAAATTAATATAAAGTGATTTTTAGACATAATTTTTGAATTAACATTAAAAAGTTTAATATAAGTGAAGAGAGTGAGTGTGTGTGGTGTGTAATAGAGAAGATGAGAATTTTAATGTTTGAATGTTTTAGTGTAGTGAGTAGTGAATGGATGTGTTGATTATGTTTATTTATTATTTTTTAACATTCCATTATTATATCGTTTCGATTGTAAATTATCGTAGTTTGTAAGGAGTAATTTTATTTATATTATTTATTTATTTGCTTTGGGTATTAAGATAAAACCGTTAAGATTTTTTCAGTTTCTTCATATGTTAGGGATTTCAGCTTTCTTCATTTGTATATAGTTTTTTTTTTATTTTCGAATAATGTCTTATATACGGCCACCTCGTGACCACCACTCTGGGCCCTCTGCCGTTCGCCTCGCTTCGCCTGGAAGAGTGTCCTGTTCCACTTATGCACAGCACTACTTACCACAACTTAGTGGTACCACAGATCTTGACTAGTCTTGCTTGTAGGTAGGTATTTAGGATTGTGTTTGTGTTGTCTCCCCCCAGATTAATTGTCGCCATCACCACAATAAACAGTTACCTCAAAACAACGCACGAGAAAATGGCGAATTAAACACAAGATACACTCCCCTTAAGAAAAAAATCCTATACACCCACCCTAATATCTACAGCGTTAAAGATCACAATGGTTTATCAGACCGTTTGTCGGAGATTACATAGTTACATCCTACGAAGAGTTGTGTCGTCCATTCGATGCTAATTTTTAAGTGCACCATACAATAACACACTTGGTGGACCTAAAAATCGGCAGATTTTTGGAGGCATAAGATTTAATTTCTTTTAGGTGTATTATTATTATTTATATAAATATATACATATATATATTAGTTCTCTCCCTTTTTGAGGAGTTAATCTAATCTGCTGCGAGGGCTGAGGCCAAGCGCGCGGATCCTACTCCTATTTTATTACTATTATTATTATTATTATTATTAGCCAACCTCTTCCCACTGCTGGGCAAAGGCCTCTCATATAATTATTAGCCAGTTATTCAATACTCCATGTTGCGTGACAGGTGGCTAGCCCATCTCCGCAGCTATGTGTTAAATAATGTGTGCAATGTTCCTACATTTAAGTTGGAAGTACTGATTTAAATTTATTGCTAAGTTGGCAACCCTGCTATCTCTCTTCTTCTCTCTGGTAAAACAAGTGAAAGCGTGTGTGTAATTTCTCCAAGATATATTTAATAAAACAGTTTGATTATTGACAAAAAGGGACTTATTATTTAAAATAACTTCAGATTATGGGAACAGTCACATAATCCTATACTGCGAGTTAATTGGAATCAACGAAAGTGCGGCGTTATCTGTTATTCACTGGCGGGAAAAAAAAGTGAGGTTAACTGCTGTAGTCTCACGGCGCGGCGTGCTATAACGCAAAAAAAAGGAATACTTGTTCTGGATTGTGAACGAGGTCTGTAAATGGAGAATAACAATAATGTGAATGTGATCAAACTGGTAAGTGGCAAAAATTGGAGTATTTGGAAATTTCAGACAACGGTTCTGTTGAGAGGACAAAATTTGTTGGATGTTGTGGAGGGAAAAATTGTTAAGCCCGAAGATGATGCCGAAAAAGACCAATGAGAAACGAGGGATGCCAAGGCGCAAACGTTGTTGGTCACACGAATGTCTGAGGAGGTTATGTTGCACATCATAACATGCACAAGTTCCGCTGAAATGTGGCGAAAACTTCAAAGTGTATATGAGCAGAAGACTGAAACTAGCATACACATTATACAGCAACGATTTTTTCTATATAAATACGAAAGGGGTATCGACATGTCAGTTTTTGTGTCCAAGATTCAAGAAATGCGGAATATGTTAAAATAGATGGGCGAGGATATTTCCGATAAGTTTGTCTTTACTAAAATATTAATGTCATTGCCTGATGAGTACAACCATACAGCGTGGGAGTCTGCACCTGATGACAAGCAAACAATTGACAACTTGGTGGCCAGATTATTAATCGAAGAATAGAGGGTGAAAGAAAAAAATGAGGAGTCCCAAGGAAGTTCATCCTCTGCGTTCGTCGTGAAAAATAAAAGACAAGTAAAGTGTTATAAGTGTGGCAAAAGTGGATATTATCAAAGTGAGTGTAAAGACATTGAGAATAACAGTGGGAAAAAGGTAAACAATAACTTTTTTTATTGTGGAAAGAATGGGAACGAATGGATAGACACGGTAATAGACAACGTACTCTATGTACCGGAACTGAACAACAACTTGTTCTCAGTCATTCGCGCCACTGATAAAGGATACGTCATGGTGACGATGATAGATCATACAAATTTTACAAAAATAAACAAGTTTGTGCAGTAGCGGAAAGAATTGGCGATTCTTATTACTTGGAATTGCGGTATAAACATAGGTGCGATACTGCAAGCACTGTAACATTAGTTCAAAATGACTTAGATGAGTGGCACAGAAAACTCGCGCACCAGAACTTTATTTATATAAAAGATATCCTGCAGAAACATAACATTGTTGTCAAACAAACCACTGAACCTAAGTGTGAGAGTTGTTTAAACTCAAAACTCAAACTCAAAACGTTTATTCTGTAAATAGGCCACAAGGGCACTTTCACATGTCATTTCATTTCATTTTTTACAGAACATTTGGTATTATTATTTGTATCATATTATCAGAAAAAAAAGTACTTAATTATTGTTTCTGAGAGATGTAAAAAGTCTCAAATGTCATAATAAAATAATTAAAATATAAATAACAGAGATGTATAGTCTCTTTAGTGAATAATACAATGATAATAGGAGATGTAAATGGTCCCCACAGTCAAGAGTTGTATAATTAAATTAATCTTTGGAGGTGTAAAAGGCCTCCAAGTGTCCAGTAAAAGAAACTCTCGCAGTGATGATGCTCACAATTAATTAGAACAATTCAGTCCCAAGCATTTTTATCGTCTATGTACTCTTTAATACTGTAGTAAGCTTTAGAAATAAGCCTTTGCTTGATGTATTTCTTGAACTTATTAATTGATAGATCTGTCAAAGTGCTTGGGAGTTTATTGTAAAATCTTACACAATTACCCTTAAACGAGTTTTTTATTTTATGGAGCCGAGTAGTGGGCACTGCAAGTTTGTCCTTGTTTCTAGTATTAAAGTTATGTATATCACAGTTTCTTCGAAAGTTAACAATGTTCTTATGGACATACATAATATTCTCGTAAATATATTGACTATGGACTGTCAATATATTTACTTCTTTAAACTTATTTCTAAGAGAATCTCTATTATTCATTTTATAAATCGCACGAACAGCCCGCTTCTGCAGCACAAAAATAGTATTTATGTCAGCAGCACTGCCCCAGAGCAGAATACCGTAGGACATAATACTATGAAAATAACTAAAATAAACTAATCTGGCTGTTTTTAAATCTGTCAAGTGACGGATTTTCCTGCATGCAAAAGCTGCAGAGCTCAGTCTGTTCGATAGCTTATCAATATGTGGACCCCATTGGAGTTTGGAATCCAACGTTATACCTAGAAACACTGTGCTGGTTACCAATTCCAATTCCTCATTTTTAATTGTTATACATGTCTGATTATTTTTAACGTTAGTAGTAAGAAACTTAACACATTTAGTCTTTTTCTCATTTAATAGCAAATTATTAACATTAAACCAATTTACCACTCTTGATATGGTATTGTTCACGTGATCATCATTAGCGTGTTGGTTTCGCTTTGTTTTAAAAATAAGTGAGGTGTCATCAGCAAACAGTACCATATCATGACAGTCCCTTCCTAGATAGGGTAAGTCGTTTATATAGATGAGGAATAGGAAGGGTCCCAATATTGAGCCCTGTGGCACGCCCAAAGAAACCAATGATCCTGGTGATCGTTCTCCGTTTACGTCTACCCTTTGTATTCTTCCGTTCAGATAAGATTTTAACAAATTCAATGACGTGTCTCTAACTCCATAATGATGTAATTTCCTGATCAATGTTTCATGAAAAACGCAATCAAAAGCCTTAGATAAGTCACAAAAAATGCCTAGGGCATCTTGTGACTCTTCCCAGGCATCAAAAATACTTTCAATGAACTGAATTCCGGCATCTGTTGTTGAACGACCGCGAGTGAATCCAAACTGTTTGTTATGCATTAGCTTATTTGATTCAAAATGATGTAATAGCTGTGATAAGATTAATTTCTCAATAATTTTACTAAAAGTTGGTAGTATTGATATAGGTCTGAAATTGGTGGGGTCTTGAGTACTACCTGCTTTGAAGAGGGGAATTATCTTACTTTGTTTCATTAAATCAGGAAATTCACCGCAGTCTATACAATTGTTGAAAATGACCGCTAGGTCAGGTGCAATTAATTCGATCAGGGATTTAACGACGTGAACAGAGAGTCCCCAAAGATCATTCGTTTTCTTAACATTTATCAATTTAAATGCCTTTACGACATCTGAACTTGTGACGTGCTTAAAATTCAAGTATGAAGCACACTCTGAGACATTATCTTTTAATATTGCAACAGCAGACAAAGGTGACGAATTTAAATGCTTAGTCGTGGAAGCCGGTGCATTAGTAAAAAACGATTCAAATTCAGTTGCAACTTCTAAGCTAGAACTCGTAAGCTGTCCATTGATTTTTAGTTCGTAATCGTGACTCGCTTTTTTACTACGACCGGCCTCCTCATTAATTATTTTCCAAGTCGTTTTTATAACATCGGAACTATTCTTAATTTTACTACTCAGAAAATTACGTTTAGCTGTATGACAGTCTAATTTAAATTGTTTGGAGAACTGTTTGACTTGTTCTTTAAATTCGTCACTCATGTTGAACCGTCGTTCCTCATACAATGCATACAATGCTTGCCTGCGTTTATGCAACTCTGCAGTAGCCCACGTACTAAAGTCGTTTGAACCACTAACCACAACCGATTTTGAAGTGAATATCGCGCTGTACTGTTTCATAAAGGTTTCAAAGAATAAGTTATACATTATATTAGGAGACTGTTCAGCAGCCAAAAACGGTAGTTCCTGGGCTAAAGAGTATCTCATTCTTTCTAACCGGTCAGCAGTTATTGGCACAAACGAAATTTTCTTTTTAATGACAGGTTCTCTAATAGAATCAAATTGAAATAATTGACCTAAATGATCTGAATCCAATTCACTGATAACACTTTTACTGATTGGAATAACATCAGTAAAAATGTTGTCAATGCATGTAGCACTAGTAGCAGTCACTCTTGTTGGCTCCATAAATAAATGGCTAAGCCTAAATGATGAGAAAAGATTTATCAATCTAACGCTGAGAGTAGTTCTTTCTACATATTAACATTAAAGTCACCACATATAATTAATCGTTTCGTACTGTGTGATGAAATAGTTAGGACGGATTCCATTATTTTCTCGAACATTTCAAAGTCGCTCAAGGGTGGCCTATAGACACATATAACGATGAACTGTTCTAATTCCACAGCTGCAAGTTCTATAGTTCGTTCAACAGATAAGGAAACAATGTCCTTACGTTCCTTGAATTTCATATGATTGTTTAGTATGATTAATGCCCCACCATGTATTGAATTAAGTCTGGTGAACGAACTACCAACCTGGTGATCTTTAAAGCTAAACATAATTTCATTAATAGTTAACCAGTGCTCTGTTATGCACAAAATGTCAATTTTATTACAATTTAAAAATAACTCTATTTGTAGATCTTTGCCTCTAATACATTGAATATTCTGATGAACCAGGCTTATATACTATGTGAGCTTCCCTTATTCTTAGGGTTTTCTAATATACTAGAACATATGTTGCCAGAGCCTGGGTCCTCTGTTGTCTTATGAACTAATTTAAATGCATCCTGTTATTCTGGTCTGATACCAGATTCATATTAGGCTGCTCAGTAAAAGCAGAGTTAGAAGCCAAATTTTTGGCTGTAATAACATAGCTATTTGTCGTTTACAATAATTTGAAAGGTAAAATGTACCTTTAGTCATAGTAAAATAATTACTAACATAATTGTTAGTGTCAATAATATCAAACTTATTATTATATGTACATAAATTGTACATAGTTATATTCATATTATGTCTATATACATTTTCATTTTGTGTCAATTGGTTGCAGTAGGGAAATGTGAACAATATAATTTTTTTCACACTAAGACCATTCAATGTTTCATAAAATTTTATTAAATTATTTTTGTTCACATCTCCCCTATTGCCCATGAAAATTATCAGTGTGGCACTGGCTGTGATAGTGCTGTCATTCAAAATTTGATTTATAATATTATCTACAGTGCTAAAAGGTGAGCAATATTATCTACAGTGCTAAAAGGTGAGCAATTACTAATAACAGGTGAGCAATTACTAATAACGTTTAGTTGGAAAGATACATCGACAACCGTTCAACAAGAGTGAATACGTGAGTACAAAGACTTGCGAGTTGATCCACGCCGATACGAGCGGCCCTATGGAAGAAGCGTCTCTTGGCGGTTCACGATATTTCTTCATATTGAAGGATGACTATTTCAACTATAGGAGTGTTTACTTTGTTAAGACAAAAGAGGAGATTAAACATTGCATTGAGAATTTCATTAATAAAGCTGAAAAAACAACTGGAAACAGAGTGAAATGTTTCAGAATTGACAATGGTGGAGAGTTTATAAACAAGGAAGTAAAGGGTATGTTCTTAAAACGTGGCATAACACTCCAAACAACAGTACCTTACACTCCGGAACAAAATGGGAAAGCTGAAAGAGAAAATAGAACTTTGGTAGAAGCAGCTCGACAATATAAGACAATATTACATGAAGAAAATTTTTCTAAGAAACTGTGGGCGGAAGCTGTGAATACAGCAGCATTTATTATAAATAGAACTGGGAAAAGCCGTGAAACTGGAAGGTATCCATTCGAAGTATGGACAAATAAGAAATTTGACATTCACCAATTGAAAGCCTTCGGCACTGAAGTGTATACCCACATTCCAAAGGAACAGAGAAGGAAATAGGACAAGAAAGGTGAAAAAGGGTTCATGGTGGGTTATGATGAAAATGTGAAGGGGTATAGAATTTATTTTCCTACCAAAAACACAGTGGAGATAAAAAGAGATATTGTATTTTTAAACCGAAAGAGTAATGAGGAGAAACTTCATATAAAGGAAGGCGAAATATCAAAATCTATAGCATTAATAAACCTAGAAGAAGAATGTGTGGTGGACAGTGAGCTTCCTAGAGAACCTAGCCCTGTAAATGAAATAATGACTGATTTAGATGAAACAGTGGAGATTGATGAGGATAGATCAGAATATGAAGGTGACAGTGACTACTTACCATGCAGTGGTGAGGAACATTTATTGGAAGAAATTGGTTCACTTCCAAATGAAAGAAGCAAGCGGGCTAGAAAACAAACTTCTTTCTTAAAGTGCAATAATGTTCAGTTGGATGAGAATGAGTGTGAGCCGGTTACATACTGTGAAGCTATGAACAGAAGTGATGCGGGTAATTGGAGTGAAGCTATTGCTAGGGAATTACAGACTCTTAAAGATTAGACACTTGGGATTATTGTGTTGTGCCAGAAAATGTAAAAACAATTAGTAGCAAGTGGGTCTTTAAGGTTAAAAATGTAAACAATGTTTCGACTTATAAAGCTAGGCTTGTTGCCAAAGGGTTTGAGCAGCAGGAGTCTTGATTTGTGTGATATTTATGCTTCAGTTGCAAAGTTATCCACATTTAGATTGTTTGTAGCAGTGGCAACAAAATTAAATGTGCCCATTTATCAATTAGATGTAACAGGAGCTTTCTTGTACGGGGAAATAAAAGAAGATGTGTATGTTAAATTACCCGAAGGGGCTTATATAGGAAGTAACAATATAGTAAAATTAAAGAAATCATTATATGGTTTGAAAAGTTCTCCTAAGTGCTGGAATCAAAAGTTTAATTCCGTTATAATTAAGGAAGGTTTTGTGAGGTCAAATTCTGACCCATGTTTGTATACAAAGTATAATGGCATAGATAAAACCTTTGTTTTAATTTATGTAGACGATTTATTAATTTTTGGGACAGACAAACAAGAAATTGTAAAATTAGAATTGTACTTAATGAGGAATTTAAGTTGAAAGACCTGGGGTTCATTTCAGATTTTCTAGGAATAAAGGTTGAACAAAATTTAAATACTGGTATAACTGTATTATCACAAAAGAAATATCTAGAAAATGTAATGAAGAGATTTAATATGGAAAATTGCAAGCCAATGAGCCTTTAGATCAAAATTTCAATAGTAAGATATTTGATTCTGATGTTAATTTTGATAAAAATATAGAAAGAACTTGTAGGCAGATAATTGGCTGCCTCATGTACGCTGCTTCTGGTACTAGGCCTGATCTTTGTTTTGCTATTTCTTTGTTGAGCAGGCATCAGAAGTGTGCAAATAATGTATTGTTGAGTGCGCTTAAAAGAGTACTACGTTATGTAAAGTATACTATTGACTATAGTTTAGTATTTAAATGTAATGATAATGATACAATCTTGCAAGGACTCTGTGATGCTGATTGGGGAGGTGACCTGAGAGACCGAAAGTCTACTTCCGGGTACTTGTTTACTTTTTCAAATTGTTTAATAGTTTGGTGCTCCAAAAAGCAATCATCTGTTAGTCTGTCTTCGACAGAAGCTGAATATGTTTCAATGAGCATGGCGGCTAGTGAAGCATGTTGGTTAGTTAACTTATAAAATGATTTCGGTTTTCAAAATGTATGTCCAGTAAATTTGTATTGTGACAATCAATCAGCTATATTAAGTGCAAGCACAGAGTCTGTAAAACGTTTGAAACATGTAGACATTAGATATCACTTTGTCAAGGATTTAGTTAAAAATAACAAGATATGTTGACAAAATCTTTAAGCAAAGAATTAAATGTAAAGTTTCTGAAAGAGTGTGGTATGAGTAATGTAATGTTAAAATGAATATGTATTTGTTTGAAGATTAGAATTTTATTTTGTTTGTTAAATGTGTAACATTGAGAGAGGGTGTTAAATAATGTGTGCAATGTTCCTACATTTAAGTTGGAAGTACTGATTTAAATTTATTGCTAAGTTGGCAACCCTGCTCTCTCTCTTCTTCTCTCTGGTAAAACAAGTGAAAACGTGTGTGTAATTTCTCCAAGATAGATTTAATAAAACAGTTTGATTATTGACAAAAAGGGACTTGTTATTTAAAATAACTTCACTATGGAGTAATAAAGGTTTCCTCACGATGTTTTCCATCACCGTTAGAATGTCCGTATAATACACTTAAGTTAAATTACTTATCTCATTGGTAATGGTCAGGAATGGAACCTCCTGTCATCCATCCATGGGCGTACCCAGGTAGGGGCAGGAGGGGGCTGCTGCCCCGCCCCCCCCCCCCTCCCCCCTAGAAGATAAAATAAACGTCAATTTTCCTGGCAAGTGGGAATTAAAAACGTGTATGTTCTCGAAACAGGTATGTATGAGCTGCCCCCCCCCCCCTAGCTGAAATCCTGGGTACGCCCTTGCATCCATCTCCATGTGTGAGAAGCAAGCGTCAATATTAGACCACGAAGCTCCCTTAATTATTTAGCTTTTGTTTAATCGATTATCAAATACGATAACCGAAACCTGACCTGAAGTGACCGTGATACTGTTTGACGGCTCAGTTCCTCAAACAGTATCATGTAAATGTAACAGATTCTGTTTGACGAACTGAACCAGAGGCGCTTGAGTGACTTGTAGACTACAACTTTATATACACCCCTAAAAAAAATCGTTAGCGAACTTGTACGGTCTAGCAACGCGTACATATTCCGTGCCCGTCATTCACCTGCTTTTTATATCTTAGGTTGCATTTCATAGTTTATGTTATACCTTATTGTACATAGTATTATTTAGTTACCAATTAACAGCAAAATAAACTACTCGTGTCTACTTGGTGCTCATCTTTAACTACCAAAATAATCCTCAACTACTTCGGGTGTACGAGCCAACTATCCTCAGTGTGGCCCATACATCTTTTTGGTCCTTCGAGCCGGATAGAAGCGTGTATGAATTCCAGACCACTGTGCCCCCTCACGGAAAGCATAGAAGACTTGGAGTACTTAACGCCAGGCCACTTTATAACTGGAAGTCCAACGATGCTGTTGCCACAAGCAGAAATTAACGAAAATCGAGCACAGGACCTCAGGAACAAATGGAAACAAACTGAACTCATGCAACAACACTTCTGGAAACGATGGTCCAGTGAATATTTACATCAACTTCAAGTGCGCAGCAAATGGCAGCGATCGAGAAAAAACTTAGAAAAAGGAGAACTCGTCCTGGTCAAGGAGAATAACTTGCCTCCGGGAAAATGGGCATTAGGCAAAGTGCTTCAACTACACCCTGGAGACGACGGCTACGTACGGGTAGCAACGATAAAAACGAAGGGAGGGACACTCAAACGTCCAATAACGAAACTGGCTCCACTCCCTGCAAACGAGAATATTGAAGATGTCAAAACTAATATCCAGAACCAACCAAGACTAAAACGAGTAAGAAGAAAACCAACCTGCTATTTGGTCACCCTAGCACTGACCATATTTATGAGCCTCCTAACGGGAATACAAGCCGCACACGTACCACGTTTCAACGTGACGCCGATAACCAACCAACATCCGATTTACTACGATGAAATTGGACAACTACATCTTATACACGATGAGTGGACACTACTGGTCTACTACAACTTAACGTCGTATTGGAAAGGAACGGAAAACTTATGCAACTTCTTGAGGATAATGGAGGAGGATTGCAGTAGGCTCGACACAACTCTGTGCGAGCCGACGATAAATCAACTGCAACACGAAGTTCATCAACTGAACGAGTACAATGCACTTCTACTTCATCAGCATTTGTCAAGGAAAAAACGTGGTTATTTTAACGGAATCGGGAACATTGCCCGATCTCTATTTGGGACACTAGACGAAGAATTTGCTATCAAGTACCAGAAAGATATAGAGATAATTCAAAGTAACGAAAAATACGTCCTTGACATAATGAAAAACCAAACTACGATAATTGAAGCGGAAAACAGTATTATAAAGAATAATGATAAGTTTATGAATAATCATATGCTCAACACGTTTGTCCACGAGACTAACTCAACATTATCGAAGTTTGGGTCCAGGGTCGCAGAGATGTATACGTTGAACAATCTCAACGCAGCCTCGATCACCGCAAGCTTGATTATATCGAACTTAAGAAGAACTCAAGATATGCTAGTAAACTCGCTGGCCGACATTCACAAGGGGCACCTCGACATGCGTCTGTTCACTCCGAAACAACTTATCGAGCAACTCTATGTGATATCTGGAGGAATGCCCAGTCGACTATCACTACCGGTCAAGAATATTCAGGAAGATATCCCAGAACTATACAAATTACTTTACGTAAAGGCTCGTATTACGGAAAACTACTTGCTTTTCGAGCTACACATTCCGCTTACGAGTGAAGATAACTACATGATATATCGAGTGTTACAACTGCCAATCAAACGAGAATCGGAGACCAGAATGGTAGAAATATCATCAGGATACCTCGCCATCAACTTTAGAAAAAACACGTATGTCCAAATCGGAGAAGAAGATATACGGCAATGTATCGTATCAAACGGCGATGTTTACCTATGCAACGCGTATCACCCTGTTTACAACTTACACGACGGAAATGCGCCTTGCGAAGCAAAAATCTTCAGTCAACACGTTTGTTGCCGTGCGACACTCAGAAAGCGCGATGCAAGACAACTAGATTAAGTTACATAAGCCGAACGTATGGCTTTACGTCTGTTGCAGTTCGTGCCTACTAGGGAATGGAAGGTATAACGGATCCTGTAGGTAGAACGGACCGGACTAATAACTTTCAAACGTGTAACGCCATCTATTATCGACTTGCCTCTACTTGACAGTCACCTCTCACTCGGCATCGGTCAGTGTCCTTGGAGCGGCCGTGCAGCGGCACACGTTTTTATCAAGGTAAGTTAATTTTTGCTTATTTCGATGTAAAAACAGCAAATTTTGATCTGCCTTCAGTTTTAATACGGTAAAGATAACAGGGTTTTGTTGCTATTGTTAAAGATATTGTTTATTTTACTTAGATTTAACGATAAATATGCAAGGTTGTCCTCAATCTTAACCTCAAAATAATTTATTGTTTACATGTACACAAAAGGCAAAACGGAACGGGCACAACGGACCACGTGGTCCGTTTTGCCTTCAGTACATTTCATTTATGATTATATTTATATAATTTGATATTTAAATAGGTGTTTTTATTTCAGATGGTTAACAACTATAAAAGGAAGTCGGACCGGCAATCCTGGCGTGAGGAGGACATGAAAAATGCCATTGAAAAATTAGCTACGCGCAAAATGGGGCTTAACAAAGCGGCCGCCACATTTAATGTTCCAAAGACTACATTAATAAGAAGACTTACCAAATATGCGAAATTGCGAAAAGTGTGCCGTTGACTAGTCAACTACTACAAGTTTTTTTTATTCTTATTTTGCCATAGGTCCATTTTGCCTTCATGCCTGGTCCGTTTTACCTTAACATGTAGGCAGAATGGACCAAACCGAAGGTTTTGGAAATCATCCAATATCTTCTTTAACTGTGATTTGATTCAAGTGTTCCTTAATACCAAGTAAGATTAATAAATGCTCAAACTTATAATAACAAAGAAAGAAAAATAAAGATATAATTTTTTGTGTTATATTGATTTTTCCTTAAGTGGTCCGTATTACCTTCTCTTCCCCTACGTATCATTTGCGACAATAAAATGTCTAGCACAGCGGTAACAGGCATCGGGCAGCTTGTCCTCAGTCAAGGATGCATACTGCAGAAGAAAGAAGCAACTATTTATTCCTTCAATGTGTTCGGGAATAACATACAGATGGAAAGTGACATTTCAGTTCCCATGATGAACTCGCCTATCAACGAAATGGTGAATGTCAGCATTAAAAACATCAACTTGAACGTACAGACAAATACTTCTGAAGAAATTGCCAGAATAGATCGAAAACTCATTATTCAGAAGAAACAGGAACAACTTCCGGCACATCTTTCGGTTCATGACGTTTATCACTATTCAATAACGTCATTACTGACTGTAATTGCATCGATCACTGCACTGTACCTACTAATAAAAAGGTACTGCAAAAGACCAAGGGACGTCAACGCCACGCAGCAGCCAAGTCCTGAAAATCTGGGAATGGAACTTCAGGAGATCACCACACAAAATTCGGAGTCAGCCCAGCCACACCGGACGGAGAGAAAAGGATTCAACTTGAACGGTCTGCTCTGAACGAAGATAGTGATAGTGAGAGTGTCAAATATTTAAGATGAAATATTTAAGTTTTACTTTTACTTTATATTTTGATATTTAATTTAACTTGTAACTTGTATAATTGTTAGCTTTTCTTGTCCTTGGCAGCATGTACGGTCTAGCAACGCGTACATATTCCGTGCGCGTCATTCACCTGCTTTTTATATCTTAGGTTGCATTTCATAGTTTATGTTATACCTTATTGTACATAGTATTATTTAGTTACCAATTAACAGCAAAATAAACTACTCGTGTCTACTTGGTGCTCATCTTTAACTACCAAAATAATCCTCAACTACTTCGGGTGTACGAGCCAACTATCCTCAGTGTGGCCCATACAGAACTTATACCATCCTAAAACAACATCATAGTTCCCCTTGTAAGCCAGTTACTTTACGGCTATAAACTTCGCTAAAAGATAAACAAAGCTTATAGTTCATTTAGATAGGCTAGTATTTAATCGCACAGCAAAATAGTATCAGCAAAAACACATTTTTTGTTTTAAATATTTTATCTATACACGTATCATAAACCCTCTTTACTGCGTTCAAAAACCGCACGTTACGATCAGCATTATGTTAAACTACTTGTTAAAAACTCGTTTCGTATCTGGAAAACTACACATTATGGTCATTATGTGTAGTTTTTCTACATATAATGACATTCAAATTTCGAACGCCGACGCCCACCCGCGTCCCGTCCCTAGTTTGTCTGTGAAGTTGGTACCGACATTCAAATTTCGAACGCCGACGCCCGAATGCGTGTAGTTGGTACTAAAGAACAAGCTAAACAATTGCAGAACCACAATGCCGATCAAACATGCGGTTCCTGAACACATCAAAGAGAGCTTATGATATGTGTGTAGATAAACTAGTGTATGTAACTGTACATAATTAGGCATTAAAACTCTCGAGTGATATTATTATGAAACTCGCCTTCGGCTCGTTTCATAAACCCACTCTCGAGTTTTAATGCCCTCCATTATGCAGCAGTCACATAAACTACTATTATGTGTACTCAAGATTATGTTTTAAGTATTTTTGTTGTTCCTGCATGTTCAGCCTCACACGAAGGATAAAAGGGACTTCGCATCGCTCACCCCATTAACCCTTCACCAAAGCTACCGCAGCAATTTGCCCTGATATTTTGCTGAGCAAATCAGTATTTTTGATATTTAATTTATTTATGCAGCAGTTTAATATTTCCCATTCAGATATCGCTAGCCCATCTATGCAAATGAAATAGGCCGATAAGTGGGCCCTCCAAATCGGCGCGTGAATAGAGCTCTCTCGCTTCGACCGCGTCGGGAATGCTCGGAATGCAATATTGAACCTCTAGTGCAAAGGAGCGACTTTAAATAGCCCTTTCCTCGCCAACAATAAGGGATCTTTAGCTATACGTGCGTAGAGATGGGGAGCATTTTTGTTCTTGACTGTTGCAATTTTTATGTGCAGAGACAGATCACTTGCGTAAATCTGTCAACTCGGAGATGATTGTGGTATAATATTATTTACTAGTTGATGCCGACAACTTCATCTGCGTGTTCCTAGGAAGTATCATTAACTGCGTATAACGTTACCCTCCTTTGGTGCAGTCGGATAAAAAGTATCCTATATGTTAATCTTGCTCGTAAACTATCTCTATGCTAAATATAATTCAAATCCGGTCTGCCGTTTTAGCGTGATTGGGGCACAAACACACAAACATCACAAACACTTTGACATTTATAATATTAGTTGGATGATACAGTTCGTATGGGAAAAGCTTAACGATATATTATGTTACGATAGTTCAACTATAGACTTATCTCATTAACTCGGGATTAACTGTATAACGGGATTGTATAAGTGGTTCTAAGAGGTAAGATTTTTTCGCTACTTGGACATAATATCGACACAAATATAAATTGGAAAAAACACATTGAAAAATTAAATTCAAAATTATCAAAATTTGTTTACGCTTTCCGTGAAATAAAGAGGTCTACCGACCAGAAAACTGCTCTAGTTACTTATTACGCCTATGCGTATGCGTGGCTAAGTTACGGAATAATATTGTGGGGAAATAGTACAAATGTCTCAAGTGTGTTTACCCTACAAAAAAGGCTTATCCGAATATTAGTAAATATAAAACCGACCGATAGTTGCAAACCATATTTTGGGGAACTCAACATTTTAACACTAACCTGTATGTACATCCTAGAAACCTGTAAGTTCGTTCGCAAACACCCTGAGTTCTATAAAACCCGTCAAGAGAAAATGCAGACCAACCGAAATTTAAGACCCAGGAAAGGACTGGCACAGCTCTCCTCCAATTTAAAACTTCACTCATCTGGCCCACTAAGCATGTCGATAAAAATCTATAATAATTTACCTGAATATATATTAAATGAAACTAAAGAGAACAAATTCACAAAATCACTTAAGCAATTGCTGATTACAAAGCGCTATTACAATATTAACGAGTTCCTAAATGATAAACAATAACCAATAAAATAAGAATTAAATAATATATAATAAACTACTATAATATAAAAAAAATATAAAATATTAAATAATATTTTAATAGAATTTTAATTAATAACAAACTAAACCTAACAATTATATAATAATTCAGCAGTTAATATTTTTTTATGTTTCTCATACTTAAAAAAAAAAAAAAATAAATAAAAAAAATATAATACAATATAATAATGTAATAAGTATAGTAAATAATAAAATATAATAAGAAAATAATATTTAACCATCACAAATGTTAGTTGTAAGCTAGTTACTAAGACATTGTAGTGCCCTTACAGGGTTCATTGTTGAATAAAATTTTGTTAAAATGTACCACAATGACACAATAAATATATGAATATGAATATGAATAGGTTTTACTTTTGTGCTAGTTAAATAAGTCTCTTCTTAATAAGAGAAGTCTTGTATTGTAAGGAAGAAGAACAAAAATGGAGATCCGTGTTCAAGACCCTTAACCATGACAGTCACGATGCTCAGTCATTAGGAAACAGTCACGATGACAGTCACGATGCTCAGTCATTAGGAAACGACACAAAAGAAGCAGAAGGAGAAAGAGAAAAGCGGGATTAAATCCCGGTGCTGACCACTTAAAATAATAATAACATAATAATAATACCTTGGACACTATTGACACACATTGATCTAGCCCCAAACTAGGATTCCCTGTATCTTGGGTACTAGACAACGATACACATACTTATATAAATACATATTATACTTAGATAGATAAACAACCATGACTAGGGTACAAACATCCGTTCTCATCAAACAAATATTTGCCCCCACCGGGACTCGAACCCGGGACCCTTGGCTCCGTAGGCAGGGTCACTGCCGACTTGGCCATTCGGTCGTATACCAAAGAGACATGAAATACGGACGCTCTAACTATAATGGGAAATATTGCCTCGCCATGAGTTGCGGCATAAATTGGAATACTAAATTAGGTTCTTGTAGTCCTGCTTTATGACAATAGACTAATCGAGTTAGTTACGTAAACTTACATAAACTTGCAGAATCCTTAGCACTACCATCGAGTATTACCACTGTAGCAATTACAAAGCGGTTATTTGAAATTTACTGTTTAGTATAGTAACCTTACCTAAACCAACCTTACAGGCAGACTTACACCTAGCAATCGGTTGCATTCCACAAAGAACGCTCAAAAAGTACCTGTTCCCCCTTAGCGGGTTAATTTCGCAAAATGCTTTCTTAGTGCTCCCTTTTTATATTTAGGGAACCTACGGTTTTATGCTTCTAGGTCCACTGATCTGATCAGTACCTACGTGTTCTATCACTCAGTCAGTCAGCATTAGCGTTTTATTGAATACTTAGACTAGTGGCCCTGCGGGCAGTAGACCTCGCTAACATGGAGGACTGTGAACCAATTTATAGGTAAGTCTTTTAGATTCTTTTAAAATAACTTTGTAAAGTACATTTTGCGATTTAAAATACAATCTATTGACTTTTAACGAAAATAGTTATAGTCTGTTTCACTCACTCTCATGGTCTGTATAGATCCTCTTTACTAATCCGTCTCCTACTTCGAGAAGTCCAAACTTGGTATGTTTTGAAAATATTCAAGGAACACGTGTGCCAAGTTTTGTGAGGATCGCTTGAAAACTGTGGCCCCTAGACCGGAACTGACAGACACAGATAGAGAAAGACTTGTCGAAATGGAGCCCTTCGCTGGTTTCGCTCGCTTGGTCAAATAAACTATTGTCCAGATAAACCCTATGTGACAGTTTGATATCTAAGACTAAGTTTCAAAATCATCCCTACAAGCAGGAATATCCCTACACAATGCTCATCATCTGGTTACATTAACGGGTCTTTACGAGTAGGGCGATCCGCCCAGACGGCGCCTTGGTTGCCTAGCAACGCAAAATAATGGCGCCTTTAAGGCTGTAGTGGTCGTAGACGGCTACGACCGTAAACTACATCCTGAAGTCTACCCACCCTTATGCTAAGGGAGTAAAGGTAAAGGTTGGTCTGAACTGAGTGAATTCGTACGGTGGTGGGATAGGTTATGTGAACAGTGTAACTTGGGCTTTTATAATGGATTGAATAAAGGAAGGAAGGAGTGGTTTTATAGGTCTGATGGGTCTGATTTGATTGGTTGATACAGTGTATTTGGGGATTCTTATTTAGTGTAGTTATGGTGAAGCACTGAAGAGCACAAAGTTATTATATTCTTTGGATCATTCGGTTATAGCTTTGAAGTACTAACTAGCTAAACGTGGGTGCGACTGTGACCCTGCCGCGCCATATTGGAAATAAATAAAAATTATAAATTTAGCCCATTAATGTCCGAGGGGCACGGGCTTTAACCCGGCTACGAGTAAGTTTGAGCCATACTCCACCACCTTGGCTCAGTGCGGGTTGATGGAGGGGTGTCGGGCTAGTAGCCAGCCCGACTGTCTGTCACCAAGCTACCTCATTAGGGCCTATGACACAGCTTAACGACTACTACCACGGAGTAGCGACAGTGTTCTGGACGGTTGACGCCTCTGTGGCGCAACGTTTGTGGCTTTGCCTACCGTGCGAGAGGTCCCGGGTTCGATCCCCGGCTGGGGGTAAAGAAAAGAAAAAAACCCCAGGTCCTGGATGTTTATATGTGTGTGACGTCACTGTTTCTGGTTCCCACGGCACAGGGTATCCTTGTGTGGGGCCATAAGCAATGTCCCTGTATGTAAATGAAGCGCCCGAGACAAATGTCCATAGAAACAGACACCCATCCAGTAACCGTCTCGGCCAGATGTTGCTACCCGCACGATCGTTTCAGATGTGCGAATACAGCTAGGCCACGGACGCTTCTTCGCTTTCATGTTGCAAAAGTTCTTGTTAATTTATCTTGATACCTGTGACGTATACATATACTACTTATAGTTCGGAATTCACGCACCGATTAAAACTCACCCAGAAATAAGTACGTAGTCACGATATTTGGACATACTTCTTTTCATATGAAGTATGTAAGTATGTGTATGTATGTATTTCATATGTAGTGGCAGAGATACAACTGTGCCGACGTTTAGCCATTTATTCGATAATCATTACGCTTGACAGGGACAAGCCCATCTCCATGTCTTTGTAAAATCGCATTATACATAACATTAAGGCCGGCTGAAAGTACCCAAATTTACCCCTTTGTAGGTTACCAACACAGCAGTTAGGTCACGGAACACCGATTTTCTTTGCCCTAGGTAAATAAATCGGGCAACACCACTTTAGCCATGGTTTTTTTATCCCGCTGCGGCGCCACACGGATTGGGCAATCTTGGTTTATTTCGTTCACACCACTCCTAGAGTTATGTGTAAATATATCGGTGAGAGTGGTAACTAGACTGCTTCGTATCACTAATCCGCTCTCAGCTCTGAGCGCTATCTCAAGCGCGTGAAAATGACAGATTTGATAAGGCGAAAATGTCAATGTAATATACCTTGGACACTTGGACACTATTTACACACATTGATCTAGCCCCAAACTAGGATTCCCTGAATCTTGGGTACTAGACAACGATACACATACTTATATAGATAAATATTATACTTAGATAGATGTTTATTTATCTAAGTATAATATTATCTATGACTAGGGTACAAACATGATACAAACATGGTAGTAAACATGATACAAAGAGAAAAAGGGGGGTAATTTACAAGTACTTATACGTATTTATAAGATGGGAATCTGTTTAGGGATGTGTTTGTGTGTGTCTGTGTGTGTGTATGATGCCAATGTGTGAGTGATAGATTTAAACATATGGTCGCAACGGTATAATGAGAGAGAAATCTCGGCAAAATCAACTGTCTTTACAGATTTCCTTGAGTTGGAGCAATAATTGCACCCTGAACTGGCCGCGTGAGAGATAGAATATGTCCAGGTCTGCGAAGTGAGTGTTGTAGGTTCTTGGGAGGCGGCAGCTAGGAGAATTGGCCGCGTAGTTAGTGTGGGCGAAGGGTACATGGAGGATTGTAGAGTGTCGGGTTCGAGTGTGCCTTAAGTCGTAGCAGCTCGTTAACCAGCTCGGGGCAGTCGACATCGCCGTGATAGATGCTGTGGAAGAGCTGCATGTCCAAAACATTACGCCGGTCCTGGAGGCTGTGGTGTCTGTGGTGGTGACACGATGCAGTGTAGTCATCGTTCACAAAATTGCCGCGAAAATTTAAATGTCTAAAAAATTTGGTCTGTATACGTTCAATCATGTCCTTGTGCACTGAATACTGCGGGTTCCAGGCAGTGCTGCAGTAATTAAGGACACTTCGAACATAGGCATAATATAAGATGCGCACGCAACTCACATCTGTGAAGGGTTTGCTCACCCTTAAGATAAAGCCAAGGTTCCTATAGGCTTTTTTAGTGATGGCAGCTATGGGTCTTCGAATGTTAACTTGGAATCCAGCAGGACAGCCAGATCTCTCACGGAGTTTACCTTCTGGATCGGGATGTTGTTGAGTAGGTAAGTGTGGACAATTGGCTTAGTACGCCTTGTGAGGGAGATGGCATTGTATTTAGCTTCATTAACGTTTATCCTGTTGATATCGTAATAGACTGACAATCGATTCAAATCCTCCTGCAAGCTGATGCAGTCTTGTGAGGATTTAATATTCATGAAGACTTTTTGTCGTCAGCGTACAAGAGAAAATTCGCGTGTTTAAAACAGTGTCCGATATCATAAAGGTATGCAACGTAAAGTAAAGGGCCCAAGATAGAGCCCTGGGGAACGCCGGATGGTATGCAAGTTCGGTCAGATCTTATCTCTCCGATCACAACTGCCTGACTTCTTTTATTAATATATGATTCGGTCCAGTGAAGCAAATCCCCTATATTCCAAGTCTTTCTAGTTTGCGAATCAGTATGACGTGGTCCATCCTATCAAACGCTTTCTCAAAGTCAGTATAGATCGCGTCTACCTGACCTCCGCTGACCATACTTCTTAGAACCTCATTCACAAATAAAACCAGGTTGCTTGCTGTAGATTTCGAACGTACAAAGCCATGCTGTTCACTAGGGATATTGCGTTAGATATTGTCGTATATTTGATCATGTACTACATGCTCCATGATCTTACTCAAAACGTTTAAAATGGATATTGGTCTATAGTTCTCAACCAGTAACTTGGCACCTTTTTTGTGGACTGTCAAAATGCGCGCGAACTTCCACAGGTCTGGAAAAGTACCCTCGTGAAACGATCTATTAAAAATCAGAGACACAGGTGTGGCAAGAGATCCAGCGCATCGCATAAGAAGTGGCGGAATCCCGTCACTGCCGGGGCCCTTACTATTATCAAGATTACGCAACAGTTTCAAGATATACTGCTCCGAAACGGTAACGCTACCTGCAATTCGCTGACATGAAGGTTCAGGCAGTTCAACATGTGGATATGAGCTGGCAGGTAACCTAAACATACTACTGCAAAATGAGTTGAAAGCGTCAGAAGTTTCTTTTTCAGGCTTTAGTTTCCTAGAGCCATATGTCATGTTATTAGGATAACCGGTGCCATCCTTCCTTTTAGACTTCACATATGACCATAAGAGCTTTGGGTTTTTCTTGTTTCCATCCTGTGTCAGTGTCATGTAATTCTGGTAACACTCATCTTGCACAGTCTTACATTTACTTCGGAGAAGAGCAAATGCGTTTTGTGACATTTGTCCTTAGTTACTCATAAGATTTAGAAGAGAGACAAGAATAGTTTATTCATGAACATAGGTTACAATAAGGAAGGATCTTAAATATTTCAATAAACCGCTGTGCTGCTAACAACTTAGTGTATAAATATTAATTTGTACTTCATTAAATTGTATTCTATTATATAAAATCATATGTCATAACCTTGTCATAACAGGAAATTATTACAGTTAGATGGCTTTAATATTACAGTTAGATGAATGTAATATTACAGTTAGATGAATTTAATATTACACTTACATGGATTTAATATTACAGTAAGTTGGATTTAATATTACAGTTAGATGGATTTAATATTACAGTTCGATGGATTTAATATTACAGTTAGATGGATTTAATGTTACAGTTAGATGGATTTAATATTACAGTTAGATGGATTTAATATTACATTTAGATGGATTGAATATTACAGTAAGATGGATTTAATATTACTGTTAGACGGATTTAATATTACAGTTAGTTGGATTTAATATTACATTAAGATGGATTTAATATTACAATTAGATGGATTTAATATTACAGTTAGATGGATCTAATTTTGTTGATCATATATGATTATTTTTTTATTTTTTCAATATAAATTAGAATTAAGTGTTTGGCTTGTTAATATGCATTATTTTTGCCTAATTACAATAAATGTTTTCAGTTTCAAGCGAGAGGTCCCGGGTTCGAACCCCGGCTGGGGTGGAAGAAAAAATACCCCAAGTTTAGATGTTTGTGATGTCGCTGTGTCTGGTTCCCAGAGAGTATCCTAGTGTGGGGCCAGAAGCAATGCATGTGCCTGTATATATATCACCGGAAAATAATACGATCCGCAAGTTTATAAATTTCCTAATTTTCTTTCCGCAAGTTTATAAATATACTAACCTAACCTAACCTAACCTAACAATAACCTAACCTAACCTAACCTAGCCTAATATAATCTAGAAGGAAGTTTATAAATTTCCTAGGAAATTTATAAACTTGCGGATCGTATTATTTTCCGGTGACATATACATGTTATGTTATGTTGTAGTTCCCGATTCTCACGGGTACAATAATCACTATCTGGGGAGTAAGAGAACCCACCAGAGACTTTAGAACCAACCTGGCTCCCTGGCTACCTGGGGAGTAAGAGAACCCACCAGAGACTTTAGAACCAACCTGGCTCCCTGGCTACCAAGAGATCTCTTCCGGCAAACCAAGTCAGGATGAGAAAGTAAAACAAACCCTAATTTTGTTATCCACATATACAGGTGACATTTACTTAGCTGACCATATTTTGGGGAATGATAATACTCATAATAATGGAAGACTTTCTTCACGCACGAAGTCACAAATAAAATAAAATAAATCTTCTCTCAGATAAATCTTTGGATGTTATTTCCCTCCAAAAACAGTGCAAAATTGTTTAAATGGTTAATGGTCTTTGGTTATTATTATATTATTTATCTATATAAGTATGTGTATCGTTGTTTATTACCCAAGATACAGGGAATCCTAGTTTGGGGCTAGATCAATGTGTGTAAATAGTGTCCAAGGTATCTATATTATTTCCCTCCAAAAACAGTGCAAAATCGGGTTAAATGTAAAATCAGAAAAACGTGAAACACACCTTTCGTAATTAATGGACGCGCCCTTACAAGTTAAGATGGAAGACCCCGAAACTTGTTTTTTTTGGAACGATGCATTTTCCCATACAGGGTGGCAAGGCACAGTTAGACAGGCAGAAGCCACCGACGGTTTCCATCACCGTTGGCACTTCAATACAAACCACTTATCGGATTCGTACTTTATCGGAACGTAGACACGAAATGCAATCATTACAATGAAGCGCCCCTCACCGCTATGACGTCAAGTAGGAGACAATAGATCCTTGTAGTGTTGCCAGTTGCAGAAATAGCTCGTCAACTTACTATTATATCACTTTGTGATTAAACTGTTTGTTTTATCTTTGACTCTATGTATAAATAGGATGACAGGCGCATAGCGAAAACAAATGCAAGCAAAAATGTATGTATATTAAAAACCAGACAAATAATTACACGATTTGGTAGGTAGCCTGTTCCCACGGGGCGGTCCGATTTGCATTCCGTGGGCGGTTTTTATTTTATTTCATCGTCATTGTATTTTTTGGGTTTAACTTTATTTAACTTTTATTGTTTTCTCGATGCCGACCTCTCGCAAATGAGTTTTTGATCGGAACTTGGTTAAGAGGTAGCTTATTTATGTTATTCGGTTAGTAGCGTACCTATCTATATGTTGCCAGTTAATTATAAATAGGTTCGCTATTTTAGGAAGGCACCATTTAACTGTTTGGTTTATCGTACATCCTTCTTTTATGTTAGTAAGTAATTACAAATTATTTGCCTCTTTGTATCCCCATTCTTGAACCACAATACTCATTTGCGAAAGGCGCGCATAATTTCGGTTGAACTTTTTTTTATTTACATAATGTACATATTTTGCTGCATGCTTATAATGCCAACATTTGTCTAGAAACGGACCGAAGCTATAAAGCCATGTTAGCTTTTGCCTGATTCTTGAGCCTTCGCTCCTAGTCTCTGACAAACTGCAGCTCACCCTCTTATCTTAGGTAACTTACATGCACCAAAAAACAAACTTTTGAAGATTTATATCGCCGCACAAGACCTAGCTTCTCGACTAAACTTTGTTCCAAGAACAAACGAGGAATTTGCCGAATGTTTCCGAATGACGCCCGAACACCTCAGACCACCAGCTCCGAAGTTTAATTGGACCTAAACACATATTTGCATAGATGTTTGTGACTACAAGGCCTTTCGCCAGTTGTCGGCATGATTGTGGTTGAGATAACGGAATTAAATTTATCGTAAATGTGACTTAAACGCCTTTTCCTATTCGGTGTGGCGGAGGCCACATCTGTACCAACTGTTAGCAGGTAATTCAATAACCCATTGTATCCTCTCCATCAAACCGCACTGAGCCAGAGTGGTGGAGTATGGCTTAATCTTACTTGTATCCGGGTAAATGCCTGTGGCCCTCGGTGGGGACATTACTGTGCTACATTTATTATATACATTTATTTATCATCAAGAGCTTTGTACAGTAATTACTAAAAATTTACCGTTCCACACTTCTCGAGATTAGTCGCTGAAAATGATCACGATGTCTTGGAGACTTTATTTGGCACAGAGGTGTATCATGAAGAGTATTCAGGGAAAAATCAGAAAATTGTTAGTTGAGACCTGTCAAGTGGTAAAGTTAAAATAATCGTACGTAATATTATTTCTATTTGCAAATAGGAAGGTTTGTTTGACGATGTAACAACTACATATCATAGCGTCACGCAACTTTTACCATACGTGGTGGTGGAGGCTCAGTACTGCCACCGTGAAGTTTACAAATATCCCCAATAAACCCATAAAACTTGAGTGCACTCTTTCACGCCGTCTGCAGGTCAGTTGCATCCCGACTCTCCGCCACGCTCCACGGGGTTCGTACCCACTAATTACAACTCAGATAACACTCGTATTTGAAGGAGTAAAGCCGCAGAGCGTAACAGGCATCTTGATGGAGGCAAAGAAAGTAACAGCCTGATCGTTGAGATTATAAGCTGGATCTGTCTGGCGGTATCGTGTGAATGCTCCGATAGTGTTTTGGAGGAGTTTTGTGCAGTTGATAAACGCCAACAATTGTCCTTTGCTACTCCGCCAACCTAACTAGGCCTCTGGCTGGCACACGCCCTCAGAACAAGCACTAAGCATACTGCACATGTGAAACAAAACATGCTGCAAAGCGTGTGACATTGACACTGAATTTCCCTGACAGGCGTCTAGTTAAATTGGAGTATCAGGTTCACTTTTCGACTCGCGATTAGGTAGAATCTTCATTGTAACTGACAGCAGAAAATCTGGATGTCGATATAACGGTCTTATTATTCATTGATTCTATTGGGCCAGGACCTGATATGAGTCTTGTACCCTGTAGTGGAAGGAAAAATATGCTGATGAAGAAGATTATGATGAATTTACCGCTTCTCTAGGGGTTTAAACCTTAACAGGAAATTCCCTAAATTCAATCAAAGTTCTGAGCTTTCCAACGTTGGCGATTGTTTAAATTCTTGAAAATTCAGTCAAAATCAGGCTAAAATGTATACAACTCACATGCCCTTATCTAAATTATATGTTATTTCAATGTCAAGCTCACCAGACATTCTCACCCTTACCCAAAGCACAGATACTATAATATTATGCTAACCCAAAGTGAAAGTGGCCACACACACATACACGACTATCGTAGTTGCGATCTTGTATCCAACCTGAGATCTTCGCCACGGTTGGCGAATACTGGGGGAGTTGTTATGATCGTTTTATATGCTCGCCTGGGTTTGCGAGTAATGAATTATTGCATCGGAAGGGCATTGTAGTCTCAGACTGTATTATAATTACTTTGTTACCCGTAGATTAGATTTGCAGAGTACTTAAGAAGTCAATACTTTTGTGCGAACTAATCGAACATTGGCTAGAAGTTGGAGCAACTGTACCTCTGTCAACCCTTACGGCAAAAAGCGTGAAGATAATTTAATGTTGAGAACGAAATATTTCTTTGTTTACGTCGCTACCTTCCTCGTCACAAGGGACTTGAGTTGACATGGAACAGCCATTTCATCTGCAGAGTGGACTTTTACAGTCAACTATCGATTGACCATACAGTGGAGTCATCAATGAGTTAGTAACATCGTGGAAGCACAGACGCAATCATCCCAAAATCGTGAACAGATTCCCAGAACACGGCACCAGTAGATAAATGACGGAAGATGACTTTCCTAGACTTGGACTAGGGGGGCGGTGTTACAGTTTCTCTGTTAAAACTGTAAGGAGAGAGTTTAGGCCATTTTCGATAAATGAATGTAACTCCTTAATCACATCCAAAACCGGACTAGAACAATAACACAACGACACGCATTTTACCTAACGGGGTGGCAGAGGCCCAATAGTGCCAACTTTTAGCTAGTTATTCAATAATCAATTTAATCTAACAATTGTTGCTAACAACCAATCCAACCACATTCCTCCCAAACCTATTCGATCCCGCACCGCGACATACGAAATTTGAACGAACCTCATAATTCAGTAGCGACCTTTCTCCACCCATTCATAATTATTGCAACCCTGATAAATAAATATTTATGTTGGGGCATTATGCGGGTATAATTATAACAATTACCCGGCTAACGAGTATCGGAGCTTCGCGGAGGGTGGGCGATCGCTGGCGAAAGTTTCGTGCGAATTCGTCAAAGGATGCAAGTGGGTAAATGGTAAGATGCTCTACGTTTTTGGGGATTATGTTAGGACAGTTTGTTTTAGCGCAGAAGTGCGAAAGATTATCATTCATTCAATTATATCAAAAGAAAAGAAAGATAGGTGACCGGGATGTAGAGCCAATTTTATGCAATGGACCTCTTTGCTCTCCGCAGACTCAATCGTCAAAACGCAAACTGCTAACAAAGTAATCTTACGAGTAGTTAAGTTAAGTTTTTCTTTTGGTATCATTAGTTGTATTAACCCACTTGTTACTAGCGTTTGATAAAACGATCAATTTTGTTTCATAGGATTTTAACCTTATCTTAAAATTCAAAATCGCGATCCAATTTTCAAAAATCCCGTAACATTTTGCACTAAATAATTATAACGATACAAAATAAACATAGGATGTTGATCTGAAATATCCCGACTATTTACTTTTAGTCGTAAAGTGGAGCAAGACTCACGCCAATGCAAACCCAATGGCGTTTTGGCAATCACGCCCGCCTACATTGTGTTTTGCCATTTTGCATGACAATAAGTTAGCGTGGCAAAATGGCGACCGCCTATAGAGATATCATGTATGATGTCCGATATACCAGAAGACATAGGGGACACGCTTATACTCGTACAACCGTATTATGGGTTGTGAAAAACTTTTTTTATGCAGGCCCATTGCTGGGTAGAGGCCTTCCTCTTTTCAATCCACACTTCCCTGGTCTGTGCCACTTCCTGCTACCCCGGCAGAAACTTGTCAAGGTTGTCCCGCCATCTCCGTTGAGGCCTGAAAAACTAGTTAGCACTTAAAAATATAATGAGGATCACAGTCGGGACCAAAACTTAAATTAGATAAAATCTTGGTAATCGCTTGAAAGGGTACATCTTAATCGATCTATCTACCTCCATGTTTTGCTCATAATTTAAATAATTTTGAACCGTAAGCAAAAAGCAAACCTGCAAACCGAAGGTGATTCGAAAAACTCCTGTGCGAATATCCGTTAATACTTTATGCGAAACTCCGCTAATACCATAAAACCAGGCGATTCCCACAATTAACAAATGGCAAACACGTGTTTTTACTACAAAAGAAAGCGATAACACAAAACAATCACCTTTTAAATAGATAACCAACCTGAAATAAACCGCCTCTATTTACCTGACTACAAACACTGGCTGTAAACTTACCCACGCAAAGAAAAGAAACATTAAAACAATTGAAAACGAAACAAAAATGCCCGCGAAAGCACGTGCGATGCTGGCATGCTAGATGCGGCGTAGACCCAACAAAGAGATTTGAGTTCCGTCCATCCGGCCAGTGAGACCGAAACTTTTTTGTTACACCCGGAAAGAATTAAAATGTTGGACAAAAAAGGCAGACCATTCATTGATACCTTGTGCACGGGAGATGAATGAACGCTACCTGGAATCATGGTTAGCAAAGGTTGCAACAATTTGAGGGTAATTTCGACAATGTTTGACACAGAAAATGGAAGGTTCACTTGCTGGCTTTTTAAAAATTTTAAAGGTTAGGTATGTAATATCTTAATTATATTAGGCAGTGAATTTACATTTCAGTATCCGATCATCAACAATCCAAAATTGAATAAAGCAAAGTAAATATTTTAACAGAGTTACTGAAGAGTCTGAAAATGTATATCGGTACAAGAAGGTTGCTTTCAACTCTACAACTTGTACCATAATGTTATTTTCCCTCCCGAAGGGTTTTACTATGATTTGAGTTGCTTCTCCTTCTCCACACTCTGTGGTCCAAAAAGGACCGGATGTAAGACAAATTGTCGCAAACCGTTACCTTCACCGGCCCATTGATCTAAGGACTCAACTGTGGGAAGTGTTTGGACTTTCTACTAATATATTTGTCATTTTTTTTTGCTGGCTTCTCTACGATTGTGGAGGCACGTAAGGATTATCATTCTATTCATTTTTGTGAACTGTAAGGTAGGTGGTATTGGAATAGTTTTTCTATTCATTGCAACAGTTTAGGAAATAAATATTCTGTTTGAGCTACCTTTAGATAAACTGAAAACATACAGAGCGCGCCGTAGGTGTTCTAATAGCTTCTAATAGGATATGTTTAATCAAACCTGGATGCTTTATGTTTATAGATAAAAAAAAATTAGAACATTTCATGTATACTGTCTAGCATTTGTTACAAACAAATAACCAGGCGCGCATACCTATTTAGAGGTAACTACTACAAATAAGGTCAATGCTACGCGCTCTACGCTGTCGTAGCTAGCGAGCTACGAGCTACGTAGGCATACGTTACGTCGTCGTTAGATGTAAGCCTCCTTTACAACCTCCACCAGCCGCCGCATTTCTGTTACCCTGGTAGGTACCGATACCCTTATCACACTTTCAGCAGCTGCGATTTAAATTCATAGAATTGGAATCGATATTGCTTACTTGTGTAAAGAATTTGCGATATCAAAGACCTGACGATTCCGGAAATCGCTTATCATATCACTTCTCTCCGGCTATCAGCTGGTGGCGCCTCCGAGCTGATTACTGGCGCTAATCGAACAATTGACGCTAAACCTACTAATTACAGCCACAATAGGCAGTCCGACTCGTAAATTAATCATCGTGCGAGATAAATCAGACGCGTGCAGGGGCAGAGCAACCGAAGACTATTTCGGTGTAGGTGGGGCGCTGATTCACGCGGGTCAGTCGCGCGGTGGCCGCGGTACGGAGCGCACGCGGGCTGAGCGCTGCGTCGAGCCTCGGCGATGGCGCGATGAAGACGAGGAGCTTCGCCTGCTGGGCCCTGGTGTGCTTCACTTTGGGGCTCGCAGCACCGCGCAGCCGCTATTGTGAGCGCGCCGACGTCGCGTGGCGGGCCTACCGCGCGCCGGCCGCCTTCGAGGCGCGCGTGCAGTCCCTGGCCGGAGACACCTTCGCCACGGTCCAGGTCCGCCGGGTACTCCGCCGGCAAGGCCACTGGCCCCGCCGCGACCAGGTGCTGCGCCTCCGCCTGGCACCGCTGGACTCTAACTCGTGCACAGGACGTTTCGAAGTTCCCCTGAAGAATCGGAGGAATTACATCATTTTCGCGGAAAGGAAGGGGCATACTGCTGTGGCGCTGGGGCCGCCGCTGAAGCGGACGCGGAAACTCCTGAGACGGATCAGGGCGGTCTACGCGAAGGGCTACAGTGAGTGCTTTCAGTGTATTTTGTGCAGGATGTGTCAGTTTGTGGCGGTGTGAAGCGAGCCGTCTTGTCGTGACCACGTGGAACTTGCTGGACTGTCCGACCCAAAATTGGAAGGGATCCCCTTCAAATTATGGAAGTTACAGAGCTGCTTTCGGTAAAGAATCTGACAATAGTCTTTCCCTGACGACCCGAAATCCAGAACTCATTCTCATGTCATACCTACCTACCTTAAACTCTCTTTCTCTCTCTCTACCCAAGTTCTGTGTGGGCACGACAACATAGATGCATGCCCTAATATTTAAGTCTGAATCCGATCACAAACCCTTTACCATAACCGTAACTTTAACGTCTTTGGCAATTTTCCAAAGTTATCTCGGGGCTACTTCAAACGGCTATACACATGATAATCTTTCATCTAAAGGACCCATTAGCTTGTACGTTCCCAATAAACATGAGCAAATACACAACAAAAGCAGGTGTATCGTAGAAACAAGGCCCCATTATAAGTCCATTTTAGGTTCCGGAGTGAATAGTTGCAGTTGCCTGCGCATACGACCAACGACCTTAATGATACAGTAGCAGCCGTCGTACAGTAAAAGATCAATAGAGTTATTGCAAGTTTTTCCGATAATTGCTTCGACTTGCAGAGTCACACACTCCTTTTACAAATTCAAACTTGTGGTTGATATTATGTGAATGTATTCAGTCCCTTACAAAGACAACCAAGTGACCAATTGCCTGGGAAAATAAAAGCATAGCATACCAATTACTGAGCAAGTTGAATCCAAATTATATTTCAAATCAGAAATACTGGAAGGATTATGTACTTACCCCTGACATCGAAGTCAACGTCCATACAAAGTTGGATTAGGAAGATTTTCACGAATTGCAAGGTTTTAATCCTAAACTTAGAAGAACTCAAACTGTTCCAAATATCAAGTAAGATCATTCTCCTGCCTCTACATAAGTTACGTTTGCCTAAAAAATAGATAGAGAAAATATACCCACGAAGCGAAAGCGCAGGACTAGTCCTTTAATTGTAATGATGGTTCTAGAACCATCATTACAATTAAACAACCTCCTTGGTAGAAAACTATTAAACTTTAAAACTATGTTGTACGCTTTATGTATTTCATCATACCAATGAGTTCGAGAATGAACTTATTATGCACCCTTCATTAACGCTCAGTTGCCTAAGGAAACGCAATAAACGCCTTTAGGTGATTATGTTAGCTTCGCCACAGTTTATGATAAAAGATTCAAGCAAAATATTTTATATTTCTTTAATTTTGTCCTTTCCAAATTGTATGCGTAGTCAGATAACAAAACTCTATTTTGTCCTGCTGAAGACTGTAGATGAGCTTGTATGACGAAACCTATGCAAGTGAGGAACCCAGGGTAAGTTTATCAGGATGATGGTTTGATGGATGCCTTTATGGTATATGGAAGCCTTTAGTCTTTGCCTGTCCTTATAATGGTAAACAGGTGATGTTAGATAAAACCAATTTTCCTATGCAATGAATTAACCTTTGACAAGGGGCAATTAATAGAAATATCAAACAACAACAAATTAAATTGACAGCTGAGATTGAACACAATATATTATTTACGACGCCATAAACAACGGAAACATACAAATGAGCTTTTTAACGCTTCTGACCAAAGACAACGATCCGCAATAATAAATCGTTAACTACCTATGTAATAAACTTTCAAATATTGGCTTCCGTGACTCATTTGCCACAGAGCTAACACAGGAAATATTGATAAAACAAACGATATTTTGGCACGTATGTGAGCAAAGTCATTTTAATGTAGGGTGACATTTGATGGTATAGTCTCGGTCTAACCTTTACTACTACAACGACCATTTCTAAACTGATCTATATAAAATGTAAGATTCTTAAATAAATTCCTAATTTTTCTATGTTTTCTATGTACCTATCTGTGCATCCTCCATTCCATCTGAGAACAGGTTACCATAGTTATCGTAATCGAGTTTTCACAGCGTTTTCTGTCTTCTATCGGTATGAAAAATCATTGGCAACGCTTGAACGATGCGGGATTGGTGTAGTGGCACAGGAAAGAGGTCGCCCTCCTATAGTTCTCTTTGTAGGCTCATTTTAGAGCAGTGCTGATTAGCTTCGGTTCTTCAATGGTCATGACGTCAGAGGTTACGCTCTGGTTGCGCCCTGTCGGTCTCCGATGTAGCGTTCACCTTTATTACGCGATTCTTCTCACTGGGAACTTGTATGATTTAATATCTCTTTGTTTTTTTTGGCACCTGCTTGTCTAGTCTCTTCAACGGGAAGCACTTTATCAGACGTGTTAAAATAACGATTATCATTCACTCAGATCTTGTTATCTTCAGTCATTTTTTCCAAATTGATTGTAGTCGGCAGTAAGGGATTATGGTTTTAATGAATAAGCAAAGGGCGGTTATTATATGCAGGTTTTTTGTCGCTTGTTGCTTGCACTTGGTGTCTTAATGTCTTCTGCACTGGTCTGCACTAGTTATTAGAGCTCGGCTTGAAATGGGCACGTTGTAGAATAATTTCCTGAGTCTGCAACTATAGGGTAGTTTGCGATTTCCCATGTTAATAACACGCCCGTGTTTATTGCTTTCAGTGCTTAAAGTTACCTTTAAAACTTTAATAGCTATCTTAGCGTAATCGTTACGCATCGGCAATTCTCCATTATTTCTGTCACGGTCTGGCGACTTCACTGTCATATTAATATTTTTCTATAGGTATGTATTATGGACACAATTCTATTTCAACATCTTGAATGTGTTATCTTTATTTCTTTCTTTTGTCAGCATTTAAATCATGAGAATATTTAGGTTAATTAAACTCGCTTTATGATTTATAAAAACTCGTTGACTGGTGTTGCCAAAAGTTTTGTGGGCCATTTAGTATTATGGTGCCCATTAAGTATTATGGTTATGGGTTGACATAATATTTAGATTCGCTGTTTAGTTCTCCATTGGGCCAATAATATATGTACAATACTATTAAAATCAGTTAAAGATTCGGCTTTTCTCGGATATCATCGCCTAAATCCGGAGACGGAAATGACACGAAATACATTAACGAGATTTCTTTTAGGTTGCATTCAATTTGAAGTATCATAAACGCAATGTATAGAGAGATGAGGGATTCACGACAATTTCCGAGGTTGGCCGAATCGTTAACTGATTTTAATTGTATTGTACACTTTTTTCGTTTTCACTTTCACTGTATTAACGTACCCATGTAATAGATAATGTCGAAAGGAAAGTTGCAAGTTGCACCGGGAAACGTAAACCTACTAACTTCTACCACAAAATTAATTTTGTGCTTCTACTGTAACAACAGCTCTATCTAACAGTTTCCATAATTTACTATTCATCACTTCTTTTTGCAAAGCCAATTCTCACCTCCATGGGTGGTTTATTTAATGAATCCTTTCGTTTTGATGTCCAACTTATGAGGTTCTCTCTGGGTGTTACACCGTCCGAGTTGGGGTGCTTCTGTAATTTGTTTTCTGACTATTCCATGATTTGACCTTCTTAATGCATGTTTTCAATGGAACTAAAGATAACGATGAGGTGTTAGTCACCATTAAAATAAGCACCGTTCGAAGGAGAACAAGAAAATTGTAACTATGACCCTTCGAGCTGTATAAAACAGAAATGGGAAATATTAAACTGCACATCAAAAGTACTGATTTACGCAGCAAATAAAGGGATATTTGCTGCGGTAGCTTAGGTGAAGGGTAAAGGGGGTGAGCGAAACGATGCCCCCTTTAACCTTTGTGTTAGGTTGTACATGTAAGAACAACAAAAAATACTTAAAACATGAACTTGAGTACACATAAAATATTTAAAACATAAAAAGTGTTTTTGTTAATCCTTTTTTGCCGTGCAAATCAGTATTTTTGATGTGCGATTAAATTCTAGCCCCATTAAAATAACAACCGTTCAAAGGAGAAAATGAAAATTGTAACTATGATCCTTCGAGCTGTATAAATTAGAAATTGCCACCATGGAAATTTAAAGACGTCGGCCATCTTGAAAGTATAAATTCTGTTTTCTATCACTTCAAAGGTGAGCTTTGGAACGCGCGCTCCGTCGGCGAACTGATGTAGACCCCCAGGTGACAATGGCTGACTGGATTATGGCCCGAATGGCCTTGGTACTGATCCGTACATCCGCAGCTACTGGTTTGATGTCTGGTTGGGGACATTTTAATTTATTGGCCATACTGACAGATGGTTTGACATACCTAGTTCTTTCGAATATCCATGGTGAAATGTGAATTTCCGACAGAGCACTGTTGACAGTCATCATGGGATTCTTCAGGTGACTTAATTAACTAACTAATGAACTAAACCAACAACTATAAATCTGTGAGCTCTTGTCCTGTAGCCATAGATTATATTTACAAACTCGCATATAAAGTTCGTTACCCAAAGGGTTGCCAGCGGGACTGGAATATTCCAATTCCAAACTCCAATTCCAAATCACTTTATTACTGTAGATATTTACATATGCTTAGCAATCGTCATTTTTTGTCACTTCTCTACATTGGACCACTGTGGGAGAAGAAGGGCGTAGAAACTCCCATAGATTGATTATTAGATCTATTTTTAAAAATTGCTTGTGCTCAACTAATACAAATATTGTAATATGATAATCATAATTAATAAGCAGGAATAAATTATTACAAAATTATTAACTGCAAGGTCAGTGTTTGAAGACCCGAATGGCCTAGTCGGCAGTGACCCTGCCTACGAAGCCAAGGGTCCCGGGTTCGAGTCCCGGTGGGGACACATATTTGTTTGATGAGAACGGGTGGGTGTTTGTACCCTAGTCATGGTTGTTTATCTATCTATGAATAATATTTATCTATATAAGTATGCATATCGTTGTCTAGTACCCAAGATACAGGGAATCCTAGTTTGGGGCTAGAACATTATGTGTAAATAGGGTCCAAGGTATAAAAAAGTATTGAGCCAGATTAACCATAATGCTTTTAGCATCATAGAAATATTTGTCACTCAAATAGTCGTTAGTATAGTATTGCATAATAATAAGAATAATATCCATGTAATATCCCAGTCCCATTCAAACTCACTGGGTCTAACCACAAAAAATAAACTGCTGTTCAATACTTGTTTAAAGACATTATTAGGTTTTGAAGTTAAACTAGTTTTTGTTGTAACACAGACTAAGTTTCGCAGAGATCACAGACAGCCTGTAATCTGTACCGTAGCAGCCCCTCCAACTCCGGCGTCGGCGAGCGGCGATCTAATTTATACGTGCAACGGAATTTTTATATGTCACATAACGTCGACGTGGTATTTTCGGTATTCCCAATTAGAAGTAGGGAATAGGCGGGACGAGTAGGTTCACCAGCGAGCGGCGCTCTAGCCGGACCTTTCCTGTTCATTTTCATGATTATCGCGTGTTCTTCTGTATTATAATAATAATAATAATACCTTGGACACTATTTACGCGCATTGATCTAGCCACAAACTAGGATTCCCTGTATCTTGGGTACTAGACAACGATACACATACTTATATTATACTTAGATAGATAAACAACCATGACTAGTGTACAAACATTCGTTCTCATCAAACAAATATTTGCCCCCACTCGGGACTCGAACCTGGGACCCTTGGCTTCGTAGGCAGGGTCACTGCCGATTCTGCCATTCGGGTCGGTATAAATGTATGTTTGTGATATGACCATAAAGCTTAGTCTCAGGATGTCTCTTTCCTAGTCTGTTATTTTATCCAAGTACTTGATATCACCAGATGATTTGATGATGCAATGCCTTTTAACAAGGTCCATAAATAACACATGTAAACTTATAACATCGTATGCAACATCAATTTTATGGAATGCAATAAATATATTGAGTATTGAGTATTTGGAATCTCAACGCAATGGACCGTATTTTTTTACTGTAACCCAAAAACATGAATAATCAAGAATAAATAATATATCAAGGGTTGATGTGGGGTGATGATGATGATGATGATGATGATGATAGGCTAAGATCAAGCTAGATTCACGATGCCGTTGTCAATTTTCCTATAATAGAAATACGTGGGTGCAAAATACAAAAGCATGTGTCGGGCGAACGCATTACCGTTTTTCTACTCAAGAAGAAAGAAAACGAACAAAGAAAAGTCTCTCCTTCAAAATATTTTTCCTTTAATGTCTTTGTTATATCAATGTGATATCAGATATGACGTAGTTTTATTCACTCTATTTATATTAAAATACGTCTACTGTGCTGCTGAAACAATACATTATGACACCTATGTACGAGGGTTATATGAAGAATGATATATCATTGTTGCATCTGACTATTAGCAACAAAGCCTTTAATAAAGCATTACTGTCGTCATTAGATTAGATGAATCTAGCGCGTTAGGTTCATTTGTCAGCTTTTAATGTTTGTGTCAATCAGACAACTTTCCATTATAGCAAGGTTCATAATGACAAGTTCCCATTTTTGCCACTGTCCATATTAAATATTTAAAAGATTGTAATTAAGTAAAGTGGTTTGAACAATCAGGGTTCGAGGCTCTTATAACAGTCGCCATTTTGTTTTTTTCCCCATTAAAATAGGTAGATATATTAAACATAAATATTTATATGTAGGCGCATACATTGCTTGTCACCCCACACTAGGATACCCTGTATCGTGGGAACCAGAAACAGCGCCATCACATACATGTAATCCAAGATCTGGTGTATTTTTTTATTTTATCCCAAGCCGGGGATCGAACCCAGGACCTCTTGTATGGTAGGCAGAGTCACAACCGCAGCGCCCCACAGAGGTCGTCAACATTATTATTACATTGATGTTTGAAGAAAATATGTACATATAAATGGGAAATATTTTACTCCACATCAAAAATCTGATTTGCACAGCAAATATCAGGGCAAAATGCTGCGGTAGCTTAGGTGAAGGGTAAAGGGGGTGAGCGAAGCGAAGCCCCCTTTATCCTTCGTGTTAGGTTGAACATGCAAGAACAACAAAAAATACTTACAACATAAACTTGAGTATATCACCATATACCACCACAATGTCGCAATAAACGTTTTGAGTTTGAGTTTGAGTACACATAAAATATTTAAAACATAAAAAGTGTTTTTGCCGATCTTTTTTTGCTGTGCAAATCAGTATTTTTGATGTGCGATTAAATACTAGCCTTATAATAAAGTTTATCACTTGATAAACTTTATTATTACTGTTGCATAAATTTAGCAAACGCTTTTATGAGATAATATCTACGACGTTGTACCCAGATTTATCTTCAAGTTTATAAATAAAATATTTGATATGATAATCACCTCCAAAATTTCATTGTCATTTCCTCAACCTGTTGTGACCTGGTTAATTTATTTCAGGTCACTCACCTTACTTTTGAGGTCAGCCAATATTAAAAAAGTCCTGTAATCTCCCTGAGACCTGGCCACCCTACACAAACCAATAGGCACATCAGATAGAAATACGATGGGCACTCCAGGAATAAGCCAGACAGTCTAGCTAGGTGTATTCGCAAAAAATACACGTCTCTCGTGTCAACGACATGACTCAAGTGAAAGAACCGCAGGACAACTGACTCTTATATCGGGTAGTCGAAAGGTAGACTGTGCTGGTAAAAGGAAAAGTCCCTGCGCGAACAGAGCGATATACTGTTATGGCGCCTAATGATATTTGGTAGCATTTTTATATGGCTGTAAATTGGTTCATGCGCCATCAACAGGTGTTAATGTTGTTAAATTATGATAACGTACGTTAAAAGCTCAAAGATTTAATTTTAAAAACACTGGTGGATGAAAGGAATACCCTTGAATATGGTGGAGGGTTTTCTTCCTAAATACTATGGGAAGTGAAAATACATTATGAATCGTCAAGCTATTTCCCATAATGGGTGGCACAGTTTTGTCCAGGCACGTTTAGCCAGTCATTAGCGTCATAGAGAGCTAGCCCATCCCGAATGATAAATCCTAAAATAAACTCCAGATACGACACTTTCCACTTCACCTTCCGCCATGTTTCTTCCATAATTTGCGTAATGACGCACCGGGAGTCGAACCTGCGGTAGGGCAGCGACAAGCAAGTGCAATCTGCGCCCGCGCATTAGCGGCCACCCGCGCGCGGTAATCAGACCTCCAGGGTACTGAGACTGTGGTGTTGTTACGGCCTGCTGGCCGGCCGGCCGGCCGGTTGTTCTTGATATACTTGCAAGGTGACATTTCATTACCTGACCAAACTGACCTGACCCTCAGACGAATGCATAATAGTAGTTTATCTACACACGTATCATAAACCCTCTTTACTGCGTACAAAAACCGCACATTACGATCAGCATAATGTTAAACTACTTGGAAAAACTCATTTCTTATCTGAAAAATTACACATTATAACCATAATGTGTAATTTTTCTACATATTATGACATTCAAATTTCGAACGCCGACGCCCGACTGCGTGCCGCCGCTAGTTTGTCTGTGAAGTTGGTACTGATATTCAAATTTCGAACGCCGACGCCCGTCTGCGTGAAGTTGGTACTACAGAACAAGCTAAACAACTGCAGAGCCACAATGCCGGTCAAACATGCGGTTCCTGAACACATCAAACAGAGCTTATGGTATGTGTATAGATAAACTAGTGTATGTAACTGTACATAATTAGGCATTAAAACTCTCGAGTGATATTATTATGAAACTCGCCTTCGGCTCGTTTCATAAACCCACTCTCGAGTATTGATGCCCTCCATTATGTAGCAGTCACATAAACTACTATTATGTGACTGCTTCATAATGGAGGGCATTAATACAGGCTCGTTTCTTAATAATGTCACTCGAGAGTTTTAATGCCTAATTATGTACAGTTACATACACTAGTTTATCTACACACATATCATAAGCTCTCTTTGATGTGTTCAGGAACCGCATGTTTGTCCGGCATTGTGGCATTGATCATTGCTCTGCAGTTGTTTAGCTTGTTCTGTAGTACCAACTTCACAGACAAACTAGGGGCGGCACGCAGGCGGGCGTCGGCGTTCGAAATTTGAATGTCATAATTTGACAAATTTTTGTACATTATGGTCATAATGTACAAATTTTCAGATAAGAAATGAGTTTTTACCAAATAGTTTTACATTATGATGGTCTTAACTTGCGGTTTTTAGAAGCAGTAAAGAGGATTTATGATACGTCTGTAGATAAATAAAGTTGGGTCTCCCCTAGTGACCAGTAATCGGGTCATATACTGAGGATCAATAAAAAGAAACATTTGATACAAGTAAAATGTATTTCAACTAGGTATTCGAAATTCAAAAGTGTAACGGAAATGACGTCGCTGTGACCCACTTCTCCTGAAATTTTTCTCTCGTTCTCGGTCACTTTTCCATTTTCGAAACGCCACAACCGAAGTTTTATATTTGCTTCTCACTCTGTTACGATTTTAACAAGTACCTAATTAATAAATTACAATACGCGTAATTATAAAAATTAGTTTGAAAAAATAAGTCGACTTCAAATTAACTCAAAATTAAGAATTGATACCACCATGTAATTGGATTTCGACTTATTTTTTTAATCATTTTATATTTAGAAATATTTAGTTCAATAGAAACATGTATTTGCAATAATAGGTATTGACCCGTCAGTCTTTTCATGAAGTACTACGGAACCCCCTATTTTTTTTTTGTACTCCAATTAAATTCACTTCAACTTCAGAAAGAATATTGACGATTTTGTCAAGTTTATGTTTTACGCGTGTATGTATGTATATATCTTTGGCACGCTCTGTAGCCTAAACGGCTCGATGGGTTTTAGCTTGAGAGGTGTCGTTAGATTTATCTCAACAGCGAGATTTGATTTGCAAAAAAAAAAAATGGCCGTTTTTTGCGACATAATATATGTTAACCTTAACGCATGGCCTTTCCCGTAATGGGTCGCGTTTTACAACCTTATTGCTTTGTAATAAAGATATGAAAACCAGTTATGGGTTAATATGTTGCAAAAGGTTTTTTTAAAGCCTGTCGAGTGGAGTCGTATGTAATTTCATAAATGAAAAAGAAACTAGAAGATTGTAAATGCAGTCGGGTTATTTTTTCAAATAATAATTCCACTTGTTAATAATTTGAAAACTATGATCCGCTTTTGATAAAACCCAGTGGAAGCCATTAATTTTTTTTATCAAAATCCTATCCATAGTTTCGGAGAAACATGAGAACATACTTTCAAACATACATATACCTATGATATTTTGAATTCTATTTTTTATTTTAGTTTTTTTTCGGTTAAAAATCAAATGTTTCACTAGAAAGAATAAAATCCAAATTACATCAAGTCTATATAGTAAGTATGTAAGGGAAAAAACTTTTTTTTTTTGGTTCAAAAATGTTTTATTTGACATAGTTGAAGGTTTCAGTGGTCGAACACGGTCGCATAAACCAAGGCTCGATATGACAGCGTATGCAGTTAATATCATATGACAACATAATGTTTTCATTATAAAAAGTAATAAAATATGAATTGAATACAGACTTAAATAACGGTCCGGATGCACAGCGGACAACTCAAAAGTTAAACGGATACTTAAAGGCATGCTGTCACTGCCTCTCGCTCGGAATAACATTAACCTTTGGTCTGTCGTAACTTATTTCTGCGTCGAGTATTTTCAACCTTAAGTCTCCGTAATAGAGTCCAAAACCAAATAATATTTTTTTTTGGTTCGACGTCTGAGCGGTTAAGGCCTTCCGCTCATGTAGCAACGCGACGACGACGCGATTGCGACGAAACACGTATGCCCATATAAATAAGGTTTCAAACCATTTGCACGCAACTCAAATGCAACTCTTAAAGTATGGGGAGTCTCAGTAGCTTCGCCGTCGCGCAGCGTCATCTGCGGATGGCCTAGGCGCGGTCCGAATGGCTCCTAATCCCAAAAGATCATTGCAGATGGCTCTGGTGAAGGCGATACCTCGTCCGTGCAAAGGTCCCCGGACTCGCAGTGTGAGAGCGACGGAATCGGGAAAAAATGTCATAACGTAGCGCTAAACCACAGACAATTTGTTTAAAAATAAACTACTATATATAAAGCTATTTTGATAAAAAGTTTTTTAAGGCGATTTTACGGATACATAATATCTACATTTTGAACGCAGTTCCACAATGAAATTAGTTAGGATTTCAGAATTACAGGAAAAAATAAAAAAAATTAGAGGCATTTTCGTAATTAAATTCTATCGAGAAAATTTCATCCTATCGTCTTTTCCTTTAGTGAGAACCTTAATCAAATAATCAATAAACGTTAACCCAAAAATCAAATCTGTAGATTACTTTATGGTGCAGTAAATGGTTTCTGAAGAAAAAATACCATTTTTTTTACGTGTCACCTGAAGGCTGTCAATGTTATCAAATTCTCTTTATTTCTTTTTATAGTATCTCGCGTGCTAACCTCATTTGAGGTTAATTTTTCCAGTGTCCAGTGTATTCGAATGATCACGTGACGTGTTTCAACCCTTACCTCAGATGAATGAAACTCTTTGTCTCCAACGAAGCCAGCGCCCCCAAGCGGGAGCAAAGACGGGCATAGCTGCCTTTGACACGAATCGTACGACCGGAATCGTAAAGTCGGGTAAAGTTTTAGGTGTACAGAGAACAGGTGAGCCGGAAATGACGTCATGCGTGAATTTTAAATGGTCCTTACGATGGCGCCATATATATTTTAGTGTATCATCCATCACACCGCCTCTGTCAGTCGGACTGTAATAAAGTAAGCAAAGAGTTTCGTGGAGTGTTTACTTAAATAAATTGTCAATTCCCAGATATCCACAGAACCTCAGATGAATGAAACTCTTTGTTGATGTCGATGATGACGATACAGGTTAGCTGGAAGAAATTTCTTTTTTAGAAATAAGCTCTCCTTTGCATATTGTTCTTGTTATATTTTCCATTGTGTTTTCTGTGCAATAAATAATTATTATGTCGAAACTCTTTGTGTTACAAAAATAAAATTTGCGTAATCTTCCCAATTCAAATTCAACTCTAAACTAGGGGGAGTCTCAGTGGCGTCGCCGACACGTAGCCCCATATGCTGATGGACTTAAGCGGCACTTAATTAGAGCAACAGTTTCACAATTCAATTTCACGCTTGCAGCTACACTGCCTTACAATTACCTAGTTAAAGACTTATTTGTTTACGGTGCTACCAATTATTTTCAACAAATGACAATATAGTCTAGAAAAGATAATGTTGACTTACAGACCGCGCGAAATATTTATGTCTCTAAATGAGGGTGAGATGTCAAAATTAGGGTAAGATGGAGTGAAAAAGACACTTTTTCATTTAGAGCTGGAGATATTTGGCGCAGGTTGCACTTGAGTATAAAAAAATAAAAAATAAAAAGTATCGCTCGATATTTATATTTGCCCCTATTAAGCAGGGTCATAGTCAAACTAAATTAAACAAACAATTTTTATTACGTGTTTTATAATTACTGCGCTCAGATTAAATAACTATTAGAAGCGAGTCGTAAATTTTAATGAAGAACAAGAAAATAAACCTTGTTTAATAAACTGACCGTATTAACTTTAAAGGCTCGATTTGATTACTCTTAACGAGTGTAGTGGCTAGACAAAACAGTTAATGCCTCCTATTTCGGTAGCCATCCCTAGGCTCAACACGGCTACACGGCTGTTTACTATTCTCGGGTTAACTTTGAAAACTTCATATAGATTTATATCGATAAAATCGCTTTCTATATCTCTTTCACAGTTAGTTGGTTAAATCAGCCATTTAACTAACTCTCTAGACCGTTACTTAAATGCCGACGTTTAACCAAGTCACTAATATTCCGTCAGACAAGTGAGTGAACGAAACGTTTAACGAGTTGTCTTAACGTTCCTACGCAACATATACATAATACATATACATAATAAATATTTTTTTATGTGTACTTAAGTCTATGTTTTAAGTATTTTTGTTGTTCTTACTTGTTCAACCTAACACGACCTTCACCTAAGTTACCGCAATGTTTTGCCCTGATATAAGCTGTGCAAATCAGCTGTTGTCGTGACGCCATCTTATTTTCCAAGAGGCAGACTTTTGGTAAGACAGTTTGTTAAACGTTTTCGACGATGCTTTATTTAAATCAAAATGCTAGTGACTTGGTTAAACGTCGGCAATTAATTAACGGTCTAGAGAGTTAGTTAAAAGTCTGATTTAACCAACCAACTGCGACATCTCTACCGATAACCAAAGCCTATATGTATCCCGCAGTGGACATGAACATGCTGAGAAGAAATATTATCTCATTTGCCTTAATATAGCAAAGCAGTATATAATATAATGTCCAAGCCATATCATAGAATTGATCATTTAACGGCCTGGCCAATCATTTCATGAAATGGTCAGAAAGGGTTGAATTTGATGAAATACCGATGTCTTTTTAAAAGCATTCTTATTCAGTACTACCTAATGTTTTTTGCGATGACCATGTCGAACTAACACGAAGATTATTCGGGGGCTATATTATACTGCGCTCGCCCCCTTTAGTCTTCACCAAAGCTACCGCAGTGTTTTCCCTAAAAGATTTCTTCGTTCAATGATAGTTCTAATTCAAACATGGTTGGCAATTTCATGATATGGTCAATTCTACGATATGGTTACGAATTATATATACAGTGTGATTCTTCATAAACTGGACATATTAAATAGGGTTAAAAAGGGCCCTATTTTATCCACAAAAATATTTAAAAAAAAACCACCTCCCTTATATATTTTTACAGCCATTTGATTATAAATTTTCGTGAACCATGCACCAATGGCAAAAAAATATATAACTTCGGACTGAAAGGGTTTGTCGTGGTCAAATCAACTGCATTGTAATGATGAAAAGCAGGCAGTTCTGCCAGTTACATAAAAATGCTGAAAAAGTGTTAACTGCTTACTAAAATTACGCTTTGTTTTTGAACAATTGTAATTTTTCGACTACTTTTTTAGTAATTGCAGTTTAATTTAGAATTTGGTCCCCAAAAAGAACTATGATATGACAAAATATTATTCTCCATCTCATTAGCTTTCAAATAGCACCTACATTATGTTTCTAAGTTAATTACATTTTTTTTTAAATAAGACCGTGATACCCCTTTTTCACTTTTCGGAACTAAGATTAATTCTACCCTAATGATACTTCCAGTGGATTAATGAAGTGAGATAAATAAATCTAGCCCATCAATGTCCCCACCGAGGGGCACAGGCCTGATACGAGCAAATAGGGTCCTCTTTAACCCTATTTAATATGTCCAGTTTATGAAGAATCACACTGTATTATACCCTTACTATTAAAGGTGGACACACGTCTAACAAAACTGCCCCAGCAAATACTACTGTTGATCCAATTTGGTGCTGCGTGCGCACGATGCACCGTACACATGTCATAGTTCTTCTTTAGCATGATTTTGACCATCGTGAGACATTATGCCTCTCTTATTGACTTCAATTTCGTGTACTACGAGTGTATAAGCCTGCTTTCAGTTTTGTTTAAACTTTATTAAAAAAACAACGTAAGAGTCGAAATTTCCCCAAAACACTTTCGCCTGACCTTAGCCTGTAATTAATTCTAAATGTCATACTGACCGGAGCGCGTCCGTGACATGTTGGCCCTTAGGTCCTCGACCGAAGGCATGCAGACGGTATCTTGCGTAATTCAATATCCATTTGACCTAGTACCGGGTAAGGTAACTTTGATGGCCTAAGCAGTATTGTTTTTTTTTTACTTGAGGGTAATTTAAATCTAAAAAATAATAATTCTGACAACTAGGAATTTAAATAGCTTTTGAAAATATGACCAATCAGAACATTGCATTAACAAAATCGCAATAAAATACTCGTAAAGAGCTCGTATGAATTAATTGTGTTGTGATTAATACATTTCTCAAAATAAGGCTAGGTACTGATGTCATCATGATAAAGTGTGTCCACCTTATCATAATTTTATTTTATACCTATATATAGATTTTTTATTACATCAACAAAAATCTACAGCCGTGCTTATATATAATCTTAAAAAGTCATCTATAAATGGGGCCAATTATGGATTTCATTTTAAAACAACATAGGAAATCAAATTTAAAAAAAACAGTGAATGCCTTACTTATGTCAGGCGTGTGTTTGGATTGTGGATTGTAATTTAGTGTTGTATAAATAAATATTTGATTGTAGTTTTAAAGTGAAGAATATGATTTCTTATACCTCTATTACTTTGCCTGAGTAAATATTAGGTGATATGATTAATAGTGAAACTCCAACACCATAAATGGTGGTTTACAGTAAAACAAAACATATATGATTAGGTACTAACGAGCGTTTAATGTTATTTATTGGCTATATAATGAAAATCTAAAACTGTGAGTGTACGACTTAAAGGGAGAGTAGGGTAAGTTTGCTACAAATCATTATTTAACTCTACTGATATTAACTGTGTATGTAAGTTAATACACTGTATGGAAAATATAAATACACATTTCACCTCTATATCGTAATTAAACAAAATTGTAGCAGTTATTCATAGCAAGCAATTATGTACATGGTGCATAGATTAGGTCTGAATAAATAAATAAACTGGCTATACCCCGTCCCCCGTACCAAAAATGATGACTGATAAACCAGAGAGGGTGTGAATATTAATCATTTAATTAAAAGTCGCATTTGAAGTCTAACGATATATGAAATCATTTGCACGTACAAACGGTCGGGAAGTTTGATCACGATGTCCTTTGCTTAGGCGCCATGCCATATCAGGAAAAGCGGTTTTTCTAGCCCATCGTTCGAACTGGAATAAATGCCAAAGGTAAAATAATTTAATCAAATATTTTGTCGAAAACACACTGGAAGACCAAAACAAACTGATACGCCATTTCCCTTACGAGGTGATAAAGGCACAAATGTGCCTTCGTTTTTTGTACTTGAATTGGGCCACTATGCTACTTATTGACAAGCCTCTCACAAGCATATCGCAGGTTTCAGTAGTAAAGTATTGGGAAGTCTGGAACGCATTTTCAGGTGTGAAAGAATTTCCCTAAATCTCAATAAAGCTAGTGAGCTTTGCGTTCGCCCTGCTCCTCCAAAGTATCCTAGACTGCCCAATATTATACAACTGAAGCCTGCGATATGCTTGTGCGCGGATTGTCAAATAGCAGCATGATGCCCCTGGTTAATCTTTGAAAGACTGATTAAACACGATTCCCGGTCCATCGACGTCTTCAAATTCATTCGTATCGGGTGAGCTTGAAACTATTACTGAATATTTCAACAGAAATTAATGCATATAAGTTATTATTACAGTCTTTATAAAATAAAAGGCTCAAACTAAATTCAACCTTATTATGTCGACACGGACGCTGTCACCGGGCCTTTTATTTTGTGAAGACTGTAAATACTATTATTTATTTAATGGTCCTCTAAAATTCGGCGTTGAAATTTGTTTACGGGTTGAGAGTAGCGCCTTGATAGTATAGTGTAGAAGTAAATCTTCCGTTATAAAAGACAATGTTAATAATTATACAAATGCAGTTGAGTCTATTCTGAAGCCTAGTTCTCATAAGTCACGTAAAACCATCAACTTTGCCTTAAAACACGGTCTAACTTTATAATTATAACACCGGTTACGCAACTGAAGTGGCCCGCACTGAAATATTATTTTAGAAGTTCACAGACCGAATGGCTGCACCAGTCAACATTCGATTTGAAACCTTGGGGCCATCAGGACGGAGTTTAATTTGCAATGACAACAATATGTGTAGTTGTGTCGTTTTGATCATGACATATCGTCACGTGTCGCATATCACTCAGCGACTCGCTTCCTTCGGACAATAATAAAGAAAAAAGTTTCAGAATGCGTTCGGATTGGGTTGCTCTTAATTCGAGTCGTATTTTAAAAACTTTGTCAAAACTGATAACTGGTTTTAACATGAAATACCTACTTAACATTTATGAACAACAGACAAAATTTAAAGAGTAACAAGAAATTATTTCCATTTGTCAATTTGAGTGAAAAGGCACAGAATCAAAAGTTACAGTAAGTTTGAAATCATCTGAGGTCAATTCTTCGTAGAGCACCCTATTTCAGCAATAACATCAAAGTGAATATTAGGATTTACAAAACTCGATAACAATTATTGATATTATAAAATTGATACGTCATCTAAATATGCAAATACTCCATTCAACTACATTACCCCTTAAATTCACATTGGGAATTATGAAAAATAGTAACAAAACATATTTTAACCCGTTTAAATCGACTAAAAAAACAGAAACAGCATGAAGATTCAATATGAACTGCAAGTCGCATCATATATCCGCGACAGAGATTTGTTGAAATACACTCTCCATATCGAGTCTTGTGGAACTTCCAATAGAGTATACATTTGTTTGGTGTGCCAGTAACGGAGTCACGACCGTCGCTGGTATGTGTTACGGGAGTAATGGTGGTAAAAAGTCGTCAGGTCCATATATGATGGTAACGATTATTGCCCATCCGAATGAGGAGATTGGAGCTTGGCTAACATCGGCCGTGAATTTTGCAGATTTTCTTGAACTCGCATATTGCTCAAACTGTAACTAAGAATATTTAGGCAAGTTCAACGGATAAAGAGGCCGCCACGTTAGCACAGACTGGGCGGAGCTAGCGCAGATGGTTCAAAATCGAACCCAATGGAAAACTGCACTGAGAGCCTTATGCCGCTGCTGAAGGGTAATAGGATGAGATGATGATCAAGTAAAGAAAGCTAATCTTGCTTCAAAGAAACTCCCATCTACAGTTGTGACCGCTGTGACTGACTTCCTAGAACTATGTAGATGTCAGGCCAATGAGAAATCCTCCACGGGAAGGAACTACTGGTAGAACAGATTTAATCGCAGATTCGATATATAAACCAAAACATAATATTACATCTTTTCCCATATAAGTTGGCGGAGCCCAACATTTAGCCTTTTATAAAATACTCCAATTTGCTTGAAATGATTCTAGCAATTTGTGTTGTGTTATTTACAATCAAATCACAATCCAACATCATGACGACAATCCCAGAAGCAGTTTTCCTCATTGTTCTATCTCGTAGTTAGATCGCACGCAATCTACTTAGTAGCCGAGCGGCGCACGCGCCTTCGTACATACTTGCCCTAATACGTACCGACCTCGGCCATGTCACATTCGTAGCGAGCACAAATCAATAAACCCTTTATAGAGTTATAACTTGACACGTGAGAATTGATCACGGAGTTATATCGGATTGAAATGTTTGAGTTATCTATAGAGGCTGATTTGAAAAAAAAATGTGTCAAATTTGTGCTTATTTGAGCTCAAAGAAGATTGGATCAGATGGTGCAAAAATTGTGCTAACATAAATTCTGATTTTACAAAAATATGATCAACTCATGAACGCACGCACAGAAAAGTGCATGAAGAAATAATGATAATAATATTATAATAATTATACACAAGTCTAATAATAAATTCATATTTATAAATTAGAAAAGTTCCCAGAAAAGCTTGGTCAGTGATCAGAGGACCTCTGATATTAATTCACTCAAGAGAGAGCCTTTGCCCTCAAGCAGGGTTTTGGATATTAGAAAATATTATATACTTTAAAAATACATAATATTTATGTCAATAATAGTAGTTTATGTGACTGATACATAATGGAGGGCATTAAAACTCGAGAGTGGGTTTATGAAACGAGCCGAAGGCGAGTTTTATAATAATATCACTCGAGAGTTTTAATGCCTAATTGTGTACAGTTCCATACACTAGTTTATTTACACACATATCATAAGCTCTCTTTGATGTGTTCAGGAACCGCATGTTTGACGGGCATTGTGGCATTGAGTTGTTTAGCTTGTTCTGTAGTACCAACTTCACAGACAAAGTAGGGGCGGCACGCAGGCGGGCGTCGGCGTTCGAAATTTGAATGTCTAATATGTAGAAAATTTACACATTATGGTCATAATGTTCAACATTCAGATAAGAAATGAGTTTTTACAAAGTAGTTTAACATTATGCTGATCGTAACGTGCGGTGTTCGGACGCAGTAAAGAGTGTTTATGATACGTGTGTAGATAAAATATATTAGGAATTTATAAATAAGAGATAGGTATTAATTGTAATATAACTTATAATGTAAAAACTAATTATATTATGAAATGTAACATAAACGGCTTATCTAATCTGATTCAATTTGCGTTCTGGTAGATTTCAGTTATAGACCCATTATGTAGTAGTTACATTAAGCTTTATTCAAAATCACATGTAACTAGTCAGATTGTGTTCTAGACGGTTAGAGACGGACCCTCCTGAAATTTTGTCTTACATCAAAAAGCCCCCATTCACTCATAACTGAGTGAAAATCACTAAACGCCTGGGCATTAGTGTGTCGCTCGCTATATTCTTCTTATTTATGTATTTGTGACTGATCATTGATCAAGCACGTGTGCGCAGGTTGCTACGTGATCAGCTGCTTTAGACTCTTGCCTGAATTAATGCTTGCTCAAACTCTCCTCGATTCCTGTGTATGTTTAATGTTATCCTCTCACATAATAATTCCTAAGTGCAGACAAACAGATCAACAAAATTACCTGTTCGTTTTATCCAATCCAAAAACCACTCTATAAACTTAAGCTTAAGAGTGATTTGAAGTTAAGGTATAAAGTCTTGGATCTTCTCAAGTGGTTACTGAAGCGGCGATGATCTGTTTATGTCGGCACCTAATTATTTTGACTCTAGAGCTTTATGGTTATTGACACAACGATTATAATTGAGACGAGTGGATTGTGCTTTTAATGTTGAGTTAGATTAAAATATGACAAGTGTATTCATTGTGCCTCTGCCACTGTATGGGAGAAGTCGTGACGCTATGTATGTTTTTGTGATGATTCTTATAAATATCAGGTTTCTTGAATCTTCTTCAACGCTTTGTAATCGAATTATCAACTTGAAATTACCGTAAAACAATGTGATGGATGCCGGTGTACTGATGAGTTTATGGAGATTTTTAATGAACGACATGTATGGCCTCTTATATTCCTTGTATCAAACTAAATAACTTAGTATGTCCCGAAATAACATTAACATGATTATCGTCATTATCATGTGCAATTCTTTGCCCAGTTCCTTATAAAAATATGTATTAACGAAACGAATATTCAAGTTTTTACGAGAATATTAACCTTACTGAGTATTATCATCATATTCATCAGCATGTCCGGGAACCTCCTCCTCTTGTACACGCCATTCTACTCTGCCATGTGCATCCCCAACCCTGGATACTGAGTATACTACTGGATATTTTTATTTATATCTGCTACGGATATGATACGCCAAACATCATTAGTACACGTCTCAAGAGAGACACCACGGGTTTTTTGTCCTCCGTTTGAGAGCACAAAAAATGCGAAATAAAAAACATAAACAAATCTCCGGGCAGTTAACCTATATTTAACTTGTCTCTTGTTCATATCATATCGTGTAGACAAACATTAGAGAATAGTTATGGAGTGAAAATGATTTTCCAAGAGATGAGTTTCATAAATTGTTAATTTTTAATTTATCCCTTAACAGAGTAGATTTTAATGGGGATAGAGTTATAGTTTTTATCTCCAAAACAGTCGGCGATTAGCTTGCCTCCTGTCATTGAGGATGTTTTACGTTACATACACTCCGTCTGGAGCAAGTTTTGGGGATTTTGTTTAAGTATATTTTCACCATTTTACTGAAATTCCTACCTGCAACTTTTCCTAAATGAATTTTTCAAATGTCGATTCCGTTTTTTGTAATGTATTTAAAAGTTATACAGACACTTAAAATAATAATTCAATTTGTGTATCTTAAGAATTGACCTGCAATGTACGTTAAAATATTTAGCAAAATACCCGAAGACATCAAAGAGTTATCAAATAATAAGTTTAAATACGAACTTTTTAAATGGTTGCTACAGAAATGTTTTTATTCAGAAGATGAATTTAAGTAAGATTTATTGCTCCCTTTGTAATGTGGACAATTTAATATTTCCATGCCAAAATTAAAATCTGCTAAGGTGGTCTTATATAATAATTGACCATCGACTGCCTACCCTTATCTCAGAAAATAGAAATATTTATCTGTATCAATTCACTATATCCGACTTACTTTAACTTCAGCAGATTTGTGTCCACAGTTGGCAATATGACTCCTCATTTGACCTCCAAAAAATACATCACAGTAAACCACTCGCAGTTTGCTGCATCGAACAGGCTACGTCGTTCTGCAAATCCCATCACTACGGTGTCACATTACGCTTACGGCACTTTAGTCTGTATCTTTCGACTCGTCATAACCTCTAATAAACCTAGCTACCGTCCCTCGAGCGATAATGGCCCTTAGCTTTAAAACCATAAGATTCATAGTGTCATTGGTATTGTTAGTTGTTATGATGCGATTTTTTTTTCGCCGGAAGCTACCGTCTGGTGTCCGTGAGTGTCTGGGGCATCACTAATTATCGTTTATTTTGTCTGCTCCGTGCAAGACTACCTTTTGAACTTTGTACCTGTTGACTCGAAGACTGAAAGTGTCTTACGCTGGTGCAGCTGATCTATACATTCATTATTTGATGATGGATTATGAGAGGTGTAAAATTTGGAGATTTTCTGAAGCCTTAGTTGAATTTTATTCATCTTAAGGGTCACCATGACAGACAATAGTGTACATCAAACAAACTGAGCGCCAAAATATAATGTTGCTTTCCTACAGACTACGCGGTACCAACGTGACGCCTCTCACGAGAGCTAAAAACGCGTCGGGTAGCCACTACAACAGCAATTGAACTTTCAATACACGAGTTCCAAAAATACTATCAGGTGTTCGGCTGCTCTTTGATCTATCATCAGTCCATATAGTACGCGGGGTTAGGTGGGCGGGAGATAGCCATATGGCGGTGCCGATTAGCAAGATTAGGGTCAATACTTGGATGGGTTTTGCTAAAAACTGAAGTTGGTCTGTTGAAGGACAAGCGCTTGGTACTTACTAAGAGAAATTGGGCGTTTGAGAATCACGTGCTGATGTGGGATTCTAATCGTTAGATTCTATCTAGAAAGATATCGGTATCGATTTGCACCATATTATTTAAGGACCTTGCATCTTCCATTTCCGGATTTGTAGTTAGTGTAATTGGTACCGATCTTGCTCGAAGGTCCACTTATTGACGATTTTGGTTGTGTTCCAATAGTGAATGGTATATCATCATTGTTTATGGTAAAGACATATTTTGCAACTGAAATCCTAGAGTATTCCGGGAATCGCAGTCCTCAGGGACATGAAGTCAGTATGTGTTCTATCATCAAAGTACCTCAAATAAACTACTGCAGTAGGCTTATTGGTACCTCTTAAACTGTCGGCATAACATATTTATCGGCATCATTACCAGGTGCCCGATTATGGGGCCTCCACCTAGATAGTCTCGGCAATACCCTCGCCACTTCATAAATCAATGAGTAAAATTATCCTACGTCATAGTTCAAGTACAATGCATGACCGAGTTGAATGATACCATCATCACAATTGCATTATGGTTGATAATCATACCGTTTTGTGTTAGTGTATGAAGAGTTAGAACTGACGCAACGAAAACCTTTTCTGATGAAAGAAAAAGTACCTTTTCTGAACAAAGCAAAAGAACATGCCGTTACTCTTTTTCACATACGGAGTGGCGGAGACATGGCTTTGCCTAAAGTCTATTTTTCGTAACAAACAGACGTATTTAAAACAGTTTTCAATTAATTACACAAAAAAATCTGCTACAAACACTCTAAAACATAATAGTAGAAAAGCTCTATATTCTTTATCCCCTAAATAAAATAGAATGGAACTTTATTGCATAAAAAAAATCTTATAGGCTACGCATCCCACAAAACCAAGTGTATAAGTAGGGTTGCACTTCATTAAGATTAACTTAACCAATTATTGCATGGATTTACCAAAAAATCTAGCCAGAAGTTGTAGTGAAACACAAGGCTTCTAAAGCCCCGTTCACGTCAGTTACAAGTTGCTAATACGTCACCTGACTCTATCCCAAATATCTTAAGTAGTCCTGATTCTATTTAGAAAGAGGTTAAAATTCTATCTTTATATCCTTAGTTGTAGTGTTGTAACTCAAGCTGTTATTTAAGCTATTTGCTATGATTTATGATCATAAGCATACTACGAGGTCAATGATAAAGTACTTTCAATTATACTACATTTACGCGGAATCATAACATTATTATGATATATCTAAGTTCTAACTAAACTAAATACGAAATTATTTTTAGTGAAAGATCATCCGTGGTCTATTGGATACACGCTCGCCTGTCACGAAGAAGTTTGAGTCTCGGTGCTCACGCACGAGATATTGAGCTATCGGTTAAAAATATGACTCTATTACTATCTCTAATGTATCTTACATTCGTAATGAACCTTTACTCTAGTTACATATTTATAACAAGTGCTTTACATGGAATTGTCTGAGCAACTCCTTAAAAGTGTGATATATTCATCCTGTATCTATTAGTAGGTAGAGTTATTGGCCTAGATAGCAATTATTGTTTGTTTTGTTTACGTTTTCATCACACTGTTGTAAAGATATCACTTAATAATGGTGTTTTGGCATATTTTGAGTACGCACGACACAAACGTTCCTTTCCTTGATTACCATATTGCTTTTCTTCCAGAATTTTTGAACTCGATGCACATTTAGGAGTATAACATATTTTCGATAAAATCAAAGCTTATGTATATGTTCTATATGAACCCAGGATTTTCTGTGTAACCAGAAATGCTCCTCATTACTTTAGTCCCATAAGTGAGGCATGAAAAGGAAAACTTCAGCGTTTCCAGCCCAGCGAAATATTTGTTTGCAAATTTCTTCTCAGAAACCGTTGACCTGACTGTTTGCACTTTATATGTTATTGTACAGTCGAAGAAGACTCAGTTGTTATAGTTTTGGACTCTATTGGGTAGTAATAAAGTGTATAAGTGGAGCAGTGACTTTGTTTGACATTAACACGCCGACCCATTTCACACGAACTTGCGTGTTGTGATTATAATGTTGACATACATTACAAGATTTGATACGAAGTTTTTCCTTCTTCTGTCTTTTCTTTTGCGATGATTATTTACTGGTTTGTTCCCTAATAATCTTGCCAGGCCAAAGATACCTACTGAAATACTACAGAGTGTAATACCTTAATAATGTGTACACATTAGATATAATATTGATAATCATATTTCAAGAAACGGATTAGCATTTCTGGACTTTAGGTTTAGATGACATTTCAACTGGACCTCAGGAGTTCTACCATACAGAGAGACACTTTATAGGCTGACCATATGTTGGGGAATGACAGTACTCATTATTATGAACAACTTGCCCCAAGAAACAGTCGCAAACGAAAAAATGTTTTGCGTCTCCCATGGTAACTTGTAATCAGCTGATCGCATCAATGTATACTTACTAAGGATCATTATTTGCGATTATATGTTCCTTTGGAAAGTTTTTCTGTTGTTGAAGGGAACTATAATTCCCCAAAATATAGTTTGCTAAATAAAGTCATCCAGTATCATTTTATTTGTATGAATCGTCATTTCCGTAAGACTACATACTCCGTAATCTCAAATCATGTCTCGTTAATATTTATCAGGAACAGCTTACTAGAATTTATGTTATCGCCCTCCATAACTAACTAGGGTTAGACATTTTGAACAACTGCCAAGCTACACAGCGGTTTTAGATATTTAATTATAGAACTTTTAGTTTAGGTGGTATATGGCCAATGGAGGAGCAGACAAGGCACTAGAGGTCATCGTATACCACTTGGAATAACTTTGACTTTGCAAGAGGTTTTCAGTTTTATCAGTAAAAGAATGTGCAAGTTATTTTGTCAGCCGTTCTCCTTCATGGTTGAACTAGAAGGAATAATATGAATCCTAAAAACCATTTTATCCAGGTGCAAAACTTCGAACTTTTTGTATGGATCCTGGCATACCTAAAGTTGCAAGTGCCTAAAGTGTCGTGTAGGTGTACACCTATAAAACATACGCCAATCAACAGAGAAGATTACAAACGACAAATACGTTCACAAATACAGTTTGAAGATATAAATTATAATAATATTTTTTCTCTCTTCTGTCGATTGGCGTAAGTTAATTATGTGTACACCAAAACACGATATTTAAGGTACATGCAACTTTAGGTATGCCAATGAGGTTTGGTGCCTTGCACTTGGATACAATTTTGCCTCTGCCACCCCTTATTGGAAAAAGTGTGAATATGTATGTAACATTTGCAAAATCCTTTTGCTATAACTCCGAGTCAAATATCGACTTGAAGATCAACCTCTAGACAGAAATATTCACATTCGACCAAGTTAGCCCATTTCTCCTTATATCGAATCCGTTGAAATTGCCAACTTACAATGTAGTAGTCGCAAACTGTGATGGTTTGTTTATTTACATCAGCCGAGGAAAACATTTAACCAAATTTAGGTCCGATTTCGTGAATACAGCGTTCGGGTAGATCCTAGGATTAGCCTATTCACGGTATTTTATTTAGCTCAGGACAAAATTGGGGAAGATGGTAGTCGTCATCATTTTACCCAATCATACAGATTTTACCCAATCATACAGATTACAAAATGTTTTGGGTCTTCGCAAGTAAACTTCTATGGAGCCACTCGGGCTCATTGTTCTGAGTGAAATTCAATTAAATTTCTTGCTCAAATTCAGCAACAAGGACATAATAAAACCAAATCTTCACCAAGCTAATGCAAGACTTGGAAGTCAGACTAAACATCTGTCGCAGTCGGTAAACAAAGAGTGATAAGTTTCCTTTTCAGACAACATTCGATTCATGTAGCGGTGTTCTTAGAAACCGCAAGTGTACATATGCGCTTGCGCAGAAAGTGTTTCGATATCGTTGCACGAAGGTGTTTGACTGCTGTTCAATCATAACATTGAATGTTACAGTACAATCCTCCGCCTGTCGCCTTATTCAGTAAGTTCCACAGCTCAATGCACGCAGTTTATGTCGTATTGCCGTTTGGTGTTGGGAAAACAAAATTTTCCACAATCTACTGGCGATTTCAATTAGTGAATAATACTGCTGTTCATAAATTGAGTTGAACTTACCTTTATTCCTATAAACATTTAAACAGCTTTTCTCTTTAACTTATTTTAAACATGTAAATCTACTTATACGTATGTATAAGTAGAATAATAATTGAAATTGAACTATAACATATTAACTTCTTAGGTCTGGCTTAAAAGTGGTACGATTAGACCTAATTGACATTGCTAGTTGATATTTGGCATGTTCCACTTGCAAGAATGTTGCTCTGATGTTCGATGTAATAAAAATGTCAATCTAGTTTTCCGGATGTGTTCGGAGTCACCCTGGATCTATTTCGAATTTAATATCTGTTACAAATTTTCGGAATAACTCCTGAAACAGGGCTGGAATGTGTGTTATTCATGGTCCAAGCAGTTTCTCAGGTAAGTTGGCAAAGAACGCTTCATTGTTTCTGTTGTAAAGAAGCCGGCCATAAAATGTTTTGCCAAAACCTAAAGGAGACGTTTGGAAAGTTTATTATTTTAAGCCAAAGTTCACTGCCCCGTCGCATTCGACGTTTTATTCCTATAATAAACTAGCCTCAGTGAGCTCGCTAGCTGACATTAACCAGCATTTGATATTACTTCACTCGTCAGTTGATACAATAGTCAAATGTGTATTCTGTAGTGGGCATAAACACTTGTCAAATTCGTTTTGCTGAAGGCACCAAGGATATACCGCAAGCAAATGTTGTGTTCTGCTAGGTGAGGCAGAGGCTTAACATTACCTACGATTGATACATCGGTAGTAAAATATTTTACTGCCAATCAATCCATGGAGGGGCAACATCTAAAAACCCTCCGGCAACACCATAAATTACATTTGATTTTCATTGCAGATAACTTTTATTAATTCAGTCGCATCGACCACCTATCCTGCAGTGAAGATGCATTTCAAAACGACATAAAACTGATATAACAGTTTTTATTACATGCGTATAATACTGTTAATATAACTACGTTTTTCAGGCTGCTGAAGATATTTTAGGAGACGTCTTAATAACATTAAACCTCGACATCAATGGAATGCGTAGTCTACTAGTCATAAAATATGAAGTCCTGTGCTAGTCCTTGGCTTTATAAGATGTATTTTCTTGGTGCATATCGTCGTCGAAGGAGTCAGGGACATAGGCTTTAGGTGGCTATAACATGAACATTAGCATACAGGAGGATACGATGATTGTCATCATCATCAGCGATGACCATGAAGAGGCTTATGGTTGATTATAATTGTAGCTTTTACATGCACTTTTTTTTTTACATTTTATATACAGGCTCATGCAATGCTTCTGGCCCCACACTAGGATACCCTGTGTCGTGGCCACCAGAAACAGCGACGTAATGTAAACATCCAAGACCTGGGGATTTTTTTCTTCATCCCCAGCCGTGATTCGAACCCGGGACCACTCGCTTGGAAGGCAGAGGCTCGAACCGCAACGCCACACAGGCCTTCAACATAATTCCTCTGAATTTATTTTAGCAAAGATATGAATGAATGAATGTATGAATGAATGTTTATTTACCATAAATGAATTACATTTATATTTCTTATTTAAGTTGTATTCTAAGTTATAACATTTTATGTGGTCTCGTTGATCCATACACTAGGAAGACCTGTATTGTATGGAACAGCGTTTCCGTCTTAAATGTGTATCTTATACAATTATATATTATTATTATTTTAAGATAGAAGAAAAGCTTGCTATTTTCGTGAAGTATTTAATTCCAATATGGTCGAAGATTGAAGAGTGGGATATATTCTAGGTTATCACCAGTAATAAACAAACAAACATTTACAGACAGGCACATACATTGCTTCTGGCCCCACATTAGGATACCCTGTGTCGTGGGAAGTAGAAACAGCGACGTCACACGCATATAAACATCCAAGACCTGGGGGGTTTTTTTTATCCCCAGCCGGGGTTCGAACCTGGGACCTCTCGCATGCTAGTCAGAGCCACCACTGCTGCGCCACAGAGATCGTACTAGTCGCTCGTGGGTTCGCATGTGTCTTATATAAGTTACGGCTAAAGCTAGGTGTGAAACTAAACTTAAGTTTAGCCGGTTAGTATTAAGATTAATTTCGAGCCTCGGCTAATGTCCGAAATTTTGTTCATTGCGATAAATGATTTAAACATTAGTCGGCTAAACTGCAGTTTAGCCTCGACGCTGTTGACTAAAGATGAGTGAGAAAATATGGTTGACATTAGCCGACTAAACTTAAGTTTAGTTTTCAGTATATCTGGGCTAATGTTGAAAAAATACCGTCTTAATCTGGAATAAGTGATGATAATGATTCGGTAACCGTAAACACTGCATTAGTTTAGGTAAAGGGTAAAGGGGGTGAGCGAAGCGAAGCCGCAGTGTTTTGCCCTGATATTAGAAATAGCTTTGACATCTGAATAAAATTACCCCGCCCCGCTCCCCGCAGTCGCACGAATACTTCGTTTTCAACATTAGCAAACTAATGTCCAACATTAACCGAAACGCAGCGGCTAATGTGCAGTCTAGCCGATTAAAGATGACATCCGCTATCACAAACGAACATGACTTCGGACATTAGCCGAGGCTCGAAATTAATCTTAAGACTAGCCGGCTAAACTTAAGTTTAGTTTTACACCTAGCTTTTGCCGTAACATATATTCACAAAAAATAATATCACCGTCATCAACAGCCATAGCTTAATTATAGCCAAGATTTATTTGCGAGTAACAAACTTTCAGTTAACTGAACACCTACGTTAGTATCAGATGTCAGCCATGCTTAGCAGAGCAGTTACTCCGACGAATACGACTTGGCATCGGCAGACGACGGAACTAAACGAGACAACTTAACCCGGATATCTCGTGTCATTGCCATTCGCAAGGCGATAAGTATTTGAGTTAACTTTTCGTATACTACAGTTAAGGTTTTTTTCTGTAGCAAGCAATCCGCTGCTACAACAACACCACTAAGGAAAAGGCTTACAATTATTATGAACTTTGCCTTTTAGACTTGCCTTGCATTGTTTTTGTATGTTGATATGATGAGCAAATAAATGTCTTTTTTGCTTTATTGTATACGCTTTATTAGTTTTATCCAATAGCTTCTCTATTGATATAGCTATTCCAACTAAGACCAATTCCTGTAAATATTATGCCTTTATTTAACTTCGAGGGGACACTACCGTGCCCCAGACGTCAGGTTATGCTTGCAAATTAAGTGGCGCCCCCATTAGGAGGTCTGGATATTTTGATCATAGTGCAATTATAACAATTTGAATATCTCTGTAGAGCTGTTGATGCAATCTGTTATCGGTTTAATTAGTATTTAACTAGTGTATGACGACGATGTACTCTCTTCGTTTTATTAGGGTATCATATTGTATTTCCTTACGAATCTGGGGCCTGATAATGAAGTTATCGTTATACACAATGAATCACAACTGTACTAGGTAGAGGACGTTCGTTCGCTGTCAAATTTAATACAGTTGCGTCAAAATAAATCCAGTAAATCAGTCTAAGGTTTCAGCTTCAAAGATGCTCGTAAGTGGGGGTTGTCGAAAATATCGATACGTTTCACTAAAACATAATGTTTGGCAGGCGACTGCTAATGCCAAGTCCTTGAGCTACATAGCAGCTAATTACATTTGGCATTGATTCCAACAAAAATACTCCAGTCTTTAAATCGACTGAATGTTTTGTCATATTTACCTTTAGATAAGCAATATTGAGCCAGGTGTGAAAATGAGGAACCATCGGAGATCATCAAGACAATAGTCAAAATAGACCTAATTAATTCCGGAATTGGAATTAATCAAATAATCGTTATGAATGAATTGGCCAACTAAGTCTGCAACACTATTTATTTTCGGGAAATATTAAACTGCACATCAAAAATACTGATTTGCACAGCAAATACCAGGGCAAAATGACGAAATGAAAAAAACAACAAAACATACTTAAAACATGAACTTAAGTACACATAAAACATTTAAAACTTAAAAAGTGTTTTTGTTGATCCTTTTTTGCTGTGCAAATCAGTATTTTTGATCTGCGATTGAATACTAGCCTATATCTTCTCCCATACAGCGGCAACCCACCAACTATCATTGTGGTCCAGTTATTTTGATTTCAGGGTTTACATATAAGTAGTACCGGGTTACAAGTATGAATTAATTCAAGTGTTACCTTATAAGTTAGATATCTACCGAACGCAGAACCTGTAATAAAAGATAACGCATGTCAAATATCATGCTCTCGCCTTAACTAGGTGCCCTAACGTAAAATCTAAGAGGCCATTAACTTAAGGCTCGGCTATCGGTAAAATTATCAACTCGGTTCGTGGTGGTTGAAAATTTTAACACAACCGCATTAAAATAAGTTTCCTAACAGCTCACACTGCAAAATGGCTAGCATATCAGTCGCTGCCGCAGAAAATTGTAAAAATTTTGATTTTTTTATTATTTCTTCAAAACCACTAATTATTTCTGAAATTCAAACACACAGTTTTAAGAAGTTTGGAATACCTATTTTTTGACGCAAGAACCTTATCAATATTCTTTAAATATTGCGAGAAATGGTTGGTGTTACTTGTGTAGATGTAGTTACCTATCTATTTTGCAGAATGTTATTTAATTGACAGAATATTCTCGTGACATTGAATTGACAAAAGATGTAAAATTCGCAGCAAGCTTTTATATAACAATAAATTGTGTGATTTAAAGTTTATTTTCTTTTTTTTAGAGCATTTATATAAAACCTTTTTTATGATTTTTTTACTTTACATTTTTTATTTTATTATATAGTAGTTCCCATTGACATATGATGTTTTCAAATACACAGACTGGAGAAAAGGGATGTCTTCATAACATATTTTTTTTGGCATTTGAAAAATGTCTCCTTTACAAGGTTGAGCGCTTCAAAGATTCTCATTCGTTACCGATAGCGTCTTAAAACTACAATTTAAACCAGCTCGTCACAAGTCCGTGGGAAACGGCATAGAACAATGGCTGGATAAAAACCAGACGATGTAGGTTTTAAGCCGCTAATATTCTTGTCTTTAGCACTGCCTGTCTACTGGGTACAAGCGATTACAGCTCAATTAGCATAAACTATCTACATGTACTCGTTGCCTTTAGCTATAAACCAGACCGCAGTGTTTCGTGGGAACTTAAGTGACACATTAGCTTTAGTTATGTTGATAAATAAATAAAAATATGTATATCGTCACCTTTTTCATACGGGGTCAGAGGGTCAGTTATTCCCACATAACTTGATCAAAATATAGTTAAAAAGTTACAATAGGGTCAAGTAGGTATCTATAAGAATGTGAACAAACAAATTTATGAAGTGACAGGTTGCCAAAATTCGTTTGCTGCCTGCGGAATCGGCGAACTGTCACCTTTGTTTACATTATAATATTATTTTTTTAAACAGGCACATACCTTGCTTCTGGCCCCTCACTAGGATACCCTGTGTAGTGGGAACCAGAAACAGCGACGTCACCTGGACCTGGAGATTTTTTTTCTTTATCCCCAACCGGGATCGAACCCCGGACCTCTCGCATAGTAGGCAGAGCCACAATGGCAGTGCCACAGAGGTCATCAGAAACTATACAATATAGAACAGTCCAATATAGAACGTCAATACAATATAGAATGATCGCCATTGCCTAAATATCTGTGGCGTTGGCCACTCAGAACAAAAGGACGTAATATTTCATTACCATGATTAGATAGGTATATTAGAATATTACACACAAAACAAATACATAGAGTCACGCCTTTTCCCACACGGGGTAGCAGAGGAATAGCAACACCCATGTTTGGCCAGTCAATACTCCTTGCATGATGCTAGCCCATCGCCTGACACAATCGGAAAAATCGGTCAAGTGCGCCTCGGACATCGTACAACAAAACTTTATTACTAAAAGTAATAAAACCATAATTAATTGGTCATGAGCGGGTCAGACTCGTACAAGAATACTTAACCAATAAAAAAAAAACAAAAGAAAATAGTGTCCGAACGCGGATTCAAACCCAGAACTTAAGAATTGCGCAAACGATATCAAACCAACTGCACCACCACAACCATGAGGTAAGACGCGAGTATACAAGTATTCAAGTATTTATTGCAATAAATTACATTTCATAGTGGTGTTACAATAAAAACTAAAAAATGTATCAATGTAATTTTACCCTCTTGGGTGTAGCAAGCGAGATCAACGCTCATATTCAGAAACTGATGTGATCAACATTTGGCCGGACAGCTCTTCGCCGCTGGTGAGCTCGGTGCTGCTGAGGGTCGGCCCTGCGCGCTCGCGCTGGCACGTCCCGGCGGTGCTTGGACACGCGCACTCGCATACGGCACTGAATAGGAGCATAGACATATGAGAGAAAACTTACGAAGTCGATGTTTTTTGGCTTAGCCGCCCTCAATTTGTCTAGGATTTGTACAGAAATCGGTCGGATTCTACATAGCGAACTATCAAACTCACGCAAACTCATACACACACACACACGCACTCTTAACTATTGATTAATTTCAATTTAATGCCAACTTAATCCAATTTAATCGTATGTTAATGTAATTTAAATTAATGTAATTGTTAAATTATCAATGATTATTTTATTCCATAATTTTCCAATGTTATTTTAAGGTTATTTTTCCTCCTACCAACTTTCTTATCGGGTTGTTTTGTAACTAATCAAATCAAATCAAAAATCATTTATTTCCATAGGATGTTGTTACATCACTTAGATCCGTCATTACATTTTTTTGGGTGAGTTCACTAACACAATGGCGGAATCTGTGGAGAAGAGCTCACCGAAGAAACTCCACAGTCGTCGCATCTTTTGCGTTTCCTTTTTTAAATAAAATATTGTCAAATTACAAAATGAATGCTAATTATATATCGAAACAGCCTGTTACTCAAACAATCTATTCCCATGGTTTTTGCTATTTATACTATTTATTTTCTGTACTTGTATTTATAAGCTGTGGAACATCTAATAAATAAAAAATTTGAATTATGTTATGCTTAGTTTAACGCGACTGGTGTTAAAACATGTCTGTTATATGGGGAAGCTTCTCTATTAGCACTATTATCGTACTGATATCTAATGAAACCTATTTGATCAGTGCAACTTTATTTCTCTTCTCCTCACAAATCAGCTGATCGCTGGGCTTAAAATGTATGGGGATATCACAAATAAAATTGCTCTGATCGAATAGCTGTCACAGTTAACGTTGTTCAGAATGACGACCCTAACAACTCCCTAAAATTTGACTACACCTTTCTGTTACACCCTGTATAGTAAAGGCAAGGGATATTTTCCTTAAGTAAAATTGGTTGCCCAATGTCTTCATTGGCCGAATGCTCAAGTGCCGTTTAAAGGTATCCGAGTGAGAGACGGTGACAGCATGACTCTGAGTGTCACTCAAACTTTGAGTTTTGGGTTGTGCATCCGGGCCCAAGTGCACTGCCTCCGCCGGCGCAGGTGGCGCCGTGGGCAGGTGCAAGTCACGCTCTGCGCACGCGCGAGTATAGTAAATATACGTAAGACGAGGTCAGGCTGTGGTGGCTGGTTTGGTTTGAGGCGCGTAAGCCTGAGGAGATGCTACTCTTAAACTTCAGTGTTATATTAATTATGGTTTAACCACAGATGCAAAATAAACATTATGAGATGAAATGTTGGTATCTGAGTGCCAGTCTGTGTAATTGGAGCTTCCAAACGGAACGACACTTTTCATTCGGTTTTTATAGAATAAATAATTTGTTTGCTTGAATTTCTCGCTACACTCATGAACCATTTTAGCAATTGTCTTTGCATTGATCCCTTTTGTATCTTTTAGAAAGAAACTACTATTTATTCGTTATAATGTAATTTTAGATTCCTCATTCCCCCGATTCGGTACCCCTTTGTTAATGACAAGTGATTATGGTATACCGTTCATGTTCGAAATTCGCAAACGTTACAAGCACGAGCTTAACGCAGCTGCGCGCGCATCTGCTGAATGCAAGCACTGACCATGCGATGACTATGCATTGACCGACTAACCCGACAGATTCGCTCAGCCCCATAAGGCCCGATAGATGGATCACGAGTTAGCACTAAACTCGAGTCAACTTTGAAATTTCATGCAAATTTTGGATGTAATGTCAAAATTTACTCAATATTAGTGCTAACTCGCGATGAGTGTTCGAGCATTTCGTAACTGAAACCCACATCAAAATCTTTGCAGTTACCAACAAATTATGCAATATTATAGAGGAAGTTATATATATAATAATGATAATGATGATGATTTGTAATTATCAATTATGATAATGACTAAATATTATATTTTGTATTAGTTAAGCATAAGCAATTTTTAAAAAGAGATCTAAAAGTCAATCTGTGGGAGTTTCTACGCCCTTCTTCTCCCACAGTGGTCCAATGTAGAGAAGTGGCAAAAAATGACGATTGCTAAGTATATGTAAATATCTACAGTAATAAAGACATTTGGAATTTGGAATTTGAATTTGGAATTTCAAAGGCGTTTTCGGACACGGCGACTGGTTTATGAGGTCCCTGATTAGACAATTATGTCTTACCAGCGAACCTCCAGTACCGATATTCTGTTATTATTAAATAACAGAATAGCGGCACTGCAGGTTCGCTGAAATAAATGGCCTTTTTAATGTTGATTCGGACTTTAAAGATAAAGATAATTTACTGTTTGATGAAACAAGGTATCGAGTTATTTTCCAAACAGGAAATAATTAGTATCACTATGATCTGCCCTAAGTCAATCAAACATTGGTAAACAATCAAAGCTTTTTTTTCTTCAGAAAACTGACAATAATTAGATAAGTTTATGCACACACAACTAAGATCGGCCTCATCATCCGGTTTTCGGCCAATCAAAGTGCTTTAAAAATCAGCCAACGGCGCATCTGTTCGGAAACACGTGAAGTCTGTGGGCTGCTTTAATACGTAATTCGAATTCGTTATTATATGGTCAGTCGGGTACTTACAGAATTGTTTTTACATTATTAACTAGACGACTGAGAAAGTATTCACTTTTTTATTTAAAAACGTGACTCATCTACTTCACACAGGCGTTTTATTTCTGTACTAACTTGGCCAGGAAAGCGGTGCATCTGAGATAGTTAACCATTCTAGTTTCCAGTCATTTTCAAATGATTGGGGGGCATAGCTCATCTGAGATAGATCCAGAAAATCAAGACCATGCATTCTGGCCATCAAATTCCAAAATTTCAAATTTCAATATTTCTAAATTGTTGTTTCTTCCGATTCGCCAGCAAATTTCAAGTAAGCCGATCCTCTAAGATAGTTTCAGGAAAGAAAGCCTTCTTGTAAGAACACAAATAACCTAATGCGCGTTTTCGCGATCTGGGGGCAAGCCTATGAGACAGTTTCAGGAAAGCAAATGCCCTTAATTCTCTGGCCACAATTACTGGCTGGCCGACGCCAATGACGAGCGGCGAGTCAATGAAATTGCTTTGGGGGTTGGCCTATCACCTTAGGCAGTTTCAGGATAGCAAAAGTAATTAGGTCCCGACTTTAGATACCTACTAAAGTCTTCAGCCTTGCTCATTCTCCTCGTTAGCCAGTGACTTGGTGGTTTCTCCCTATCAGCTAGTAGCACTTGCTTTTGGAAGAAAGCGCATTAAATTAGTTTCATTAAAGCAAAAGCCCTTACGTCTTGACAAAACAGCCGACGGCGGCGGCGGGCGGCAAATTAATAAAAATGCTTTGGGCGTTAACCCAATCCATCGCCTTAGGCAGTTTCAGGATACTAAAAGTAATTTCATTAGGTCTCGACCTTTAAGATCTACAAGAGATTCTTTGACCTTGTTGATTCTTCTCACCAGCCAGTGATTTGGTGGTTTAGCCAGCCACGTGACAGCTAGTAGCACTTGCTTTTGGTGACAAGCCCATTACACAGTTTCAGGAAAGCAAAATCCCTTCCGGACACATACCGGCGGCGGCAGGCGGCGTGCAATAGACTTGCTCAGGAGGTGAAACCGCCTCAGACAGTTTCAGGAAAGCAAACCCTTAAACGTGCCCCATTCCCCGTTTTGTTTGTTATTGCGTCTAGACTCGGTGTTGAGACTTACTAAAATACTAATTGATTCCCCTCATCAGCCACTGATTCGGTGGTTTCCATTTGCTTTTGCAGGCAAGCCCATCAGACAGTTTCAGGAAAGCAAAAGCCCTTGCGTCTGGGCACAATACCGGCGGCGGCGGGCGGCGGGCGGCGCGTGTCAATAAACTTGCGAGCGGCCGCGCGCTACAAATAGCGGGCTGAGACGGCGCGTCGTGCTGTAGCGTTAGCAGCGCTCGTATCGAAATGGCGTTTTGGAATTTTTATAGATGGATGTTTGACGCGTTTGCAAAATCGACACTGTTTGAGCTTATTTATATGCTGTTCAAAAGGAGTCCCGAGTTAAATATTAAATAAATTAGTAAAACAATTGTGGGACCGTTTCCTAGGTTTTGTATTATCAGAAACGCGATTGGAGGAATTTCACTCGATTGATATAATTTTTGAAATGATCTATATTTACACTTTTCTTGATTTTCTGAAATATTTAGTAAGAATACGGACTTTAAAAATATTTATTTAAATGGGTTTTTAGAATACCCAAATTACTGGTTATGGAAATTTTCATGGCTATTTTAGTTTTGTATTAATTTAAAACCCACTTTTTGAGAATTTTCCCTGATTTCGTCCCTCTAAGACGGACTATATATATCACCTTAAGTCGTTCCTTATCTTGGGTTCCTTACCCGAAGGGTGTCAAGCGGGACCGATTACTGAGTCTCCGCTGTCCGTCCGTCCGTCTGTCCGTCCGTCCGTCTGCCCGTCCGTCAGCGGGCTGTATCTCATGAGCCGTAATAGGTAGAGAGTGTAAATTTTCAAAAATCGTGAATTTCTTTTGCCGCTGTACCAACAAACATTGTACAACAGAAGATTTTTTAAATTAAAGAGGGTCCCTCAGGGTACCAGGACGTGTTTTAATCTCTGCCCCTGCGAATTACCAAATAATCTTGATTAAAATATCACGCATTTGCGTGGTAGCCATCGTGGTCGTCGGTGGCGCAAGTGGTTTGACTTCGGATCCGCAATATTTAGTGACTGTATCGAAAGCAAGGCCAGGCATATTCTTTGTTTTATTATTTTAGTCCTAAAGTTTTCTTTTACGATGGTAAGCAACCCTTCGTGTTAGTCAGAATCAAGCTCAACTGATTTTATTATAATTATTGACAGAGCGTGCGAAGCGTCTCTGTTTCATGATTGGGCAAAAATACTTTCGTATGTCCGGATGTGTGTCCGAATGTTCGCCTCTACAGGCCGCATTTCTCAACTGATTCTCGTGTATTTTTGTGAGAAGGTTAGATAATTAAATATATATTTCGTCGATTCTGTTTTTGGGATTTTTTCAAAATATCAGAGACATGGGGTATTAAAATGTAAAAAAAAACCGCTACAGCCCAAACGGCTTGACGGATTTCAACAAATGATGTGTCGTTGGGATTGTGAAGACCGTAGGAGTAACATAGCATAGGTTAATAAATAATAATAAATAAAAATAATAGATTGGATTTAAGATCGCAAAATGTAGTTAACAAAGTTATTGGCGCAGCTACTTTCATACTTCATGCACGTAGGCAGGTGCATTCATAAGTTTGTGTGTGGGATTGAAAGCAAATGCAGTCGAATTATTTGTTTTTATAATAATTCCACTTGTTCATCCGATAAACTTCAAGAGTTGTGAGGGAGTGGAAAATCATAAAAAAACGCAAATTTCCTGCATCGGTCGAGAAGTTTACAGATCACAGAGCCACTAGTGTATATAGATATTTTGTCGCGTTGTTTAAAGTCGATTTTTAGGGTTCAGTACCCGAAGGGTGCGAAACGGAACCCTAATACATAGCCTCCGCTGTCCGTCCGCCTGTCTGCCCGTCAGCGGCAGAGTTAGCACGTAGTTGGCAGAGAGTTGAAATTTTCACATGATATTGTATTTCTGATGCCGCCATAACAAATAATGTACCTATACTACATGCAATTTCAAAAATGAAATGTATTAACAAAAAACGTTTTTATTCAGTTTTTTTCTTGTATGAAGGTAGGGAACCATTGTGTATGTGTGTAGTCCGACTCGCACTTGACCGATTTTTGTGTTAAGCGGTTACTGTATCGAAATAGTATTTGTAGGTTAATGTTACCTTTATATGCCGTGCCATCCATAATTGAGTATGGCTAAAAGTCCCAAATCTGTCTCTGCCACGGGGTATGGGAAAAATCGTGACCCTTTTTTTACAAACACAAATATATAAATTTGTATATATAATATTGTTAATCAACAAGCAACACCAACACACCTGCGCGGCCGCACACAAAGCTCCTCTGCCAACGGTACCCAGCTTTTTTCTTTTTTCCCACAGCGGCGCTCTCATTGGAATTGAGACATTACATGCTTTCACACAAACGTGCGTTAAGAGGTGCAGGGTGTCCTGTTACAGGCACTTACAGCTGAAAACATCTCCTGGGGCATTGTGATCATTATACCACTGCATGGCGTCATCAGCACATTATGTGATCGACGTTCAGTTGTTTTTCGAAACAGAATATTCCAGATTTGAATTATGACTTGCAGGATTTAAAAAATACGGTTTTAAAAAGGATTGTTTTTTCGAGATAGAATATTCCATATTTGAATTATGAGTTGGAGTTAGCTCTTAAGATAGCATAATATGTTGTTAGACAGACACTTATAGCTGATGAAAACATCCTATGGAGGATTGTGAGTTACATAACTTAACACGATAATATGGAATCTCGTGTTAGATATAAGCTGGCCTTTGCACACTCTTATGTTATAGGTTTACTAAATTTGTTAATTGCAGTACAATAAAGAATGTATGAATTATAAATCTAAACGTTAAAGTGGCGAATTTCAATAACAAATATAGCGTCTTCACCTTTCTCATACCGTGTTGCAAAGGCACAGCTGCGCGCACATTTAGCCAGATTATTAAGAGGTTAAATAAAGTAAGTACCATTTGGCAGTGCGTTAAAGTAAAAATTTTCGATAGGAAAGTCAGAGTAACCCTTTTTTTTATTTTTTAGTCGGGTGGTTAATGTTAAAAAAAAACTTTATAAAGGTTTACATTATCAACTTAAGGCTATGCTTTAACTTCGTTTTAAGTATAGCAATACCTGTACCAGGAAGCTCCGCTCTTCCACGCTTGACAGTACTTGTAATCAGCATCCCAATCAATCGATTCAAAATATAGTGCCAAAACAAAAGTAAAAGGAATCAACGGAAAAACAAAAACAAAAAAAAAATACTATAATCAGAGCCGGCGTATGTGTGTATGCGAGGGTGTGTGTGTTTGTGTATCTGTGTGACTGTGATTTTAATTCCAAAAAGAAACACTATTTAATATATTTAAATAAACTTTCTACCTCTTCATAGTTTTTTCTTTCTTACGAATGGCCAGTGTCCAAAAAAGAGGTAAGTGGTACCTACGTGGCACGTACTTCAGGTACTCAACTCACCAAGTGTTAAGGCAGAAAATCTATCTGATCAATTATTTTTTTCCTACACTCTAAACATGTTTTTGCATATCATATATATGTCATATATACATATCAACTTTCCTGTTTATGTTATTGTAGAAATATGCAGATTGATTCGCCATTTGACATATACATTGCTTTTGGCCCCACACTAAGATACCCTGTGTCATGGGAACAAGAAACCGCGACTTCACACACATATAAATATCCAAGACCAGTTTTTTTCCCCTCTCCAACCATGATTCGAAGCCGGGATCTCTCGGAGGCAGAGCTTCGACCCGCAACGCCACAATGATCGTCTTAACATCTAATCTAACTCAATATAAGTGCTCATTATTATCTATATAAATAGATTTTATATTTGAGTTACGAGGTGCAGAGTGTCCTGTTTCATGCACTTACAGCTAAAACATCCGCTGGGGTATTGTGTTCATTATACCACTGGATGGCGTCATCACACGAGAGGTTGTATATTTCGCGATGCTTTTTCAGTGGCGATTTTTCGGTTATCAGTGTAAAAATATTGAATTCAAGCGACACATAAACTTCGTGAGGTATCCTTATCTCCGTAGCTGCGTCGATGGACTAGTCCTATGTCAAGCGAAAAAACTGGAAAAGATGGCACAAGTGTGCCTCTGCCACCTCGTATGGGAAAAGGCGTCACGGTATGTTTGTATTGCTGTCATTTCTACAGCGAGTTGGTGGAGATATTAGAAAAAAGCGGTCAAGAGCGGATTGGTCTCGCACACGAAGGGTTCCGTAACATCGTAGAAGCCAAAAAAAAAACAAAAAAAAATGTCTGGAATAGGTTTCGAACCTAGCAACACCCCTACCCTACAGCTAGCGCATCTGAACTCTAACCAAATGCGCCAACGAAACGATTTATAGACGATGCGAAATTATCGACTATATTTGAATGACGATGATTTGGTAGTTTATAGAGGCAGGGATATTGAAATCTTGTATGGGGACCGCCTTTTAAATCGAAGACCTCTGTGGCGCAGCGGTTGTGGCTCTGCCTTCCATGCGAGAGGTCCCGGATTCGATCCCCGTCTGGGGGTAAAAAAAAAAAACCCAAGTCTTGGATATTTATATGTGTATGACGTCGCTGTTTCTGTTTCCCACGACACAGGGTACCCTAGCGTGGGGCCAGAAACAATGTATGTGCCTGTATGTAAATGTAAAAAAAAACTCGTTTAGTTTTATTACTTGCTGAAGCGGCAACAGCACACATACATTATGTGAAAATTTAAACTTTACAGATCATCAGATGGAGCCCGGTGACGGAAAGACAGACAGACTAGACGGACAGCGGAGGCTTAGTAATAGGGTCCCTTTAGGCACCCTTCGGGTACAGAACCCTTACAACCCACTCAATTTCCCATTTAAAAGTGTTGTGAAAACCAACTTTAAGATTCAGTTGACCAAACATCTCCATCAAAACCGTCATTTGGAGCTGCTTTTCATTGAGGTGCTTACTCACCGACCGCGACTTAACGTTGAAATACCTGTCAGCGTCTCCCCGTATGTAGAATTATTTATACACTTTTTACACTGATAACCGCAACGCTGCGTTTCGCAACCGAAATACCTCGAGGCGACCGAAAAATAAGCGCGAGTTTTAAAAATAAACGCCAGCTAGCGCTCGCTTACGCTTATAAGAGAACAACAAAAAAACATTAGGTACCATTATGTATAATTTCTTACTTAATAATAATATATAATACCTTGGCCACTATTTACACACATTGATCTAGCCCCAAACTAGGATTCCCTGTATCTTGGGTACTAGACAACGATACATATACTTATACAGATAAATATTATACTTAGATAGATAAATAACCATGACTAGGGTACAAGCATCTGTTCTCATCAAACAAATATTTGCCCCCACCGGGACTCGAACCCGGGACCCTTGGCTTCGTAGGCAGGGTCACTGCCGACTCGGCCATTCGGGTCGTCGATAGCCGATAATCCATTCTGTTTCCCATATTTTATCATGGTATGAATGAAACTGCAGAGGTCGCGCTCTCGCCCTTTTTTTAGCAAATACATCCAACACAATCTACCGAACTAGAATTAGGTTCTTCTCCGGTTGCCAAAGGTTTTATTTACAAATTCCTTGTTTATTTAATGCCTGAGGTTTCGGGCCTAAAATTGTATTTTTTACTAACTCAGCATAAAAACTGAAAACATTTTACACAAATGCCGCTACATTTTCGCAGTAAAAATGTCCTATTCGAGTTATTATTAGTACGAAGCGAGTGACAGTATTTTTATGAGAGCTCGTTCAATGTTGTTTACTACATAATTATTGCAATTATGAACTCGTAATTCGTAATGATCGTAAGTATTTAAGATTTTGGTGCAGCAATAACATTTGCATAATTTTAATGTAATCAAAATGTTATGATTCTACATGAGTGATGATGACTGATGATGTGATGATTCAGGAGAAAATAAAGTGGTTTTAGTGGAGTGGAGTGGAGTTTAAATTTGGTATTTTAGAAGTATACCTTATTGACGCAGTTTGCAGGTTTCAGAAAGTTCGTTAGGTTCCTGACCCCTCACAAATTAAGTTTTATGACCAAGTTCAAACCGTAAACTAGGATAACCGTCCGACGTCGAAACGGCGTAACTCAAACTTTCGACTTTTCACTATCTTCTGCCAGTATCTACCGTCTATTTACGTTAGAAATATCTGCATCCCTTTCATTCACGAGACAAAAATAATTTTCAGTCGTCGCGCGCTCGAGCCGTTTGTGATTTATGCGACTGGCGGCGGATGAGTAAGAAACTAGACTTTTTTCTTAGTTTTTTTTACATCTAATGCCATAATATATACTTTTTGTGTCGGGAAATTTAAGCTATAATTTCTTCTTAAACTGTTGCCAAGATATGTTTGCTTCTGATTAAATTAGTCTACATGTTAAGGAAAAAGTTGGCCAATTATCATGAACTATTGAATGTAATGCTGCTGCGTCTCTTAATAAATTCAGTAGTGTTATAAAAATCAGCTTTGATCCCAGTTGATTTATCATTCCAAGCACATCCTTTCAGGAACGCAGAGATTTCATGCAAATCGTGATATCTAGAAATCGGAATCTATCCAGTACCACATACCGCTCCAAAAATCTAAGTCCCCGTGACCAAACAAAGGCTTGCGCTTGACGTTTGATTTGCAAAAAAGCCGCGTTTTATAAAAAAAAGCCGCACTCGTCCTCACCATTTCCAATATGGAGCTCGGTTGTACGCAACCCGTTCCCGGAGCGGCGCCTTAGCGGCTGAACAAAGAGAGGCAAGGTATTTATGTAAATTGTAGAATCCGAAATATGCCGCGTCCCGCTCGGCGGAGGCGCAAAAACAATGGGCCGTAGACGGAAAAAAACGTGGGAGCGATCGGCGAAAGTTCAACTTTTTTCGGCCAATACACTGCGAAAACGGCGGTGTTTTTTATGAATTTGCAGGGGATGATCGCGTTAAAGTCCCTTTATAATTAAATTTTCTCAGCTATTAAATTTTATTGCATGGTTCCTCTATTCAAAACGCCTTCGTGTATTTAGCCGAAAGTAAATTCTTTAGCGATTCTGCTCTCTACCTGCGCTCTAGCTTCCCGTTTTTCGTATGTCTACTACATATCTTCTCCTTCTTCAGGGGGTTAAAGTGCCTGTACCTGGCCCACTTTAGCGGAGCCTCTGTGCATGCCCCTTCCACCCACTCTTCTCATTCAGCCATCCTAACTCCTGCACCAGCTGGAGTAGGTGGTCTGGATGTTCGGGGAATTATGTGGTCGATGTAGCTTCTCACAGGATTAGCATCCTGGTTTCTATCTACTACTAGATATGTAAAAATCTATTTCAAAAGGCGTAATCATGTTCATGAGTTACGAGTATTACTTATACTTAAAAGGAAACAATTAAGATCACAGTGTTTGGTGTACAGGCGCAAATCATCATTATAATACATGACATTAAATAGGTACGATTCAGCTTCACATAATTGTGTAATGAAATATTGGTATAAATCTATCAACTGCTGTTTAATTTGATTGGAAATGCCTAACGTTTCCGGCGCTACCACAAGATATCTTCATATTTGCTAAAAATATCCCTTAATGCGTTCACAACAAGACATTATCTAATGAAAAGTTAATCTTGTTGCTAGTAAATTAGGTTCTGACAGTTCTGATCCTAAAAGGTGCCGCCGTCTAAATCGGAGGCGCTGCGGCGTCGAATGCGCTTCAAATATAACATAATAAATTATATGTTTGAAAAAAGCAAAAATAAAATTACGGTATTTCATATTTACTGCAGTTCGGCTGCAGACGGGTGAAGGTGCGAAAAGTAACAGATACTACAGATTAAAACATTTTTGTTACGTGATGTTTGTCTGTTAAATTTTGGCTGAATTATGAATGTAACTTCTTAAATGTACCCACCGATGGGCACAGGCCATACTCCATCACGCTGGCTCATTTCGGGTTGATGGAGAAGTATAAAATGAAAAAATACAAAATGGCGGATTTCATGAGCTTAAATGATTAAATTTATAAAATATATAAAGTAAAAGAACTTATTTCAAGATCCTCGTATCGTGGACTTTATTATTTAAAAAAACTAACAAACTAAAGTGGAAGTATGTTTGCCATAAGCTCTATTTTAAACTTGTTTTATAAAAGTTTAGTTGTGCAGCATCTGGAATCGATCTGTGTAGATAATCATCGTAGAAAGAAGGTAATCATCATTTGTAAAAGTCATTCACAGACTATTTATTATTGATTGACCGGGCTAATCTCAAAATTCATAAGTCTTATGGAATTCCCTCGCCGCGACAGCTTCTTGATACCAAGCATCGACGCAAGCAGGCTGGCTCTGTGCTACCTACATCAGCTCTGTGTGCTACCTACATCAGCTCTGTGTGCTACCTACATCAGCTCCCAAAACGTTTTACTTTTTGTTCGCACGTCGGCGCAGGCGCCACTGTCGGCTTCAACTAACGGGCTTTAACAAAACCTTTATTTATTTCGCAAACCTTGTAGGTCTTATTTTGTCTGCGACTTTGAAGTTAAAGCGTTAGGTGATTGGATATTGTTGTTTTCGCCAATATTATTTAGTTTTATTGAAATACTAGTTGATGCCCGCAACGTCATCTGCGTGTTTCTACGAAGTATCATTTACCGAGATAACCTTCTGATGCAGTCGGATAAAATGTATCCTATATGGTAATCTAGCTCATAAACTATCTCTGTACTAAATTTCATTCAAATCTGTTCAGCCGTTTGAGCGTGATTGAGGCACAAACATCCAAACATACTAACAACTACTTTCAAATTTATAACACTATTGATTTATTGATTTGATAACTATTTTCAAAGCCAAAGAAGGCGGAAGAAGAAGGAAATATGTGGGCAAAGATTGCCACTATTATTTTGTCGGACACTAAAAATCAGTTTACGTATAAATATGTTTTTTTCAGGTAGAATTTACTGCAACGCAAAAAAATGTTTAGGTACATATTCTTAAGTAAGCGATAGATTACCTAAGTACTTAATAAACATGCAACAGCTAGGAAGGTCAAGGCTACTAACTCTTTCTAATTTTTCTGTCCGTCCGTCTTGTCTGTCCGTCCGTCTCCGAAGAAATAGAATGTAGGTTACATCGACACCGCGCTTCACTATTTTGAATGGGATATATTTAAAATAGGTGTGACAGTAATGTGTGTGGCTAGCCACTTTCCGCTCTTACGCCATTTTGAATCTCTGAAAGAACATATTTCCTAAAGAACCATGACGAAAAAAAATGTCCCCCCGTGATCCGCTGTATATCCGCAGAAGTCACTGAGACCAAAAATATAGTTTTAGGGAAATTTGTTCAAAATGATGGGCATTACAATATCCCCAATATTTGGTCAGTTAGTAAGAAATAACCTGTTAAATATTAAACATAGGTCAAGTGCGAGTCGGACTCGCACACGAAGGTTTCCGAACAAGAAAACACGAAAAATATTTTAATACTTTAATAAAAGTTTTTTTTTTTAATTGCTCAACTGAAATGCTCATTCTCTACCCACTACGGTCCATGATATACAGCCCGCTGCGGACAGACAGACAGACAGACTGACGACAGCGGAGGCTTATAAATAGGGTTCCTTTTGACACCGGTCTGGTATGGGACCCTAAAAAGAAATATTCAGGCTTCTGGCACAATTAAATGTGTTGGATACCTATGTCCAACACATTTAATTGTGCCTCCAATAGAGACCGTGACACACCCGTGGCACAATGACCTAAAACTCACGTGAAGTAGTAAACAGCTGACGTAACTACTCATCGTAGGATGACAAATACATCTCTGGAGATTTTGAGACGGATTCCTGAGGCGCCACAACTAAACTACTACTACTAACTACTAATCCCGTCAATCGACTATTGACTGTGAGAAGTTTCAATCGAGTATCTGCGTGTGACAGTCGCAATCGAGTATTACGACTCGGTTGACGTTTATTCACCGTGACATGCGTTAGTTTTTATTTTTAAGTTGGTAGCTCAGTAGCAACAGAATGAACAACCAGCTAAATCACAAAACATCTTCTTCACTGTATACGTAACGATTACAAAGTTCCCGAAATCATTTGACGGAATAAGACGCAATTTCGGCATTTGTTTGTCTTGTTTCTATACAAGCTTCGGTTTAATTTCCAAACCTCATTACAAGACATATACATGAAGAAAACTGTAGCCAGACAGTATGACATCGAGTCGTTGCTACGCAACGCTCGGAAACGGAAGTCAGACCAAAGAGGTTGATCGCGACTCTCCAGTATCCTCCAAGCAAAAAATCTACGCGCTGACAGTAGCGACCGGACAAGAGCTGTCGTATTTCACGTTGTTAGTTTGGTTAGTTAGATTTGAAGCCTTAAGAATTCGATAATGTATGTATCAAAAAATATTTCTTGGTAATAAATATCTAAACAAATAGACGAAACCATACAATTGAAACAACAATTAATAAAATATTCGAATAATGTCATCAACACACCTCCCTAAGTAGTTGTCTCAAGATTCAAAAGCACCGAAACATTCCAAACGCAAATAAAAAATACTCACTATTTACACAAAACATGATAAACTTACCGGCAATTTCTTCGACAAAGAAAGAGAAGGTGCTATTGACATTATTCAAGAAAGAGAGGAAGGTGTTGAAACACTTGCTCCAACAGCGGTCTCTGATGAAAGCAGCCCGGAATACAAATGAGGGGTAACAATAGCAAGGAATCCATACATGAAGTGGGTTAAAAGGTGAACTGACATTACAGTAATTGGAGGTGTAGATGAGTATAGTGATGCAAATGGAGACCGATTTAATTATAAAGGAATTCTGTTAGCTTTCACAAATGTTACTTTATCCTTAGAAGCGTTTGAGGGCTGAGGCTTTTTATTATTGTAAGTTGGTTGCTTTTGAATATAATATCTTGTGCTGCAATTATTCCTCAAAGAGCTGTAATAGTTTTTGCAAGGATATTTGTGACAGAATTCGTTACTTGTAGAAATTCTTGAGATGCACAACTATTGGGTACTGTTAGACAAACTTGCCAGGGTTTTAGCATACTATTTCAATGAAAATTCCTTTCTTTACTATCGTGCGATGGAGAAGGCTCATAACCTCATAATCATAACTACTTCGTCTGCTGTAGATGAATCCGACAACAATAATTAACAGTTCAATGAACCTCCCTAAAGGCATTTACGCTGTTTCTGAAAAGGACTTTAAAACAGCAAAAAATAACCAATTACACAAATATCGGGCTGCCGCCGCCAGATCGAACAAAAGTCTTTAAAATGCCACCAAACGCAACAAGTTGAGGGGTAATTAAACAGTTTGGTAAAAGAGGTCCAGAAATGGCTGTTTTTGCTGCTGCCGGCCCCATAATCGGTTTTAATCGAGATCTAATTAAAGACGATTTGTATCGATTTAAGGCCGTGGGAGATGCCTACACGGAGAGTATCGCGTGAGGCCGATTCATTTCTTTTCCAATTCTCCCAATTTCGGATTTGGTAAAGAAATAAAGTGAATTACAAATATGTATTTACTTTCGGATGACAACCTGCCTTTCTTGCTAGTCATACTTTAGTGTGACTATAACGAATCCGTATCATAAATGCTCTCAGAAAAATGTATCATCCTAGAACAGTCCGCGGTTTCCGCAGTTTTTTTTATGTTTCCTGCAACATGTCTCATCATGATTTAATTACATATTAAAATTGGCCCTCCGAAAACTGCTTTATTTTTATCACAACGTCGCCTTCCTCTGAATTCCACTTCTCTATGCGGACGATTGATCCACTTTCTAAATCCGAACGGTTTCAAGAATCTGATAATTTTAATGCATTTTCATAAATTGCTTTCGTCCTGTGAAAGTTTCGGCTTAGCAACACGTGCCTCGACCTCTAAACTGGAGTCGTTGAACTTAGAAATATTTACAAAATCGGGTAACGTCCCATCTATCACGCGATCCTGTCTGGACCCAATAAAATTGCCGGAATCTCTATAAACTTGATGTAAAAATTCAGCTACCACGCGTGCTCTATAGGTTTCAAATAGTCGCCCCAGGCGTTAATAAAATATTGAAGCTTGGAACGCAGCCTGAGTTAGTCACATTGTGGGATATTTATCCATGACTGCCCCCGTTGCTATTTTAAAATTTGCATAGCAATTAAGATGACCATTTGTAAAGGATCTACTTCCATTAAACGAGTTGCATGTTCAGCCTGGTTAACTCAGAAGCTGTTTTATTAATCTCAACTTGTTTAGAATAAGTGTGTATTTTGAACCTACGGGCTTTTGGCTCCACTCTGCTGCTGATCTCGCGGCTTTCTGGGGGTTTTTGTCGAGAATTACAAAATATTGAACGATTTCATAGTAAAGCACGTTCAATCCAGTTCAGAAACCATAAATTACTCAACACTCTTGCGCTGGTTCCTTAAAAGTCTGCAAGAAAAACATTAACGTTCAAAGTAAATAAAAGCCCACTTTTACTGTCTGTGGTACGGTTGGTACTATTGCGATGCGCTTATCGTGCTACCATGTGTGGACGAACAAAAGATCGTATTGATTTTGCCGACTCTACTCCGTTCCATCAATTGTTGTGTGGGATGAGTTTAAGATGAGACTGACCAAAAGTTGGGTAATGTTGGTAATTGATGGTTGTGGTTCTCATTATTCAGTTAGTTTATATAGATCTGAAATGGAATATATTTAAGCATTTGTATAGAAGTTTGTAAGTTATTAAATAGATAGAACAATACATGAAACATCGAAGTGATGAAAACAAGGTGCTGAATGAGACAGCATTGTTGCACTGAAGCAGTCTTCATCGTTCTCTGAAAACACGCACTCATAATAACAATAGTTAAACAACTTGAGGCCGAATGAAAGATAAAGCGAGTTAGCACCATTCTTGAGTAATTTTAAACATCTCATTGATATTTTTAACCCTCCGCGGCCAAAAGAGGTCTGTTGGTCGGTGTGTCTGTATGTTTGTACGTGGCACCCTAGCGGTCAAACGGGTGGACGGATTTTAATAGGGTTTTCTATAAAAGCTAGTAAACTTCACTGCAATGGTTCTTGCATATTTTATATAAATATCGGTTCAGAAGTTCGATAGTTATCAGCTTAACAAGGAAAGCGGTCAAAGGAGTGGACGGAATTTAGTGCGGATTTTTGTAGTTGGTAGACCTGTTCTAGAAAATCTGTTCAGCGGCTCAAAAGTTAAATAGGAATCAAATGAAGCAAATTTTTGCCGTAAGGTTTTAGTGTGTCGGCGGGGGTGATATTTTTTATTTTATTTATATTATAGGTATGTATACAACGTCATCATTTATCACTTATTCAACACAAGATCATTGCTTGAGTTGGCTCTCATCTTTCAGATAATGGGCGACTTTAAAGTTCCGACACACACTGAAAAGTTTATACTTTAAGTGTGTCGTGTCGTGGTCTTATAAAACCTGCTACAGCGCACACTCTACCACCGAACGCAGCGCCCGCGCAAGTCTCCATTTAAAAACGATTCTCGGGGTAGCCTCTCCCGTATAACTGTTTAAGGAGTGGTCGCGCCATACTCGGTGCACGAAAAAACCGACGACGAAAGGAAGGCCCGAACGTGGCAAAAAAAAACGCCGTATCGTAGTAGAATGCCACTCCCCTCGCCCCGCGGGCCGCAGACGGCGCGGGCTGTAGTACTACGACTTTTTTCGCGTTTGCGCATGTAAACAAATGTGCGTGTAGGCGTGTTGTACGGGTGGTGTGGGTTGCAGCTCTCGATGTGTCGGAATCTAGGAGATGCGCAGACGCAGGCCTAGTGGCTGGTTGTATGATTGCGTTGAGGACTTATTGTTAGCCATTACCTAAGTACAGACAAGACAGTCAACAGAAGCGCAATTACCTGACATGTCTGCGGTTTTTTTTATATATTTTTTACATTCATTTGTGTGTCAAATACTTTACTTTACGTGTTTTAGTACTCGTAGATAATATTTCTGTTAAGGATTATGGAGCATATTTGGATTTTGATTATGGAGTAGACAACGCGGCAACTACGATCAACAGCTGGGTTGAGTTGAGTTGAGTGAAAATATTAACATCACTATCAGCTATTTTTCTCTGAAAAAAAAAACAATTTTTTTTTCGATAATGATCTGTAGCCAGCGCTATGACTTTCTAGTACCGTTATCGCTTATTACAATTGTTATCAAAGTTACAAATATAATTTTTCCAGTCTTTATTGATTTGAATGGACCGAATTTACGAATGTGGAATTAATAGAAAACCAGAGCGTTGCCAGAGGGCAACGTTGAAAAAGTAAAGACTTGCTCAACGATTTTCCCGGATATTTTCTTTGTACGTCCCGTCTTATTTTAAACCAATACCCGGTCAACAAGTTTATTCAGATTAAAAAGTAATATCCAAATGTATCTTCTCGGTCGGCTATTTCGATAAAACAAACAAACACCTTATTTATATTCCATTGAAAATCCGCGGATGAGTTGGTTGGATTTAGACCGGGGATTACTGCGACAGAGAGATAGTACCTGTTCTTGTGCCAATTGCCGTGAGAAAAAATATTAGCGGCCACTTGTAATGAAAACAGTGAGTGAGCTGCTTCGAGGAAAATTACTCATGTGTGTAATCGTTTGCCGAAGGAAAATCAAAGTTAACGCATCGAGGAAGTGAGCGAATTGAGCTATCATTGCAATGAAATAGGTTACTTTGGACTCGACTGTCTAACTTACTAACTAACTAACACGCCTAAGGTCATCGCTGACTTAAATACGACCCCGCTGGCACTCGGCAAAAACTATTCATTTAGATATGGATTTTAGGTTGGTAAAGCAGTGGTTGTCTGCCACCAAATCGTCACTAAATCAAAGTCAAAAGTCATAGTCAAAGTTCTTATAACAAGACTCTCCTTCAAAATTCCAAAATTCGAAATGTCTTTATTACTGTAGAAATTTATATATACTTAGCAACCGCCATTTTTGCCTCTTCTCTACATTGGACCACTGTGGGAGAAAAAGGGCGTAAAAACTCCCACAGATTGATTTTTAGATCTCTTTTAAAAATTGGTTGTGCATAACTTATACAAATATTTAAAATTTCATTATTATGATCAATAAGCAATAATAAATAATTACAAAATTATAAAAAACAAGTTCTGTGTCTTTATTCAGTTACAGTTTATCGAAGATTAAATGTTGGCCGAAACTTCTGATATCAGGCCCCTCGGCCAGGTATAAAATAAATTAAATAAAATCTTAACTTTCCGACCGTTCAGTCCAAAACTATTTGGCTGGCATCTTTATGCGTGACAACATCGCCAATAAATACTGGAGTTGCAACCAGCTTGAACATCCATTGGACAAACGTTCTGCCGTACATGATTTATTTTAAAACATACTGTTTTAAGATAGGTACATATTTTTAACACCATTTTTTGCAAAAACCATAATTTTTTTAAATCTAAATAAATATTATTTTTAGATTCCAAAAAATATAATGTTTTAGTTGAAAAACATCTATTTAGTTTTTTTTTTCTTATAGTTCCTATTGACTTGTACCGTGATACTTATTTTAACCTCAAAACAAACGTCAAATCCTATACATTTTTGCCTTTATACAATTGTCGAACAGGAGTCTATTTTTTGACTCATAATGTTGTCGAACATGCACATCGAAGGAAAAGGAGGTCTTCATTACAAATATTTTTCGGGATTAGGGAAGTGTCTCATTTAAGAGCAATATCGCATAAAATATGGCCATTTGACAATACCCAAACACCAATCGCCTCATATTCGTGACTGTATGTAGCTCATAGGTAACGTACGAGTTCCTCAAGCCCAATTTATGAGGTGGCAAGAAGAAAGTATCAAGAAATGAATCTCTCTCTGAACCAATCAGGGCCACCCGCAACCATAAATGAAATTTATTCACATTTAACACCGTTTACCTTGCAAGTATGAAATGAAATATCATATTTAAACTTCAATGTACATAAATAACACTCCGATTGAGTGCTCAATCTACGTATAATTAACTGACCGAATGCACAGATGACCAATTAAATAAAGCGCCCCCTAAATACTGGCGCTGTCGTTTCCCTAGCGAGAGACATGACTTTGAGAGGTCGTGAAACTGAGTTGTCGGTTGTGCATCCGAGACTCAATCAGGTAACTTTTAAGACAGACATTTAACCACAGTGATCAAAGTCTGGATGGCGGTATTCCCGTATTTAATGTGTAGGGGCATTCAGAAGTTTTATTGCGATGGACCACCGAAGATGGAGATGTTAATGTGGCGGGGTGTAAAGGGAAGAACGGCCAGTACGTGAATTTTAGAGAGGCATTTGCATTAAAAATATCTTCTATTTTCCTCGGTTCACAAATACTTATAAAGCAAGACTAAATAGCTATGTATTATTAAGCCATATGTTAGGGGTTTTTTTTTTAATTGCATCGCAATTTTGAACTTCAACACTTTAAGTTAAGGTTCAAATCCTATGGGAAATCTGGGTTAATCCGGTTTTGTGGTTTGAATGTTATCTATCAGCTACAAGGAAACAAGTGAAGCAAATTTTAGACTTTAAGGGCCTTACCACAAAAAAATAAGCTACTGTTCAACACTTGTTTAAAAACAAAAACGTATGGGATTTGACGTTTAGTTTGAGGTTAAACGCTGTTTAATATTTTTTGTGGTAACACGGTAAGTTTTCGTTTATTGTGTAGGTTTTTGAGATCATGAGATCGAGCCCGGTGACGGACAGACAGACAGACGGACGGACAGCGGAGGATTAATAACAGGGCCCCGTTTAACACCCCTCTGTTACGGAACCCTAAAAAGTATCAGATTTTGACGCATCAGATACCTACCGCATGATTGAACAAACATAACATAACATAGCGTCACGCCTTTTCCCATACGGAGTGCCCTACGGGAGACAGAGGGCTAGCCCATCGTCGCAATAATGAGGTCCCGAGTAGGATCAACGGCTGCGGATAAAGACAAAAATCCCTAATATGACGCGTTAGTTGATAAAATAACAGTTAAAACCGTTAAATAGTAACTGGTTTAAACTTGAATCGCAAACGTAATACCAGGGCAAGCACTGCGGTAGCTTAGGTGAAGACTAGAGGGGGCGAGAACAGCGTAGCCCCCGAATAGTCTTCGTGTTAGGTTGACATGTAAGAACAAAATAAACGTAAATTCTAACCCTGTCGGTCTGGTTTACTATCTGTCGATAGTTGATCAACTATCGCGTTAGTTATAATAATATCGATTCATTTGATTAATCGATGGTTTTAAGCAATATCCCCTCACTAACAGGCTGAAGACTGACACCCCGTCAAGCACTATGTTATATTTTTTCATACTCTAGGTGCCATTACCTTCCACCAAAGCTCCACTTCTATTGTGGTGGAGAGTGCATATAAATAAAGAGTGTATTTTCAATCCGTCTGTCTGCCCCGTCTTTAATTACTCGGTATATTTATACCCCGTCTAAAGGTGATTTCACATACTTGTTTCAGTATACTTTATTATAGTGGCACACCTTTTCTCATACGAGGTGGAAGTGGCACAGTTGACCACCTTTTTTACCCGAGTGTGCCAGAATGTATATGTATGTATGATATTTATTTGCTTGCTCGATGGATTTTAGCTTGAGAGGTGTTGATTCGTCTCAACTGTAGGAGAGTCACTGGGTATATCAAAATTTAAAAAATGGTGGATTTTTCGCGACATGTGTCATAATTATTGTTTTGGCTGGTATTTAATCGCACATTAAAAATACTGATTTGCGCACCAAAAATGGATCAGAAAAAACACTTTTTATGTTTTTCAATATTTTATGTGTACTCAAGTTTATGTTTTAAATATTTTTTATTGTTGTTGCATGTTCAACCTAACACGAAGGATAAAGTGGGCTCCGCTTCGTTAATTTCACTACGCTTCACCTAAGCTACCGCAGCAAATATAAGGAATATTTGCTGCGCTAATCAGTTTTTTGATGTGCAGTTTAATATTTCCCTTATATTTTAAGAGTAGTGAGTGTGGTATCAAAACAAAGATTTTGGTAAATAAAAAAGAAACTGACATATTGAAAATGCAGTCGGCTTAATAGTTTTTATAATAATTCCACTTGTTAGTTTAGTATCCTACATTTTATTAAGGCTTTAATCTTGGTATCAGTCTGACAAACTTTTATATGGGAAATATTAAACTGATTTACACAGCAAATATTGGGGCAAAATACTGCGGTAGCTTAGGTGAGCAAAGGGAAGCCCCCTTTATCCTTCGTGTTAGGTTTAACATGTAAGAACAACAAAAAATAATTAAAACATAAAAAGTGTTTTTGCTGATCATTTTTTGCTGTGAAAATCAGTATCTTTGATGTGCGATTAAATACTAGCCCTCGTATATATGTATTATGTGAGCTAATAGTTATTATTTATACAAAGAGATGCAATTAACCGCTTGCTAGCCACGGTCAGCTAGAGTAACATTTTCCAGTTACAGGATTTGAATTTTATTACCATAGCATGGGGCTCAAAGTCGCAATACCTCATATCGGAATTCGGTGGCGGTGCGGATAATATCCTCAGCCTTTTTTAGGGTTCCGTACCCGAAGGGTTCCAAACGGGACCCTATTACTAAGACTCCGCTGTCCGTCCGTCCGTCTGTCACCAGGCTGTATCTCACGAACCGTGATAGTTAGACAGTTGAAATTTTCACAGATGATGTATTTATGTTGCCGCTATAACAACAAATACTAAAAAACAGGATAAAAGAAATATTTAGGGGGGCTCCCATACAATAATTCTTTCAATACCACATACAAACTTATGGATGCACCTGGTTACGTACATGGAGTGTGAAAGTAACCGCACCAATAACTTTGTAAACAATATTTTGCTGTGTAAAATCCAAACTATTCACTCCACACCATCCCTACCATTGTACGGTGGTACGGAACCCTACGTGCGCGATTTAGACTCGCACTTGACCGGTTTTTTAATCTTTTTAATCTTATGGACTTCCTACTTAGGCATTATTAAATACATAGATAGGTACATAATATGTTGTCACCGACGCCCTATATTTGTAGTCATTTTCCTAACTTACATTAAACGGTTCTTAATCTAACTTTTGATTTAAAATCACCCTAAGAATAGACACCGCCCCGTCATAAAATAAACAAGTTAAGAACTTTTATATTACTGCCTATTCGATAATGAAAGTGTTGTTCTAGCCGTTAAACTGTTGGACAAAAATAATATTTTTATAGCTTAATTGGGTGTGTATTTAGATTTTAGTGATCGTTAAGGATTTAATGGACTGCTACTGCCATCTAGCAGGCAGTAGCGGAACTAAGCGACAGGCTTTGCAGGGCCCCGGTCCGTTCTAATGATGTAACTTTATTTGATCAAATCGGTTTCATAGTGTAAGCAGCATAGGCAGGAACCGAGCGATATTCGCACATCTGAAACGATCGTGCGGGTAGCATCATCTGGCAGAGACGGTTACTGGATGGGTTTCTGTTTCTATGAGGCATTCGTCTCGGGCGCTTTTGTGTTTCGGGTAGGTTCCGGCGCCACTATCGCTACTCGGTGTTAGTAATCGTAAAGCTGTGTCAGAGGCCCTAATAGGGCAGTTTGATAACATCTGACAGTCGGGTTGACCACTAGACCGACACCCCTCCATTAACCCGCACTGAGCCAGCGTGGTGAAGTATGGCTCAATCTTACTCGTATCCTGGTAAAACCCTCGGTGGGGACATTATTGGGCTACATTTATTATTACTATTATATTAATATGACTTTACTTCCCAGAAATTGATCCTCAATAAATTGTCGGTTAGTGTAGTATACAGGTATTTAAAAAAAAAAAGTCGGGTTCGATTTCCGGCCAGGAATCTAGTTTAATAAAAGGTATGATGCAGTTTTTTATCAAAATCGATGCATCGAACAAAGTCATGGTTCCCTACAAAAAAAAAGAACTACTAGGCCTCCGCTGACCATCTGTCACCGCGCTCTACCGAATCAACCGAAATAGGTAGAGCTGAAATTTTCACAGAAGTTGTATTTCAATTACCGCTACAACAACAAATAATGAAACATACCGGTTTTTAATAATTAAAAGAAGTACCAAAGAAGTAGTAACTAAATTATTCGTATGGCCATTTTCTTGGCCATTTTGATTTATTTGTTTATCGGTAAAAACTGGATTCTCCCGATCTTATCGGAAAATATCTTTATTTGCAAATATTGAGTTTTTTGCTAAGTTATTTATCATTATACGATTAATCATTCCAATCATGATATTTTTTTTATTTTTTATTTTATTTCTGTAAAAGTTATTTAGTACAAAAGATCCTTTTACGTTTTTCCGTGTACAATGGTACGGAACCCTTCGTGTGCGGGTCCGATGTCCCACTCGCACTTGACCGATTTTATTGTTTGTCTCATCTCCACATTGGACCACTGTGGGACAAGAAATGCGAAGAAACTATCACAGATTGATTTTTAGATCTCTTTCAAATAAAGGATGTGTTTGACTTGTAAGTACAAATATTACATATTTTAAATTATACACAGGAATAAATACTTACAAAAGTATTAAGCGAGTTTAACTCCAATCACTCTCGTCATTTATGTAATCTTGAATATTTTAATTTCTCTTTTCAGATAAAGAGGTTTTTACATGGTTTATAGGGTTCCGTACCCGAAGGGGACCCTATTACTAAGCCTCCGCTGTCCGTCCGTCCGTCCGTCTGTCACCAGGCTGTATCTCATGAACAAAAAATACTAAGAAACGTAATAAAATTAATATTTAAGGGGGCTCCCATACAACAATTCTTTCAATACCACATACAAACTTATGAATGCACCTGGTTACGTACATGGAGTGTGAAAGCAGCCGCACCAATAACTTTGTAAACAATATTTTGCCATGTAAAATACAAACTGTGTACTCCACACCATCCCTACCATTGTACGGTGGTACGGAACCCTTCGTGCGCGAGTAAGACTCGCACTTGAACTTTTTAAATTGCTATGGCAATTTAAAAATCTCCAAATACTTCTATCCCTTGTAGTTTCCGATTTCGCCCTTCTGACCCTTCGAAATGTAAGTCCAATAAGATTTACCCTTAACCGGCGAGCTTGTATTTGTAAGAGATTTATGCATGTTGAGGAAGCGATAGATGTATGCCAGGATCGTTGCAGGCGCAGCTCTTTAGTCCCTACCTGCCCCTTTTCCAGGAAAATGGCGTGAGCATATGTATGTAAAAATTTATATGTGATACCTACGAATAGTACTTACTTACGTACGAATGTGATAGCAAATTGCTACGCTTATAGAGATCCGTGGTCTAGTACCTTCACGCTTGCTTCTGACTCAGGAGATCGGGGTTCGATTTCGGTGCAGACCATGTACCGATGGGGTGTTCCGGATGACACGTTAAGCTGTAGGTCCCGGCTTCTATCGCTACGTGGTAGGTGGTCGTAACACCCCTCCATCAACCCGCACTGAGCCAGCGTGGTGGAGTATGGCTTAATCTTACACGTGTGCGGGTAAAGGCCTGTGCCCCTCGGAGGGGGCAGTAGTGGGCTACGTTTAGTTAATTAATTCACATTATACGGACGTTCTGACGGTGATAAAAAAGTGAGGGAACCTTGAATCACTGTCACGCAAAATGGAGTATTTCATAACTGGGTGAATGCCTCTGCCACCCCGTACGGGAAAAGGCGTGACGCTATGTGTGTACGCCTGTAGAAACAGTGGTACGTATGAGTCATGAACTCATGCTCATGATACTTCACTATTGAGTAACGAGCTGAAAACCGTGAGATTGCAATGGCTCTCAAAATTTACAAAACAATTTATTTATTGCAACTTTTTATTCTCTACCAGTCTTGGCAAATCCACTTCCAATCTAATAAAAAAAACAAGAAAAGTGTGAAGATTTTTCCTGGATTCCTTTTCAAAAACTAACTTTTTAGTTTTAAAACCAATCGACGTAATTTTTCTAATCGAATCGATATATATGTCTCCGATTTTACTGTTTCGATTTTTACAAAATTAGGAGTATAAAGCTTGCAACAACATAATTTATCAATCGCTGAATTATTGTCTTATTATAATCAATACTAATTTTATATTTATTAATTATAAAATAATATTTCATTTGGATTCTAATGTAATGCTTCTAGTACAGTTATTTTAACCCCAGGATTTAAATATATGCTTACTTCGCAAATGTCAGACAGGTAGCCAGACAGTCTCACATTTGAGAGCCCCTGTACAGCGGCAGAGGCCAAATTCGGCGCTGGCGTGGGGCCAGCTCCACTCACCTGGTCGCGCCAATTCTCCTTCCGTTCAGGATACTCTTGTATACCTCGGGAAAATACTGCAAGCACTTATACTGTAAGTTTATATATGCGTCAAGCCTGGCAGCGGGATTTCAGCCCAGATGGTTTGTGCACTTAGTGAAAGAATCCTGATTTTTTTACCACAGCTGGTACGTGTGCTAAAGTTTATATTTCGGAATTGAGGAAAGTCGGCTTCGACCTGAGAGGCCCGTGAGGGTCAGCTCAAAAACGCACCCCGCGCCACACAAACAAAACATTCTACCTGATAATTTCTGCTACTAGGGCATGTTTGATATCGTTTTCGTATAAGACAAGGACGAGGAATTCATTTTTGTGCATAACATTCTATCATTCCATAGCAAGTTTTGAAATTTAAAGCAAATTTGTGGAAATGTAAAGTTTTTTTTTTTTCATTTAATAGAGCTACTTCTACTAACTTTCTGGATACTAAGAAATTACAAAAAAGAAATACTGATGTTTAGCTTAAATATTATAGTTTACAAAAATATATACTTTGTTGGTACTTCCTAAGTAATATCTTACAGAAAAAAATACGTAGGCTCCAAGACGACGCAAGTCAATTCCTCTACTTTGGGCGAAGTATTATATACGAACATATTCGTTTCTAGACATTTCAGTAGATCTGCTTTCGTTCCTATTCTCATTTAACCTCCGATAGATAGGGATGGTGGGTAGCATGATTCTCATGGGCGAAGGAATTGTCTATGTCTTCGTCGCGATTCTGACATGCTGTGTACAGCCTCGAGAAGAGCGAGCAACTCTTAAGGTCGCCAAAAAATTCAGGATTCTTTCACTTAGTGCACAAAAAAGTAGTTTTGTTCTAGACTGAACTTCCTCCCCTTAGTGGGGAAGATGAAAAAACTGTTAAATAGTAAAACGACCGAATAAAAAACTAATTGAGCGAATGCCCATGAACAGCGGAATGTTCTGAAATGTGCCGAATTGCGCGACAAAATTACTTATTTGCGTGACTAAATTACTGAATGGTTTAGCCACAACTTATTGGCTAAATAAAGACTGTCTGGGTGAAGTGGTGGGTCAGGGTAGGGTAGGAGGATAAAGAGAGTGAGCGAAGCGAAGCCCCCTTTATCCTTCATGTTAGGTTCAACATGTAACAACAACACAATCCAACGCTAATTTTGTACTTTATTTTATTTGAATTAAGGTTTTTCAAGTTGCTGCACTGCCATTCGGCACAGCACTACCTCGCGAGAGGTAGGCTGGCCTGGCAAGGTCGCCATGTAAGGATGTGGTATATGCGTGGAATAAGACGAGTATCGGCTTCAAAGTACAGTCGTATATTGTCTCTAGATTCATACAATACCGGGCTATATATAGATGTAATTAGGGTTCGGGTGTGCATACACTACAGTTTTTATATTTCTAGTTGCGTTCATTTTTTGTCGCTCTTCCACAATTCAGTCAGGCAAAACCATTATTTTTGCACAACTAACAAACAAATACAGGATTTACAGTCATATCTTTCAATACTACCTAAAAATCCCCAGGTCCATGGATGTTTGTGATTGCCGTCGCCGTTTCTGGTTCCCTGGTAAATGTTTATATAAAGGCACATACATTATGTCGTGGATACCATAAGTCGTGGGAGCCCGAAACAGAGCATATTATACCAACAAAACCCATTGTAAGGACACAGACAAGTCAATCCGCAGTCATGAGAACGATCTTATGAAAAATCGTATGATCAGTATAAAAAAGATAACATGGTGCTTGACGAGTGTCATGGGATGGGATATTGCTTAAAACATCGATTAATCAAATGATTCGATACACTCTTTAGACATTTGCGAATTGAATAATAAAATAATTAAACAAGTCAAAAAAAAAAACTACTTCAAGTTCAAGCCCTATTTCTTCCTCCTCGCTCGGGATGCGAATGAAGTCTGTGTACATGAAAAGTCCTCATCAAAACTTTTGCTGCACGGAACCACAAACCAAAACGTCATCGGTGTATTTTTTTTTGTATTTGTTGATTTTTTCAGAAAGCGCTGAATCAATTTTTATAAAATTTGTATGAGATCACCTCTGAAGTATGACCTACCAATTAAAATAAGAATCATCAAACTCGGTTCATAATTGACGGAGTAATCGCGTAACAAACACACACATAAACAGACTAATTAAGAACCTCCTCCTTTTTGAAGTCGGTTGAGAATAAAGTCACGCCCCGTTTTCTGACGCGGTGGCAGAGGCATATATCTGTTAATCAAATGAATCGATATATCGGAGCCATATCACAGAATTGATGATTTCATAAAATTGCCAACCATTTCATGATCTTGCCGACCATTTCATGAAATGATTAGAAAGGGCTGAATTTAATTAAACGTGTGTTTTTAAAGCATTTTTAATTCAGTACCTACTACCTTATGATTTTTGTGATATAGGTATCGAACTATCACGAAGATTATTCTTTAGATTTAGTTTTCACCTAAGCTACTGCAGTGTTTTTCCCTGAAATATGAATTCGGCCATTGAAAGTTCTAATTCAACAATGGCTGGCCAATTTATTACGACATCTACACTTTTCAAACATTTGTGAATTGGATGCAGCAAATTTTGATATATTTTGACATTTTGTAGAAATTAAGTAATATAAAAACCCGTGCATGTTTTATTGGATATACTATAATCCCAAACACATGTTACTCGTTTATGAATGAACAATTTCCATTATTTCCGATTGTTTTGGTAACATCCCTAGTGTTTAAAAACTGGAGTTTATGAAGTTATATGTAAATTGTCATATCACTTCTAAGATTGTATGAACAATACATACATAGATGACTACTCCGAAATGTCCGTGCTTACCGAACAGCATTCTGTAAATCATGATACTGCCCTTACTAGTTCTGTGACGTCATCTCGTTTGCGTTTGCCCCATTCACGGTAAGTTCATTTCCCTTGCGCGTAGGCGAACGTGACGCGGCGGCGATGAGGGATGGCACATTCATTCATGCGCTTATGCGATTTCGTAACAACACTCAAGGAATGACTTGATTCTTGTGAGAAAATCTTGGTGTCATTTTCCCGACGTTTTAATATGGAATCGCCATTATTAGCTTATTCTTCTAGCAGAACAAAAGCTACTTCGATTCGGCCGCTGTCGAAGTAGAAGTTTTGAGCCACAATTTATTTTGCTTGTATGCGGTAGTTAGAGCATCATCATTGTCTCGCTCAGTGTTGTGCATAATGTTTGCGTTTGTTGCGATAATTTCTTTGCATCTGTAATTGTGTTTATTACACAAGTAAAAGCGTCCCTCGCAACAAATATCAAACATTTTCTTTAGGCGACTTAAATATGTTGTAATCATATCGTAGAAGTGATCATTTTATCAAATGTCCAATTATTTCATGATCTGGTCAGAAAGGCTTGAATTTGATGAAACATGTCTTTTTAAAAGATTTTTTATTCATAATGTTATTTTGATTTACCTGTCAAACTAACACGAAGACTATTCGGGGGCTTCGCTGCGCACACCCCCTTTAGTCGTCACCTAAGATAAAAGATTTCTTGATTCAATGAAAGTCCTAATTCAACCATGGTTGACCATTTCATGATATGGTCGTTACGACAGATATATTCGGAAGCGGAAGACGCCTCCGGTAATAATGCTTCTGAACATTTCCCTAGTCAAAGGTTGCATTACCATCTTCCAACTGAATGGCATCCATCATGAAACTGTGGGTGTTTCTTGACAATGCTAATGGTGGTAAGAAACTTGAATGGAGGGTAGTTGAGTTGCGTGGGATGACAGAAATGAGTATGGCATTATGAATGGACTACAATGCCTAAATAGTATTTTTGGAACAAATCGACGATGACTGCCACTTTCTTTTATTCAGATCTCAATGGGGGAACAAGCTTTAACATGATTAGTGGAAATCTTGTTCAATTAATCTGCGCTGAACGGTCCTACCATAGGGACAATGAAGGAGAAGATAATGAAAACAGATCCGTATTTTTTTAGGACTCATCATGGTATCAGAGTTTCTGGGTTTGGCTCCCAGATAAGGAAGGTCAAAAATACATTTATATTCCAGTCCCACGACAAAGTGTGACATTACGTGTAGGTTGGATAATATGATCTTCTTTAAATGTTAAATTTACAATTCAAAGCTGGGAAGAGAAGGGATGTCTTTCCACTGCAGCTTTAAAGTCCGTCGGCGCGATTACAAGTTTCCCAACTAAAAATAACGCAAGCTGTCATTAGGCCAATGGCCTTATTATTCAGTGTGACGACCAACATATGTAAGATCGGAAATAACCTGTATTATCTAAACGACAGTCATTCGTTTGAACATCATCCAACCAAACTGAGAAACAAAAAAAATTGGCACCGGCTCAGTGTAAAAAAAACGATAATAGATCATTTACGAGATCTTAAAACTGTCTGGTCTTTTCTATAAGTCACATCTAATGTCTAGTTGGAAACGTGGAATTGTTTGTTTCGTTATTTTCAGTCTAGACTAGACGAAACATGTTACAAGGTAAAGTAGAAATATACAGATTTTCTTCAATATGATTATATTTTGTGAAGCAATGTTTCTAGTCTCAACACGTCATGTATTTTACATGATTTTTGATGTAGATAACTATCTCAATATAAGATACATACTTTCTTCGGGTACTACCAACTCCTATCGGAGTTTGGCGACCATAATGTCAATCTGCACTCGGGATACTGCCGCCCTGATTAGGAAAGTGGTGCGCATCCTTGTACCTTCTCTTGCATGATGAATTTATTTATAAAAATAATAAAATGGTTAATTTCTGTCCATACTCATAGACAAATATTAAAAGTAAAAATATGTAAAATATCACTAGACTTTATTTTTTTATTTCCGCCTCGGTGCAGGGAGCCCCAGTGTTACAATATGTTATTACTACAGATGTAGTTATTATCCCTAGGATAATTGTCGGACCGTCTAAGGTCTTCCCGAAACTCTGCAATCCTGGATCTCAGCAGCGCGAAGAAATCTGGGACCCCGGCATTAGCGAATATGCCAGACGCACTAAAAGTATCTCGGTAGTAAGGCTACGTAGCGTATTATTGCATTGTACTCTCGGGACGTTACAAGACCGTCTTATGGAGTCGCTGGTCCATAACTAAAGACATCAGATGCCTGAGACCGCTGATTGAGGGGCTGAGAAACACCATATCATCAGCATAGCTCTGGTTATTTACACAAATCCCATCAATACGACATCCGATTTTGGTGCCCCTCAATCCCGTCAATATTTATTGATCTGTAAAAATCCACTGATAAATACTTACATTATATAAGTCACCGTAAGATTTTCAAAACCGTAAGATTATAATCTAACGTTTTTTTTCTCGTTAGTTTACGAACTATCGAAAAATTGTAAACTGTACCGTACTGCTTACGATATGACGCGTTAGTTTATAATAAAGCCTTAAATTGTGAACTGCTTAAAACTTGAATTGCAAAGGAAATACCAGGGCCAATACTGCGGTAGCTTAGGTGAAGACCAGAGGGGGCGAGCGCAGCGAAGTCCCCTAATAGTCTTCGTGTTAGGTTGACATGTAAGAACAAAATAAACGTAAACTCTCGCTCTGTCGGTCTGGTTTACAATTTATCGATAGTTTACAAACTAACGCGTTATTTTATAAACTACCGGTTTCGACAATCTTACGGTGACATACGGTTTTAATCCAGGGATCGGAAGAAAAAAACCTGGGTTTTCAATGCTTATGTTTGTGAGGCCACTGTTTCTGATGCCCAAGAGGCCGTCTATCCAAGTTACAAATGGTACATCTCTTTTTTTCAGTACGCCAAGCGCGAGTAGACGACATGAAGTCAGTGAGGACGACGCCTGGAAGCGTCGTGCGGCTAGAGTGTATTGCGAGCGCGCGGCCGCCTCCACGGATAACGTGGTACAGAGACGGCAGGCCGGTGACAGAAATTGCGCTGAGGAGGCTAAGAGTGCTCAACTATAGGTAAGAAGACATTCCTATCACTACCAAGTCTCGAAATGATAACCCGAAAAGTATCAAACCAATATTGATCTAGCTTCAGCATTCGACCAGATTCATACACAGGCGAGACACATCGCCTAGCCCACGCTTTAGACGATACAGACATTGGCGTGAATATTAAAGTTCCTTTTGGACAATGTGTGACGTGGAGATGAAGTATTAAGCTTCGATTTCTGAGTCTCAAGAGGGACCGATGCTATATGGATGATCCTACAGGTAGGTACTAAATCAGAAACACTTGTTTGTAATCCAAACGGAAATGTGACAGAAACGGGAACTATTCGAACTATTGTTTCACGAAGACTTCAAGTATAAATAGGCCACTAAGCTCATGCTTAATTAGAGTCTGACCAACCAGCCAGCTAGACTATCACAATTCTCTAAAGATAATCCTGGCATCAATATTGCTTAGAAGCCTACACTAAAATAGAGTTGTCTCTTTGTGATGTACCACAACGCAGGAGTTTCTTGCGTGATGCTATGAATTAAGTATAACTACGATAAGATTTCTGCTGATTAACGTGAATCTTACAAGACAACTAATACTTGAAGCGATGTCTTGACTAAATTATTGGTGAGTAGTTTTAATTACCTATCTCAATCAAGTGAATCATCTCGATCGGCCAATCTAATCAGATCAATAAAAACGATCGTGCCGCGAGTGTCGAAGGCTGCATCATCCCATAGTTCGATCCGACCAAACAATGCAAGTTTGTTTAAACAAACAGATGCACTCACAGTGGCCCGACCGAGGTAGCAAAATGACGGCTCAATGACAGTGACGTGATGACGACGGCCCTTAGATATCGTTTATTTGGTGTCGTATCGTTTATATAATTTCATAAATCTTTATTGAACACGGTTATTTAAAAAAGATACATTAAGAGAAAACATATGTATAAAGGCGAGTTTATCTCTAAAAAGAGATTTCTTCCAGCAAACCAAGGCATGACAGGAAATTTTATCAATAAAGGGTAGGCACTGCACAATATCTAAACAATAATAAAATACATATAAGTAAATTACATATCTATAAAATACATACTCGTAAGTATATACCAAACTACTAAATACGTATCAATACATACATAAACCTGTACATAAAGTTTACATATAATAATAATCTACATACTACAACTATCACAAAAGCAGAGGAAGTGCTCTTTTACCCGGTTTTTGAAAGCGAAAAGGGCTGTCTCTTATCGCACAAGGAAGTGCGTTCCACAGTCGGACCGCATTGGATTGTAAATATTTTATTTTATTGGTATATATCTGTAATTTATGTCGATTTGGCCTCGGCTGTCAAGGCATAGATAAATTATGTTAATAAATAAATAAATAAAAATAAATAAGTTTTCTCGTCATAAGAATTAGACATTCATCATTGGGAAAGGGATAACAGAACCGTAAGATTATACATACCTCAAGGTAACCGCCTTTGTAACGTCATTGTCCAATGACAATGGCGTCTTTAAGAGGCACAATATAGCCGACGTTTGCCAGATAGCCGGTATTTTGTTAGTAGAATCCAGGCCCTGTTTGTATGTTGCTTACATTACGCATGCTCAGTGCACTAAACTGCAATTATACCAGCACTAATAGCGTCCACAGACCTACTGTCATTGACCGACCTAACGCGTATGATCGACCAAATTAGCTTTACAGTCCGAACAAGCCAAAACACCCTTTAAATCCTCACGGTAGGGTTTAAAGAAAACATGGCCAGGACCAGCCAATTATAATTAAACATTGGTGCATTGGTGCAATTTCACGGTTCACCCGACGTTAGGTCAGATATAAATTATTTGACAGGTTTTAGTCATTAGACGTTCTGGAATTTTCATCAGCGTGCTGCAGTAGCTGGTATCTACTTAGTAGCGTACGTCTTAAATCATTATAACCCATGTTCTGTATATTGAAGAAGTTTGAAGAAGTGATGGAAGGACAACTCAGGGAGGGATAAGTCCCTATGTAGACAATCAGGGACCTAGTAACACAGACGCCGATGTCGAATATATCTTGGACGACATCATTATCGGAGAATTCCTGTGGTTCGACGGAAGGAAAGGAAAGGACAGGAAGAAACACAAAACCTGGATCTTGGATGTTTATTTGTGTGTGACATCCCTGTTTCTGGTTCTCATGACACATGACAGGTACCTAGTTTGGCAGAAGCATGTATGGGCCTGTATATAAAAGTTTATGTTTGTTATCAAAGCCAGTTGACAAATCAGAAGTGAACGCGTCCTCTCACAGCTGAATCCTCCCATTCCAGAAGGCGCTCAGTGCTGATGCTGCGGCACGCGAAGCCGGAAGACTCTGCCAACTACGAGTGCCGAGCGCAGGGCGCGATAGGGCCTCCCGCCGTCACCTCGGCGAATGTCAGCGTGGCGCCGACACAGTCAGCTCCGGACCCTGACACGAGTAAGAGCTAACTCAGAGGCATGCCTATGTTAAACCAGATTCAACAGTCCAATTTTCATCACAGGTGGCTAGCCCATCGGCGTAACTGTACACACACATTGTTTTCCAACACCTTTAGATCGTCCGTAATAGTCCGTATAATGTATGTAAGTTTGATTTGATTTTAAATCATCGCAGTAGATTTTAAACAAAAATGCCTTTAATTTAGATGTTCCCACAGACTTGAATAGTAATCGATGGATGTTCCTAATAAATGAGCATGCAGTTTACTTATAATGATGCTTCAATAACAATTGGATATTTGGCAACGCGAAACAAAAAAAACTTCGATTTGCACGAATAAGCTTTGGACCATCTGTGTTGCTTCAGCGTCCCCTACCCCACATTCTCTCAAATCTGCCTCATAATTCCATTCTCATACTATACTATACAGATTCCCAGTAATTAAGATAATTGTGTCAACAGCTGTTATTGTTTATCTGTTTACTGTTTGACGTATATCTCGGACGAATTAAGTAAACACCTCCCTGGAATGCAATAACCTTAAAAAGTCAACGCTTGAGGTGTCTACTTAACTCGTTCGAGTTATACACTCAATGCGTCTTATTACTGTGAACGCATCGACTGCTACGTTTCTTGTTGTTCCTGGGAATCTTCGTTGCGTTCTATGAATAGGCGCATTGTAATCAGCTTTTTATAACGCGCTGTATTTGGCAATATTGCTTCAGGTTTTTGCATTACAACTGCTGTAATTGTGGCATATTTAACAGCTGTATTTTATGCTCCTTTGTTTGAGAAACTGTACATTAATTATCATATCCAGCCCAGCTCGACCTACTGCTGGGCATAGGAATCTTCTCTAAAGAGCCATTCCGCACGATCCAGTGAAATTACTTCCGACTTGATATCTTCGCAGCATCCTGCTGGTGGTCGGCCTTGTCACTCCCCTTAGCCACCACTCAGTGACTGCTTAGGTCTGCCGCCCAACATCACCTCTAGAGACAAGGTTGTTAAATTCTTTGTTTAAGTTAATTCTGTTTACGTTTCAGCGCAATGGAGCACCCAGTGTCCGATGCCAGACCCGGCGTCCTTCTGCCTGAATGGAGGCACCTGCCTATTTTTTGAGCAAGTACGGGAACCCGCTTGCAGGTAGGTGTTGCAATCTTCACCAACTTCATCAACTCGTAACTGTTTTCAAGATGTCTTTGTCTTGTGACGAGTTAATATTTTTTCAAACCATGTGGTAAAATCAATAATTCTTTAGTACACGTCGCTTCACTCATTACGAGCGGTGGCCTTGAATGCGCAGTAGTCATTTTTTAATACCTGCACATATGCGCGGTAAACCCCGCCATTTTCGCACAGCGCTCTTAATTCGTGAGGCGACCTATACCTACCTAATGATTTTCCTGCATGCCGCGGTTTATAAAAATCTCCTCCAGAGATCAACCCCAAAGAGGTTCGACGGTAAAAACCAAGGAGTTTCTTGAGTGTTGCTAGATCTATGAACCGAACATCATGCATCACAGGCAACGGAGTGAAGATCGTCTGCAATCTTGTCTCCATTGCAAAGAGGAGAACACCTTGAACATATATTTTTTTTCAGGTGCCGCGAAGGCTTCAACGGCCAACGCTGCGAGAACAAGGAGGCGTCTAACCGGAGCAGTATGTATCATTCCTATACGTGCAAACTGGGCCTCTTCACGTCCTACTACTGCTAGCGCGATGCGCCGGCGATCCCACCTCGTTCCAATTTTAAATGTTATGAAATTAATTTAAAATCTTAAATAACCCCCGACCCAACAAGTTGAAAATGAGCTTATGATCTTTAAACGCCCAAAAAGACTTTATAGCTAATGACCATCTCGATCACATCAGCTTTCAAACAGAGGAAACCGCATCAAAATCGGTCCATTCGATTACGAGTTATGATGAGACAGACACACACGGAAACACACGTGAACTTATTACACCCCTCTTTTTGCGTCGGGGGTTAAATAAATTAGCTCGCAACGCGGACTTAAGTAGCGCTTGCTAGGCCTGTGGTGCTTTTGAGTTGTTTGGCAGTTTGTTCATGTTCGTAATTAAGTACCTTTAATTGTGTTTGATATGTGCGGATGGCCATTTGTTTGGTTGCTAGTGCAATCCAGAACTCCCTTCACTAAAACAATATGACTGTTTATCCTATCGGAAAAGGATTGAAAGAAAGAAGTGATTAATACAGCAACTTTGCAGCACTAAATTGTTTAAAATAATCATCTAGCTAAAGAAAGTTTTGTCTTAGGTCTCTTAGTCGGCATGCGATTTTTTCTACTATTTTGTGTAATGCAAAATACTGTCACGAATGCACCAAACAATCCAAAAGAGGACAGCCCACGCCTAGCGTAAGAATCGTATCATTCGAGGCAAGCATCACTCAGGTGAAATTGAGCCTTGTTCAAATTACCTAGAGTGCATAATTTATTTTACGATTAATGGGGCCAGCTGTTTTCACTGCTGAAGTAGATTTTTGAGGCAAAGTATTTTTAGCTTCGATGTATACTTGCATTTATTTTTTAAAGAACTTGTTTAGATTTTCGTTCGTAATGATAAGCGTAAATAGCTGGCCCAGTGAGATTATATCATTTAAGCTTTTAGTCGCGTTAACAATATGTTTTATTTGCTACATCCGACTTTTATATATGAAATTAAATATTTTGAAGTAACATTCAAATGTGTTAAAAGGCCAAAGTCGCCAGTGTTTTTATTTAAATTATCTTGACGTTACTTTAAATTATTTATCAAGTTTTGATATGAAAGTCAATTGATTCTACTTAAAATAATTCGGTTTCACTTAAAAATAGGTACATTTTTGATTTCATTCAAATAAGTACCTAGGAGAGTACTATTATCTCATACGTATCAATGCTGATTTTAATTTGGTTGCTTATTTATACTACTTATCTAATAAAGTTGTAAATATATTAAATATTTTTCTAAACTGTAATTCGCAATTTATAATGTACTATTATTTACTAAGTTTTGAGTAACGCGTAGTTATTATCTGATGAGACTTGCAAATTTTGTACATATCTAATTAGGGTAAGGTGTTAATGTCCATATGAAAATATACAACAAAATAGTTGAGAGGCCCTTTTTAACTATACTGAGAAACTTGTACATAGGAGTAAAACTTGGATCCCAGTTCAAAGTTCAGATTCAGTAAATCTGTGGAAGTGCAACAAAGCGTTTCGCACTGACCAAAAAATTATAATTTTTCCTTTTTTTATCGGCCCAACCTAGTCAAAGAGCAGTTTTAATTCTATAGCTAGATATTCTTAAACCTAATTTATAATATAATAATTTTATGTGTGCAGTTGGAAGGACGGATGGTTGTGGTAATAGCGTGACTTTCGATTCTGTGCTTCGAAGTTCTAAGTATAGTACAACACTTCTGAATATACTCTAATCCTCTCTATTTTGCCGATTTGTGTCTAGTTTTTAAGGTACGGAGATCTTTTCACTGACTACTCCAATCACATCTTTAATTTTGTAAAAAGTCTTCAATTATTTTTTAAGTTTACTATTTATATTTTATTGATTTTAGCACGTATTATTTATTTTAATTCGAGATGAGGATGATGGGGCATTATTTGTTTAGGATGATGTGACGTCACACCGCTTACACAGAAAATATAAATATCTAGAAATAGTAATTTTTCAAAATGCCTGTTGTGACGTGACGATTGTAACATCACTGAATCTTATCTTTATGTAGTCTCACAACAAATATTAAGACGCGAAAAACTGTATTATTTTTTGGTTGGCTATACCAAAATCACAATAAAAGAATGAGTGTTGGAATTAACAGAAAGCCGAATTTTGATTTTTATTTAATTTGCTTTTCTTTTTTTTCCTGTCCTCGCTACAATCCCAAAGTTTTAGAAACGGCTGCGCAAGTTTTTTGTTCCGTAAGATTGTAGAAGTCAATGACTTGGTATGTATTTTAATTCAGAATTTATTTAAATTTTTCACTTCCATAGAGCTATAGGCACAGCACACTTCTTTTGCAATGAAAAAATGTAAAGAGATTCAATTACCTCCGGCACTGTGTTAAAACAAATTCGATTCATTCCATTTAATACCTATTACATTTATATGTTGGTTCATGTAAGCCGGTCCGAATAAGTCTTCACATTTTTATCATAAATAGTTTAGTGCTAATGCTTTTTTCATTTTTTAAGATAACGCCTTCTTCAGAATAATAGTAATTATAGTAGATTGTTATATAAAGGAGGTAAGTCATCAATAACACCCGAGGTTGTTTATGGTTCGAGGTTGTAATTGATCACTTACACCTGAGTGCAATACTCTACTTTTCGTCACTAATGCGAGGAAATAAAAAAAAACATACAAAAGAAGTATTTTTTTTAACAGTGCTTTTTTCGTTAAAAATATATTTCTAACAACGTTTTAAACTAGATTTGCGTGGCGCCAATTTTTATAATTCTTTTCAAGCGATTTTTTTCTGGCTGATGCGATTGTTTACAAAAGAAAAGCCTTGTCCCAAAAAACAAAGAAAGGAGCCTCGTACTCGAACCTCCCTGGTATATAAATCGCAATTACCCTCCGCATAACGACCTTAAATAAAATTAGTTTTCAGCGCATTAGTGATGAAAAAAATATGTTAGTTTTATTATTTGTTGTGAGATAACATCAAGCATTATTTCTGATTAATTACAATATCTACATTCAAATGCACTCTCTATCTTTACCTAAACTATACACATGACTAACTGAAGAGGTAGTTATTTTAATCTCCTGCTAATGGCGGCTTTGACCATTCTTTTCTATTTTAAGTCGACTTTGTTTTAGATACCTAGACTTTAATTATTTTATTTACACCTTGGCAATATTTAATAGAAAATAAATGACGGCAGCATAAGTGACTTATTAGCGGACTACTGTATATTAAACCAAGCCACAGTAGAACCATAGGTATAACCAAGAATGTAGATCAAGCAGGAATTCATCATACGTCATCACGCCTATGGCATGTATCTGTTAATCACACCCTCTCTTTCTAACACAGGCGTGGTGACATATCGTGAATTTTTCCTTAACTTCTTGGCTTTCACTGTATGGTTCTACTATGGAATACCAAATATTTTATTTTAAAAATCGTTGCCATAATTAATTTTCAATCATTTCTTGCCAAGGTTTAACTAAATCGCGAGACATTTTATGCTAAATGTGTTACTTACAAGCCGCCATACTTTCTAAACTAAATAATGCGTTTGATTATGCTTTGTCTAATTAATTATTTATAAACATTACTTATTTGTGCAGTAACCACATTCATCTAAGACATCAATGCTCTTTTTGAAGATGGTAACTGAACAGACAGGTTTAGAATATGTTACGAATATGGAATTATTATAAGCTAACAAAACTTTACTTTATATTTCAGTTATGGACACCCAGTACGATTAATTGACGAATCTCGAAACGAACCGACACGCACGGCTGGTGAAATGATGAAGCATTCCTCTAATTTAATCGATTCAAAACTAAAATCATCGATCGCAGTTACGAGTAGCGTAGTAAAAGTCGCGGCCATTTTTTTATTCCGATTTTTATCATAGTCTTGATCCTGAAAAAAACACCTTTAACTTTTAATTCCAATGATGCTCAACTCAAGGTACCTATTGTTAGTTTTACTTTGTCCCAGAAACTGTCACAACCACAAAAAAAACACTAAAATAATGAGCGTTTGTGAAGTTTAGATATTTTTTATCAGTTTTGTTAAAAAATTAACTATTCCTACACATAATTGGTACTATCCGGCCTTGTTCTTGCCTTAAACTGTGTACCCCAAAAATAAATAAATAACCTATAGCAACTTATTTTCATATACTATGCTAAACTGGAATTAAATTAAAAAAAAGCTTAGCTGACTGGATTCATATAAATATTCACAAATTGCTTGGTATACTATATAAATCCACATTTTCCTATAACAATGGTGCTTGAAATTAGATAGGTAAGTAGATTATTTGTGTTCCTATGATACCGATAACTTCCACATCGAGTATTTTATGTTATCTGTCATCTAGGTAGGTACCTATTCAGAATACTAATTTAATACTTTTGTCTTATTTGTCACAATCTCGCATAGTGAACGTTGTTGAACAAAAACAGCAATGTTTCAAGAATGTTTACTCGAATAATAAATTCAGGCTCACTCACAACACAGACAGACAGTCGAATATAAAATGTTAAGTTGTATTAACGATTATTGTACAGTATTATTTGCTGAGTAAATGTTATTTATTGTATTATTAAAACTGCTAATTTGTAATTTGTAGTTTGTTATATTAAATGATTAGACAACATGTCTGATTTTAATTATTCCTTTTGGATAATTTAATAGCAAATGCCATTGAACTATTATTACTAGCGTATGGAACCGCTACTGCGAACCATTTCTTTGCGCCATAAACTAACGCCAACCGGCGTTATTCCCTTAAGTTAGTCCCTCGCCAGCGCTCATAGAGACCGCATTCCGATATTGTGACTAAAAACAGTTCAAAAATGCCTTCTCGCGTCTTGCGATATAGTAAAGATGCGACTACTACGAAGAAAAAGGATAGTGGCGTAAAATATCAACTAAAATAATCCAAAATTAATTTTGAAAATTATTTTCTCCTGTACCCGACTTTCGTATGAAAACCATGGAACATAAAAAGTGAAAACCGTACTGATAAGAAACGTAGGTACTAATGGTGATACGAGAGAGCACTTCACAAATATGTGGGATATGATGAATGTGGTAAATATGGGTAGAGGACTTCTAAACTAACAAAACATGTTTGGTAATATTTTAACACGACTGCCCCCAACAACGGAGTGTATTGTTTTCAGGGTTACCACAACTTCTTAAAGCCTGAACGGATTTCGAAATGTGTGGTATCGCTAGGATCTAGCATCCTAAGTGGAGAAGGCTATAAATCTATACTAGGTGTAAAAATAATTTACTTTTCAGATCATTTAAAAATATGGCAGTCGCGTTTATTTAATATTTTTGATTTGATTTATAACCTAATTTTTGTAGGTTACCTAATGTTAGTCTACATAAACCTTTGTTTAAATCTCGGTTACAATGAATACTTAGATCGGTACATTTTGTAATAGACAGCTCTCAATCAAATGAAGTTTAAAGCGGTGTCACTTCTGCGGTGTGTAATCTACAGGGAGGACACGTCGAGCTCGCGGCAGGTCACCCCCCCCCCCCCCCCCCCCGCTTGTGATCTACTTGCGACACGTTTGTGGTTCGAGACAGCGTCTCTATAGTAATGGTAGCTCAATGGCAAATGCTTTCATTTTACGGATGCATCAAATCTACATAAGAAGGAAGTCATCTATTCCAAATTTGAAAATATAAATGACGAAGAAATGGAAGATAATAGTAGTTTATGTGACTGCTACATAATGGAGGGCATTAATACTCGAGAGTGGGTTTATGAAACGAGCTGAAGGCGAGTTTCATAATAATATCACTCGAGAGTTTTAATGCCTAATTATGTACATTTACATACACTAGTTTATCTACACACATATCATAAGCTCTCTTTGATGTGTTCAGGAACCGCATGTTTGACCGGCATTGTGGCTCTGCAGTTGTTTAGCTTGTTCTGTAGTAGCAACTTCATGCAGGCGGGCTTCGGCGTTCGAAATTTGAATATCAGTACCAACTTCACAAACTAGGGGCGGCACGCAGTCGGGCGTCGGCGTTCGAAATTTGAATGTCATAATATGTAGAAAAACTACACATTATGGTCATAATGTGTAATTTTTCAGATGAATGAGTTTTTACCAAGTAGTTTAACATTATGCTAATCGTAACATGCGGTTTTTGTACGCAGTAAAGAGGGTTTATGATACGTGTGTAGATAAACAATGAAATAGGTAGTAAACGGAAAAGAAGGTGGCCTTTATGATGATGAACGTGATGCTTATGTACGTTACGTACACTTGACAAGTAACAAGAAAGATTGTTTTAAACATTATCAGGAAATTTATTGTCTTGTAAAACTTTACAAACTAAACGCTAACGTTAAAACTTAATTTACACTACAAACTAAAATTACTATGTACACATTACTGTATTTCTAATATCACTTAAGCTGACATAAGAAGGTTACGTTTAATGCAAAAGAAATTAAAACCGCAAATAAATATAGGCCAACTCTGGCCTGTAATTGTTGCAAATAAAAAAAAACATGAACTGTGGTGAAACTAGAGATGGGGGCCCGAGTAAATGGCATTTTGTATTTATCAAAAATTGGTATTTACTGATCTGAAAGTTTTTACTTTAGTTAGCTAGTCTCATATTTTGACACTACAATGTAGAATTATTAAATTATTAAGTGTTCCTATTTTGAGGGTTATTGGTGCGTTTTATGCTTTCTATCTGTAACTAACTAAGAATGATTGTGCCTATGTACTAAAATCTTAGAATCTAAATTTGGCCCGCTTCTAGTTCTTCTATAATTATGAAAGTTGCCGTGTTTATTTAGTTTAAAAGACGATACAATTATATGGTACCATCAAGCTGGTCGGATGATGGAGCTCGAAGGTGGGACAAGGAGCGCTGGGATTCTTCCTAGTAATCCCATCTAGTTAGGGCTCATTAGATTTGTTACAATAAATCATTTCATCAGTCAATCAATCAATCAGTTCATTTTACCTGACAATGCGAACCAGAGGATGGTGCTGGAAGCTGGTAAACAGAACTTTGGGATGCTGTGCTTAGCAATAAAATAAAATGTTAAAAATATATTCAACTAGTAGTTATAAATAGCCGATTCTTCAGAGTATTTATCGATACTTCGGATTTACATTATACAGAGTGGATAATCAGATTAATACCTGGTGACTGAATTAGCTGACCAAATTTTAGAGATAACTTTTCCATATGAACTTATGGTGCAAATGAAAAAAACTGGCCATGTGCTAGTTTAGACTCGCGCACCGACGACGGTACCGCATAAATCACTTTACAGTTTTCACCTTGCTTCGGGGCAAATTTTATGATTGTAGGTCAACGAGAAATACCCTATAGGTTTCGTTTCCCTTGCGAATATCAAACTATTACAGATGTGACATATATGTCGGTATTTTTTTACTGTGGTCTGTTAGTTTGATTTTCTCGCAACATTAACAGGCCACAGCCTTGAGTAATCAATATTAATTTCAACATCTTTACGCGTTCCTGAGAAAAAGTGTCTTGACAGCCGGACAGACATTTATCTTGTGGTAACCGATTGTGGCTCAGTGAGCTGTAGACCTCGCGAGTGACACACTTTCCACTTTTGTGGTATTTCACATACAAACTTATGAACGCACCTGGTATATGGAGTATGAAAGTAGCCGCGCCGGAGTTCCAGTGCCTTAAGTGATGATGGTGAGAAAATTGTCTGTTAAAATGAACAGGTCTTGTCCCGATGAATCTAAAGAGCCCAAATTTGATAGGATTACTTAGAAGTGGGCCAAATTTAGATTTTATTACATAGGGTCAGACATTCTTTGTTAGTTAATTAGTTACAGCTAGACAACATAAAATGCACTAATAACCCCTCAAATACTTGACTATTCAACAAATCAGTATTACTTATGCTGCTCTTGGTGCCATTATAAGGTAAGTTAGATGTTTAGCTATTAATATGTTTTTGGAAGAAACATATATAGTTAGATGGTAATAGAATTTTTTAAATCAAGTGATAAATGCAATATAAAATAACTTGCATTTGTAGTGGTCAGAAAATTAATTGCATTAATAAATTATAACCAGGTGTAGCCAGATTACCGATAGTCTCCTGTAAATAATGGATTAACTTTTTAAAGCATCAGTGTTTTAAACAGGACTTATTATCCTCTAGCCATAATATTTTACAATAAAATTAGGGTTGAAGGCTAAATTAATCCACTAACTTGTAACTTACAACAGTTTCCATTTTATGAAGACCCGTAGAGAATGATTTGAGTTGCACATTCTGTGCGTTAGTGATACTTATTGGATCTGCCTCAGACCATTTTTCTGGTATATCACAGTCTTGTTTAGCATGAACTAGAACATCAAACGAGCACCGATAATCCAAAAGTGGCAGATAAGATATAGTAGCTGCTACCTGAAGCATAACATCTCGAATTTCTTGTTGTATTTTCTTTAGTTCTTTTCCTGTTACTTGTTCATTTTTCTCCTTAGATAATTGGATGTCCCCTTCTTCATACTGGACGTTGAAGTCCCAGCATTCGAGGATCTCTTTGTTGGCTACGTTGAGGATTACAAGAGACAGTTTGCTGACCTGCTTGCTGAGGATCCATTCTGAAATCAAATAGTTGAAGTGATATTTTTTCATAAAAGGGATTTCTAAATAGGGTCAGAGTGTCGATAAGGGGGCGGAAGTTTCCTTGGCGCCCCCTTATCTACACTCCAACCCAAAATCATGAATGAGAATTTGAACCTATAATAAATATTGCTCCTGGGTCATTACTTTTGCTTTAACTAAGAAAGTGACTTACCTTCACTTTTACCCAATAAATTATTCAGGAAATTCTTGATCTGTGCATCTTCCGAAAGCAGTAGCGTGATCCCGTATTGTTGCTCGGCTTTGAAGCTTTCTGGTGGATACAGCCCTCTTTGAAACAGCACCGAGTTGATAGCATATTCTACAAAAGAAGAAAATCACTGTAGGCTTATACGACTAACCGACCGGCAATAATGTTATCACACAACGATAGAATAGCAGGTAAAAAAACTTACTTAGGTATTCACAAATGATCTGAGCAGAGCCTCGTAGTGTGATGCAGTTCTTGGTCTGTTGCTGCGACATTTTAATGGTTTATTTTGTTGATAAACGACAAACAAAATATCGATCCCACAAAAACCGTTACCGAAATCGCTAAATTAACTTTTGAATTGACATGTACGGACGCGTATTCAAAGGTTGTTATGATATTTGAGCACTACTTTACCGACACATTATGGTGTTTGTAGCGCATGTAAGGAATAGTCGATTTTGAAACGTAGCTTTATTGATCTGGCGTTTTGTTTTTGCAAGATATTTTTTTAAAAACATTTTGAGATAATGCGATGTTAACGCTAATACCCTCAATATGTTCGACTTAAAGCTTGCCAAAATATTATATTTGTATTGTTTTATATTATTTTGATAACAAGTTAAAAAAAGATCATTTAAGTTATTGTTTTTGTACACGCCCTTGTTTAAAACCCTATTTCTTCCAATGTAAACGCGGAACTCCAAAAATATTTGCTGTCAAAATAATGAATTGTTTTGTTCATCAATTTAATTTTATAAATGTTTAAATGCTTTAAACCATAGCGCGTTTTGTTTGATTTTATTCAAATTTATGCAAGTGTTAACGTGATTAAATCATGCGGTTATAAAACTAGAACTCTCTTACTATTCCAACGCAACCATGGGGCGGACACGACGAAAACGAACCAAGAAATCCAATCGCAAATTTCAAACATGCGACCACACCACTGAATTGGTGGTTTTGAACTCATGGCTCGGCCAACTAGGTATCTGCTGCAACAAGAAGCTGGTACTAGCAACCTTCGATGACACAGGACGAGGCGTTTTGACCAGAAAACGAATTTACCCTGGGGAGGAACTATTGAACTTACCATTGAATCTCACTATAAACATTACCACACTGCTTCTGGACAAAGATTTCACGTCCATATTCATCGAAAGTACAATAGATTGCTGCAAAAAGTACAAACAGAAGCTATCCTTTCAGTCTTTGCTAGCTTTCTTCATTTCATTTCATAAACTACAAGCTGTTGGGTCTAAATGGTATGAATACTTGAAGATTTTACCTGATGAATATTCTGTGCCATATTTTTTGCCCGGGTATATCAGAGAGTCTTTGGACACCAGGCTGTTGACTGTGGTAGTTAACCAGGAGGATGTAATAGAATCTACATATCATATTTTTGTAGAAATTTTAAAAAGCAATATAAGCAATAATCATATTTTAAAAGAGTTTACTGAGAACTTTGAATTGAAACTATATGAATGGGCCTACTTCACTGTGAATACAAGATGTGTCTACATGGACTTAACCAAAGTTTTTGATATGGAGAATAAAGAGAATAATATTCTCAATCTCGTCAATGATAACACCAAGATTGCATTATGTCCATATTTGGACATGATAAATCATAGTCCAAAAGCTAAAAACGAAACAAAACTTATACTGAACACAAAATTAGAGAATATTCATATAGAAAACTTGCAGAGTGATTTATTTACTGAAACCAGATTTTCAATATATACAAACAATAATTTTGATCCCTATACACAAGTATTTATATGCTATGGTGATAGTTATAATCTCAAGTTGCTATCAGAATATGGTTTCATATTACCAGACAATGAGTTAGACTGTGTTTCATTTGATTTTGAAGATGTGGAGTCATACCTGAAAAACAAGGAATTGAAGCTATCCAAGGATCAACTGGCATTTATAAATAGTCACGGCCTAAACAAAGACCTTTACATTGATATGAAAGGCCTCAGTTTTAACTTCTATGCTCTATTGATGGTTGTAAAGTGCTACTACAAACAGAATTCAGATGTCAGTAAAATAATATATTCGTCAATGGATGTGTTTTCTGAAGGCAGTACTTTCATTGATTTGATAGCTCCTTTGGTGAAGGAGAAAATTGATGACTTTAAAGAATCAATAGATAAACTAGTAGACTATTGTAAGAATGGTGATTGTGAAACTATTTTAAATAATTGTGTAGAACTTTTGTGTCAATATGTTAAGATATTAGAGAAATTTATTAAATGTTAGTTGGTAATAATAATCACTTTTATTCTTCAGGCTCTACCACTCACTGCTTAATCTGTGTACATTTTAACGAAAGTTGTATAATACAATAGGTACCTAATAGGTCCACATTAGTTTGACTGATTAGCGCGCTGATTACACGCACGGATGTACCCGGCAGGTAACCGTCGGATGTATCTCGAATCTGAACCGTGACCCAAGATACACTATCTCCTACGAATCTAAGTCTCAAATGTGTCCCATCGCTAAGTTACATGTGTGTGCGTTTACTAAGGCAAATCTAAAACGCATAATGTACTTAAGAACATTTCAATTTTCCTTTTATGCAACCTTATATCAATAGAATTAAGGTGGGATTTCGATTGCGCGCGATGAGCTGTTATGACATTTCAAAATTAGACCATCGCGCAAGTCGTAAAATTTTATTGCTGTCAGCCGTAGGTAAGATTATTTTAAACAATACTATTTCTTAAATCAATGACTATTAAGTAGAATTCATGGACGGTTGTAGGGTTGTTTTTTTGCCACATTGTAGTTGGGAGAAAAGAATATCTCAGATTGGCCGGCAAGTCGGCAATGAGTGAAAAACTGAAAAAAAAAAAATATTGTAAACCGCGCAAGTTACTTCTCAAAATGAATGTTTTTCACGTAAAATACTAATTTGAAACAGTGAAAAACCATCAAAAAGTGTTCAGATAAACACAAACTAGTAGTGACAGTGTTATCTACAAAGAACTATTAGTGCTCTCAATTGAAATCGACTTCCAAACAAGCCGCAGACAATTCCAATGAAAAGCCACCAAATCAAACAGTGAACACACCGCTCACAGTCACCACATTCCTAAAGCATTCCTAATAAACCATTGTTCAACAGTTCGCTCAAAAAATAGAGAATTTAACCTCCTAAACACAATTTCAATAGTATCCGTTACCAGTGTCATCATTTCAAATCCCAAACATAAACAATCAAAGTTCCCATAATCGCGACTGCATCACCGTGTCGCACCTGTCAAGATTACACAACCGTCCTACAAGAACTCAGGCAACACGATTAGAGTAGTTTCGCTACTTGCCACTAGAGGGCGTTACGTATAGTTATCCTGAATATATAAACTCAGGTAACACGATAAAAGTAGTTTCGCTACCTACCTCTAGAGGGAGTTACGTGTAGTTCAACCTGAATAACCATGGAACAGTCACATGCTCTAATTAAATGTGCAGGATGTTTACAAATTATCCTAGACAGACTACATCTTACCTGTACCTTATGCAACGAAACATACGACCTCGACTATGCTAACGTGTCAATAAAACGCTTCTATAACACAATGTCTCCAGAACGCAAGAAAAAATGGCTTTGCCAATGCTGTAGATGTAAATTGCCAAAGACGAGCAATATCAACACCCCAGTACGTCAACATCAACTATTCCCCACGAACGATATCCAGAACGATACATCTCTAAATAATATGAACGTTACCTTCAGAAAAAAAGCTCCAATGATGACATTGGAAGACTCCATCCTAACGGACTCTAACCAAAGCATTGTTGGGGACACACTTCAAGAACCTATAGAGGATACTATAATCCATGACGAATCTTCATCACAGAAAAACATCGCAACAAACAACATCATGTACGATGAACAACCAAGATTCCCGAACAACACTCCTGATGGTGACGCCCAAATATCCATACTAGACCATGTTGGCAAACTACTTAATAATTTTCGCAGAGATATGGAGAGGGCGATTGCCAAAGAATTTAGTCATATAAAGTGCGAACTAACAGCAATTACGAACAGCAATTACAGGCAAACTAAATGACAAAGAAATACACCAAAAAAAAGACCAAGACCAGTCTGAACTAGTGCAAAAACCAGAACAAATAGGTTATGACAATCCTTCCGTCAAGCAAAAAATAGAGCAAACGATTGATGACAATATCACTTGCCTTGAAAGACGAAAAGCTGAGCTGAAAGCAGAGATACAGGAACTCCAAAAAGCCGTCAACCACCAAAAACAAACTGCAAACCAACCAATAAATATGTCCCCTGACACCGATATCAAAAAGAAAATTGTCTTATACGGTTTCGAAGAACACTCCTGGGAGGACCAAAACGAACTATACAACCGAATCGTTGATGCATTTCAAGAAATTCTAAACATAGATCTTACCGGTCACATCGAGGATATACAAAGAATAGGTAAAAGGAGAAACAGACGAACAATGCTGGTTGAATTACTAAGCAAGAACATGACTAAACAAATTTTACAAAGAGCCCATTATTTCAAAAATACAGGCATTACCATCTTTGAATGCCTTGACGAAGAATCACGAGAGTACAGAAGAAAATTAATTGAAATCTTAATAAAATCGCGACGGGAAGGCCACCGAGCTCACATACTTAATAATAAACTTTACATTGATGGCACAGAACTCAAAGATATTGACAGTAAAATGCAGAACAACACAACAAATACAATAGAGAATGTGTCAGTACCAGCAAATGAAGAAACAAAAAATCCATCACCTAACAACGAGAGCTCCCAACAACATCCAAAAAACAGGCAAAATAGATACAAAGAAAATAACAACCGAAACAATAACAATATCCCAAGACAACAAGAACAGACATTTCGTTACTGATTTAGTTATAAAATTCCAAAATATACAAATTACATATAGGAAACAAAGTACATCTAATAGAAAATTTACTACATAAGTCTAATATTGCAGTACTAGCATTATGTGAACTCTGGAGAGATGAAAACTTCTGTAATGCACTGGTTTTCCCAGGATACCAAGTGGCATCGATTTTTTGTAGACAACACCATATAGGCGGAGGAGTAGGTATATTAATTAAAGATGATATTGAATTCATTAATAGAACAGATATTATTAACTTTTCAATAGAATATATATTCGAGTTATGTGCAATTGAAATACCAAAGTTAAATTGTATAATTATAGGATTACATAGATTAGATCGTCAAATAGAAATATTTTATGAACAAATACGGATAATTCTCTCCCACTTAAACAATAAGGAAAAAAGCAAACATGTGATAATAGGGGGAGACTTTAACATAGATATACTAGATATTAAAAACAAACAAAGTCAAGAGCTCTTAAACACAATGCGCTCCTTTAATCTAACACAATTAATAAATGAACCAACACGTGTCACACCTACAAGCTCAACTTGCATTGACCTGTTATTCACAAATTACAAACCGCTCATAAAAAAGTCCTACGTAGAGGATCATGGCCTGTCCGATCATAAATCTGTGAACGCAAATATAAATATTAAAGACCAGAAAAATAAAACCCTATATACTGAAAGGAGAATATTCTCAAATAGTAAAATTCAAGCATTTAAAAAATCCTTACAAGAAATAAACTGGGACACAATTTAACACAACACCAAAAACGCAAATCTAAGATATGAGCTATTTCATACAATAATATCCAAACATTTAGACAATCATATTCCAAAACAAGTAATAAAAATAAAAAATGTACAGAAAAAAGGATGGTTAACAACAGGTTTAAAAAAAGCGTGCATGCACAAGAGAATACTTCGGATTATTTTAAATGAAACCAATAGCAAAGTATTAAAGACATATTACAAAACATATAGTAATATCTTAAAACGCAGTGTGAAGTTGTCAAAAAGATTAGACTATATCAGACAAATGGCAAAATCGGACAATAAAACTGTAACTATGTGGAAAATAATAAAAAATAAAACTGGTAAAACAAACAATACCAAGGTAAAAAATATAAACTTAAATATAAACAATGAAATTGAGAAATGTCCTAATAAAATAGCTAATAAATTTAACGAATATTTTTTATCGATAGGTGAAATTGGACAAAATAACATTGCCCAAGGGCGTCCAGTAATAAATCCCCCATCTTCCTCAATGTACCTTTGTCCAGTTGACAGTAAAGAAATCCTAAACATAATAAAGACAATTAAAAACAAACACAGTCATGGTATAGATGAGATACCCCCAATTTTGATTAAACAATGCGCAGAAGAACTATGCGCACCACTAGCAACTCTAATAAACCAAAGCTTCGAAGAAGGAATATTTCCAGATCAATTAAAAATTTCCCTAGTTAAACCACTTCATAAAAAAGATGATAAAATGACCTCTAGCAACTACAGACCAATAGCCCTGTTACCTAGTTTTTCCAATATTTACGAAAAAGCAATGTGCAATAGATTTTATAATTTCTTAGAAAAAAATAACATCCTCGATGAGAGCCAACACGGGTTTCGAAAACATAGATCCACAACTCTTGCTGTTTACAAATATATACAAATGGCACTACAACACATAAACGATAAAAAATACGCCCTAGGCCTTCTCCTAGATATGACAAAAGCGTATGACAAAGTATTGTACAAAATCTTACTGGAAAAAATCTATAATTCTGGCATACGAGGACAAGCACACCAATGGTTCCAATCTTACCTACAAAACAGAAAACAAATTGTGCAAATAGAATACCTAAATAAAGAAAAAAATAACATAGAACTCATACGATCCGACGAAAAACAGCAAAATAATTCAATACCCCAAGGAAGTGTACTAGGATGTGTGCTCTTCCTTATCTACATAAATGACTTGCCAAAGGTGCTCAATAGCAATATTACTCAACCTGTATTATTTGCAGATGATGTATCAATACTCATGAAGTTAGATAAAAAATCAGACCCAACAAATGAAATGGTAAATACAATTTCGCTAGTATCAAATTGGCTTCGTGATCATTACCTAGAAATCAACTTCAAAAAAACTAAAATAATAGAATTTAGACCACTTAATAAACCACCATTAAATATTGCAATAAAATTTGAAAATAACATTATAGAACAAGTAAACACATTTAACTTATTAGGCATACAAATCGATGCAAACCTAAATTGGAAAGACCACGTAAACCACGTAAAAGCCAAATTATCCAAATTTATTTACGCTCTATTCCACTTAAAACAAAGCACAAATACTGAAACTGCATTAACAGCATACTATGCCTACGCATACTCCTGGTTGAAGTATGGAATAATGCTATGGAGTAACAGTGTGCATGCAAAACAAATATTTATAATTCAAAAAAAATGGTCAGAATACTTGCAAAAATTAATAACAAACAAAGCTGTAAACCCTACTTCAAAAAATATGAATTAATGACACTTCCTGCCATGTATATATTCGATACATGTTTATTCGTATTTAATAACCACCGAATATTTCCCCAAGTAAAAGACATACATAATTTTAATACAAGACATAAAGAAAGATTAAATCTACCACAATCCCGAATAAAAATGCTCAACTGTAGCCCGTACTACATGGCAATTAGACTCTTTAACAAATTACCTATTGATATAAAAAATATAGAAAACCAGCCACTATTCACTAAAAGGCTTAAACAATACCTTATTAATATGTGTCCATACACAATTGAGGATTACCTTCAATAAATTGTAAACCTTGCAACAATATTTTAAAATATTGGTTGCGATTTCATCGTAGCCCGTAGCATTTGTGTTATTTAGATGTTTGATGGTTTTTATAGTTTCGTCTATAGTACACGGCTTTAAGAAGATGCTGGAATTTGATTGAGGTACTTTATGTACTGCGTTACTGTCAGGTTGGTTGCTTAATTGATTATTCGTCAAGTCGATAAAATACTCTATTTCTATATTATTTATATTTAAAGATTTAATTTCAATATCCATGTTTTCAAATTTATTTTCAGTTTTAATTAACTGCCATGAGGCCTTACATTTATTTTTAGCATTTTTTATATATTTGTTATTTTGTGAATATTCTATGCATTTTCGTAGTCTTTTACTATATCTTAAGTAATTACCTTTATTTGCTTCTGTTTTCTGTTTGTAGTATTGATATCTGAGTTTTCTTTTTGTTTGACATGACTGCCTTTAGTGAGCCATTTAGGACTCATATTATTATCTCGTCTGATCTTTACTTTGTTTATCGGGAAGCATAAATTGTACAGCAAGGTAATCATGTCGTGGAATAGCTTGAACGCTAGTTCAAAATGTGTAGCATTTAGGACTTCGCTCCAGGATAGGCTATCTAAATGATCTTTAAACTTTATCATATTTTCCTCTCCATAATCTCTTTTTGTAGTATACCAGTAGCCGACTTGTTTGAGCTTATTTGTCACAGGGACAGACAGAAATTGTGCGGTGTCGTGGTCCGACAGTCCTAACCTTTGTGTTTCGCCGTGAGCCTCGAGAATATTACTTACTATGTGATCAATACATGAATTAAGCCTTGTTGGCGCATTGATATGAAGAACCATATTGTAGGCTTCTACGACACCTTTCAGTTCTCTTGACCAACGATAATCTTTTAGTGTATTTATTTTTAGATCCCCTGCTATTATTATTTTTGTGTTATTAAGTTTATGCCTAGCCTGTGTAGTAGTGATTCCATTTTATCTAGGAAGTGCTTATTAAATTGTTCCTTTGGTATTTTGTATAGACAAATCAATATGGTTTTATATGCCGGAATCTCCACTCCACAGCATTCAAACGAAAACGGTTCTGTTAGTTCTTTTGTAATTCTTAGTTCTTTCGTTTCAATGTGCTTTTTCGCAAATATACATACTCAATGTATTCGGTTCACACATTACTACGTGTTGTTATAGACAAACCAAATATATAAAAAAACATGCAGTAGTCTGCAAATATTGCCATCATTTATATTTTAGCCTGCCTAGGTTTATGTGAATATTTTGCAGTTCTTTAGAACCTCCCTTTTGAAGTCAGTCAAAATTTAAGGACCTTCTTTTGGTTTAACTAAAATTGTTCCAAAGAAACCTAGAGAAATACGTTTGCCTGTCCTAGTGCATTGATGAATGAATGTGAAAAAAAAGAAACATTCTACATCTCATCCATTCATCATCCATCGTACTCAAAGTCCATCGCATACATTCGGGACAATCGACCAGTTCATTGAGCCCATATAAACTTCACAAGATACACGATACACGATTTATACCTAAATACTTTGCATCAAATACCTGTATTTGAACAAACTACTATATATTTAATACAACACTATACATACTCAATGCAATATCATATAATAAGTTCAATTGAATATAAATATGTGTATATTAGTAGTTTATGTGACTGCTACATAATGGAGGGCATTAATACTCGAGAGCGGGTTTAGACGGCGAGTTTCATAATAATATCACTCGACAGTTTTAATGCCTAATTATGTACAGTTACATACACTAGTTTATCTACACACATATCATAAACTCTCTTTAATGTGTTCAGGAACCGCATGTTCGACCGGCATGGTGGCATTGATAATTCCTTTGCACTTGTTTAGCTTGTTCGGTAGTACCAAACTTCACAAACAAAGTAGGGGCGGTACGCAGGCGGGCGTCGGCGTTCGAAATTTGAATGTCATTGTTCAGGCTTCTCGGCACCTAATGACCTCGTAGGGGCCCATCAGCTACGAGGTAGCGTAACGATCAGTTGCCAAGAAGTGTGAACGTCGGCGATTCACCGAGCTGAAGTAATTGGGGTCGATCTAACCTGGTCTGTGCTTCGGTCCCGTCAACCTCCTGTCTCTCTGCAAGGCCCGGGTGCACCCTAGGCTCTTCTTGGTAGACAGGTTCTTCAGCCAACCAGGTATAACTGGCGGGCCAGCTTCGATGAGCACAGTGTTCCAACACAGGTTATGTTACGTGGGAAAAACCAATCGGCCACGAAAATGCGAACTTTATCTGGTTCGGGGAACCACAACACACTCAGCTATATTGACAATCCTGAGGGAAACCCGAATACATTCCAGATGGCCTGCGATTTAATTTCAATACCCTAACCAAAACGCGTTTACTTTGCGAGGGCTTTCGTCTGTCAGTTGTCAAAAAACTGCTAGGTTGGCAGCAACGTCAAATTCAAAAAGGCCGTTCAGAAACCATCGATCGAATATCGATTTGGAATCGAACAATCACCCGCCCGGACAGGCACCCACCTGTCCCCTAATCTACGGGCAGCCGAGACAACGTTGCTACCGCTCGTTTTAGAACCGAGCCTCCTACTAGAACCTCTGCAGACCGGGGGGTCCAGTCCTTGCCAGGGAACAAGTTAACAATGCGCCCCCTGCGCCAACGTAGTGGCGGTAGGTTAGCATCCTTAACCAGAACGATGTCACCAACACTAGGGGGGCTGGTTTTGTCAGTCCACTTAAGGCGCTGTTGTAAGATATGCAGATACTCGAGCTACCAACGCTTCCAGAAATTCTGAGTAAACTGCTGCAACATCTGATACCTTGACAACCGATACAATTTCACTCCCTCGAAGGGGTGCTCGGGCAACGCGTTAAGTGGCTGTCCTATCAAGAAATGGCCTGGGGTCAGAGCCTCCAGGTCATTTGGATCCGAGCTGAGCGGACACAACGGTCGCGAATTGAGAACGGCCTCGATCTTACAAAACAATGTCGCGAGCTCCTCAAAAGTCAGCGCGGTCTGACCTACTATACGCCCCAAGTGCGTCTTAGCTGACTTAACTACGGCCTCAAAAATCCCACCCCAGTGGGGGCAAATCGGTGGGCTGAAGGTCCACTGTATACCCCGACGGTAGAGGGCCGTTCCAATATCCACTTTATTTACATTCAAAAAGTTGACTATCTCTCGTAAGTATCGTTCCACACCGATGTAGTTAGTGCCGTTATCAGAGCGGATCAAAGTTGGAAGTCCCCTTCGAGAAACAAACCTATCCAAACAAGCAATGAAAGCCTCTGTCGAGAGATCAGCAACGAGCTCGAGATGTACCGCCTTGGTGGATAAACAAACAAACACACATAGGTACGCCTTGTATTGCCCAGCGGTACGCAATCGTGAACTCTTCACCATAAACGGTCCTGCAAAATCCGTACCAACACCTGAAAACGGTCTGACCTCATTCACACGATCAGGGGGCAAGTCCCCCATGAGAGGTTGCATCGTGGCAGCCTTAAGTCGATAACAAGGCATGCACCGAAACACGATGTTCCGTATGACACGGCGGGCAGATAAGATCCAAAACTCCCGCTGGAGCGTGGCCAACAACGCGTTACAGCCGGCATGCGCGTTTTTAATATGACGATCAGTCACCAGCAATTCAACTAACTGTCCCCCCTTGGGGAGCAGAAGTGGGTGACGAGCCGAATACGACAGATTCGCATTGCGCAATCTTCCTCCTACCCGAAGTAACCCGGACGAATCAACAAAGGGGTTGAGACGCGCGACGGCTCCCTTCAATTTCGAACGTCCACTTCGTATAATCTCCAATTCTGCCCCAAACTTCGAGGACTGTACCAACCGGACCAAATTCAACAGCGACTCGTTTCGCTCTGCCGGAGTCAGAATAGGGTTCAACGTTCGCTGATCGCGAGGAGTACGACAATTTCGAGCGAATCTCCTAATCCAAGTGGACACGTTTATCAACTTGTCAAGTGAGCTATACCGGTCCAGCAGAAACCCGGTGTCAGGGTCCTCAGCCTTCTGGGTAACATGCACGGCCGCTCTGGGGCCATGATCCGAAGATACTACTACATGGCTGTGGGGCCAGTCCGATTCTCTCTTGGCAAGCCAGGGTGGTCCCCACCACAAATGGTGTCTAACGAGTTCAGGAGCCCGACATCCCCTGGATGCACCATCAGACGGGTTCAATTCTCCTGGTACATGTCTCCAGGTCAGTGGGACCTCAGACGACACAATCTGGGAGACACGGTTCGCAACAAAAACCTCTAAGTTATGGACCGAAGCCTTCAGCCAGCACAAAACAATCTGGCTGTCCGTCCAAGCGTACACCGTATCCTCTAAAACCACTGACCCACGCAACACTGTTAGAGTGTGATTCAAAAGTTTGGTCAAAAGAGCAGCCCCGGACAGTTCCAGTTTTGGAATCGTCATCCTTGTCCGAATAGGCGCTACCTTGCTTTTTGCCAAAACCAAACGCACGTCGACCTCCCCGGTGGAGGTGACGGTTCGCAAATAGACCGCTGCCGCAAACCCTCGTTCAGAGGCATCACAAAACCCGTGAAGGGTTGCCCTGTAATCCCCAGCAGGGACCAATTTCTTCGGCAGCGATACATTATTTATGTCCGATAGCGAGGTGAACATTCGCGTCCAATCAATCAACAAATCACCTGAGAGGTGGGTGTCCCAGGTCAACTGAGCCGCCCATAGCCTTTGCATAAAACATTTGAGAGCAAAGGTGACTGGAGAAATCCATCCATTCGGGTCGAACGTTCTCGCAATCGTTGACAGTACTGACCGCTTCGTCCAGGCCTTCGGTGTTTCTAAAACCACCCGATAGGTAAACTCATCATGGACGGGCCGGTACTGAATTCCAAGCACTGACAACATGTTAGGGTTGTCAGGATTCTCAAAAACGTGCGGGTCTTGTTGAAACTCATCTGGGAGACCAGCCATCAACTCAGGGGAGTTGGACATCCACTTGCGTAGTTCATAGCCGCCTCGTTCCAGCAATTGAATGAGCTCGTCACGTCGGTCCAGAGCTTCCTCTACACTGGCTGCCCCTGTGCAGACGTCATCGACGTACAAATCTTGCTCCAGGATAGCGGCGGCTCTAGGATAGCTCACACGGTCACGCGACGCCACCTCCCGCAGGGTACGCATCGCCAAATACGGGCTAGACCGTAACCCATACGTGTTCGTGTTTAACTCATAGACCTTGACTGGCTCGGCCGTGGACTCACGCCACAGTATCAACTGATACCTTCTGTCAGCCGGATGAATTACCGTTTGCCTAAACATCATCCGAATGTCTGCGACAAATACAATCTGGTGCCTCCGAAAGCTCGTGAGAATATCCGAAATATCACGACTCAACTTGGGTCCCGAATGTAGACACTGATTCAGGGACATCCCGTTCGAGGTAGGTGCTGACCCATCAAAAACAACTCGAATCTTGCCGGTAGGGGTTCGTAGGACGGCATGGTGTGGAAGGAAACAATGATCCTCAGATCTCCAGTCCACACCCGATACCGACATGTGTCCTAACGACTCATACTCCCTCATGAAATCAACATATTTTTGTTTAAATACGGCGTCCCTTGTCATCCTACGCTCCATCGACATCAATCTCGTCTCAGCCATCTTCCTAGATTCTCCTAGTGGCGGTCGATCGGCCCTGAAAGGCAGTCGAGTTACAAAACGACCAGAACGAAGGCGACCAGTACTATTCTGGTAAAACAACTCGCACTCTTCTTCGTCTGCGTCGACTCGATTAGCGGTGGGAGGTTCCTCTATCTCCCAGAAACGTTGGATAGCGTCTGACAACGCTGAGCCAATAAGTATGCCATCTGACTCGGCAGGCCTAACCATTGGCAATGCCGGACCCATGATCACGTGACCAAACTTAGTATCCACAGCAATCAACCCATCCGGCTGAAGAACTCGCCGATCCGACAACAGAAACCTACCCAGAACGTCTGCTCCCAGTAGCAGGTCGACCGGGGCTGGAGTGTCAAAATCGGGATCCGCCAACTTGAGTCCTGATGTCAGGAATCGAACGGCCGGATTCAACTTCACCAAGGGGTGTCTGCCCATGACATGCGTCATTACTAAAGCTTGCACGGATGTTTTTGTCAAAATGTCATAACGTGGAGAGAACGTGATCACCGATTGACCAACTACATTCGTAACCGTAACATTCCCCACGCCCCGTATTGATTTATTATACCTATTTACCTTGAGGCCCAACCATTTTGCTAAATCATTCGATACAATGCAGCCCTGAGCTCCAGAATCTAATAGGGCGCGAACGTATGTTGGGTTGCCCGCCAAATCCCAAACAAGCACAGAGGCGATCGGTAACACCACCGTCTCCGGTTGGGGGGCAACCAATGGTTGGGCCGCAAATTTCTAGCGAGGACCCCCGGGGCCCCACTGTGCCTGTAACCGATCAGGTATGCAGCTATACGCCAGAGGGTCCCATTGTACAAATGGCCCACGCGCCGGTTCCATTCCCAACCTACGATTCCCCGTAAAGGGGGGTGGGCGTGAATTCAACCGTGGCCGCTCCATGAGCGGGGGGGACATCACATGTGACCGACGAGGACGAGGCGACGAGCGGGGCGACAACTGAGGCGGCGTCCGAACCGCACCCGCATAGCTCGAAGGTGTCCCATGCCACCCGCCCGTTACGGCCTGCTCAACACACCCAATGTCCCGCTGGGTCGGATGCTGAGTCGCTACCGAAAACTCAGGGCCCCCCATGTAATGGTCCTGAGTGCGGCCCTGCACCCTGGTACTGCCCTGTGCACGTGGGGACGTTGGCTCCTGAGTTGCGCTCCGAGTCGCAAACGAATTCTCAGGGCCCCATGCCGTGTCACCCTGGATACGGCCCTGTGGAGGCTGTTGGCCGGACCGGTTCATGCACAACAGATTGTTGTGGGCCCCACCACAATATCCGCACATTTTTGTGCGCGTGCAGTCCCTAGCCATGTGTGGCCCGAGGCACAGGAAACACCAGCTCCGCTGCTTGGCCATCCGGCGCCGTCCCTGAACCCTAAGTTCCCCGAACTTATTGCAATTGGCCACAGCATGGCCAATCTGCCTACAACATGGGCAGGTCTCACCATGTGGGGTCAATTCACTCACAGTCCCATACGACTGCCGGTTGGTGCGGTCCTTCCTCGTCGGAGGGCCCCTACTCACAGCGCTCCCGGCAGCTCTCTGTGGCTCCGAAGGATGGGTGACCGTCAACCCCAAATTCTGTGCCCGTAGAGCCTCCTCTTCCAAGAATCCGACAAAGTCGGAGAAGGCGGGCAGGTCCTCGGCCGACCTCCCGTGAGACTGTTCGAAACGAGTCTGCACGTCAGCGGGTAGGCGGGAAAGTACAATGTACAACAGTAGGTACGACCATTCACCAACCGGAAGTCCAAGATTCTCTAGAGCCTTGGTGATGGACAACAATGGGTTCAAAACCTCCGTCTGTATGGCCTCGACCTTGTTCACAACCGGGATACTAAACAAACGGTTCAGTTGGGCATCGGCCAACCTCCGTTTGTTATGGTAACGTCTGACCAACAATTGCCTGGCCGTTTCATAGTTACCCTCCGTAACTGTCGAATGAGCGACCAGCTCCCTAGGCTCACCCCTCAATGCTGCCACCAGCTGAGCCATCTTGACAGACTTGGTAATGTCCGATCGCATGTGCACCAAACTGTCGAACAGATTGATGAAGCTCATCCATTCACCGGACACTCCGTCAAAAGTAGGCATAGTTATGGCAGGTAACCTGGACCCCGAACCCTGAAGCGGCAGAGGTGCTTCAATGTCACCACCATGGCTGGACTCGCGCTGTCTACGTATGTCCGCAGCCTTCTGCGTGATAGCAGCTGCCATCTCCATACATTGGTCGACATCCCCTAGCAACCGTGACAGCCTGTCAGGTGCGCAACCATCAACTGATTCCGCCTGCGCGGACAATTCAAGCACCCTATTGTAACGTTCCTTAACGTCCATAGACCGCTCCAATACCACATCATGCCTATCTAAACGGTCTATCAGACCGTGTGTGGAGGAAAACCATCTGAGTTCCTTAGAAACACCCTTCTGGATTTCAGATAACGACATGATCGGAACGATACTTACTCACAATTCGCAGTAACTCAATTTTATTGGACCCTCCAGTCTACAACCCAAACGAGGGAACCCTAAACCACAACTTAAACAATGTTGTTTTCCTTAAACAATAGGAACCGAGTTTTATATCTATATAAATTCTGTAAATACAATTTAGTTTCCCTTTATCATTATAACACACACAGATAGTCAATATTAGTTCAAGTTATAAATTGCTATAAACTGAAAACAATGTAATAGCCTGCTATCAATAGATGTAACTACCTATGTTAACCAAAACACTCATTCAACAGCATTACCAGACCACTAATAGATTGACTAACTGGTAATTCAATTCAATATCTGTCTATCTACTACCAGCAATAGACCTATAGCTTACAATACTACTAATCTATGTGGATATAGGAACACAACCAAGTTACCTAATAACCGCCTATACCTACAGATTGATAGTCCCAAATCGTGCCTTCCTGGAGCCCTTGACGGCTGTAAATCTCAGGAAGCCACGCTCTAGCTACCAAAATGTTCAGGCTTCTCGGCACCTAATGACCTCGTAGGGGCCCATCAGCTACGAGGTAGCGTAACGATCAGTTGCCAAGAAGTGTGAACGTCGGCGATTCACCGAGCTGAAGTAATTGGGGTCGATCTAACCTGGTCTGTGCTTCGGTCCCGTCAACCTCCTGTCTCTCTGCAAGGCCCGGGTGCACCCTAGGCTCTTCTTGGTAGACAGGTTCTTCAGCCAACCAGGTATGACTGGCGGGCCAGCTTCGATGAGCACAGTGTTCCAACACAGGTTATGTTATGTGGGAAAAACCAATCGGCCACGAAAATGCGAACTTTATCTGGTTCGGGGAACCACAACACACTCAGCTATATTGACAATCCTGAGGGAAACCCGAATACATTCCAGATGGCCTGCGATTTAATTTCAATACCCTAACCAAAACGCGTTTACTTTGCGAGGGCTTTCGTCTGTCAGTTGTCAAAAAACTGCTAGGTTGGCAGCAACGTCAAATTCAAAAAGGCCGTTCAGAAACCATCGATCGAATATCGATTTGGAATCGAACAGTCATAATATGTAGAAAAATTACACATTATGGTCATAATGTGTAATTTTTCATATAAGAAATGAGTTTTTACCAAGTAGCTTAACATTATGCTGATCGTAACGTGCGGTTTTTGTACGCAATAAAGAGGGTTTATGATAAGTATGTAGATAAACCTTATAATATACTTTATTCTTTTGATAGTTAGGCAACATTTACTTACTTTTTATCGCACTCTGCTCCTTACAATGCATATGTTGTACACGTATACAAACAAACCTATACAATTATTCTACTTTTCGGTCACCACTACTATGGAGCACTACACTACTAACTACAACAACTCACTTACCTACTAATCTTATACTTGCCATTTTTGAGGAGTTCTTGTATGTGCTAGCATTAAGTTTACTTGAAAATATATAATTTCCCTTTTAATTTCAAATGTATTTTTATGCCTATTCTATAGATTGGACCTCTGTGGGAGAATAATGGCGCAGAAACTCCAACAGATTGATTTTTAGATCTCTTTTAAAATTTGATTGTAATTAACTAATACAAATATTACAATATTAATTATTACAATTAAAAAGCAAGAATAAATAATTATAAACAGCAAGATCTATTTTGAGTGAGATAAACCCCATACAGTCCCGTCATTTAAGTAAGGCTAGTACTTATTCGCACATCCATAATACTGATTTGTTTAGCAAAAAATGATTAGCAAAAACACTTTTATATTTTAAACATTTTATTTATACTCAAGTTTATGTTTAACCTAACACGGAGGGTAAAGGGGGTGAGCGAAGAGAAGCCCCCTTCGACTAAACTATTGCAGCATTTTGCCCTGATATTTGCTGTGCAAATCAGTATTTTTGATGTGCAGTTTAATATTTCCCTTTAAGTAATCTTGAACATTGTAATGTCCCTTTTTCAACAACGACGCATTAAAGTGCTTTTTAAATTTCTCAGCTTGCAATTTCAAAATCTCCAGAGGCATCTTGTTGTAGTAGATAATGCACTAATTCTTGAAAGATTTGCTAACCTTCATGCGTCTAAACCGGGGCACCACTAGTCTGTGATTATTTTTTAGGTAAACATTATAGCTATCGCTAAGATGTTTTAAGGTTCTTGCGTACATACATTATTTCATGAACAGTAATAGGTAGGGTTAAAAATTTCACAGTATCTGGGCGCACGTTGGTGCCCCGGGTAAGACGAGCGCAAGGGCACTAGTATCTTTTCTCGAAGCGCTCTGTCGTTTTTTTGAATCCTCATAACTTAGTTCTGGATTATACCAGATAAACAAAATTCTCAGGATATATTTTCTATAGTAAACTTATCAAACGTATGAAGTTATAATTGCATAGCTCTTATACTTGAGATTTTATTGATATCTTTCGCTAAGTTTGGAAAATGTTGTAAGGTCCTTGCGTACATACATTATATTTTAGAAAATAAATTGACTAGCTACAGTTAGAATCTCAAGTGCGTTTTAAATTAAAAATTGCTTGAAAAGCTCTTTACTGTAAAATAAAAAAAGTTTAAACATCCGCTGCTTTCCCCCACAACACTGTGCGTTTTAAATTAAAAATTGCTTGAAAAGCTCTTTACTGTAAAATAAAAAAAGTTAAAACATCCGCTGCTTTCCCCCACAACAAGATATCATAGGACATGACACTATGAAAGTAACTAAAATATACTAGCCTAGATGTAGACTCATCCGTGTTTTGTCTGATGTCGCTAAAAGCGTAAGCCAGAGAACTTAATTTACCAGCTAATTGATCTTTGTGGGGTCCGCAATGCAATGCAATGTTTGAGCCACTTAAAATAAATAATGAATATATTAAAAGGTCACACCAAGAAAAATACATAGGTTTAATTATCGACGATAAATTAACGTGGAGACCACACATTGAGTATGTCAGATCGAAATTGATATCGACGCTAGGAGCACTTCGAAGGGTGGCACACTGTATACCAAGTAAAATAAGACCACTTATTTACAATTCTTTGGCTAAATCACATCTTGAATATTTAATTGAAATCTGGGGATCAGCGGCTCCATCTAACCTTATCCCGCTACAGAGAACCCAAAATAAAATTATCAAGGTCTTACACTACCCTTACGACACACCAACTAAACAACTGTACGACAAAACTAAACTATTTAACATTAACCAACTATATCAATATAACACATGTATTTTAATACGAAAAATTACTACGAATGCCATAAAATCTAACATAGAATTACACCTATCATATAACAGAAATCTTCGTAACAAAATCAAACTCGAACTAACTAAACTAACTAAAACCTAGGACTAATTATGGAATAAAGACAATATTATTTGAGGGAGCACAGATGTTTAATAAATTACCGGAAAGTGTAAAGAATTGCGAAAGTAGAAACACTTTCAAAAATAAGTTAAAGCTTCACGTCGCAACGAGTACTGTAAATTAATATACCTATATATTTTCAAGCATATCTCATTTTAAGTGAATGTAAATTCTTATGAGAATAAAGTTCTTTAAACCTAACCTAATTTGCTATCAATGGTTATTCCAAGAAACTTCTTATCATTAACTTATTCTAATGTGTTGCTCTCTAACACTTAACTGGTCTCAACTTGACTGACATTTGGAAGTGAGAATTTGATACACTTGGTTTTACCAGTGTTTAACAATACATTATTAACTGTGAACCAATTCAAGGTTAAATATAATCACCATTAACATCATAAAATTTTTGTCTTTCAATTTTGAAGACCAGTAAAGTATCATCAGCAACACTAACTAAGAACACTATGTCGGTCAATTTCTCCACCATGATTGTTAATTTTGATTTTTCATCATACATTTTTCATTTAACATATTTCCAACCCAGAAATATTGGCGTGTTCTCCAGGGCCAGCCCTGTGGAATCTTCTTGTAAAATTTATGAAATACTCATTTATGCACCGGCCCGTGAACATAAGGTGGGCGTCATTAGAAATACGCCGGCCTTGGAAAAGAGTACCTCGGTGTATAGTTAAGTATACTCCGGCGCTGAGTGTGTTAAATATGATCTTAGTAGATCCAACGCTTTATTTCTAACTCCGTAATGATTTAATTTCATTAGTAGCGTATCATGATCAACATAATCATAAAATCAAATGCCTTTGACAGATCGTAAAAAAACTCCGATAGCATCCTGTGCAGGCTCCCATGCAGAATAAATATGAGATATAAGGTAAATACCTGCATCGGTAGCAATTCACCCCTAGTGAAACCGTAATGTTGATTGAGTATAATATTTTCAAATATTTTTTTAGTGCTGCAAGAACAGATATTGGTCTGAAATTTGAAAGACCAAGGCAGACAAGGGTTTTTCTCCCAGTTTGGACAGAGGTATTAGTTTACTGTGTTTCATGAAGTCTGGAAAAGCTCCATCGTCAACACATTTATTGAATATGTAAGCTAAGTGTGGGGCTATAACTAGGATTACTGAACCAATGACTCTGACTGACATACCCCAAAGGTCTTCAGTATTTTTTAAATTTCCTGAGGATATACATGATGGAGTTTTAAACAAACATTACTGACGCTAGTGTTGTTTTTTAACAAAGTCTCTGTCTGCGTCATAAGGAGATGAATTCAGACGCTCTGTTGTGAGTAAAGGTACATTGGTGAAGGAATGTTTTGAAAGCTCGAGCAACGTAATCAAAATATCCATTAACTGCTTACTACTCCAACCTCCTGAGTCCCAGGGTATTTTTTTTAAATTTCGTCTTGAAACTTTGAATATCGCTTGTTTGCATAATACAGAAGCAAAAAAAAAACCCTGTTCGTGAAAAACTGGGTTCTCTCGATGTAGAGGATCGTTGTTTCATAGCAAAAACATTATATTTTGTTGTTGTAGGTACTTAATTATGGATATCCGTGCTCTAGATCCAAACATATATAATTTATTTATAATCACATTTTTAATGGGTGCTGATTAAACCGACTTTTTTAATAGCATTATTCGCATCTAAATTTCTACATTGCCTTCGAAATTACTAAGTCAGCCATAATTAACGAGCGCCTTCTAGTATTACTTGATTCAAATCAGTCTCAAAGTATTAATAAAGAACAGAGATCACATAATTATAATTAAACTTATATTTTGTTGCGTTTATCCCATCGCTTACTAAGCTAACCAAAAGTTAAATACTACGTATTGAATACTACGTATTGAACTTTTGGTTAGCTTAGTAAGCGACGAACTTTTGGTTAGCTTGACATGTCGATATTAGTAAAACAGCTTTGTTGTCTTACCATTTCGTTATTCAGTTTTAGAACCTCAGTAGTTTCAAGTTCTGTTGCGAGAACTCAAGATCAGGCTTTATGATGCAGTCCCAAGGCACGCTATTTTTCCTAATAGTTCCAGTTGCATTAAAACCACGGTTACTCAATTATTACACCAACTTCTGGAAAAGTAACGAATTATAGAAAGTGTCCGGGAACTAATGAAAAGATCAAATGCAACATGGCAGACTCTCCTGAATTGAAGCCAGCATCGTGTGAGAAGGTTGTGGTTCTTTCATATACTTTCATGTCATAAATATATCTCTTTGGATTGGCCAAAACGAATTCTTTGAGTCCAACGAGATTGGGTTAGTTCGGACAGTATTGTCTGATACCGCATTGACCAGAAAGTGGTATGTATCATTATTTCATCTATCGAAATATGTTCTGATTTAGGTTGAGCATGAGATCCTGCACAAACAAAGGTGTTACGTTCCATATTTTGTCATTTGCACGTTGACTCTGTGGGATATCGTTGCCGAAATGATTTTCAGCCGTGTTATGAGCAAAAAATATCTTTCACGAGTCATGTAATTATCGCCTGCATTTTCCCAGAACATTAAGATTCTCTGGTAACCAATACTGGTCTTGACCAGATTAATGCTAATAAATGTCTTCAAGTCTATAATTGTCCAAGTTTCTTATGATGCTTCATCATTTTTGTCTCAATTGTTATTGCTCCAATTTTTCCAATATGCTGTCATATATGTATTCCTCGAAACACTCAATTATTTAAAAACTACCATGATCTCTCTGACATAACTGGGTGAGTGCAACTAATGTTTTTATGGACGAAATGTTCCCGTCCAAGTGTTACCTGCAGAAGACATTTAATTGTCTGGTACAGCACCTCGTCCCCTTCCGCGTACTCGTATTGAGAATCCCCTACTCTTTCTGGCTCCGCTTAATGGTAGTCCACATATTCTGGCTCGTCCCCGAATCAATGAAGATGAAGAAAGTCCTGGCGACGTTGCTGGTGATGATGAATTTGTGTTGATGGTGGTTGGTCGTAGTTTGCATTACATTCAAAGACTGATTCTTCTGAATCGGAGCTATTACCTACTCCGATCAGCGCGTTGTCTTGTTGGGGTGGCTCGTGTAACATGTGCACGTGTCTCTATTACACACCTCACACACTCACTCTCTTCACTAAGATTAAACCTTAATGCTAATTCAATGATTATGTCTAAAAATTACTCTATATTAATTTATCATTAATCTCAAGAACTTTAATTTGTAAAATTAATTTTGAAATGGTGTCATCTACTTGTAGGAAGTACTACTCATCCTATACTATAGTTGCAGTTCTTCCTACATCAGCCAAAATATTTGAAAAAGCAATTCACGATCGCATCTATTCCTTTTGTGAAAAATTCAAAATATTCCACGACTCCCGCTCAACCACTCTGGCAGTCTATAAATTCACCCAGGAAATCCTTAATATACTTAATAATAAACATTACGCTGTTGGCATACTAATCGATATGACCAAAGCATATGATAGAGTACAATTTGGCATACTGTTACAAAAGCTGCAATAAGTAGCCATAAGAGGTAAAGCATACGACTGGCTTAGCTCATATTTACATAACAGAGAGCAGCAGGTTCAGATAGAATATTTTAAACAAACTTCAAGAGAAATGACATATCACAGGTCCGACTGCAAAACTACTTACGCTTCTATTCCCCAAGGCAGCGTCATCGGATGTCTTCTTTTTCTTTTGTATATTAATGACCTCCCGAAAATTATCGATGACCCTTGCATCCTCTTCGCTGATGACATTTACCTGGTCTACTCACATTAAAATAGCACATACGTCAACGAACAACTAAAAAAAAACCTTGAACAATTAACAAATTGGATGACCGACCATAACCTCGAAATAAATCCTCAAAAAACCAAACTTATAACATTCTACCCTCATCAAAAATCCCCCCTAGACATCGACTTCAGCTATAATAACACTAAACTAGAAGTAGTAAAAGAAGCAACCCTACTAGGTATCGTAATAGACTCCCACTTGAATTGGGAATCCCACATACTAAAAATAAAAAGCAAATTGTCAAAACTCTCATACGCCCTAAAAGAAGTAAAAAATACGAGCAACACTGAAACTAATCTCTCAGCATACTATGCACTGGCACATTCCTCACTCAACTACGGCATCATACTATGGGGAAATAGCACTGACGCTCCACAGCGATTCACTCTGCAGAAAAAACTAGTGAGAATTATAGCTAATATAAAACCTAGAGACAGTTGCAAACCTTACATTAAAAAATATAACATCCTCACCCTTCGTTCCATTTATATCTTAGAAATAATAAAACTTGTCAGAAAATATCCAGAATCATACAAATCCAGAGTCATACCCAATAACTCATACAAATTCCGATTCCAAAACAAACTTCTACTTCCAAAAACCGATATGACACTACAATAATCCAACACATACATTATGTCCATAAAAATCTGTAATAAGCTCCCAGATAACTATAAAAATATTCTCAACGAAAACGCATTCATCTCTAAGTACATATAACACACACACACACACACACACACACACACACACACACATACATATTATATACTGGTATAAGTACATGCATATAATGATCCCACTGTTACTAAATTCTATTCTAACTAAGATATTTTCTATCAAAGGTTTTTTATTTATAAAGACTACTTTTACTAATTCCAGTCATTAAATTTAGATTTACCGCGATAGTCACTGACTTTCTTTAATTTAAAAACTTTATTGAATAATGTTGAAGAAGTCTGAATAGATTTTATTTGGGTTCTGTCATTAAAATCTGGTCCTGGCAAATTTATTTCTAAGTTTTTCGTATACGTCTCTAGTCTATGGGATGTAATAGGACTATAAAATTATGAATCAGTCATATCCTTACTAGCAATTGGGAATGAAACTGTTTGACGACTGTGATCGGAAGGTAAGCAGATAATTACATTTTTACTTGTGAATGCACAGTCACAAAAAACGTTATCTAAGCGTTTGGCGTGTAAATGTAATTCTAGTTGGCTCTAGCATGACATAAATTAAATGATTGAATGATTGATTGCCCTTTCCCAGCTGTGGGACACGATTATAGACTAACTAAAAAAATAAAATTAATGTTGTTTCTTTGATGTCTCTACAAGCAAATCTTCAATAAGGTCGCCACAAACAATCAACTTTTTTTGTTATTATATAGTTTAGTGAGGGCTCCCTCTATAATTTTCTCAAATATTTCGAAATTGCCATGGCCTTTTTCATCCCTTGCAATAATATGGCTATCTAGCTCAACACATGATACCTCTATTTGTCTTTCAACAGTAAGTGCAAGAATATCTTTCCGTTGTTTCACCTTAATATTATTTTTTACTAAGGTTTAAGAACCACTTCTAACAGCAGTTTGTATTGTAATAAAATAACTGACAATTTTGTAATTATTTCTATCTCTATCTTCTAAAACGGGGTGTAGCGCTTGCACCTGGCCCACTTAAACGGGGCCTTTTGTGCATCTCCCCTTCGCCTGCATATCTACTTCAGCCATCCCAACTCCTGCACCAGCTGGAGTAGAAGGCCTGGGTGTTTTAGGAGCTCGTGGGTGTTTGTTGTATCACCTAGGATAGCCATCCTGGTTTCTGTTGTGGATGGACATGCCAGTAGCAAGTGCTCTACTGTTTCATCTACTTTCATGCACCCCCTGCACAGGGGGCTGTCCGTTGCACCTGTAATGTCAAGTGTTTGTTAAAGAAACACTTGACAATTACAGGTGCAACGGACAATGTGTACAATGTGTACAATGGCCTATAATAATGCTTGTTAGCATTTTTATTGTACTTATCTATAAATAGTTCTGTGTTTTTGCAGTCTTCTCTGCTAGACCATAAGAGGGTTTTATTGCTGTACTGTGACTTCTTTGAGCCTTTTCCGTAGAGCTTCCACTGCTAAGGGTGAGAATGGTGGAAGGCCAATTGCCGGCCTTCCTGCCCCTAATTTTGCTAGCTTGTCTGCCTCCCAGTTTCCCTGGTCACCTTGGTGACCTTTTACCCACTGGACCGTGACCTTGTTTTTTTCAACTAGCCTGTTGAGTGCTTTGTGGCATTCTAGTATAAGTTTTGATTTTGTCAACGGTCTTTTGAGTGAGCTTAGTAAGGCTGCGCAGTCCGTTTTAACGGTAATGTCATTCCCCTCTGCATCATTTATCAAGTGCATTGCCCCGTGTAGGAAACTCAGTGTTTCAGCCAACCTGCCTCGGGCTCTCCGTCTCACTCGGTGCGCAGCAGTGCGCGGTTGCCTGCGCCCCTCCGCGTCTCCGGCTCTTAAAAAAACACTAGTCTATACATATATATAGTATAGTCTAGCCACAAGACTGCCGAGGAAGGACTGCCTAGGAAGTGGGGTGTTCTGATTCGAATTTTCTATTCCGAAACGGCACTCAGATTTTTTGTGTAATATGCACGAAAGTTTAAGGTCAAAAATGGCAAAACTGAATTTTTAAATGTAAAGGGGTATTTGCACGATCAGTCCTACGTGACCGGGACGTGGAGACGATGCGACTTTTTAGTTTTTGTCAATAGCAACACAATTGTTTTGTCTTTTTTTTTGTCACAAACTTGTCAGTCAGCTGTCAGACTGTCAGTGTCATTTATAATTTTACACATGTAAACATGGCGGCTGCACTGTTGTCAAATTTTAGATTTGATAAAATAATTCGAAGCAATGCAAAATTCTCTCACATATACTACTACGGCAGACCAGTAACGTTAAAGAAACCATATTACAATGTTTCACCCCAGCATGTTGCCGCCGCCAGTTGTTTTCGGGTACGTTCTCGCACCGCTATTCCTTCCTGCGTTTTTTCTTATTTACATTACATTTATCAGTAAAATCGCTCTAAAGAAGTAAATATCAGTTATTCTTGATTTCAGGTTTACTCCACGCAACCCCCAGGAAATTCTAGTACCCCGGATGCCGCCAAAAATGTCTTGGCAGCTGTCCTTGCTAATAAACCCCAAAAAGGGGTTAATCCATTCGGTAGGTTACATACCCTAGGGGATTTAGCGAAATTATCGAAAATTCTTTATCTGTTTCCAAACATAGGATTGATATATTGCAACCTCAACATTTGTTATATAATTTTGGCATTGACCTTGTAAACTTTAAATGTTTTGGTCTAGAGATAACATGGGGTGATACCTGTGTGCATAGGTTGAGTATCAAAAACTTAATAATCAACAGATATCACTATACCAAGACACGAGACAGAAATACATGAGTACTTACATGATCAAGCATGATGAAATGGAATTTGTTTTTGTGTACCGATGTGTAGATTTGTGTGAGCTGGCTGTAAAATGTCAAATTATAGCAATTTGAATTTTTACATCAATCAAACAAATATTCCTACAGTTACAGCTTATGTTGCGCTTGTTAATAGGCACAGTGAAACAAAAGCTCAGCTATTGTATTTTTAGACCTTTCCTCATTTTACAAATAAGCAATTCTGAAACAGCCTACTTTACTAATTGTTACCTACATGTTTATTAGTACAGCATGATTATTATCTTTGACTATAAAATTGAAAATTCCCTGATTTCTAAACCGGTATAGATATTGAATGGTTTTGTCTCTTCCCATGCGCCGCTACCCCCTCCAAGCGGCACTCGGGCGCCAAGAAACTTGGCAAGAAGTAGTTCATCATTCATACTGTCAATAATACCAACACTTTGAAAATTACTGAAATCTCTTGTTGTATTATTAACATGCAAGCCTTGAATCCAAATTATTGTCTATGATTCTTTTCACATTTACTTACTGCTAATACTTAAGTATGCTGCGGTTATCATAGAAAGATATCTGACAGTTTTAACAAAACAATGTTTATAAACTCATCCCTTATTCTTATCCCTAGGAAAGTCAGGGTGTTCTCATAAACTTCAACTGTCAGATATCTTCCTGTGATAACCACACTAAACTTACATAACTTTAAAAGTTTATGATAGTTTTAGTGCTATTTCATTGAATATCATATTGAAACCAAACATAAAAGCAGGATTTCAATTATGAACCAATCCAATCTCTTATCATTTTGGAATTGTTACAACCATATATGAAATTAGTTCATTTATTAGTTTTGTGTTACTTCCATATTCTGTTTCCCTCCATTTTGTTGTTAATATGTATTGATACTTTTCATAACTGTTTGATTCTTGGTTGAATGCGGCTCTTTTTTCCCTCTCCCTGGCACATAACTATGTTTTTGTCCGCTTTTCCCATCCCTGTCAGTTCCTAGAGTATCGTCCTTTGATCACCTCCTGATGAAACATTCCCCTTCCTAGGTATCCTCCAAAAGAGAAACTGCTTTCATCCAGGTGCCTCTGTTTTGTCTCGTGAAGATATGAACCTGCCTGATGCGAAGCCGGTCACCGGAAAGGATATGTTTAGAGGGATGATGGAATATGTCTGGCCTAAGGTAAGATTATTTTGAGTTTTTATCTAGTTGTTGGTGTCAAGTGGTCAATATATTTTCAGGTTTAAAATCTTCATGTATTATTTGAATTATTCTTCGTCCCGATAAAATGTAAAACTCAGTTATCAGCTTAAGTAAAATAGGCATAACTTATTCATAGTCTCATTTAGTATCTCGCTTCACTTTTAACTTCACATATTGTTATTTAATAAAAAAAACACCATCATCAAACATCATCAGATTGAACTAGAACATTCAATATAATACTTTTTCTAGTTTAATTTCATGCACATTGCAATTTGTATTATGCACTTTCACATAACTCACTATATTTATGTTTAGAAATAGTTAAATCATTCCCATTAACTTCATAACCTTAGCCGACCCAAAGTCCACCCTCACATCTCTTTCAGGACAACCCAATGATCCGCAACCGCGTGATGCTGTCCCTCTCTCTCCTGTTCGCCGCCAAGATAGTGAATGTATCCGTCCCGTTCCTCTTCAAGCATGCCGTGGACAATGTGAACGCGATGTCGGCGGCCCACGGCAATGAGCTGCTACTTGGCATGGAGACTGTACCGCAGGCGTTGGGAACTACTGCATTCAGTTTGTTGGTGGGCTGTGAGTGGGTTAATTTAATTACTAGCTGACCACACAGACAGTCTGTCAAAAGCTGTTAGACTACCAACGCCATCTGTGGACAAAAGCATGAACTTATGCAATGATTTTTTGATTTGTGTTTGTGTCCTTTGTCTTTAAATTTTTTTTCTCCGTAAGAACCTTCTTGAATTCTTACTTAAAACAAATAGTTTAAGAAAAGTTCACCCAAATCAGTCCAGTCGTTTGAGAGATTCTCGCTTACCAAGATTTACCATTATCTCACTCATTCCAGACGGTATCGTCCGCGCCACGTTGCAACATACTAGAGTATTTAAAGTATAATCCATTATCCCACTCATTCAACGTACTAGAGTATTTAAAGTATAATTCATTATCCCACTCATTCCAGAAGGTATCGCCGGCGCCACCTCGCAACATACTAGAGTATTTAAAGTATAATCCATTATCCCACTCATTCCAGACGGTATCACCCGTGCCACGTTGCAACATACTAGAGTATTTAAAGTATAATCCATTATCCCACTCCTTCCAGACGGTATCACCCGTGCCACGTTGCAACATACTAGAGTATTTAAAGTATAATCCATTATCCCACTCATTCCAGACGGTATCGCCCGCGCCACGTTGCAACATACTAGAGTATTTAAAGTATAATCCATTATCTCACTACTTCCAGACGGTATCACCCGTGCCACGTTGCAACATACTAGAGTATTTAAAGTATAATCCATTATCCCACTCATTCCAGACGGTATCGCCCGCGCCACGTTATTAAGTATAAAGTATAAGTATAGTATTAAGTATAAAGCAACATACTAGAGTATTTAAAGTATAATCCACTATCCCACTCCTTCCAGATGGTATCATCCGTGCCATCTTGCAACATACTAGAGTATTTAAAGTATAATCCATTATCCCACTCATTCCAGAAGGTAACGCCCTCGCCACGTTGCAACATACTAGAGTATTTAAAGTATAATCCATTATCCCACTCCTTCGAGACGGTATCACCCGCGCCACGTTGCAACATACTAGAGTATTTAAAGTATAATCCATTATCCCACTCCTTCCAGACGGTATCACCCGCGCCACGTTGCAACATACTAGAGTATTTAAAGTATAATCCATTATCCCACTCATTCCAGATGGTATCACCCGTGCCACGTTGCAGCATACTAGAATATTTAAAGTAAATTCCATTATCTCACTCATTCCAGACGGTATCGCCCGCGCCACCGCCGCCGGCTTCAACGAGCTACGAAACGCCGTCTTCGCGAAAGTCGCTCAACATTCCATTAGAAGACTGGCTTGCAATGTGTTCACGCATTTACACAATTTGGACCTGAGCTTCCATTTGGGCAGACAAACTGGCGCACTGTCTAAGGTACAAGAGATAGACAGACGACTTGACAGCCGCTAATTACAGTTTCAACACGTCAAGTTACGTAGTCAAGCACTGCTAGCTCCTAGGTCATTGCCTGACTGCCAGGTTTCCACTTAACTTGTGTTTAAACTGCATTTACGGGTGCCGAAATTCTGGTGCAAGTCGGCTTTATTTATTGTATTATCAATCAGGGTTAGCCATAGATAAAAAGAGGAAAAGAACCCCCCAAGTCTTAGATGTTTATATGTGTGTGACGTCGCTGTTTCTGGTTCTCATATTAGGTTATCCTAGTGTGGGGCCAGACGCAATGTTTATGGCTGTACATAATGATTCCTCAGCCACCTTCAGTAAACTAAGAGGAGCCAGGTGCAAAAATTAAGAACCCATTGAGAAGTTGCTAACTTTTTGCGCCTTAATTTTCACGAATTTACCAACTTCAATCATTTTCTTAATTCATTGCGGTCTAACAACTTAGGTTGATTTCGCCAATTTAGCGTGTTTTTATAGAATCCCACATATTTGGACAAGTTCTCTTTTTAGTATAGATTTGATGTTCATTAGAACTTCCCAGGGGGACGGTGGGAACCAAGAGTTTCCTGCGGACATGAGCAACTATTCGCCCCAATAATGCAGCATTGTGTCATATTGTCGTTATATCCCCAATGTTATTTGACTAACGGTGTACAAAACTTCATGAGGAAATCTACATATCTCCTTAGCTGCGGCGATGGTCTAGCCCCCTGTCACGCAAAATGGATTATCGAATAATTGGCTAAACATGGATACATCTAGACCTCAATCACCCCGTGACAACCCAAGGGAGAGTCCCAGGTTCGAATCCCGGCTGGGGGGGGGAAGAAAACTTCGCTGTATTACTTCGCTGTTCCTGTAGCCATATCATTTCAATCCAAAAAAATTACCAATAAGAACACGTTTATTTGACACTGCTGTCTTTTATTGCGACTTTTTCTTATATAAGCCAAGTGCTGTAGCCACCATGTATTCCTTGACTTCGAGGGTTTTCTATTGCAATGCCAATCAGAACATGATTATTTGACACTGCTGTATTTTATTGTCTGAATGCCAATCAGAACATGATTATTTGACACTGCTGTCTTTTATTGTCTGAATGCCAATCAGAAAATGATTATGTGACACTGCTGTCTTTAATTGTCCAATCAGAACACGATTATTTAACACTGCTGTCTTTTATTGTCTGAATGCCAATCAGAACATGATTATTTGACACTGCTGTCTTTTATTGTCTGAATGCCAATCAGAACATGATTATGTGACACTGCTGTCTTTTATTGTCTGAATGCCAATCAGAACATGATTATTGTGTCTTTTATTGTCTGAATGCCAATCAGAACATGACTATGTGACACTGCTGTCTTTTATTGTCTGAATGCCAATCAGAACATGATTATTTGACAGTGCTGTCTTTTATAGTCTGAATGCCAATCAGAACATGATTATTTGACAGTGCTGTCTTTTATTGTCTGAATGCCAATCAGAACATGATTATTTGACAGTGATGTCTTTTATTGTCTGAATGCCAATCAGAACATGATTATTTGACAGTGCTGTCTTTTATTGTCTGAATGCCAATCAAAACATGACTATGTGACACTGCTGTCTTTTATTGTCTGAATGCCAATCAGAACATGATTATATGACAGTGCTGTCTTTTATAGTCTGAATGCCAATCAGAACATGATTATTTGACAGTGCTGTCTTTTATTGTCTGAATGCCAATCAGAACATGATTATTGTGTCTTTTATTGTCTGAATGCCAATCAGAACATGATTATTTGACAGTGCTGTCTTTTATTGTCTGAAAGCCAATCAGAACATGATTATGTGACACTGCTGTCTTTTATTGTCTGAATGCCAATCAGAATATGATTATTTGACAGTGCTGTCTTTTATTGTCTGAATGCCAATCAGAACATGATTATTTGACAGTGCTGTCTTTTATAGTCTGAATGCCAATCAGAACATGATTATTTGACAGTGCTGTCTTTTATTGTCTGAATGCCAATCAGAACATGATTATTGTGTCTTTTATTGTCTGAATGCCAATCAGAACATGATAATTTGACAGTGCTGTCTTTTATTGTCTGAAAGCCAATCAGAACATGATTATGTGACACTGCTGTCTTTTATTGTCTGAATGCCAATCAGAATATGATTATTTGACAGTGCTGTCTTTTATTGTCTGAATGCCAATCAGAACATGATTATTTGACACTGCTGTCTTTTATTGTCCGAATGCCAATCAGAACATGATTATTTTGAATCTGTCTTTTGATGGGTCCATTTGTTAATTCTAAAGGTATTCTGATAGAAATTGCCAGAAGTCAGAATAGTATGGTATGAATCAGAATGACGACCACTGTGGCGGTGCGGTTGTGGCTCTGCCTTCCATTCGAGAGGTCCCGGGTGCGATGCCCGGCTGGGGATAAAGAAAATGTAAACCCCAGATCTTGGATGTTTATATGTGTGTGATGTCGCTGTTTGTGGTTCCCACGACACGCTATCCTACTGTGGGGCCAGAAGCAATGTATGTGCCTGTATATAAATGTTATGAGTTCATAATAAGCCCACTGGTTGGTAATGTTTTCAAACGGTATTGAAATTTCCAAACGTCAGAATTACATGATAAGTCTACTGGTTCCCATGATACAGAGTATCATAGTGAGGGGCCACCAACAATGTAAATTAATTTAATTTTGAAAAATATTTCGCAACATTTGCGAATTACTGAGCGTTTTTTAAAACAAATATTTGGTTTATTTCTTACTTGTCACTTAAGTTACAAAATTTTTTCTGCATTAAATTGCCAATGTAAATGGTTTATGTGTCTGTTGTATATCTTCCACAGACAATAGACCGAGGCTCGCGCGCCATAAACTTCGTGCTGACAGCGATGGTATTCAACGTTGTGCCAACAATATTCGAGCTCGCATTAGTCTCCACCATATTGGGACTGAAGGGAGGCCTGGCGTTTACTGGTAAGAAATGTTGGAGCGGTAAACATTTATATACAAGCACACTTCTGGCCCCACACTAGGATACCCTGTGACGTGGGAACCAGAAACAGCTACGTCACAGTGGGATTTTTTTCATCCTCCCCTCCTGGATTTGAACCCGGAACCTAACGCAGAGCCTCGAACGGCAACACCGCAGACGTCGCCAGAATATGGCCTCTCGAGCATGGTAACATGGGGTTTATCTAGCTCAACACAGACCTTGGTGTTAATAATTTTGTAATTATTTATTTCTGCTTATTTATTATTATAATTAATATTGCAATATTTGTATTAGTTAAGCGCAAACAATTTTTAAAAGAGATCTAAAAATCAATCTGTGGTAGTTTCTAAGCCCTTCTTCTCCCACAGTGGTCCAATGTAGAGAAGAGGCAAAAAATGACGTTTGCTAAGCATATGTAAATATCTACAGTAATAAAGTACTTACGTAAGTAAGTACTTTATTACTTAAGTACTTAAAGTAAGTAAAGACTGACTTTGGTATGCAAAGTCTTCTAGGTGGACTAAAAAAGGCTGTTAAAAGTCTGCTCAAACTGTCCCAAACAACAGTGACCAAGATGCCATCATCAAATTGACGATCACTCTGACGTAGGGGTCGAGACTCTTCGTCACCAGCGACGGGTCCCGGGTTCGATACCCAGCCGTGCGTGGGGGACGAAGACAATCCCTGGCAGGTCTTGGATGTAAATGTTAGGATTTATTGTATTTCGAATCCCAGTTGGGGAAGAAGAACAAAATCCGCAGGTCTTGGATGTTTATATGTGTGTGACGTCGCAGTTTCTGGTTCCCACGACACAGGATACCCTAGTGTGGGGCCAGAAGCAATGCCAAGTTAGTGCGGAAGGGGTGTCGCTCCGCACACCTCCCGCCCTACCGCATAGGCCCTGTGATAGTATGCCTGTGATAAGTCTGTATTGACATACATAATTAGTACATAATTTCTTTATTGATCAAAGGATATAAAAAAGAGTTACATTAAAATAGCGTACAAAGGCGAGCTTATCTCTAATAAGAGATCTCTTCCAGCAAAACAGGATGAGATCGTATTTTTTTTATCGATTTCGATCTTGCTAAAGTTGAAGCATGTACTTGTGTATTTAAAATGTCTGCCTCTTTGTCGATATGAAAAGGTAAAATACAATAATCCATTCTCAATCGCGAGACCTAGCTAGACAAGTACAGGAAAATTGTCACATTGAACGGAAAAAATATTTCGAAAAACATGTTCAGAAACTAAAGAAAAAGAGATGGAAGATTTTATCATAGAAGTCGGAGTAACCAGCGACGAACGCAGATTATTTAAGCGTTTCTTGCGAGGATAGTACCTATACTACTATAAGATATTTGATTTTGATTGTAATAAATAAAATATTAGTTAAAATAAAAGGGGATAATATTTACTCTTCATAGTGTCGCGTACCTTTTTAGGAAGTATGCTATATCAACATAGACTACCTCACTAAAAATGGCCACTAAACCTGATTTGGACAGTTGCGTGCCTATATATAATAACCGCCTTATTCATAAATGTCTAATAAACCTATTTTAACTATAATGCCGTTATAATTAGTTTGTCTTTGTCTGTCACTTTGAAATTTGTGTTTGTGAGAAAAGGACAAAGCACATTTAAGCTATCATATGTTTTATAAGTTTTATGAATAAGGCGGTAAATGTTTAACAGTTTGTTTATATTTCCAGGGCTGGCGTTCAGCTGTGTCGCCATATACGCGGCGTTCACACTGGCCATCACGCAGTGGCGAACCAGGTTTAGGGTCTACATGAACCGAGCCGAGAACGAGGCTGGGAACAAGGCTATCGACTCGCTTATTAACTACGAGACTGTGAAGGTACGAGAATATTAAGGAGGTGATAAATGTACTGGATTTAACAGAAAATAGTAGTTTATGTGACTGATACATAATGCCTCAATATGTACAGTTACATACACTAGTTTATCTACACACATATCATAAGCTCTCTTTGATGTGTTCAGGAACTTCATGTTTGACCGGCATTGAACAATTACTAACTTCACAGACAAAGTAGGTGCGGCACGCATGCGGGCGTCGGCGTTCGAAATTTGAATGTCATAATATGTAGAAAATATACACATTATGGTCATAATGTTCAATATTCAGATAAGAAATGAGTTTTTACAAAGTAGTTTAACATTATGCTGATCGTAACGTGCGGTTTTTGGACGCAGTAAAGAGGGTTTATGATACGTGTGTAGATAAAAGTGATTATATTTTAGTTGAGGGGGTTCTTAGGGACGTTATACCACAGAACAAGCAGTAGTAACTAGCTGCTCTCACTGCCCGGCAATAAAGCACATCATAGCTCGCACCTGCGCTACGTCCGATGATTGCAAGACATCTACAGTATCTGTTCCCCGCCCGTGCAGAATGGATTGCGATAGCCTTTTGATACGACCGTTGAATTGTATTTCGTTCAGTAATTTGGTCATTTTGGATGTTACTGAATTTCAACAAGAAAAGATTCGTTAGGAAACAATGAAGAAAACACACTTAAATTATAATATCCTTTATCTGCCGAGAAAATATTTTGTTAGCAAACACGATCAACTTAACGACAGAAACGAATCGATTGCATGATCGAGACATTTTTCGATTGTTCCGAGTGACGAGATACGATCCTTTACCTGAGCCAACGATATCAACAGCCGAGAGCGAGAGATTTGTATAATAAAAGTTATTTAAGAAAAGCCATCACACTGAAACCTCTGTACACACGATAAATCAAAATTACGATGTGGGGTGCCTATGGAATATTATTATAATATTTTAGGCTAAGACTACTGACATTATCTAGATCTAGATATATGTTGCATCGGACCATAAAATCAGGATATTTGAATCAAATCAGAACTACAAACCCGCATAAAAGCAGCAGAATGTGTTTTTGTTGTTAGGTAATATACCAAAAATAGTCAAACATAGAAAATGTTATCTAATTTTAACCAACAACGTGTTTCAAAACCTTCACTGCATTATATTACCACAATCATACTACTCCTGACGTTTTTTTAAATTTGTCCAACGGGACGTAATGAGGGTTTTCTGACTTTGTACTATCTGACAGCTGTTTAGACCTGACGCCTACGAGGCGCCGCCTGGTGGCAGAAAAAGTATCGAAAACCCTCATTGGCACGATTGTATTACCTTTGCAACAAAATTATAGCTATTAATCGTAACTATTTGAAAAATCGAGACAATCGACAAAAATATGTCGACCTCGTGCATCGTTAGTTCTTTCATTCACTTAAACGCCCATCCCTTGACAAAAGTCCAACTCGTCTGTGACGCTCTGATAATAAGATTTTGACTTAAAAGGACAATTTAAAGCATTTTCCGGTGGTAATTAATGTGTGAGTCTTTAAACTAGTATCGACAACTAAATGTGACCTACATCGAGATATTGTTGCGGAATGTGATCGAGAGATCTTTATTTACTTAAAAGCTCGTGTATAAACACGGCATATGTCACCCAACCCATAATAACTTCACATTATTATATAACCGCCTTATTCATGAACGTCTAATAAACCTATTTTAACTTTAATGCCGTTATAATTCGTTTGTCTTTGTCTGTCACTTTGAAATTTGTGTTTGTGAGAAAAGGACAAAGCACATTTTAGCTGTCATAGGTTTGATAAGTTTTATGAATAAGGAGGTAAATATATAAAACAAAGTCCGGTTAGTTACACCACTTATAACTAAAGCACGGCTGGACCGATTTTAATTATCTCTTATTTGTTGGGTTAGTCTCCTCCCCGAATATCCGAATATCTTTAATCAGATCAGAATATTTTTTATATCGGAAAAATTGTTGGAAAAATTCCTACACATATATTTTTTTAAATAAATTGGGTTAATGGGATACGAAGTTCGTAATTAATGAATTTGTTCACGCTTCCAGTACTTCAACAACGAGAAATACGAGCTGGAGAAGTACGACGAGTCACTGAAGAAGTACCAGGCGGCCTCTCTGAAGACCGCCTCGAGCCTCGCGGTGCTGAACTTCGGGCAGCACGCCATATTCAGCGGTGGACTCAGCGTCATCATGGTGCTCGCTGCCAATGAGATCGCCAAAGGTGACAAATACATAATAATACAGCCATTAATTAATGGCTGTATTATTATGTATTTGTAATTGTAATTGTAATTACATTAAGGGATAACATTCATAATAATACAGCCATCACATTAACCTGCTGAGACGCAGAGAACCTAATAAGGAACTTTTTTGACAGAAGTCACCTAGAGTACTGAAGATTCTATTGTGGGCATTTGCGGGGCACAAAATAAAATTCGCCTTAATTGTTATGTCATTATTTTTTGTTTTCCGGCCAGCAGGCAAGCGAAAGGGTTAAGGGATAACATACATAATAATATAGCCATTACATTAAGGGATAAAATACATAATAATACACCCTTACATTAAGGGATAACATATATAATAATACAGACATTACAATAAGGAATAAAATACTTAATAATACATCCATTACATTAAGGGATAAAATACTAAAACTATACTCAAGAAGCAACCTTTCGATTAGTGAAATCCGAATGAGAATCACTTTAGGGGTTACTAACAAAAAAAAAAGACTCGTGTCTTTCGATATACACTGATATAAAGTGTAGCTTGAGCTGCCGTTTCGAAATTTTAAGTAATCATGCCAAGTGACACAGCGAGTGTCTGAGTGCCGCGTGGATTGGGTTACCTCTCTTTTTCTTCTTTTAATATGGCATATTAATCTCTTTTGGGGTTAATTTTGCCATTCTATCTAGAACCTGGAAAGTTACGTCTTGAGAATGCTCCCTAGCACTACCCGGCAGGACGTGAAGGGCTGTAGGATCCAAGTAGTTACTTCGGACATGAGCAACTGCCTCCCAACCTCTATTCTTCGTATAGGTTGAGAGACAGAGAGAGGTAGAGAGAGAGTGACGTTACCCCCTTCACACGGCACTCAGTCATAGAGAAACTAGCAGAGACCTTTACTACCCATATTCACCCACTGCTGGGTATAAGCCTCTTCAGCACACCATCCACTCCGGTCCTGATCCCCCCTGCCTACGTACCAGCTGCGGCGACGATGTGCTCCGTCCACCTGGCTGACGCCGTACACTTACCTCTCCCAATCTTACGGTCGCAGGTAACATGACGGTCGGCGACCTGGTGATGGTGAACGGTCTACTCTTCCAGCTCTCCATACCGCTGGGCTTCCTGGGATCCGTCTACCGGGAGGTAAAGCATATTCTGGATCCTTATTTATGCCGCATAATGCCTTATAATTATAATACCGTTATTTATGACACGTATTACTATCTGCTATATGCCAAAGTTAACTAGACACCTGCGAGGGAAGCGATTTTCCCTTCCTCGCGCTCGCTCTCGCCCTCGACGCATCAGTAGGACAGTGACGGATGTTATGACGTCATCAGAGCGAGGTGCCACGCTGGCTCAGTGCGGTTTGGGGAAGGGGTGTCGAGGCAGTGGATATCCGGGTTCAGGCCGTGCCCTTCGGTGGGGGCTTTTATTATTATTCATTATTATTATTAACTAAGGCGTCGTGCCCATTTCAGTGAAGTGACATGACATGTGTCTACAAAGGCCACGTTTGCACAACATGTTCTACCCGAATAGAATTGAAGAATTGTGTAACCAAAAGGACTAGCCGTGTAAACGCGGCCGTTACTTAATTAATAATTTCGAGTCGACTATGATATTCTACAGATATTTTCTATTATCATAAAAGAAGAAATATACTGAAAGAGGAGTAAATCCTACTAAAGTGGCGTTGTGACAAAGTGAATATGGTCTAGGACGGAACTGTTAATGAAGTTTTTTGTATCTTTCAGGTGCGACAGGCGTTAGTTGATATGCAAACCATGTTCACCTTGATGACGGTGCAAAGTAAAATCAAGGTAATAACACATCACACTGACGATAGAGTTGTCACGACATTGGCAAGTTGATGACTAAAAACGCGGATTTTGCTATCAACAATATTTAAAACTTATGAATGTCAATCCAGTTTTCGATTGACAATAATACAGATTTTGCTTGACAAAATTACTGAATTGCGCGACAAATTGAGCTCCGAAGCGGCGACGGCGGCTATATGTAGAAGAGGTCCAGCCATCGCAGCCACCGGCTGTAAATATTTGATCCTTAAAATGAAGATCTCCAGGTCCAGGTCACTACACCTGTGGACCACTGGTCCAACAGCTTATGCTCGGACATTCTATATATAGTTAGTAACCGAGAAACTTATCTTGCGCGATGCAGGATCGATCGTCAATTGTTTCGCGATCCGTGATGACATCTGTTGACAACTTCTGGCAACTGCTGTGATAGTTTGCTTGACATCCATCTTGTATATTATACCATAGAGTAATAATATAAAGGAGAGTGTCCATCGCCCTACAAAGCACCGTACATCGAAAAATTGTTCATTGGTACCAGCCTAGATGTCGCCCATAGTATTTTTCATCACTAAATTATAATTTCAATCTCACAACAATCTCAAAGCTTTCATTGCCGGACGAAACAACGTATTTGTAATATTCGCCGGTTAAATCAGCGAGGTGGATGGCTGAGCGGATCATCATCAGACTTTGAAGTGGTTAATCGTGGTTCGATCCCCAATGCGGACAACCTTTTGTTTATGTTTTTTATAAGGTTTTATTTCTTGAGCCAAAGTTTTTTTTTTTTTATTTAATGTGCGCGAGGCCGACTCGCACACTTGACCGTTTATTTTACTTCATGTAATTTTGCTTGTTTGCTTCTGATCTTGTAATAAAATTGATACAAATTTTGGAGAAGTTTTGTCGAAAAGGTTTAAAAAAACCGGTCAAGTGCTGGTCAGACTCGCACACGAAGGGTTCTGTACCAACTTACAAGAAAACTCAGGCACTAAAAAAAACAAACAAGAAGTTATATTATTACATAAGTTATTAAATATTTACTGTGCACTGCCTTTTTCATGGTAAATTTTCCTATCATGCCTTGGTTTGCTGGAAGAAATCTCTTTTGAGAGATAAGCTGGCCTTTGTACATATGTTTTCCACAAATGTAACTTTTTATATATCTTTGTGCAAGAATTATGAATTATGAAGAACAAAAAAACTTGGATGTGAACCGAGAACAGAGAATACCCAACTAATATCAAACTAATTACGCCATCACATCGTTTCTCTAAGTCGCGAAATTTACGATCATGTTTGGAATGATATTGAAGTCAAATCTGAGTCTGGTGGCGCTAGTGTAGTCTTATAAATCTCTGACGCCACCTAAGGCATTATAATGTACAACAAATAGGCAGCAGCAGACAGAGAAAGCTGGTTTCTCTTTCTCCGTAAGCAGCAAACAGGGCTAACGCCACCTGTGCCTGGGCGGAAATTTTTGCTTTCTACCGAAGTACGATTTTCTGTTCGGGATGGGTAGTCTTCTTGTATTATTAATCTATGGTTATACTTAGTTTGCTTTTCACAGGAAGCGCCTAAAGCCCCGCCGCTAATCGTAGACGCTACAACAGCGACCATAGAGTTCAAGGACGTCAGCTTCAAATATGTCAACGGGAAACCAATATTCAACAATCTAACCTTCAGAATACCAGCCGGAAAGAAGATCGGCATCGTTGGTGGCTCAGGTAGCGGGTAAGTGTAAGCATGGACGAATAAGACTAGAGTGGTCAGTCCACCGCATACAAAAAAACGTTCCCAGCTAAAGCCAAAATCCTGTATTATTTCTAGATGTCGCTGTACCATGCAATAGGTGCTGGGTGCTTACTCTAAAAATCGTAGTAAAATCGATCGGAATATCGACGAAAAATCAGAGATGGCGTTAGCATAAGCCTTGTTTTTTCTTAGGAAATGAACGCCCATTCCGCCACCTTTCCTAAATTAAGCGCGCCACCACGATATCACCTTTAATAGAAATAACTTTTGAACTAGTAGCTCTATCTAGCAATATACATTTAAACTAAAAATCGAATTACGCTTCAAAGTACTACGTTTGTTTGTCCTCTAGTTTTAATCGTCCATGGTGTAAGCAGGTATTACATATATAAGCGATGCAGGATTGTATGGAAATACTGTTTAAGCATGCTGACACCATCTGACATTCAGTTTACTGTTTTTTTTTGTTGAGAGTGAGAGAGGATTTGTATTGAGAATAGTAATGTAACATAACAAAACTTTTTGTTTCTTTTTACTTGTACACGAGTTAGCATTAATCTATATGAATAATCCAGATATGTTTTATAGAATGTCAAAGTTGACCCGATTGGTCAAATTACGTGATTTAGGTTTGTATCGTACCTTGTGTTTAGCACATCAGCGCCATCTGCCACAGACCTTTGAAATTATACATTTTTTTCCAGTAAATCGACGATGGTGCGTCTTCTATACCGGTTCTTTGAGCCGCAGTCAGGTCAGATCTTCGTCGCCGGACAGAATATCAGGGATCTCGACCTTGCTAGCTTGCGACGGTCCATGGCTATCGTACCGCAGGTAACGTTACACCGAACTCAATTTGATGCTTGGTTGCATGACTTCGATGGACAGTCGGATATAAACATGAAACATAAACATAAATATTTATATATAGGCACATACACTAGCATACCCAGTGTCGTGAGCCTTTTTCGCTTCCGTCCCAGCTGGGATTCGAACCCGCGAAATACAAATACAAATCATTTATCCATTAAATATTTTCAGTATCTAATAATACAAAAGGGCCCTGTACTAGATTCTAGAAAATTCACAATTCACAATTCTTTATTGCACAGAACATTAAAACAAAACATTTTACAAGAAATTAAAAGGCAAAGGCGAGCTTATCTCTCAACAGAGATTTCTTACAGCAAAAATATCAGGATAGGATACATATAAATCTGTTTTACAAGAGCCCCGCCATTCCCAATGTGATACAAAGTAATAAACAACGTTAAGTAGACTATGTAGAAAATAGCCGCTATTATTACAAAATATAAAAAATAAAAAATATCCAAATATTATTACAAAACATAATTTAGGGTATTAAAATAGGGGTAGTTATGTAGAGTGTGTGAAGTGAGTGTGGAGAGAAGATGTGAGTGTAGTGAGTGTCTTAAAGAGATGTAAAGTGAAGTGTAATGTGTGAAGGGAGGTGGGGAAAAGTCTTATCTACGTATGAACGTAATATGATATGAAATCTCGCTTGGGAGACAGAGCCACTCCACAGAGATCTTCTTATCTACGTATGAACGTAATATGATATGAAATCTCGCTTGGGAGGCAGAGCCACTCCACAGAGATCTTCTTATCTACGTATGAACGTAATATGATATGAAATCTCGCTTGGGAGACAGAGCCACTCCACAGAGATCTTCTTATCTACGTATGAACGTAATATGATATGAAATCTCGCTTGGGAGACAGAGCCACTCCACAGAGATCTTCTTATCTACGTATGAACGTAATATGATATGAAATCTCGCTTGGGAGGCAGAGCCACTCCACAGAGATCTTCTTATCTACGTATGAACGTAATATGATATGAAATCTCGCTTGGGAGACAGAGCCACTCCACAGAGATCTTCTTATCTACGTATGAACGTAATATGATATGAAATCTCGCTTGGGAGACAGAGCCACTCCACAGAGATCTTCTTATCTACGTATGAACGTAATATGATATGAAATCTCGCTTGGGAGGCAGAGCCACTCCACAGAGATCTTCTTATCTACGTATGAACGTAATATGATATGAAATCTCGCTTGGGAGACAGAGCCACTCCACAGAGATCTTCTTATCTACGTATGAACGTAATATGATATGAAATCTCGCTTGGGAGGCAGAGCCACTCCACAGAGATCTTCTTATCTACGTATGAACGTAATATGATATGAAATCTCGCTTGGGAGGCAGAGCCACTCCACAGAGATCTTCTTATCTACGTATGAACGTAATATGATATGAAATCTCGCTTGGGAGGCAGAGCCACTCCACAGAGATCTTCTTATCTACGTATGAACGTAATATGATATGAAATCTCGCTTGGGAGGCAGAGCCACTCCACAGAGATCTTCTTATCTACGTATGAACGTAATATGATATGAAATCTCGCTTGGGAGGCAGAGCCACTCCACAGAGATCTTCTTATCTACGTATGAACGTAATATGATATGAAATCTCGCTTGGGAGACAGAGCCACTCCACAGAGATCTTCTTATGGTCCATGATCCAGTCATGAAGTCATGACAAAACAATTTTTTTGTACGACTATCGATCAGGTTTGTCTTAAGGAAGAATAAATGACTATTCCTATACTGTTTGATGTGGTAGTTGCAGAGGGTTGCACACTTGTTGAGCCAGTAAATTCAACACTGCTTGCGTTGCAGGTAGGCACTTTTGATTATCTCAAAGATATGAGATATCCCGACCGAAAAACTAACGTCCGCCTGCACACAAGGCAACTTTGAACGATTCACAAACGACTCGCTTTCGCTACTGGTTGATTTCTGTTTCTTTGGGATTCGTTACCAATTCTTTGGGTACCCATTAGCAACCAGTTACCAATAGATTCATGTGCAGATAGGACTAACATGGGTGTGAATTATTCACGGTCGGAGATTAATTTCCAACTGGATTTTGGATGGATTTCAATTTTGACTGTATTTCTGGATTGAAACTAGATACTTAAGTTGTCTGAAGATGTTTCACGATAACCCAAAGAGCGATCCTTGCCCAAAACATACTACTTACCGCTTCACGGAAACCAGAAGCCGGCCATCTTTGCAAATATGACCAGCCAGACAGGTTACTGTCACTGAATTCTGGATGTTTGGGGCATACACTGTAATTACACTGCATTCCCTGTAGTCATTTAGAATTATAAATGAAGCGTGGGTTATTTATTCGCTAGAAGAATATTTGTTCACAACTCACTGATAGTCTTTTGTTTTTGACTGACTGCGCCCTCTAGCGGCGCTTTGCGTAAACACAACACACGCCACGGTAAAGGGCTCATAATCACATCACATTACGAATGGCCGAGTCGGAAGTGACCCTGCCTACGAAGCCAAGGGTCCCGGGTTCGAGTCCCGGTGGGGGCAAATATTTGTTTAATGAGAACGGATGTTTGTACCCTAGTCATGGTTGTTGATCTATCTAAGTATAATATTTATCTATATAAGTATGTGTATCGTTGTCTAGTACCCAAGATACAGACAATCCTGGTTTGGGGCTAGATCAATGTGTGTAAATAGTGTCCAAAGTGTTATTATTATTATTATTACATGTATTAATATTATTAAGGAACTAACGTTGGTCCCCAGGACTGCGTACTGTTCCACGACACGATACAACACAACCTGCACTACGGCGACCTGGCGCGGCCCAGCGATGACGTCATAGAGGCCGCCAAGATGGCGGAGCTGCACGAAGCTGTGCTGACCTGGCCCAAGGTACGTTGCAGAGGACTACCTTTGGAAACAAGCTCCAACTTCTTAGGCAGCAGACGACGGCAGCTTTAAAACGTTGTGTAGACATGTTGTGAGGCTGCCGTCGCTGCCGACGCGCATGCCGCTCGTGTGTAGGAGCTCTTAATTGGAGGTGGGGGTTAAATAGAACAAACATGGCGACAGGTCTTTTCCCACTCGGGGTGGCACAGGGAGCTAGCCCGTCGCCGCGCCCTCATCATGCCAGTCAGCCAGTAATTCAAGACAGTGCGGCGCTTCAACATCGGATATTCACCTACATGTTGCCTCTCTTTCTATCGCGTTACTTTGTCTCTTCTGACGCGGCATGTCTAACGTTAGGGTTGTTCTCTTGTGACGAATAATTAATCTTACCAGCTACGAACCAATCTATTATTCTCCATTATATAAATATAGATATCCAATATATAAACCAAAAACTATTATTCTCCATTTGATAATTATAATATACTTACGTAGTGGTTAGAAAACTATTTTACAATGTCTCGATGGGTATAGTAAACTAAGGAGATAGTCATATACTATTAATCCAGTTCTGGTTACGAAACTAAAAAATAAATTAAATATTAATAGCGCAAATTAAACATTTGATACATACAGCTAATTATCAGTAGAAGTACGTTTCCTTACCTTTCGATGTCCTTTGGTAGTGTGAACAACGTGAGGTAATGCTTATTAATATTTAGGCAGCCAAATGCGATGTATCTGTATATAATGCGAGTACGTGACGTGCTTTCCGGGCGGCGCCCGACGATCCTTAGAAATACTTTGAATTTGTCCTCGCAAACGCGGACGCGGATCTTGTATCTTTACAGGTAAAGTGTGGACAACGTCCTGGTTCTACTAAGGTACACTTACTACAGATGATCTATCTTCATTAACAAAAGAAACTTGCAATGTATATTTGTTGTTTTTGTTTAGGGAACACTCGAAAATTTGAAAATAAACAAGCCGGGTCATATGAATCAATCACAAAGACCAATAAACAAGCTGAATCACAGAAAAAAAAGTTGCCAATTACACTAGCACAAGATAGTAAAGCCCGTCTGAACAGTAGCGTAAAGCACGAACAAACTAAAAAAATCTCGCACTGTGAACACGGTCTTAGCTTCGTGGTCGCAGTTAGTCGCTTAAATCAGACACTTAACTAACTCTCTAGACCGTTAATTAAATGCCGACGTTAAACCAAGTCACTAAAGTTCCGTCAGAAAAGTGAGTGAACACAACGTTTAACGAGTTGTCTAAACGTTCCTAATACACAGTCAGGTCATAAGTTCTGTCACACAATAAAAACTTTGAATTTAGAACGCTGGCCACAAACAAGTTTATTGAATTCGAATTTCGAATTTTTCATGAAAATAAAAATGTGTACTTTTTAGAATTTTCCTCATTTTTAAATATGGAGTGGACACTTAAAGAAGACCGTGTCGCAGTTATTGCGTTGCATCATTGCGGTTACGCGCCAATTCAGATTTTCGACTTACTGAAAAATTTGAATATAACCAAAAGATTCGTTTATCATACCATAAAACGATACAATGAAGACTCTAGTGTAGATGACCTGCAAGAAGTGGTTGCCCTCGCTCTGTTAGGACTCCAGTAGTGATAAAAGCTGTGAAGGCGCGAATTCAAAGAAATCCCATACGTAAGCAGAAACTGTTGGCCCTTCAGATGGGGTTAAGCAGGACCACGGTGAAAAGGGTGTTAAATGAAGACTTAGGGCTTAGGGCATATCGAAGAAAAACAGGACCGATATTGACATGGACCTCGTTCGTGCTGCGATAGACGACTGGCCGCGCAGAATAAAGGCCTGTATTCAAAATCGCGGGGGTCATTTTGAATAAACTTTATTACCATAAGAATCTATGTTTTATTAAGTTCATTTTGCTATATAAATGTTTACATAAATAATAAACATGTCTAAATTATTTCATATTGCACATGTGACAGAACTTATGACCTGACTATGTATTAGGTCCTTACATATGAAATTGGCGTTTTGTATGGAGAAATTGAAGTTAACTCAATTTTCAGTATCAACATTTTTGTATTTTTTTTAGGAATGACGGATCCTAATTTTATAAACTTTGTGTGTATGAATGAGACAACATTTAGCTAACAGAAGATTTTATATAATTTTTGAAAAGTGTCACCTGTAAAAAAATATTACGAATATTATAATGAAAATGGATGACATTTAGGAGGCACTGATTTTGAAGATAACATTTTAGTTATCAAACTGAAAATTAAAAGAAAATTTAATAAATAGATGTAAAATATTGAAATTAATTTTAAAACAATAAAAAAAACTGGCAATAGCTATTGAATTACTCGAATTATGTACTCCTGAATCTGTAAGAAAAATTCGCCAATTTCATAGGTAAGCACCCAATATTTAAAATATTTATTTATAAATATTTTTTTATGTGTACTTAAGTTTATGTTTTAAGTATTTTTGTTGTTCTTACATGTTCAACCTAACACGAAGGATAAAGGGGCTTCGCTTCGCTCACCCCCTTTACCCTTCACCTAAGATACCGCAATATTTTGCCCTGATACAAACTGTGCAAATCAGCTGTTGACGCCATCTTGTTTTCCAACAGGCTTTCGGTAAGACAGATTGTTAAACGTTTTTGACGTTGCTTTATTTAAATCAAAATGCTAGTGACTTGGTTAAACGTCGGCATTTAATTAACGGTCTAGAGAGTTAGTTAAGCGTCTGATTTAACCAACCAACTGCGACAGCTCTACCAATCAGACGCCAGTGCTTTTCTTTCCCATCAACTCGTCTCGGCAAATAGAGTTTAGTTATATTGTCGCCGCGGTTACACCACCCAGGGGTACGCGACGCAGGTCGGCGAGCGGGGTCTCAAGCTGTCGGGCGGCGAGAAGCAGCGCGTCGCCATCGCGCGTGCCATACTCAAGAACTCGCCCATCATCATCTTCGACGAGGCCACCTCGAGTCTCGACTCGCTCACCGAGCACGTGAGTACACAACTCAACTCATTATAAAAAAAACAAATTAACCGACTGCATTTTATTTCGATACCACATACAAACTTATGAATGCAACTGTTACTTGTCTCTTAGCCCGTGAACCAGCTCTCACCTCTCTCTCGTCCATGAATGCGTTTCTCTTGCACCCATGCTGGAGCCGCATCAATTACTTTGTTGTCTGAAATCCAAACTAGTGACTTTTTACTAAAATTGTGTAGCCGTCCGTCAAGCCGTTTAGGCTGTAGCGAGTGCTAACAAAATGGAAGGAGATCTCTTATTAGAGACAAGCTCGTCTTTGTACAGATGTAGTGAATAATTTCCTTATCGGCAAAACTCGGAACAACGATAACACCCGAATGGTGCCGATGTGTCTATGAATTACTGTATTATTAAATTACGTGTAGGTATCAAATAAATCGCATACTTTATTTATCAATGTCAAATGTCAAATTGCCCGTTTGACGTATATTACACTGAGATGTTAAAACCACCACGATTCTATCATATAAAGAATTCGTTAGGTATACAAAAATATAACTAGTTACTGAGGACGTTTTATTTCAAAAAAAAACGCACTGATAAAAACCAAATTCCGGTTGGGATGATCTAATGATTCTATAAGGATTGGAACCCCAAAAGTCTAACTATAAGTCAAAACTACAGTAGGATTTTGCAGACCTTTTTTATAACAATAAATTTTTGTAATTAATTAAAAATACTATGACATAACAAAAAAGACACCTCAACATAAACCAAAACAAACCAGCAGAGAAATTAATATAAATAAATATGATTTTCTGATTGTAGAACGACTTCGATTATGACAGCGGGATAAGAGGAGGAGGAGCGGGGTGGACAGTGTGATGCGAAACAATACTTCCAACTTCCATATCACAGTCAGAATCAGAACTATTTTCTGGTGTATCATCGTCAGAGTTTTCATGAACGGTGATTACAAAACTAGCCATATAATTTTCCAACTCAGGTTCGTGTTTTCGGTACTCGTTTTCGCATTTGATGGCGTGGTCACATACTTTGGCCCAAACATCGGAACCAATCATATTAACCTTTTCCTGTACCAATTGTTTCACAGTAGTCATATTCATACTGATGTTTCTTTTGGTTACGTATCCCTTTATTTGAGACCATATGTTTTCAATCGGATTGAAATCAGGATGATATGGTGGCAATCTTAGTACGCTGTGTCCATATTCGTTCATAAGTTTATCTATAGAGTATTCTACAAAGTCTTGTTTGTACTTGCAAATAATTTCATATACATATTTCAAGTTTTGTTAATGACGGATCAATCGGAACGTTATGTTTGGATAGCCGATCAATCATGTCTTGCTTCCTGGTATTTGAATTAGGAGGTTTTTCTACGTACTTATTATGATATGCAGCATTATCTACTACTAGTACCGAATGTGGAGCTAAGTTTGGAATGAGTTGATTACGAAGCCATTTTTCATAGTTTTCATTGTTCATCGCGTTGTGATAGTCACCTGTTTTATCAGTAGACTGATACATTAACAATGCCCCAGGTATAAACCCCTTTCTACTACCAGCGTGCACTATTATAAGACGTTGTCCTTTAGAAATTAACTGTTTCACTCCGTTTTCTGACGAGTCAGCCCAGCTTTTACCTGCCAAATGTGAGGTATGGATGTATGTTTCATCCATGTAAACAATCTCTCTCCCTTGCAATCTGTACTTTTTTATCGCGGCTAAAAACTTTACTCTTTTTAAACGAACATCATCTTTCTCGATAAGTAATTTTCTGTTGTTTTCAACTTTTTTATACCGAAATCCCATTTTTCTAAGAATTTTTCTTAGCGTAAAGTCACATCCCTTAAAATGTATGGCTTCGGCTTAAAATGTATGGCTTGTTTGTATATCAAATGGAAATTATACACTAATCGGCGTAAAACGTTGTAGTCAAAATCGTCAAGACCTAGACAAAATAATTTATTTGGTCTACCCAACTTTGCCGACTTCGGACTATTGGAGGTGGATTGATTTATGTATTCTTTTTGCAATATTTTATTTACTGTTCGTTGAGAAATTCCACTGGCCTCCGAAACTCGTTTTTGGACTTTACAAAAGTAAGCAGTATAGTTGGTATGTTTGAATTTATCATTTTCAGTTAAGAAATATAAATAAATATTGAAAATAACTTCGCAGGCTTGCCGATCTAAACGTTTCCCTTTTCTTAGTGCTTTCGGCATGTCTGTTATAAATTGTTAATGTGGATCGAATAAAATCAATGTTTATTATTTACAAAAATGACAGACAAGAGTGAAATGTAAAGTCAAAAAAAAAAATAGGTGGCCTGCATTAATACACGAGTCCATGAAGTTTATCACAAAATCTAACATAAATATCAACAAAATATTTCTGTGGTATTAACTACTCTATATAGATACTTCCTCTTGCAATGCGACCGTTCCCTACGTTGTCTCGATGGGTACTGAGTGCGAGTGAAGTAGTAAGACAAAAACGAACATTTCCGAGAAAATACGAAAGGAAAGGATTATTCACTACATCTGTACACTTTTTTCACGTAACTCTTATTTTTATATAATTTGTGTGCACTAATAATAATAATAATACCTTGGACCCTATTTACACACATTGATCTAGCCCCAAACTAGGATTCCCTGTATCTTGGGTACTAGACAACGATACACATACTTATATAGATAAATATTATACTTAGATAGATAAACAACCATGACTTGGGTACAAACATCCGTTCTCATCAAACAAACATTTGCCCCCACCGGGACTCGAACCCGGGACCCTTGGCTTCGTAGGCAGGGTCACTGCCGACTCGGCCATTCGGGTCGTCAGAAGAAAGAAGAGATTATTACATTATATATGTCTTTGGCCATATCATAGAATGGATCTGGCCGATTATTTCATGAAATGGTTGTTGGTGGTGAATTTGATGAAACATGTCTTTTTAAAAGCATTTTTGTTCAGTACTAACTAATGTTTTTTATGATTTACATGTCGAACTAACATGAATATTATTCGGGAGCTAACGCAGTGCTTTTCCCTAAAATATTTCTTCATTCAATGAAAGTTCTAATTCAACCATGGCTGGCCAAATTAATGGTTACGACACATGCATATATAAAAAACCGTTCAAGTGCGAGTCTAACTCGCGCAAGAAAGGTTCCGTACCACCGTGCAATAGCAGGGATGGTGTGGAGTGAATAGTTTGGATTTTACATAGCAAAATGTTGTTTACGAAGTTATTGGTGCGGCTACTTTCACACTCCATGTACGTAACCAGGTGCATTCATAAGTTTGTATGTGGTATTGAAGGAATTGTTGAATGGGAGCCCTCTTAAATATTTATTTTATTTTGTTTTTTAGTATTTTTTGTAATAGCAGCAACTGAAATACATCATCTGTGAAAATTTTATCTGTCTAACTATATGGTTCATGAGAAACAGGCTGGTGACAGACCGACGGACAGACGGACAGCGGAGGCTTAGTAATAGTGTCCCGTTTGGCACCCTTCGGGTACGGAACCCTAAAGAAGCACTTTCGCTCTCTTTCGTGAGAGTTATAGTATGTATATCATTATTATAATATATAAACTATATTTGCAGGTACATGTATGTATAGTTGTAGTCTGGTATATAAGTATTTTATTTTCCGTATTTTAAATTATATGTATTTTAGTATAGATTAGATATTAGATATTGCGCACTGCCTACCCTTTCATGATACATTTTGCATGGCTTGGTTAGCTGGAAGAAATCTCTTTTTAGAGATAAGCTCGCTTTTCTCCATATGCAACCTTTTAAATTTAATATGTGTGTCTGCAATCAATAATTATGAATATACACTCGAAAGTAATTCCTTTGGTCTTGTGCAGACGGGTGAAGATCAATATGTTATTAGTTGTAGTTGTAGTATGTAGTATCGGCTTTGACCAGTTTCCCCTCAAGTGTAAATTATGTAAATAAATCGATCAAGTGCGAGTCGGATTCACGCACGAAGAGATCCGAACCATCGTACAAGAAAAGTTGCAAACAAAGACCTTTTTTTAAACTGCGTGTAGTTCATTACTTGTTGCTAAAGCGGCAACAGAAATACATATTCAGTGAAAATTTCAACGTGTTCACGACAATGAATACCAATTTTTTTGAATTTACCTGATGCAAAAAGCAAAAGCTTTCAAAACTATTAATTAGTGTCTAAAAAGTAAATTAGTTTATTTTTAAGGTGCCGTACACGAAGGGTGCCAAACGGGGCGCTATTACTAAGCCTCTGCTGTCCGTCTGTCTCTCTGTCTGTCCGTAAGCGGGCTGTATTTCATGAACGGTAATAGGTAGAGAGTTAACTTTTTAACATAATGTGTATATTCAAATGATGTCTCAATTATACAAGTGTTTAGTTTTAGTATCGTACCACTAGATGGCGTTGGTTGTACTCTGACTCGCGCTATCGTTTGGTTTTCATCATCATCATCATTGGCAGCTTTTTCCGCCCACTGCTGGGTATAAGCCTCCTCCAATTTGTGCCAACCTCTCCGGTCCTGTGCCAGACGAATCCAGGTATTCCCCGCGATGTTAGTAATATCGTCGACCCATCTGGCTGCCGGCCGACCCACGCTCCTTCTTCCTTCCTTTGGCCACCACTCGGTCAGGGATCTTCTCCACCTGCCATCACCTCGCCTCGCCAAGTGCCCTGCCCACTTAAACTTGAGTCTAGTGATACGTTTTACGACATCTTAGACTTTCGTCCGTTGACGTATCTCGACGTTTCGGACTCGATCTAGAAGTGTGATGTCTAGCATGGAACGCTCCATGGCTCTTTGGGCTACTCTCATTCGTTTCACCGTTTCCTTTGTGAGCGTCCATGTTTCGGCACCGTACGTCATGGTAGGCAGGACACATTGGTCGAATAGTTTGGTTTTCAGGCATTGCGGCATCTTTCGATCCCTGAATATTCTCTCGAGTTTCTTGAATGCCGCCCATCCAAGTTGGACTCTCCTGGAGACCTCCTTCGCCTGGTGCTCTCTACCAAAAGATAGAATGTGTCCAAGATAGACATAATGATCAACCACCTCTAGCGTCTCATATCCGACAGTGATGTTGGACAATGAGCTGTCAGAGATGTTTGTCATAACCTTAGTCTTGGACATATTCATCTTCAGGCCAACTTTAAGAGAAGCACTATAAAGATCTTGAAGCATGCTTTGGAGGTCGCCAGGTTTGTCGGCGAACAGGATTATATCGTCGGCGAAGCGGAGGTGCGTCAGGAATGCACCATTGATGTTTATGCCTTGCTGGTCCCATGTAAGCGTCTTTACTATGTCTTCTAAGACAGCTGTAAAGAGCTTAGGTGATATGGTGTCTCCCTGGCGCACCCCTCGTTCGATGCTAATGCGGTTCGTCAGCTTGTGAATCCGCACTTGCATCGTTGCCGACTTGTAAAGCTCCCGGAGGACATCCACGTATCGGGCGTCGATCTGGCAACGATGGAGTGCATGGAAGACCGCCCAGTGTTCGACACTGTCGAAAGCCTTCTCATAATCGATGAAGGCGAAACACAGGGGTCGATTCCATTCCTGTGATTTCTCCAACAGCTGCTTCACAGTGTGGATATGATCGATAGTGGAGTATTCGCTCCGGAAGCCTGCCTGTTCGATGGGTTGGCATTCGTCGAGTTGGCGGGTGATCCTATTGCACAGCACTTTGGTAAAAATCTTGTAGATCTGCAGGAGGAGGCTTATCGGGCGATAGTTTCCCAGTTTGGTTATATCCCCTTTCTTGTGCAGTATGGTCACTACCGCATTATTCCAGGGTTCGGGTGAAACTCCGCCATGAAGTACCTTATTGAAGAGTTCTACAAGGACCTCAAGTACATGGTCACCACCGGCTATCAGAAGCTCAACCGTTACACCTTCTTCGCCGGGAGATTTATCCTTTTTCATTTGCCTCATGGCCCATTCTATTTCAGAGTGTAGAATGGGAGGCAGGATTTGCTCACTTCGGCATTCGGTTGGGCTGGCTCTGGGGTCGCCGTCTGTGGTGACCGGCTCCGTTGCACTAGATCTGTACAGTTCCGTGTAGAACTCTTCAACTATGGCCTCTATGCCTTCTCTGTGCGTCACTGTAGATCCGTTCTTGTCTGTTAATTTAATAATTTCTGAATTCCCCGTTTTAGTTCGTATTTTAAATACTTTAGGTCCCCTATTTTATTTTATTGTACGCTGTATTGTTTCAGTGTTGTGTGTCCTAATATATTTTCTGATAGCCTTTTGAATTTGTTTATTTAATAAATTTAAGTTTTGATGGTCTCTGACAGTGATCTGACGCATATCTCTTCTCTTTTCCAACAGTGCAGTAGTTTCTGGTGTTAACTTTTGGTGTTTGGTCTTGACTCCGCCCAGGTGTTTTTAAGTTGTCTCTAGTAAGGACTTGCACAACTTTGCGTTTAGGTTGTCGACGTCCAGATTCAACTATTTCAGTCCTTCGAATGCGTTCTTCAAGTCCAGTTGGAACTATTTCTGCAGGTGTCTCACATCTTCAAGCATATATCGATTCTGTGACTGAACTAGCTTGCTTCTTTCCTTACTTAAGTTGAATCTAAACGTCGCTCTAACTAAACGATGGTCACTTCCTGCCTTAAAGTGACTGAGGACAGTAACGTTGCTAACTATGTTCTTTTGTGAGCTTATTACATAGTCGACCTCATTTTTGGTCTTACCGCCGGGGCTTACCCAGGTCCATATCAGTTAATAATATTTCCTAAGTGTTTATTAATCAGGAGTTAACAAGAGTTTAAATACAGTGCAGTAAGTTCAAGTGAAGTGTTTTACTATCCAGGGTATTTCTGTCGATGAAAGGGGGGCCCCATGCAAGAGACGTATATTATCTATTATTCCTGCCCTTGCGAATTACTAAAGCAACATTATTCAAATATCACACAAATTTCGCGGTACACATCGACGTTGTCGGTGACGTCGGTTAGTTTGACGTCGCATCAGCAAACTTTAGGGACTGGTATCGAAACCAAGTTGAAACCTAGTTTTTAGGATTCCGTACCCGAAGGGTGTTAATCGGGACCCCTATTAACCCCTCATTTTCACAGAATGTATTTATTTTTATTTTTATTTATTCAGAAAACCAACAGCGTTACAGTTTAATTCTCTTAATTAAATTACTTATTTACTGCAGCCAATTATAGGTTTCCATAAATTACTTTATTCAAGACTCCTTAAATTATGGGGTTAGTAAAATAGATAGGTTATTTATTCGGAACTATGTTTTGTGTATTATTGAGAGGGGGTTGGTGTGAATGCAATGTGAGTATGTGTGTATGTGAAGGGTGGTGTTTAGCTATGATTGAAACTGTATTGTTATATTTTGTTATCCGCAGAGAGTGTCAAGAATTTTATGTTTAAAAATACTTTTGGAATGATGGTATACGTCAATGTCGGAGAAAGTTTTATTGTAGGTTCTAGCTATTCGAGTGAGGACAGAATTGTTGGCGTAATTGGTACGATGTGCCGGATGGTGGAATAGTTAGTTAGCTGTATGTCTAGTGCGGCGGCGCGGCGTGCGCAGCGGCAGCTGGCTCACTAGCGCGGGGCAGTCCACGTGTGCGTGCGCCAAGTCGTACAGCAGAGACATGTCGGCGAGTGTGCGGCGCGCCGTAAGACTCGGTATCCTGTGTCGCGAGCAGCTCTCCTCATAGCCATCGATATATGCGTTGCTCTTATAGGTAAGGTGTTTGAGGAATTTGGATTGAATTTTTTCAAGATTTTGCTGGTGTGTGATGTAGTATATTCAAGATGTGTATATTCAAGTATACTACGTGCATATGCGAAGAACACCTTTTTTATGCAAGATATATCCCTAAAAGGTTGGCAGGCGCGTAGTACAAACCCTAAGTTTTTGTAGGCTTTCCTGGTGATGATATCTACATTGTCGTTCATATTTAATTGGTGATCCAGGTATACGCCAAGATCACGCACTTGTTGAACACGTTCAATACGCTGATCCTGGATTGTGTATGAGAAGTGCAAGGGACTGGTTTTCCGTGAAAAGGATATTAATTGGCATTTCATGGTATTAACTTTAATTCTATTAGTGATGTAGTATTTTGATAATGTGTTTAGGTCATTTTGTAGGTAAGCACAGTCCGTCGGTCCCTTGATATCCATAAATATTTTTGTATCGTCTGCGTACATAAGAAAGGACGCACTACTAAAACAGGTGTAAATGTCGTATAGATAAGAGTTGTACAAGAGGGGCCCCAAGTGGGATCCTTGTGGGACTCCAGATGATATATCCACGAAGTTTGATCTGAACCCACCAACCACAACCGCCTGTGACCTTTTGGTGAGGTATGATTGTATCCAGCGCAGTAGGTCCCCGTGAATTCCTAGGTGTTCCAATTTGCGCAGCAGGATGGTGTGATCCACACGATCAAAGGCCTTTTCGAAGTCAGTGTAGATCACATCAACCTGCCGACGTTTTTCCATTGAATTAAGGCAGAAGTTCGTGAACAGAGCGAGATTCGTGGTAGTAGACCGGCCTCGGAGGAAGCCGTGCTGTTCGGCGGGTATTCCTTTTGATAAACAAAGATAGAAAGTGTCGTATACTCATTTTTCTAATATTTTGGCAAATATATTCAGGATAGATATGGGCCGGTAGTTTGCGACCTTTAATTTAGAGTTCTTTTTGTGTATAGTCACGATAAGAGCGGTTTTCCAGGCGCTCGGGAAAAATCCTTCCTTTAATGATCGATTATATAGAATAGTCAGAGGCCGGTGTAGCGCTTGGCGGCTACGAGAGATAAACGAAGGAGGTAGGTTGTCACTCCCTGAACCTTTGTTGCAATCAAGTTGTTTAAGAGCTTCTAGGACTTGATTGTCAGTGAGCGTGATTGAGTGAACATCGAAAGTGACACCAGACTGTGATGGTGGTAACTCTATGTTAGGATATTCATCGGCCGGCGGGATAAAAACACTCTGGAAGAAGCTATTGAAGGCCTCGCAAATACTCCCTCCCTCGGTGTACTTTTTTTCTCCGTGAGTGATAAACTTTGGGTAAGAGTAGCCTGAACGTTTAGATTTTATGTATGACCAGAAATGTTTTGGCGATTCTTTAATTTTTAGTTCCATTTGTCGTATGTAGTCAACGAAACATTCCGAGTGTATCTTATGCTGCCTCTTTCTAAGTAGGGAAAACTCAGCGTAGTCAAGAGGGTTCCGGAACCGCTTCCAGCGAGCGTGTACTTTAAGCTTTTCGCGGGAGATCTTGATCAGAGGTCGACTGTACCATATTGGATAGGTATTGCGTTTGTGTTTTAGAACTTTAGGGACGTATTGGTTTATGCTACTCCGCAGGTGTTCGTAGAAAACTTTGACGGCTTCGTCTACCGTGTTCCCGCTTAGTGCTGACTCCCAGTCTACCAGATCAAGAGCTTCAAGTATGCCGTCGTAATCAGCTCTGTTGAATTGAAGTTTAAGGAATGGTCTAGCTTTCAGTGGTTTAACGGTAATATCGGTAGCGTCTATGCTAAATACAGGGTGGAAAGTATCCGGTTTAGATAGTGGATATTCTACTTCCGCCAAATCCACCGGAAAGCTTGAAAAGGCTAGATCCAACACGTTATTGCTAGTGTTTTTAAGATAATTGAATTGTGTAAGACCTAACAGACCAAACTCATCTAGTAGATCTGTAGCTAAGTTCTGTATTTCCACCGGTCCTTTGTTTTTGTACTAGGGGGCCGTTGCTACAATGTACATTTCTGTTGCCGCAACAGCAACAAATAATGAACTATACGGATTTTTTTAAATTAAAGGGGGTCCCCATACAAGCGACTATATTGTTTAAATCCCTGCCCCTGCGAAGAGCCTCATAACGTCATGATTCAATATCAGCATAAATTTCCCTACTCTTAATAACTTTCAGATGACTCCGTCGGTTTCGTATCTATCGGTTTTGCAATCTTGAAGTTGCGGGTTCGAATCCCAGAGAACACATATTTTTTTTTTTATTGTTTAGGATTTAGTGTTTTTTTTCTTCTACGATCGTACGGAACCCTTCGTGTGCGAGTCGGACTCGCACCTGACTGTTTTTTATATTTAAACGCAAATAATCCCTCACCAATCACCAGCCACCAACCAGCTAATCGGCCAGCATTCCCCCAGGCGATCCTCCAAGCCCTGAAAGCGGCCACCATCGGCCGCACCTCGATCTGCATAGCGCACCGGCTGGCCACCGTCGCGGACGCAGACGAGATCCTGGTGCTGGAGCACGGAGCCATCAGCGAGAGAGGGACCCATGCGGACCTGCTCAGCCACCCGAAGAGTCTGTACGCGAGGCTCTGGGAGAAGCAGAACAAGGACGCGCCGATGCCCAAGTACACTAACTAGTCGGTTGTATGGAAACTGTCAAATAATTGAAAATTCGTGACACCTGTCAAAAAATGTGATAAATGCCGAAAATCATGACACGTGTTAAAATGTTATAAAATGGCAAAAATTCGTGACACCTGTCAAAAAAAAGGTTAGCGTATACAAGTCGTGACATCTGTCAAAATTCACGATATTGATGATCATAATAATAATAATAATAGTGATTCTGTCCGGAAATGTATAAGCGTATCGGCCAAGTAAGGCATCCCTTGGACACTAATAACGATGTCTCTTCTCTTTTGTTTATAGTGGTAAAAGGTGAAGAGATCATCGCAGGGGGTGCCTTATTAAAACTGAAGTATGGCGGTTTGATGACGTCACTATCATCCCTTCAATATACGGGACTGCAAGTGTTTGAATGTACATATTCACATTACTACGTCACTTGATAGTAATTTTATGAATTATTTGAAATCGGTTCCAATCGCTGCTATTTATTACGTAAACAAATGTCATGTCTGAATCGATTTATGTACAAAAAAAAACGATGCAAGTTCTTATCACTCTTCTGAAAAGCAATTTTATGACCTTTTATGTCCTGCCAACTTTAGTTTAATTTGTTACTGTGACCATAACTACGTTAATCCTATTCATTTAGCCAAAGTTGGTGTAATCTGTATCGAGGCTGATGATTTGCACTGTTATGTACAAGTATTTACAAAACTGTTTCTACCTCCGTCGAAATTGTTAATAAAATAACGTAATAGTATCCAATTGATTGACGATAAGCTTTTTCTCACCACGGCTGAAGTGAGCGAGCGTCTGTTTTGACACGTGGCTTACTAGCGATATGTGAGATTTGTATGGAGTGGAAACATTCTTCTGCTCAAAGAACGCAATTTAAGATCATCAAAAATGTAAGTGTGTATGGCATTTTGTAATTTATCGATTGTGTGCACCTTTTCAAAACTGCCATGTGATAATTTGTTCTGTAAAATGTAAATATATAAAAACTGTTAGTTTTAAAATTATAAGTACATATACATACACTCGCGGACTGAATTCGTCTTGTTGTGTTTGGATAATTTTGTCCGCAAGTGTATTTAGGAAATGAAAATGTTACTGTACAGATCTTTTGAATAAGAATATTATTTTGATAATATGGCTCTTATTTATGATACCTGATTTATCTTTGTGAATGCCTATTTATTTAAATTTTGGAATTCTGCAGGTGCTTTTCGTGCATTCGATACCTATACGGATATCGACACTAATATCGCGTGATTTTGTATGGGAATCACCAGATATCCGCCATTTTATCGATTGTTCATATTGTGCATGAATAGGCCCCGAGTATAATAATAATATCAACTCATATACAAACACGTAAACACCAACCAGTTACTAGCTGAACAACAAAAAGGATGCCGCAAATTCAGTCAGGGATGCAAGGAGCAACTTATCATCGATGCGGTCGCATCTAAACAAGCTCTTCGCAAAAAAAGAAACATTAACACTATGTTTATTGACTATAAGAAGGCCTTTGACTTTGTACCGCACACATGGCTTATCTACGTATTACAACACTATAAAGTTCACCCCACTATCATCTCATATCTATCAACAACCATGCAGACCTGGAACACTATTCTTAAGTTATACAATGATAACAATACAATACAGACTGACAAAATCATCATTCGCAGAGGAATCTTCCAGGGCGATTCACTGAGTCCCCTCTGGTTTTGCCTGGCACTCAATCCACTATCAAATCTACTCAATAACACAAAAAAAGGATTCCAAATAAAGTTTGATGTGTCATCACACCACACATTGTCACATTTACTATATATGGACGATATAAAACTTTATGGAAGTAACTTAACAGAAATACATAAACTTGCAGATCTAACACAACAGTTTTCTAATGACATACAGATGGAGTTCGGTATTCCGAACTATAAGTGTAACGATAAGTGCAAAATACAATCAGTTCATAGAGGAAAAGTTGAGAGCAATACATACATATTAGAGAACGGAGATCAAATAGATCCAGTGGATAACGAGATAGGATATAAATACTTAGGTTACTATCAAACGCAACAGATACATCAAAGGGAGACAAAAAAAACAATCATACAGAAGTTTAGGAAACGGATACATAGCATACTTAAAACACAGTTGAACGCTCGAAATACCGTCAAAGCATTAAACACATACGCCATCCCAATCCTCACATATTCATTCGGTATAATCAACTGGTCCCAATCAGACTTAATAAAACACCAACGCACCATCAACACACTTATGACTAAATACAGAAAACACCATCCACGCTCTTGCATACAAAGACTCACACTACCTAAAATTGAAGGAGGAAGGGGAATAATAGACTTAAAAAATTTACACAACAAACAAATCACCACACTAAGAAGGTTCTTTCACGCTAAATCATCGCACTCAACCCTGCACAATGCCGTCGCTCAGTCCGACTTTAAACATACTCCACTTAACCTACAAGACCATCAAGCTCAGATAAATGAAACTATCATCAAACCGCAACAGAAAATCGACATCTGGACACGAAAATCCCTCCACGGCAGACACCGCTTAGACTTAGCCAACCCTAACGTCGACAAAACTGCGTCGAACGCGTGGCTTAAGAAAGGCGAGCTGTTCCCGGAAACGGAGGTATTTATGTTAGCCATACAGGACCAGGTTATAGATACTCGTAACTACAGAAAACATATCATACACGACCGCACAATGGCAAGCGACATGTGCAGACAGTGCCAAAATAGTTCAGAAACAATACAGCATATCACAGGAGCCTGCAGATCACTCGCACAATCAGATTATAAACATCGCCACGACCAAGTTGCAGCCATCATACACCAACACCTCGCATTCAGATACAAATTGATTGCAAATAAAACAGTCTACTATAAATACACCTCAAACAGTTTTAGAATCAACAGACTTTAAACTCTACTGGGACAGAACTATGATTACAGACAAAACTATTCATTTCAACAGGCCTGACATAACTCTCCACGATAAACAAAACAAAACAGTATTTCTCATAGATATAGCCATACCAAATACACACAACCTTACCACAACGTTTACAGAAAAAAACACAAAATACACAGACCTTGCCATTGAAATTAGAACACAATGGCACAGGAGTCATCCCATACACATTACACACTAGTCTCAAAACATTAAATATACCCAGATCCACACACATACTTCTTCAAAAAGCAACAATACTAAATACATGTAGAATTGTACGGAAATTCATGGGCAAGGACCGTGATCTTTAGTAGATAAGCACTTGGCGTAAGCCCGTGTATCAGAACCTCTTTATTACAAGAGTGAAATGAAAATTTCATAAAAATATAATAATAATAATAATAATATACCTTGGACACAATTTACACACATTGATCTATCCCCAAACTAGGATTCCCTGTATCTTGGGTACTAGACAACGATACACATTCTTATATAGATAAATATTTTACTTAAATACACAACCATGACTAGGCTACAAACATCCGTTCAGATCAAACAAATATTTGCCCCCACCGGGACTATAACCCGGGACCTTGGCTTCGTAGGCAGGGTCACTGCTGACTCGGCCATTCGGCTTGTCAAACGTTACGTCTTACATTAGGGTACTTAATTGTAAGCCGAGATAGTATCCTATTGGTATTGGTGTATTCAGGAAATAAGAGGTGAATGGTTTCGCACAATGTACTGATTGCAAAAAAGGTGATTAATTAACGAAACCCATGCATGAAACCATATTATAGTAAGTCAAGCTTAAAAAAAATGGCACTAAGTTTTGGGGTAGATTTGTCATACTATGGTTGTGTGTTACAAAGCCTAGGATCGATATTTCATCGTTTGGTTGATGGCCGAAACAAAATGGCATCCGCTTTTTGATGTCCAAACACGGCTAAGGATTTTATTCTCTTCAAAAGTCTGTTATTAATTATTGCAGTTTTCTGTTGAGTTTGCTGTCGCTACAAAATAGAACATAGATTTCAAAATTCCGCTGTCATCAACGTCTTGTTAGTAACTATTTAGTAATCTGTGGCCTTGTTTTCGTTCATGTTTTCATCCACATACGTGAAGATACCTATACCCAACCCAAATATAAGATGCTGACAAATTAGGTAGGTACCAATATTTTTAGACCTGATATACTCGTCTCTAGGAAATAATAAAACTAACTTTAAAGTTTATTAGTTTTTGGAGAAAAAAAAAAAACAAATGTGCCACGTAGACGCACCCTTTCATTCTGATAATTAAAAATCGGCTTGTCTGTCACTTAACTGGCTACTTCACTAAGATAAATTAAACTCAAATAAAATATCAATGTCATGCGTTGAGTAATAATACTAGAGACGCTAGCTCGAACAAAATATGTGCCCGGCCTCTTGACGAGAGCGGGCGTGTCAGTTGTCTAAGATAAAAATCTTTGCGCTCAGATGCGACATGCCGAAGACGTACAGTCGTATTTGCCCAAAAGTATATAAGTAGAACATGGAACTTCGTTAATGTAGGTATCTTGTATGAGTACCTATTTATAGAAAACCCTCAATAATTCATAGTTGCAGCGAAGGGCCCTCTGCTAAACATGGGCACAACTGTGCCTTGCCAGTCAGTATGGGAAAAGGCGTGACGCTGATGAGGTATGTGATTACAAAGCCTGAGTAAAAATCATAATAAAACGTCTTATGCAGTAAATCAGAAATACAAGGATTACAGAGCCTCAGAAGATTAGCATGTTAGTCTTACAATTTTCAATCAAAATTGGTTCTTTGGCCTAAATGAAGCAAGTTTATATAAATCTTTTTAACTTCCGTTCTTCTAACCTAAGTATATAGCGTTAGGTCTAACAAGGTATATCCGGTTCCGGTATCCGTACTTCGACTCATACTTTCGGACATTCACGAGGGTGAGATTGTTTAATATTCACAATGCACACTTTTCGTCTGAAGAGAATCCCCACTTAGCACGCCCTGATCACTTCCAAACTCGCTGCAGCGTCAATAAAAATAATAATAAAGTTTTTATTCCACAAAAAAACAGAGCATTTCCATATAAAATAAAACATTAAAAACTAGGGCAACACATAATATAAACATTTTAAAGATAAGTCAATAAAATAAAATAATAATAATTTAGGGAACTAAACTCTGATTTTTTATTCCGTAGAATTCTGACATTTCAGATATCATAAGGTTCTTTATGAGGACAATTATTATTTTATTCATTTTCATTAGTGTAAAGTGCAGGTGTAAAGTGTGGCTGTGAAGTGTAAAGTGCTAGCAACGTCTGAACAGCCAGTGTAAAGTGTGAGTGATTACTAATCAGTAATCAGCGAAGTGAGGCTATTAGAAGTATATATATTTTTTCGAGTAGCCACGACCCCGGCGCCCCTCCTCCCCTTCAGCCTTCACTCGCTGTTTAGTTAACAGCGTCGGGACAGCAAATTCGACTGTTTCACTTTCAATAACCAGTTTCTACTTAACATCAGAGTTTAGGTTCGGTGCATACAGACATTAATCAATATTTAAAGAACAAGGGGGAAAAAATTGTTGGGATGGCGCAAGTATAGTTTTTTGAGCGTCTTCAAGAGACACCTAGACTAAACTTTATTTTGTAATTTTACAGGTTTTTACAATTCATTCTCAAATTCAGAGAAGGCCAGGTAAAATAGCAAAATATTTTAAGAATGTAACTTGAGCAGTTTTGTTACTATGTCACTTATCCTAACTTCCGGCCATAGAGCAACGCGGTTTATCTTTGCTTCCGGCACAACTTTTGTTTTCAAACTGTTTAATGGGCACTTATATTGAATTAAAACTTGAAGAGGTACGAAAAGTAAAATAAATGAGTTTATTCGTTTACGCAAGCTCCATCCATATAACAGCCGACCTCTGTGTCGACTAAGCGTTGGCTCAGTTCTTCCATATATAAATATTGGAGAAGATGTTCCTCCTTGCCTCACTCCACAATTAAGTGGCATAGGCTCTGATAGAAAGCCATTCCACCGGGCAATGTTTTCTGCTGCTGATGCCAACGTGCGAGAATGTGGATTATGTTTTCTGAGACACCACGATTTCTCATTTTGCCCTACAGTAAGGAGTGTGATGCACGATCGAATGTATGGGCAGGAATACTTGGCGACTTGGAGATCCAATGGGATACCACTTGGTCAGCGTAGAAGCATGTACTTTCAACAAGACGATGCCCCCGCCCATTATGATCGTGCCGTACGAAGATACTTGACGGAACATTGCCAAGCTCGATGGATAGGCCGCGGCGGGAGTGATGCAGGTGGAGTGAACTGGCCAGCCATCTCACCAGATTTAAAACCGGTTTCACACGAGGGATGGTCACGATCAGAAGTTCTGAAGAATGACGGGCACGAGTCATGTAAAGAGAAAGAGACATTTTGATGCGTGTAAATAGGAACATCCAAAAGCGAGCATTATTGTGCATAGAAAAACGGGGTCGTTATTTTCAAGAATACTTAAAATAACTGTTTAATAACTTGAATAAAATGGAGTTTTATTAGTAACATCTTAACTTATTGATTTGAAATTCTTATTGAAAACTATCAAAGGCTAGTTTATTACAACTGACGCAGTGCCGCCTGGAGGGGGTAGCACCGCATGGGAACTAGAGAGATTGCATACATGGGCGAGATAGAGAGGTAACACTTCGCTCAGGCGCCAAGAAACTATTAGACGCTCACTTGACACAACTTATCAGTTGATTATGAGTGGGCAGATTTTAATTCATTTAGTTTGTTCAGAAAAATAAAACTAAAATAGATATCATATAAAAAGCTTTCTTAACCTTTTGACCGCCCCAGTCGGCAATGGCCGACCACTGGCTCATGTCGCCTATAGCAGACGCATTTTTTATGTTAAATAAAAGTATCCTTATCTCTTATTATTTAAGTTGTATTTTGCAAAGCATAGCAAACATGTTTGGCGTGTGAATGATACATTTTCTATTTGATGTATGACGGTCAAAAGTTTGATGTAAGTACTTAATATTAAATCCCTAAAAGTTGGTACCTAATTTCAAAGCACCTTCGGGTCGGCTTGGTACTTTTGGCTGCTACACGAACACACAGAACGGATTTTATCTAGTCAGTCGGACCGTTGCGACCTCCATGAACTAATCCAGCCAGTATCAATCGGTTTTTAAATAATCGATCACATCCCAATCGGTTTCCTGGGCAACGCCAATCACCACAACAAAACTGACGCTGTCATGTCAAACTGGCTTTGTTTTTGGATTACAAAACAGAGTTTCTCGTTTTTAGCCTTTTATTTCCTGTTTTTGGAGAAAATGCCACGGTATTTATGAAAAGAGGATGTCACTAGCGAGTTTGATATCACAGGATAAGCGCAAGGATTTCCAAAGGTTATTTTGTAACTCACTATCTTCCTGACTTATCATCTCGTATCATGGATACGTGAATGTTATCTTGTTATTTCCAAGTATGATAACATCATGCTATAATCCTCCCCCTTCGACCACCAAGTAAGTGACTGCAACAAAAATGTGTGTTTATTACAGAAAAGAAAGCCTAGAAACAGTTTACAGCAGTAACTCGAGGCTAAGTTTACTTCAAAAGCGGAAGAAGTTAAATCCTCTATCTTTGGCGATGTCGAACCAAACTCTCAATGGTAAAGGAGGCGACAAGTATGTAACCCAACGGGTGTTGTCTGCAAAGACCCACAGGGTCAAACAACTGCAAAATCAGCTCTCGGACGCACATTATCATTTGCAGGTAAGTTTTTAGGCTCACCTTTAGAAAATTATCATTTAGTGTGGACTTTCGCGGTTTTTTGGCGGATTTTTCGGAGTTCATTCTAAGCTCTATCCAGAAAGTTTCAAGTTGTGGAATTCAATAGGTTAACAGATATAATTTTTTGAAAATCTGTAAAATATATTCAATGGCACCTGTGCCGGCGTTTTCTCCCGCTTGGTGGCGCTGGCGTAGTTGAAGGAAGAGTTCCTTAGCTGAGGTTAGGTTCAAAACATGTCACGTGATCTTTCAAGACTTCACACTGGCAAAATTAACCTCAATGAGGTTAGGATGCCATCCAACTAATGCTATAAATCTGAAAGTAGCGATGTTTGGATGTTTGTATGTTTGTGCCTCAATCACGCTAAAACGGCTAAACGGATTGAAACAAAATTTTGCACAGAGATAGTTTATGAGCTAGAATAACATATAGGATACTTTTTATCCGACTGAACCAGAAGGAGGGTAACGTTATCTTGGTAAATGATACTTCCTAGAAACACGCAGATGAAGTTGCGGGCATCAGCTAGAATATTATAAGGAGTACAGATCCACAAACTTATCTGTGGGTGGGTGGGGCGGGCGGCGTAAGCTAATCTCATTCGTAAGACGCTAGCGACGATGCCGTCACCGGGTCAGATAAGTTGTGGATCTATAAATAGAATTGGACTTTGACAGATAGACAGCTTCCAAGACCCCAGCGCCATCTGCAATAAGCTTTTCTGATTAGCTTCCATTGTAGTAACGAAACGCCAAAATAACCCCAAAATGAGCTACGTGCACTTATTTGTAAGTTGAGAATTTATAGCGGCAATCTCAGATGATATCGATTTATTTTGAATAAAACCTATTTTGGTAATATTTTTACGTCAAATGAATTGTTTTTGGATTTGAGCGAATTTGATGAAATTTCACATTTACATAATGAGAGCTGAGATTTATTTTTGAGTAACAGAACGTAGCCTTCATGACGTAGGCTGGCGGCCATGATAATTGTTTACATTTAAGATTGCAAGCGGTTCAAACGAATCAGTCTGGTAACTAGGTATGGTTGAATAGAATATAAGGTACCTGCGTGTAGTAAGGGCCACAGTCTATTAAGGGTCACTCTCAGAAAAACACACTCTCAAACGTTTTACATGTTTCAACTCACGCACACTTAGAAAGGACCAATAGCAACGCTAATCTTATAGGGCACGTAGCCCACGGGCCGCTATCTTGTCAGTTGCCACGCATTCATCGCGAGCGTTAGACGAGCGTTACCGTGTTACTATTATTTTTTTGTGAAAATATAGAAATATTGTCAAAAATACGCTGTTTTCTGTGTTTTTCAACATAAAACAATAAATTTAAGTTAATAGTGTTGTCTAATCAAGGTAAGTTTTGACTTTTCATTAATAAATAAAGACATTTTTAAAGAGTCTCGCATGATTCGTTGCAAAGCCTAATAAGGGCCACATTCGTGGCGGGTCAATGGGCCGGCTCTTATTAAACATATGAAAATATTACTTTCCAATCACACTAAGATAATTAATTGCTTAAAATACCTGTTTTTTTTTTCTTTTTCATTTGGTTTAGGCGTTTGGGAGACAAGATATATTTCATTTCTTTTTATCATTTCTTTGTTGAAAGTTAAAAAAGTCAAGTATTAAAGTTTCCAAAAAAAGGGTCAGAATTCGTGAATCTCTAATTATGTTTTGCTTGCTTGATATCTTTTGCAAAAGCTTATTTTGCTTGTACAGGATCATGGAACCACCTCCTAAGAAGAAACGAGGTTCGTGGACACTGAAACAACTAGAAGATGCTATGACTGCCGTCCGGGGAGGAATGTCACAACGTGCAGCAGCCGCGCGTTATTCTATTCCCAGAAAAACTTTAGTCAATCATTTGAAAAGTGGCAAAGTCGAAAAACAAATTGGGCGTCGTACAATTTTAACAAAAGAGCAAGAGACTGATTTTGCCACGCGAATAAAAAGACTTGCTGCTGTAGGCTTACCGTTAAAACCAAAATCAATTCGACACCAAGCTTACGTTTTTTGTGACGAAAATGACATTCCAAACAAATTTAATCGCTCCAAAAAACGAGCAGGAAAGGATTGGTTAAAATTGTATTTGAAGCGAAACTCCGATATATCAAAGCGAAAGGTACAGATCTTAAATACAGGAAGGGCTCAGAAAGTTAATAAACCAATCGTAAATCAGCACTTTAGCGAATATAAAAAATATACGAAGAACTGATTAGAGAGAGCCCCGGACGTCTATATAATATGGATGAAAAAGGTTGTAGGTTAACCATACATAATCAACCTGTGGTCTTAGCAGAAAAAGGGGCTAAAAATGTGCCCTTGGTTGCACCAGAGCACGCAGAAAACGTAACTATTGCCATGTGCGTAAATGCAGTAGGCACTGCTATCCCGCCGATGATACTGTTTAAGGGGAAGAGAATGAAGCCAGAATTCAATGATAATTTGCCATCTGGATCAATGGTACGAATGGCAAAAAAAGGGTCCATGACAACGTCTCTGTTCACAGAATTCATCCATCACTTGGGAAAGTACAAAACTCCCGGCAAGTGTTTAATTGTTTTTGATCGCGCTTCTTGCCACTTAGATTATAGTATTGTAGACGCAGCGGAGAAAGAAAATATAGTTTTATACTGTTTGCCATCCAACACCACTCACTGGCTCCAGCCACTTGACAGAAGTGTCAACAAATCATTTGAGGTTTACTGGGATGAAGAAGCTTTATCATATCTGTACCAATACCCCGGCAGAACAATTACCAAAGCCAGATTCAATTCCATCTTAAGCAAAATATGGTCTAAATGTATGACCCATTCCAATATTGTCAACGGGTTTAAAGCTACCGGGCTTTATCCTTTTGACCCAAATGCCATTCCAGATGAAGCCTATCAACCGTCAATACCGACCAATCACCCGATGCAAGAAAACCAGGTCGGAGAACTAGACCAGTCGCAAGTGTCTCCGACTCCTGGCCCTTCAGGCTTGAGAGCCCAGCGCGCAACACGGAGCCATAGCAGTGATTCGGACGAGACCATTATTGATGGCTCGCCGTCTTTAATACAAAACTATAGCCTACCTTCTCCTGTTAGCAGTGTTGGAGTAAAGAAACGTTTGGTTGACTACACCAAAACAGATTCTGGTTCTGAAGAATCTGAATCAAATACGCCTAGCGCTGCAATCAGAAGACCGATTACTTACAGCTCCGATTCTTCCGTCAATATGACGTTTTCGCCTCATAAACGTCAGCCGCTATATAGCCAAATATATAGCTCTTCTGAAGATGACGATATCGTGGCTGCGGCGCGAAGAAAAGAACGTACTCCCATTAAACCTGTCGATGTATCTTCATTTGTAAACATCAACAAAAGAAGGCGGGAACATTCTTCTACAGAAGACGATTCAGAAGACGAGGTTCCATTAGTCAGGTTGAAGTCTCAGAAAAGCACTAAAACTGAATTCCGACAACTAATACCGACACCAAACTTAGGTATCGTGAAGAATACACCAAGGCGTAAAGCCATCAATTATAAAGCCCGGATAGTGACGAAAGATTTGTTTACAGAAAGAGAAAACAGAAAAGACATCCAGAAAAAGAAAGTAAAAGAAAACGAACAGAAACGTAAGGAAGTAAAAAGTAAGGACAAACCTAGCAAGAAGGCAAACTCAAAGAAAGAATGCACAAATAAAAAAGGAAAGGCATGTCAAACGAAAAATAGTGGAGCTATTAAAGGTAAAAACAAAGTGAACCATGCAGATGATAAATGGTACTGCTATGCTTGTTTCACAGAAAATTTTGAAGACATGCGACAATGCCCAACATGCCAAAGATGGTACCACGAGGAATGTTTGGGCCTTACGAAAGATGACGTTGATTTTGATTGCTTATTCTGTAATTATAATTAGAAATTTATGATCTGAATTACTGATCCGTTTATAGAGAATCATCCAAGGAAGGACAGACTGATCTCATTATTTTTTATGTGTGATCTCAAAATTACTTTTCATAAGTGTAATAAGGGCCAGTATTATCTTTCCAATGTTTATTTTTATTGTTTTTGAAAAGATTTAAAAAGAGTTGCCAATAGTTTGTTAAAAATGTATATTCTTTGTTTAAAATATACATGTTTAAAGTGTTTTCGAAATAGTTTTGTTTCTGTGAGTTTAATAAGGTCCATTATTTTGTTTTTCTGTTAATTAAACATTTAATTTATATATTTTTGATGCCAAAAGTTGATGTATGCTAGAAAAAAGTAATATTTTGTATTTTTTTCTTGATTTCATATCTTAAATTATAAGTTGGAAAGTGGCCCCTTTTAAAATACCGTGGTTTAATAAGGTCCACAATAAGCTTTTTTTAAAAGGACTAAATTAAATTCACATCTCATATGTTTCACCAACATTTGTACTTTTTCTTTATCCCAATAAAGCAAATATTCTTCTAAAGACTTGTTTTTATTCATAATTTCATTAGTAATATTAATACATTATTTTTTAATTAAGGTGGTCCTTATTTACCGCACTTACCTTAGTCTTGTGGCTAGAGTACGAGCCGAAGGCTTGGAGGGTCGGAATGCTACGCACCGAGCGAGACGGAGCGGCCGAGGTTGGTAAGCCGACGCTGCGAGGCGAGCGTGGGAGCTCTGCGGTGCGGGGCATGGCTGCTGCCATGTAATAGCCGGAGCTAAGGCGATTCCGAATGTAGCCTATCTAAAACGAATAACGATTATCAGGTTATGGTTCCCCCCTCCCCCTGACCCCCTCAAGGTCAAGGTCTAGAGCTCAATAAATTATTATAAATGTAAGTACTTTTTCACTTATTTTGAATCAAACCTCCGATTTTAGTAATTTCTTCAAAAAAGCATATCTCCGAAACTAGGAATTTACTCAGGAGGGGGGAGTAGCGGGGTGGATATCTATATCCTCCCTGCTACCCCCTCCTCTCCCTCCAAGGTCAAGGTCAAGTGGTCAAGTTCTAAAGTCCTTCACTGACGACACAGGGTGTGGCGGGGTGAGGAAGGGGGGGGGGGTTCGTCCATACAATTCCCGCAGCGCAGCGGCACCGCGCCGCACCGTGTGGCCCGGCCCTTCGGTCTTGTCGCATACGGAGTGTGTACCAGAGGCTCAAGGGCCCGATTCTCATAAGAAAAACGAATAGCACAAAATTCATGCTTTGGCTTGTCGGCAGCGCCTGTTTTGTTTGGAGTTTGACTGCCAAATACGGCATTTTGGGCCCTTGGGAGCAATAGAAACACTTTTGCTATTCATGTTTCGTAAGAGACTCGGGCCCTAGTTGTATCTACCGTCTGTGAAGGTGTCACGCTACTAATTAAATACACTATTCGGCGAGAAAGGGGTCATCGCCTCAGCTAAGGAGATATGAAGATTTCCTCATGATTTTTTTGTAACACCGTTATCCAAATAAGATTTGGGCAATATCGAGAATATAACACGAGGCTGACATATGTTGGTAATTTATGATAATAATACCTTGGAAACTATTTACACACATTGATCTAGCCCCAAACTAGGATTCCCTGTATCTTGGGTACTAGACAACGATACAAATACTATTGTAGTTAAACAACCATGACTAGGGTACAAACATCCGTTCTCATCAATATTTGCCCCCACCGGGACTCGAACCCGGGACCCTTGGCTTCGTAGGCAGGGTCGCTGCCGACTCGGCCATTCGGGTCGTCGAAAAAGAAAGTCAGAAAATTACAATAGGTACTTTAATTTTTATACTTTATTGCACAAAAACAGAAGATACAGATATATCAAAATAATTTTCAGCAAACCTAGGATGGTCAGGATACATTAAAGAACAGGTAGACCTATGTGCGCAATGTTAAGCAATTAAAATTATAATATGTACATAATGTACATAAATACACTAATGTACATAAATACATAACATCGACACAAATAGATAAAATTATACCACAAAATATTCATCAATGCAATACTTCTTAAGTCTACAATAGAAGAGAAAGATAGTGTTATTTTAAGCGACTTTTAAAAATATTAAGTAATGGGTATCAGAGGCACTGACGGCGCTAGAAATTTTGTTCCAGAGCCTGATAGCTCGTTGTCTTAATCTGAACCCACGTTTATATGCGGGTGTGTTGAGTTGCGAGCGTGATTGGAGCGAATAGATGCTTACGTCCGCAGGAAACTTTTGTATCCCACCGCTCTGCACGGCGGTCCCCTAACAAAGTGCTAACGAGCTTGTTGCTCGTTAGCACTACTATCTATACTAAAAAGAGAACCTTTCCAAATACAGTTAATTCGTTCTGGAGATATGTAGGATTCCTCACGATGTTTTCAATCAGCATATTGTGTGTAATTAATGCAGTTTAGCCCACCTCTCTTTATGCATACAGTAGGTTCGTACGCAACTCTAAAGCTTTTACCAACATCATGTAACGGACCGCAAACCATACACATCATAACCTTTTACGACCTCTTTGATTGTGTTTTCGCGCGCTTATAAAACAAACGTTGTTTTTGGCAAGCCTTGTTTCGCCAACCGTTGGATCGTTTGTTGTGTTTTATGCGCCCGTTTATTATTTCAGGAGCTCAGCAATGAGAACAAAGTTCTGCGTGTACTGCAAAAGAAGCATGAGATCGCTTTGCAGAGGTTTGTGAATAATAATTTATACAAATTCTTACAGTTCATTGCTTCTGGCCCACAGACCTACCTACCATCAATCAATATCCGTGTAATATCCTATGTCGTAGCCACAGTATCAGTGACGTCTCAAACATAGGTAATAAATAGCCAAAACCCGAGTTTTTGTTCTCCATCGCCGGAATTGTAATACCACGTTTACATTACACCGAAGTGGGCTGGGAATAGGGCAGGGAATTGAGCAGGAGTATAATGTAAACGCTCACATATTATTGCCCACCCCAATGCCTGTGCTCCCTCCTTGGCGGGTTTTCGAGCGGGAGTCGGCCGGGGCAGTCGCAGGAGACAACGGCATGCGTGTGAGCGAGAAGGACATATGTCGCAGTTAGTTGGTTAAATCAGACACTTAACTAACTCTCTAGACCGTTAATTAAATACCGACGTTTAACCAAGTCACTAAAATTCCGTCAGACAAGTGAGTGAACGAAACGTTTAACGAGTTGTCTAAACGTTCCTAGGCAACAAGAAATATACTTACAATATATATTTTTTTATGTGTACTTAAGTTTATGTTTTAAGTATTTTTATTGTTCTTACAGGTTCAACCTAACACGAAGGATAAAGGGGGCTTCTCTTCGCTCACCCCCTTTACCCTTCAACCTAAGCTACCGCAATGTTTTGCCCTGATATAAGCTGTGCAAATCAGCTGTTGTCGTGACGCCATCTTGTTTGCCAACACGCTGGCTGAAAGACACTGTTAAACGTTTTCGACGATGCTTTATTTAAATCAAAATGCTCGTGACTTGGTTAAACGTCGGCATTTAATTAACGTTGTAGAGAGTTAGTTAACCAACTGCGACATATACGTGACGTCGGTATAATGTAACCTCTCATTCCCGCCGATAATGCCGCGTCGACATTTTTAGAAATATTACCGGCAACACGAGTAGCAGTGAGCAGAGTGTAATGCAAACCTGGCATGACCCCGTATAACCCAGCATGAATAGCAGCTCAAAGATATCAGCATTAGATAGAAAGACAATCCGTTTAGTCACTGTTAAAAACAGCCTCGCCCCCTATTTAAATTTACATGTCTATAATTTTCCTGTAAAGAGTAAAGACCTCAATATGTTTTTTTTTGGGTTTTGGAGATGAGAAATCGAAACAGAATAAGGGGGAGGATGGTCTTTTTTACCACTTTTCTTAAATATTTCTATAATTAAGGTAATTTTTTTTTCATCCGCGCACCTTGACCTTTCATAAGACATATCACATGACGTGGTGTCCCAACCCCCCGATATTGCCTTCAATAATAAATACATAATAAGTGTACCAAATTTCACCTTATCATTTTAAAATTCGTTCGTTTAGTATTACTCTTACACACCATAAAAAACAAACAAACAGAGCATCACACGTTTTTCCACACGGGCTAGCAGAGGCACAAATTAAGCCCACGTTCAGCCAGAAAAGAAGAACTCAAAACTCGAATAATTTCTTGCAAGTAGGCAAAAAAATAAAGAAAAAATTTTCAGCTAAACTAATATGAGTAACTGATTATGGTTTGAGTTTGAAAAAGGAAATTTCCCTTTCAAGTGGTGATTCATGGCTGAATCCCGCACATGAAAATAAAACTACATTAACACTACCGGTGCATTAATTACATTAATTTTCGTAATTTTTATGCCACAATATAAAAATAATGTAATCTAATGACAATATAATAACATCGTATATTTGACACCGTAAGATTGTCTAAACAGTTAGTTGATAAACTAACTTTTTTTGTCGTTAATTGGTCAACTATCGACAGATGTTAAACTGTAGCGTACTGTTTATTATATGACGCGTTAGTTGATAAACTAACGTTTAAACCACGTTTAAATAGTAAACAGATTTAAACTTGAGTTGCAAACACTGCGGTAGCTTAGGTGAAGACTAGAGGGGGCGAGCACAGCGAAGCCTTTCGTGTTAGGTTGACATGTAAGAACAAAAGAAACGTTAATTCTAAACCCTGTCGGTCTGGTTTACTATCTGTCGATTGTTGATCAACAAATGCATTAGTTTATCAACTAAAGGTTTTGACTATCTTACGGTGACATATACCTAGTCGGTCCATAAGTCCTGTCACAAATATTTTGCCGCATAGTAAATAATACCAAGTTTTATTTTATTTAATACTATATATGGTTTGATAGCTCATTAAATACTGATTAATTAGAACGATTTTTGGATTTAAATGCCATATTACACAAATGCTAGTTTCTTCAGAGATTTTGCACTTTTTTACCCAATCAAAAATACGGACGTGATTCACTTTACCTTTTTTCCATGAATCTTAAAACCTTTCAAACTTACGTGAGATTTTAGTCAGAACCCGTTCGTTACCTTCATTTTGAAGCATAAGATAACTAAGTCTGGGTAAAACTAATTTTCATATTCACATTTTACGTAGTGTACTTGTTGCCCACAAGATCATTTTTATACGTTTTTATGAAAACGTAAAAAGTACGTAAAGTTCTCTTTGGGAGCAGTTGGAACTGAAAGCTAACAGAAAATAAAATGCTAGTTGTTAAGAATGGTCTAAAATCGAGGTTTCAGAATAAATAAAAAAAACCTTGTTGGTTATCTGGAACACTGTTTTTTTTTAACAAATTTGTGGTAAGTGGTATTTTTGTCAGTTGCGGCGTGTTTTGGGTTCGCGATTGTCTCAAGTTATAAGGTTTTTTGTCATATTGCGATAATCGTACAAAATGTATTGTATTGCAATTTGATTCGTATAAAATAAGCTTTTTAATCATGTATGATACGAATAAGAAAAAGTTTATTGCTGAGTTTTATATATCAAAAACCTTGTGACAGAACTTAAGGACCGACTATGTATATATCAATAAGATGTCTCAGTATTTTTTTTCCGAAGCAATAAATAAGAACAAACAAAAGCTGTAATGGACATAACTTATGAGAAACCAGACTGGACCAATCTCCCCAAGCAGCGCCCGTTCACGTGTATGATTTGTGCACCAGCCATCATCCCACTCGCCATATTTGAGCGCCATTTTGCCCGCTACTAGAGAGATAAATGTCTTCCAACATTCCAATTAATTAGTACCCGGCTTTAAAACAAACTTCGTGCATTTATTTCTAAAGTGTAAGCACAGACGAGAGATACCTACCGCTGGTAAAGTTAGTAAATAATAAATGAAGGTGAAGGAAGATTTGCTCAATTAATTAGTAGCCCGGGCGCATTCACTTAGCAGCGATAAATTATTAATATGGCCCATTAAATCGTCTTCGAAAGGCACAGGAGGCAGATTCTAGAACGACATAAAAATCACTCGGAGGTGTCGATTCACGCCCCAGGCTTTTACTGAGTTTCGAGCAAGGTTTTGTCATGATCAACCACGCAGACGAATTGCCGAATATACAGACTACTGCTCAAATAAGATATGTAATCCATTAATGTCTTCACCGAGGGGTATTGGCCTTTAGCCGGATACTTTTGAAGAAGAAATTGAGACATACTACACCACCCTGCTTCAGTGCGGTTTGATGGAGGTGTGTCGGGCTAGTGGCCTACCCGACTGTCAGATGTTTTCAAGCTGCCCTATTAGGGCCTCTGACCAGCTTTACGAATACTACCACCGGGTGGCGATATTAGCCGACCTACAGCTCAACGTGTCATGGGAAACACGAAAGCGCCCGAAATAAATGCCACATAGAAATGGACACCCATCAAGCACCTGTCTCAGCCAGATGACGATCGTTTCCGATGTGCGAATACTGCTAGGCCACGGACGCTTCGTGTAACTGGATGATATAATAATTCCAGTCTTTTTACTATAGAAACCAAAATACTGGACTGATTTCTTATTTTCAAAGAATGGGACCAAACTGAAAGGTCATCACCATTTCGATTTAAAAATCAATCAATCAAAAAATATTTTTGACATCGGTTCATAAATAGGGTATTTAATCGCACATCAAAAATACTGATTTGCACAGCAATAAAGGATCAGAAAAAACACTTTTTATGTTTTAAATATTTTATGTGTACTCAAGTTATGTTTTAAGTATTTTTTGTTGTTGTTGCATATTCAACCTAACACGAAGGATAAAGGGGGCTTCGCTTCGATCACCCCCTTTACCCTTCACCTAAGCTACCGCGGCATTTTGACCTGGTATTTGCTGTACAAATCAGTATTTATGATGTGCAGTTTAATATTTCCCCATACATGGTACCAGTTTTGAGATATAACTGCAAAAAGATAAAAAAAAAACGAATTGAGACCCCCCCCCCCTCCTGTTTTAAAATTGGTTTAAAAATAATCCGAAAGCTATCCGGATTGATTTCACAAATACAAAATAGAGCTAAAGGATCGGTGTTGGTATTTTCTATTGAAGTAGCCTTATCATGTTTTTCTGAAATCACAACGCTTTTATTTGACATGAGCTGTCTTTTATTGCGGCTTTGCTTGTTTGTGCGATGTTCCGATTGGTGCATTTTTCAAAAGCGTATCAGAATTACTTGAATAGGCCACTGAGTTTCGGGCAAGATTGGGCAATACCCAACCACGCGTGTACTTTTGCATCTCCAGGTACGAGAACTCAAACGCAGAGCTACCGCAGGTCCTCAACTCTCATAGCGAAGAGATGCGTGTCCAGAGCTCCAAATACAAGCTGTTGAAAGGGCAATACAAGGAGGCCAACCAGAAGCTGAAAGAGAGGGATATGCAACTGCAGCAGTTGAGGGACGAGCACCAGCATCTGCTCAACTTAAGCAAGGATCGGTGAGTAAAAGTGTTATCATCATCAGGCCAGGCATAGGCCTCTTCTTCACCATTCCATCTAATTCGGTCCACAGCCTACTAGCTATGGCGACGATGTGATGTGAAACAGATGGTATGGAGGGGTAGGATATTAACAAGTTGAGCGCCAGTGTATCTTCAATGATACACCATAGGGTGCTTTCTCACAGGCCAGTGTATACCTATAATTTTGTAGTATTTTTTTAAGAAAAACCCCATATTTTCTTTATTTTTTAAGATATTTACACCACAAAATCACAGACACATTCTCCAGGGCCAACGCTTTTGAATGCGCTACTAAAATGTATGAAACGGTGTATATTGTGGGATACACCGGCCTCCGAAGTCGGGCAGTGTGGTGTATCATTAAGGATACACTGGCCTGTGACAAAGCACCCTATGGTGTATCATTAAAGATACACTGGCGCTCAACGTGTTAACCTCTCGTCAGTGGAGCTGGCCTCTATGGGAAATGACAGTTCTTTCGCATCTGTGAGCCTGGTCGTTTTTTTTTTTTTTTTGTAGGTTCGTATTTAGCGAAACTGTAACAGTCTTCGTTAACAGATCTCTGTTTCTTGAAACAAACCAATCAGGAAAGAGCAAGCTAGCTAATGAATGAAATGAAATTTGAACTAGTTGATAATTAAATTCATACTTTTTGATGGTTAACAGGAGGGGCTATATTTGTACCATTCTAAAAACAGGTGGTGTATAAAACAAATGTACGAAGGTCATCGATGTTTGAGTTTATTACTATTTTGGACACACTAACGTGTAATTATAATAAATCAACGAATCCAAATAATGTTTGAAACAGAAATAATACATAAAAATATACTGAACTTTAGGGTACTATATATTGAACATCACCATTTTGGTGCAATTCAATTTGAATAAAAGCGCAATTTGCAGAGAAAGGCAAAGGACTTAGTTAAGATCAAGTAAGAATCCAGTTATTTCCATAATTCTTATTAGATCTAGAGAAATTCCAATTAAAATAATAAAAGAGGACCCAAGGTCTCCGCCTGTGAGCCTGGTCATTTTGGGTTTCACAGACGCCATCTTTCTTTCAAAATTCCCCCCACTGACGAAAGGTTAAAGTTCAATGTAAGTCCTTGTAGGAATGTGGCCTTTTAGGAATCCTGTGTTATATTATTCCGACCCTAAAGCATCTATAGGGTAGTATTTGACGTAGTGCTCCTGTTGACATACGAAAATGTTTGGTCAGAAGCGAGGCAAGGCTTAAACATGCAAAAATCTCATTTCCATACCGAACCCTAAAAAGATCTAAAGCAATGCGAATTTAAATTCGTGTTGAGTCATGGGCACTGACAAAAAGGTGAGACTGGAGACCTGGCTTGGCTGGTTCGGTCTCAGTTCATGCATTTACAAGAATTTCAACATTCCTGTTTACGAGAATTCCAACACTTAAGTATAATTAATTAATCAACAATAATATGAACTCTCCCAAACAGACGGTAAGAGGGCGTTACTTTTCGTTTCTTTCTTCTGCCATCATTAATTATTTTGTAACTCTACTAGGTAACAAAAATCCTTAGGAATACGAAAGGTAGAAGTTAGAAAAGCTTCAATTAATTTACGTTCATCGGAGTGTAATTTTGCCTCGCAAAGTAAAAAATCACTACGACCGATCGAAAAAGTAAGCGAGTCCAGATGAAATGATCATTGTCATAGTTAATCAAAGTTACTGATGTTTCAATTATCTTACGTCTTCAATGCGTAATTAATTAGCCATGAACGCTGGAATGCGAGAAAAAAATATTACTTACCTCATACATATATATAGATAATAAAACTTAACAATTATGTTATCTTAACATAATTGTTAAGTTTTATTATCTATACTAGACGTGCTTGAAGCGATCCTAATTGAAGGTTTTTCATATTCCCTAATGAGATTAGGTTTCCAAGTTCAAAGTTAAATGTCAAAAATTTCTTTATTACTGTAGATATTCTAAGTAACTAATAATTTAAAACTAGACACGCCTAAAAACTGAATACAATGAAAAAACACAATACTAAACAAATAAACCGCCCCAGGACATGCCCGACCCAAAGGTACCCATCACACTGGCAGCATTACCGCGCTGCACGGCGAGTGAGATCCTTTGGATCAGGAACGCTCCGGAACGATTGTCAAAACCTCGGTCCTTCAGGCGTCGCCCAATGTCCTATAATAAATAAATGTAGATATTTACTTATACTTAGCAGACCAATTTTTTTGCCTCTACGCTACACTGGACAACTGTGGGAGAAGGGCGAAAAAACTCCCACAGATAGATTTTTAGATCTCTTAAAATTGGTTGTGTTTATCTAATACAAATATTACAATATTAATAATTATAATTAATAAGCAGTAAAAATAATTACAAAATTATTAACAGCAAGTACTGTTGAGCTAGATTAACCCCATACAGTCCCGTCATTTAAGTAAATCTTAAACATTCAAGTCGCCTTCTCTTACATGCTTTTTAAATTGCTCAAAAGGCAATTTCAAAATATCCAGAGGCATCTTGTTGTAGTAGAGAATGCACTGACCCTTGAAAGAGTTGCTAACCTTCACCAGTCTAAACGGGAGAGCAACTAGTCTGTGACTGTTTCTTAGTATAATATTACAGCTATACAGAAAATGTTGTAAGGTTCTTGCATACTTACACACTTAGAGCTTTTTAAAGCAATTTATTTTCGAAAATATAATTATTTTCGAAAAGAAATTGCTTGAAAAAGCTCTCGTTTGGTGCGTTTTAAATTATAAATTGCTCGAATAGCTCTTTTCTGTAAAATAAAAATAATATCCGCTGCTTTCCCCCACAACAAGATACCATAGGACATGAAAGTAACTAAAATATACCCTATAGTACCCTAAAGCATACCATCATGAAGCACATAGGGGGGGGGGGGGGGGTGTTAAGATCCCCTAAGGAGGCAAAACTGACACCCGACACGGCTGTCTTTATTATCTCGAAGAAGAGAAATGAAAAACAGCTCCTCATTCAAGCTGAACAAAATCAAAATGGAGATTTATTTATGTAACAAAGCCTACAGCACAGAGCAAAATATTAGGGATTTATTTAGGGATGTGTTTGTTTGTGTATGTATGATGCCAATGTTTGAGTCATAGATTTAAACATATGGTCGCAACGGTATAATGAGAGAAATCTCGGCGACATCAATTATCCTTACAGATTTCCTTAAGCTGGAGCAATAATTGCACCCTGAACTGGCCGCGTGAGAGGTGGAATATGTCCACCGGGCTTATTCGCTAACTCAAATGACAGTAAAAAATGATGATCACCGAGTATAGTTTTCAACTTCCGACTGTAAAACCACACATTTGGTATTCCGTAACTTCGGTGCGCAATTTTAACATTTGAAAATGGCGTGCCGCTCGTGATCATCACTGTGCTAGTTCGATGGCCACTGAAGGATATCGACTTCCGATAAATTGGTATTCAGTAATGATTTCGAAGTTTAGCCGTGGACCACCCAAAATGTCAAAATATAAATGAAAACGACTGTTGGATAGCAGTGTATTTAGGGTGAATAGTGATCATCACCGTAATACTAATCATTACTGTGTTTTAATTTAGTGAGTACCTTTGTATTTATTGTTGTTGTTGTTATTGTGATTAGTATAGTGAATAATTTGTCTTTTTATCCAATATATTTATATCTTAATAACCTGTCAAACTTGTCAGTACTTGTTGCTAATTTTAGATATGGTATGAGCGTATTTATTAAATGTCTTGCGAAGAGAACGCCGGGCAAGGCGAGCTTTGAGTGACCCCATGAATTTGCCGGACCAAGAATTTGAGGCTCACTTTCACTTGTCCAAAGAAGTCTTCCTCACTATATCCGAGGAGCTTCGCCCGTACCTTTACGTCGGGTATACCTAAAGCGTAGATTGACTAAGTCGCGTTAAGTCTAGTCATAATGCGAGTAGGCCTAAAGCGAAATAGGACAGGTGATATTTTGACATACAGATTTGCTGGTCTATAGCGAAATAGGACAGCTGATATTTTGACACGTGTATCGTATAGAGTTGGTAGAACAACGGTACACATTTAAAAGTTCCGTCGCCATAAAAATGTACCATATTTGTCACTGTAAGAGACTATGTGTTTCATTGCGTACGAAGTACAAAAAATTAAAATCTTACTATCGGCGTCACCGTCGTTACAGACAAGAAAATTTTGGGCGATAATATTTGGTATTTGTAGGTCTTTTACTGATTTGTTACTCTTATCTAGTTTTAGAAATGTATTCCTTGCACGACATAATGAATCCTTTTTTGTTTTGTACAAACTTACTTCATTTATGCCTTCATTTTCGATATCCGAAGAATTGGTTTCATCAATATTTTCAGATTCCTGTAGTATCACATTTTCCAAAACTTCGTTAATGGGTCCAAACGATCGGCAAACTTCTGCCTTCGCCTTATCCACAATCACTGCGATTTTATTTTTTTCATGGTTCGGTTTAGATGTGTGTTCACTCACTATATCCACTAGATTTTCAGAATTGAGTTTCAATGAAGCACTACAAGACTTCCTGTTGGAGCAACGCCATAAAGAAGAAGCATCGTTATTTGTTTTATTTTTGGTGTATGAAAAACCGTCCTTCAACACATTTTGTTTCCCCTTTTAATTGGTTATGAAAACTACCTTTTCCATTTTCATATAATTTAATAAATAATTTCGTTAGAAAATTTATGAAAAACAGTTACACAATAAGATAAAATATTGAAAGTAAATGTCATTATTGATGACACATATTATCATAGAGCACTACATATAAGTGCCAATTCAAGATACGACGAAGAAGTCTGCATTAGTTCATTTAATTGTCGTTTAGGCATAACGCGATTAGGGCTTGTACAGATTTAGACTGGTAAAGATTTAGCACTACTGAGAAATAGGCAGTCTACTAAATAGTCCAATATATTTCTAGGCCTACAGATCTTTTATTATGACATTTAGGCATAACGCGACTTAGTCAATCTACGCTTTAGGTATACCCGACGTAAAGGAAATCATATATGAAAATCGTAAAATTATATAAATGCTAATATGTAGTAAAATTTCAATATAACTAAAAGTTTTACCTTGCTAATTTTCGACGCAACAGGCAAGATACTCACTGAAAAGCACTTCAAAACTTTATTATACAAAAAAAAACGTGTTGGTGTTGTTGTTTTTGAACAACAACATCATAGCGTCACGACTTTTCCTATACGAGGTGGCAGAGGCACAATTGTGCCCACTATGAGCCAGTTATTAAACATTAAATAATATGCGTAACAGGGGGCTAGCCCATCGCCGCAGTAGAGTAATGAAGATTTCCTCACGATGTTTTCCATCACCTTTGGAACGTCCGTATTTAAGATAAATTAATTATCTCACTGGTACATGGTCAGGAATCGAAGCTGCATCTCCTGTGTGAGAAGCAAGCGTGAAACTCACGAGTACATGGAGCTCTTTTTGAAGTATAAGTACTTCCACATTTTTGACAACTCAAGTGGCGAACATATTGGCCGCAAAAATTAAAGATAATGGTGCCGTTCAATTATTTCATGTAATCAAGGATATCAGATAAGCCGGGTAATAGATAGAGTGGTAACAATTTCATGTCGATGAGCACTGAGAGTTTCTGGTCATCACCGAAAGATCATGTGACATGAAGGCGATACAGAATACCAAAACAACAGAGAGGTCGGTTGGTCACTGAGATCGGTTATCATCATTTCACTGTTGTTCACCTTCATCTCTCAAAATTAGCGAATAAGCCCGCTAGTCTGCGAAGTGAGTGTTGTAGGTTCTTGGGAGGCGGCAGCTAGGAGAATTGGCCGCGTAGTTAGTGTGGGTGTAGATAAAAAAGCTCACGGATACAGCTAGATTTAGCGGATTTAGCGGACCCTAGAGCAGTACCTGTGGAGCGCTGCGACGATAGTGATCTACCTCCGATCTCTTCAGACGAAGTACAGTACGCTCTAGGCAAAATAAAAAAGACAAAGCATCTGGAGACGACGGGGTGCATGTCGAGATGCTGCAGGCTGGTGGAGGGCCCGTCATTAAATTTCTCAGAAAACTCTTCAACACCGTTCTCGCTCAGGGTGTTACACCCGATTCCTGGAAGAACGCAATTGTAACGATTCTTCACAAAAAGGGGGACAAGATGAATCTGTTTAATTACCGCCCTATAAGTCTGCTCTCTCAAGTCTACAAACTGTCCGCCAAAGTCCTGTGCCATCGTTTCACTACCACCCTCGACGAATACCAACCTGTAGAACAAGCTGGCTTCCAGAGCGGATACTCGACCATGGACCACATCCATGCGGTCAAGCAGCTGATGGAAAACCTTTGTTGACTATGAGATGGCATTTGACAGCGTAGTGCACTGGACCGTGTTTCACTCTCTCCATCGCTGCGGAATTGACATGCGATACGTCGATATCCTCCGGAAGCAGTACAGGTTCGCGAAAATGCAGTTGCGCATGCATAGATACACCGACTCTGTGGCTATAGACCGGGGCGTCTGACAGGGTGACACTCTCTCACCCAAATTATTCACCAATGTTTTGGAGGATATTGTAGTTGGATTGGAGCGAGAGAGGTTTATGTTGACTATAAACGGGGTGCTCATGTCGCATCTCAGGTTCGCGGATGATCTCATTCTCGTTGCCAAATACGTCTCAGATCTCCAACATATGCTCGCAGAACTGCATGAAGCTTCCCTGAAAGTCGGTCTCAGGAACATGTCCAAGACCAAGATCATGACGGATCGCTCTTTAAATGTACCGAACATAATTGTTGGCAACGACAACGTACAGATGGTCAGCTGCTTTCCCCCACAACAAGATAAGATAGGACATGACACTATGAAAGTAAAAAAACTGCGCCTAACACAGCGTAACTCGCAGAACTGCAAGGAACTGTAATTTGCTATCAATGGTTATTCCGAGAAGCTTCGTAGCATTTACTAATTCTAACGTGTTGCTGTCTAAGTTGTCTACACCAAACTGGTCTCAACTTGCCTAACATTTGGAAGTGACTATTTGATACACTTAGTCTAGAAACCCTGGAACGTCAAGGGATCCAATTGAAATGATGTCTGATATCAACCGCCACATGACACTCCGTACAAGCGGTGCTTGGGGATAAGTGTCTTAAACGATTTACAATCACTAATTAGCGATCATGGATGTGGCGGTCAAAGTTAAGCACCCACATTACAAATAAGATATTTACATAAGGTGAACTACAACTAAACAGATGTTCGCTAAAAACTATATCTACTGAAGCATTTAATATTAGCCTGGCAAAGCATTTAGTAATAATTCAGATTTACTGTTATAGTCACTGACTTTTTTTAATTTAAAAACTTTATTGAATTCTGTTTGAATAATGTTGAAGAAGTTTGAGTAGATTTTGTTTGGTTCTGTTCTGTCTCTAGTCTATGGGATGTGATGATGATGATGATTCCGACCGATTTCGGTCATGGCGATCACTTCTACTCCTAGTCGGTTTCGCGCGCGTGCGCCCGAACATGGCTTATGTAGACGATCTTCGCAGCGAAACTCCTTGCGCATTAGGGCCACTTAAGTACGCCACCCGCGTAGTTGTAGGTAATGGCAGCAGGAGGGCGGGCTTTTAACAGGTCGCGTTTTATACCAAGGTCAGCTTTACGCTGATCCTCGAACTCGCGTACTTGCCTCTTCACAATTCTGCGCCATTCTGGCCGTTGTGCTGCCAAACCTTACCATTGAGAGGGCTCTATGTTGCATCTTCTCACGTGTCGCTTCTGAACATCTTTGTATCGGTGAAGCTACCCGCCATGTTTTCGCTTGCCCTCCTCCAGTTCAGAATAAAAGATGCGCTTCGCCACTCTCTCCTCTTTCAAACGTGATACGTGACCGCACCATCGAAGCTGCCGACGCATTAAGTAGGCTTCAATGCCACCAACATTGGCTCGTCGCAGAACTTCGGTATTACGCACACGGTCGGACCATTTGATTTTCATAATGGATCGAAGGCATTTAAGGTGGAAACGATCCAGAGTGCGTATGTGGCGGCGATACAAACACCACGATTCAGAGGAGTATAGGAGTATAGGACTGTTGATCTCAGCATCAAGGTCACACTTGGATGTAATAGTGTTCCCCAGATAACGATATTTGTCCACCTGTTTGAGCATATCCTCACCAATCTTTATCGACAGTGTCTCTTGACAATGGGTGTCCAGGGACATGATTTCTGTCTTTTGACCGAATCTTTAGGCCGAATTTATAGCAAGATCGGTGAAACGCGGACATAAGCTCTTGCAGGCCATTTGGGGTTTCTGCTAGAAAGCATAAGTCATCAGCATACATGATCTCTGTTATCAACGCATACGAGACTTTAGTACATTTAGGCGATTTAGGAGCACTCTGGCAAAGGCCTTTCCTGGGGCAGACAAAAGCGAAATACCGCGGTAACAGTTGCAGTCAGAACGGTTACCCTTATTATTGTAGAGAGCACTAATGCGCGACACTTTGAAGTCATTAGGGACCCGCTCTTCCTCCCACATTCGAACAAACAGTTCCCAAACCAACGTATACATCTCATCACCGCCGTATTTAAGTAGCTCTCCCGGTATAAGGTCAATGCCAACCAACCGATTGTTTTGCTGCTGTCTGATGGCAGTGACAACTTCGTCACGTGATAAGGGCTCGTCCAGCTCGATGGCAAGCGGGAGTTGAGGCATTAAGCTGATATTTTGTAGATCGGCTGAACGATCTACGTTGAGCAAGGTATTGAAACGTTCAGCCCAACGCATAAGAACATCCTGCTTGCTTGTTAAGAGGTGCATGCCGTCTGTAGACCTTAAAGGCACCTTAGCTTGGTAGGATGTACCAATCAACTTACGTACCTCGCTGTAAAACTCCCCAAGCTGGTTATGGTCAGCGAGCTACTGCATGTGACAAGCTTTGTCCTGCCACCAACTGTCTTTTATTTGACGTGACAGCTTGCGCAATTCTAGGTCACTGGCTTTGACTACCGCAACGCTTTCACCTCTACTACCATGCTGTCGCAGGAGGTATCGGTGTTTGTCGAGTGCTGCCCTGAGAATCTCATCATTTTCATCAAACCAATCTTCATTACGCCGGTCATTTCTACCTATAGTAACAGAAGCGGTGTCCATAATGTGAGAAGATAAAGTCCCCCAGGCAACATCAACATCACCTGTCTCGCTACTAGGCAACGGCTTCTCGGTCAAGGCTTTAGCATATTTCTCCCTCACCTCGGGATCTTGCAGCTTCTTCACGTTCAGAGACGCAAGCTTTTTAGTAGTGGATCTACGAGGGTGATGGAGGTGAAGAAAATTGTGTCCGTCCAACAATGCGCGCCACGCATGACACGGGTGACTTGCACTTGACGGATATATTTTTGCCTTACAAAAGCATAATCGATCAAATGCCAGTGTTTGGATCTAGGGTGCATCCATGTTGTCTTGTACTTGGCGGCGAGTCTAAACATATTGTTCGATATTGCCAAACCGTATTGAGCACAGAGACTGACACCCGTTTGCACTAAACATAAGAATCGCCTTAGTTCTTTCCTAACTTGTTTAGGCTACTCCTAGCAAAAAAAGTGAATGCACTAACCCTAAGCCATTCCTAAGTCTACTTAGAAGATTATTAACTTTATGAGCCCGATTAGGAGACGCCTAAGTTTAGGCAATACATAGGTTGTGTTTGTTTTGTAATCTATGGATAATTTGTCTGTCAAAAAAAATTATTTTGCTATGCGTTAGGTTAGGTCAAACAAAGATCGCAATCACCATGGCAGAGGATATATTAAATTTCCTTGAATTCGTAGAAGTCGATTTTCATAACGAACGGCACGCGAGAGCTCGCCTAACAAGACCACGACTAAACTGGTTCCAAAATTTCGATGAAATCGACTTCTTCAAGCGGTATAGGATGTGCAAAAGTACAGATTTGTGTAACCTTTGAGATGATGCACTGGCCTTCTTCACACAACAATCGCACCAACCTGAATTTATCCTCCGCCGTAAAGTTCGGGGTTCTTTTACGTTTCAACTTATTTTCCATATTAACGAACGATGGCAATTCACAATAAATATAATAATACATAATATTGTTATTGTATCTTAAAAACGTTTCGAATTCAAATCTGCCTAGTAGGTTATATATGTACTCTTTGTCTGCCTGCTTGTTGCTTGACTGACAATGACAATTGACATTGACTTTCGGTGTATTGACGTTCGCAAACAAAATATACCAAGGCCTTATCTTTCATCTCCTTCTAACTCACAACTGAATCACTGTAAAGAGAAAGCCAAAATATATTCTATAGTCTACATTACTAGCTGGTTTATAAAACCATAAACAATCAATCTTTACATTCATTCAATCATTCTCTTAACTAGGTAATGCCTATGCTACGACATAAGTAAGATAAATCTGTCAGTGCAATATATTTTTTTAGCTAGGCTGTTCTTAGGGTTAGGAGTATCTTAACTAGGACAAGCCTAACTTACGTTTAGTACAAATGGGTATGAGTAGCAACTGACCATTGCTGTTCATGTTGCCGACTCCATGTCTACCCAGAACTCCAGGCCAAGCCTCATAGTCTCGTCCAACTCTAGCATTGAAATCGCCCAGCAATAGAATCTGCTCTTTGGCGTTTATGCTGTCTAGGCAATGGGTCAATTATTCGTAGAACTTGTCCTTGATGTCATCAGATTTGTCTAGCGTTGGAGCATAAACACTGATGACATTAAGGTAGTTATCTTTGTCCAGGTGAAGGCGCAATGTGGTCACGCGGTCGGAGATGTGTACAGGGTACTCCTCCAGTCGCTTTACCAAGTTATTCTTGATGGCAAATCCTACACGCTGATCGCCGAGGTTCGGACGCAGCGGTACCTTTCCAGAAGAAAGTATAACCACCACCATCTTCCACCAGCTCTCCTTCATCCGCCAGATGTGTCTCGCTGAGAGCAGCCACATCCACGTTATAGCGATGAAGTTCTCGAGCTACAATGGCGGTTTTGCGTTCAGGACAGGCGTTGCCAGCTCGATCAAGAAGGGTTCTCACGTTCCACGCACCGAATGTCATGATAGGTGTTTTCATGTTAACATTTCTTTTGCATTTTCGACCACGCTTAAAAGTGATGCGGTGGCAGCCGCGGTTACTACCACCCTCCGAGTAGGAGCAAGCAATTTTTAGGACACCTTTTCTAGTCCCCTCCCCGGCTGAGCGAGGAAAGCAGTGCCTCTCTAAATACAGCTGCTTTGTCATCCCGGGTGCTGCCTCAACCGCACTGTTGCCCCAAAGTTGCAGTGCGAAAGCGGCCACGGCGTGTAATCACACCCCAGGACCGCCTATGTGCTGGATTCAGGCATAGCCTGGCTTGCATCAAACCAGACCTCTCTACCTTATCCCATCGCCACAGGACTTAAGTGAAATCGGAGTCCAATTAACGGAAGCGGTCAAATACGCAGGAAATTTTAGGGTGCGCGAACGTCCGCGTAAACGCAAGCGCTCTTGCGCAACACTCGTCTTCCCTCTTCTTTGTTCAGTGGAACGGGAAACCGCTACGACTGAAGAAGAGGTCAGATGTTGTGTCTGGCCGCCGGTAACTGTAAGCCCTCTACCGGCGCCCTAGGCCATCCACCTTGCCTTACTGAATCGCCGAGTCCGCCAAATAACTTTGCATATCTGCTTTCTGTTGCCTTCCTCGCCGAGTCAGATTTTATGTGCTATGCGGGAGGGTTCCGCGTATAACTTGTCCACCGAAATGGCAAGCCCCTCATCCAGGTTTAGCCCGTGAGCCGACACGGTTGCCCGGGGTGTGGCCGCTGCGCGTATTACAGCTACTAGGAGCCACTGGTGAGAGTTTATGAGCTACCAGCGAACTTTAGAACTATCTTTGCTACTTACAGAGAAGTCGGCTGGCAGAGATAGACGCTAATAACCCACTACACCCCTATGGGATGTAATAGGCCTATAAAATGAGCCTCGTGGTCTAATGGATTTCACGCTTGCTTCTCACACAATTGATGCAGGTTCAATTCCTGACCATGTACCAATGAGATAATTAATTTATCTTAATTGCATTATACGGACGTTTTAACGGTGATGGAAACATCATGAGGAAACCTTCATTACTTCATAGCTGCGCCGTTGGGATAGCCCCCTGTCACGCAAAATGGAGTATTGAATAACTGGCTCAAAGTGGGCACAATTGTGCCTCTGCCACACCCTATGGGAAAAGGCGTGACGCTATGTTAATGTTAATGTGTTGGCCTATAAAATTATAGATCAGTCTTATCCTTACTAGCGATCGGGACTGAAAAATTTTTGACCGCTGTGATCGTAGGATAAGCAGTTAATAACATTTTACTTGTGAATGACAGTCACAAAAAAAAGTTATTTAAGCAAGTTTGGCTGGTAAGTGTAATTCAAGTCGGCTCTAGAAATAAATGACATAAATTAAATTATTTGAATAAAGTTTTTAATCGTTGTTTCATTGTTGTATCTACAAGCAAATCTTCATTAAGATCGCAACAACTAATTAACCCCCTCATACTCGTAAAGTCGTAACTGAGTGGACGCATTTGAATTTGTACGGCACCTTACGGATAACCCTGCCCTTAACTGCCCTGCACTGTAAGCGAACAGCTGTTCCTCACTTTCCCACTATATTTGTAGGATGTTACATTATACCCCCATTTCTGTGCCTTCCCTCTCGCCTCCAAAAAACAACAGGACCACATCTCATTCTTCCTTAATCACAAAATCGTATACACTCCACATAATACACATTACTCTTAACACATTTTCCATAGGTACCAACATAATTTGTCTGTTTCTTTTTTTCACGTAGTTTTGTAAAATAAGGTTTAAAAAAAACGTCCTGTGTTCTTATTTGTATTGCCCTGCTTTACTGTTCTAATTTTAGTTGTACTATTTCTAATGTAATGTGCTGTTCATGTCCCTAATAAAATACATTAATCCCTTCTTAGTGCTACGCTATATAGGGAACCCCTGTAAAAAGTTTCATGACTTCAGGTCCACTAGCCCTTTATTCTGAGATAGAAGAAAATTTAGTATGACATTATATTACTTTAGGTCCACTATACCAGACTAGCCTTTTATTATGTAGGAATAAAATTGACTATTACATTATATTACTTTAGGTGATACCAGGCTAGCATTTTATTATGTAGACAGAAGAAAATTAACTGTGACATTATATTACTTTATTCACACACGTACCATAAACCCTCTTTACTGCGTCCAAAAACCGCAGGTTTCGATCAGCATAATCTCATTTCTTATCTGAATATTGAACATTATGACCGTAATGTGTAAATTTTCTACATATTATGATATTCTAATGCGTGCCGCCCCTACTTTGTCTGTGAAGTTGGTACTACAGAACAAGCTAAACAGCTCAATGCCACAATGCCGGTCAAACATGCGGTTCCTGAACACATCAAAGAGAGCTTATGATATTTGTGTAGATAAACTAATGTATGTAACTGTACATAATTAGGCATTAAAACTCTCGAGTGATATTATTATAAACCCACTCTCGAGTTTTAATGCCCTCCGTTATGTATCAGTCACATAAACTACTATTAGGTCCACTATACCAGACTAGCCTTTTATTCTGTAGATAGAAGAAAATTTACTATGATCAGTACTCCATTTTGCGTGACAGAGGACTAGCTAACCCTTGTTCAAAATGTAAATAACATTTCGATGACAGTCAATAACAGACGTAATAATGCCTGCCGAAACTGCGAGATTTTAATTTACGTCGTGTTTTTGCGTTTGTACTCAATTTATCGAGAAATGGTCGAAGCTGTGTCAACATAGCCCAGAAGTCTATAAATGCCCATACATTTTTACCTACAAATCAATACCTTACTTGCCGTCATACAAGTATTGGTTCTCGCAGCCTAGACGGTTGATTCATGATGAGTATAATGAACTTAATTTATCTGTGACGAGGTTAAAGGACCAGTAAATCGATTGTAACTTTTATCGTCACAGGGCCCGACAGGTATATCGCGAGTAATCACTATTCTCGGATTCACTTTGACGACTCCATACAAATATATATGGATTGGAGTGCTCCCTCGTGTTTCATCTGACGGGCCTAAGAGATCAGAGTGCGAGTGACAGCAATAACAATTTCGGGACCATATTTGTTTGTTTGTTACAACTTGTTTTGTTACACTCTATTATCCTCGCAGCGTTATTGGCCCTTATGTATATGATCCTATCCCATAGTCTTAGTAATTTATAGTGATTGAGGTTTTGTTGTTTGTTGTGGTTCTCATATCGTAAAAGTGGAGCGCTATTCGCTCCAATGTAACGATGTGGGTAGATTAGTTTAGTGTTTTCTATATTCTTGATGGATGGTTAACGTTTTCCACTCGTATACTACGATTTGGGGTTATCGTGACAGCCATGCATATTGTACGGATCACTGGAGTAACCAATATTTTGAACTAGCTGATGCCCGCAACTTCATCTGCGTGTTCCTAGGAATTATCATTAACCGAGATGACGTTACCCTCCTTCTGGTGCAGTCGGATAAAAAGTATCCTATATGTTAATCTAGCTTATAAACTATCTCTGTGCAAAATTTCATTCAAATACGTTCAGCCGTTTTAGCGTGATTGAGGCACAAACACACAAACATCCAAACATCCAAACATCCAAACATCCTAACATCGCTACTATCACATTTATAACATCAGTTAGATTATACATTATGCCTGTTTGATTGACCTACTTCCATTCCATACGGCTGAATAGCCTGCGGCTTTTCGTGAATTAGATTCCAGTTAAAAAACCGGACCTATGTATTTGCTAATTTTAGTAATTCAAAATGTATCAAGTTTGTTCACGTTACGGCTAAAAATACATATCGGTTTTTGTTTTTGCCCAGCCCCTTTCTTCACCGCGCATAGGTTTATATTAGAATTTAGAGCCAAATTGGTTGCTATAGGTGAGTTTTTGTCTAAATACCAATGTTAGGTCACAACTATACGTACTACCTGAAGCCGAGCGAAGCGGAGCGGAGCGAGGCAACCCCATGTAGTTTCACAGAACCGCATTGGTTGCTTATTGAGCATATGTTTTCGACCAGCAGTTACATATATATTTTTTTGTAATTTCACTAACTAAACCAGTTTCTCATCAGCGTCTCACCGCGCGAGCTTGGTGCGCTAATCCGTTTTCTCTTTCACTCCCAATGTGAACGCTGAAAAACAACGCAGCCTCCTGTAGCGCTCTGGCTTTTCGAGCGGTTCGAAATTCTGAAAAGCCGGCGGGTACAACGCGGCCCAGAGCTGACGGGTCCCGGCTGCAAGCGCTACTCGGCGGTTGTAGTCGTAAAGCTGGGTGAGAGGCCCTTTCTAGGGCAGCTTGATAACTTCTGACAGTCGGGTTGGTGCTGAGCCAGCGTGGTGGAGTATGGCTTTATCTTACCCGTATCATAAAGGCCAGTGACACTGGGTGGGACCATTGATGGACTACATTTTTTTTAATGCTTCCATTAGGCGCCACGCGTATGTGGTGGGGGGTAGTCTTGCCCTAAATCACAATAAATCAGATGACCTATGACATTGACTTTTGCCATTAAGACCTTTTGCCAGCTATCGGCACCTCTTTGCTTCGCGTCATTTTGTGTTTCCTAATCTTTTTTCGCTTAATGAGTCTGTCACTCATAACTTTAAAGGCAAAATAGTACTCTCCGGTATCTATATTTCAGAATACTGCTTCGGTTTGCCTAACAAGCTTTTAGTATATTTTACGTTGGACTACTTTTGAGTCGTTTAATGGATGATTAACAATTATTATTTTGGCGAATTATGATTTATGATATTCATCAGAAGGCTGAAACTCTTGCTGTATGTAATATTTTATGTGTTCTGGTTCTTCTAGTTTAGTTATCGTATAGTTTTTTCTTTGTCTATATATTTTTTGTTTTAAATTTATATAATTTGGATTAGATTGTGCAACCAGCAGTTTGGAAGCTGGGCCAAGTACTGCCCAGATTGAACTCATAGTGCAGCTTGTTCCTCAGGCCAGCAATAATATGTAAATGGAAGTGCTCCAAAGTCTGTCCAAGGAGTCAAGAGAAAAACTAACGCAAGGTGACGACCTCTGTTGCTCTGCTTACCATGCGAGAGGTCCCGGATTCGATCCCTGGCTGGGGGTAAAGAAAAAAACAAAGGCCTTGGATGTTTATAAAGATAAAGATAAAGATAAAGAATCATTTATTCAGGAACATAGGTAATATGTAGATCTAATCAATGACATTGAGCGATGGGTCTCTATGCTCTGCCATGGGAGGGCATATGAATATTATTTACATTATAAGTATTAATTACATTATAAACATTAAAAATTAGCGTAGAATTACTAATTACCTACATATATGACTATATTAGGCATCTGGCATATAATACATTGTCGCCATCTTTATAAAACATCACTGAGGTATTCATCGACACTGTAATAAACCTTGTTTGTTAGAAGACCCTTTATTTTCTTTTTAAATGTGTGTATATTTTGTATTTCTTTTACAGACTGTGGGAGTTTGTTATATATTCTAATAGCCATGACAAATATACTTTTATTAAAATAGGCTGACTTGTGGCACTCCATTTTGAGCATCATATGGTGACGCCTGCTTTTGACATTTTGAAAAAGATGCATATTACTTTTGACAAAAACCAAGGTTTCGTATATGTAAAGAGACGGCATCGTAAGAATGTTGAGACTTTTGAAGTAGGGTTTACAACTGTCAGTTTGGACCAGCTTGCACATAGCCCTCAAACATTTCTTCTGCGCTTTAAAAATAGTCTCTCTACCTGTCGCATTTCCCCAGAAGATTATACCGTAGCGCACGGAAGACTCTACAAAACCATGATACGAGACAAGTACAGCATCAGTGTTCACAATTTTTGTAAGCATGTGTAACGCATACGCATATTGATTTAGCTTCTTTTGCAAGTGTTCGATGTGTGTCTTCCACGACATGTTGGAATCAATATGGAGACCTAAGAATTTTGTTGTCTCTGTACATTCAATTTGCTCATTCAAGTATTTAATATTCAATGCGTATTGCTGTCCGTGCCCTAGCCTATATTTCATTAGTTTAGTTTTTCCCAGATTAATTAAAAGATTGTTTTTTGTTAGCCATTCAATTATATGTGTTAAATTATTATTAATGTCATTTTCATATATGTCTAAGTTAATTAAATTATTACCGATAAATGTCACTGTGCTGTCGTCAGCAAATAAAACTATTGGATGATTTATAGCTTTTGGGATGTCATTTATATATAAAATAAACAGTAAAGGTCCTAATACGGATCCCTGTGGAACACCATACTTAATTTCCTTTACGTCAGAAGAATACACTTGATCTGTTTTTGTCTTAGGGCAGATTTTGTTTATTTGTGTCAATTGTGACCGGTTACTCAAGTATGATTCTAGTAGACTAAGAACATTCCCTCTTATTCCGTAACTATTTAATTTTTGAGCTAAGATTTTGTGATCGACATAGTCAAATGCTTTTGTGAGGTCCATAAATATCGATGACACTCTTTTGCCGTTATCTAGGTTTTTCATTATCGTGGTTAAAAAATCGAAAACAGCCATATTAATGTTCTTATTTCTTCTAAATCCCTTCTGTTCATCCGCAAGTATATTATTAAGTTCTAAATATCTGTATAATTTTTCATTTATCTTTTTCAATTATTTTGGAAAATATTGGGATAAGAGCCACTGGTCTGTAACAATTAATATGTTCCTTGTTATCTTTTTTGAAGAGTGGTCTGACGATAGAAGTTTTCAAACGATCCGGAAAAATACCATGTTCGATGCAGATATTTATTATGTAGCATAACATAATAATATCAGCAACATATTTTATAACTTTTGTCAAAACTTCATCGTTTCCTGTACTGTTAGTGTTCTTCAACGATAGTGTTAGTCGATAAACGTCAGCTGGAGTTGACGGTGACATAAACATAGATTTATAAGAATTATTTAATTGAATTGATTGATTGTATATTATTATTATTAGTATTATTAGCAGTAATGTCACAAAGAGGTTTAACTTGGTCAATAAAATTATTATTAAAAGCTTGGGCTATTTCTGTGGGGTTTGTTAACAAATTTCCATTGACTTTTATGCAATTAATACTCTCTTTGGGTATGTGATTCTTTGTGTTGTTTATAATTTTCCAAACCGCTTGGCTTTTGTTTGACGATGTTTTGATGTAGTAGTCATTTTGCGCCTTTTGTGTCGAAACTATCACTCTCTTCAGGCGTTTGGAGTACTGCTTAAAAAGTTGTTTGTTGGTAGAGCTTGGATTTAATCTATAGTCCCACAGTAGTTTTCTTTTCCTTTTGCAACATCGTTTTATGCCTTTTGATATCCATTTTGTTTTCTTAGTTATTATATTCACTTTGATTCTATTTAAAGGGAAACATAGTGAGTACAGAAGCGTGAAAGCATCATGGAAACAATTAAATGCTTCATTGGGTTTAGTGCTGTCGTATACATCACTAAAAGTAAGCTGACCTAGGTAGTTTCGAAATTTTTGCATGTTTACCTCGCTTACATCACGTCGCATGATAAAATAGTGTGTCAGCGAGAAAAACTTTTTTACGGGTAACGCAATTATTTGCGCTGTGTGGTCAGATAGTGCTAACTCCACAATTTCACCCTTGCAACCATGCACGTTATGTAAGAAATTGTCGAGACATGTGCGACTGCTTAGGCGAGTTGGTTCATTAAATAAACTCTTTAAGTTATAGTTACTTAGTAAATCCACAAATTTTCTTTTTGCAACGGTGTTACTAAGCATGTCGATATTGAAATCACCACCTATAACGACCTTTTTATTTTTATAGCAAACTAGTTGCAGTATTTCTTCTAATTTGGTGAAAAATGATTCTAATTTTTCACTCTTATTTGTTTGGGGTGGTACTCTATACATACACATAACAATAATTTTATGTTCGATAAGCTCAATTGCACAGCATTCGATTAAGTTTGGGATATTAATATTTTTAATTTCATTGATGACTTTGTATTTATGATTTCTTCTAACAAGGATGCACGACCCTCCATTTCTATTTTTTCTTGCGTATTGAGAAGCTAAAGTAAAGTTTGGTATACACAATTGAGATTCGTCAGTTTTTACCATGTTGTGTTCAGTAATGCATATAACGTCTATTTGTTTATTGTTTTTATGAAGGTCATCCAAGTGAACAGAGAGTAAATCCACTTTATTAATTAATCCGTTGATGTTTTGATGCAGGATGTGTATTTTATTGTGATATACGAAAAAAATCATTGTTGTCGTCATTGAGATTAATGTCAGTTTTGTCATTGGTACCACTATTTATTACTACGTCATTGTTTGTATTGCTATTTAAATTTTTATTGATATTTTTTATTTCAGGTTCCAGTTCAATGTGTTTTGTGTCGTTATTAGTTTGAGTGGACATATTTATCATTACCTTGGCTGTTTCTTTGTGTTTTTTCTGTAAGTTAATGTGTTCTGTATATTGGTTCATCTTTATTGTATAGTCAATTTGCAATAGTTTTCTTAAGAGAGATCTACTCAATTGTTTTGTGAAATGCATTCTATCTGGAATAAACCTACTATAATTCAACTCCAGATATGAAACATTCTGGAACTGGTTGCAGATCAGCTTCAATTCATAGTTAAGTTTATATTCTCTAAGGTTTTTGTTATGGGGAATTTCACACACAATTACGTTAGCCTTTTCAATTGAGTGCAACCAAATTGCTGCATGAGTTTTAAATTCAAAAGGATTGACCTCATTCATTCCTCCTAATATAATAACAAAGTCTTTGTTGCTTAATGCAGAAATTTCATTTTTCTCCACGTATGTAAGGTCGCGTACTTTTGCACCAGATTTCCAAAAGCATGTAACCAAATGTTGAGAGCCCAGTAATATTTGCAGCGCTTTTTGAAGTCCGCGAGCTTGTTGGTCACCAATGATAATGACTTTCTTTTTTATATCTTTACATGTTTTCTTTATTTCTGTGTCGATTTTTGCCTCCTGTGTGTGTATTATAGTCTCTTGAGATACTCGTGTCTGATTTTCATGTCCAATGTTAGTGATTTCTTCTTGTCTCTTAGCGTCACGGCTTTCGTCCTTATCTATGTTGAGCTGCTTGTCAGGGTGATGACCTTCCATATTTTCTCGTCCCTTAGGGTCACTGCTATCATCCTTGTCAATGTTGAGCTGCTTGTCAGGTTCTTCAGCTTCCGTATTTTTCTGTGTTTTTTCTTTATTCTGTTTGTCCAAATTTGCAGGTCCATCTTTAACACTGTTGTTGACTTGAGTGCAAAACTGTAGCCTTTCATTTTTTTCTGTAAGCGCCTTCCTTGGCTTTTTCCTACGACGTGCTGAGATCGGTGTTGATGGAGTGTCGGAGAACTTGAAGACTTTATATGTTTCTATCAGTTTTTGTGATTTTTCTAGGTCACATTTTAGTTTTTGGTTTTCTAGGCTTAAGTTTTCTATTTCAGTCTCTGCGCTTTTTAGGTAATTTTTTAATTTTCCGATTTCTTCATTTAACATAATATCTTGGCTACACGTAAAGGATGTTTGGGGTAAACTCATGTTACCATCTTCAAATAGGGATGACTTAGACAGGTCGCTCACTGAGTTACTTCTATATTTGTTTCGGAAGGTGACATTGTCTCTATCTTGATTCATCTTGCAGGAAATCTTTGGTTTCCGTATGTTTTTATTTTTGTTTCACGATTAAAAACGTGATAAAAAATTAAAAATTAAAAGTAAGTGTCTTTCTTCGCCGTGTGGTAGTTAAAAAACTCGGATCTCATGCGTAATAGGCGGGTGTCTCTCGCCGCAAGCTATCACTTCAATTTACTTGACTTGCGAAATATGTGAATGCTAGCGATCCAGTGACCTTTCTTAGACGTGTGAAGGTTTTTATTTTTGTTTCACGATTAAAAACGTGATAAAAAAATTAAAAATTAAAAGTAAGTGTCTTTCTTCGCCGTGTGGTAGTTAAAAAACAAAAAGTTGATGGGCGCCGTGTGGGATCGAACCCGGATCTCATGCGTAATCGGCGGGTGTCTCTCGCCGCAAGCTATCACTTCAATTTACTTGACTTGCGAAATATGTGAATGCTAGCGATCCAGTGAACTTTCTTAGACGTGTGAAGGTGATTAATCGTCGGTGACCGTTAGCGGACTTTGCACTTATGTAACACATTCACCACAACAAAGGAATGTAGATTGTAAGAAGCAACAATATGTTCTATTTATTACCAGTAGATTTAAGAATGGCACTGGTCACTTTGGTCACTGTAATGTTTTGTGCAGGATTAATGCTGTCAGAGTCGTCACATATACATAGGTTTTGCTTGATTTTATTGTTACTTTGCACTCACTTATAATCACTCTGTTGTTTTATTGATTGTACTGTTTTTATCACTGGATAACAACTCCACGTCTCAATTGGTTTGTTATTTATCAAAAGGTACTGATTTTATATAATTTTAAGTAGATTTAGTTGTTAAAATGATTTATTTATACGGAGCTCAATGTTTACGGCTATACTAGCGCCCTCTCTGTCTCTGTTTATATGTGTGTGACGTCGCTGTTTCTGGTTCCCACGACACAGGATATCCTAGTATGGGACCAGGAGCAATGTATGTGTCTGTATGTAAATGTTTATGTTTATGTTTATTTCGTTGACATGACTGATATAATTTTCCAGTATTTTTGATTTGGAATCCCAACTAATGGACCGACTTCTAATTTACAAAAAAGATCTACTCTTTCAAATAGAAAATGTTTTTTTCGAAATCGGTATTTGGGTGTCTAAATAAAAAAACTGGAACAATTCTTTCCTGAGACTTTTCAGTGATGTTTAATAAACACACTTTGAGTTAGAAATCATCTCATTGAACGAGCCAGCGAAGCGTCTCCGTTCAGGATTGGGCAAAAATGCTTTCGTATGTCCGATGTGTGTCCGGATGTTAGCCTCTAAAGGCCGCATGTCTCGACTGATTGTCGTGAATTTTTGTGAACAGGTTCAATAATTATTTTTGTAGATTTGGTTTTTGGAAAATATTTAAATGGCGGAGATGGGGGTTTTAAAATTTCAAAAAACCGCTACACTCCAAACAGCTTGACGGATTTTAACAAATCAGATGTCGTTGGATTTGTAGAGACCGTGAGAGTAAAGACTATATAATTTCAGGAAAAATAAATAGGTTGAGTTTAAGACCGGAAAATGTAGTAAACAATGTTATTGGATCATATTCCATTTACGTAACCAGGTGCATTCATAAGTTTGTATGTGTTAATAAAAAGAAGATCTCACTCGCGATGTCTACAGCTACTATTGATAACAGCCGTAAACGTAAAACATGTTAAAATAACATTTTATATATTAATATATATATATATTAATATATAAAATGTTATACTCCTTTTGCCTTGATAACGTCTCATAAATCGATGAACGCCGGCTGCACGCACGAAAAAGTGTCACGTTCCATTGTCACGTGCCGCCTGAGCCGAGCGTGCAAGCGAGAGCGTGGAACAAACGATAGAGAGGCACGATCGGCCTAAGAGTTTCTTATGATATTATCACGTAAAATTATCTTCCGTAAACCGACTTTACAGACAACCAATTTTTTATTAGGTTTACTTGTAACTAACTATGTAAATAAATCTTGCAAGTTAAATTTGACCCATTACGCAGTTTCCGATTGAGCTAAAATTTGGAATAATTATGTCAGTTCGGTGACAATTACTGACGGGATTCTACCCGGGAATAAATCCATTTTGGGAAAAAACGCGAAATGTTTTTTTTGTGGGTAAAACCGTTAAAACTACGCGGGCTAAACTACATGAAGGAATCACTTCTAGACAAATAATACTTTATCTACACACGTATCATAAACCCTCTTTACTGCGTTCAAAAACCGCACGTTGCGATCAGCATTATGTTAAACTACTTGGTAAAAATACGTTTCGTATCTGGAAAACTACACATTTTGGTCATTATGTGTAGTTTTTCTACATATAATGACATTCAATTTTCGAACGCCGACGCCCACCCGCGTGCCGTCCCTAGTTTGTCTGTGAAGTTGGTACTGACATTCAAATTTCGAACGCCGACGCCCGTCTGCGTGAGGTTGGTACTAAAGAACAAGCTAAACAATTGCAGAACCACAATGCCGGTCAAACATGCGATTCCTGAAAACATCAAAGAGAGCTTATGATATGTGTGTAGATAAACTAGTGTATGTAACTGTACATAATTAGGCATTAAAACTCTCGAGTGATATTATTATGAAACTCGCCTTCGGCTCGTTTCATAAACCCACTCTCGAGTTTTAATGCCCTGCGTTATGCAGCAGTCACATAAACTACTATTAACAATTCAATCACATACATTTATTTTCCTCAAAAGCCTTATCTGGCTCTATAATTCTCCAAGTAAGCCAGTTCTTATAGGTTTAACTGGCATCCAATGCCATGGATACATTCCATGGCCGCAACTGTTTCGTCAACCTGCAGTTCAACACGAAATTTGTACATTGTGATATTCGAAAAAGGGATATTACAATGTTCAAGATTACTTAAATGACGGGACTGTATGTAGCCACATCGTGTTTTGTCTGATGTTCCTAACAGCATAAGCCGTAGAACTTAATTTACCAGCTTATTTATCTATGTGGGGTCCCCACTGCAATTTGCTACCAATGTTGATTCCAAGATACTTCGTATTAATTACGAATTCTAACGTGCTGCTTTCTAACACTAAACTGGTCTCAACTTGCCTAACATTTGGAAGTGACAATTTGATACACTTGGTTTTACCAGCGTTTAACAATAAATTGTTAACTGTGAACCAATTCAAGGTTAAAGATAAAACACCATTAACATCATCAAAATATTATTTTTGTCGGTGAAGTATCATCAGCAAACAACGCTACGTCAGTCAATTTCTCCACCATGAAAGGCAGATTGTTAATAAATATCAGGAATAAGAAAGAGCCTAATATGGAACCTTGTGGAACGCCAATTTTCACACCCGATCCATCAAATTTATCGCCGTTGACTTCTGCCTATAGATCCAACGCTTTATTTCAAACTCCGTTATGATTTAATTTCATGAGTATCTCATGATCATCACAATCAAATGCCTTTGCAGATCGTTAAAACCTCCGATAATGGGGCCTCCCATGCAGAAGAAATATGAGATATGAGGGATCTGTAGTCGATTTACCCCTAGTAAAACCATATTGTTTGTGCGTGGAGTCGTGTGTTGTGTTCTTCAACCTTACAAGAATGAAGTGTGAGAGCCTTTGATTGAGTACACGAGAATTTACGAGCAGAGTGGTTGGACAGATGAACCCCAATAAACAGGCCATACTTTCACAGCAAGAAATTCGAATTCCCAAGAACACAGATTTGGCGTTCAAAGCAAATGAAACCCTTGCATCAATATATATCGACAATACAAGCAACAACAAGGACACTAAATGTCAGCAGCAAACGCATAATAAACGTCGAGTAATGATTTTAGGAGATGAGCAAGGTAGGGGAATGTCCATAATCCTTCAAGAACTTTTGGGTACCAATTTTGCTGTAGAGTCTATTATTAAACCTAATGCTACCATGGATAACGTTCTGAGATCATCATCGCTTTGCCAAAATTATGGTAAAAATGATGTTATTATTGTGATTGGAGGCTCAAATGATAAGGACCCACTCAAATTACAATCCTTATTGTACTATAACCTAACCTAATAACCTTAGTAATCTTAAAAACAATGTTATAATCTGTAAAGCTGCTAGAAGCAAATATCTAAACAAAAACATGGTTAACGCAACTTTTAGGCACTTATGCTCACGTTTTGTAAACACCACTTTCTTGAACACGGACGAAAATTATAATTTCGGAAATGTTCAGCTCAACAAAAATGAGTACACGTGCAGGCAATTACTACAAGAAATTCTTAGAATCGGCTATGCTCAGAAACTTTCAGATTACAAAGGATCCCAAATGGAGCGTCGTACTGAATTGCCTGTACTTGTAAATGTAGAGACCCAGACTGACCGTCTTACTAAATTGCCTGCAGTAGTTAATATAGAGACCCAAACGGACTGTGTTGAAATCAATCACAAAGATAATGGTAACGAAAACGAACATTATTTAAATGACAATGATAATATAGATAATAATTCGAATATTAATAATAATGATAATATTTTTTTTCGTGCATAACTGCCTTAATATATTTCACCAAAATATCAACGGTCTTGTTCACAAATCGGACTTGTTAACTGCACACTTAGAAGAGCTTAAAACGACCGGAGTATCAGTAGATGTATTAGGAATAACGGAGCATAACATGATCGAGACCGATATATACTCACTGAATATTGAAAACTACACGCTAGCTACATATTCTGCCAGAAGCACCCGAAGTAGCGGAGCGGCGGTACTTATTAAAAATAAACTTAACTATAATGTAATTGATATAGCGAACTGTGATATCACCAATTCTGTTGAATGCTGTGGCATCACTCTGACTGACCACAATATAAATATTATTTGCGTTTACAGAAAAGCCAAGTACGATGTAAAGACTTTTGAGACCTTCTTTACAAATCTGGACAAACTGCTATCAAAACATTCACAAAATAAAAGAAAAACTATTTTGTGTGGAGATTTTAACATCGACCGACTTAAATCTAACAGATTCGTGGTTGAATTTGAAAATCTGCTATCAAATTATAATCTTAAACTCACATTCAATGAACCAATACGTTTAACTAGTGGAACATATTTAGACAATTTTATCCATAATATACAAGGCTGTGAGGCTGAGATAGTAGAATTTGCGCTTTCCGACCATACTGGACAAATACTTATATGCCCGGTTCAAAACCTTTGCAGCTTCCAAAATTGGTCAATTTATAGGCAAGATTATAGCATTGAGTACTTAAATAAGTTCAGGAAACACATTTCAAGTCTTAGCTTTGCTGAAGTGTATAGCAGCAACGACGCCTATGAGGCTTTTAATGAGCTCCATCAAATGTTTAAACTTCTATATGATTTGTGTTTTCCAAAAATCAAGATTCGGATGACAAGCAATAAACGACCAAAGTGGGTGACGAAAGGAATCCAATTATTTTCAAAAAAGAAAAGAATGTTATTATGGCAATCAAGACAGTATCCTAGCCAACAAAATAAACAGATTTACAAAAACTATTCAAAGAGACTTTAAACAATTATAAAACTGACACAAAAATCTCAAAATGAGTATTTAATTAAAACATCAAATAATAAATCGAAGGCTACATGGAAAATAATAAACAGCTATAATAATAATAAGATGAAACCAAAAGATGACATAAAACAAATTAAAATTGATGGCCAAATTTTTAATGATCCGCAAGAAATTTCGCAATTATTTAATGATTTCTACATCGATCAAATAACACAACATCGCATGAATCATACTCTCACAAATAATCGCATATCCGTGCCTTTTAATCCCAATTCATTATTTTTAATGCCAACAACTCCGACCGAGGTATTTAAAATAATAATAAACCTAAAAAACACTAATAGTACTGGGTATGACAACTTGTCAACAAAGGTTATCAAATATGTGGCGGATCTGATAGCACCAGTTTTGAGCAGTATTATTAACCTATCAATCCAGCAAGGCATATTTCCAGAAAAGCTCAAAACCTCAGTCATACGACCTCTGTTTAAGAAGAAAGATCGAGAAGACATGAGTTGCTATAGACCGGTTGCGCTGATCCCCATCCTATCAAAAGTTTTTGAAAAAGTATTTTACAATGCTCTTTATCAATACTTCGAGAAAAAAGGGCTATTTGTGGAAGAACAGAAGGGGTTTAGAAAGGGAAGAACGATAGACCTAGCTATATATGATTTTTTGGTACAGGTGATAACACATGTGGATAAAAAGATCCCTGTGTCCGCGTTATACATGGATATGACTAAAGCATTCGACTTCGTTGACCACGCCATTCTGGTAAATAAACTTTATGCTTATGGTGTTCGGGGTAATGTGCTAGAACTTGTTAAAAGCTATTTGATCAACAGAGTACAGTTAACTCAGATCTCCAGAATCAACCCTAAAACGAAAACAGAAATTCAGTACTTGTCAGACCCGAGAATTGTACAATATGGAGTGCCGCAGGGTAGCGTGTTGGGACCATTATTGTTCCTTATTTATATCAATGATCTTCCTGCATCGGTATCTCATCCAATGGTATTGTTTGCAGATGACAGTACCATGATTGCTGAGTGTCAAGACAAAAACACATATGAATCAGACATTAATAATTCTCTAAAAAACATTATTGGATGGCTAGAACGTAATCACCTTTTGATTAATCTTGACAAAACAAACATTATGACATTTAAAAATAATTACAATCAATCGACGAATAATAATCTTGACATACACTATAATAATAAGATAATCGACATAGCAAATATAACAAAAATTTTAGGACTTTACATTGATTCACACTTGACATGGAAACCACAAATAGATCATTTATGTAAAAAGTTAAGTCAGTTTTCTTATTTTTTTTTATTTTTTTTAACGTTTATTCTGTAAATAGGCCACAAGGGCACTTTCACATGTCATTTCATTTCATTTTTTACAGAACATTTGGTATTATTATTTGTATCATATTATCAGAAAAAAAAAAGTACTTAATTATTGTTTCTGAGAGATGTAAAGAGTATCAAATGTCATAATAAAATAATTAAAATATAAATAACAGAGATGTATAGTCTCTTTAGTGAATAATACAATGATGATAGGAGATGTAAATGGTCCCCACAGTCAAGAGTTGTATAATTAAATTAATCTTTGGAGGTGTAAAAGGCCTCCAAGTAAAAGAAACTCTGGCAGTGAGGATGCTCACAATTAATTAGAACAATTCAGTCCCAAGCATTTTTATCATCTATGTACTCTTTAATACTGTAGTAAGCTTTAGAAATAAGCCTTGGCTTGATGTATTTCTTGAACTTATTAATTGATAGATCTGTCAAAGTGCTTGGGAGTTTATTGTAAAATCTTACACAATTACCCTTGAACGAGTTTTTTATTTTATGGAGCCGAGTAGTGGGCACTGCAAGTTTGTCCTTGTTTCTAGTATTAAAGTTATGTATATCACAGTTTCTTCGAAAGTTAACAATGTTCTTATGGACATACATAATATTCTCGTAAATATATTGACTATGGACTGTCAATATATTTACTTCTTTAAACTTATTTCTAAGAGAATCTCTATTATTCATTTTATAAATCGCACGAACAGCCCGCTTCTGCAGCACAAAAATAGTATTTATGTCAGCAGCACTGCCCCAGAGCAGAATACCGTAGGACATAATACTATGAAAATAACTAAAATAAACTAATCTGGCTGTTTTTAAATCTGTCAAGTGACGGATTTTCCTGCATGCAAAAGCTGCAGAGCTCAGTCTGTTCGATAGCTTATCAATATGTGGACCCCATTGGAGTTTGGAATCCAACGTTATACCTAGAAACACTGTGCTGGTTACCAATTCCAATTCCTCATTTTTAATTGTTATACATGTCTGATTATTTTTAACGTTAGTAGTAAGAAACTTAACACATTTAGTCTTTTTCTCATTTAATAGCAAATTATTAACATTAAACCAATTTACCACTCTTGATATGGTATTGTTCACGTGATCATCATTAGCGTGTTGGTTTCGCTTTGTTTTAAAAATAAGTGAGGTGTCATCAGCAAACAGTACCATATCATGACAGTCCCTTCCTAGATAGGGTAAGTCGTTTATATAAATGAGGAATAGGAAGGGTCCCAATATTGAGCCCTGTGGCACGCCCAAAGAAACCAATGATCCTGGTGATCGTTCTCCGTTTACGTCTACCCTTTCTATTCTTCCGTTCAGATAAGATTTTAACAAATTCAATGACGTGTCTCTAACTCCATAATGATGTAATTTCCTGATCAATGTTTCATGACAAACGCAATCAAAAGCCTTAGATAAGACACAAAAAATGCCTAGGGCATCTTGTGACTCTTTCCAGGCATCAAAAATACTTTCAATGAACTGAATTCCGGCATCTGTTGTTGAACGACCGCGAGTGAATCCAAACTGTTTGTTATGCATTAGCTTATTTGATTCAAAATGATGTAATAGCTGTGATAAGATTAATTTCTCAAAAATTTTACTAAAAGTTGGTAGTATTGATATAGGTCTGAAATTGGTGGGGTCTTGAGTACGACCTGCTTTGAAGAGGGGAATTATCTTACTTTGTTTCATTAAATCAGGAAATTCACCGCAGTCTATACAATTGTTGAAAATGACCGCTAGGTCAGGTGCAATTAATTCGATCAGGGATTTAACGACGTGAACAGAGAGTCCCCAAAGATCATTCGTTTTCTTAACTTTTATCAATTTAAATGCCTTTACGACATCTGAACTTGTGACGTGCTTAAAATTCAAGTATGAAGCACACTCTTAGACATTATCTTATGCACTCTACATCCTTTCAAAAGTAACTGGACAATCGGCTTTACTAACAGTCTACCATGCCTTCGTCGCCTCAACTTTAAGATATGGGATTATATTCTGGGGGAACTCTACCGACAAAAATAAGGCGCTAAAAGCACAGAAACGGTGCATAAGGTCAATCTGTACACTAAAGCCAACAGATAGCTGCATTCCTCATTTTAAAAGATTAAAATTATTAACGTTGCCATCATTATATATATATGAGACTGCTCTATTTGTAAAGACAAACTGGCAATTATTTAAGAAAATGAATAGTGAAAGAGAGGTCAAATTAAGTGCTCCTTTACGCTCCACTACGTTTTATGATAAGAGTATTTTAGGTATGGCGCCAAGGCTCTATAATAAGTTACCGAAATCAATTAGGGATGCTAACCAACTGCACTCATACAAGGCTTTACTGAGAAATTTCCTGGTCGAAAAGGCTTACTATAGTGTGCAGGAGTTCTTAGATGATAAATTGACAATGCATTAAAATAAAATATTGAATAATGATTACGACATGTACTAATATTAACTATAATAATTCATTTGTTATATAACTATATTGTACTAAAATAATAATTGTTAATAATATGTAAATTTTGCTAATTTATTTAATTACATATGTGATAAAAAAAATGTATGTCTACATGGCAGAATATAGAGAAACTCTATGTGGCATTCTCTGTAAGAACTGTTGTAAACCTATATTCATGCAAATAAATAATACTTTACTTTACTTTACTTTAGTATAATCTTTTCAAATATTTTAGGCTGGAAAAACAGATATTGGTCTGAAATTTGAAGGAACACCCTTTTCTCCCGAGTTGAACAGAGGTAGAAGTTTTAGTTTACTGTGATTCATTAGGACTAGAAAAGCTCCATCTTCAACACATTTACTGAATATATAAGTTAGGTGTGGGGCTATAACTAGTAGTATTGAACCAACTGAATTGAGTTTGACTGATATACACCACAGGTCTTCAGAATTTTTAAGTTAAGTAATCTTCGTTTTGATAATATCCTGACATGATGTAATTTCAAATAAACATTATTGGCGCTGGTGTTGTTTTTTTAACAAAGTCTCTGCTTCTTATGGAGATGAATTTAGACGTTATTTTGTGAGTTAGGATACTTTGGTGAAGAATGTTTCGAAAGATTGAGCAACCTCAGCGTTGGATTTAACAACATCATCTTATCCTATCTTTAGACAGAAATCATCGTCCCTTGGTATAACTTTGCCAGTTTCACGGTTTATTATTTGCCAAACTGTTTTCATTTTATTATTTGAATTTTGCATTTTTTTATTAATGTGTAAAGTTTTTGCAGTTCTACAAACCAACTTGAAAGTTTTGGATATTTTTTTAACATACTTAGTCATAAAATTTTCACTTTTTTAAAACAAATTCGATACCCTCATGACGAATTCTAGTGCTTTCAATGTTTTACTGTCAGAGATAAGTTTGTTATCAATAATAACACCTTATACAATTTTCGAGTAAAAGTTACAAAGAAGCACTTAGCGGAATTTAAGTCCAACTTATTAATAGCGCAGTAATCATAAAGCCTGAGCATTTCACTCTGTAGGAGTTGAGATCTCGAGATCCCATTAACCACCCTGAATATCATCGGCAAATAACAGAAATCTTGTGTAAGTGAAACACATGTCAATATTATAAACATATAATATAAATAGGAGTAGACCTATAAGTGACTCCAGATGGCACACTCATTCAAGATGATATAAAACAGAAAATTTAGAACTACGGCTTGAGATCTTTCCGAAACATACGAAGCAAACCTGAATCTGTGCAGAGATCGCCACTAATACCAACATTATTAAGCTTCTTCAATTTATTTATTTATACGGTCTTAGGAGGATCTTCAGAAAAATATAACAGGTTAACATGTCCTGAATGAATAAAAGAATGCTAATTATAGGTACCTGCAAATAGAAATTGAAAAACATACATTGCCGCACAGGCACTGAAAGAAACCATAAAGGATGGTGACATATCAACAATGAAAATAATTTGTAACTCTTGTAAGTTGAAAATAAGTGATTATTAACATAAGGTTTAAATGTGAAAGCAAAAGGGTAAAGCAAATATAACTTAGAAAGCAAATTAGTTAAGAAGGACGCGTACGGGAGGAGTACCTATGAGCTATTGGCAAAGTGTTCACAAGCCCACAGTCGTTTGACAGAGGGAACACTAGAGCAAAACAGGTCTATATTCAAGTGGGCAGGCAGACGATTGAAACTGTCGCAAGCACGTATAAGAAACTAATTCTGTCTATAGTTGGTACGTGCACGTTGAACGTGAATAGTAGGATGCTGTCTATATCGTAGTGTATCCGTACGTAGGCCAATATATGATAACAATTCACTTTTATCTAGTGTTCATATCATTATCATGTAGCATATGTCATTTATTATTCGCCTGGTCTCAAGAGGTAGGAAGTGGTATTTCAAACAACTTTGTTCGTAGCCAGACAGACAGTCTTTGATTACTCATGTAGTCAAGATAACGTAGGGTTTTTTTCTGTATAGCCTTAATACGAGATATATGGATATCATACCTGGGGTTCCCCACTTGCGATGCATACTCGAGGTGGCTCCTTACGAATGCACAGAATAAAATCTTGATAGTTTTTAAGTTTTTAAAGTCAGTACATGCTCTCATTAGGAAACCCATGGCGTTATGTGATTTAGCTACTATGTTGTCTATGTGCATGCCAAATAAAAAATGGGAATCAAAAGTCATACCGAGGCCTCTCATACTACTAACTTTGGTTACAGATTGACTGTTGATTGAATAAGAGTAATTAATTTTCGTTTCCGTGAAAAGGAGATATAAAAGCATTTTGAAATATTTAATTCAAGTTTATTATTTAAGCAATAGGTCTCCAAACGATCTAGACCTGTCTGTAGATTGTCGGCATCGTTACTAGTCCTAATTTCCTTCAAAATTTTCATATCATCTGCGTATAATAGCATTTTAGAATGTAAGAAACAGGTGTTAATATCACTAATAAATATAATAAATAATAAAGGACCTAATAATAAGCCTTGAGGAACACCAGAAGGAATAAACATCCAGTTGGATGTGTAGCCCGCAAGTACCACAGCTTGATTACGATTCGAAATATGGGAGGAGAACCAACGAAGGAGATCTGCATGGATACCAGCGTTACAGAGTTTGTTTAATAGTATCTTATGGTCAATGCGGCCGAAACATTTACTGTAATCTGTATATACGATATCAACCTGATTACCATTGTCCATTCCTTTTGAAATAAATTCTGAGGTAAGCAATAAGTTAGATGTAGTTGACCGCTTTTTAAAAAAATCATTTTGCTCCTCCATGAAGTTAGACTTAAGCGCCGCGTATAGCTGATTGTAGATAATCATTTCAAGAATTTTAGCAAATAGACATAATTTTGAGATGAAGCGATACTTTTCTACGAAACTTTTTTCTCCTTTTTATGTACTGGTGAAATAAAGGCTGACTTCCATGTTATTATATACTATGATCGATGCTATCGAAAGATTTTCTATAAGCGGTATAGTATAGATGTCATCTCCTTGATCATTTTTTGCATCCTCTCACTAAAATAGTCGTGGGATAGGACTAGGTTGGATATGGTCGACCTTCCCTTTGAGAATCGGTGCTGCATCGGACTAAAACTAGATTTTAGCGCCTCGTAGAGTTTAGTGGATACGATACGCTCAAGAACTTTAGCGATAAGGCATAAATTGGAGATGGGTCTATGGCGTGTTGACACGCGCACGGGATCTTTTTAGGGTTCCGTACCCAACGGGTAAGAACGGAACCCTATTACTAAGACTTCCTGTCCGTCCGTCTGTCACCAGGCTGTATCTCAAGAACCTAGCTAGCTAGAGAGGTGAAATTATCACAGATTATGTATTTCTGTTGCCGCTATAACAACAAATACTAAAAAACAGGATAAAAGAAATATTTAAGGGGGCTCCCATACAACAATACCACATACAAACTTATGGATGCACCTGGTTACGTACATGGAGTGTGAAAGTAACCGCACCAATAACTTTGTAAACAATATTTTGCTGTGTAAAATCCAAACTATTCACTCCACACCATCGCTTCCATTGAACGGTGGTACGGAACCCTTCATGCACGATTTAGACTCGCACTTGACCGGTTTTTATTTTGTGTATCGGAGAAATAAAGGCAGACTTCCATCGAGATGGAACCACATCTTCATTGAGCAATCTTCTAAATAAATAGAGACTGGGGTAGACAGTTCTTTTGCACATACAACAAGTAGCTTAGCTGGTATAGCTTCGGGGACAGCTGACTTGCACAGATCCAGAGATTGAAGAAGCCTTTGAACGTAGGAGATATTAATATCAATTCTTAATATACTGCTTAGACACTGTGGTTCAGCGTGAGTATGTCCATTACTCCCATTGACAGAGCTGTGAGTCGATGGGCTAAGAAAGTTAAAATTAATATAATTGGAAGCGAATCACTGATTGTGCGACCATCGTCGGAAGTTACACCTTGATAGAAATATTAGAGGGAAATACATTACGTTGACGTTTAGACTTAACGTAGGACCAAAAGGCTTTTGGATTCTTTACTATATCATTTTCAATTTTAGCCATGTACTTCGCTGAGCAATCGCGTTCCATCATGCTTACTCAGTCTGAAAATTAAAAAAGATGTTTTATCAGATAGATTAGATATGGTAGTTTTTACACTTTTTCAAATGCTTAAACTTCTCTCTTACAACTTTAATTAGGGCTAAGCCATGGTGGCTAATTGCTAATTCTCATAGTTTATAAATTATAGCATAAAAAACTTCGACACCATCTTCTACACCACCACTAGCCAGCTTATCAAACTAATCAATGTCACTAATATTTCCTTATTTGCTCATAGTTTGCTTTGAAGTGATAATAAGTAAGACACATGTAAAATAGATTTTAAAGGAGTGAGGAATTTAAAGGTATTTCGATATGCTGATATGATATATATGATGATATCTTATGATACGGGTCTTCTGGAACCAGTGGTTTGAGGCAGGACATAACCATGACACTTTAGTTGGATAGTACAAGATCTAGTATCCGAATGAAACGGTTCACCCGCTATCAATCGACGACCATGTTATACTGCTCATATTAAAATCTCCAATGTGTCACGAATGTTCAGCGTTATTAAATTAATAAATTAAGTACAAAAGTATTCAAGTAATAGTCACCCATATATCTTCTGCTGAAGATAGTCGAGCATATTGCAAGTGTAGCAGCTATCAGTACTCCCTCTCCCCTAGTCTCTGCGGTTGATAGTTGCTATATAGTCACGGTCACGAAGCCACACTAGGTACCTATCATCAAACAGTTCATTATTAGAAACAGTATCCAAAAACCAGGTCTCAGACAGATGTCATAATCGTTCAGCAAGATAATCCGAAAAATTTCATCAGTCGTTGTCCCCAGTCCCTTAAAATTCTGACAGTACAGGTTGAGATTATTCACGGCAATGTATTAACACAAACTAAATAGACATCTAAATAGAAACTAAATGATGAAATGGATTTCCCTACAAAGCAGCTGGGAGCACAATCTTCACCAATCTGCAAATTCGTATTTGAAACCGATAACTAATAATATTTAATATCCTGCGTAAGGAAGGACATCCGTCACTCATTATTATTGTAAGCAATTTTAACTCGGTGTTGAAAATTATTGTAAGATAAGGGCAGGTATTTAGTGAGGCGATGATCAATAGAAAGCAAGTACGGTGGTGTGTGAAGGAGTCAAAGCGAATCAGTCACTAAATATAATGTAACAAGGCTCGTCAGGCGCTGAATTATAATATAAACGTGTTTGCATAACATATGTTTGAGAGGCAGTGTAGTAGCGTGAGTGTAGCAACAGGCAAGAGCATTACAACACGATAAGCAAATCGAAGCCGGATACCGTGGTTTTCAAAGTATTTACAGGTCCGGGTGGAAATTCGAGTAGTGGAAATAGACTAATCAACCTTCTGAGTTGGTGCATTGACGTTGGATAAAACTGCGAGGCTATCGAAATTATAGTTTTGGCGTGAATACATATAAACATAAACATATATTTGTATACAGCCGCTAGACCAACTAGGTTTCTTGGCGTTTGAGCGGGCTGTCACCTCTCTCAGACATAGGATAAGGTGGGGTGAGAGAGAGGAAGTGTTCATTGCTTTTGGCCCCACACTAGGATACTTTGTGTCGTATGAACCAGAAACAATGACGACACATACTTATAAACACCTAAGACTTCGGGTTTTTTTTCGTCATCCCCAGGCGGGATTCGAACACGAGACTTCTCGCTGCAGAGGTAGAGTAGTCGATCGCAGTATTTATTGATGGCGTTTTAGTAGTACTACACCGAATTTATTTGGTACCGTTTTGGCAAAAAGTGTAGTACCCGCACGCCACGGCTAATAGTAAAAGCTAACGAAAACTACTTACAAACATTTTTTTTTTAGTCCCTATGCCACATGGGAGACACTCGGGCATGGCAGGGAGGTCTGACTTCTTCTTTTATTTATTCCCCCATATTATTTATAATATGTAATATTTATACTAAAGAAAACATATTTAAAAGAGATCTAAAAATAAAACTGTGAGAGTTTCTTTGCCTTCCTCTCCTACAGTGGTACAATGTGGGGAAGGGGCAAAAATTACGTTTTCGAAACATATGTCGATGTTTACAGAAAATAAACAAATGTCAATATTGGTTATTTTGAAATTTTGATCCTCCCAGCACAGCTTTGACCTTAACACCACAGAGGTCATCAAAACCACTGAAAAGTCACAGGAAAGAAATAACACGCAATTTTATATACCTGGCTGATATTATAATTCCAGTTTTTGTATTTAGAAATCAATCTATACTAAACCGACAAAAAAAAACATTATTTATTTGAAAGAGAAGACTCTCTTGTAATAGTAACTCCAGTTTGGTCCCGTCCATTTTTGAAAATTAGAAGTTGGTTTTTTAAATCAAAAATGCCGGAAAAATTATGTCATCCATGTAAACGAAATTGCGTGGTAGTTTTTCTCTGAAAAAAAAAATGCACTGTATGTTCATTCTGGGCAGCGCTTGGTCCACACCCTGTCCTTGTGTCATTCACGTTATCCTTTGGCTAGAGTAGGTTATTGTGGCTTAATTTCAATAGGGTTGTAGGTTAGGTTGGAACTTAGAAGAAGCAAAACCGGAGCGTAGGGAAAGGGGGGCGGAGCGAATCGGTACAAATAAAAATAAAAAAAACAATGAATGAGACTATTATTTAAAGTTTTATTTGTGAAAATAGTGAGGTTTCGATATAAAATAAAGTTCCGGAAAACGAGCACCAATAAAAAATCATGTCCATACTTTTGTTTTCGTTACGCTCCAAGGATTTCCGACCACTGTTAATGATACGAATATTAGCTGAAATACCAAAATACCATTTTAGTGTGAAATTTGTTCGGCATTTGATTAGTTTTAACTTTTTGGGAATTTTCTTTTATGACGATACGAAATGTTAATGTACCTATTTAGGGTTCCGTACCGGACGGGTGCTAAACGGGACTCTATTACTTAGCCTCCACTGTCCGTCTGTCAGCGGGTTCTATGTGATGAAACGAAATGGTAGATTTGAAATTTTCACAGAATGTGAATTTCCGTTGCCGCTACACCAACAAGTAATGAACTTCATGTTTTTTTTTTTTTTTGTCGGGTAGTAGCTATAATCTAACGTGTGTAAACAGCTCCACGAACATTAAATCAAAAAGCTTGTCTAAATTTTGATTTTTGTATAAGCAGTAGACTCAGAATATAGTACATAAAATTTCCTACCATACAAATATAACTTTTATCCAGAACTCTCAGTGCGAACAGTGAAAAAGTGCAAAAACAACAACCAGTGAAGTGTATCAACAATTCATTTTTTCCAAATTACCTGCAAAATAAATCCGGTTATACAACAGCTAAACTGCCTACACCATATTGTAGCCATTATTCGATGCTGTCTCCAGAGTCATTGATGGTTCGGAAGGTTATAGTTTTGGGCCAGCACCGAGTACACGCAAGTGATCCGGGTTCGAATCCTCACCGACAACTTTGCTTTTTCTTTCTTTACTCGTCATTGTCTGAATACTGCCGTCTGTCAGCGGAGAAAATAAGTAAGTAAAAGGTCGTAAGTGGCACCCCCAGCGGACATCCTAGGCAACTCGACCTGTGTGACTACTAGCGCCACAAATTGTGTCCCTAGTGGGCGTCATAGGCAACTCGTCTCGCTGACGACTAGCGCCACCAGATATAGCCACCATATAATATCAAAAGCCACAAGTAAAATAGCGTGACATCCAATAACATGAACAACACGTGCTATGCCTGCCAAGCAGATTTTGAAGCAGCCGAGGGCCATCTGCGCTGCAAGATGGCAAGCTGTCCCAACTTATTTCACCTTGCTTGCACCACCACAACTACACGCAGCATGGGAAGAAACTGATGAGTGGGTTTGTCCAGAGTGTCGTATTTCTATGAAAAGGGGGGGCGACAACACTCTAACACCCGTAGGCACTTCTAAAACGCGATCAGCTGCCGTAGCTACAAGGAGTAAAGTCGTAAAACCCCTGGCAGACGAGGATTACCGCTCGGTTGAGTATTTAGAAATTAATGCGGAAATCAGGAAATTGCATAAAGAGGTTGCTGACATAACGGCAATGTTAAAAAACGTACTGGAATCCGTGGCAGGTTTCGGTTCTAAAATGAACACCTTGATTTCCCGGACGGAACTGGTAGAATCAAAGTTAGAGACTCTTGGAGGTAGAGCTCTAAATGCGGTACAGGAGACTCCAGTTTACATGGTAACGCAACCATCTGCTACGAACCAGCAATTGACACCGACGGGGATGAAGGCCAAAACTAGCACCGGAAGTACTTTAGCGTCCAAAGCTGTAGAAAAAGCCAAGATTGTGGAGAAAAAAATGGCTTCGATCCGACCGGAGGTAGAAGGAAAGAGAGAACGGGCAACACCATTTGCCCAAGGAAAGCCCTCACAGGAGATACGCAAGGTAAACTCGTCTGAGGTGCCAAAAAATGCGAAAACGTTAAATGAACCAGAAGACGGAGAAGGATGGACAGAGGTCCGGAAAAAAACACGTCGTCCGCAATCCTTGTGCTGTCTAGCGGGACCGAGCGTCACCACATTGCAAGCCGTCGAGCGCCGCAGATACTTCCACTTATGGAATATGCGGTCGGGATTGGAAGACGTTCAGGCATATCTCCAGCAAGTGTGTGCTCCAGAAACCGGAACCGTAGATGAACTGACGCCGAGGGGCGACTATGAGTCGTATAAAATAGGCGTTCCGGCTGATTTGTATGATAAATGTTTTTCTGTCAACATGTGGCCTGAGAATGCTAGGGTGAAGTCATGGATACCCTTTCGAGGAATTTGGCCGAGAAAAGACTCACGGAAGTAGCACTGGTAGGCCCAAAGGTGGGGATTTGGTGACAATCTGCTACCAAAATACCAGGGGATTGCGCACTAAACTGAACAGCTTTTATACTAGCGTGTTAGCCGCCAATGTGGACTTGATTGCGGTAACAGAAACAGGCATTAATGATACTGTTCACGATGGAGAGCTTGTTCCTGATGGATACACATTGTTGCGAGGTGACAGGATGGATGGGCGCAAACACGGAGGAGTTTTGCTGGTCGCAAAACCTACACTGCAGCTGAAAGCGATTCCGTTCCAAGATGGTATAAACATCGACGCCGCTCCTTTTGAAATGGTTTCTGCGACTGTGCATCAGCATAATAAGTCCTTATTAACGTGCATTGTAGTTTATATACCGCCAAATTCAAAACATAATGAATATGTACAAATGTTGAATATAATTGAGAATATATGTGTTAAATATGATAATGTATTAGTTTTAGGCGATTTTAATTTGTACTCTGCAACTATAGATACTATAAGTTATTTTGAATATTTTATGACCTTCTGCGAGTTCCGTCAAAGAAACTTTGTCGAGAACTGTAATGGTAGAACACTGGACTTAGTTCTATCAATGCTGGGTGAGAGCGACGTCGAGGTAGAGTTGGAGAGCGACTCCCTTGTCCCAAAGGTAGACCCACAGCATCCGCCCTTGGCCGTCAGTGTCTGGAGTAATGTAGTGCTAAACTCTACTGTTGACGGATCTGGGAAGCAGGTGTCACCACCGGATCTAGGTAATTCTGAGCACAGGCCGCGGTGGAACTTTCGCAAGGCCGACTTTCCTCTCCTATATAGCTCTCTGATGACCGCAGACTGGGCACCTCTATATGCTTCAAAGGATGTAGAGGGGGCGGTGCAGTGCTTGTATACAACCATGATAAATTTATTAGATAATTGCACTCCAAGAAAAAAGCGTAGAACTGGGTACTCTACCAGATACTGTTATCCGGAATGGTACACGGCGGACTTAATTAACGCGACATTAAACTTAAAGCTAGTCTTCACATAAAGTATAAAGCTAGTAAGTCTCAGTGTGATTATGAAACGTTCTCTAAAAGTAGAGCCCTCGTCAAGAGCAAAATTGTTGTGAGGCATGACCAGTTCCTAACAAGAGTTCAAGCTCAACTTACAAAGGATCCGAAATCGTTCTGGAGCTACGTCAAAAACAAACGTTCTAAACGTAGTAGTCCAACCCGTGTCACCAAGAATGGCATTGCTATAGCCGACGAGGTATGTGCACAAGAGTTCGCGAGATATTTCGAGTCTGTCTACGCTGAGGTGCCACCGCGGTTGGACGCGGAGGCGGCTTTGAAAGCGAGTGGGAGCGCCCGGGTGCACGTCGCACAGCTCACACTCAGAGATGTGCGCGCTGCCCTGACTCAGCTAAAGCCAAAGCACTCCGTTGGCCCTGATGGCATACCACCTTATTTAGTTAGGGACTGTAGGAGGGTGCTGGACAGACCGTTGCTCTACCTCTTCAACCTGTGTCTGGAAAGCTCTGAATATCCCGATGTCTGGAAGATTACGAGAGTCATTCCAGTGCCAAAAGGTGAAACAGGGTCGGATGTCAGTGGCTACAGACCAGTAGCGGTTCTGTCCACGTCTTTGAGTCGGTGTTACAACGTAGTATATACCTCCAGATGAGGGAGCAGGTTTCGGACGCACAGCACAGGTTCCGACCAGGCCGTAACACCGCCTCTAACCTTTTGTGTTTTGTGTCTTACGTAACGCCTCCGCTTGATGCGCGGGGGCAAGTAGATGTCGCTTACTTCGACTTTAGAAAGGCCTTTGATACAGTGGACAACAACGTCCTTCTAGAGAAGTTAAGTGGGGTCGGCTTTACTCCCCAACTTATGCGGCTTTTTGTGAGCTATCTTAAGCACAGAAGACTGTATGTGGAATACGCGGGTTCTACATCAGAGCCGTATTTCACATTTTCTGGCGTTAGTCAGGGCAGTAACTTGGGGCCTTTAGAATTTATTATTATGATTAATGACCTTCCGAAGGTCATTAAGGACGCTGTCTGTCTCTTGTTTGCGGATGACCTCAAGTTATTCCTGGAAGTAAGGGACATCTCGGATTGCGAAAAGCTGCAGAGGGATATAGATCGTGTGGTTGAGTGGAGCAAACACAACAAACTGTTCTTCAATGTTGGGAAGTGCGCGCTGATGTCTTACACCCGCGTACGCGAGCCTTTCCACCATAAGTACTCGGTAGATGGGGCAGAAATGACGCGGGTAAGAGAGGTCAAAGATCTTGGAGTGCGTATGGCCACTGATTTATCGTTTTGTAATCACATTGTAGATGTCACTAAGCAAGCATTTAAAAAGCTCGGATTTGTAATGAGACAATCAAGAGAGTTTAGGAGCATTGAAACTATAAGTGCCCTATACAATGCTTTGGTTAGAAGCAAACTAGAAAGTAGTGCGATTATCTGGCACCCACATGAAGCAAAATATAGTGTCATGGTGGAGAAAGTGCAAAACCGATTTGTTAGGTACTTATATCTGAAGCTGTACGGAGTCTATCCTTTCTTTCCGCTTATGTATCCAACCTGTTCGTGTTTGGCATGGTTGGTTACAATGAGCTGGGGGTGAGGAGGGGCCTCGCACTTTCTTCCTATGTATTTAAGGTTTTCCGAGGAATGCTCGAAAACCCTCTGGTGTTGGCGAGGTTGGGACTGTATGTGCCGAACAACTACCTCCGAGCAAGGAACCATAAGTTGTTCTACATCCCGCTGGCGAGGACGGGGATGCTGCGGGAGGCACCTGTGATGAGGGCTCTCGCTCTCTTTAATGATATAACAGAGAGAACCGAGGTGGACCTGTTCCAATGTTCTTTGACGGGATTCGCAAGGGTCGCCACTTATTGTCTGTGTTATAGATAAGATTTATTTATAGCTTTTTTGTCCTTATATTTACTGTCTGTTTGTGTCGATTTGGTTTTTACTGAGATGTCACAAGCATGTATGTTTATAAATAAAAAAAAAAAAAAAAAAAACCATTGCATTGAGATGTAGATATGCCTATAGTGATTTCTGTTACACCCAATATCACAGAATACTTAATAGCCAATATGCGAGTACTCGTATAGCAGAAATAGATTTCGTGGGTAAAAAAGGTTATGGGGTGCCTGTCTCAAATGGTCAGAAGTGCAAGTCTGACTGACTTTTAGGCATATAATAGTAAGACGTACAACTGACCTATTTTATGACTCCATGTATCAATCAATTACTGCTTCTGTTATAAACAAAATAAACATAGCGTTACCTACTCCATTTTTAGTAACAAGGGGCTTTTTTCACTGATTGTATATATCAGTAAAGTGTCTGTTCCTTTCAGAAACCTCCCCGAACGCGAGAAATTGCAATCGCAACTAGCAGACCTCACCATCAAAGTGGCCCAGCAGAATGAGACCATCAGCCAGCTCCAGCGGCGCTTAGTGTTGGAAGCCAAGAACTTCCGGCACCAGCTCCAGAACGAGGTCAACAAGCACAAGGACACAAGGAACGACCTGGACCTGGCGATCACAAACGCTGACAAGCTGTCCACTATCATTGAGGTTGGAACTATCAAAAACTACCCTATTCTATTATATTATGGCCTTTACTTTCTTATCCTATCATATCCAATAATATTTTATCATACACTATCCTATCCTATCATATCCTATACAATCCCATTATATCCCATCCTATCCTATCTAAGACAATGTTGAAGACATCTTCCTCAAAGAGGCGCTTAGTGTTGGAAGCCAAGAACTTCCGGCTCAGCTCCATTACGACATCAACAAGTATAACGAGGAACAACCTGGATATGGCGATCATTAACGCTAACAAGCTGACCACTATCATTGAGGTTCGTTCTATCATATCCTATCACGTTGTCCTAACCTATACTATTATATTCTACCCTTTCCTTACGTATCCCGTCATATACTATCCTACCATGTCCTTTATTATCCAATCCTATCTTATCATACATTATACTCTCCTATCATATCCTATAATATCCTATCCTATATTATCATATATTAAACTATCCTAATATAAACAAATTATGCTATTATATCCTTTCCTATCCTACTATGTTCTATCGTATATTATCCTGTCCTATCATATCTATTCTATAATATCCTAATATATCCTGTCCTATGAAATGTAGAAGACGTCTTCCTTAAAGTATCCTAGCATTAGCAAAGATGCATAGCGCTGGAGCAGCTCCAGAACAAGATCAAGGAGGAACATCCTAGACCTGGCGATCATTAACGCAGACAAGCTGTTCACTGTCATTGAGGTCGGCTCTTTCATATCCTATCCTATGGTAGCCTATACTTTCCTATTCTAGCCTTTCTTATCCTATTTAGCCTATTAAATCATATCCTTAGTCTTCCTCAAAGTACCCTTCATAATCAGACTATTAGCATAGAGGCGCATAGTACTGGAAGCCAGTAACTTCCCGCACCAGCTCCAGAACGAGGTCAATAAGCGCAAGGATGTGTCCTTGTGACTCTTGTTCTTCTGGTGTACGCTCCACTACTTAACAATCATTACCACAGTTTATTTTATTCATAATACGTTCATGTTATCATTAAATATTTAAATATTAATGTGATCTATCTGATGACGTGGTGCGGGGCGGGTAGAGGGGGGGTACATCGCGTCGACGCGAACGCTCCAGAGAGAGTGACATTCGCACTTATTAGCGTGATCGCCTGCATGCTGTCCGGTTGTCTCCCGATTGCCATATTTGCTATTGTCACATGTCATTCATTTTCGTGTTCACTGGAATGCTAATGCAATTTTCTTGCTAAATTTCATGCTAGGTAATTTTAGAGTACGTTGTATGCTAAATAATAACATAGATTAATAACAAGTATTTAAAAAATCTCAATTTGTCTTTTTCTACTTAAGTGGTTATGACTGGTTATCGGATCGTATTTTTATTTTCGGAAATAAATAGATTAACATTCGTAAATTTTAATTTCTAAGGTATTATCGTACTTAACGAAATAAATCGTACAGTAGAACTAAGAGTGGATGACACACTATACTACACCGAATTATTTCAATGCATCCTGATGGAAGTTCCTTATTTCATTCTATTGCGTTTTCTTTATTTCATTCCGTTTATATTTAACAAACCAATTGGTTGCGTGAGTCCATAGTAGAGAATGTACGTCGTAACTGGCAAGACTTAAGTGCCTACACTTGCAATCAAAACGGTGAACCATAAGACTCAGAAGAAGAGTATTTTGCGCACTGATTTATTTTATCTAAAATTATGTGCCAAGTTAAATCTTTAACTTCAATTTGTGTTAAGTTATCTGCTTTGTGTAACGTTAAACTTTCAGGATTATTATAGATACATAAGTTGGCATTCATTTAGATCTTTTGTCGGCGAGGTCGACAGCTACGATATTGTTATTATTGAACTTGGCTCCCATTTTCACATTTATGTTTTGGTTTTTATGTTGGCTTTTACCAATATTGTTATATTGTAATAACATTGACGTGGTCAAACGAAACCAGGGGTAGTTTATGAAGATCTCGGGCCACAAAAATAGGAATTTCTCCGGATTGGTCCCCTTCATCAGAGTGATGGATGATTTATTCAGCTTCTTCTGAGTTTTTCCATCCCTGCGGGGCGCCGACTTGTTTTACGAGTTGTCGGTACCGAATCAAACAAGAGATTTTTTGTGATAGTAATCTCTTCCACCGAGAGAGCCGTTGAACAAATTTGTATCATGCTCTCCTCAGCCATCACTTCACCATTGGTTAGCACTTCACTGACCTCAATGTTGCATGACTTGAACTTCAAAATCTTCAACGACGGCGTCGTCAATAAATTGGATGCCATGACGAGCTCTACTTTCGCGTGACGCGCTCATCTACGTGCTTCACCGCCCGGTATCTATGCGCGGACGCGATGTTGATCTATTCTAATAAATGTAAATAAAAGTTTCAAGGAAATTTGGTAGCTGTTCTCTTAAAAAATAATCTCCTAGCGCCATCTCGTGGTGTTTGCAATATTGCTAAGGTGCTGCACCAAGCGATATAGGCCTCCTATTAAATTTTGTAGCATCTCTGATTACGCTGGTTACAGATTTTGTTCTACGAGAAGTGGTCTATCTACATATCACTCTCTGAATCACTAACCTATTTACAAAGAGCCGCTGGATTTATATACGACACAAACACACTAGCAGTTGCTCGCTGCTACGCGCGGGCAAAGTCATGTCAAAATGGCTAGGCCATACAAACTTTAAACCTTACATTGTTTAAATTCCTATCTGCCAAATTAAGAGATTCATAGGTCGAGTAGTTTCTGATTTTTATATAAACTCTAAGCCTGCCTTTTCCTCTTTGTGGGGGCGAATATCGATATAAACTTTACTGGACTGACATCTCGCATCTACAAGATATAATGGAACGGTCATATTTTAGACGGTTGTTAGGGACATCATTCTGAACAACTTTTACTATGAAGGTATTCCATACAAAAAAGCTGATCGGCCGGCCCAAACTGTATCGAAAAGTGAAAATTAAAGTTGCTCAGATACAATCGATTCATCAACCCCCTAAAATATGACTACACCTTTCTGTTACACCCAGTATAAACTAGGTACCTGTCAAAGCTCCATAGGTCAAGTCCTTTTTTATGTCCATACAAAATATTATATTAATAAATTTGAAAAGTCACTTCGCTTAGTGGATGTCTCATACCCATAAACCGCCTACCTGCAAAATTTGAGTTTCATAAGTCAAGTACCTACGTAGTTTTCGATTTTCATAGAAACTTCATCCCATTTCTTTCTCTTAAGGGATGAATTTCGCCAAACCCGTTGTTGTGCTTTCCTACGCTATATAACGGAAACCTGTACAACGTTTCATGCCTCTAGGACCATTATTTTGGCTGGGGTTGATATACCAGTCAGTGAGTCAGTCAGTGCCTTTATACAACAGATTGTTATTATACGCTTTGCTGTGCTAATCCTGCTTCGCGAGATTAAAATAAGTACATTACTCAAAGAACCGAACATCAAAGGGAAGTCTAACATTTTTCGCCATAACACAGAACGTTCATGAATAAAATAAAGAAATCATCGCACATTGGGCTTACGAGAGAGATCGTACGATGGCGTCCACCATTTAAGTGACGTGACACGTGATCTCTGGCAAGTGGCGGGGTTTATTACGAATGACGTGACAATCCTATTCTATATTTCGCAATACAGGAGCGATACATTAGTGATACCGATGCCATGCTGTTGCAGGCCATATACCATTGCCTATGTAATACAATTGCCTGTTGCGACTACCGCAATATGCGATAAGATTAATCATAATATGTTATCGATGCAGACGTGATGCAGAATCGATACAATCACGCGCTGCTAATGAAAGGTGAGATACTTCTGTAAGACACAGCGCGTTCCATGGGCACGCCGTTATACATCTCGCTTTTTACTTCAACCTTTACCAGATTTTCGTATGACCTTTCATTACAGGATTTTCTATAGGAAAGTCATTTTTCCGGACGGGTTTCCGAATGAGTTACTTTTCTAATAAACAATAAATATCGAACGGTCAGTTTTGTGACCCCATACAAACATCCCTTCGGGTGTAGGGGTAAATAGCAGAGGAAATTCAATATGACCAGTTAAGGTGATACGAAAAAATATATATAAAATGAATACGAATGTAAACGAAAGTGACAGCGTTAACTACTTACGCATAAGAAAGAAACGAGAGCGCAAACAATGCTCTCGACTCAAACCAAAATAACGTAGCGCTAAACCACATTTTTTTTTAAATAAACTACGCTATTTTGTCAAAGTTTTTCAAGAGTTCACGAATACATAATATCCACATTTTGAATGTAATTCCGCAATGAAATTATTTAGGATTTCAGAATTAAAGGAACAAATAAAACAATTTAGATGTCTTTTCCTATTTAAATTCTATCGAGAATTCATCCAATCACGTTTTTCTTCAGTGAGAATCCTAATCAAATACTCAATAAACGTTAACCCAAAAACAAAACACCTGTACATGACTTTATATTGGAGTAAATGGATTCGAAAAGGATCCCATTTTTTTCCGTATAACCTTAATTCATTCACGTCACGTCCTTAGTTACCTAAACGGGCTGACGGAGTCACGTTTGCGCCCACATTGAATCGTCCAAAAAATATTTCACTTAGACGATTTCACTTAGAGTATTTCACGCACATATCCATATTGTTGCCGGCCGGCAACAGCGCCTTTAGTCCCCCTCACCTACGATCATACGCGATGCGTGTTTAGGGGGCGCATGTTAGGATTCTATGCGTGTGGCCATTGAGTAAGGTTCTCATAGATATAAATTATGGGTACTAAGTAGGTATAATTCCGCAAATTTTAGTTAACTTATTAAACGTTTTGTATTTTGCAGATGAAAGAGAAGATGCTCAGCACAGTTGCGTCTCGAGGGCCCAAGTCGCCCACCAAATATGCCGTCTCTTCTGCCAGGCCAACGAACAAGCCCAGCAGAGGCCTTGAAGTGGTAAAGTTCGACGACAGAGCCAGTGTAAGTAGACTCGTAGATTTGTGGTGATATTGAAATGGACGTGCTTTATTTTTGAAATGTTTTATACATTGTGTTTAGTATTAGTTTTTATATGTTTTATGCTCTTAACAAATACATATTAACTAAATTGTATGCGTAGATTGATCGTACCCTGTAGCTTTGGGTATTTATTCCACAAACAAATAAGTTCATTGATTGCTAGTCAGTGAAATTTTCAACTATTCATAAATCTTCATAGTTTTGATTGGCCTCATTCAACAGTCTTTCAAATTCAATATTAAATAGTATCACCTAATTTACCTTGACTCTTATGCTGATTTTTGAAAGGTATATTTGCTTTGATCGGTTCGAATATCACTTTCGCAGGGGGACCAATCTGTACTTGCACGGTTTTGTGAAAACTCGCGCAACATTACCAGCAGTTTGTCTCAAGATGACGACACCTCTTCCTCCCCCGAGCCACGATCACGCTACGTGGCTAGCAGATCTCGCACAGACTCTAATAGTACTAACACGAGGTCAAGAAAGAGCTCAAAAGGATCAGACGATGTAATAGAAATAGCGAAAACAGTACAGGATGGCATGGCTGGACTTTCTATCTTTGATGACGAGATAGACTTCAAGAACGCTCCACCAGATGAAGTCCAAAAGAAGATAGAACTCATGAAGAAGGACTTTTTGCACAAGCTAAGAAACGACGAAGAATCTTTGTCCAGAAAATCAAGTGCAGCAAGAAAGGCGCTTTCAGAAGACTCTATTGAAGAAGATCAAGATATTGTGGAAGAAATAGAAAGACCAAAATCTAGAGGCAGAAATAGTAAAATTTCGTTTCACGATGAAGTGACTGTAGAAGAAACTAAATCTACTGTCACTATCAGCAACTACAAACAAGGAGATAAAATTGAGCACATGAAGCCGAAACGAGAATCCAGCAATTTAGAGAGAAAGCTATCAGGGAAGCCGATAGAAAAATACTGCAAGGATATAATGCAGAATATAGAGAAAAGTAGCAAAGTCATTGACAAACACGTGACAGATTTCAATACCACAAGATTTGAAAGCGACAAACTGGTGCAGCAATTGCAAGCGGTCGATAAGATTAATGAGTTTGTTAATTTTAAAGGAGAGATACCTGAGGAGGCTTTGACGGAGCTGAATAATAACTTCAATATGTTGACAGAACAGGTAACAGAGGCTGTGCCACTAAGGAAGAGGTCAGTTGGTAGTCGCAGGTCCTCTAGAACTGACTCTAAACCGAATCTTTTTGGCGATTCAAGTTTGAGCAACAAAGATCTACTGAATGATCTTTTGGGCAAGAAATGATATCCAAATACAATTCAAGGCATTTACGCAAGACATTCAGGATATATAGTTCAAAATGATTGTACTGTCTTCATTACGAAGGCTATAAAATGACAATTATCAAGTGAAATTATCAATTGTAATGTGGCTGTATTTTATGAGAATACACAATAATCTTCGATACGATTAGATCAATAGTTTCCGCTCTCTAATCAGAAAATATTAACGCGATCTAGTTGTGTGTACTTTAGTAGATAAAGTCATTAGTGAAAACTTCACGTCGCGGCGACCTACTCGCAGGTCAAAATGTTTTCATTGGTTTTGGACTTATCAAGCCATGAGCTTGAAAATTGCGTTGCATTTTTCGGCTCTACGGGGGATGAGGGGCTTGAAGGGTCTTTCAAATGCGCAGTTTACTATTGATGCTAACAAGAAATAACATTATTTTGACGCATCTCTTGAAACCTCAATAACAAATTGGCTATTAGACTTTTACAAATCCATCAGCTTTGAGTAATTAATGATAGGAAATGGTTGAATTGGGCATACCGACAAAGTGATACCAATTTAGAAACGTCCTTTGCGCAGCTGCGATATTGGTGAAATAAGCCTTTTGAGCTTTTCACCGTTCTTGTGACGTCGTCGTAGGGAAAATAGTGCTGAAATTGTGTGGGTTTTTTTTGCAACGTCAATTACTTCAGGGCGATAGTATTCGTTTATAATTCATTTCATAAATAGTATTATAATTTTATGTTGTTATTTCAGGGTTTTATACACAATGAACACAGATCTACCTAAACCTCAAGGGTCTTAACCACAAAAAAATAAACTCCTGTTCAACACTTAATTTTAAAAAAAATAATAGGATTTGACATTTGTTTTGAGGTTAAACTATGTGTAACATTTTTTGTAGTAACACGGAAACTATCGAAATTGAATCATTTGCATGTACCTATAATGTATTGAACAATGCATATGTTACTGTATAATGCAGGTATTCTATATAATACCTAGGCAATGTATATAATATCTGGGGCGTTGAAGCAATGTATTAAATATTAATAATATTAATGTCAATTACATACTTTATCTAGGTAATATATACAATACCAAGGGATTATACAGAATACCTACTTGGACACCGGTTTTTTCGCACAATATCGGGGCAAAACACGAAGCGCGAAGCAAAGCTCGATATAACGAAGGATAAAGGGTCTTCGCTTCCTCTCACCCCCTTTACCCTTCACCTAAGCTACCGCAGTGTTTTACGCTTTTTCATACATTACCGGCTGCGCATTGGGTATTATATATAATACCTAGACTAAGTATAAATTAAATAATGTTTCATACATTGCTTGCACGTTTTAGGCATTCTTTATATTGCCTAGGGATTATGTATATATATCGGATTATACAGATTGCCGGTAACACATACATAAATTTTAACCGATTTTCTACCTAAAAGAGCCGACTATATTCAACAAAAAATGCTAAATGTTTAAAATAGCCAAGTTTTGGTCATATGAAACAAACGATTCCGCCTCGCGTCCCTTAACTTGATGATAAAGTGATTTATGAAGTGTACGGATTACGGTGGTAGAGAGACACGCCTCGACATTTTCTATCAGAAACGAGAGAAAAAACCTGCAAAGTGTGAGTCGGACTCACGCACCTTAAGTGTGCCCGCCTCGCCCCATATTTAAACTATATCTTTCCTGTAATATTTAAGTAATGATATATATTAACTAGGTATTTTTTCAAAATTTTCATCAGTATTTTCGGAGATAAGGTGGGGGAATGGTCTTTTTTGTATATTTCCTTAATAAACTTTTGTAACTAGGTATTTAGAAATCACGAAAACATAAATAATAAAACCTCGCAACAAGACTCTTCATTTGAATCGTTCGTGTGACATGTACGATACACTTTAAAAAGCCTATTTTTTTTCTTAAATGCTCCCTTAAGCTGTCCCCCAAATTCAAAATTAACTTATTTCAGGTCACATAAACAATTAAGTGTACTAAATTTTTATCGGTTCAGAATTCGGTCGTTTAATATTATTTTTACCCAACTTTACTTACGTTCATTCATTTATTTTACTTATAACGATGCCTTATTGCATTTTTCACTGCTTTTGAAAAATGTATGGCATTTAAGCTGTCAAAAGTTAAGCCATTCGATGAATAAACTGTAGGATAGACACACGAGTGACCCTATAATGGTTACATTTGTCCTTTTATCTACACACGTATCATAAACCCTCTTTACTGCGTTCAAAAACCGCACGTTACGATCAGCATTATGTTAAACTACTTAGTAAAAACTCGTTTCGTATCTGAAAACTACACATAATGGTCATTATTTGTAGTTTTTCTACATATAATGACATTCAAATTTTGAACGTCGACGCCCACCCGCGTGCCGTCCCTAGTTTGTCTGTGAAGTTGGTACTGACATTCAAATTTCGAACCCCGACGCCCGCCTGCGTGAAGTTGGTACTAAAGAACAAGCTAAACAATTGCAGAACCACAATGCCGGTCAAACATGCGGTTCCTGAACATCAAAGAGATCTTATGATATGTGTGTAGATAAACTAGTGTATGTAACTGGACTTAATTAGGCATTATGCAACAGTCACATAAACTACTATTAAAGGTACAGAACATTAAAAATATACTTCATATTGTAGTATATATACTTCACTGTAGTTGCTACGGTGGGCTAGCCTCCTGTCAATGTGGGCACAACTGTGTCTCTACCACCCCGTATGTGAAATGTGACCCTATTTTATATTTTGTTTAGAGATGTAAAATACCTAAAATCCTGTATTTGTTAGGCTTATGAGACAGTGGAGCAGATTATGTAAATTTCAGTTTATTTTGAGAGTGGGAGCGAGAATATGGAAACATATAATTTTAGTAAAACATTTACTGTGTATTTTTGTTTCGAGTGGCTGCTGAAAATGTATCACTGTATAAACTTTGTATCGACTGTTATGTAAATTATGTTAACATTGCATGAGAATGATGTGAAAATAAAATATTTTTTATACAAATATGAGAATTTCCATTTGCTGCTCTAATATATCTATATATATATAAATGAATCGCTGTTCGTTAGTCTCGCTAAAACTCGAGAACGGCTGGGCCGATTTAGCTGATTTTGGTTTTGAAATGTTTGTTGTAGACCAGGGAAGGTTTAAAAGTAGGGTAGGATAGGGTATGGGTAGGGTAGGGTAGGAGTAGGGTAGGGGTAGGGTAGGGGTAGGGTAGGGGTAGGGTAGGGGTAGGGTAGGGGTAGGGTAGGGGTAGGGGTAGGGTAGGGTAGAGGAAGGGTAGGGTAGTGGTTGGGTAGGGGTAGGGTAGGGTAGGGGTTGGGTAGGGGATGGTTAGGGGTAGGGGTAGGTTAGGGTAGGGATAGGTAAGGGTAAAGTAGGGGTAGAGCTACCCGCAGCGAAGCGAGAGCGGGTCAGCTAGTAAAATATAAAATAGCTAACGCCATCATTTATTTTTCCAGCACAATTTTGTCTAGAATATGTCTGGCAAGATGCAGTATGTTCGTAGTCAGGACAGTATCGTCGTAGTGTATAGTATTCTTAGACTCCCTATAGTGAAAACACCTTACTATTGGCCTTTTGACAGTTCGTCTTAATGCAACGACGTAACTTTGTCGGACGTGCTTATTTTCGAACTGAACAGTTGCTTTATCTTTTTCAGTCAAAAATTCAATACTTAATAGCTTATGTTGACAAAATAATTCAATTTTACGATTTACCTTTACTAAATCACCCCAAGAAGTCGACGAATAAGGAACATGCAGTTCTTCTGTAATCATAGTTAAATCCGTAAATAGCCCGTATTAAGTCTCTGTTAGTTTAGCGAAGTCCGATTGGCTGTGGGTTTGTGTTAATAATGAAATAATTAAGTTCTAAGAACAATAAATATTGTTTGTTGTAGAACACTACGTCGTTACAAGGTTACGTCAGCTACTGAAGATGAATATTTTTCTTTTTAATCTCTAGGAATGTTCCTCAAAAAAAATAGAAAGAAGGAGAACTAGTAAACTGAATTGACTAGATGATAATTTTAATATCTATTTATGTTTAAACATATTAGATATTAAATTAATGCTGCACACATCTCTGTGAAATAAAACAATAATAATAATAATAACAATAATATTATAGTAGTTTATGTGACTGCTACATAATGGCTAATTATGTACAGTTACATACACAAGTTTATCTACACACATATCATAAGCTCTCTTTGATGTGTTCAAGAACCGCATGTTTGACCGGCATTGTGGCATTAATCATTGCTCTGCAGTTGTTTAGCTTGTTCTGTAGTACCAACTTCACAGACAAACTAGGGGCGGCACGCAAGCGGGCGTCGGCGTTGAATGTCATAATTTGACAAATTTTGTTACATTATGGTTATAATGTACAAATTTTCAGATAAGAAATTAGTTTTTACCAAATAGTTTTACATTATGGTGGTCTTAAGACCGTTACGTCTAAAAACCGCACGTTTATGATACGTGTGTAGATAAAGTAATTTTCATCATCATAATCATTCACCTACTGCAGGGTACAATAAAGAGGCCCCCGTGGTTAGCTCAGGCTGGGCAGAGCTGGAGATGGCTGCAGATGGGAAAAAGTGGAGAGACTGTACAATGACTCTTACTGACTGCCAAGGGGTGTCTGGACGAAAGAAGAAGAATGATGTTACATTTTTTACTTGGCTTTAAAACTTTGTGGGATGTTCTTATCATAGAGATATCATGGAATTTATGTCGCAGAAGGGTCAGGTCCGATGGCTGAGGGCGTCCCGAGGATGGGTGAGATAAATTTTCTGTTCCATAAAATATCAGGTTCCATAAAACTCAAATCATTTATTGCAAGTAGACAAAAGTTTTACAAGTCAAACACTTATGTCTCATATACATGGAAAAAATACAGAAAATATGATCAACTAAACTGATTAGGGTTTGAGTTTGAAAAAGGAAATTTCCACTTCAAGTGGTGATTCATGGCTGAATCTCGCACAGGAAAAAATAACTCCATTAACTGTACCAGTGCTTCGGAAATACGCCCGTCAGAGAAGATAGCACCAAGAAGCTACGGGGATGTCATTTTTACATTACGTCATTATTACACTATGTACAATATAAAATTATCTAATATAATGTTGATCTCTAATCTAAAATATTGTTATTATAACATCGTATCCATAAGTGCCAATAAGAAGTCTCAAAATAACAATCTAACAAAATAAATAAATAAGAACAAAGACAAGCTGTAATGAACATAACTTATGAGAAACCAGAGTGGACCAGTCCCCTCCAGCAGCACCCGGACACGAGTATGACTTGTGCACCAGCCATTACCCCCCTCGCCATATTTGAGGGAGGGGAGCAACCCGCTACACAGAGTCATCAATCATTCCACTGTATATCAAGCCCATCCTAAGGTGTCCGTGCCCACGGAATCTTTTACAAGCGAAAGGCGCAACGTATGCGGACACCCTACCACGTCCGCATACGTTGCGCCACGTTATGAGCGGTGGCCTTGAATGTGCACTACTCACTTTTCAATACCTGTACATAAGCGCAGTAATTCCCGCCAAGGTCGCCCAGCGCTCTTAATTCGTTGCGCGACTTATACCTGCGGAATCTTTTGGGTCATCTGTGCCCACAGATGCAACGCCTTCGTCGCAACGGATGCCAACCCATGGCCAACCCCAACACGTCCGTACCAACGGAATCCAATCTCATCTCTGTACTACCAGATCTAAAGACTAGAATGTATGATATTTGTTTGAATTCACCAAATATCACATTGAACATCAATTGAGTTTATGAGTTAATAATAATAATAATACCTTGGACATTATTTATATACATTAATCTATCCCCAAACTAGGATTTCCTGTATCTTGGGTACTAGACAACGATACACATACTTATATATATATAAAGATAATACTTAGATACATACAGCCATGACTAGGGTACAAACATCCGTTCTCATCAAACAAATATTTACCCACCGGGGCTGGAACCCGGGACCCTTGGCTTCGTAGGCAGGGTCACTGCCGACTCGGTCATTCGGGTCATCTAAAGTAGTAAGTTAACTAACTAGGTAATTAATTACTAAGTAAGCTATGAATAAATATTCATATTCATATTCATAATTTATTGATAATAAGATATGTCAGCAGTATACAATAAACGACAATAAATTAAATTAGCAGGCATAATGATTATGAATAACAAGTCAGTATGGTACAATGATACAATAGTAATATAGTCACTAATAAAAAGTCAATAATAAAAGTAAATTCAATTCGTACACACTCTGGCCGACGAAATTGAGCATCTAACCAAATCAACCTACCACTCTGAACGCGTATTAACCTTTGCTGCGGTCATACTGCAAAGAGACAAAACGTTAGAAAAATGAAAGATATACTGAGACTACTCGATCAGCGTCTAAAACTCTGGGCAGACGAACGTTTCGAGGAACTCATCACGAAATCCATCAAAGCAGAAAAATCTAAATGGAATACAAGAAACCGGAAACAAAACAACAACGACCAAGAAACAAAATCATTCACATGACTGATACTACATGGAAAAACGCGGGAAGTGCTCAACTGGCTCCTTACAAAAGACGAGCTAAGTTTTAAACCCAGACACTGAAGTTGACCCATCCGATAAAACCGTCAGTGATGTGCTGAGAGAAAAGTACCCCCCGCCTAATACTCCAGATCCCGCTTTATTCACCCTCCCCAAAGACGTCACAAAACTCCCACCACTCCTTGAAGTCGAAATAACTTGTGACCATGTCGAAAGAGTTTCGAGAAAACTACACGGCGGCGGAGGCCCCACTGGATGCACAGCCGAAAACTGGAGAGATTTCCTACTCCGCTTCGGCCAAGCAAGCGCCCATTTAAGAGAAGCCGTAGCGCAGCTCACAACGAAACTTAGCAACGAAACCATACCCTGGGGCCATTAATGTCAACCCGACTTGTTGCTTTAGACAAATGCCCTGGCGTAAGACCTATCGGCATCGGCGAATGCCTACGAAGAATATTATCCAAATGCATGATCTTAGCAACAGGCTCTGAAGTCACTGAAACATGCAGCCAGTCACAGTCTGCAGTGGACTGGGCAGTGGCATCGAAAGCGCCATTCATGCCATGATCGATGTCTTCCAAAGAGATTGCCAACCTGGTTCAAACTGAGGAATGCTCCTCGTTGACGCGAACAATGCTTTTAACGCCGTGAATAGACAACTAGCCCTCTGGCAAGCAAGAATATACTGGCGACACTGCGCCCGCTTTCTTTATAATACTTACAATGGCCACGCTGTACTAGTATTATGCGATTCTGATATAAGACTATATAGCAGAGAAGGCGTAACCCAAGGAGACCCACTCGCAATGCCACTGTACGTGCTTGCAACACTACCAATAATTAACAAACTTAAAACCGAAAAAACAGTCACACAATGCTGGTACGCCGATGCTGGGGAAATGCGATACTGAGCTGCACGGAGACTTGGCTTGTGGTGGGATATGGACTGCCCAGAGAGAGGCTTTATTTGATATCCGTGTGATAGACACCGACGCTCCCTCCCACGCATCACGTCCTGTAGCGGCTGTCCTTCGTTCAGCTAAAGAAGAAAAGAAAAGGAAGTACTGCGACCAATGCGAGACGCGCCACACCACTTTCACCCCTTTAGTAACCTCTGTCGACGGAGTTTTTGCTCCACAAATGATATCATTCACTAAACACCTCGCCGAAACGCTGGCGGACCGCTGGAACCGGACCCCGGCCACAATAATGGGCTGGCTACGAGCAAGAATTCAAACCGCCATCATCAGAGCTAGCAGCATGTGCATCCTCGGCACCCGCCATAGGTGGAATCGCACAGGCCTATATGAGGATGGAGCGGCAGTCCCACGCGTACTGTCTTGAACTACACTCGCGAGCATTAAACTGGAATCACTTCATCGCGGGTTGCTCAAGACAAGTTTTTGCCTTTTTTATGCAATGTGTTACAAATTATGGCATATCAATTGAAAGGTAATTTTATTAGCTTTCGACCTCTTTTAATGTTACAGAAAAAGATTTTTTCCTTTAAGTCATGGAACGTAAAAACAAAAAACATTTTTTTTTACAACAAAACAGTTTTGTTTTGAAGTCCTGAGACCCTATAAAAAGTAAGCATTCGTAAAAATTTGTCATCAGTCCAATATTTCACGTCACTGGAGCACTGAATCTAAAAGAAAATTGAAACCACACCTGCAGAAGCCGCTCAAATTGTCATCCTAATCCAGCAAGGGTTGTCTCAGCGTACCATCGCTCGTACAGCTTCATCTTAGTCAGTCTTGTGTCTCGAAGTTGTATAAAAGGTTCCGGGAGACTGGAAACTTCGTCCGGAGACCAGGATCTGGACGAAAGCGTTGCACTTCGGTGAGAGATGACCGATTTATTGTCACCACATCTCTCCGAAATCGACACTTAACCGGCGTCGATGTTTAACGGCAGCTCAGAGATGTTCGAGAGAAGATTGTTAGCAATGGGCGGTAAGGCGAAGACTCAAAGAAGCGAATTTGACCCCAAGAAGGCCAGCCACGGGGCCCAAATTGTCTCCAGCGCACCGACAAGCCCGGCTTCAATTTTCTCGCGATCACTTAGATTGGGATATAGAGCAATGGAGCCGAGTCCTGTTCTCGGACGAAACAAGGATGTGCCTGCATGGTAGCGACCGTCGACAGAGAGTCTATAGGAGACAGGGGGAGCGATTTGCACAATGCTGTTTTTCGGAAACAGTTGCATACGGGGGCGGGTCCTGTATGATATGGGCGGGGATTTCTATAGAAGCAAAAACGGAGCTGATATTCGTACCTGGAGGAAGTCGGGGAGGGGGTCTAACCGCGGAAAGATACATCAACGACATTCTACAAGACCATGTGCTCCCTTACTCCGGGTTTATTGGTGAACATTTCCTGCTAATGCACGATAATGCCCGCTGCCACACCGCTGCAATGACTCGACAGTACCTGGAAGAAGTCAGGATTTCAGAAGTCAGGAAGTCAGGATTTTGTATAATGAATAAGTCATTAGCTTCAACGCTATTTCCCCAGAGAATTATCCCATAAGATATCCACGAATGGGCGTAGGCGTAATATGCTAACGGAGCACATTCCTTTCCAGAGTTTCTTTTTATAACACAGAGCGCATATACAAATCGTGATAATTTAGTCTTTAAGGTAGATATGTGTGTTTTCCAGTTTATACTTGTGTCTATTGTCAAGCCTAGTAATTTTACATCTGTTACTTCATCTATAGTTAATGTTTTTTGGTTTCAGAGAGGTCAAGTTGTTGTTTTTGATAGGATTTAAATTGGATTATTTTTATCTTATTTGTGTTTATTTCTAAATTGTGTTCGTATAGCCATTTCTTTATTGATTTAAATGAGTCCTGTATATATGGGTTTATATTAAAGTCTTTAGGGCATTTAAAAAGCAGAGATATATCATCAGCAAACATTATGCACTTAGGTTTTGTTTTTTTCGGAAGGTCGTTGATGTAGGCTAGAAACAATATGCAGACTAGTACACTGCCTTGTGGTATGGAACCGTTACTGGTAATTATTTGGGGGGCTATAGATTTCAGATTTCAGATTTCAGATTTCTTTATTGCAATAATCATGTGTCATTACAGTTCTTATATGTAATTCAAGAGGTACATGACACCCTGTAAGGGCACTACAATATGATTAAACTAATTCCTTAATTGCTAGCTTATAATTGTCTATTTCTAGTATTATTTAATTATACATATTTTCTTTTCTATTGTGTACTTTAACATTAATTATCACTGAAAAGTTCTTGAAGAGAATAGTAACATTTCTGGATCAAGTACTTATTGAGGGTTATTTTGAATAAAGTATTGTCTTTTATATTTTGTATGTGATATGGTAGAGCATTGAAAACTTTTGCTGCCATTGAGTGGGGACCAGAGTTTATGATTTCTAGTTTAGCAATCTTGGTGGCTAGGCGTTGTTGTGATCTAAGGCCCTCAGGGCGAGTATGTTGTGGAAAAAGAGGCATATTATTCCTGACAAAGACGCTGATTTCTAAAATATAGAGCGCTGTCATAGTTAAAATATTATATTCCACAAAATATCTTCTACAGCTCGTCCTCGCGTCTATATTAGCCAGAATTCTAATACATTTTTTTTGTAATATAAAGACGTTTTTTGCGTCTGTGCTATTGCCCCAAAGAATTATACCGTACCTAAGCCAGGCTTGTGCATACGCATGATAAGCGCATGTTGCCGTCCTGAGGTCTGTAGTTTTTTTCAGCTCTGATAGGGCATATATAAAGCTTGAGAGCTTACCAGTTATCTTTAGAATGTGGCTTTTCCAATTTAAATTATTATCTAAATTGATACCTAGGAGACAAGAAGTCTCTACATTTTCTATTACAGTTCCGTTAAATTTATAGTTTATAATATCTAGGGGTCGTTTTTGGTAAGGTCTGAATTCCATTAATTTGGTTTTGTTAAAGTTAATTTCTAAGTTATGGTCATCTAACCAAGTTTTAATTCTATTTAGGTGTGAGTTTAGATCTATAGTTAATTTCTCTACGTTTTGACTAGGAAAAATCAGGGATATATCATCTGCAAATAGCGTACATGGTATATTAATAGTATTAGGTAGATCATTTATATATATTAAAAAAAGTAAACATCCGAGCACGCTACCCTGCGGGATCGATTTGGTTAATTCTACTTCATTTGATCGTTTTTTACCGATTCGCTTGTTAGTTGAGTTATAATGTTCTATATCAACATATTGTATTCGGTTGCGCAAGTACGATGAAAACCAGTTGAAAGCAATACCCCTCACTCCCACACCATAGAGTTTTTCCAAAAGAGCTCCGTATAAGACTCGATCATAAGCTTTGCTCATGTCTAAGAGAACTCCAATGGCATGTTTTTTATCGTTCAGTATTTTTAAAATCTCGTTAACATATGTAATTACTGCTAATGTAGTCGATCGACCCTTACGGAAACCATTCTGATTATTGTTGAATATATTAAATTTTTCGCAAAAATTGTAGATACGTTTGTACATAGCGGATTCAATTATTTTAGAAAAGGTGGGAAGAAGAGCAATCGGGCGATAATTATTACAATCGCTACGGCTGCCGCTCTTGTGTAAAGGTTTTACTATAGTTATTTTTAGTTTTTCTGGTACGACGCCTTGTGTAAAAGACTGATTAATAATAAAAGACAAAGGTGGGGACAGTTCCAATGCACATTCCTTTATCAGCGTTGGAGGTAACTCATCAAAACCACAACTTCTTTTGCTTTTTAGTTTCCGTATTAATGAAAAAACTTCAGATGGTGTAGTTGGATGGAGAAATACTGAGTTATACGTTGGAGATAGTACCGGTCGTCCCTTGGGTGGGTTTATACCAGGAGCACCTACTGATGAGAAATATGCATTGAAATAATTGGCAATTATGAGGGGGTCATTGGTAGTTTTATTATTTATATTTAGTTGTATGTTTGATCTTACTTTTTTCTTGGTTTTATTAGTTCGAATCTTAACTACTTGCCACATAGCTTTAATGATATTATTTGATTTTAATACTTTATTTTTAAAATGAATTTTCTTAGCATTGGCTACAGTCTTTTTCAAAAGTTTTTCATATTTTTTGTAATAATTGTTTAAAATTGTGTTGTCTGTCTGCGAGGTAAATATTTTTAAAAGCCGTTTGTTTTTGCAAGATATTTTTAGCCCTTTTGTCAACCATGTATTTTTATGATCGTTTTTAATAATAATTTTAGATTTTGGGATAATCTTGTCTAAAATAATAGTAATTCTGTCAAGGAATTTGTTATAGTTTTCATTTACAGATTCCGTTATATCAAAAACAGTGTTCCAGTTAACTTTACTAACTTCTAACTTAAATTCTTGCTTTTTACGTTCGCTAAAAATTCTTTCAAATGCAAACCATTGTTCTTTATTATCTTTATTAGTGTAAGGTATGCTTATAAAAATTCCTTTGTGATCCGACAAACCTAATTCTTTTACCTCTGCGCTAACTTTGACATTTGGATCATGTACGTTGTTGAAAACTAGGTCAATGCATGTAGAGGTGTTTAGCGTAACTCTTGTTGGTTCGTTTACCAGTTGAAAGAAGTTGAAGTTTTTCATTAAGTTTAATAGCCTAGTCGTTAGATTATTTTGTTCGAGAATGTTTATATTGAAATCCCCGCCTATAATAATATTTTTAATTCTATCTTTGATCATTAATAATTGCAAGAGCTTTGAAAGTGATTCATAAAACATTTCAGGCTGCCTCTTGCTATCTGGCCAATACAGAGCCACTAATACTACATTTATTTTGGGCAACTCTATTGCACATATTTCAAAAATAGACTCTACGGCCAAATTTGAGATATCAGTTCGCTCTTTGCAGTCTTCATCGTTTTTTAATAGAATGCATACGCCTCCACCCTCTCGCTCTGAGCGACAGAAACTACTGGCCAAATTAAAACCTTCAATACTTAGGAGGTCCTTTTTAGACGTTGTAATCCATGTTTCCGTAATACAAATTGCCTTAATGTTCTTAATATGGTCTAGGGTAGCTTCCAATAAATGGCGTTTATTCTTTAAGCTTCGCATATTTTGGTATAGTATGTTAAATTTTGACATTTTAGTGGGATGAATTGACTCGAAAAAGCTCTACATTAGCGTTTAGATTTTCGTTATTATTATACACAATCTCGTTATTATTATACCAATCGCTTATGTCATCAATTTTCGCTTTTACATCAAGGAATACCTGTTTCAATCCATTTTTATTCAAAACCCCGCTGTGAGGGTTAAACATGGTGTGGTCGTAGTAAAGGTTCAAATTAGAGTCTACTAAATAACCGTGTTCATGCTTCATGATATCTATACAAAGCAGTTTATTAAAAGCCTCTATTCTGGAGTTGAAGATATCAAAATTTCTGTTCCCTTGCTTAAAGGTTGGCACGCATAACAACGCATTTGTATGAGTGACTTTAAGTAGTATTTCTCTAATCGATAAAACTAGGTCGTGGTATTTTCCTGTGTATTTAAAATCTTCGCTTCCTAAAAGAACTATGATGTAATCATCGATAGAAAAGTTGGCTACCTTTGACTCTACTCCTTGCAAAAGCTGTTCTATGCCTCTATTAGGCATGAGATAATGGCATATTTCGTATGACCCTTCGAAATTTGATTGTGCGATTGCTAACGTTCCATTAAATCTATCTGTACTTAACAAACAAATCTTGTTTTTCTTCGCCCTTGCGTTTGATTCGGCTGATATAGAGGACTCGTCGGATCTCTGCACTGTATTTTTGGGTATTTTTGGGCTGCATTCATTTGGGCTGTCCGCTTTTCTCGGCTCTAAAGTCGCTTTGGTTGGTGTGCTTGTATAGCTCTGGGGCTCTCTATCTGATTTATTTTTTGGAGATTTTATGTTTTTGTTGCAGGTAGATGTATGTATAGGTGTGCTGAAGTTTGATCCATTATGGCCGAGTTTTGAAGGCGTGAACTCGTCAGTGGTTGCATTATTATTTACATACTTTTGCCGCTGGGGTGATGCTCGGCATATACTCAATAGCTGATTCACTCTTGCGTCTCGCTTTGATATTGTTTTCGTGAGAGCATAATTTTCCGCCACCAATCTCTCGATTTCGCCATCTGCACTTGCTAATTTTAATTCTAGCTGAGAAATTTTGTTATTGAGATATTCTATCTTTTCTATAGCGTTTTCTTTAGTTTGTGACATGCTTTCCGGGCAACTTCGGTTGAGGGTTTCATTGGCAAGCATTTGTGTTTCACTTATTGTGTCTCCAAACTCTATGGATGATAGCAGCGACGCTTCTTCCTTTGGGTTTACTTTTCGCTTTCTTTGAGTAATGTTGTCATTGGATGGATCTCGGGTGGTCTCGCCGCGACAAGTTGGGCATTTGAATTCAATTTTTAGATTATTGATGTTAGCCATGTAGTATGCCTGGGTTATATTAACACAGTTATGGTGAAATATATTACGGCAGATCACACATTTCAACAACTCTGAAGGGTAGGCCGCCTCCAAGCAAGCCTTGCATTTATACATTGTTCGATAACGCGCTCCCAATAAAAAACAAAGAAAAAAAAGAATACAAAAGTTTCGATGTCCGCGGCTCGTACCAATGCTTCACACGATTTTATTTTCTCTGTCGGCGTTATCGTAAATACAGGGAGCATTCGGTGCTGCCCTCTGTCGGTGAGTAGCGGTAAACGGAATGATTCCTTCTGTATGGATCTTTGCAGTAGGTCGTTCTTGCGTAGTTCCATTAATCTACGATAGATGGACGTGAGTGCGATTACGGAACATTTTGTTGGATCGATGCAGTATCAAAACGATGGAAGTCAGATGTCAAACGTCAACCAATCAGCTGATTGGAGTTATTGTTTTGGTGATAGTGTGATCTTGATTTTCTTTCCGTTTGTTATATTTTTGAATTATGTATATCATATATATAGTTGTGTTTATGTTTTCACCGACGCATTAAAATGATTTTTTCCCTGTGTTTTAGCCCTCGGCGTTGAGATTCAGTGTTAAGTACTCACAGGTGAGGTTATGCTTGTTGTTTTGTTTTCACTTTCACTGAGATTAATGCACTTTTACGCACTTTAGGCAATACTTTTTATGGATTCTCTTAGTAAACAAGTTTTTCGACCAAGTCCGCGTTTCGTTCTTAGTTGTGTGTTATGAAGTGTCATTGTTAAAATGATTTTTACGTACTCTTTACGGTCCTGAAGATATGATCTCAGCCATGCATGGGCATTTCCACGGATACCTAGGTCAAGCAATTTTTTTAAAAGTAGTTTATGTGATACTCTGTCATACGCTTTGGACATATCCAAAAGAATTCCTATTGCATGACATTTTTCATTAATAAACTCCAGGGATTCTTGTATATAAATTAAGACTGCCGATGTTGTTTGTGACATGTGTGGAAATGAAACCATATACTCCCCATAATTGTTCGTTTATGTCAAGTTTCGTTCAATTTATGTCCAATGCATTGCACTTTAGCTAGGCACGCATACGCCCACAACTATTTCTTTTCCTCCACACTGATTGAGTGGTTGGTCATAGATTTAATTTTCGTGCGGTACCAGACCAAGCTTTTGGATCTGTGTCAGGATTTATCACATAGAAACAGCAAACAATGGTTACCCTTTAATAGTTTAGTTTTTTATTTAAGTAAATATAACTCTTTAATTAAATATAAAACGAAAATATTCCCACCAACAAATTCTGTGTGAGTAATAATCGTGAGATTTCGATAGCCAGTTGTCGAGTTTCACCATAAGAAAACGTCGTGTGTGTGAACGATTCTGTCAAATCCAATCAGAGTAGAGAAATAAGTCCATCGAAATTTAATTGATCGAGCGATCGAAGCGCGCGGAGCGTCTCTGTTTCAGGATTGAGCAAAAATTGGTTATCTGTAAAGTCGGTTTACGGACGATAATTTGACGTGATAACGTCATAAGGTGAACGCTTAGGCCTCTCTATCGCTTGTTCCGCGCTCTCGCTTACACGCTCGGCTCAGGCGGAACGTGACAATGAGACATGCTTTTCGTGCATGCTGCCGGCGTTCATCGATTTATAAGACGTTATCACGTCAAAAATGCTGTCTTATGTACGGATGTGTGTCCGGATGTTATCATCTAGCCGCATTTCTCAATTCATTCTCGTGAATTTTGGTGAACAGGTTCGATAATTAAATAGATTTTTTGGCGATTCAGTTTTTGAAATTTTTCCAAAATGGCGGAGATATGGGGTTTAAAATGTAAAAAAAGCCGCTACAGCCCAAACGGCTTGACAGATTTAAACTAATGAGGTGTCGTTGGATTTGTCTCCACAAATCAAAGTGATATATAATTTTAGTGACAATTCAATAGGTTGGATTTTGGATCGCAAAATGTAGTTCAAAAAGTTATTGGTTGTTGGTGGGCGGCTACTTTCATACTCCATGTACCTATCCAGGTGCATTTTAAGTTGGTGATTATTAAAAACTTCAAACCTTGTTGCCTACGGGGCGTGCAGCACGACATCGCATCGTGTGGCCCGGCCCTCACTTGTATATGCATTAAACACTGCTTTTTATTGACCGAGCGAACGAAGCGACGAAGCGTCACCGTTTCAGAATTAGGCAAAAATGCTTTTGTATGTCCAGATTTGTGTCCGGATGATATCCTTTCTCTACTGATTCTCGTGAATTCTCGTGAGCAGGTTCGATAATTAAATAGCTTTTTTTGTCGATTCTGTTTTTAGATTTTTTCTAAATGCCGGAGATGTGGCGGTTTTAAAATTCCAATAAAGACGCCGCAGTCCAAACATCTGGTTTGATATTAACAAGTGAGGTGTTACAACTGTTGGATTTGTAGAGACCGTGATAGTAATAGGCAATATAATTTTTGTGAAAAGTCAACAGGTTGGGCGACCACAAAATGTAGTTTACAAAGTTATTGGCGGCTACTGTCATACTCCATATACGTAACCAGGTGAATTCATAAGCTTGTATGTGTTAGTAAAAGAAAGTTTCAGGCAAGGAAAGTGTGGGCAGGTAAGCCCATCCGAATTTTGGTCTGAAGGGTTCATAATTCGTCTCTAGATAAGCGATAGACTTGTCCTCTGACATGCCATTCGTGGGTGGACATCTAGGCACCAGTGGTTGAAGCGAAAGTCAAGTCAGAAAAAAGCCTAGGTATTTATTGATTTATTTGTATAAATACATAACAAAATAAACGGTTAGTAAAAGTATTAAAGAGAAAGCAAAGTTACAGTTTCGCTTAATTAATAGTACAATTTAATTTTTTAACTAATTGATTTCTATGTTATAAAATAGGTCAAGTATGAGGATGTATAGGGCACCGTCGGACCCGCACACGTAGGGTTCCTACCATTGTTAACGGAAAAACGTAAAACGACATTCTTTTGTACGCGTACACCTTTTTAATTCTTAATAATAAAACATTGAATACTAGATAGAACTAGGCAAAAAAGCCAAAACAAGCAATTAAAGATATTTTCCGGTAATATCGGGAGAGTCGTTCAGTTCACAGATAGATAATAAAAACAAAATGGCTAAGAAAATGGCCATACAAATAATCTCTTGTATGGGCACTACTTTTAATTCTAAAGAACTCGTATGTTTTATTATTTGTTTTGGTAGAGCCCGGTGACAGACGGACAGACAGATGGACGGACAGATATACAGCGGAGGCTTAGTAAAAGGGTCCCGTTGAGCACCCTTGGGGTACGGAACCCTGAAAAATATTAACATCTTTTAAATTTTACATAAAAATACACAAAACAATTAACCTACTCTTATGTAACTTTACCATCAATATTTAACAGTTTAGTGGCACTTTGCCTAAACACATTATGAGACATTTTAAACAGATCTAAATCAGAAAGGCTTTCATAATTAACTTTCGAGGCTCTACGAACAAATTAATTACCAGTATAATTAGTACTACCTGAAGGAAAAACTAAAAGGTGTTTTCTATTTCTAAGACGAGGATTAGGCACACGAAATCCTATACTCTGTAATAAGACTGGAGAGTCGGAACATCATTTACTATATTTTATATAAAGTTGAGGCATCTGCCGCCTTGCGACTTATCTCAAGTGAAGGTATATTGTGACGAGTGGATCACATTTTGTAATTGTCGAGGGAATTTTGCTTATGTGTTTATATTGTCAATAGCTGAGTATGCAACATTGAGAGTGTGATAAATTATTACATAAATAATAATAATAATAATAATAATACCTTGGACACTATTTACACACATTGATCTAGCCCCAGACTAGGATTCCCTGTATCTTGGGTACTAGACAACGATACACATACTTATATAGATAAATATTATACTTAGATAGATAAACAACCATGACTAGGGTACAAACATCCGTTTTCATCAACAAATATTTGCCCAGGGACATTGCCGACTCGGCCATTCGGGTCGTCAAAAAATAATAAATAACTATATCTTACCTTCCGATGAACTATATTATTACTATGCTCATATGCCCGCATTGTGCGGGGTTCGTCATAAAGAAGATTGACTACATAAGCCACATACGAGTTAGAGTGACGCCTTCACAATAGTTACTGCGGTCGCCACCGCGCCGTGACCGAAAAGCGATCGATCATTATATTTTTTCTGTATGAAGCTGCCCTAAATAAGCCTAAGGAAATTCACAACAAAACACTCAAAAGTTCACGTTTTCTAGTTAGCGTCGAAATCGCATTCTATGAGTCATGCAAGTCACATGTTCGCACATCGCTACATTTCTTCAGCTTTTTGTATGTAACTATGATTTAAGGTATTTAGTGACCCATCTATCCCCCCATAACTTTGGTTCATAATGAAATAACACATATTTTTGTTTTAAGCTATGAAAAGACAGACTCGCTATGTATATGTCGCAGGCAATTTGTTTGTTGATTCCGCATTTTACAAACGGCGTCGTCCGTTTACAAACGCGCGCTGCTATGTAATATGCCGAAGGCAAATTGACACTCCTTTATGTTTTAAGCATTTATTGTTGTTCTTACATGTTCAACCTAACACGAAGGGTAAAGGGGGCTTCGCTTCGCTCACCCCCTTTACCCTTCACCTAAGCTACCGCAGCGTTTTGCCCTGAGAATTTGCTATTTTAATTTCAATTTGCAATTTGCCTTCGGCATATTACATAGCAGCGCGCGTTTATAAACGGACGACGCCGTTTGTAAAATGTGGAATCTTACAATTTGCCTGCCACATATACATCTCCAGTGCAACTTGATAATATTTATTTAACGAAACATGGGTGAACGTGACAATAAAACTATCGATATTCACTCCATCACTATTAACATTTTGTTGAATAGGGTATTCTATTTGTCAAAAAACCTGTCGAACTAAATATCTGACAACCACTGACAACACATATTTTATGACTGTTTTAAAATAAAATAATTATGACTACACGTTTCTGTTCCACGATGAATATTTATAGTCGTCCGTGATCACTGATCAGTCTTGGAAGAATTGGAAGGCACACGTCATTAGGGTGTTGAGTAATAATCAATCAGTGGTTTGATCCCCCGCCAGGTTAAACTGATGAGCTCCGCGCACCTGCCGAACTGAATTAACTATGTTGATTTATGTACTGTTCAGTTGCTGCATGCATCATATTTACCCTGCATATATATTGGTAGTTGGAACTGCACAAGAAAGTACGTAATGTTTTTCAAGCGTACGTATGTATGACCATTTCGATAGCACGCACTACAGCCCAAACGGCGGACGATGACAGATTTTAATAAACGATTGTCGTTGGATTCCTCTCAGTTGTGGGAGTGACATATTTGTTAAAAAAACAATAGGTTGGATCTCAGATAGCAAAATGTAGTTTACAAAGTAATTGTTGTTGCTACTTTCCTAGTCCATTTACGTAACCAGGTGCATTCATAAGTTTGTAGATGGTTCTGAAAGAAAATGCGGATTATATGTTTTTATCGCTCCAGACTCGTGTTCCTCCTGCGATGTTCCCCTGGGAGAACCACGAGGCATTCGCATTTGCTTGTCGTCCCCCCTGATTCACTCTTGGCCGATTTGGTGCCCCGAACGCATTTTTCATCGGTAGTTTTTTTTGTCTAATCGCATTTTGCCACAATCGTGTTTTGCCAGGTGTGCTTTATGTATAATCGATTTTTACCTTAGTCTCCCATTTCCTATTCTCAGTTTTTTTAGCCGAAATTAGTCATAAACGCATATTTTTTAATCTCAGTTTTTCTCATCGCATTCCACCAGATTTTAAAATCGTTGTAGTTCTCGATTATGACACATATACTCATCAAGAGTATATTCATACTGTTAAATTCCACGCCTTAACCGAAAGGTGGTGGAATCTTGGTAGGGTTGTTTTTCAGTGGAATGTCACAAAGCAGTACTGACCTTGACGCCGTGGACCGGCATTCGAAAGCTCAATTCGAGGCGGGAGTACGGGATGAGGAACACCAGGGTGGGGGGTGAGGGGAGTCGAATCTTACTCTCGTCGCAGCCCGCTGCTGTCGTGATGCTGCCAACTACACGGGTCGCTATCCGAACGCGACGAATTGGTGACCGAACCACTTCGACCTTTCACAGCACGAAGCACTCACTCCGATGACGTGAAATCTACTTATTTCCCGACGATTGTTCCGTGATTATTACAATTAACATTCCGACCAGGCCCCGATACCTGTCGTAGACAATTTACCATGTGCAAAAAGTGACCTCTAGCTAGCCATATTTTTTCTATGCAAGTGACAGCTAGCTAGTGATGTCCCGATCACTCGCGGTCGATCCGCGCAACGAAAACCGGTGCGTTCCGAAGCATAAATATTAAACAGTCACCCGCCCGGACAGGCCCGAACCTGTCCCTAATCAATAGGAAGGCGAGAAAGTGTTGCGACCGCTCTCTTGAGGACCGAGTCCCCCACCTTGACTTCTGCTGATCAAGGCGTGGCATCCGACATGCCCATTCCGAATGTGTCAATCCTGTATCAACAGTTCGACCAACTTCCCTTTCCTAGGGAGTAACAATGGGTGGCGAGCCGCATAAGGCAGGTTGGCATTCCGCAGCCGACCTCCTACCCTCAGCAATCCTTGAGGGTCAATAAACGGGTTGAGCCGAGCCACAGCTCCCTTCAGTTGGACGCGTCCGCGTCTCAGAATGTCCAGTTCGGACTTAAAGTGCACCGTCTGCACGTTCCGTACCAATGCGAACAATGCATGGTTCCGTTCCCGTGGTGTCAGGACCTGTGTCCGCACCCGCTGCGCCTCAGAATTGCGACAATTCCGTGCAAATCGGAAGATCCAGGCGGTCACATTGACCAGCTTGTCGAGCGAGCTGTACCGTTCCAGCAGGCTGAACTCCTCTTCCGGCTCTGGTTGCGTCGTACAGACACCGACTGCCAAGGCGCCGTTCACCGAGGTAACGCGTGGACTCATTGGCCAATCCGATTCGGCTTGAGTCAACCATTTTGGACCCCACCACAAGGGATGTCCAACTAACTCCGGAGCGTGACACCCACGAGACGCACAGTCTGCTGTGTTCATTTCCCCTGGAACATGTCTCCAGATCAAGGGAACCTCCGAATTCAAAATCTGCGAAACCCGATTCGCCACAAAAATGTCCAGCTTGTGAACTGAAGCCTTCAGCCAGCATAACACGATCTGGCGGTCCGTCCAACCGTAGACCGTATCTTCTAACGCTATTGACCCACGAAGAACCGTCATCGTGTGGTTGACCAGACGAGTCAGGAGAGCCCCTCCTGAAAGCTCTAATTTGGGAATGGTCAGGCGAGTGCGCAACGGCGCAACCTTGCTCTTGGCCATGACCAACCGCACATCAACCTCCCCCGAGGAGTCGACCGTACGCAGATACACCGCAGCTCCGTAGCCCTTCTCCGAGGCATCGCAAAACCCATGCAGGGTGGCGGTGTATCGTTTGGTGGGGACCAACCTCCCTGGCAGTGAAATCCGATTGATGCCAGGGAGGGTCGAAAAGAACGATTCCCACTCTGAGCTCAATGACCCGCCGATCGGGTCGTCCCATTTCAGCTCAGCAGACCACAATTGCTGCATAAAACACTTGAGCTGAAATGTTACCGGGGTGATCCACCCGTTTGGATCAAAATTCCTAGCCACCGTTGACAGGACGTTCCGTTTCGTCCAGACCTTCGGGGAGTCCAACTCGACCCGATACGAAAACATGTCTGACACCGGCTGGTACTGGATGCCTAATACCGACAACATATTCGGATTTTCCAAATTTTCGAAAATGTGGGGATCCTGCTGGTAGTCATCCGGAAGACCAGACAGTAACTCTGGAGAGTTCAACATCCATTTCCGGAGCTCGTAACCTCCACCCCGTAAGAGCTCAACTAGCTCGTCCCGTCGAGCGAGCGCCTCCTCTGCGGAATCTGCACCGGTACAGATATCGTCCACGTAGAGATCCTGCTCCAGGATCGCTGCTCCTCTAGGGAAATTTAACCGTTCTCGATCCGCTAACTTCCGCAGAGTGCGAATCGCCAAATAAGGACTAGACCGTAGCCCGTACGTGTTGGTGTTCAGCTCTGACACCTTGATGGGCTGATCTGGGCTCTCTCGCCACAGTATCTGCTGATACCGTCTATCGTCAGGGTGAATGACCGTCTGCCTAAACATCATCCGGATGTCAGCTACAAACACAACATTGTGTCGACGGAACCGTGTGATAACATCCGCGATGTCATGGTTCAACGTCGGCCCTGAATGCAAACACTGGTTCAGGTTCATGCCGTTAGATGTTGATGCCGATCCATCGAACACTATCCGTATTTTGCCCTCCGGGGTCCTCAAGACCGCGTGATGAGGCAGGAAGCAGTGGTCTTCACGCTTCCAGTCGATATCCGAAACCGACATGTGGCCGAACGACTCGTATTCCCGCATGAAGTCGACGTACTTCTGCCGGAAAATCCCGTCACGCTTCATGCGTCGTTCCATCGACAGAAGCCGCGTCTCGGCTGCATGGTGTGAACTACCCAGCGGTGGGCGATCACTCCGGAATGGAAGACGTGTGATAAATCGACCTGACCGAAGGCGACCAGTATTGTTCCGATAAAACTGTTCACACTCTTCTTCAACCGGGTCCAACCGGCGGACCGTAGGTGATTCCTTCACCTCCCAAAACCTCTGTATCACCTCCGAGAGTACAGAACCGAATAAGGGACTACTAGTCGCTAGGCGTGGGGCAGCCGGCATGACCGGACCCATTACCGCATGGCCCAGTCTGGTGTTGACCGAAACCAGACCAGTCGCCTGCAACACGTGGACACCTGGCACTAACAGGTATCCCAAGGCATCAACACCCAATAAAATGTCTACTGGGCCCGGAATATCAAACTCCGTGTCAGCCAGTGACAACCCAGCGACCAACTGTCGCACAAGGGCGACAACCGTACGTGAGGGTGTGAGCCCATCACATTAGGCATGACTAATGCCGTGACAGTCAGATTCACCGATGAATCCACCCGTGACGAGAGAGTAATCCGACATACTCCCTTAACGGAACCGACTTCCGTGTTCCCAATTCCCCGAATGGAATGTGGGTACTCCCTTACCGAAATGCCCAACCGTCTTACAAGGTTGCACGAGACTAAGCACCCCTGGGCCCCCGAGTCCAATAGTGCTCGTGCCACACATGACTTGCCGTCCGATCGGTGGCGCTACTCACGCTATCACAGAGGCGGTGGGGAGCATGACCGTCTGTGGAGTGGCGGCATCCTGTAAGTGGGTGGCGTGTCCCTAGCGGGAACCTCCACGGGATCCGAACCCGCTCAGACCTCCGTCGGCCTTGGAGTAACTCGGCTGCTGATATGCAACCGGCATATCAGACCGTATGTGCATCAAGGGGTCCCAACCCGTATAGAGCCCCTCACTGTCCCGGTATCCGATCATACCGGACGATGTACGGTGTGCCCGGTGCGCACCGTGGATGAATGGGGGAGAGCGGATCCAACCTGGGGCGCTCTAGGAATGGGGGCGACATCCGACTGTTTGCCTCCCAGAGCGACGGGCAGGGTGGCGCAGAAGGTGGTGGGCTCCCAGCCTTCGCGCTACTCATAGGTGCCATCTGACACCCGCCCGTAAGACGCGGTGAGCCAGCGGCCCGAAGTCCTCGCTGACCGTGGACAGTGGCGACCGAACCCCGGCTATCCCGCATGTTACCCCCCGCGCTGCCCCTTTCCCCTCGGGGGGGGGGGGGGGTCCCGTCCGCGAGTACCCCAGTCACCCCGTTGGTGACTCCCGTTGCTGGTTGGGCCCTGTGGCCGACCAACCTGAGTCCGGCCCTGGTGATCGTCCGAAGGGCCTGACCGATTCAGGCACAACACTATGTGGTGCTTGCCACCACAGCACTCACAGGGGAACGCGCGTGCGGCCCCAAACAACCGAAACACAATCGGTGGCGGAACACGCGGGCAGCTACCCCGAGCGCTTTAAATTTGGCGCAACTGGTCACGTCATGACCGGCACTATCGCAGTGCACACAGCCGTCACCCGACGGCGCGGCATTCAAAACGCCAAATTGTTTCGACCGCCCACCCCCCCCGGCCCCTCCCGCATCCGCGCGGGTTGGCGCTGCACACTGGCCTCCGTGTCCAGTGTGTCACATCGCCTACATTCACCCTCCAAAAAATCCGTCAATTGGACGAGTGTGGGCAGCTCCGTGCTAATGCCCCCATGCAGCTGTTCAAACCGACTTTGAACAGCTGCAGGCAACCGTGACAAAACCATATATAAAACAATGTATGACCATTGGTCTACCGGAAGACCAAGGTTCTGAAGGGCCTTAGTGGCCACCAGCACAGGGTTGAGCACCTGTACTCGGATGTTAACATCCCGGGTTACTCTAGGGATGCTAAACAGCTTCCCCAGCTGCGCATCAACCAACCGCCGTTTGTGTTGGTAGCTGTCCAACAATATGGACCTTGCTATCTCATAATTTCCCGCCGTGACCGTTAGGTGACCGACCAACTCCTTCGGTTCACCCCGCAGAGCCATCAATAGTTGGGCCAACTTGTAGGCGTTGTCCAGGTCTTACCGACCGTGGACCAAACTATCAAATAAATTAATGAAGGCCGGCCACTCATCAATTGCCCCACTGAAGGCCGGAATCTCCAGGTGTGGCAGCCGTCCAACAACACCCTTCGGGGGTTGGGCAAAGGAATGACCGTGGGGAGGGTAACGGAGCCCTCCCCACGGTCATTCCTTCGCGACCGCTTAACCTTCTCCGCGCGACGCTCGATGTCACCCAAGCATTTCATCGCTTGGTCAGCATCCGCGCAAAGCTGTTTCACTGCGCCACCGAGGCTTCATCAGTAAGCCCGAGAGCTTCAGCCTCCGCAGCCAGCTGACACACCTTCCCGACGCGTGTCATTGCGTCCTCCACACGCTTGAGCAGGACATCATCCATGTCCGGTCGCTCCACATACTTATGAGTATGGGCGAGCCATCTCAATTCCTCCCGGACACCATGCCGCAGTACCGTCAAGGGTGAAGGTGCCATGTTGACCGATTTAATAGATTCTGGTCCTATACTTCACTACCGAACTAATTATAGCCAGAGACCAGCACTTGCCCGTCAGCGCTGGGCACAGAAATTAAAACTAAGTTGTCAAAACTAAGGCAACCACTAAAACAATTAAATCCTCAAAATATTTAATATGGTCGCCCTGTGGACATACACCTTATAACTATACACTCTAAATCAATTAGAGAATGCCACCATAAAGCACAATAAAAATAACACACAAAAATTTATTATAAGAAAAAAAGCTATTTTTAATATAATGTAGATAGCCGTGAACCTTCTAGAAGTGGCCCCTCCGATATGACCCACACTTCTACTGAGGTCAGCAAATCAGCTTAATACCCCTTAAATAGCCTGACCCTGCTCTCTAAACCGAAATAACATTGCAGTACTATAGAACCCGACGTTCTACCACAAGTCATACAATATAGTTATTTCGCGGAATGACCGCTCAATCCTTTATGCGAACAAACAGTAGTTTCCGACTATAAATTTATAATAATCATTAACTAAATCGTCAATTATACGTTCACTAACCGAAAATGAACCTAAATTGTGGTATACCGATCACAAGACTCACTCACAAAATGATTGCCGACCAATCTGAGGTTCCCTATCCCACTACAAAAAAACAACCCTACAACCGTCCGTGAATCGATTTCCTACTAGGAAACCGCGCCTCTGCTACCAAAATGTTAAATTCCACGCCTAAACCGAAAGGTGGTGGAATCTTGGTAGGGTTATTTTTCAGTGAAATGTCACAAAGCAGTACTGACCTGGACGCCGTGGACCGGCATTCGAAAGCTCAATTCGAGGCGGGAGTACGGGATGAGGAACACTAGGGTGGGGGGTGAGGGGAGTCGAATCTTACTCTCGTCGCAGCCCGCTGCTGTCGTGATGCTGCCAACTACACGGGTCGCTATCCGAACGCGACGAATTGGTGACCGAACCACTTCAACCTTTCACAGCACGAAGCACTCACTCCGATGACGTGAAATCTACTTATTTCCCGACGATTGTTCCGTGATTATAACAATTAACATTCCGACTAGGCCCCGATACCTGTCGTAGACAATTTACCATGTGCAAAAAGTGACCTCTAGCTAGCCATATTTTTTTCTATGCAAGTGACAGCTAGCTAGTGATGTCCCGATCACTCGCGGTCGATCCGCGCAATGAAAACCGGTGCGTTCCGAAGCATAAATATTAAACACATACTTCATGTTCATGTATTATATTTATCATGTAATTGTAATTGATTACTGTCAATCACAGTATTTGCACAGTATGCACAGGAGGCAAAAATTTGAATAAAGTCATTAGTTATTGAAAATTATGTCACTTGTATGACTGAAGACAGTGTAAATAGTAAACCTTTTAGTTTCATATAAAGTACTCATGGAGGAAAAATTCTAGTGCGACATGGACAACGGTACCATTTCAACCGAGAAAATGTAGATGTTGTATGGCGGAGTCATCTATGGTCTTGTAGTGGCAGTATTGAGATAAATTCAGGAAAAACAAGTGTTGTTCGAGAAGTAGGACATGATGTGTGTATCCCAGATTTCCAACCGATTTCCGTACTTTGAAAAGAAAAGAAAACAAAGTCCAACTGAAGAGAAAAAAGTCCAGATGGTCTTTAGCCCAATGCCTTCGCTATATTAGATTGAGATGGCCTGTTTCAGGCAAGAAAAAGGGTTGGTTTTTATATAGTTCAACCTTAATTTGATTATAATGCGTTGTTTAATGGGTAGCTGGCAGTCACTTTTCATAAAAAAGTGCTTTTCTTTAAGTGAGAAAAAAAAGGGGTGGTTTATTTAAAAGTCAAAGATGCAAATAAAAATGACTGGCTAGAGTAGGTGATTGTGGCTACCATAAAGATAAGCCCCCCTTCCCCCCCTACCACCTACACCCCTCAAATTATAAATAAAACAACATTTATGTAAATATAGCCCCAAATTTTTACAAAAAGAAACAATTTATATCTCTAAAAGTATATATTTTCTCCCTTAAAAAAAACTATATTCGGGGGATGAGGGGACCTTCGAAGTTGGTGCTATAAATGCTGTGCAGGAAACTCTCCCTTTGGATCAGATAAGCGGATGATTTTTCACTACAGCAAGAACTTGTGGAAAAAAGCGAGGGAATCGGAAAGCGCCAGCAATCGTGAAGGTTGTACAAATGTCGCAAAATATGTAGCTTTAGCACATTGACAGCTCCGTCATATACCAGAGGCATGGCTTACAATTGAACTGCTGCCCCAAGTCTTGCCCATTTTCATCAGTTCAATGATGGTATGAATTCGCAGTGGATCAATTTGAAGTATATTGAGATATTATCAAGTCATGGACAGAGGCATCACACCAACAACGTCGCCGAAGGCTATCACAGCGGTCTTAAAAAGAAATTGATTTGCGGCAAACATTTGCTTCATTTTATTCTTCAAGCCATGAAAGTCGAAGCGGACCAAGTAAATTTCTCTATAAGTCAACTTCACACGGAAAACAACATTTTAAGGCGTCGAGAAAAAAAATACCATATCATGGACTGCAAAATAACCAGAATTGTAAAAAGTTTTGAATAATTAACTTGCCTAGTGTCTTTTAAGTACTAAAGTTTCTTTAACTTACATGTTCCACTTATAAAATAAGTTTTAATTATTATGTTGATGTAATGTCTTGCCCATTTTCATCAGTTCAATGATGGTATGAATTCGCAGTGGATCAATTCGAAGTATATTGAGATATTATCAAGTCATGGGCAGAGGCATCACACCAACAAAGTCGCCGAAGGCTATCACAACGGTCTTAAAAAGAAATTGGCTTTTTGACGGCAAACATTTGCTTCATTTTATTCTTCAAGCCATGAAAGTCGAAGCGGACCAAGTAAATTTCTCTATAAGTCAACTTCACACGGAAAACAACATTTTAAGGCGTCGAGAAAAAAAATACCATATCATGGACTGCAAAATAACCAGAATTGTAAAAAGTTTTGAATAATTAACTTGCCTAGTGTCTTTTAAGTACTAAAGTTTCTTTTACTTACATGTTCCACTTATAAAATAAGTTTTAATTATTATGTTGATGTAATGTTATGTTATGTTGTGGCCCATAAGTTTTTTTTAGTTATTTATAAAATTATTGTTAAAAAATAATTTAAAATATAAAAAAAGATTGTTTTTAATACATTACTATTTATTTTACATGAAAGTGGTCACGTTGGTACTTAATAAAAAATAGTGGTTTTATTACTTCAGGTACAGTCAGCAGCAAATAGCTCAAATAGATTACTGAATTGTCAAGGGAGAATAAGTGTGTGTAAATGTTTTTGAGCTCTTCGTCTGATCTCTTGGTGACTGGAGGTTGAAATGACGAAAACGACATAAAATTTTCATTTTCATTAAAAGTAACTTTAATAGCCTAACTGGTTTTAAACATTTATTATATTTTGAGGGTGATACACGTAAGAGAAAACCAAATTGCAATCTGTCAATTTACAGTAGGGCAGAAAGTTGCCATTTGAGCAATTTAAAAAGCATGTTAAACCGACTTTGTCGAAAAAGGGATATTCAATGTTCAAGATTACATAAACGACGGAACTGTATGGGGCTAATCTAGCTCAACACAGACCTTTCTGTGAATAATTTTGTAATTATATATTCCTGTTTAATAATTATAATAATTAATACTGTAATATTTGTATTAGTTAAGCAGTTTCCACGCCCTTCCACTCCCACAGTGGTCCAATGTAGAGAAGAGGCAAAAAATGGCGTTTGCTATAGTATATATGTATACACATATATAAAGTATATGTTAATCTACAGAAATAAATAAATTTGAATTTTATTTGATTTTGATTTTATAATTTAAAGCCAAAATAGTTTTTGTCTGCTATAGGGTAGGGATCCAGCCTTTTTATTTAACGAATTTTTCGTTGGGCATCTTGCTAATTATGCTTGCTTGCTTGCTTGCTTGGCTTGATAAAGTTTGGGTTCTAGGGGACATGTACAATGAAAGTACGGAACCTTGAATTTTTACATACACTTTGGGCGGAGAGATCAGCTGATTTATACAGAAAAGTGAAAAATAAGTTTCTCTGATCAAATCGGTTTCATAATAAAAGTTGTTTAGAATTATGCCCCTAACAACCCCCTTAAATATGATTAGACATTTTTGATACAGCCTGTATACCTATTACGGACAGAATGAAGAAGTGTTTCGCCGGGTCGCTGTTGCGACATGCGCTAGAGCTAATTGGTGGATTGTCGAATGCAATGTCTACGCCTGCGCTAACGTCACGCCTCTGGCGTGCACATCCTGGGCGGGGCTGAGCTGAGGTTCCTCTTGAGCTGAATCGGTTGGAATGGCTAACTTGAAGACAGGCCTTCGCACAGGCCTTGGGCTGTGTCGAAGTCCACCACTCCATCTTTCCCAGGTATCGTCCGGGTGATTCTTCCCATCTTCCATTGTAGCGGAGGTAGGCCATCTTCTTTGATGAGAACCAGTTCACCAACTTGAGGAGAAGAGGACTAGGGAGCCATTTGGAGTGGGTTTGGAGGGTATGGAGGTATGAGCTGGACCAACGAATCCAGAAGCGCTGAGGGAGAGCATGCAAGCACTCCCTCAACGCTTCTGGACTGTTTGGTAGTTTCAAAAACTCAAAACTCAAATCGTTTATTGCAAGTAGGCAAAATAATGCACTTTTACAAATCAAACACTTACTTAAGGGTGTTTGATTTATAAAAGGGAAAAAATAACAAATAAATCAAATATGATCAACAAAACTAGTGACTAGATAAACCGCACGAAGTCGTGGGAAAAAGCTAGTGTATTGATATATTGATAACGAATAAAAATTCTAATGCGGTGCGACATTGTAATTTTTTATTGTTGTGATTCATATTTTGAGATAATTACGGAAGACTTTTATATCGAGCAGAAAATAATCAAATTTTGTTCAACAAACATCGTCAAAAAATTACATACAGGCACATACATTGCTTCTGGCCCCACACTAGGATACCCTGTGTCGTGGGAACCAGAAACAGCTACGTCACTCACAAATAAACATCCAAGGATTGGTGTTTTACTTTTTTTGTATCCCCAGGCGGGGATCGAATCCCGGACCACTAGCATGGTAGGCAGAGATCACAACCCCAGCGCCACAGAGGTTTTGGGTGTTTATACGTTACTGAATGCATGCTGACACTCGTGGTAAATAAGCTAGTAAAGGAAACCAACATCATTAATAGGTACTTATTATTTTGATTAAGTTAAGATTTACAAAAGTAAAGCTAGTAAAGGAAACCAACATCATTAATAGGTACTTATTATTTTGCTTAACTTAAGATTTACAAAAGTAAAGCTAGTAAAGGAAACCAACATCATTAATAGGTACTTATAATTTTGCTTAACTTAAGATTTACAAAAGTATGTTTCAGCCTAATGCGACGTCTTAAATGGTAGATCATTCGCCCGTGCAGGATCACATTTTGCAAGACATTGTAGTTATCCTCGGGTAACGCAGTACAAACATGACTTGTCCCAACAAAATTCCCTGCTCATCCTAATTTGTATTCCAGTAATCCACACGCGGAAGAACAATCACAGCCTTTCTGTAAGCCGAGTGTGGGCTTAAAGATAACAAGGAGTTAAAAGTTGACGGGCGGCGCATTAGACTAAAACAGCCCTTTGCTTTGCTACGCACAATATTGAATGTTAAGATTTGAACAAGTGCCAATGCCTTTGAAAATAAGACCAAGAAAGCAACCTCGCGGCTAAGGAGCCGCGGACCTTCCGCGGATAGCAAGATGTGTCAGGCCGGTTATATACGAGTATTTGTTGAATTTACTAATGTAATTTATTCTGATGTCTCTTACTTTGTTCATATGTCTGTAATACGAATTGATACGTCTATGTGCAATTTGGGCAGAGATTTGGAACTGTTTCCGTAATTCCGTAGTGCATGATTGAATAACTGTGCAAATTAACATTAATTATAAATAAATATATAAATGGTAGATGAAATGCAATATTTTATAAATACCAGTAACTTTTGATGCAAAGAAAAAACTTCTGAAAAAACAGATTTTTCGAAAAGACATGTATTGCGAAGAAATATGAGAGCGTTTAGAATTCTAGAAAATATTCTATGAAATACACATGATTTCACGGAAGAATAAAAAGAGCGAAAGGAGATGAAATGCTAATTAATCACAAGCGTATTAAGTATTTATACTATTTTTCATGAACTGTAATAGGTAGGGTTAAACATTTCTCAGTATCTGGGGGCACGTTGGTGCCCCGGGTAAGACGAGCAAAGATAAACGCAAGGGCACTAATATCTTTTCTCGAAGCGCTCCATTTTTTTGAACCCTAATAACTTAGTTCTGGATTATACCAGATAAACAAAATTCTCAGGATATATGTTCTATAGTAAACTTATCAAACATATGAAGTTTTAATTGCATAGCTCTTATACTTGAGATTTTATTGATATCTTTCGCTTGGAAGTTTGGAAAATGTTGTAAGGTTCTTGCGTACATACATTATAATTTCGAAAATAAATTGACTAGCTACAGTTAGTATGTCAATTTATTTAAAACACTCTCTTAAGGAGCCTGCGCGTTTTAAATTATAAATTGCTCGAATAGTTATTTTCTGTAAAATAAAAACAGTTTGATAATCCGCTGCTTTCCCCCACAACAAGAAGTACCAGAAGTAGTAGAAGCGTATACAGTGTCCCATTACAGAACTACTTGGTGGTGCAAACTAGAAATATACATAATATAATTAAATCTGAAAATTAAAAATATCTATTGAATAACTGGATGAACGTGGGCATAAATCATATCAGTCGCGCGCGCTCGCTCATTGGAGTTGGTCGATATCCCGTGATTTATTGTTGTTAATTGTTAACCTCAGGGGCGATGGCCTCTTACGTGTTAAAATGCAAGACTTGCAACATTGTAATAAACGAGTTACTTGCGTTTGTGCAAAATAAAATGGATGTTATGGTCGACGAAAGTTTAGTGCAGATTTGTGCAACGGCTTTTTCCGATGACGAAATAGAGAATGCCAAAAGCCTTCTGTTTGAGTCGGTCTCAAAGCAGAAAACTACTCGAAGACGTGATGGGAAGACAACGCAACCTGGACGACATAATCTGCCTCTTTAGAGAAACGGATCCCGAAGAAATGCCGATCTTCGTGGCAAGGGACCTTGCAAAACTACCCCCGGTCACTTTTGACCATGTAGACGTCACTAGACTTCTAAACGACATTGTCTTGATACAAAGGGAGCTTGGTGACATGCAGCAAAAATACGCAGTGGCGGCGGAGACGGAGTATGTTACTATTCACCAATTTGAACAACTGAAATCTGAACTCAACGAGATGAAACGACAGTGCGTTGTTACTAATGTCAATACGAAAAGAGGCGCATTCTGCTTGGAAGACAGTTACCAAAACAATAGTGGCCCTATGGGATTCCTTGCCGTGTCTGAAACTCATGAGAATCATGCATCATCAATATCCTCATCATCATCTCCAGAGGGTAGGCCAACGGAAACATTACCTTCGCGTATGACTGAGGCGCGCGGTCCGCTGTCTCTGTCTTTCGCGAGCGTGGTGACTGAAAAGGCTGCGGTGTCCGTGAAACCGGCCGACTCGGCGGCGGCGGTGGAGGGGAATGGTGCACGCGTGGAGGCCGGCAAAAGTACCGCGGATTCGAACACTGTGGAACGAGTAGGCGCCGGTGAGGGCCTACGGCGCTCTCCGACATTAACCGTATCAGCTGTTAGAAATAATAATCTAGAATCTCAACCCGAGCAAGATGGCTGGATAACGGTGGAGAAACGAAAATCAAAATCTCGTTTTGTGGGGAAAAAGGGAAGAGCCCCTGTTGACCCTGAATGCAAATTTAAAGCCGCGGCCCCTAAAATACCCCTTTTCATCTACAATGTCTCTCTGGAAGCCTTAGAAATTGATGTCGCTGAGTACATAAAGGAGAAAACTCAGATTGTTGTGTCTCCTGTGCGAGTAGGTATGAAAGAGGAAAAGGAGTACAACTCTTATAAAATCTACATACCCAAGGACAAACTTCCAGTGTTCTACAACGACAACCTATGGCCAGACGGGATCTTTTTCCGTAGGTATTTTATATTTAGCCGGACGGCTAGTAAAGACGCTGACAAACTTTCGGCTTCAAAGAGAAACTGAGCCGCAGAACTTGTAAGCTCGCAAGCTTCAATTGTAAGTCCGTGATGAGAGTCTCGGGCCATGTCAGAGAGCTATGCTTATCGATGTACGTAATTGCGCTGCAGGGGACTTGGTTGCTGCCCCACGACATACCTTACCTGAGTGGCATCCATCCTGACTTCGCTGCGACTGGAGTGTCGGCCGTGGATACTTCGGCGGGAGTAGTGCGAGGAAGGCCTTACGGCGGCGTAGCTATTTTGTGGCGTAAAAGTGCGTTTGATAAAGTCACTATTATCAATTGTAAAAGTGTGAGATTGGTGGCTATAAAGTGTGAAGTGGCTAGTCGGTCTGCTATATTTTTCTCCGTCTACATGCCTACGGACTCGAAAGAGAGCTTACCAGTCTTCACTGAATGCCTAGCAGAGGTGAGTGCTATCGTCGACGACAGCACCGTGGATAATGTGTACGTACTCGGGGACTTTAACGCTCACCCAGGTGAGTTATTTTGTAATGAACTACTCCAATTCTGTGCGGAACAAAAGTGGATTTGTGCGGACATTGAATCACTAGGTATTGACTCAGGCACATATACGTACATAAGTGACGCTCATGGCTGTTGTCGTTGGCTTGATCATTGTATAACTAGTTGTGTAGCATATCAATCCGTCACAAGATTTGAGGTGAATTATGATGTAACATGGTCTGATCACCTTCCCCTGCTGATTGATTGTGACTTCAAAATACTTGTGCCCAAAATAAATATATATAATCAGTTTGCATCTAAAGTTATATGGGGTACTAGAGATGAGGCACAAATAAATATGTACAGGGAGTCATGTCATAGCCGGTTACGTGACATTGACATTCCTTTCGAGCTCAGACACTGTAGTGAGAAAATATGTACCAATGTGGAACACAAGGTAGTTATAGACAATTTGTATAACAGTATTGTCAACATATTGAGTGAGGCTGCTACCTGTAGTTATCAAGGCAAAAGTTGTGATAAGAAAAGGTATGTTATAGGTTGGAATAAGTATGTGGCGGAGGCCCATAGGGAGGCTCGACTTAAATTTAAAACTTGGGTACTGTTTGGCAAACCCACAATTGGATTAATCTATGATAAAATGAAACAATCAAAGAAATTATTTAAAAACAAGTTAAAATGGTGTCAAGATAACAATGAACGCATTAAAATGGATATAATTGCTACAAGTCATGAGGCTAAGGATTTTAAAAATTTTTGGAAGCAAACAAACAAGCTCAGTCCTAGGTCGAGCCTGCCTGTGGTTGTGGACGGTTTGACCAATAACGGGGACATAGCAAATATGTTCAGAGAACATTTTGCTATGGTGCCTGAATCCGCGTCAGCCGCAGCCTCGGTAGTGTCCGGCGCACACCCCCGACGGTCGGTAGAGAGTGAATGCACTCGTTTTACCATTATAGAAGTAGAGAGGGCCATCCGTTCTATGAAGCGAGGAAAGTCGCCGGGACATGATGGTCTGAGCGTCGAGCACTTGAGGTATGCTGGTGCACATCTGCCCAGAGTTCTGAAGATGTTTATTAATGCCAGTATTGGACACTCCTACCTGCCTGAAATGCTCATAAAAACTATTGTTGTACCTGTTATCAAAAATAAAACAGGTGATGCTAGTGATAAAGGTAATTATAGACCTATATCACTAGCCACGATCATCGCGAAGGTATTGGACAGTTTGCTTGATAAGCAACTTGATAAATATCTTAACTTGCACGATGCCCAGTTTGGTTTCAGAACTGGGCTGTCCACTGAAAGTGCCATCATGTGCCTCAAGCAAACTGTCCGTTACTACACGGATAGAAAGACGCCTGTATATGCCTGCTTTTTGGACTTATCTAAGGCTTTTGACCTCATCAACTATACCATTCTGTGGGATAAGCTGGCGAAGGAGACTGACCTACCTGATGAGCTCATATGTATGATTAAGTACTGGTATGGAAATCAAAGTAACGCGGTCAGATGGGCCGGTTCTTTGAGTGATGAATACGGGCTGAGCTGTGGAGTGAGGCAGGGGGGCCTGACGTCTCCCAAGCTGTTCAATCTGTACATGAACAAACTGATCGAGGGGCTGTGCGACACCAAGGTCGGATGTTCAGTCCATGGCATCATGGTCAACAACATAAGCTATGCTGACGACATGGTGGTGCTTAGCCCCTCAATCAGAGCCCTCAGGCGGTTACTAGGGATCTGTGAGTCGTACGCCGGGTCGCATGGCCTTAGGTACAATGCAAAAAAAAGTTAAATGCTCATTTTCAAGGCGGGCACCAAATCACCATCGTTTGTACCACCAGTCCGGCTGTGTGGAATACCCGTGTCCAGAGTTTCGGAATTTAAGTACCTAGGGCATGTGGTCACGGAGACACTCACAGATGATCTGGACATGGAGAGAGAGCGCAGGGCGTTGTCAGTCCGCTGTAACATGTGTACCGGCACCAGGCTAAGGTCGGAGCCGCCGCTATCAGTAGCTATGATCGTCTATTCTATCTATCCCAAAATGAGAGGACCCGATTCGGCTGTAAGTTTTGTAAGTAAGAATGATAAGTCTGAATTTCTCGTTCGTCGAGAAATCCGTTAGGCGTACAATAGTCGAACGAAGTTTGGTTCAGGAAGTTACAGTTTCAAGTTAGACAGAGAAAGCATATATGTCCGCGAGCCGGTAATTCACATCAGTCAGCGGTGTATTGCGCCAGAACGATCGTTGTTATATTTTATGTGATGGCACCATCTGGTTTTTGTACATATGAGCGCATTGGAACATCTTTTGTTTTAGTTTTAGTTTTAGTGGTCGACCACAGTTTATATTATTTGTTTGTGATATCGTATAGATATCCGTCGTAGTTTTACGACGTGAGTACTCAATGATATTTCATGTGCTCGCTAGTAGCGGCTTGTGGTGGTTCCAATTATATATTTGGTTCACGGCAATAACGATCCGAAAAGACCGGTTTACACAATTGCGATTTGAGTTCCGAAATGGGTTCTAAACTAGCGGTTACCTGAAAAGGTCCGTAACGTTTTGAAACCTTCAACTCTGCGCAATTTGAGCTGGATGTTATCGAAACGCAAGCATTATTGTTTTAGGAGATCTAATCCACACCATAGCGAAGTGCATAGTTCGAAAAATACCGAACTATGAATTCCACTAGCCGCAGCACGTCCTGGGCTGAGCCTAATCATATATACCGACTCAGCTTACACATTAGATCTCCTGCGAATTTACATTTAATTTAAAAATGCAACTTGAATCCAATCTGACCCAAGGCAATGCAAAACACCTACCCGGACCTAAACAATGAACTTTAGACTGTAAATTGATCTCTTCGCGCGTCCCCGACAACACTCAAATGTCAAAATATCAACAGGATATGTTATCTGTGTGTAACACCGGTTTAACTTTGTTCTGAATTTGTTATTTCCATCCGCGGAACCTCATCGATCAAACAGTCTCCCTATGCCCTGACAACCTAGGTTTAGCCGCAACTAAACTCCTGTCTAGCCTAGTCTAAAACCCTAGTGTTATACCACGTCCATTATCGACACTACTCGAAAATGGTTGAGTTTGATTTGAATGTGCTTGAATGTTTAACGACTGTGTGTGTGGGAATTACAAAACTCGCTACTCGAAGGAATGAGGAGAGGATTAGCCCGCGAATATCCTAAGAGCCAATCCAGGAACCCTATGGTGAAGGAAAAAGGAATTTAGGGTCGCTCCAAGCCCAGACTCAGACTCAGATAAATTGACTTAAAAGTTCTTTTCTAACAACCCAAGGATAGTTTTGGAATTTGGGGTAGGTTGATATAAAGGTAGGAACCGAGGTATATCTCGGCGCTTCAGACACTCACGAAAACCCACTGAAACTCCGCAATCACAAATTCGTATAGTTCTGACGCGTAACACGGCAGACAAAACTGTTTTGAACTCGTGAAAGACGACTGTCACAGTAGCTAGACGCTGAGACTGAATGCCCTCCCCTCTCTTGCTCTCGTATTTATAGACCTCACATGTCTGAAAAAAAATGGCGTCCTTTGCGAAACGCTCTGCCCAAGCGAAGCTTCTTATCACTAACTACACAGGGTCTAATTTCAACCATGCCATGCAGATCCGCCGTTCTACAAATTGTGTGTACGCATATTCACTATGATCAACCGTAGGTGATCACTCAAATCATTTGGTACTGCCGATACACAGAATCTGTTGATCGCTGACCAATAAAAGCTTGTTGCGATTAATTAAGCATTACCCGACCGCTAGACGCGCGTAGCAAGACCACTAGATTGCTATCCAAACTAGCGGTGTCAGACTCTCCATATCATACCTCAATCGCAATTGTGTATTTGCAATCAACATAATAGCTTTCTCCGTATCGTTCCATAATAACCTTTCATTATTTAGTTATTCATAATTTTATTCAACGCGCAGCCAAATCGGCTCTGATCTCTACACATCTCGCAGGAATGCGACAAAAAAACTTGACCTGAACTGAAATTCCACGAATGAACCCACGCGTCTTTTTTTTGCGAACTTTGCCAGTAAGTACGCAAAACCCCCAAACGTTATCTGAACCGATTCTCGTATTCAAAACAGCGCGGCGTTGGGCTAGCTCTCTACCACGCAGAATGAAGTATCAAATGTACCGAACCTCGTGTACCATTACACATGCTGGCCCGCAGGTTTGCAAGGTGCACTAAAGAAGTGAAACTTACACTGTTTAGAGCCTGCTGTCAAACCTTCTACACCTGCAGTCTGTGGATTCGCTATACGCAGAGGGCCTACAGCTCCCTGCGTGTCCAATACAATAACGCGCTGAGGATTGTGTTGGGGCTGCCGCGATACTGTAGCGCGTCGACGATGTTTGCGGAAGCAAGAATAAACGATTTTTTCGCCATACTGCGTAACAGAGTAGCGTCCATGTGGAGTCGGACTCGCGGCAGCTCGAACTTGATCCTCAGAACGCTGGCTGATAGGGTCGACAGCCCTATGATGAAGCACTGGGTGGATGTGCACTTAAACAGGAATAAGAAGTAAGTGAATGTGTTGTGTGATGGATGTGTAATAGACATAATTATGACAGAATGACGAATGAGTGTGTGGACTTAACTTACATACTTAGATCTTGTTTTCTGTGTTACCAATTAATTTATTTTTTGTTTTGTGTCATTATTTCAATTTATTTTTCATTTTACCGTGTTTAATTATGGATGTATATCTGAAATAAATAAATATTATTATAACTGTGTATGTGCCACCCCGTATGGGATAAGGCGTGACGCTGCGCTTATTTAAAAATGATTAATTAGTCAAGAATCTACGCGGTGAGCGAGCGCCCTTCTTGTCATCTTGGATTTAATTTATCCGGCCCTTTCGACTTAGCAATCACATGCTCCTTTCAAACAGTTAATACGATTATACTCTTATTACGCTACAAGTACAAAGATACTGCTCGTATAATTACGTATATGCATGCAAATCGTATATATAAACATTATTCGCCTCTAAAAATCTACATTGCCTTCTAAATTATCTTAGGCACTAGTTATCTTCTATGTAAGCCACTCTAAATACAAGTCAGTATTATGGTTATTTTTAAGCATCTTAATGTGTGATATGCATTCAAGTTGTAAACTGCTAAAATATACGACATCAAATAAGATATTCTATTAGCTTCAATTTTTTTAACTCAGTACATTTAAAATGTAACTCATCCCACATTAAGTGATCGTCAAAGTTTTGCTGAAATTGACATCAAATAGTAAATTATGGCATTTAATATTACCTAGAAACTATTGAGGGGAGATAAAATAAAATACTTTATTTTTATTAATTTGTGTATTGAAATACCATCATATCACTCAACTCAACTAGGCATCCACAAAAAAAAACATAACACAATTTTTTTTTCTTCATACTCGATTCGCTCTGCTCCGCTACGCTACGCTCCGGTTTTGCTTCTTCTAAAAGTTCTAACATAACCTAATTAAAATTTAGCAACATTAACCTGATCTAGCCAAAGAGTATGTTTACATACTTTTTGGCATACTTTATTTCAATAAAAGATGAAACAATTGTAATACGAACGCACGAACGACAATAAACAAATAAGTACACGTGACTAACTCGTCGACGGTACATGCATCGAATAGCGCTCTCTGATTGGTGCAAATGGCCGGTCGCTGTCGCTTCGCGCACTCGTGCGAAATCTTTCAGTGGCTATTCTCACGATAAAAGAATATGATGTGTTATTTTATTTTATCTACACACGTATCATAAACCCTCTTTACTGCGTACAAAAACCGCACGTTACGATCAGCATAATGTTAAACTACTTGGTTAAAAGTCATTTATTATCTGAAAAATTACACATAATGCTCATAATGTGTAACATTTCTACATACATTAAAATTTCGAACGCCGACGCCCGCCTGCGTGCCGCCCCTACTTTGTTTGTGAAGTTGGTACTACTGAACAAGCTAAACAAGTGCAAAGGAATTATCAATGCCACCATGCCGGTCAAACATGCGGTTCCTGAACATATTAAAGAGAGCTTATGATATGTGTGTAGATAAACTAGTGTATGTAACTGTACATAATTGGGCATTAAAACTCTCGAGTGATATTATTATGAAACTCGCCTTTGGCTCGTATATATACTCTCGAGTATTAATGCCCTCCATTATGTAGCAGTCACATAAACTACTATTACAAGCTAAGTTACAATTAATGATACTTGAATTATATATTTTTTTGAGTACCTTGTGTTGAAACTCTAAAATGTAAAATGGTGTTAAGAAGTAAATTAATTCAATGCAATTCATGGATGAATTAGTAAATGAGTTGCATTGTATAAATAAGAAGGACAAGTAACAGTAATTGTTAAAAAATAAAGAAATCATAGTGAATTTCATCCAGAAAATAATCAAATCAACAATTGTTGTGTCGAGCGAGAGGTAGCATTTTCTAGTAGTCTGAGATTCTCACGTCACTAAGGTTGCAATAACATTTATTTCACACAGACTAAGAGAGAGTTTCTTCAGCTACTCAGAAGTAAGTCTTACAGTTCTAAGTTCTACCATTCAAACAGAATCACTTGATAATTCTGTGAGTGCCGCAAATTGAAATGACGTGGTCGTTGGCGGTTTTCGCGGCGCGAGTCTGTGTTGAGGAGAGACTAATCCACTTCAATTCAAAGCTCGGTGGTCTAATGGGTTTCACGGTTTCTTCTCACACAGGCGATGTAGGTTCGAATCCTTACCATGTACCAATGAGATAATTTATTTATCACAAGTACATTATCGGACATTTATTGTTTCGGATGACACGTTAAACTGTCCCGGTCCCTGTGTCCGGTCCAGGCTACTACCGCTATGTGCTAGTGGTCCTTAAACCCCTCCACGAACCCGCACTCGAGGTAAAATATGTCTTAATAGTACTCGTATCCAGGTAAAAGCCCGTGCCCCTCAGTGGGGACATTTACATTTATATTACAATTATTAATTACTTTTCAGAAATGGATTTATAATAATACCTCTTATTATTTTCTTAGTGTACGTATACAATTGGTAACAAATACCTATAGTGCTACTAAAGTTGTATTTTTGATCTCTTGATATCTTTGTTACTGTGCAGCGATTACATACAGCCTCAACAATGCACTACTCGAAACTTGCGTTAAATTTATTTGCCTCAACTCTTATTGCGCTACCTATGCAGTGTATCGATTTGCGATCACCAAACGTGCCCTCTCACCAATGGAGTCATTACGCGGTAATGAAACCCTTCCACAAAATTTCTTCGGGCTCCAGGAAATTGTTGTTTGGCGGCCACGTTTATTTTTCGTGTTATCACAATATACCGGCTTACGGGTTCTCAACCCTTTGAACGTGGTTTAGGGTTGAAATTGCAGCATTTTTGATCGGTATAATTGGTTTTTGGTCTACACGGGGAACAGCTGGACTCAAATAGTTTATAATATTCATCTTATTATCTCTATCGGTCTATTTACAATAAATAACGTAAATAAAATAACTATTAAACCCGACGGCGATTTCGATGCGATTTTATCAAATCTTAATCATTACGGTAAGGGTGTTAAAACATCTTCCGGCATTTCCAAATGTTTTGTTAAAGAAATGTTTCTGTTATCCCTAATAAGAAATATCACCGAATCGCGAAAAGTTTATTTCTGAGATTCCGTATTAAAATCTAGTTTATCAATAATTATCACCTAGAAAATAATTTCTGAAATGGTAGTCAAAACGTAACTATATTATATATAACGTTCGGTATCACACCCTTACACATTTTGTTTACTCCTTTCCCGTCCACCATGCACGGATTTGTATAGGTGTCTACAAAGATAAATATTTGTTTACTTAAGGACAAATAAGCTTTGCTTTGATGTGAATGTAGAGAGGTCATCTGGATCTCTCATCCCAATGGGTGTCACTCAAGGTTCAATATTGGGCCCGTTTTTGTTTTTGGTGTATATTAACGGTCTTGCCTTCATTGTAAAAAACTTATGTGATATTGTTTTGTTTGCATGTGATGAAACTTCACATATTTTTAAAATTGACAGAACCCAGAACAATTTTGACGAAATTAACAAAGAAATCACGCTAGTTCTTAAGTGGTTTACTACCAATAATTTAGTGTTAAACTTAAAAAAAAAACAAATGTGTAAAATTCTCGCTAACCAATGTCAGAAGGTATCCCACTTTAAGTATTTTAATGAATGTATGGAAACATGATGATGGTCTCAGATGCGCATTGGGTACATGAGTTAATAGAAGTTTTGAGTCATAGACAAACTCATCAAAGTCTTTAACTTTAGACGGCGATTCTTTTGGAACTTATACCAATGAAGTGCCTTTTTTGTGAAGAGTTCAAAGGCTTGGTATAACAGTTTTTCCTTTGGGATTTGCCTAGAGTTGCTAGATACAAAAAAAAACATTAGAAAGGATTTTGGGCAAGTAGTGCCTTTTAAGACATCCTTTTAAGATCGGTTATTAGGTTATAGGTTATTGTGCGTGGGATCTGAATGACTGCAGGAGGAGTAGATGTATACTTTGCCCACTCTATTAATGGTTTTTTGACTTGCAATAAAAAATATTGCTTATTATGTACGCAATAAGGAAACGTCAAACAATCATTAATAGAGTGGACAAAGTATAGTGATAGGTGTTGGATGCGGGTTAACGACAGATCTGTTGACAGGAATAGTGTTTTGAGTGGCTTGAGTGTTTTGATTGGAGGGAGACGACTCAGCTAGTACGAACAGGACGTATGCATATCTTTTGTCAAGACAGGAGAGTTTCAATTGTATTGTGAGCAGCCGCTGCTCGAGTGCGGGCTCTGAGTTTTTATCGATTTGTTCTAGCCGATAATGGAGGTGACTCTTTTTTTAGAAAGTAGGGAAGAAAATGTATGTTCAAGTTGACAGATGTTTTCTTCTAAGTAAGACAAGGTAGCTTCAGCCTGTTTCACACATTCATCAGGAGGAAGGACTGAAGTTACATTTTCAGAAGCAGGATTGTCTCTTATAAAGGGTTCAATTTGCTTTTTGAAGTTAAAGAGGGAATCGGCAGGGGCTCTAATGGTACACGAGGTTCGGTACATTTGATACTTCATTCTGCGTGGTAGAGAGCTAGCCCAACGCCGCGCTGTTTGAATACGAGAATCGGTTCAGATAACGTTTGGGGGTTTTGCGTAGCTTACTGGCAAAGTTTGCAAAAAAAAAAAGACGCGTGGGTTCATTCGTGGAATTTCAGTTCAGGTCAAGTTTTTTGTCGCATTCCTGCGAGATGTGTAGAGATCAGAGCCGATTTGGCTGCGCGTTGAATAAAATTATGAATAACTAAATAATGAAAGGTTATTATGGAACGATACGGAGAAAGCTATTATGTTGATTGCAAATACACAGTTGCGATTGAGGTATGATATGGAGAGTCTGATACCGCTAGTTTGGATAGCAATCTAGTGGTCTTGCTACGCGCGTCTAGCGGTCGGGTAGTGCTTAATTAATCGCAACAAGCTTTTATTGGTCAGCGATCAACAGATTCTGTGTATCGGCAGTACCAAATGATTTGAGTGATCACCTACGGTTGATCATAGTGAATATGCGTACACACAATTTGTAGAACGGCGGATCTGCATGGCATGGTTGAAATTAGACCCTGTGTAGTTAGTGATAAGAAGCTTCGCTTGGGCAGAGCGTTTCGCAAAGGACGCCATTTTTTTTCAGACATGTGAGGTCTATAAATACGAGAGCAAGAGAGGGGAGGGCATTCAGTCTCAGCGTCTAGCTACTGTGACAGTCGTCTTTCACGAGTTCTAAACAGTTTTGTCTGCCGTGTTACGCGTCAGAACTATACGAATTTGTGATTGCGGAGTTTCAGTGGGTTTTCGTGAGTGTCTGAAGCGCCGAGATATACCTCGGTTCCTACCTTTATATCAACCTACCCCAAATTCCAAAACTATCCTTGGGTCGTTAGAAAAGAACTTTTAAGTCAATTTATCTGAGTCTGAGTCTGGGCTTGGAGCGACCCTAAATTCCTTTTTCCTTCACCATAGGGTTCCTGGATTGGCTCTTAGGATATTCGCGGGCTAATCCTCTCCTCATTCCCATCGAGTAGCGAGCTTTGAAATTCCCACACACACAGTCGTTAAACATTCAAGCACATTCAAATCAAACTCAACCATTTTCGAGTGGTGTCGATAATGGACGTGGTATAACACTAGGTTTTTAGACTAGGCTAGACAGGAGTTTAGTTGCGGCTAAACCTAGGTTGGCAGGGCATAGGGAGACTGTTTGATCGATGAGGTTCCGCGGATGGAAATAACAAATTCAGAACAAAGTTAAACCGGTGTCAACACAGATAACATATCCTGTTGATATTTTGACATTTGAGTGTTGTCGGGGACGCGCGAAGAGATCAATTTACAGTCTAAAGTTCATTGTTTAGGTCCGGGTAGGTGTTTTGCATTGCCTTGAGTCAGGTTGGATTCAAGTTGCATTTTTAAATTAAATGTAAATTCGCAGGAGATCTAATGTGTAAGCTGAGTCGGTATATATGATTAGGCTCAGCCCAGGACGTGCTGCGGCTAGTGGAATTCATAGTTCGGTATTTATCGAACTATGCACTTCGCTATGGTGTGGATTAGATCTCCTAAAACAAAAATGCTTGCGTTTCGATAACATCCAGCTCAAATTGCGCAGAGTTGATGGTTTCAAAACGTTACGGACCTTTTGAGGTAACCGCTAGTTCAGAACCCATTTCGGAACTCAAATCGCAATTGTGTAAACCGGTCTTTTCGGATCGTTATTGCCGTGAACCAAATATATAATTGGAACCACCACAAGCCGCTACTAGCGAGCACATGAAATATCATTGAGTACTCACGTCGTAAAACTACGACGGATATCTATACGATATCACAAACAAATATTATAAACTGTGGTCGATCACTAAAACTAAAACTAAAACAAAAGATGTTCCAATGCGCTCATATATACAAAAACCAGATGGTGCCATCACATAAAATATAACAACGATCGTTTTGGCGCAATACACCGCTGACTGATGCGAATTACCGGCTCGCGGACATATATGCTTTCTCTGTCTAACTAGAAACTGTAACTTCCTGAACCAAATTTCGTTCGACTATTGTACGCCTAACGGATTTCTCGACGAACGAGAAATTCAGACTTATCATTCTTACTTACAAAACTTACAGCCGAATCGGGTCCTCTCATTTTGGGATAGATAGAATAGACGATCATAGCTACTGATAGCGGCGGCTCCGACCTTGGCCTGGTGCCGGTACAGATTTCTGGTGCCGAGACCGAAGGATATCCTAGATAGTCTGATACCTAGATATTCTAAAAGAATCAAGGTCTAACGCGTTACTTTTAAAAATAACACAACGTAGAAACGATTTTAAACAGTTCAGTTTGTAAATAAGAAATAAGCAAAAAAGGGGCATTGTTTTTAGACGAGCTACGGCGGTTTAGTGTTCAGGATGGCCGACCGGCGTAGAAAAAACGATAGTCGGGTAGCACAAAATTCACTTTCACACACAAGTGAAATGGCGTCAGGGCAGGTGACGCAATTGTTATCTGAAATAGTGAATAAATTAGACAGTTTGGAAAGGGGTTCCAGCGCGAGCAATGCTAGTAGGACTTCGGACAGACAGACTGACAGACAGGAACTAGAGACGTTTGAACAATCGGTAGAAAAACGTCAATCATGCATTGTGAAAATGACACAGAAGTTGCCGACATTCGATGGGCGGAATTCGGAAAATCCGATGATTTTCTTAAGAGATTTAAAGGCTTATATTAAAGTCTCGGGAGATAGTTCTAGGGCTTTGATATGGGCAACGGATAGTTTGGTAGGAATTGCAAAAGTTCGAATGAGCATATACAGAGACTCATGGCGAACCTATTCGGATTTTGAAAAAGATTTCAGAGAGGTATTCTGGGGTGATAATGAACAGGAATTAATTAAACAAAGGTTCCTAACTGCGAAGTTTGATTCTAAGAAAGGACAAAGTATGGAAGAATTCTTTGCCTCTCAATTGAATAGCATATATGAGCTTACGATACCGTTTACTGATACGGAGAAAATCAACACGATTTTCAGACAGTTGCCGCGTGATATTCAGGTAGCGTTTTTTGCTAGAAAAGAGGCAATGTCTATACGTGATGCGGTCGAATTCCTTCGGCATTTAGAACGGAATGTCGATGGGGGATTAAGTGCGATACATGGTTCGGAACCTATGGATACGAATAATGTAAGGCGGAATAGCTACATGCGTGGGCAATATCGAGCTATGCGGGTAAATACGTTACGTTATAACGCGGTGAGTCGTAGGAATAATTATAACGCGGGAACGAAGGGGCGAAACGAATTTGGGACGCGCGGTCGCGGTTATTTTCGCGGTAGAGGGAGACAGCCTCAGCCTAGCTTCAGGGTAATAGGGTTCCAGAGGGGCAATGATAGTTCAGGAGATACAGAGGCAGGGCAAAGCTCAAGTGACAGGAATAATGCGATAAGTCAGAATTCAAAAAACTAGTGGACTCGCGCGGGTCGTTCGCGCTCAGATATTTATTACGGTTCGGGTGGACAGCCGATCAAATTGGAAAAAATCATAGATTGTATGATTTGTGTAATTTGGATTCGAACGTGGGTGTGAATGAATTTATTCAATTATTAGCGCATAAAGCGCACGGATATGCCGTGTGTTTAGAGGAAAAATCTAGATCGAATTGTAGAGATCGAAATGACAGACGTTTACATACGATATTCAGAGACGACGATTCGACTGAGTGTGGGCGCGAGTTATGTAGTACTTTGACATTACCTGAGATAGATGTGCGTATTGGGAATATTGTTGTAAGGAGTTTGATTGATTCGGGGAGCGAAATCAGTGTAATAAGTCGGAGAGTATACGAAGAAGTATGCAGTCAATTGGGAAAACCGACGGAAATACCGATTCCAAGTTTGAGAATCACAGGTGCATTTGGAGTCAGTAAGGAAAAGTAACGTTACCATTAACAATAGGTGAATGCGTTATCGATACTCCAATGCTAGTATTAACAAGGGTGCCTAAAGATTTAATTTTGGGGTTTGATTTTATACAACAGACGCGAGCGAGTTTAATGTGTGAGGGTAATAAGAGGCTAATTATACGAAGCGCCGGGCGGATGTGTGAAATACCATTAGGTACTGGCCCTAATCAGGATTTTTGCTGTTGTACAATGGAAGTACAGAACCAAGATACCAGTAGAAATATGATAGAGGAATATGTGAATAATTCATCAATACCTGTAGAACACAAAACAAAGTTATTGCCGGTGTTAAATAAACATGCAGAGTTGTTTAGCGATAGGATAGGTCGGACAAATAAATATATACATGAGATAAAAATGAGAGATGAAACGCCTTTCGTAAAACGAAGCTATCCCATACCGTTCGCATATCGCGATAAAGTAACAAAACGATTGGAAGAAATGGAATTTATAGGTATTATTAGCAGGCAATCTACGGATTTCAGCAGTCCATTGACTTGTACATTAAAGAAATCAGGAGAGGTCCGTATTTTGCTAGATGCACGACAATTAAACATGGGAATGGTTGGTGAGGTTGAAACCACACCTTTAATGAGTGAGATATTGCAATCCGGGCGCCGGATAAATTACATAGGAGTTATTGATATCAAAGATGCGTATTTTTCTATACCATTATCAGACGAATCTAAAAGATACACGGGTTTTGTATATCAAGGCAGAAGTTATGTTTACAACGTTTTACCTCAGGGGTTGAAAACCAGTGTGGGTTCATTTTCGAGGGCGATGGATTTAATTCTGGGGCCAGAGGTTAGGTCATATTGTTTAAATTTTGTTGACGATTTGGCAATTTTAACTGAGGGTGACTTCGAACAGCATTTGTCTCAAGTGGACACGGTTCTGAGTAAATTGAAAGACGCGGGTTTCACATGCAAACTAAAAAAATGCGAGTTTGCACAAAAAAAGGTCAAGTTATTGGGGCACATTTTGTCTACACAAGGTTTGCAGATGGACCCGGACAAAATTGAAACACTTAAATTATATCCGTCACCCAGAACTGTCAGGCAATTGAGGGCGTTTTTGGGGTTCATAAATTACTTTAGGAGGTTTATAAAAAATTTTGGAACGTTAACACAGCCCTTGTACAATTTATTACGGTCTGGAGTCAAGTTCGTCTGGAGTGCGCAGATGCAAAGTGCTTTTGACGAGATAAAAAACCAATTCTCAGAAAGTATAATATTGAGTCAGCCATTGGCGGGAAAAACATATTATGTTCAATGTGACGCCAGCGCTATAGGAATTGGGGGCTATGTTTATCAATTAGATGAATCGGGCCAGGAACGAATTATAGGGTTCTGTTCGCAGGCATTTAAGGGTGCTCAGACTAGATGGTCGGTCAGTGAACAGGAAATGTATGCAGTTTTATACACTTTAAAGCGATTTGAGATATATTTGCGGGGAGAAAAAGTTATTATTAGAACTGATCATAAAAGTTTGACGTTCATTAAGTCGTGGACCTTATTAGGGGCACGCGTAACGAGGTGGATTATGTTTTTAGAGCAATTCGATTACGACATAGAATTTGTGCGAGGGACTGATAATCAAATTGCCGACACGCTAAGCAGGCAAATAGCGGGACCTGGAGGTATGATTGACAGTACAAATGTTCAGCCGGGGATATTCTGGTTTCAGGCATCGAATACCGCAAGTGTTATTTCGAGTTTACGGGACATTGCGAGATTACAAAGCGAAGATGAGCGGTTAAATCGAATTAGTGGTTGTATCAGACGTAGCGTGGTAGATACGGGAACGAGAGGTTTTGAAAATTACAAGTTAGTAGGTGATACGTTATATTTTCACGTGCCGAAGCGGAACGTACAGTTGCTAGTAATTCCGAAATCACTACAGGAGGAACTAATTTTACACATACATGAAGAAATAGGTCACTATGGCAGATATAAAATATTAGCACTGATGAAGGACAGATATTATTTTCTTCATATGAGTAGGGTGATTAGCGCGGTGATAAGAAGTTGTGACATATGTCAAAAGGTCAAACCAAGTACTAACAATACCGTTGGTCCTTGTACACCGGTGTTGGCGGAAAAGTTGGGTGAGAAAGTTTTCTCGGACCTTTATGGGCCATTGCCCGTAGGTAAATTCGGGTATCAATATATATATGTGATTCAAGACGTGTACAGTAAGGTAATAAAATTATATCCAATGCGAAAAGCGACAGGTAGGAGCGTGCTCGCTTGTACAAAGAGATTTCATAGGGAAATACCTATCGAAACTATAATTACGGACTCAGGACCACAGTTCATATCGAAAATTTGGGAATTTGGACTCAAACAGCTGGGGATTCGGGTCACTCATACGTCGGTGTATTGTCCAAATTCTAATAGCGTAGAAAGAGTGAATCGCGAGCTAGGTCGGCTGATTAGAACTTATTGCGGCGGAAGTAATCGTAGTTGGGTAGACGTGTTACCGGACATTCAGAATTGCTATAATAATATCGAACACACAAGCACAGGCTTTGCGCCCAATGAGTTAGCGTTTGGTAAGCGGGAACCGTTAACTATTGACAAGGAATTAGGCGATGAATGGTTATTAGGCCATAGTGTGCGGGATACGGAACAGGTGCGAAATGTAGCGATAGAAAACTCTAAAAGTTCTAGTGAACGACGTAAGCGACAGGCGGACAAACTGCGTAAGTTAGAAGTCTATCGTATAGGTGATTATGTGAAACTTAAGACTTTTGTGCGTTCAAATAAAGAACATAAAATCATGCGGAAATTTTCGTTGTTGTATAAAGGGCCTTATGTTATTTCGGCAGTGGTATATCCTAACTGTTATACGTTAGTAGATCCGGGTTCAAATGAGATATTGGGTAACTTCAATACTATAAATATAGCCAGGTATTATGTGAGGACGAATAAGGGCGTAGATAAATAAGATAGTGTATAAAAGTTATATAATTAAGCTGTAAGCTGTAAATTTGAGTAACTACTTTGTAGATTTAAGGATCTTGCATGGTTTGGAAACAAAAACAAAAAAAAAAAAAAACAAAAAAATAAAAACAATTTGTATATATATATAGTAATACGAATTAGGATAAATTGCGGGTAAGCGAGGTTGTATAGTTAGATAGATAAATAAGATAAGACAGGAGAGAACTCAATCGAGTTGTGTAAATATTATATACATAATTGACAGATTCATCGGTCTGTGTACATGATTTGAGATGTCCGTACATATAGAGTAGATATGTACAAAGCATGGGTAGCATAGTGGTAATGAGATCCTTGCGCCATGTTAACTGAGATAAACAGTGTCTCAAGGTCTGGGAGGGGGCTGTAATGGTACACGAGGTTCGGTACATTTGATACTTCATTCTGCGTGGTAGAGAGCTAGCCCAACGCCGCGCTGTTTGAATACGAGAATCGGTTCAGATAACGTTTGGGGGTTTTGCGTAGCTTACTGGCAAAGTTTGCAAAAAAAAAAGACGCGTGGGTTCATTCGTGGAATTTCAGTTCAGGTCAAGTTTTTTGTCGCATTCCTGCGAGATGTGTAGAGATCAGAGCCGATTTGGCTGCGCGTTGAATAAAATTATGAATAACTAAATAATGAAAGGTTATTATGGAACGATACGGAGAAAGCTATTATGTTGATTGCAAATACACAGTTGCGATTGAGGTATGATATGGAGAGTCTGACACCGCTAGTTTGGATAGCAATCTAGTGGTCTTGCTACGCGCGTCTAGCGGTCGGGTAATGCTTAATTAATCGCAACAAGCTTTTATTGGTCAGCGATCAACAGATTCTGTGTATCGGCAGTACCAAATGATTTGAGTGATCACCTACGGTTGATCATAGTGAATATGCGTACACACAATTTGTAGAACGGCGGATCTGCATGGCATGGTTGAAATTAGACCCTGTGTAGTTAGTGATAAGAAGCTTCGCTTGGGCAGAGCGTTTCGCAAAGGACGCCATTTTTTTTCAGACATGTGAGGTCTATAAATACGAGAGCAAGAGAGGGGAGGGCATTCAGTCTCAGCGTCTAGCTACTGTGACAGTCGTCCTTCACGAGTTCTAAACAGTTTTGTCTGCCGTGTTACGCGTCAGAACTATACGAATTTGTGATTGCGGAGTTTCAGTGGGTTTTCGTGAGTGTCTGAAGCGCCGAGATATACCTCGGTTCCTACCTTTATATCAACCTACCCCAAATTCCAAAACTATCCTTGGGTCGTTAGAAAAGAACTTTTAAGTCAATTTATCTGAGTCTGAGTCTGGGCTTGGAGCGACCCTAAATTCCTTTTTCCTTCACCATAGGGTTCCTGGATTGGCTCTTAGGATATTCGCGGGCTAATCCTCTCCTCATTCCCATCGAGTAGCGAGCTTTGAAATTCCCACACACACAGTCGTTAAACATTCAAGCACATTCAAATCAAACTCAACCATTTTCGAGTGGTGTCGATAATGGACGTGGTATAACACTATGTTTTTAGACTAGGCTAGACAGGAGTTTAGTTGCGGCTAAACCTAGGTTGGCAGGGCATAGGGAGACTGTTTGATCGATGAGGTTCCGCGGATGGAAATAACAAATTCAGAACAAAGTTAAACCGGTGTCAACACAGATAACAAATCCTGTTGATATTTTGACATTTGAGTGTTGTCGGGGACGCGCGAAGAGATCAATTTACAGTCTAAAGTTCATTGTTTAGGTCCGGGTAGGTGTTTTGCATTGCCTTGAGTCAGGTTGGATTCAAGTTGCATTTTTAAATTAAATGTAAATTCGCAGGAGATCTAATGTGTAAGCTGAGTCGGTATATATGATTAGGCTCAGCCCAGGACGTGCTGCGGCTAGTGGAATTCATAGTTCGGTATTTATCGAACTATGCACTTCGCTATGGTGTGGATTAGATCTCCTAAAACAAAAATGCTTGCGTTTCGATAACATCCAGCTCAAATTGCGCAGAGTTGAAGGTTTCAAAACGTTACGGACCTTTTGAGGTAACCGCTAGTTCAGAACCCATTTCGGAACTCAAATCGCAATTGTGTAAACCGGTCTTTTCGGATCGTTATTGCCGTGAACCAAATATATAATTGGAACCACCACAAGCCGCTACTAGCGAGCACATGAAATATCATTGAGTACTCACGTCGTAAAACTACGACGGATATCTATACGATATCACAAACAAATAATATAAACCACTAAAACTAAAACTAAAACAAAAGATGTTCCAATGCGCTCATATGTACAAAAACCAGATGGTGCCATCACATAAAATATAACAACGATCGTTTTGGCGCAATACACCGCTGACTGATGCGAATTACCGGCTCGCGGACATATATGCTTTCTCTGTCTAACTAGAAACTGTAACTTCCTGAACCAAATTTCGTTCGACTATTGTACGCCTAACGGATTTCTCGACGAACGAGAAATTCAGACTTATCATTCTTACTTACAAAACTTACAGCCGAATCGGGTCCTCTCATTTTGGGATAGATAGAATAGACGATCATAGCTACTGATAGCGGCGGCTCCGACCTTGGCCTGGTGCCGGTACAGGGTTTCCAAACGGATTCGCATCTCATATTAAAGTTCCGCTTTATTCAAGTGGGATACCTTCAAGGCATTTCAAGCATTGCACTGAAGTAAGTATCTAGCTACATATGAAATAATACAAACCTATGCGGTAATCCATACCTACGGTAGTAATCAAGAAAGAGAAAAATAGAATCTAGGTCGAAAGAGTTAGCCAAAGAGATCCGATTTAGGCACTAGAGAGTGAGTTTTTAGAAATTATAGAATGGAAAAACTTGTATAAAATAAAACCCATGTTGGAGCCATTAGTTGCCTGGAGACACCGGTGGGCAGTAGGGTAACGTGGCTTGCGAAGCGCCGCCCAGGAGTCACCGATGGGCAGTAAGTCCAACGACTAAACTAGGCCGCGCTGCAATGTGCGGATAACCCAGGTGAAGTAGGACGCACAAAAGGGGCTTCTTCCTCTAGCAGGCTCGGGAATCTGGCCACTTAGTTCTTATCACTTCAGAGATTTGTAGAGGAAATACCACATTCTTAGTTTTTCCAGTCTAAAGAAAACTGTTTTTGCTTCCCATCTTCCAAAGTTCAAACATGTTTTTCGATTTTGAATTCGACGTTATTCCACCCAAGGGGCCAGCGAGAGCCATAGATGAATACTATATGAAGCGTATGAAAAAACAGATCAAATAGCTTACTGTCGAAAACAAATGCTGTCAAAGATGTAGACAATAACAAAATTCTTCTTTACATAAGTCGATAATCACCGAGGAACTTGGAACATAGTCCTCGGTGATTTTAACGCAAAGGTCGGACCGAGGCAAGAAATGCACAGTCAAGACATAATGGGTCCACACGGGCTAGGTTCCCACTTGCTCCAGTTTGCTTTTGACCAAAGCCTCAGAATAAGTAACAGCTTCTTCTAAAAAACACCACAACGTCGCTGGACATGGATTTCAATAGATAAACAGACTAAAAACTAAATAGATTTTGTAATAGCCTCAAAACAAACCATAATCAAAAATGTATCCGTTATTAATAAATTCAAGTATATCTCCGACCATAGGCAAAACTTATTTAAATAAAAAATTAAAAACCTCACCAAATCAACATTAATCAACAACAACGAAGAATACAATTAAGAACTTAAAAATCATTTCAAATACCTAACATTAGACATAGAAGATCCGGAAACCCTTTACGACAATATTAAGAATTCAATAGATAAAGCGTGTAAAACTATAAAACAACCTAGAATATACAACAATAAATTGACAGCTCTTATAAATTAAATGAATCCCAACCAAAATGCTCCTCAGGTTATTATTTATTGGACCGCAGAGTGAAACGTTACCTGATAAAAACAGCAATAGTAAACAACCGATCGCTCTTAACAGCCAAACAAGGCATTTGGAACAACAAAACATGGATCACAAGCTTAATGGATGAACAAGGCACAAAACAGGGAAGCAGGCACAAAATCATGGACATTTCTACTAAATTCTATAAAAACTTCTTTTCTGATCCATCAAAATCGTCCTACTCCAGATACCATCTCCTCAATAAGTGGCCTTGAAGTCCATCGTGCTTTGTCGAGTATGAAGTACGGTAAAAGTCCAGGAGAAGATGGTATAAAGACGGAGGCACTAAAGGCGGGAAAACAAGTTCTGCTACCCCATTTAACGAACCTTTTTAACTCAATTTTTTACACCGGCAAACTTTCAAAACGATTTTGTCACTCTAATTGCTCTATAATCTTGTTTCACAAAAAAGGTGACAAATCTGATATAGCAAATTACAGGCCAATTAGTTTGATATCACACATTTATAAAATATTTATAAAAACCATAGAGTCGCGTATAACCGGTCAATTGGACCGTGAACCACCCCCCGAGCAAGCGAGATTCTGACCTGGATTTTCTACTACGGATCATCTCCAAACCCTGAACCAGATTGTTGAAAAACATCAAGAATACAATAAAGGCTTTTGTAGACTATTCGAAAGCATTCGATAGTCTTGCACACTCCTCAATTTTTACTTCTTTGCTTAATCAAAATATAGATCCTGCTTAACATATTAAGATCAGTTTACAACAACAGTAAAGCAGATGATAAACTTAAATTTCCGGGACCCATATTTGTCATAGAAAAGTGCGTGAAACAAGGCGATCCCTTGTCTCCGAAACTGTTCACTAGCACCCTTAAAGCAGTCTTCAAAACCTTAACAGCTTCATGGCAAGATAAAAACATTATTGTTGGCAAGGGAAGGCTACACAACCTTCAGACAAATAATGTTCGCCTACGATATTGTACTGTTCGCTTCAACAGCTACAAAATTTCCAACTATGCTAAAGGAACTAAGCACGGCGAGCCTTGGAGTTGAACTGAAGATGAATAGGTCAAAATCTCAACTGGTGACCAAAGGCGCAAAGCGTAAGGTAGTTATTGATGAGAAGGAGATACAATACGTCGACGAAAACACCTACTTAGGCCAGACAGCCTCCTTCGAAAACTGGCATCAACAGACATGGAAATCAATCGTCGTGTTTCTAACGCCTGGAAGAGTTTCTGGTCCATGAAGGAGCTAATGAAGGGCAACCTACCATTGACCCTGAAGCGCAAACTTGTCGACGTGTGTATTTAGCCCATCCTAACCTACGGCACACAAACGTGGTCCTTGACCGAACATCAAAAGTCCATGCTCAAGGTTTGCCAACGAGCAATGGAGCGCTGCATCTTGGGTGAGAAACGAACTGATCGCATTAAAAACACTGTACTGCGATCTAAAACTGGCATAGTCGATGTGGGCATGCAGACCGCCAAACTAAAATGGCCATGTGTGTCGAATGCATCCAGTCAGATGGTCAAAGATAGCTACTGAATGGGTGCCTACAGATGGACACCCAGAAGAGGAAGGGCCAGAAGAAGATGGCGGGACGATCTGGACAAGTTCCAACCAGAGTGGTTCGATTTTGCGGATACCAGAGATGTGTGGGCTCGAACCAGGGAGGACATTTGCACAGCAGTGGGATACTGCTGGGAAATTGTTAATTGTCATAGTTATGCTATCTGTCTCTGAAAAAGTTGCTTCATGTATAAAAAGGCTCAACCAGTCCTCAATTCAATCAAGCCTTGCTCGTGGGACGCCGCCATGGGTAGTCGTGTGATAATGTTATCTATCAGTTAACCTTGTTCAGTAATCATCGCCGCGGTGGAATATGTAATTCTCAGTTTAATTTCATTTTTCTTTGGAATGGGGCGTTCGCCGCCATTCATTCATGGTCATCGGATCGGACGGATCCACGTACGGCGCTCATCTGGGAGATGGCATTCGCGTGCCACGAGGTGGCGCTTCCCCCTTCAACATCCATTATCAATTTAGGCTCCTGGAACCTACGAATCATCGATCAGATAACGACGCACACACACTAAATTAAAATGGCGCGACCCTGTGTGAATTTTCATTGGTTTTGGAGTTCATTACCAAGCATTAAGGTTGAAAATTAGATAGTAATTTATTTACCCGAGTCTTATAAAGGTATACATAAGTGACGGAAGAAGAGTCGTGTTTTTTTGAAGTGGCTGTGGTTATCATATAAATTGAAACATAATATGGAAATCTTCGTACCTTGGCAACCCTTTGTGTATCGGGTACGTCACTATGTACGTATAACTTAGCACAGAAAATGCCCGTCGACCCTATATTATATGATGGTAACATAATTACATGCAGCGAGAAGGCCAAACGAAGTTAAGATTAGAAAAGACACCTTCACTGTAGCACTTAAAACTTTGTTAAAATTACCAGCTTAAACGTTTAGAAATATTTAATTTGCTCAGCTGTTAACAAACTCTGTTTCACGCTCGCTTCTCGAAACAAAACTTTAACAATATGGACATGTCATGTATATTTTAATTTAATATTTGTAAGCCCTTAGGGTAGAGTGTGGTAAGAAGTACATATTTATTTATTAACACAGCTGTGTTTCCACTTTCAGAGAAATAAACTTCTTGTATTCTTGTGTTCACGTAAAACTTTTTAATTAGTTTGTCATAAAACAATGAATAATTTAACTATTAGGTCTACTCTAGTCTACGTATATAGTCCTTACTATGTTTTAGTCTAGACTAAATTCAGGAAAAATGCTTTAACATGTATAACTATATATATAATACGTAATAATTTAATGAAAGCTTTACAGATTCTGTTTGAACAACTTATAAAGAAACACACTTATTTTTCTTTTTTTAAATTACACTTGCTACGTGCTACGAAAAAAAAGGGGTTTTTTTTGGAGTAAATACTCCACCATGAAGTCATCTACAGATTTGATTTTTGGGTTAACGTTTATTGAGTATTTGATTCAGACTCTCACTAAACGAAAACGCGATTGGATGAAATTTTCTCGATAGAATTTAATTACGAAAATACCTCTAAATTGTTTTAATTTTCCTGCAATTCTGACATCCTAACTAATTTCATTGTGGAACTGCGTTCAAAATGTAGATGTTATGTATTCGTAAAATCTCCTTAAAAAACTTTTTAACAAAATAGCGTAGTTTATTTTTAAACAATTTTTCTGTGGGTTAGCGCTACGTTATGACACTTTTTCCCGATTCCGTCCCTCTCACACTGCGGGTCTTTCCGCCTAAAGTAACGGGGACCTTTGCACGGACGAGGTATCGCCTTAACTTAACTTAACTTACACTCCCACTGCAGGGAAAAGGCCTCACCGTTTTGAGCCCACACAACTCTAGCTAAAGCTTTATTCAAACTTACACTCAATATTTTTTATTAGGGTTCCGTACCCGAAGGATAAAAACGGGACCCTATTACTAAGACTCCGCTGTCCGTCTGTCTTTCTGTCCGTCTGTCACCTGGCTGTATATCATGAACCGTGAAAGTAAGACAGTGTAAATTTTCTCAAATGATATATTACTGAAGACGCTTTAAAAAAATTACTAAAAACAGAATAAAATAAATACACATTTAAGGGGGCTCCATACATTAATTATTTCGATACTACATACAAACTTATGAATGCACCTGGTTACTTACATGGAGTGTGAAAGTAGCCGCACCAATAACTTTGTAAACAACATTTTGCTATGTAAAATCCAAACTATTCACTCCACACCATCCCTACGGTGGTACGGAACCGTTCGTGCGCGAGTTTGACTCGCAATTGACCTTTTATTATTATTTAGGTAACAAACAGTCAGTTACTTAATATAGTTTGATTGTATTAACTGAATGTATTTACGGTAAGATAATTTATCTGTAATCGATAAATGTTCTTACCCTAAATACAACATCGTTGAGTTGTGAAAATATTCATGCATGTTTACCTATAGTTAAGTTATATATGCTCAATATATCTGTGCTGACGACGCGTTAAAAGAAACTGAAAAGTAAAAGGACTAGTGCACGTGAAAAGTGGCACTTTCACTTTTTTTACTGGCATCTCAAATGCATCATTTTCAAGAGTACCAACATCGAAATTATGTTTCTCCAATGTCATACGACGAGTTTGAGACTACTTTCACCAAGGAGCACAGGGGATCTGTTTTTGTACATTAGTAAGGATTCTAAGAATTTCAAAACCTGCTACAACCTCAAAAATAAGTTTGTATTTTTAACAGATGTTGCCCATCATTTTTTATCAACTTACTGTTTCCGAGCCCTGAAATACACGTCTACAATTCAGAAACTGACTGTGGTTAACTAGAAAATTAAATTTGACGTTATTGACAGTATTTGGCAAATCTGACCGAGGACATTGAGCATTTAAACCAATTTTCTCGGTCACTTCTTACGTCTCCTCGTGAATAAATATGCCACTCGTTGGAATTACCTAATTTCCGGACTTGTGGCATAAATAGTAATTTTGGTATTATTGACACATTTTTAAGAAATCTTTCGAATTAGTCTTGACTCTTTTTGTACAACAATACAAAACTGGAAGCTATTAAAGGATTTGGTAAGACGTCATAATAGTAGTTTATGTGACTGCTACATAATGGAGGGCATTAATACTCGAGAGTGGGTTTATGAAACGAGCCTCTCTTTGATGTGTTCAGGAACCGCATGTTTGACCGGCATTGTGGTTCTGCAGTTGTTTAGCTTGTTCTGTAGCACCAACTTCGGGCGTTCGAAATTTGAATGTCAGTACCAACTTCACAGACAAACTAGGGGCGGCATGCAGGCGGGCGTCAGCGTTCGAAATTTGAATGTCATAAAAATATCATGTAGAAAAATTACATATTATGGTCATAATGTGTAATTTTTCAGATAAGAAATGAGTTTTTACCAAGTAGTTTAACATTATGCTGATCGTAACGTGCGGTTTTTGTACGCAGTAAAGAGGGTTTATGATACGTCTGTAGATAAAATGTTTAATGTGGAGTATTAAGGCCAATCTTGCCGATAATTTGAGCGGCAAGAAAAGATTTGAAAAGATGAAAAAGGAATCGTTTGAAGTCAAATGCTTTGCAAAAATGCTGACTTAGAGCTGAGGGTTGGATAAATAAATACCTGTTAATCGATAAGGGTTTATTTGAGGAGGGTTAGATTTTTGGAATATTTACACGATGATACATTTTTGTATAACCGAACGCTGGTAGGTATTTTGTGAATTGTGTGGATATTATAAATCATAATAGGAAAATTATAAAACGCTATAAAAATATTTAAATTTCTTTGTTTAATTTCATTAATTAATTTTCTATTATTACTAATGAGCTGATCTTTACAGCTTTGAAAGTTAAAATAAAAATATATTTAACTTTAAATATATACACTGACGAGCAAGGAAAAAGTTCCAGTAACATAGCACCAAATTACTCCTAGACGGGAAAGGCTAATTAATGACGCCGGCTGCAATATTGAAGTACATTTAACAGCGCATCCGAATATTACCAATTAAAAAAAATACTTTTCAATTTATGAAGCTAGGTTCTATATTTTAGGAGATATTAAGGTGTTTGTCGGCATTTTGTGGGTGGAACTTTTTCATTGCTCGTCAGTGTATTTTATGCGATCGGTATTCGATCCCGGGACTTAAGAGGCCAAGCTCTCGTCTATGTGTGAAGAATATGAAAGTATACATTATGAGATGCGCCGTTTAACCACACGTCACGTGACAAACATGGAAGATCTTATCACAAACAAAATAACTCCTGTTCAACAATTGCATGACATGTATTTGACGTTTGATTTAAGGTTAAACTATAATTCTATATTTTTTGTAGCAACACGGCGGATGTAGAGAATGTAAACAAAGCTCGGGCGTAAACTGAGAAGCAGATGTTGCAGGCCATGCAGAAAATAATTTGCAAGGAACATCAAGCGCGCTAGTTTCAAGGCTTATTGTTTACGAGTAAGAAACAAGTAAATTGAGACAACAATTAATCAACATTTCAACGCAGACAATTGTACTAAGGGGTCCCGCTGCAGAGTACCTAAGCTAAAACGAAGTAGCTCTCAAAATTTAATTGCCTTCAGAAAAGGTTTCAAAAATGGCGTCGTCAATCAAACAGTTGACGCATAAACAATGCCATATACACTTTATTTTAGGTAGACTCAGTTTTACTATCTATTCATAGAAGCCAATAAGTATACAATATGAAGAATGGAGGTTATTGCAATTAATCTGAATAGCCTCACAGTCGGAATAGCCCCGGGAGACACATATTATTTACTATTACAATTCAGCAATAAATATATGTATATGAAAAAATATATAATTTTGTCTTCCTTACGGAAGTTGCTCGAAGTCTCCAGAGTGTCATGGGGCGTCGTCGCTTGTGTCGGTTGTCATGAATTTGTAAATGGGACCAAAGCAAAGGACCAAAGCATTTCGTTGATCCATCACGACGGAATTTCCGCTCTAATTGCCGTTTAACAGACCATGGCGGATTGCAGTACTTTGTTGTATATTTTTATCAAAAATATTATTATTGGCTCCTCAAAAATAAATCCTGTTTCTAAGGGCTCAGGCTTGGTTAGGTACGCACATTAGTTTATTCAATTATTGATTTTAGTTACAGTTTACTTTTTCCAAAGCCTGTTAGCCTGTTTTTACTTTTAAGTCTTAAAATATGCCAAAAAGAGAAGTATTGAGCGTGAAAATTAACAGAACAAACAAAAACATGGCAGACTTCGCCCCCCTCAAATACACGGGGAAAGTGACATGACTCACTGAATAACTTTGATTTCAGGAGCAAAAAAATAGCCTAGCTCTTACGCACCTGTTGTTTTATAAATTAAGTAAATTTAACTTAACTAACTGCGGCGTTAACCGTTCCATTACCGCGCTTCCGCGCGAAGCATCGCGATTTTAAACCTTACTTCATGGTAATAACTTTCAAAACCTAAAACGAACGATATTGCTTGAGTCTTTAAGAGTTATTTGTCTTTTGTCTCTACTTCCTCGAATACTGTAAAGAAGATTTATCTCGAAATTTAACAATAGTCGACGGTTGATAAACAATTTAGATGTTTGTGATATTTCCCCACGATATGAAAATGAAAACAAACGTAGCGTTACTTGTTTTCAAATAAGGGATGGCAGAGGCACAGTTGTCATCCCACTAATATTACTTACATTAGGGTGTTTGGATGTTTGTTACTTAATGCAAAAACAGCTGGACTTTGAATGAAACTAAACACACATATGGTTTGTGAGCTAGATTAACATAGAAGCTAGGCTTTTTATCGGAGTGTGGTAGTCCTAAGTTCACTCTGACTAAGTTGACCGGTGTGAAGTTAGCAGTAAAAGTTAGCAGGTTTTATAATGCGACCAAATTCAAAAGTCCGAGGTCAAAATTCATTTAAAACCCTAAAATGTATTTAAATCTGAAACCAAATCATCATGTAGTCCTGGAAAATGATATAAGAAAAAATATTTATGCATTAAAAGCTACCTACGTTGTTTGTTTCAGTTGAAAATATTTCTCTACTATGCTGATTTTAAAGCCCAATATGTGTAAGGCCTATATAATTTTTGGACCTGGACTGTTACCTATAAAAAACAGCTGGGACAATTCTACCAGATGAAATACCGTTAGTGCATTTTACGGACCTGAAATCATCCTAGCAGTATCTGTTTTATAAGCCCAAGTAATAACTCCCTAATTCAATTTGATATTCAAGGCCCTCAAAGGATATAAACCCGTTTTTTTTTTGGATCAGTACGGTATTCTGGAACATGCAGTAGGGATAATTATACCAGATGTAACACCAAAAATGGCGTTGCCGGATCTGGATATAGCTAGAAGTAGATGATTAATACTCCTAAGTAGAATATCAACCCAAATAAGTTGATATTCAAAGCCCTGTAAGAGCATGGTTCGAAATACTTTTGGACCTGTATGTTAGTCTGTAACATGAAATTAAAACCACTCAATCTGATAGTATACCACAAAAGGCCTTGCCGGACCTGGATATAGCTAGCAGTAGATGATTTATTAAACCAAGTGGAAAATCAAATCAAATAAGTTGATATTCAAAGCCCTGTAAAAGCATGGTTCGAAATACTTTTGGACCTGTATGTTAGTCTGTACCATAAAATTAAAACTACTCCATCATATGGTATACAACAATTGGCCTTGCCGGACCTGGTGATAGCTAGCAATAGATGATTTATACGACCAAGTGATGAAATAGTTAGCAGTAGATGATTTATAAGACCAAGTGGAAAATCAAATCAAATAAGTTTATATTCAAAGCCCTATGAGAACATGGTTCGAAACACTTTTGGACCTGAATGTTAGTTTGTAATATGCAGTTAAAACTACTCCATCATATGGTATACAACAATTAGCCTTGCCGGACCTGGTAATAGCTAGCAGTAGATGATTTATACGACCAAGTGGAAAATCAAATCAAATAAGTTGATTTTCAAAGCCCTGTACGAGCATGGTTCGAAACACTTTTGGACCTGTATGTTAGTCTGTAACATGCATTAAAAACTACGCAATCAGATAGTATACCACAAAAGGCCTTGCCGGACCTGGATATAGCTAGCAGTAGATGATTAATACGACCAAGTGGAAAATCAAATCAAATAAGTTGATTTTCAAAGCCCTCTACGAGCATGCTTCCAAACATTTTTGGACCTGGATGTTAGTCTGTAACATGAAATTAAAACCACTCAATCAGATAGTATACCACAAAAGGCCTTGCCGGACCTGAAAATAGCTAGCAGTAGATGATTTATTAAACCAAGTGGAAAATCAAATCAAATAAGTTTATATTCAAAGCCCTGTGAGAGCATGGTTCGAAACACTTTTGGACCTGGAATATAGTCTGTAACATGCAATTAAATCTACTCAATCAGATGATTTACCACAAAAGGCCTTTCCGGACCTGGAAATAGCTAGCAGTAGATGATTTATACGACCAAGTGGAAAATAAAATCAAATAAGTTTATATTCAAAGCCCTGTGAGAGCATGGTTCGAAACACTTTTGGACCTGGATGTCAGTCTGTAACATGCAATTAAAACAACTCCATCATATGGTATACCACAATTGGCCTTACCGGACCTGGTAATAGCTAGCAGTAAATGATTTATACGACCAAGTGGAAAATTAAATCAAATAAGTTGATATTCGAAGCCCTGTAAGAGCATGGTTCGAAAGACTTGTGGACCTAGATGATGGTCTGTAACATGCAATTAAAACTACTTCATCATATCGTATAACACAACTGGCCTTGCCGGACCTGGAAATAGCTAGCAGTAGATGATTTATATGACCAAGTGGAAAATCAAATCAAATAAGTTGATATTCGAAGCCCTGTAAGAGCAAGGTTCGTAAAACTTTTGGACCTGGATAATAATCTGTAACATGCAATTAGATCTACTCAATCAGATGGTTTACCACAAAAGGCCTTGCGGGACCTGGAAATAGCTAGCAGTAGATGATTTATACGTTTAAGTGGAAAATCAAATCAAATAAGTTTATATTCAAAGCCCTGTGAGAACATGGTTCGAAACACTTTTGGACCTGGATGTCAGTCTGTAACATGCAATTAAAACAACTCCATCATATGGTATACCACAATTGGCCTTACCGGACCTGGTAATAGCTGGCAGTAAATGATTTATACGACCAAGTGGAAAATTAAATCAAATAAGTTGATATTCGAAGCCCTGTAAGAGCATGGTTCGAAAGACTTGTGGACCTGGATGATGGTCTGTAACATGCAATTAGATATACTCAATCAGATGGTTTACCACAAAAGGCCTTGCGGGACCTGGAAATAGCTAGCAGTAGATGATTTATACGTTTAAGTGGAAAATCAAATCAAATAAGTTTATATTAAGAATTCAATAGATAAAGCGTGTAAAACTATAAAACAACCTAGAATATACAACAATAAATTGACAGCTCTTATAAATTAAATGAATCCCAACCAAAATGCTCCTCAGGTTATTATTTATTGGACCGCAGAGTGAAACGTTACCTGATAAAAACAGCAATAGTAAACAACCGATCGCTCCAAACAGCCAAACAAGGCATTTGGAACAACAAAACATGGATCACAAGCTTAATGGATGAACAAGGCACAAAACAGGGAAGCAGGCACAAAATCATGGACATTTCTACTAAATTCTATAAAAACTTCTTTTCTGATCCATCAAAAACTTGCTCAACCGCAGAGTGCCCCCCGTCCGTCAGATACCATCTCCTCAATAAGTGGCCTTGAAGTCCATCGTGCTTTGTCGAGTATGAAGTACGGTAAAAGTCCAGGAGAAGATGGTATAAAGACGGAGGCACTAAAGGCGGGAAAACAAGTTCTGCTACCCCATTTAACGAACCTTTTTAACTCAATTTTTTACACCGGCAAACTTCCAAAACGATTTTGAAACTCTAATTGCTCTATAATCTTGTTTCACAAAAAAAGGTGACAAATCTGATATAGCAAATTACAGGCCAATTAGTTTGATATCACACATTTATAAAATATTTATAAAAACCATAGAGTCGCGTATAACCGGTCAATTGGACCGTGAACCACCCCCCGAGCAAGCGAGATTCTGACCTGGATTTTCTACTACGGATCATCTCCAAACCCTGAACCAGATTGTTGAAAAACATCAAGAATACAATAAAGGCTTTTGTAGACTATTCGAAAGCATTCGATAGTCTTGCACACTCCTCAATTTTTAGTTCTTTGCTTAATCAAAATATAGATCCTGCTTAACATATTAAGATCAGTTTACAACAACCGTAAAGCAGATGATAAACTTAAATTTCCGGGACCCATATTTGTCATAGAAAAGTGCGTGAAACAAGGCGATCCCTTGTCTCCGAAACTGTTCACTAGCACCCTTAAAGCAGTCTTCAAAACCTTAACAGCTTCATGGCAAGATAAAAACATTATTGTTGGCAAGGGAAGGCTACACAACCTTCAGACAAATAATGTTCGCCTACGATATTGTACTGTTCGCTTCAACAGCTACGGAATTTCCAACTATGCTAAAGGAACTAAGCACGGCGAGCCTTGGAGTTGAACTGAAGATGAATAGGTCAAAATCTCAACTGGTGATTGATGAGAAGGAGATACAATACGTCGACGAAAACACCTACTTAGGCCAGACAGCCTCCTTCGAAAACTGGCATCAACAGACATGGAAATCAATCGTCGTGTTTCTAACGCCTGGAAGAGTTTCTGGTCCATGAAGGAGCTAATGAAGGGCAACCTACCATTGACCCTGAAGCGCAAACTTGTCGACATGTGCATTTAGCCCATCCTAACCTACGGCGCACAAACGTGGTCCTTGACCGAACATCAAAAGTCCATGCTCAAGGTTTGCCAACGAGCAATGAAGCGCTGCATCTTGGGTGAGAAACGAACTGATCGCATTAAAAACACTGTACTGCGATCTAAAACTGGCATAGTCGATGTGGGCGTGCAGACCGCCAAACTATGTGTGTCGAATGTGTGTCGAATGCATCCAGTCAGATGGTCAAAGATAGCCACTGAATGGGTGCCTACAGATGGACACCCAGAAGAGGAAGGGCCAGAAGAAGATGGCGGGACGATCTGGACAAGTTCCAACCAGAGTGGTTCGATCTTGCGGATACCAGAGATGTGTGGGCTCGAACCAGGGAGGACCTTTGCACAGCAGTGGGATACTGCTGGGAAATTGTTAATTGTCATAGTTATGCTATCTGTCTCTGAAAACGTTGCTTCATGTATAAAAAGGCTCAACCAGTCCTCAATTCAATCAAGCCTTGCTCGTGGGACGCCGCCATGGGTAGTCGTGTGATAATGTTATCTATCAATTAACCTTATTCAGTAATCATCGCCGCGGTGGAATATGTAATTCTCAGTTTAATTTCATTTTTCTTTGCAATGGGGCGTTCGCCGCCATTCATTCATGGTCATCGGATCGGACGGATCCACGTACGGCGCTCGTCTGGGAGATGGCATTCGCGTGCTACGAGGTGGCGCTTCCCCCTTCAACATCCATTATCATTTTAGGCTCCTGGAACCTACGAATCATCGATCAGATAACGACGCACACACACGAAATTAAAATGGCGCGACCCTGTGTGAATTTTCATTGGTTTTGGAGTTCATTACCAAGCATTAAGGTTGAAAATTAGATAGTAATTTATTTACCCGAGTCTTATAAAGGTATACGTAAGTGAAGGAAGAAGAGTCGTGTTTATTTGAAGTGGCTGTGGTTATCATATAAATTGAAACATAATATGAAAATCTTCGTACCTTGGCAACCCTTTGTGTATCGGGTACGTCACTATGTACGTATAACTTAGCACAGAAAATGCCCGTCGACCCTATATTATATGATGGTAACATAATTACATGCAGCGAGAAGGCCAAACGAAGTTAAGATTAGAAAAGACACCTTCACTGTAGCACTTAAAACTTTGTTAAAATTACCAGCTTAAACGTTTAGAAATATTTAATTTGCTCAGCTGTTAACAAACTCTGTTTCACGCTCGCTTCTCGAAACAAAACTTTAACAATATGGACATGTCATGTATATTTTAATTTAATATTTGTAAGCCCTTAGGGTAGAGTGTGGTAAGAAGTACATATTTATTTATTAACACAGCTGTGTTTCCACTTTCAGAGAAATAAACTTCTTGTATTCTTGTGTTCACGTAAAACTTTTTAATTAGTTTGTCATAAAACAATGAATAATTTAACTATTAGGTCTACTCTAGTCTACGTATATAGTCCTTACTATGTTTTAGTCTAGACTAAATTCAGGAAAAATGCTTTAACATGTATAACTATATATATAATACGTAATAATTTAATGAAAGCTTTACAGATTCTGTTTGAACAACTTATAAAGAAACACACTTATTTTTCTTTTTTTAAATTACACTTGCTACGTGCTACGAAAAAAAAGGGGTTTTTTTTGGAGTAAATACTCCACCATGAAGTCATCTACAGATTTGATTTTTGGGTTAACGTTTATTGAGTATTTGATTCAGACTCTCACTAAACGAAAACGCGATTGGATGAAATTTTCTCGATAGAATTTAATTACGAAAATACCTCTAAATTGTTTTAATTTTCCTGCAATTCTGACATCCTAACTAATTTCATTGTGGAACTGCGTTCAAAATGTAGATGTTATGTATTCGTAAAATCTCCTTAAAAAACTTTTTAACAAAATAGCGTAGTTTATTTTTAAACTATTTTTCTGTGGGTTAGCGCTACGTTATGACACTTTTTCCCGATTCCGTCCCTCTCACACTGCGGGTCTTTCCGCCTAAAGTAACGGGGACCTTTGCACGGACGAGGTATCGCCTTAACTTAACTTAACTTACACTCCCACTGCAGGGAAAAGGCCTCACCGTTTTGAGCCCACACAACTCTAGCTAAAGCTTTATTCAAACTTACACTCAATATTTTTTATTAGGGTTCCGTACCCGAAGGATAAAAACGGGACCCTATTACTAAGACTCCGCTGTCCGTCTGTCTTTCTGTCCGTCTGTCACCTGGCTGTATATCATGAACCGTGAAAGTAAGACAGTGTAAATTTTCTCAAATGATATATTACTGAAGACGCTTTAAAAAAATTACTAAAAACAGAATAAAATAAATACACATTTAAGGGGGCTCCATACATTAATTATTTCGATACTACATACAAACTTATGAATGCACCTGGTTACTTACATGGAGTGTGAAAGTAGCCGCACCAATAACTTTGTAAACAACATTTTGCTATGTAAAATCCAAACTATTCACTCCACACCATCCCTACGGTGGTACGGAACCGTTCGTGCGCGAGTTTGACTCGCAATTGACCTTTTATTATTATTTAGGTAACAAACAGTCAGTTACTTAATATAGTTTGATTGTATTAACTGAATGTATTTACGGCAAGATAATTTATCTGTAATCGATAAATGTTCTTACCCTAAATACAACATCGTTGAGTTGTGAAAATATTCATGCATGTTTACCTATAGTTAAGTTATTTAAATAGAATTTATTTTATCTGTCTTACTAGGAGGTGAGTTTGCGAAGATATCCGAATTGCGAAGATAGTAGTTTTTAATATAAATATCGAAAGATCGTCTGAAGAATGTGTTTTTTGCATAATTTGTGTTACGTGGGGTAGAAAAAAATGATATATTTGAACGTGGGGAGGTGCGTAATAATCAAGGTATCTAATGTATCACAAGTTCTGATTTTTATTTAAAAAAAATGACGCTAATGAAATGCCCACAAAACGCTCACTGGATTATTTAATCATTGTAGGGTTTTCTCTACACTAACCGCTGTACCCTAAAATTACTCACCGAATTCAGACAAGGTTTGAAAATTCAAATATCCTTTTCACGTTTTAAAGGACCTGAATTTTGCATTAATTAAATGAAGGTATAATAGTAGTTTATGTGACTGCTGCATAATGGAGGGCATTAAAACTCGAGAGTGGGTTTATAAAACGAACCGAAGGCGAGTTTCATAATAATATCACTCGAGAGTTTTAATGCCTAATTATGTACAGTTACATACACTAAAACTAGTAAAAACTAGAGAACTTGTGATATGTGTATAGATAAACATCGATACACATATCACAAGTTCTCTTTGATGTGTTCAGGAACCGCATGTTTGACCGGCATTGTGGTTCTGCAATTGTTTAGCTTGTTCTTTAGTACCAACTTCACGCAGACGGGCGTCGGCGTTCGAAATTCGAATGTCAGTACCAACTTCACATACAAACTAGGGACGGCACGCGGGTGGGCATCGGCGTTCGAAATTTGAATGTCATTATATGTAGAAAAACTACACATAATGACCATTATGTGTAGTTTTCCAGATACGAAACGAGTTTTTACCAAGTAGTTTAACATAATGCTGATCGTAACGTGCGGTTTTTGAACGCAGTAAAGAGGGTTTATGATACGTGTGTAGATAAAAGTATTTTTTGATTTGCATAAAAACTTCAACCCCCATTTCTCCCCCTAAGGGGATACTTTCGCCAAATCCCTTCTTTGTCAGTCTCAGTCAGTCAATCAGTCAATATGTCACAGTAAGATTGTAAAAACCGTTAGTTTGTAAACTATCGACGAATTGTTAACCAGACCTACAGGCTTTAGTATTTATGTTTATTTTGTTCTTACATGTCAAACTAACACGAAGACTATTCGGGGGCTTCACTGCGCTCGCCTCCTCTAGTCCTCACCTTATCTACCGCAGTGTTTGCCCTGGTATTTTCTTTACATTTCAAATTTAAACCAGTCCACAATTTAACCGTTTTATTATAAACTAACGCCTAATATCGTAAGCAGTAAGGTACAGTTTACAATTTATCGATTGTTTGTAAACTAACGAGAAAAAAACGTTAGATTAAAACTAAAGGTTTTGACAATCTTACGGTGACAGACATATGTAGATAATCTGTACTTGACTAATTTGTAAAACTTTAGTCAAATTATAAAATCTCTCTGCGTCGGGATGACGATGGCATTAAAAAAAATAACAATAAAAATCACTAGAGCGAAAAAGTGGCAACTTTCTGTATGTGTTTGTTCGGAAAACGCACTTTTCGAGCAAATGCAATTCATGCTACTTGTTCGGAAAGTAGGTGATTTCCGTTGATTGACATTATTATTCACGAGCGAGCGAAGCGAGCGAGTGTAGTAGTTGAAACGAGTCGGAAATCATCTTACGCGCATGTATCATACAATGTTTTAATATGAAATAAAGATATATACTAAAATGGCGGGCTTATTTTAAATATATGCGCGCTCAATATATCTGTGCTGACGACGCGTTAAAAGAAACTGAAAAGTAAAAGGACTAGTGCACGTGAAAAGTGGCACTTTCACTTTTTTTACTGGCATCTCAAATGCATCATTTTCAAGAGTACCAACATCGAAATTATGTTTCTCCAATGTCATACGACGAGTTTGAGACTACTTTCACCAAGGAGCACAGGGGATCTGTTTTTGTACATTAGTAAGGATTCTAAGAATTTCAAAACCTGCTACAACCTCAAAAATAAGTTTGTATTTTTAACAGATGTTGCCCATCATTTTTTATCAACTTACTGTTTCCGAGCCCTGAAATACACGTCTACAATTCAGAAACTGACTGTGGTTAACTAGAAAATTAAATTTGACGTTATTGACAGTATTTGGCAAATCTGACCGAGGACATTGAGCATTTAAACCAATTTTCTCGGTCACTTCTTACGTCTCCTCGTGAATAAATATGCCACTCGTTGGAATTACCTAATTTCCGGACTTGTGGCATAAATAGTAATTTTGGTATTATTGACACATTTTTAAGAAATCTTTCGAATTAGTCTTGACTCTTTTTGTACAACAATACAAAACTGGAAGCTATTAAAGGATTTGGTAAGACGTCATAATAGTAGTTTATGTGACTGCTACATAATGGAGGGCATTAATACTCGAGAGTGGGTTTATGAAACGAGCCTCTCTTTGATGTGTTCAGGAACCGCATGTTTGACCGGCATTGTGGTTCTGCAGTTGTTTAGCTTGTTCTGTAGCACCAACTTCGGGCGTTCGAAATTTGAATGTCAGTACCAACTTCACAGACAAACTAGGGGCGGCATGCAGGCGGGCGTCAGCGTTCGAAATTTGAATGTCATAAAAATATCATGTAGAAAAATTACATATTATGGTCATAATGTGTAATTTTTCAGATAAGAAATGAGTTTTTACCAAGTAGTTTAACATTATGCTGATCGTAACGTGCGGTTTTTGTACGCAGTAAAGAGGGTTTATGATACGTCTGTAGATAAAATGTTTAATGTGGAGTATTAAGGCCAATCTTGCCGATAATTTGAGCGGCAAGAAAAGATTTGAAAAGATGAAAAAGGAATCGTTTGAAGTCAAATGCTTTGCAAAAATGCTGACTTAGAGCTGAGGGTTGGATAAATAAATACCTGTTAATCGATAAGGGTTTATTTGAGGAGGGTTAGATTTTTGGAATATTTACACGATGATACATTTTTGTATAACCGAACGCTGGTAGGTATTTTGTGAATTGTGTGGATATTATAAATCATAATAGGAAAATTATAAAACGCTATAAAAATATTTAAATTTCTTTGTTTAATTTCATTAATTAATTTTCTATTATTACTAATGAGCTGATCTTTACAGCTTTGAAAGTTAAAATAAAAATATATTTAACTTTAAATATATACACTGACGAGCAAGGAAAAAGTTCCAGTAACATAGCACCAAATTACTCCTAGACGGGAAAGGCTAATTAATGACGCCGGCTGCAATATTGAAGTACATTTAACAGCGCATCCGAATATTACCAATTAAAAAAAATACTTTTCAATTTATGAAGCTAGGTTCTATATTTTAGGAGATATTAAGGTGTTTGTCGGCATTTTGTGGGTGGAACTTTTTCATTGCTCGTCAGTGTATTTTATGCGATCGGTATTCGATCCCGGGACTTAAGAGGCCAAGCTCTCGTCTATGTGTGAAGAATATGAAAGTATACATTATGAGATGCGCCGTTTAACCACACGTCACGTGACAAACATGGAAGATCTTATCACAAACAAAATAACTCCTGTTCAACAATTGCATGACATGTATTTGACGTTTGATTTAAGGTTAAACTATAATTCTATATTTTTTGTAGCAACACGGCGGATGTAGAGAATGTAAACAAAGCTCGGGCGTAAACTGAGAAGCAGATGTTGCAGGCCATGCAGAAAATAATTTGCAAGGAACATCAAGCGCGCTAGTTTCAAGGCTTATTGTTTACGAGTAAGAAACAAGTAAATTGAGACAACAATTAATCAACATTTCAACGCAGACAATTGTACTAAGGGGTCCCGCTGCAGAGTACCTAAGCTAAAACGAAGTAGCTCTCAAAATTTAATTGCCTTCAGAAAAGGTTTCAAAAATGGCGTCGTCAATCAAACAGTTGACGCATAAACAATGCCATATACACTTTATTTTAGGTAGACTCAGTTTTACTATCTATTCATAGAAGCCAATAAGTATACAATATGAAGAATGGAGGTTATTGCAATTAATCTGAATAGCCTCACAGTCGGAATAGCCCCGGGAGACACATATTATTTACTATTACAATTCAGCAATAAATATATGTATATGAAAAAATATATAATTTTGTCTTCCTTACGGAAGTTGCTCGAAGTCTCCAGAGTGTCATGGGGCGTCGTCGCTAGTGTGTTTTGTCATGAATTTGTAAATGGGACCAAAGCAAAGGACCAAAGCATTTCGTTGATCCATCACGACGGAATTTCCGCTCTAATTGCCGTTTAACAAACCATGGCGGATTGCAGTACTTTGTTGTATATTTTTATCAAAAATATTATTATTGGCTCCTCAAAAATAAATCCTGTTTCTAAGGGCTCAGGCTTGGTTAGGTACGCACATTAGTTTATTCAATTATTGAATTTAGTTACAGTTTACTTTTTCCAAAGCCTGTTAGCCTGTTTTTACTTTTAAGTCTTAAAATATGCCAAAAAGAGAAGTATTGAGCGTGAAAATTAACAGAACAAACAAAAACATGGCAGACTTGGCCCCCCTCAAATACACGGGGAAAGTGACATGACTCACTGAATAACTTTGATTTCAGGAGCAACAAAATAGCCTAGCTCTTAAGCACCTGTTGTTTTATAAATTAAGTAAATTTAACTTAACTAACTGCGGCGTTAACCGTTCCATTACCGCGCTTCCGCGCGAAGCATCGCGATTTTAAACCTTACTTCATGGTAATAACTTTCAAAACCTAAAACGAACGATATTGCTTGAGTCTTTAAGAGTTATTTGTCTTTTGTCTCTACTTCCTCGAATACTGTAAAGAAGATTTATCTCGAAATTTAACAATAGTCGACTGTTGATAAACAATTTAGATGTTTGTGATATTTCCCCACGATATGAAAATGAAAACAAACGTAGCGTTACTTGTTTTCAAATAAGGGATGGCAGAGGCACAGTTGTCATCCCACTAATATTACTTACATTAGGATGTTTGGATGTTTGTTACTTAATTCAAAAACAGCTGGACTTTGAATGAAACTAAACACGCATATGGTTTGTGAGCTAGATTAACATAGAAGCTAGGCTTTTTATCGGAGTGTGGTAGTCCTAAGTTCACTCTGACTATGTTGACCGGTGTGAAGTTAGCAGTAAAAGTTAGCAGTTTTTTATAATGCGACCAAATTCAAAAGTCCGAGGTCAAAATTCATTTAAAACCCTAAAATGTATTTAAATCTGAAACCAAATCATCATGTAGTCCTGGAAAATGATATAAGAAAAAATATTTATGCATTAAAAGCTACCTACGTTGTTTGTTTCAGTTGAAAATATTTCTCTACTATGCTGATTTTAAAGCCCAATATGTGTAAGGCCTATATAATTTTTGGACCTGGACTGTTACCTATAAAAAACAGCTGGGACAATTCTACCAGATGAAATACCGTTAGTGCATTTTACGGACCTGAAATCATCCTAGCAGTATCTGTTTTATAAGCCCAAGTAATAACTCACTAATTCAATTTGATATTCAAGGCCCTCAAAGGATATAAACCCGTTTTTTTTTTGGATCAGTACGGTATTCTGGAACATGCAGTAGGGATAATTATACCAGATGTAACACCAAAAATGGCGTTGCCGGATCTGGATATAGCTAGCAGTAGATGATTTATATGACCAAGTGGAAAATTAAATCAAATAAGTTGATATTCGAAGCCCTGTAAGAGCATGGTTCGAAAGACTTGTGGACCTGGATGATGGTCTGTAACATGCAATTAAAACTACTTCATCAAATCGTATAACGCAACTGGCCTTGCCGGACCTGGTAATAGCTAGCAGTAGATGATTTATACGACCAAGTGGAAAATCAAATCAAATAAGTTGATTTTCAAAGCCCTGTACGAGCATGGTTCGAAACACTTTTGGACCTGTATGTTAGTCTGTAACATGCATTAAAAACTACGCAATCAGATAGTATACCATAAAAGGCATTGCCAGACCTGGAAATAGCTAGCAGTAGATGATTAATACGACCAAGTGGAAAATCAAATCAAATAAGTTGATTTTCAAAGCCCTCTACGAGCATGGTTCGAAACATTTTTGGACCTGGATGTTAGTCTGTAACATGAAATTAAAACCACTCAATCAGATAGTATACCACAAAAGGCCTTGCCGGACCTGAAAATAGCTAGCAGTAGATGATTTATTAAACCAAGTGGAAAATCAAATAAAATAAGTTTATATTCAAAGCCCTGTGAGAGCATGGTTCGAAACACTTTTGGACCTGGAATATAGTCTTTAACATGCAGTTAAATCTACTCAATCAGATGATTTACCACAAAAGGCCTTTCCGGACCTGGAAATAGCTAGCAGTAGATGATTTATACGACCAAGTGGAAAATCAAATCAAATAAGTTTATATTCAAAGCCCTTTGAGAGCATGGTTCGAAACACTTTTGGACCTGGATGTCAGTCTGTAACATGCAATTAAAACAACTCCATCATATGGTATACCACAATTGGCCTTACCGGACCTGGTAATAGCTAGCAGTAAATGATTTATACGACCAAGTGGAAAATTAAATCAAATAAGTTGATATTCGAAGCCCTGTAAGAGCATGGTTCGAAAGACTTGTGGACCTGGATGATGGTCTGTAACATGCAATTAAAACTACTTCATCAAATCGTATAACGCAACTGGCCTTGCCGGACCTGGAAATAGCTAGCAGTAGATGATTTATATGACCAAGTGGAAAATCAAATCAAATAAGTTGATATTCGAAGCCCTGTAAGAGCAAGGTTCGTAAAACTTTTGGACCTGGATAATAATCTGTAACATGCAATTAGATCTACTTAATCAGATGGTTTACCACAAAAGGCCTTGCCGGACCTGGAAATAGCTAGCAGTAGATGATTTATACGTTTAAGTGGAAAATCAAATCAAATAAGTTTATATTCAAAGCCCTGTGAGAGCATGGTTCGAAACACTTTTGGACCTGGATGTCAGTCTGTAACATGCAATTAAAACAACTTTATCATATGGTATACCACAATGGGCCTTACCGGACCTGGTAATAGCTAGCAGTAAATGATTTATACGACCAAGTGGAAAATTAAATCAAATAAGTTGATATTCGAAGCCCTGTAAGAGCATGGTTCGAAAGACTTGTGGACCTGGATGATGGTCTGTAACATGCAATTAAAACTACTTCATCATATCGTATAACACAACTGGCCTTGCCGGACCTGGAAATAGCTAGCAGTAGATGATTTATACGACCAAGTGGAAAATCAAATCAAATAAGTTGATTTTCAAAGCCCTGTACGAACATGGTTCGAAACACTTTTGGACCTGTATGTTAGTTTGTAACATGCAACTAAAACTACTCAATCAGATAGTATATCACAAATGGCCTTGCCGTACCTGGAAAAAGCTAGCAGTAGGATTTATTAAACCAAGTGGAAAATCAAATCAAATAAGTTGATTTTCAAAGCTCTGTACGAGCATGGTTCGAAACATTTTTGGACCTGTATGTTAGTCTGTAACATGCAATTAAAACTACTTAATCAGATAGTAAACCACAAAAGGCCTTGCCAGACCTGGAAATAGCTAGCAGTAGATGATTTATACGACCAAGTGGAAAATCAAATCAAATAAGTTGATTTTCAAAGCCCTCTAAGAGCATGGTTCGAAACACTTTTGGACCTGGATGTTAGTCTGTAATATGCAATTAAAAATACTTAATCATAAAGAATACCATAAAAGGTCTTGCCGGACCTGAAAATAGCTAGAAGTAGATGATTTATTAAACCAAGTGGAAAATCAAATCAAATAAGTTGATATTCAAACCCTTGTAAGAGCATGGTTCTAAACACTTTTGGACCTGTATGTTAGTCTGTAATATGCAATTAAAACTACTTCATCATTTGGTATACCACAATTGGACAAGCCGGACCTGGAAATAGCTAGCAGTAAATGATTTATACGACCATGTGGAAAATCAAATCAAATAAGTTGATATTCGAAGCCCTGTAAGAGCATGGTTCGAAAGACTTGTGGACCTGAATGATAGTCTATAACATGCAATTAAAACTTCTTTATCATATCGTATAACACAACTGGCCTTGCCGGACCTGGAAATAGCTAGCAGTAGGATTTATATGACCAAGTGGAAAATCAAATCAAATAAGTTGATATTCGAAGCCCTGTAGGAGCAAGGTTCGAAACACTTTTGGACCTAGATGTTAATCTGTAACATGCAATTAAATCTACTCAATCAGATGGTTTACCACAAAAGGCCTTGCCGGACCTGGAAATTGCTAGCAGTAGATGATTTATACGTCCAAGTGGAAAATCAAATCAAATAAGTTTATATTCAAAGCCCTGTGAGAGCAAGGTTTGAAACACTTTTGGACCTGAATGAAAGTCTCTATAATGCATTTCAAACTACTCCATCATATGGTATACAACAATTGGCCTTGCCGGACCTGGTAATAGCTAGCAGTAGATGATTTATAGGACCAAGTGGAAAATCACATCAAATAAGTTGATTTTCAAAGCCCTGTACGAGCATGGTTCGAAACACTTTTTGACCTGTATGTTAGTCTGTAACATGCAATTAAAACTACTCAATCAGATAGTATATCACAAAAGGCCTTGCCGTACCTGGAATAAGCTAGCAGTAGGATTTATTAAACCAAGTGGAAAATCAAATCAAATAAGTTGATTTTCAAAGCCCTGTACGAGCATAGTGCGAAACACTTTTGGACCTGTATATTAGTCTGTTACATGCAATTAAAACTACTCAATCAGATAGTATACCACAAAAGGCATTGCCAGACCTGGAAATAGCTAGCAGTAGATGATTTATACGACCAAGTGGAAAATCAAATCAAATAAGTTGATTTTCAAAGCCCTCTACGAGCTTGGTTCGAAACACTTTTGGACCTGAATGTTAGTCTGTAACATGCAATTAAAACTATTCAATCATAAAGTATACCACAAAAGGCCTTGCCGGACCTGAAAATAGCTAGCAGTAGATGATTTATTAAACTAAGTGGAAAATCAAATCAAATAAATTGATATTCAAAGCCCTGTAAGAGCATGGTTCGAAATACTTTTGGACCTGTATGTTAGTTTGTAACATGCAATCAAAACTACTCAATCAGATAGTATACCACAAAAGGCCACAAAAGTACCATGCAATTAAATCTACTCAATCAGATGGTTTACCACAAAAGGCCTTGCCGGACCTGGAAATAGCTAGCAGTAGATGATTTATTAAACCAAGTGGAAAATCAAATCAAATAAGTTGATATTCAAAGCCCTGTAAGAGCATGGTTCGAAATACTTTTGGACCTGAATGTTAGTCTGTAACATGAAATTAAAACTACTCAATCAGATAGTATACCACAAAAGGCCTTTCCGGACCTGGAAATAGCTAGCAGTAAATGATTTATATGACCAAGTGGGAAATCATAGCAATCATCTGATTGAGTAGATTTAATTGCATGGTAAAGATTAACATCCAGGTCCAAAAGTGTTTCGAACCATGCTCTTACAGGGCTTCGAATATCAATTTATTTGATTTTATTTTCCACTAGGTCGTATAAATCATCTACTGCTAGCTATTTCCAGGTCCGGCAAGGCCTTTTGTGGTATACTATCTGATTGAGTAGTTTTAATTTCATGTTACAGACTAACATACAGGTCCAAAAGTATTTCGAACCATGCTCGTACAGGGCTTTGAATCTCAACTTATTTGATTTGATTTCCCACTTGGTTTAATAAATCATCTACTGCTAGCTATCACCAGGTCCGGCAAGGCCAATTGTTGTATACCATATGATGGAGTTGTTTTAACTGCATATTACAGACTAACATTCAGGTCCAAAAGTGTTTCGAACCATGCTCTCACAGGGCTTTGAATATAAACTTATTTAATTTGTTTTTCCACTTGGTCGTATAAATCCCCTACTGCTAGCTATTTCCAGGTCCGGCAAGGCCTTTTGTGGTAAACCATCTGATTGAGTAGATTTAATTGCATGTTACAGATGAACATCCAGGTCCAAAAGTGCTCTTACAGGGCTTTGAATATCAAGTTATTTGATTTTATTTTCCACTTGGTCGTATAAATCATCTACTGCTAGTCATTTCCAGGTCCGGCAAGGCCTTTTGTGGTATGGTATCTGATTAAGTTGTTTTAATTGCATGTTACAGACTAACATACAGGTCCAAAAGTGATTCGAACCATGCTCTTACAGGGCTTTGAATATCAACTTATTTGATTTGATTTTCCACTTGGTTTAATAAATCATCTACTGCTAGCTATTTCTAGCTCCGGCAAGGCCTTTTGTGGTATGCTATCTGATTGAATAGTTTTAATTGCATGTTACAGACTAACATCCAGGTCCAAAAGTGTTTCGAACCATGCTCGTACAGGGCTTTGAAAATCAACTTATTTGATTTGATTTTCCACTTGGTCGTATAAATCATCTACTGCAAGCTGTCACCAGGTCCGGCAAGGCCAATTGTTGTATACCTTATGATGGAGTAGTTTGAACTGCATATTACAGACTAACATCCAGATTCAAAAGTGTTTCGAACCATGCTCTCACAGGGCTTTGAATATCAACTTATTTGGGTTGATATTCTATTTAGGAGTATTAATCATCTACTTCTAGCTATATCCAGATCCGGCAACACCATTTTTGGTGTTACATCTGGTATAATTATCCCTACTGCATGTTACAGAATACCGTACTGATCCAAAAAAAAATCGGGTTTATATCCTTTGAGGGCTTGAATATCAAATTGATTTTCCACTTCGTCGTATAAATCATCTACTGCTAGCTATTACCAGGTCCGGCAAGGCCAATTGTTGTATACCATATGATGGAGTAGTTTTAACTGCATATTACAGACTAATATCCAGGTCCAAAAGTGTTTCGAACCATGCTCTCACAGGGCTTTGAATATAAACTTATTTGATTTGATTTTCCACTTGGTCGTATAAATCATCTACTGCTAGCTATTTCGTCACTTGGTCGTATAAATCATCTACTGCTAGCTATTTTCAGGTCCGGCAAGGCCAGTTGTGTTATACGATATGATGAAGTAGTTTTAATTGCATGTTTCAGACTAACATACAGGTCCAAAAGTGTTTCGAACCATGCTCTTATAGGGCTTTGAATATCACCTTATTTGATTTGTTTTTCCACTTGGTCGTATAAATCATCTACTGCTAGCTATTTCATCACTTGTTCGTATAAATCATCTACTGCTAGCTATTTCCAGGTACGGCAAGGCCAGTTGTGTTATACGATATGATGAAGTAGTTTTAATTGCATGTTACAGACTAACATACATGTCCAAATGTATTTCGAACCATGCTCTTACAGGGCTTTGAATATCACCTTATTTGATTTGATTTTCCACTTGGTCATATAAATCATTTACTGCTAGCTATTTCCAGGTCCGGCAGGGCCAATTGTGGAATACCAAATGATGGAGTAGTTTTAACTGCAAGTTAAAAACTAACATCCAGGTCCAAAAGTGTTTCGAACCATGCTCGTACAGGTCTTTGAAAATCAACTTATTTGATTTGATTTTCCACTTGGTCGTATAAATCATCTACTGCTAGCTATCACCAGGTTCGGCAAGGCCAATTGTTGTAAACCATATGATGGAGTAGTTTAAACTGCATATTACAGACTAACATCCAGGTCCAAAAGTGTTTCGAACCATGCTCTCACATTGCTTTGAATATAAACTTATTTGATTTGATTTTCAACTTGGTCGTATAAATCATCTACTGCTAGCTATTACCAGGTCCGGCAAGGCCAATTGTTGTAAACCATATGATGGAGTAGTTTAAACTGCATATTACAGACTAACATCCAGGTCCAAAAGTGTTTCGAACCATGCTCTCACATTGCTTTGAATATAAACTTATTTGATTTGATTTTCAACTTGGTCGTATAAATCATCTACTGCTAGCTATTTCTAGGTCCGGCAAGGCCTTTTGTGATAAACTATCTGATTGAGTAGATTTAATTGCATGTTACAGATTAACATCCAGGTCCAAAAGTGTTTCGAACCATGCTCTTACAGGGCTTCGAATATCAACTTATTTAATTTGATTTTCCACTTGGTCGTATAAATCATCTACTGCTAGCTATTTCTAGGTCCGGCAAGGCCTTTTGTGATAAACTATCTGATTGAGTAGATTTAATTGCATGTTACAGATTAACATCCAGGTCCAAAAGTGTTTCGAACCATGCTCTTACAGGGCTTCGAATATCAACTTATTTAATTTGATTTTCCACTTGGTCGTATAAATCATCTACTGCTAGCTATTTCCAGGTCCGGAAAGGCCTTTTGTGGTATACTATCTGATTAAGTAGTTTTTATTTCATGTTACAGACTAACATACAGGTCCAAAAGTATTTCGAACCATGCTCTTACAGGGCTTTGAATATGAACTTATTTGATTTGATTTTCCACATGGTTTAATAAATCATCAATCAATCAAGCGAAAGGTTTGATCGGACCGCACCCGAGGCTACACGTCAAAAACAGCTTGCTGTATTTTAACTAAATTAATTTGTTTGAATTCGTCTATTTGTGAATATAGTGTTAATTTAAGTGTTTGTTTAGTCAACTAAAGTGTGCCAGTGCTAAATGTGGTCAGAATTGTAATTTTGATAAAATAATCGATCACGGACGGAAAGACAAAGGAAATTTCAAACTGCCAACGGAAAAACCCCGGGGGAGTATTGTTTTCATATTTGCTTATTCATATTTTACAAGTATATGACTTGAACTTAACTATATCATACACTACATACTGCTAAACTCTCACTATTGTGAGAAACGTCCATCCTCACACCGCAGCGTCTTTGTTTTGTCTCTTAGCACTTGACAATCTGTGGAAGTACTTTTGACGATAAAACTAGCTGTTCACTCATAATTATTACACGATATACACAAGTGCACTAGTAGGTTAGACCTTGGCAATTAGTGCGAATATAATGTAAGCTTGTAGGTGATTCTAGAGACATATTAGGTACTCACTTCACATCTGATCATCACAACACTTGCAAAACGACTAAAATTGTTAGATAATAAGTATAACTTTCATTAGTTCAGGACATTTATACTGTTAACCTATATTGACTTGTGATAGTTTAATTGAAACTTGTTGACTTTGACGTAGAATAGCTATATAGGGAATTAGGAACTATCATATCAGTACTACAGCTACTAACTGCAAGTCTTTATTCCTTCTGTTTTATTTTAATTTTGTTCGGAGCACCCATTCTTTTTTATTTTATTTCCAGGCATGGCATCCAACATTACTACGCGGAGAATGCACGCACTACAGCAACAACTAACTGACGCAGAGGAGTTAAACCAAAGGCTATTGGAAGAGCGCAATGAAAATGACTTTGAGATAAAAAGCTTGAGAGCCAAGAACTCACAGCTTAGAGATAGGGTGTCTACTTTGCGAGAAACACACGAGGAGTCGCAAAATGAGATTCAAAGATTGGAAAAACTTGTGGAATCTTTTGACACCCTGCGCACTGACCTTGCTTCTGCTTGTGATCGCAGTAAATTCCTCCAATACCAACTCAATGAGGCAAACTTGAAGTTGACTGATATGTGCATAGAAAAAGACTACAATGAATCTCGCCACATTACCTCTATCCAACAAGAACTAGAAGTAGCCAACCTAAGCACTATTGTTCAAGCCATGCAGACAAGCAGCAGAAAAATTAAAAAATATTTTAAATTAAATAAATTCATGAAAAAAACTAGAGGTAATATAAAAGTACTGAAATTAGCCTTGAAACGGCAATCAAACAGAATATTAAGAATCTCCTTAATGCAAGAGCTCCGGGGAAAAAATGTAGGTTTACAGTCGGAACTTCAGCATGCCCGAGTAGAAATCCAGCATCTACATGTTATGCCAAAGAGCAAAGTGAGTTAGCAGAACTCAGAGCCGCGACGTCTGAGTTAGTACAGCTACAACGCAAGAATGCGGAATTGGTGGGCGTTCTAATTGAGAATGAGGAGAATGAGACCAGCAAGGAGGACGAGCCCACATCACTAACTTTGGTCTCGACCCCCCTCAACGAGAGTGTTGCAGCGTCCACCGCTGCCCCAACCAAAAAACAGCGTCGCCGTCGTCGACGAGGAGGCACCTCGCAGCTCAACAGCGCGAGCACCGCGCCGCTTGCTGTCCCTACTGAGGCGTGTGTCATGTTGCAAGCTGCCCCGAGGGCCGCGCCGTTCGCCGTTGCGCACGTTGCGACGCTCGCTGCCGTGAATGCCGCGCCAACCGCCACCACGTGCATCAAACCGCACTCCAACACGTGTGTCCCGCCACTCACCTCCACTCGTGTACCGCCAGCTACCAAAATATGTGCTCAGAGAAAAACTCTGTTGTTCTCGGACAAAGTAGGTGCAGGATTTGGGACTCTATTACATAACCGGCTTAACCAAAAAGTAACGAACATTTGCTGTCCAAATTGTTCATTTGTAGATCTAGTGAAGATGATTAGTCGCGGTATCTATGATGAGTACAGCACTATTGTAATTATGGTAGGAAATCATTCAAACATTAGTCGGAATGATTTGAATAAAAGTGTTGAAACACTTCTAGACTTACATAGTAGGATGAAATGCAAATTTATACTATGCAATTTTCCATATGCCTGTAATTTGACAGAGCTACAGAACAAATCTGTGCATATAATGAATATTCATTTATTTAATTTAACATGTCATCACAGCGATGCTATTTTATATTTCGACATGAATAATTTTATTCATAACTTTACTCTGACACGGGATACATTGTACCTGTCTAATAAATATAGAAAATTAGTAGCTACATTGTTAGCTTATAATATATGCGACGCAGCTATAGTTGGTTTAACTAAGTTCAACTTGACATCAGCTTATTTTAAGGGTAATATGACATGCACCCCTATTGGGAATTCACCTGTTAATTATACTTTGCATGCAACATTGGAATCTGTTCCAAGTAATTTAAATTAGTTCATAAGACAATAGAGGAAATCTCTAGCATACAAGAGCCACTAAATATGTCAAAATGTAAGCCCCAGTTAAATATTGCCCATCAAAACATCCAGGGGCTACCTGGCAAAGAACTTGTATTAGAATTATTTCTAAAAAATTCTGACATTGATATTATTTGTGTTACTGAATACTGGTTGAAGGAAAATATGATGTCTTTTAACATAAATAATTACAAAATTGTCAGTTGTTACAATAGAAAGACTGCTGATAGAGGTGGTTCTTTAATCTTAGTGAAAAATAATATTAAGGTGAAACAACGGAAAGATATTCTTGCACTTACTGTTGAAAGACAAATAGAGGTATCCTGTGTTGAGTTAGATAGCCATATTATTGTTTGTTTCTACAGGCCACCGAGGGATGAAAAAGGCCATGGCAATTTCGAAATATTTGAGAAAATTATGGAGGAAGCCCTCATTAAACTTTGTAATAACAGAAAAAAGTTAATTATTTGTGGCAATCTTAATGTAGATCTGCTTGTAGATACAACACTGAAGCGACGATTAATAACTCTGTTCAAATCATTTGATTTATGTCATGTATTTCTAGAGCCGACTAGAATAACACTTACAAGCCAAACTTGCTTAGATAACGTTTTTTGTGACTGTGCATTCACAAGTAAAAGTGTAATTAACTGCTTACCCTCCGATCACAGTGGTCAAACAGTTTCATTCCCAATTACTATTAAGGATAAGACTGGTCCAACATTTTATAGGCCTATTACATCCCATAGACTAGAGACATATACGAAAAACTTAGATATAAATTTGCCAGTACCGGATTTTAATGAACAGAACCCAAACAAAATCTACTCAGACTTCTTCAACATTATTCAGACAGAATTCAATAAAGTTTTCAAATTAAAGAAAGTCAGTGACTACAACGGTAAATCTAAATTTAATGACTGGGCAACGTTTGGAATTCGTAAAAGTAGAGCTATCTTGTATGACCTTTATGATCAAAAAACCTATAACTTTGATCGAAAATTTCATGACTATGTTAAAAAATATTCCAAAACTTTCAAGTTGGTTTGTAGAACTGCAAAAACTTTACACATTAATAGAAAAATTCAAAATTCAAATAATAGAATGAAACAGTTTGGCAAATAATAAACCGCGAAACTGGCAAAGTTATACCAAGGGACAGTAATTTCTGCTAAATATAGTTGATGATGTTGTTAAATCCAACGCTGATGTTGCTCGAACTTTTGAAACATTCTTCACCAATGTACCCGTACTCACAACGGACAGTCTAAATTCATCTCCATTTGAAGCAGAGACTTTATTAAAAAATAACACTAGCTAATAATAAGATTATACTCAATCAAATGCTCTCACACTTCAACCGTACAAAACAACTCCACGCTAAACAATATGGTTTCACTAGGGGTAAATCGACTACGGATGCAGGTATTACCCTTGTATCTCATATTTATTCTGCATGGGAGGCCGCACAGGCTGCTATCGGAGTTTTTTGCGACCTGTCGAAGGCGTTTGATTGTGTTGATCATAATACGCTATTAATTAAATTAAATCATTACGGAGTTAGAAATAAAGCGTTGGATCTACTAAGATCATACCTAAGCAATAGAATTCAAAAGGCAGAAGTTAAAGGCGTAAAATCTGATGGATCGGGTGTTAAAATTGGCGTTCCACAAGGTTCCATATTAGGCCCTTTCTTATTCCTGGTATATAGTAATGATCTGCCTTTCATGGTGGAGAAATTAACTGACATAGTGTTGTTTGCTGATGATACTTCAATGGTCTTCAAAATTGAAAGTCAAAAAGGATATTTTGATGATGTTAACGGTGTATTGTCTTTAACCTTGAATTGGTTCACAGTTAATAATTTATTGTTAAACGCTGGTAAAACCAAGTGTATCAAATTCTCACTTCCAAATGTCAGGCAAGTTGAGACCAGTTTGGTGTTAGACAACAGCACGTTAGAATTGGTAAATAATACGAAGTTTCTTGGAATAACCATTGATAGCAAATTACAGTGGGGACCCCACATAGATAAATTGGCTGGTAAATTAAGTTCAGCGGCTTACGCTGTTAGGAACATCAGACAAAGCACGGATGTGGCTACATCTAGGCTAGTATATTTTAGTTACTTTCATAGTGTAATGTCCTATGGTATCTTGTTGTGGGGGAAAGCAGCGGATATTCAAACTATTTTTATTTTACAGAAAAGAGCTATTCGAGCAATTTATAATTTAAAAAGAACAGACTCCTTAAGAGAGCTTTTTAAAGAAATTGACATACTAACAGTAGCTAGTCAATTTATTTTCGAAAATATAATGTATGTAAGCAAGAACCTTACAACATTTTCCAAACTTAGCGACAGCTGTAATATTAACCTAAGAAATAATCACAGACTATGTGCGCCCCGTTTTAGACTCGCGAACGTTAGCAATTCTTTCATGGGTCAGTGCATTCTCTACTACAATAAGATACCTCTGGAGATTTTGAAATTGCCATTTGAGCAATTTAAAAAGCATGTTAAAGCGACTTTGTCGAAAAAGGGATATTACAATGTTCAAGATTACTTAAATGACAGGACTGTATGGGGTTAATCTGGCTCAACACAGACCTTGCTGTTAATAATTTTGTAATTATTTATTCCTGCTTATTAATCATAACAATAAAATTTTTCATATTTGTATTAGTTAAGCAAAACCTATTTTTAAAAGAGATCTAAAAATAAATCTGTGGGAGTTTCTACGCCCTTCTTCTCCCACAGTGGTCCAATGTAAAGAAGAGGCAAAAAATGACGTTTGCTAAGTATATGTAAATATCTACAGTAATAAAGTACTTTGACTATTGACTATTGACATCTACTGCTAGCTATTTTCAGGTCCGGCAAGGCCTTTTGTGGTATACTATCTGATTGAGTAGTTTTAATTGCATGTTACAGACTAACATTCATGTCCAAAAGTGTTTCGAACCATGCTCTTACAGGGCTTTGAATATCAACTTATTTGGGTTGATATTCATGTTACAGAATACCGTACTGATCCAAAAAAAAATCGGGTTTATATCCTTTGAGGGCTTGAATATCAAATTGAATTTGTGAGTTATTACTTGGGCTTATAAAACAGATACTGCTAGGATGATTTCAGGTCCGTAAAATGCACATACCGTATTTTATCTGGTAGAATAGTCCCAGCTGTATTTTATAGATAACAGTCCAGGTCCAAAAGTTATATAGGCCTTACACATATTGGGCTTCAAAATCAGTATAGTAGAGAAATATTTTCAACTGAAACAAACAACGTAGATAGCTTTTAATGCATAAATATTTTTTCTTTTATCATTTTCCAGGTCTACATGATGATTTGGTTTCTGATTTAAGTAAATTTTAGGGTTTTAAATGAATTTTGACCACGGACTTTTGAATTTGGTCGCATTATAAAAAACTGCTAACTTTTACTGCTAACTTCACACCGGTACTAAGTTGCGGGTCTACTATTCTTTATCTACCTCGACCGTCTCATGGTAAATAAGTGGAACCACTGTAGGTTTTATTTAACAGAATACCAAACATTTCTTATCGTGGAATTGACATCCTATTGGCACATTGACACCTATTGTGTGGCAAAACATTTAGTGGAATATAACCTTACTAGACAATACACGTCCGGACATTTGGCTTGGCAACAAAAGCAATATTTATTTATAGTTGAGTACAGTAAGCAAAATATTGAAAGCTTCAGGCTGACTTTTGTCAGCTGCTCAATACAGTTTTAAAATAACGCGGCTTAGTTAAGTGGGAACGGGAAACCTGGCCAACAGGCAAATGACGACCTCTGTGGCGCAGGTAGTGGCTCTGCCCACCCTGCCAGAGGTGCCGGGTTCGATAAAAGGAAAAAGAAACCCTATGCCTTGGATGCTTATATGTGTATGATGTCACTGTTTTTGGTTCCAACGACACATGACTTCCTAGTGTCAGAAGCATTGTTTGTGCCTGTATATAAAAGTTTATGTTTAATAATCTTGCCGTGCTTGACTAAGTAACTTGACCGTGTTGTACCTAGGTTGTGTTTAAACGGAATTTAGCGGCTGTGAAAAGCCTGGTGCAAGTCACCCTTACACTTTTAGTTAAATCTAGACTTTAGAGGTCATAAAGACACGAACGAAGTACGACTTAATAATGATGCTGACTGTACAATAACTTAGGCAAAGACGTACAAAGTTATTCAGTAATAAACAATTGTTTGTAAATAATTAATTCATTAAACTTGGGAAATGTCGACATCATAGTAATTTAATTTTATACATCAGACTCATTACAATTTATTGTTATTCCCTCTCACAGAACTGGGAAAATAGACTCAGAAAATGAGCGTAGGTTTGAATTTTCTGACGTAGACGTTGCGTGACAGGGAACCCACTGCTGAGTATAGGCCTCCTCATATACACGCCACTCGACCCGGTCCCGTGCAACCCTGATTTCCTGCTATCCTCACTATGTCATATTACCATCTGACACGTGGTCTGCCGATTGACCTTTGGCCTCCTCTCAGCCACCACTCGGTCACTGATCTTGTCCATCTGCCATCTTCTCTTCCAGCTCATTTCCATCACAGCCATGTTATCCGTTGACCGACGTTAGCCACCTTGGTTCATCGTCTGATTTGGGTATTCCGGACCTGGCATGCTCCATGGCTCTCTCTGCTAATGTTCGAAATTCAAGCTGAGTACTAAGACTTGGTCTAACTTGAGACGCTGTATAGTATGATGTCCGGCCGGGCCACTTTAATCTTCAAGAATATCAAAAAATAATTATTAAGAACCATCTGCAAATCATTTTAGCAGTATCACGAAGTAGACTTTTAGTAGATTTGTTATCACTTTTAAAAAATTAGATTAAAAACGAAATCTCAATGATTGAAGGTGGAGTAGAACTATGTAGCAGGACCACATAAATAATTAATGAGCTTGTTAAATTTTGGGGTAATTTAATTAGTGAAGGGTAGTTAGAGGTAGAGTTTAGATAGCATGAATCTACCGAATCCAGACTGAGTACTAAAATGTGGTCCGACGTGGGTCCATTCTACCTACTGTTCGGGACAAAGGAACAAGGACTTCGTGTTGCTGCCAGGGCACCTTTATGCACAGAAAGACGGTCTATCCCGAGGGGTGTACACCCAATTCGCCTTCTATTTCCTATCAATTAAAATATTTCCCATCAGTGTAGGTAATAATAGCCCATCAGTGGTACTATTATTACCTACATACCTACTATTATTCTTTGTTCTGTGCGCACGGCTGACTTGTTTCTCGAGCGTTAGGTCTATTTATCATCCTAAACAAGCTTTACTAGCAAAGCTGTTAGCGCGGACCAGGCTCCCCGCCTCCCGCGCCCGCACCCCGCGCTCGCCCCGCCGGCTGTCCTCGCTCCGCCCGCCGGCGCCGGCGCGGCCGGCCGGCATTCCTCCACGGCTCTCGGCCCGAGCGCGCGCACACCGTTGTCTAATATTTTCAAATCAAGTCTATGTAATTTAATCGCTCTGCGAATTAAACCTTTGTGAAAGTTATATCGGTGTCGACTACATTATTTAATTCCACGAACCTTCGTCATCAAGTTTCGAGCCGGATTCGACGTAAAAGAACGTTATAAACGCCGTTTCGACGAGGTCAAAAAGCAAACAAAGAAGACAGCGCGCTCGGCCGAGACTACGATCGCCATAACTACATACCTACCATCGGAGTGAATCACCGCAAGCCAACCAAACTGCAATTACTAGAACAAACAGGAAAATAGTGAAGTTATCGTCCCGCCGCGCCTAGAAATAAGGAAAACCAGCAACATACCTAACCTAAACCAAGAAAGGTGCCACATGCCAGGAAAAGGGTTTGCAGTATTATTTGTGAGTCGTTCCTATTTTATTTTTTTATCGCGCAGGTATAGTTTGACCACTCTCTTTATTAAGAATTCTCTAACTTTCTCCTTTTTAAATTTAATTTCAATCTTTGTTTTCCTAAAATAAAATTCCTGTTTTCGTCACCTAAGTATTAATCCATTTGCATCTTAGTCAATCTTCAAGATTTTCTCAATATTCCTTTTTTATCTACAAGCATTTACATCAAGGATAACACTCCCGCTCATATTTTGGACATTTTTTTCCCACAATTTCTTAAAATTAGCTAACTAATCGCCACGTTTTAAGGCCTGATTAATTGTATTGCAACCATTGTGCCAACCGTGTACCATCATTACTATTTTTTAATATTTACTTGGAATATTTCAGAAATACACACGTGTTCATATGTGCACGTACACGTAACCGAGCCGTGTCGTGGGCGTAGCTGCAGCGTGCACGTGTGCATTCGCTTCGGTCATCGTTCGCTTGTTTGCCTGCCTGCCTCTGCCACGCCATTGCCATAGCCCTCGCACGCACTGTAGCGGGCCCCGGGCTAAAGGTCGTAGCCGCCGCTAACAGTAGCTATGATCGTCTATTCTATCTATCCCAAAATGAGAGGACCCGATTCAGCTGTAAGATTTGTAAGTAAGAATGATAAGTCTGAATTTCTCGTTCATCGAGGAATCTGTTAGGCGTACAATAGTCGAACGAAGCTTGGTTCGGAAAGTTACAGTTTCAAGTTAGACAGAGAAAGCATATATGTCCGCGAGCCGATAATTCGCATCAGTCAGCGGTGTATTGCGCCAAAACGATCGTTGTTATATTTTATGTGATGGCACCATCTGGTTTTTGTATATATGAGCGCATTGGAACATCTTTAGTTGTAATTTTAGTTATAGTTTTAGTGATCGATCACAGTTATAGTATAGATATCCGTCGTAGTTTTACGACGTGAGTACTCAATTATATTTCATGTGCTCGCTCGTAGCGGCTTGTGGTGGTTCCAATTATATATTTTGTTCACGGCAATAACGATCCGAAAAGACCGGTTTACACAATTGCGATTTGAGTTCCGAAATGGGTTCTGAACTAGCGGTTACCTCAAAAGGTCCGTAACGTTTTGAAACCTTCAACTCTGCGCAATTTGAGCTGGATGTTATCGAAACGCAAGCATTATTGTTTTAGGATATCTAACCCACACCATAGCGAAGTGCATAATTCGATAAATACCGAACTATGAATTCCACTAGCCGCAGCACGTCCTGGGCTGAGCCAAATCATATATACCGACTCAACTTACACATTAGATATCCAGCGAAATTTACATTTAATTTAAAAATGCAACTTGAATCCAATCTGACCCAAGGCAATGCAAAACACCTACCCGGACCTAAACAATGAACTTTAGACTGTAAATTGATCTCTTCGCGCGTCCCCGACAACACTCAAATGTCAAAATATCAACAGTATATGTTAACTGTGTTGACACCGGTTTAACTTTGTTCTGAATTTGTTATTTCCATCCGCGGAACCTCATCGATCAAACAGTCTCCCTATGCCCTGACAACCTAGGTTTAGCCGCAACTAAACTCCTGTCTAGCCTAGTCTAAAAACCTAGTGTTATACCACGTCCATTATAAAAAACCACTCGAAAATGGTTGAGTTTGATTTGAATGTGCTTGAATGTTTAACGACTGTGTGTGTGGGAATTACAAAACTCGCTACTCTAAAGGAATGAGGAGAGGATTAGCCCGCGAATATCCTAAGAGCCAATCCAGGAACCCTATGGTGAAGGAAAAAGGAATTTAGGGTCGCTCCAAGCCCAGACTCAGACTCAGAATAATTGACTTACAAGTTCTTTCCTAACGACCCAAGGATAGTTTTGGAATTAGGGGTAGGTTGATATAAAGGTAGGAACCGAGGTATATCTCGGCGCTTCAGACACTCACGAAAACCCACTGAAACTTCGCAATCACCAATTCGTATAGTTCTGACGCGTAACACGGCAGCCAAAACTGTTTAGAACTCGTGAAGACGACTGTCACAGCGGCTAGACGCAGAGACTGAATGCTCTCCCTTCCCCCACAATGGTATTTATACGCCCCACATGCGTCCTTTGCGAATACGCTCTGCCCAAGCGAAGCTTCTTATCACTAACTACACAGGGTCTAATTTCAACCATGCCATGCAGATCCGCCGTTCTACAAATTGTGTGTACGCATATTCACTGTGATCAACCGTAGGTTATCACTCAAATCATTTGGTACTGCCGATACACAGAATCTGTTGATCGCTGACCAATAAAAGCTTGTTGCGATTAATTAAGCATTTCCCGACCACTAGGTGCGCGTAGCAAAAGACCTCTAGAATGATATTCAAAATAGAGGTGTCAAACCCTCCATCTCATACCTCAATCGCAATTGTATATTTGCAATCTACATAATAGCTTTCTCCGTTCCGTAATAACCTTTCATTATTTAGTTATTCAAAATTTTATTCAACGCGCAGCCAAATCGGCTCTCATCTCTACACATCTCGCAGGAATGCGACAAAAAAACTTGGCCTGAAAACTTCCACGAATCAACCCACGCATCGGCTCTGTTTTTTTTTTTGCTAACTTTGCCAGTAAGTATGCAAAACCCCCAAACGTTATCTGAACCGATTCTCGTATTCAAAACAGCGCGGCGTTGGGCTAGCCCTCTATCACGCAGAATGAAGTATCTAATGTACCGACTCTCGTGTACCATTACAGCCCCCTCCCAGACCTTGAGACACTGTTTATCTCAGTTAACATGGCGCAAGGATCTCATTACCACTATGCTACCCATACTTTGTACATATCTACTCTATATGTTCGGACATCTCAAATCATGTACACCGACCGATGAATCTGTCAATTATGTATATAATATTTACACAACTCGATTGAGTTCTCTCCTGTCTTATCTTATTTATCTATCTTACTATACAACCTCGCTTACCCGCAATTTATCCTAATTCGTATTACTATATATATATACAAATTGTTTTTTTTTTTTTTGTTTTTTTTTTTTTTTTTTGTTTCCAAACCATGCAAGATCCTTAAATCTACAAAGTAGTTACTCAAATTTACAGCTTACAGCTTAATTATATAACCTTTATACACTATCTTATTTATCTACGCCCTTATTCGTCCTCACATAATACCTGGCTATATTTATAGTATTGAAGTTACCCAATATCTCATTTGAACCCGGATCTACTAACGTATAACAGTTGGGATATACCACTGCCGAAATAACATAAGGCCCTTTATACAACAACGAAAATTTCCGCATGATTTTATGTTCTTTATTTGAACGCACAAAGGTCTTAAGTTTCACATAATCACCTATACGATAGACTTCTAACTTACGCCGTTTGTCCGCCTGTCGCTTACGTCGTTCACTAGAACTTTTAGAGTTTTCTATCGCTACATTCCGCACCTGTTCCGAATCTCGCACACTATGGCCTAATAACCATTCATCGCCTAATTCCTTGTCAATAGTTAACGGTTCCCGCCTACCAAACGCTAACTCATTAGGCGCAAAGCCCGTGCTTGTGTGTTCGATATTATTATAGCAATTCTGAATGTCCGGTAACACGTCTACCCAACTACGATTACTTCCGCCGCAATAAGTCCTAATCAGCCGACCTAGCTCGCGATTCACTCTTTCTACGCTATTAGAATTTGGACAATACACCGACGTATGAGTGACCCGAATCCCCAGCTGTTTGAGTCCAAATTCCCAAACTTTCGATATGAACTGTGGTCCTGAATCCGTAATTATAGTTTCGATAGGTATTTCCCTATGAAATCTCTTTGTACAAGCGAGCACGCTCCTACCTGTCGCTTTTCGCATTGGATATAATTTTATTACTTTACTGTACACGTCTTGAATCACATATATATATTGATATCCGAATTTACCTACGGGCAATGGCCCATAAAGGTCCGAGGAAACTTTCTCACCCAACCTTTCCGCCAACACCGGTGTACAAGGACCAACGGTATTGTTAGTACTTGGTTTGACCTTTTGACATATGTCACAACTTCTTATCACCGCGCTAATCACCCTACTCATATGAAGAAAATAATATCTGTCCTTCATCAGTGCTAATATTTTATATCTGCCGTAGTGACCTATTTCTTCATGTATGTGTAAAATTAGTTCCTCCTGTAGTGATTTCGGAATTACTAGCAACTGTACGTTCCGCTTCGGCACGTGAAAATATAACGTATCACCTACTAGCTTGTAATTTTCAAACCCTCTCGTTCCGGTATCTACCACATTACGTCTGATACAACCGCTAATTCGATTTAACCGCTCATCTTCGCTTTGTAATCTCGCAATGTCCCGTAAACTCGAAATAACACTTGCGGTATTCGATGCCTGAAACCAGAATATTCCCGGCTGAACATTTATACTGTCATTCATACCTCCAGGTCCCGCCATTTGCCTGCTTAGCGTGTCGGCAATTTGATTATCAGTCCCTCGCACAAATTCTATGTCGTAATCGAATTGCTCTAAAAACATAATCCACCTCGTTACGCGTGCACCCAATAAAGTCCACGACTTAATGAACGTCAAACTTTTATGATCAGTTCTAATAATAACCTTTTCTCCCCGCAAGTATATCTCAAATCGCTTTAAAGTGTATATAACTGCATACATTTCCTGTTCACTGACCGACCATCTAGTCTGGGCACCCTTGAATGCCTGCGAACAGAACCCTATAATTAGTTCCTGGCCCGATTCATCTAACTGATAAACATAGCCCCCAATTCCTATAGCGCTGGCGTCACATTGAACATAATATGTTTTTCCCGCCAATGGCTGACTCAAAATTATACTTTCTGAGAATTGATTTTTTATCTCGTCAAAAGCACTTTGCATCTGCGCACTCCAGACGAACTTGACTCCAGACCGCAATAAATTGTACAAGGGCCGTGTCAACGTTCCAAAATTTTTTATAAACCTCCTAAAGTAATTTATGAACCCCAAAAACGCCCTCAATTGCCTGACAGTTCTGGGTGACGGATATAATTTAAGTGTTTCAATTTTGTCCGGGTCCATCTGCAAACCTTGTGTAGACAAAATATGCCCCAATAACTTGACCTTTTTTTGTGCAAACTCGCATTTTTTTAGTTTGCATGTGAAGCCCGCGTCTTTCAATTTACTCAGAACCGTGTCCACTTGAGACAAATGCTGTTCGAAGTCACCCTCAGTTAAAATTGCCAAATCGTCAACAAAATTTAAACAATATGACCTAACCTCTGGCCCTAGAATTAAATCCATCGCCCTCGAAAATGAACCCACACTGGTTTTCAACCCCTGAGGTAAAACGTTGTAATCATAACTTCTGCCTTGATATACAAAACCCGTGTATCGTTTAGATTCGTCTGATAATGGTATAGAAAAATACGCATCTTTGATATCAATAACTCCTATGTAATTTATCCGGCGCCCGGATTGCAATATCTCACTCATTAAAGGTGTGGTTTCAACCTCCCCGACCATTCCCATGTTCAATTGTCGTGCATCTAGAAGAATACGGACCTCTCCTGTTTTCTTTAATGTACAAGTCAATGGACTGCTGAAATCCGTAGATTGCCTGCTAATAATACCTATCAATTCCATCTCTTCCAAACGTTTTGTTACTTTATCGCGATATGCGAACGGTATGGGATAGCTTCGTTTTACGAAAGGCGTTTCATCTCTCATTTTTATCTCATGTATATATTTATTTGTCCGACCTACTCTATCGCTAAACAACTCTGCATGTTTATTTAACACCGGCAATAACCTTGTTTTGTGTTCAACAGGTATTGATGAATTATTCACATATTCCTCTATCATATTTCTACTGGTATCTTGGTTCTGTACTTCCATTGTACAGCAGCAAAAATCCTGATTAGGACCAGTACCTAATGGTATTTCACACATCCGCCCGGCGCTTCGTATAATTAGCCTCTTATTACCCTCACACATTAAACTGGCTCGCGTCTGTTGTATAAAATCAAACCCCAAAATTAAATCTTTAGGCACCCTTGTTAATACTAGCATTGGAGTATCGATAACGCATTCACCTATCGTTAATGGTAACGTTACTAATTTATCAACCTTTTCCTTACTGACTCCAAACGCACCTGTGATTCTCAAACTTGGAATCGGTATTTCCGTCGGTTTTCCCAATTGACTGCACACTTCTTCGTACACTCTCCGACTTATTACACTGATTTCGCTCCCCGAATCAATCAAACTCCTTACAACAATATTCCCAATACGCACATCTATCTCAGGTAATGTCAAAGTACTACATAACTCGCGCCCACACTCAGTCGAATCGTCGTCTCTGAATATCGTATGTAAACGTCTGTCATTTCGATCTCTACAATTCGATCTAGATTTTTCCTCTAAACACACGGCATATCCGTGCGCTTTATGCGCTAGTAATTGAATAAATTCATTCACACCCACGTTCGAATCCAAATTACACAAATCATACAGTCTATGCTTTTTCCCAATTTGATCGGCTGTCCACCCGAACCGTAATAAATATCTGAGCGCGAACGACCCGCGCGAGTCCACTAGTTTTTTGAATTCTGACTTATCGCATTATTCCTGTCACTTGAACTTTGCCCTGCCTCTGTATCTCCTGAACTATCATTGCCCCTCTGAAACTTTATTGCCTTGAAGCTAGGCTGAGGCTGCCTGCCTCTACCGCGAAAATAACCGCGACCACGCGTCCCAAATTCGTTTCGCGCCTTCGTTACCGCGTTATAATTATTACTACGACTTATCGCGTTATAGCGTAACGTATTTACCCGCATAGCTCGATATTGCCCACGCATATAGCTATCCCGCCTCACGTTATTAGTATTCATAGGTTCCGAATCATGTATCGCACTTAATTCCCCATCGACATTCCGTTCTAAATGCCGAAGGAATTCGACCGCATCCCGTATGGTCATAGTCTCCTTTCTAGCAAAAAACGCTACTTGAATATCACGCGGCAACTGTCTGAAAATCGTGTTGATTTTCTCCGTATCAGTAAACGGTATCGTAAGCTCATATATGCTATTCAATTGAGAGGCAAAGAATTCTTCCATACTTTGACCTTTCTTAGAATCAAACTTCGCAGTTAGGAATCTTTGCTTAATTAATTCCTGTTCATTATCACCCCAGAATACCTCTCTGAAATCTTTTTCAAAATCCGAATAGGTTCGCCATGAGTCTCTGTATATGCTCATTCGAACTTTCGCAATTCCTACCAAACTATCCGTTGCCCATATCAAAGCCCTAGAAGTATCTCCCGAGACTTTAATATAAGCCTTTAAATCTCTTAAGAAAATCATCGGATTTTCCGAACTTCGCCCATCGAATGTCGGCAACTTCTGTGTCATTTTCACAATGCATGATTGACGTTTTTCTACCGATTGTTCAAACGTCTCTAGTTCCTGTCTGTCAGTCTGTCTGTCCGAAGTCCTACTAGTATTGCTCGTGCTGGAACCCCTTTCCAAACTGTCTAATCTATTCACTATTTCAGATAACAATTGCGTCACCTGCCCTGACGCCATTTCACTTGTATGCGAAAGTGAATAATAATAAAAATAATAATAATAATACCTTGGACAACCCTTACACACATTGATCCAGCCCCAAACTAGGATGCCCTGTATCTTGGGCACTAGACAACGTTATATATACTTATAGAGAAATATTATACTCAGATAGATAAACAACCATGACTAGGGTACAAACAACCGCTCTCATCAAACAAACATTTGCACCACCGGGATTCGAACCCGGGACCCCCGGTTTCGTAGGCAGCGTCACTACCGACTCGGCCATTCGGGTCGTCAACCCGTGCTATCGTCTCGTGCTACCCGACTAACGTTTTTTTTCTAGTCGTAGCTCGTCTGAAAACAATGCCCCTTTTTTGCTTATTTCTTATTTACAAAACTGAACTGTTTAAAATCGTTTCTACGTTGTGTTATTTTTAAAAGTAACGCGTTAGACCTTGATTCTTTTAGAATATCTAGGAATATCTAGGTATCAGACTATCTAGGATATCCTTCCGTCTCGGCACCAAAATCTGTAGCGAGCCCCGGGCTAAAGGTCGTAGCCGCCGCTAACAGTAGCTATGATCGTCTATTCTATCTATCCCAAAATGAGAGGACCCGATTCAGCTGTAAGATTTGTAAGTAAGAATGATAAGTCTGAATTTCTCGTTCATCGAGGAATCTGTTAGGCGTACAATAGTCGAACGAAGCTTGGTTCGGAAAGTTACAGTTTCAAGTTAGACAGAGAAAGCATATATGTCCGCGAGCCGATAATTCGCATCAGTCAGCGGTGTATTGCGCCAAAACGATCGTTGTTATATTTTATGTGATGGCACCATCTGGTTTTTGTATATATGAGCGCATTGGAACATCTTTAGTTGTAATTTTAGTTATAGTTTTAGTGATCGATCACAGTTATAGTATAGATATCCGTCGTAGTTTTACGACGTGAGTACTCAATTATATTTCATGTGCTCGCTCGTAGCGGCTTGTGGTGGTTCCAATTATATATTTTGTTCACGGCAATAACGATCCGAAAAGACCGGTTTACACAATTGCGATTTGAGTTCCGAAATGGGTTCTGAACTAGCGGTTACCTCAAAAGGTCCGTAACGTTTTGAAACCTTCAACTCTGCGCAATTTGAGCTGGATGTTATCGAAACGCAAGCATTATTGTTTTAGGATATCTAACCCACACCATAGCGAAGTGCATAATTCGATAAATACCGAACTATGAATTCCACTAGCCGCAGCACGTCCTGGGCTGAGCCAAATCATATATACCGACTCAACTTACACATTAGATATCCAGCGAAATTTACATTTAATTTAAAAATGCAACTTGAATCCAATCTGACCCAAGGCAATGCAAAACACCTACCCGGACCTAAACAATGAACTTTAGACTGTAAATTGATCTCTTCGCGCGTCCCCGACAACACTCAAATGTCAAAATATCAACAGTATATGTTAACTGTGTTGACACCGGTTTAACTTTGTTCTGAATTTGTTATTTCCATCCGCGGAACCTCATCGATCAAACAGTCTCCCTATGCCCTGACAACCTAGGTTTAGCCGCAACTAAACTCCTGTCTAGCCTAGTCTAAAAACCTAGTGTTATACCACGTCCATTATAAAAAACCACTCGAAAATGGTTGAGTTTGATTTGAATGTGCTTGAATGTTTAACGACTGTGTGTGTGGGAATTACAAAACTCGCTACTCTAAAGGAATGAGGAGAGGATTAGCCCGCGAATATCCTAAGAGCCAATCCAGGAACCCTATGGTGAAGGAAAAAGGAATTTAGGGTCGCTCCAAGCCCAGACTCAGACTCAGAATAATTGACTTACAAGTTCTTTCCTAACGACCCAAGGATAGTTTTAGAATTAGGGGTAGGTTGATATAAAGGTAGGAACCGAGGTATATCTCGGCGCTTCAGACACTCACGAAAACCCACTGAAACTTCGCAATCACCAATTCGTATAGTTCTGACGCGTAACACGGCAGCCAAAACTGTTTAGAACTCGTGAAGACGACTGTCACAGCGGCTAGACGCAGAGACTGAATGCTCTCCCTTCCCCCACAATGGTATTTATACGCCCCACATGCGTCCTTTGCGAATACGCTCTGCCCAAGCGAAGCTTCTTATCACTAACTACACAGGGTCTAATTTCAACCATGCCATGCAGATCCGCCGTTCTACAAATTGTGTGTACGCATATTCACTGTGATCAACCGTAGGTTATCACTCAAATCATTTGGTACTGCCGATACACAGAATCTGTTGATCGCTGACCAATAAAAGCTTGTTGCGATTAATTAAGCATTTCCCGACCACTAGGTGCGCGTAGCAAAAGACCTCTAGAATGATATTCAAAATAGAGGTGTCAAACCCTCCATCTCATACCTCAATCGCAATTGTATATTTGCAATCTACATAATAGCTTTCTCCGTTCCGTAATAACCTTTCATTATTTAGTTATTCAAAATTTTATTCAACGCGCAGCCAAATCGGCTCTCATCTCTACACATCTCGCAGGAATGCGACAAAAAAACTTGGCCTGAAAACTTCCACGAATCAACCCACGCATCGGCTCTGTTTTTTTTTTTGCTAACTTTGCCAGTAAGTATGCAAAACCCCCAAACGTTATCTGAACCGATTCTCGTATTCAAAACAGCGCGGCGTTGGGCTAGCCCTCTATCACGCAGAATGAAGTATCTAATGTACCGACTCTCGTGTACCATTACAGCACGCTAATTGCAAAATTTACGTATCGTTCCACAAGCTTGATCATACCATGTTCCTTAAACTTTAAAAGTATTTACTAATTTAATTTTATTTTTGCAGCTGTATTTAAATACTATCGCCATTTCTATAATAATTACAATCTCACTCTTCATTCAAAGTAATTTTTATCTAAATCTGCATTTTTTTGCTATATACTTCACGCACAATGGATTTAAAAAGTTTAAAAAAAACACGTAATTCCAATTATCCACAAATTTCATCATTTGCGAAGTTCATTAAAAGACGGTGCTTCACTCGTAATTAAATCACTAGAATTCACGTCTGATAACTATAAAGTCGCGTGGGATTTGCTTTGTGAACGTTACACTAACGATAGAATATTGGTAAACAATCACCTAAATGCATTATTCAACATAAATCCCGTGCTCCAAGAATCTTCAAGGGCCTTACGAAATACCATAGATTCAGTCAATAAAAATCTCAGGGCCTTGAAAACTCTTAATTTACCCACAGAGCACTGGGACATGCTCATAATCCACATGGTGACTAGCAAACTCGATTCAGCCACGATGCGCGATTGGGAAACCGAGCGCAATGACCTTAAAAGTCTACCAACATTAACGGAATTTACCACTTTATTAAGAAATCGAGCCGATTTGCTAGGAGAAGAACTATGGAGGAAGCACAAACACTAAACAAACCACGTAGACATAGTGACATCACTCACAATCGTCCTAAAACATTTCTTGTAAATCATACTCAAAATCAGACTCAGTATAAATATAAGTGTCCTGTTTGCAAAAATTACCATTCAATTTATCAATGTATAAAATTTAAATCAATGCCAGTTGAATCACGCATTAACAAAGTGAAACAATTGAATCTTTGCACAAATTGTTTGCGATCAGGACATGACGCGCAACACTGCAGGCTGAGCTCATGCCGGTTTTGCACACAAAGACACAACACCATGTTACACATGAATAATCAATCATAGGCAGACCCTAAGCCTTCCACCTCAACACTTTCAAATGACAGTGTGGCACTACAAACTCCAAAAGAGCATACACAAGCACCACAACAAGACACAACTAGTACCTCTTTATGCTCCACTTTGGGCAGTTATAACATACCCTTAGCTACAGCTCTCATCAACGTCATCGACTATGACGGCCCCACACACCAGGTTAGAGTTCTCTTGGACAACGGAAGTATCCCAAATTTTATAACTAAAGATCTTCAATCAAAACTAAATTTACACGTGCACTTGGAGCTCGTCACTGATTTGACAGCCATGGGCTTTATTGCCGCTTTAAATAGATTCATAGCCCGCAGAGGCAAACCGGCCACCATTTTATCAGATAACGGTACTTGCTTCGTAGGGGCTTGTAACGAAATAGCAAAGTTCCTTAAAAATAACTCTAAAGAAATAACGTCATATTCAGCTGCAAAAGAAATAGAATTCAAATTTTGTCCCGCTTACAGTTCCCATTTTAATGGTTTGGCAGAGGGCGCAGTTAAACAGGTAAAATATCATCTAAAACGAGTCACATCCATGGCACTTTAGATTACCAAGAGATGGTAACATTTTTGGTTCAATGTGAAGCTTTGCTTAATTCTAGGCCTTTAACCCCTATTTCATCTGACCCATCAGATCTCACCCCTCTCACCCCTGCGCATTTTTTGATAGGTCGAACGCTCACTATGATACCTGCTCCCTTGGTGCAAGACACACCGATACATACTCTCACGAGATATCAGAGAATAGAAGCGCATTTTTGGAATCGATATTATAAGGAATATATTTCAGAACTGCAGGTCCGAAACAAATGGCGCAGGGACGGAGGTCAGCTGAAACTTGGCGAGATGGTTCTCGTCAAGGATGACCGCTTACCCCCCAGCAGATGGCTGCTCGGGAGAGTCGCAGCAGTCTACCCGGGCGACGACGGAGTCACCCGCGTCGCTGATGTCACCACCACCACAGGGACCTTGAGAAGGGCCTACAACAGGCTCTGCCCGCTCCCATCAACATTGGACCAGGATGTTCCAAGGGGGCCAGCTTGTTAGCGCGGACCAGGCTCCCCGCCTCCCGCGCCCGCACCCCGCGCTCGCCCCGCCGGCTGTCCTCGCTCCGCCCGCCGGCGCCGGCGCGGCCGGCCGGCATTCCTCCACGGCTCTCGGCCCGAGCGCGTAATGTAATTTAATCGCTCTGCGAATTAAACCTTTGTGAAAGTTATATCGGTGTCGACTACATTATTTAATTCCACGAACCTTCGTCATCAAAGCTATTAAGCCATTTGCCTACTGAACCTAAGTTTATTGCTCAATTTATTTAAATTCGCCTAAATAACGTGTCTTATTAGGTCATCTCATCACACGTAAAATAATCTGCTTGCTTGCTTTAATAGCGTTGGGACTATCTAGCATATTAGCTTATCTAATCTAGCTATTCTGAGCAAGCCTAATGTAGCTACTACTAAATACTAGTAAATTATACGTTTACTGCCTAAATAGTATTCACAGTAAACCCTAGTAACACTAATCTTGCCTAGCTTACAGACTATCATTTTCAACCAAAATTATTTGCCTAACGATAACTATATTAAAACATCACGCCTATTTCATGAAACCAAATCAAATTAAATTATTTTAGCTAACTAGTTACAAAGAATTTTAACGTTTTTCTTGGTTAGCGTACCTACAAACTATTTCATTTTACCCTCGTTACTAAATTACAAACTGAAACGAAACAAAGTTTCAACGGAATTAATTATAAGTCATGTTGGGTAGGTATAGTTTAAAAAGGCTCTTTATTTTTTTTATTTGAGTTTTGATTGTGTTAAAAAAGTGCAAAAAATCCCCTGCGAAACTACATAGTCCAAATGTATGAAAAAAAAAAGAATATAGAACTTAAGCCAAAGATTACAGGAAAACCTACCGAGAATTGACAAGGTTTTTCATTTGTCTGTAAATCACATACAAACTTATGAATGCACTTGGTTACGTACATAGAGTATGAAAGCAGCCGCAAAAATAACTTTGTAAATAGAAATATTAAACCGCACATCAAATACTGTTTATGAATTATGAATGATGAATTATGAAATGATTATTCGTCAACTTAAATCAATAAAAACATTTAAGTGGTGAATGCGCAAGAGGGTAGCTGTAAAATTGCTGGGTTCATCGTTGGAAACCACGATAGGCGAAACCCTGTAGAACTTTACTTTTTTTCATTATTTTTCAACACTACGCCTCCGACTCTTTGAAGTTTATCGGATGAACGAGTGTAATCATTATAAAAACCAATAAAAATAAAATAACACGACTGCATATTCTTACAATACCACCTACAAACTTATGAATTCACCTGGTCACGTACACGGAGTTTGAAAGTAGCCGCACTAATAACTTTATAAACTACATTTGTGATCTTAAATCCAACATATTGACTTTTCACTAAACTTATATACCTTATATAATTTTCACGGTCGCTACAAATTCAACAAAACCTCATTGATTGAGATATGCCATGCCGTTTGGGCTGTAGTGTTTTTTTTTTTACATTTTCAACCCCAAACCTCTTCCATTTAAAGAAAAAAACAAAAATTTAATGGACAATAAAATTCCATATAACTATCAATCCTGCTCACAAAATTTTACGAGAATCGATTGAGAAATGCGACCTGTACAGGAAAAGAGCCGGACGGAAAACCGGGCAGAATTCCGGATATACGAAAGAATTTTTATTCGGTCAATATGTATAAGTATACTTTTTGACCGAGCTGCTTTAGTATGTCTGGATTTATGTCCAGATTTCCAATTTTCGTGCAATTTTGTGAGCAGATTCGTTGAATATAACGATATTTTTGTCGATTAATATTTTTGATTTTTTCAAAAATCGGAGTCAAAGTTGTTGGGTTCTTGCGTTCTCCATGTAAGTGACAAGGTCCATTCATAAGTTTGTGTTCGGTATTGACAGAAAAGGATCGCTTGAAAACTGTGGCCCCTAGACCGGAACTGACAGACACACATAGAGACAGACGAAAGCAATATCGGCCTCCTATCTTGTCGAAATGGAGCCCTTCGCTCGCTTCGCTCACTCGGTCAAAAAGTATTAATAACCAAGCGAGGGCAAAGCGCGACTAAGCGTCTTCGTTCAGCATGAGCTTCCGTATGTCTTTTCGGATTTCCGGCTGTTCTCCTATAGAGGAGAATAGGTCGTATTTCTCAACCGATTCTCCTAAAATTTTGTGAGCAGGTTCGATACTTATGGATATAGTCTTTTGAATCAATTTTTTGGAAACATTTCACAAGGGCTGAGATATGGGGGCTGTGAATGTAAACATAACTGAGGTGTCGTTGGAATCTACGATTCCCATACAATACAATACAATACATGACAATTTTTGGTGAAAAGTCAACAAGTTGGATTGAAATGTTCTTTGCAAAGATATTGGTGCAGCTACTTTCATACTCCATGTTCGTGACCAGGTACTTAAATGTGTTTGTATGTTAGAAGTTCAGCTTTCCACCAACTGACTTGCGGGGTGCGGCTACTTTTATACTCCTTGAACGTAATTAAATGAAATTAAATTTATTTGCATTGATGTGATATAAGAGTATAATTCTTCTATTTATAAACTTCTTTTTATGTTTTGTGTACTTAAGTTTATGTTTTAAGTATTTTTTGTTGTTCTTAAATGTTCAACATAAAGTTGTTCTTCGCTTCGCTCACCCCCTTTACCCTTCACCTAAGCTACCGCAGTATTTTGCCCTGATATTTTCTGCAACTTTTGGTGTTCATTTATCCATTTTGGGTAGGAAAAAAATATTTTGGTGATCATTATATTTTTTGCCATTAAATAGCATTACCCTAGTGAATCGATTATAAATCATTCTTAATAAACACTTACATACCAACTTTGTAGCAATAACTGTATGAAATTTAATTATTAAATTAAATAATTTATTTTGTTTTGTTGTCATGGTATAAAATTCAGTCAAGTTATAGAAACAATTATTTACGTAACCAGGTGCATTCATAATTTTGTATGTTGTATAGAAAAAAAATGCAGTCAGGCTATTGTTGTTTAAGAATAATTCCACTTGTTCGTCGATAAACTTGAAGGAGTCGGGCGAGAGTGTGACGGGGTAGAATATAATAAAATAATAAAACGCAAATTTCCTGAGTCACTCGCGAGGTTTACAATTTTACATCTGATACAGCTACGTACTGGTTACGTAAAAGTTTTATGAAGTATACTCGATATTATTTAGATACCTGAGTCGCTCGCGAGGTTTACAATTTTACATCTGATACAGCTACGTACTGGTTACGTGAAAGTTTTATGAAGTGTACTCGATATTATTTAGATACCTGAGTCGCTCGCGAGGTTTACAATTTTACATCTGATACAGCTACGTACTGGTTACGTAAAAGTTTTATGAAGTATACTCGATATTATTTAGATACCTGAGTCGCTCGCGAGGTTTACAATTTTACATCTGATACAGCTACGTACTGGTTACGTAAAAGTTTTATGAAGTATACTCGATATTATTTAGATACCTGAGTCGCTCGCGAGGTTTATAATTTTACATCTGATACAGCTACGTACTGGTTACGTAAAAGTTTTATGAAGTATACTCGATATTATTTAGATTGGTTTGTAGAACTGCAAAAACTTTACACATTAATAGAAAAATTCAAAATTCAAATAATAGAATGAAAACAGTTTGGCAAATAATAAACCGCGAAACTGGCAAAGTTATACCAAGGGACAGTGATTTCTGCCTAAAGATAGGTGATGATGTTGTTAAATCTAACGCTGATGTTGCTCGAGCTTTTGAAACATTCTTCACCAATGTACCCGTACTCACAACGGACCGTCTAAATTCATCTCCATTTGAAGCAGAGACTTTATTAAAAAATAACACTAGCGTCAGTAATGTATATTTAAAATTTCATCATGTATATCCCCAGGACATTGTCAAAACGTTTAAATTACTTAACTTAAAAAATACGGAAGACTTGTGGGTTATATCAGTCAAAGTCATTGGTTCAGTAATTCTAGTTATAGCCCCACACTTAGCTTATATATTCAATAAATGTGTTGACGATGGGGCTTTTCCAGACCTCATGAAACACAGTAAACTTATACCGCTGTTCAAATCGGGAGATAAGGGCGATCCTTCAAATTTCAGATCAATATCTGTTCTTCCAACACTAAGTAAAATATTTGAAAAGATTATACTCGATCAAATGCTCTCACACTTCAACCGTACAAAACAACTCCACGCTAAACAATATGGTTTCACTAGGGGTAAATCGACTACGGATGCAGGTATTACCCTTGTATCTCATATTTATTCTGCATGGGAGGCCGCACAGGATGCTATCGGAGTTTTTTGCGACCTGTCGAAGGCGTTTGATTGTGTTGATAATAATACGCTATTAATTAAATTAAATCATTACGGAGTTAGAAATAAAGCGTTGGATCTACTAGGATCATACCTAAGCAATAGAATTCAAAAGGCAGAAGTTAACGGCGTAAAATCTGATGGATCGAGTGTTAAAATTGGCGTTCCACAAGGTTCCATATTAGGCCCTTTCTTATTCCTGGTATATATTAATGATCTGCCTTTCATGGTGGAGAAATTAACTGACATAGTGTTGTTTGCTGATGATACTTCACTGGTCTTCAAAATTGAAAGACAAAAAGGAGAATTTGATGATGTTAATGGTGTATTGTCTTTAACCTTGAATTGGTTCACAGTTAATAATTTATTGTTGAACGCTGGTAAAACCAAGTGTATCAAATTCTCACTTCCAAATGTCAGGCAAGTTGAGACCAGTTTAGTGCTAGACAACAACACGTTAGAATTAGTAAATGATACGAAGTTTCTTGGAATAACCATTGATAGCAAATTGCAGTGGGGACCCCACATAGATAAATTGGCTGGTAAATTAAGTTCTGCGGCTTACGCTGTTAGGAACATCAGACAAAGCACGGATGTGGCTACATCTAGGCTAGTATATTTTAGTTACTTTCATAGTGTGATGTCCTATGGTATCTTGTTGTGGGGGAAAGCAGCGGATATTCAAACTATTTTTATTTTACAGAAAAGAGCTATTCGAGCAATTTATAATTTAAAACGAACAGACTCCTTAAGAGAGCTTTTTAAAGAAATTGACATACTAACAGTAGCTAGTCAATTTATTTTCGAAAATATAATGTATGTACGCAAGAACCTTACAACATTTTCCAAACTTAGCGATAGCTGTAATGTTAACCTAAGAAATAATCACAGACTATGTGCGCCCCGTTTTAGACTCGCGAAGGTTAGCAATTCTTTCAAGGGTCAGTGCATTCTCTACTACAATAAGATACCTCTGGAGATTTTGAAATTGCCACTTCAGCAATTTAAAAAGCATGTTAAAGCGACTTTGTCGAAAAAGGGATATTACAATGTTCAAGATTACTTAAATGACAGTACTGTATGGGGTTAATCTGGCTCAACACAGACCTTGCTGTTAATAATTTTGTAATTATTTATTCCTGCTTATTAATCATAACAATTAAATTTTTCATATTTGTATTAGTTAAGCACAACCTATTTTTAAAAGAGATCTAAAAATAAATCTGTGGGAGTTTCTACGCCCTTCTTCTCCCACAGTGGTCCAATGTAGAGAAGAGGCAAAAAATGACGTTTGCTAAGTATATGTAAATATCTACAGTAATAAAGTACTTTGACTATTGACTATTGACTATTGACACGTGTAGGTTTTCTGCATTTTTGCAATATCACGCTTAATTGACCGAGCGAGCGAAGCGAGCGAAGGGCTCCATTTCGATTAGATAGGAGGCCGATTTTGCTTTCGTCTCTCTCTATGTCTCGTGTCTGTCAGTTCCGGTCTAGGGGCCACAGTTTTCAAGCGATCCTCATACAAATTGGCACACGTGTTCCTTGAATGAAAAGGTCAATAGATTGTATTTTGTAGTTGTAGTTTACAAAGTTATTGGTACGGCTACTTTACTACTTGATTTTGATTGAATCTAAAATACTTGCCTATAAATTGGATCACAGTCCCCCCTGTTAGCGAGGTCTACTGCCCACAGGGCCACTAGTTTAATTACTTTTGTATACGCCATGTGGCCGTTACGTTTTGCTGAAATCATAAAGCAATAAAAGAGGTCTACGCAGAAGTGATACCTGCCCGTGCATTATATGTAAATTATGTAATGCATTTTTGAAAGCAAAGAGTATTCATCTGAGATTTTCGGGGTTCGTAACCACTAAGTGCCACTAGAAGAAAAAGGCACGTTACCACTATTCTCTGAATAAATTCCTCCATACAAACATAAAATCCGTAGATACAATTGACCGTGGTAAGATTCCACCAAAATCTGATCATAAAATTATGATCGGTAGTTAGTGCCACTTGCACGGAGGCGGGCTACCAGTTACCACTATTCTCTGATGGTCAATTGCATCTACTGTCTGTAAAATAAAACAGTTCCCACTCGATTCACACTTTATTTTGTTTCACCAATCACACCGTAACACTTTACTTCCAACACTTATAATCAGTTCCCACTCGGGTTACACCTAATTTGTTTTCACCAGTCACACTATAACACTTCACTATTAGAACTTGTTTATCTGAAGCACTTTACAACAGCAATGGCGCGCTCCGCTCGAGCGCCACCTTTTATATTTTCTAGGTTCGCGCGAAAACTGAGCGCCTCGTGCACCGGAAATACAGTTTTTACCAATTTTTACAAAATAATGGCAACATGAAATTGCTTAATTGTTATAAATATTACTAAAGCTAAATAATACTAAAGTAATTGAATCTGCATAATGCTAACATGTCAGACATACATACATACATTCAGGTCAAACTTCTCTTTTTCCGTTCCGACCACAATTACTTTTACATAGGTACAATTCAAAAGCAGTGTCACTTCTGTGGTGTGCCACTGCACACCACAGAAGTGACCCCCGCCGCGAACCCCGTTTCCCCTTATCATCAAGATGCGACTCGTATTATGTTTGAGAAAGCGTGTCTATCCCCTAGTAAAAGTAACTCAATGTCAACAGTGGCCCCATCTTCAGTTACGAAGAAGCCTTCAGCTTAGTGACATAAAGCTATCTATTATCGGTGAAATGTCTAAAATCCAAGACTGATTAATTAGTTATCACTGTACATATCTAGCAGGGCTTCGTCACTCGCTCAAGGGTGCGTTATTTGCCTACTCGCTCGCGTGCTCCCGGGCGCACAATATCACAGGGCCGCCGCCGCTTGCCTGAGCTCATGACGTACAAAATAGGGTATATTAGTTAAATTGTTAGTTATTAAATTTTTCTAAAAGTTAAGTTAGATACGAGTAAGATTAAGCCATACCCCACCACGCTGGCTCAGTGCGGGTTGATGGAGGGGTTTGACGACCACTACCACGTAGCGATAGTAGCCAGGACCTACAGCTTAACGTGTCCTCCGAAATACTGTGAAGTTACAAACTTATACCTGTTTTAATATCCTAAGTATGGAAATTATATAATACGTGTATTGGATTTGTCTGGAATAAAAGCCTTTATTATTATTATTATTATAATTAATTTATAAAAATATGGAATCCTAAAGTTTTCCTTACGTCAAACTTATCAAACCTAGGCCTTCAGTCACGACAAAGATTGCGAGCGCTATACGACCGATGTCGGCTGCAAAGTGACAACTTGGTAAAATTAAAGCGTTTGTGATACTGTTTGTAAAACACTTTTCATGACTGGCTTAAGGGCTACCACAACCATTTCCGTTCCAATATGCCATAATGGCTTTATTTACCTAACAAAAATGCTTGTTTAAAGACGGTCATGTTAAGTTTGTGGAGCAGTTTGTATTCTGAAACTGAATCGGTCTACAGCTCCGTATGGGAAAGAGGCATGACGATTTGTTATGTTTCCTATACATTAAACAAAAGGGCTTCATAAAATTTAATTGAAAAATCTCTACGTCGTATTACAGCCATTGTTGCCAAACGATGCTTGTTCGTAGTACTGCAGACTAAGAAAGCTTTTTCAAGATATGCTCCTTTGTTTACAGTTATTGTACCAAGAGAGCAGTATGGGAGTTTTCTAAGATCGCCTTACGCTAGGTTACCACGCAATCAAGATAGATACCATCTTGCTCCTTGCCATATTATGCTACTGTTGCTAGTGTACCAACACGAAAAACTCTTTTGTTTATTTTTGGACTAAGTATTACATACTTGGATATACAGGCTGTAATAGAAAGGTGTAGTCATATTTTAAGGGGCTGTTAGGGATATATGCAACTATATTTTTCATTTCTTCAAACAAATCAGCTGACCGCCCGGTCCAAAACTTAGTAAAATGTAAGCTTTTGTAAATTTTATGTGTGATAGTTGTGTACGTTACGATATTGAGTCAATATTCGATGAATCGATTCGAGTTTATATTAAATTGTCATTTTTGGTAAGAGATTCATTCGTAGTGAAGGAATTGAAGTGTGAACGGCTAAGTTGTAATTGTAAAAGTATACACCTACGTCATTGCAACAGTAACTGGTTTTACTCCATGGGAGTCCCGGTAACTATTCGGAAGCGGAAAAAACACGGAATATTACTCAATATTAAGAAAGTAAGGTTTCATATTTTTATTTATTTTATTTTAGTTTAGCCTAAATTATTGTTATTTTTGTGACTATTTTATAACTACAATTTATAATTTATAACTATGGGTCATGTTGCCTGAGAATAAACGATTATTATTATTATTATTATTAATATTCACACGTCCACAAGGAAGGTAAAAGTTAAAAGTATTATTATACGGAATTGAGGGTATGTTGATTTCATTTTCTTTTTCTTTGCGATTCAATAAACATTGAAATATAGTGACCCCATTGAAATTGATGTAGGCGAAAGCGTACTGAACGATAATAACTCTTGTCATTATCTTATTATCCAGAATTGCTAGCATCAAATATGTCATATCATATGTGTATTTTGGTTGTCTCCAGTATTGCTAGCTTGCAAAACGTTCTCATTCTTTCAAGAGTCGATAGATTCGGATGAATCGGACCGGAACTTATGACAGTCTATGGTTTGGTGAGAACACGTGAACGGGTCGACAAATCTCGTAAGCGAATGCTGTGTTGCGTGGTCAACTAATTTGAATAGTTATTCTACGTTCGAGCGAATTGACTCTGACGCCATCGCCGTTGTGATATGAGAAAAGAAAAACAGTGTGATGTAAACATTCTTAACGAGTAGTTGATTCAAATAGTTATTTTTCGTAACATTATAAATAATATCTTTAGCGAGTCAAAGGGGTAGTGCTATAAGTGAAGGAATGAGTAAGTTTCTTTTAAGTTCTAAAGTGTAATGAAAAAATAAGTGAAGTTTAATTGCAGAATAGTATACGATGTCGAAAAATCGGACTCGAAGTCGTTCACCTGCATCACAGCTTGCAAAGTCAGTTGAGAGAGATGAGCGGACACCGTGCGGTCGTAGCAAGGAGTAGCGACAAGAGGACCGCCATAAGCGACACCGCAGTGGATGTTCGAGACTCCGACGCTCACGACTACGATGCTCAGGATCACAGCGTACATGTTTACGATCAATTGGATCGTAAACATGTTTGGGCGAAGAGGCAGGGAACTATTCGCAGCCTGAGGATTTATTTAGTTATTTCAAATCCATTAAGGTTGAAGATACGTAAGATCGGCGCATATCCTTATTATGGCGTATTACTGTTGTACGGAAGTGATGCTTCGAATGACAGTAATATGGTAAAACACAAACTAAATCATGAGATGTTTTATTTACAATGAATTAGGGCATCCAAGTTTCAAGTTCACAAAACCACTATTGGCTTGTTCTACATGCAAGCAAATTGTACATCATAGTATTAACTGTAAGCGATTTAATTGAAGCAATTTAAGCGAGAAAAATAAAGATGAGTCCGGAAAATAGGTGTCTGAAGTAAAGTAAAGTGGTTGTTAGACGGAAAATACGTGTTACCTACTCACACAGTCAATGGAAAACTCAAGACTTGTTATGTGACCTAGATACTCAGAATACACTTATGAGAGTGAGTGAATTTAATGGTCTTGGAGTGAGTTATAATTCTACTTATGAGGTTCCCACCTTAAAGGGGTTTGGTGGTGCTACTATTGAACCAATAGGAAAAGCAGTAGTGGATTTGCAGGTGCAAGGAGTGATAGCTTCGATAGAGGTTCTCGTTGTGCCTGATAGTCTACTCAAACATGCTATTTTGTAAGGTCACACTTTTACTGAATAATCTGACATTGTTATTATCAAAACTGATGAGCAATTGATTATACATAAACAACCACCGAATTTAAACTCTGATAAAATATAATTGTTTATAAATTCAGACTTTGAAATAAAATCTGTGGAGGCGTTCACAGTGAAAGCCACAACAATGCCATTTGTAAAGTATAGACTTTACAAATGGCATTGTTGTGGCAAATATTTCAAAGTCTGAATTTATAAACAATTATATTTTATCATAGTTTAAATTCGGTGGTTGTCTCTCTATAACCGAATCTCATATATAGATATGAGAATCGGTTAGAGCAGTGGGTCCTTATAAAAGGTATAACATTCTCCCTGGTGTTTATGAAATAATTAACGGAACAGGGTACGTGATGGCTATAAGTTTGGGCTTAGAAACTGTGATTATGAAGAAAATACAGTTATTTACAAAAGAGCTCGTATCTTCCATGAACAGGAAACCATTTTTTATCTTAAGTACATTATAAGGACGTTCTAACGGTGATGGAAAATATCGTGAGGAAACCTTCATTACTCCATAGCTGCGGCGATGGGCTTGCCCCCTATCACGCAAAATGGAGTGTTGAATGACTGACACCCCGTATGGGAAAAGGCGTGACACTTTGTTATGTTATGTTTATTGAGGTTATACATTTTTTATATTGTTTAATCACATGAAGGAAACATACAAAGTATTCGAGAGTTATAAATATTATTATATGTTTAGTATTTGTCTTTATGTTAAATTATACAAATTTTATTCACGCTGTTATATTAATGGAACAACTTCAATATAAAAGATGGCCGAAATAATTCGGTTTTCATGTACCTAGCTAAATAGTAAAGATCATAAAAAAATGTAAAACAATATTACATCTCTAAATTATTTCTAGAGTTTACTTATATTTATAAAGAGTACTTTATTTATTCAAAACTACAATTAAAATAAATACTGGAAATAAAAATATCAAGTAACCGCCTAGAGCTTCGTGAAAACTAGATAATTAATAAAATATAAATCAAAAAATCAAACTATAATAAAACTAAGAAAATAGGCCGCCCCGAGTATCGAGAGTACCGAGATCAGACACAGAAATCACAAAACGATTATGCTATTAAAACCTCAACTAATATTGCTAATGTCTGCAACTTGCTGATGTCTGACGATGAGATTGGTAGCAGAGCGTCCCACTGATGGGCACTGGGAAGCAATATACTTCAAAGCGCAGCATACCGCTGAGGAACCGGCCTGAAGTAACTGGTTTGAAACTGGTTTTCTTCTGCTTTGAAGGGATAAAATTAATATAGGTATATGCTTTCCAGCACCCATCAGCGGAACGAAGAGAGGCTTATCATGATATGCTTCCATTCTCACCGTTTCAATGAAACGAGACATCGGCAAGTGGTTTTTCGTTGGAACGTTACATCGTTTAAATAAGAATCAGCAAGTGGTTTTTCGGTGAAATGTTATATATTTTTTTACTAATATCTTTTCGCAGAGGTTATGCTTTGAAAGGAATTGTATGTTTCATAAATCTGACTGAGGTTTTGACAATTTATAATTATCATTTATTAACATTTCAGTTACTGCAATTTTGAAACCTCATTTTGAGTGTCTGACGAATTTTCATCGAAATGTGTAGGATGGATGGTATTGACCAAGTACTACTAAAACCTAGCACCACAAAACAAAATGATCGGAGACTAGCATTGCTAAATGATTCTATATTTTTGACTCTCACAACTATCAATCATCTACTAGATATTTCAAAATCACTTAAAAATACTAACAGTATGGGTAATGATGGTATTAATACAAATAAAAACAAAACAGTTAGTAATGATATCGCATCAATACTCAGCCACTTGACTGACCTCTGCCTTCAACACGATATTCTTCCCGATTGCCTCAAGACGTCTGTTGTAAAACCACTTTTAAAAAATATGACTGGGAAGACACGAGCAACTTCAGTCCCTTAGCGCTGATATCAATTTTCTCCAAAATATTGGAGAAAGCCATTTATGACAGGGTGTATTTTTTAAAAAAAAACACATAATATTGGTTGAAGATCAAAATAGGTTCAGAAAATAATATAATATCAACACATTATGGTAATTTATGACTTCCTGAGTTCGTACTCATTGTCATGCCTAACATCAACAAAAAAACCCCGTGTCACAATATTATTTATGGACCTAACCACAATTGAATTTACCACAAAATTTTAGATAAACTATATGCATATGGTGTATGAGGTATTGCATATGACCTCATCAAATCCTACTTAAGTAATAGGAAACAATCAACCCAAATTACTCAAATATGCACTAAACCACAAATGCAAATGAAATATTCATCTGACTCTAGCGATATAAAATGTGGAGTAACACAAGGGAGTTTTTTGGGACCACTATTGTTCCTAGTATGTATTAATTACATCCCAAAATGTGTGAATCATCTGATGGTTCTTTACCGTAACATTTATAGGGCAAAATCTAAATACATATGAAGCTGACACTAATAATTTCTTGATCAATTTCATAGAATGGTTAAATGATACTAATATTTTAATAAATATTAATAAAACAAAATTGATCAAATTTAGGAAAGGGCATAAAAAACCATTGATATTATACAAAGAGACCAAAACATTCTTAGGACTGCACGTTGATAACAACTTGTCATGGAATAAACACATTGATTTTCTGAGTTGTAAACTGAATCAATTTTCATATGCTCTGTACATGCTATCTAAACAAGTAAATAAATATGTTGTACTAATGGCAAATCATGGCTTTATTATGGAATAATTTTCTGGGGAAATACCACAAATGATGTAATATTAAAAGCCCAAAATAAATGTGTGTGTGCTATATGTAAACTGATTAGTACAGATGACTGCAGAGGCCATTTCATTCATCTTAAGATATTGACCGTCCCATCCATAGATATCAAGAGATAGGCCCTTGGCGGTAAGCTTGTATCGGAACCAGTGTCGCCGAAAATTAAGAACACGCACACATCTAAAACACTCATGCTTCAATCCTTCCGCTTTTATTGGTCAGTGCAATGTCATGCACCTATCGTCCGAAGACACCCACACCACCGCAGGTATACTAGCTAGCCAAGCTAGTGTTGGAACATTGCAAGGACAGCGTGTTTCATCAATCGATTATAATTTATAGACAGTGGTATATGCCGGGTTATATAAATAAAATTATACATTGTTTGTTAATATGACATATTTATTTTAAAAGAAATACCTATTACTATGTTTACAGGCAAAAGTGTTGTTTGGGACATGATTTTGAATAACTTTCTCAATGAATCTGATTTTATCAGAGCAACGTTATTTTTTACTTCCCCATACAAATTAGCTGACCGCTCTGCCCAAAATGTACTGCAAAGTGAAAAATAATGTTTCCCTGATCAAATCGTTTTAATAGAGAAAGATTTTCAGATTGATGTCCTTAACAACCGCCTTTCGGCATATATCCCTTTTTGTATGATCCTTTACAATACAATACTACCTATTGACCAGAAAAATGTAAATATTTATTAAGAACTTGGCGTTTTGGCAATTTAGGCGTAGCATTTTTTGCTAAGTAATGCAGTCTTATATTAGTATAACTTTCCATTAGAGCTATGATTAGTAGTAGCTATGATTAGATGATTACCCAATGAGTTTTGTTCGAGTTGGTAAAAAATCTATTTCTTTCTATCGATTCAAAAACATAATTCTCACTATCACTACCCCCATCACTATACATCGTCTCTGCGTGCGTGTAACAGTTCGAATCCGTACCTCGATGCACATTTACTTTCGTATTTAGATAAGTGTGAAATATTCATTGCGTGTTAGCTTGGCAATATGTAGTGAAATTAAGATACAAAACAAGCAATGGAATATAAACCTAGCGAGAACAACGTGACATTGTCACTTTAATGGTCAACTCGTGACGAATTTTTCGAGAATGATTTATTTCCGTAATAATGTTTATTTCTTGTGTTTTAAGAAGAAATAATAGTTGGAATGAGACTTACAAGTGATATGTTACTTCGCCGTTCTTGGAATTCACACACCCGCTTCTATTTTTGCATGTAAGTATTGCACAGGTCGGCATTTTCTAATAACAGCAGAAATGAATTCGTCACTGCGGTCGCCCGGCGACTATCGAGAATTTTTAATTACAAGTCAATCGGGGCTAGATTTGTTCGCACCTGCCACGCCCCTCAACCTATCTCTCGATATCTGTGGTCCCATCATTGTACATATTTGAAACATCAGTGTTTGTGAAGTGCAATATCCATCTCTTTAATTACATGCAGAGTAAATGCAATCATGACAATCTGAGCACTGACTCACGAAAAACGGCATACTACGATAATAGTTATTTATGAAACAGTCGCATAAAGAGGGTTTTTAATAGTATTAGGCGAGTGCTTTAGTACTTAGTTATGTGCAGTTTCATACACTACTTTATCTACTCTCATTAGGCGAGGTTTTTAATAGTATCAGGCGATTGTTTTAATACCTAGTATATAGTTTCAAGAATTAGCCTTTTTCTGCATTTTCCATTTCATAAAGTCTTCATTGCATTTATCATATAATTTTCTCAGCTTTGCTGGTATTAAATTATTAGTCATTGCCGTCGCCGCATTTAAAATATCGGGCGGAGTCTAACTTTCTTCACAATCACTGCTATCGGTCATTTTTAAGCAAACATAACAATATTTCCACGAAAAATAACAAAACGTGAATCGCTCCAAAACGCAGCATACCACCGCGTATGCGCTAAAGAAGGCGCGGCGCTGCCACAGACAATATAGGCTGAATGGTTTTACCTTTGCTTGCCGCCAAGAGGCGAACGGGACCAATAAAAAAAACTAGTAAAACTGAATCGATCCCTGTTAGTAATCTCAGATTACTAATATCGATACAGTTTTTGATTACTAATCTGTGATGCATCGTAATGAATAAAAAAGTTATTTTATAACATTGTTATGTTCGAGATAAAGTTTTATAATATAAATTTTTAATTTTATTTCGGTATTGTGTGCATAAAGTATGTCAATATAAATCCGTTTTGAAGTTTGTAAATCGAATTTTACGATAAGAGAGTAGATAAAGGTATATTCGGCATGATCGCCAAAATATATAACAAACTACCGAAGAGATAAAGAGCAAATAACAATATAAATATGTTTGAATATAATCTAAAAAAATACAAATTCTAAAGGCATACCTACTGCTCGATCAATGATTTTCTTTTGGACATTTTATTAAAATTTATATGACATTACGAGGACAATAGTTATTGTGTATCCATAGTTTTAAGTGTGCAAGCATCTCTAGTCTGTATTAAGTAATCTTAATTTTAGTACGAATCTAAATCCAATGTTTGAACGCCTTACGGCAGATCATAGAGTACCCACTTGCCTGTTTTATTGCAACCAACTCATGAATACCTAATTTTCATCAAACAATAAATATCTTTATCTTTATCTTTAGGTCCCCATTACATTTACCGCGTTGCCACGCTGCACCGCAAGGTAATTTTTTTTAAGTTGCTCAAGATGTTTTGAATACAATAAGTAATCAATTAACGAGAGGACTCGTCTTTGTAGAATGGCTGACAGTACACTTTTTGTAAATTTTTAACTTCTCTTGAGAAGTTATTATAATAGGTCTGAAAATTGAAATAGGTAATTTTGTGTTTTCTTTACGTTTTAAGACCTGGAGAATCATTTGCAATCATTTTTAGAGTGATGTCTGTGTGTGTGTGTGTGTGTGTGTGTGTGTGTACGTACGTATGTACGTGATCAAAATTATGGAATTCGTTTTCTCAATAACTACTGGACCGAATCGCTTTGATGACCATATCAATCGATACGCCACGTCATGACTTAGATCTGAAAGGAGTCTAGAAAAAATCGGTCCAGCGGTTCGTTTTTTATTTGTAAAAAACTGACTTTTTTGAACACGCAACGTTAATTTTGTATGTAATTCCAAGTATTGAGGGGTAGATGTGGGTTTTTGAGGGTGCTGGTTTCGAATCTTTCATCAGTTTTTTAAAATTCAAAATGGCGGACCCACTATGACGTCATCTTTTTCGTGAAAATTCTTTAAATTCGATAAAATTTATTAATTATTGTGTAATGATTTTCTAGGTATCGAAACATTAAAAAAAAGAATTCTTCTCAAGAGAAGTTGCTTGTACGGTACTTGCTGCCGAACCGATTTTCTACATTATCGTTGTATTTGTTACGTTATCCAGTAAATATTCGATGGATCGATTCGAATTTATATTAAGCCGCCATTTTTAGTATATAATTTATTCGTTGACGATAATTTGAAGTGTAAACAGCTAAGTTGTAACTATAAAACACATATCATTACAACAGTAACTTGTGATATCCAGAAAGTTGTTCGAAATTATGTCCCTAACAATGCCCTAAACAATGACTAATCCTTTCTGTTACACCCTGTATATATAAAGGTGAGTGCACGCGGCTTGTTGAATTTATAATTAAAAACGCACAATTTATAATAAAAAAATAAAAATAACTAAAAAGCTCTCTTAAGGAATCCTTAATGAAGGAATGACCACCTCTGTGGCGCAGCGGTTGTGGCTCTGCCTACCATGCGAGAGGTCACGGGTTCGATCCCCGGCTGGGGGTAAAGAAAAAAAAATCCCCAGGTCTTGGATGTTTATATGTGTGTGACGTCGCTGTTTCTGGTACCCACGACACAGGGTATCCTAGTGTAGGGCCAGAAGCAATGTATGTGCCTGTATGTAAATGTTGCAAATAAAAAAATGTTTCAAAAAATAAAAAAAAGCTTTTTAAAAAAATTTACATACCTTACAACATTTCCCAAACTTAGCGATAACTGTAATGTTTACCTAAGAATTAATCAAAGACTAGTTGCGCCCCGGTTTAGACTCGCGAAAGTTAGCAATTCTTTCAAGGGTCAGTGCATTCTCTACTAAAACAAGATACCTTTAGAGATTTTAAAAATTGCCATTTGAGAAATTTAAAAAGCATGTGAAAGCGACTCTGTCCAAAAAGGCAAATTACAATGTTCAGGATAACTTAAATGATAAGACTGTATTGGGTTAATATAGATCAACACAGACCTTGCTGTTAATAATTTTGTAATTATTTATTCCTGCTTATTAATTATATAATTAATATTGTAATATTTGTATTAGTTAAACACAACCAATTTTCGAAAGGAATCTAAAAATCAATCTGTGGGAGTTTCTTCGCCCTCCTTCTCCCAAAGTGGTCCAATGTTGAACAGCGGCAAAAAATGACGTTTGCTAAGTATTTTTAAATATCTACAGTAATAAAGAAATTTGAACTTAAACTTGAACTAGCATTGAAGTATCTACCGTAATCAATTTGTGCGTACAAAGTATGAACATAAACATCACTTTCGTTCTAAATATTATAGTTTCGGTGCTTCTGAGTAACTTCTGTACACAAATCATTATATTTCTTCGTTACTGGGTAACGGCACTTCGTTAAAAACCTGAAGCATATATCAAGTGGGATACGCTCGGAACTTGGTATTTTATAGTAATTTAACTACTGACATCAAACAACGTAATATAAAGTAATATGCTTTGTGTTGGGACGTTATATTTGATAAAGCCTTTGACAATTTTAAGAGAGCTCCGGTAGCAAAGATAGATTTAGTTGCTTATGTTTGTGTATTTTGCAGCCCATCTTGACAAAAAATTACAAGTGCTTCTTCCATTCCACATACGTTGCTTCTGTCCCCACACTACGATACCCGTGTCCTGGAAACCAGAAACAGCGATATCACTTTTTTTCTTTAATCTCTAGATGGGGATCGAACCCGCGAACTCTCGCATGGTAGTCAAAGCCATAACCGCAGCGCCACAGGGTTCGTCGATTTGCCCTCAAATAGCCCTTATTCACCCACTACTGGGTCTATACCCACCAGATACCACCTATGTCACTTCTTAACCGCGCCGACTACATCACATTCGACGACCCGAATGGCCGAGTCGGCAGTGACCCTGCCTACGAAGCCAAGGGTCCCGGGTTCGAGTCCCGGTGGAGGCAAATATTTGTTTGATGAGAACGGATGTTTGTACCCTAGTCATGGTTGTTTATCTATCTAAGTATAATATTTATCTATATAAGTATGTGTATCGTTGTCTAGTACCCAAGAATCCTAGTTTGGGGCTAGATCAATGTGTGTAAATAGTGTCCAAGGTATTATTATTATTATTATTATTATTATTATTATTATTATTATTATTATTACATACATAATGAACAAACACATATAACGCAGATTATTATCAAAGCTGCGTACAAAACAGACTTAAGGGCTATTGTTCAATCCCCAGATAAACACACAGATAGCTATATTTATAATTTTAGAGGTACTTAGATAAACGTTATCTGACGATTGATAAATCGGCCGTAAGTGATAGTGTCTTTTATCGAGGTAATCACACAATATCAATAGGCCAATATGAATCGAGATTGCTTTTATATAGCACCATTTCATTGTAGTCGAGCTGTCGTACTTAATACTAATATGATAACATTATTTAGAGCAATGGAAAAAATCCTTTATTGTACATATACATAAAGGTGGATCCAAGAATATTGCTGAGCATTATCGCCCGGTATCAATATTCCATTTACTTTGCAAGGCTTTTGAATTGATGGTCCATGACCAGGTATACCCTATTGTGGCGCGCAGCACACCGCTCATCATGACCAGGTATACCCTATTGTGGCGCGCAGCACACCGTTCATCATGACCAGGTATACCCTATTGTGGCGCGCAGCACACCGCTCATCATGACCAGGTATACCCTATTGTGGCGCGCAGCACACCGTTCATCATGACTTTATGCGTATGCGTTTAACAATGTTTAACTTGGTTGTTGATAGTTCATGAATGCTGTGGGCACTTACATCGGCCAAGGCTTTCGGGTGGACGCCGTCTTTCCTGATTACTCTAAATACTTCGATAGACTCAGACACAATGTAATCCTTAGATGGTTCTACTCGTTCGATTAGAAGCCAGATGGTCAGAAGTTGCTACCAATCCCGTTTCGCTCTTATCCCAACTGGAGTCCCTCAGGGATCCCACCTAGGACCACTCCTCTTCAATGTGTGTATTTATAACACATCAAAATGTTTTAGTTTCGCCCATTTCCTTATGTACACCAACATTTATATGCCGATCGGTAATGAACAGCCTGTCCATTTTATAAAATCCGATCACGTCACTTCACCTTTACTTCGCTTCATCTCACCCATTGAACCCCAGACCGAATAGCTGACGATGTAAACAGCTCTGTAGTTTTTATTTCAATTAAATTAGTCAAAATTGCTTTTCTGCACGAGTAAACTTAATTTAAGTAGTAATTAGTGATTAAATAATGTGTAGACAAGAAACAGCTGTGCAAACATACAAGCTTTGGAAAAAACAAGACCGATTGTACCGGCCGATTGAACTGTCAAAATCAGTTCAAATAACAACGACGTAAACGGGGGAAGTATCGTTTTATTTCTGTATTTATATCAATAATCTCACCTTTCACACCCGTAACAAACTAAACAAACCTTCATATAAGTGAAACACTTGCCGTACACTCACTCAGGTACCGTTTTGTCTCTCTTTACTTGGCAAAAGCGGAAGCAAAGTTGAAGACGCAACATTCTGCCACATTCAACAAAAACACACACTTAACACCTTCATTGTGCAATAAACTCCCTAGTGTTCGCTAGTATTCCACCCGGTCATACACTGACACCTATTCGCGGTTTTTTTTCAGGCGAAAAAGGGTGCAATGCTGACCCGAAGCAAGATGAGCACACGCGATGTGGAGTTGAAGCTGAAAGCGACCTTGCTGGAGCTCAAGAAGAGCCAAGAGCTTTGTGAAATACTTCTACGAGAGCGAGATGAGTGTGAAGAGGAGATAGAAAAGCAAATTAAGAAAAATTCGGCGCTAAAAGAAGAGCTCAGTGAGTTGGACATCCAATGCCAGGATCTCAGTGCCCAGAGAGATGAACTACAACACCAAGTCGACTCATTTTACAAGTGTCATGATGTCCACCACGTAGCATTGCAACACATAAAATCACTTGAACAAAAGCTTGCAGAGGCATACCACGAGCTTCAAGTTTTCAGCGAGCGGGAGGAACAGCGAGACAGTGCTACAACCAGGGCCTTCTATAATGAGGTCATGAGCCAAACTGGCATACCAACTTTTGACCTAACAGCTTGTGATCTCACGTGTGATAGTCCTAATAGATCACAATCAGTAACCACTATGAGCTGTAGTAAAAATAAATTAAAGAAATATGTTAAATTAAATAATTATACAAAAAAAACACAAAAACTAGCTAATAGAAATAAAATATTTTGTAAAAATGTAAATTGTAGCAAGGAACGTGTCGAATTAATTAAGGAAATCGATGATTGTAGATTATGTTTGGAAAAAACTACAGAAAAGTACGAATGTGACACACGGCGACTCCAGTCAGATATGCATATTTTAAACTCATCATTACAAAGTATTACACGTAAATATGAGTCAGCACAATACGAAATTAAGGAACATGTGTCGGCTATGAATAGTTTGTTGGAGACGTGTAAGTATAATTATGACACTTTCATATCTTTGACCGACAATCACATCTGTGATTGTAAACAAGCTCCAGCGGGCTGTTCCGTGCCGACCGTGTGTCCCGCCGAGCAGCCGGCCGAACAGCTGATACTGACCCAGGCGCCGCCGTCAGTCGACTTGAGTACTAATAGTGTTATCAATAACGCCTCCTTCTCTCGGACAAAGGATAGGTATATAATGTACAGCGATGAACTTGGAAAAAATATGGGTTTACAACTTAGTCAGCGCGTGGGCCAGGCAATATTAAATAACTGTATGCCTGGCGCCACATATTCACAAATATTAAACAAAGTGTTGTCATCGCAGTTTTTAGAAACAACCACCCTAATTATTTTAATTGGTAGAAGGGAAAATGTATCTAAAAAACTAATTACTAAATACTTTTCCAAATTAAATTCATTACAAAATGTAGATAGAATAATCTTGTTTGCGTTTCCCTTCAGCCAATCTTTGTCACAACATGAAAATCATATAAGACATGATTATAATACATTTATACACACATTGACATGTCGTCATACTGAAAAATTTCATTTCATAGACACCAATATTTGTATTGGAAAATATTTTTATTTGACTAAGGATAGGTATTACCTATCTAGGTTTTATACAAAACAGATAGCGCAGTCACTATCTTATTTTATTTTGAACTCAGTCAAGTTTTTGACCAATGAAACGCCTGCTTCTATTGAGCAGTGTATTAATAATGACATGTACTCCTTGGAATCTGTTCCAAGCTCTTTAAATTAACCCATAGGACAACAGAGAGTAACTCTGGCAGTAATATTAATATTTGTATAAATATACCTTCATCTTGCCCATTAAATCAAGTTACTAGTAATGAAAAATGTAAAAGTAAGAATATTTTAAACGTGGTTCATCAAAATATACAGGGCATGTTAAGTAAAGAACTGGAAATTGAGTTATTCATGAACTGTAATAATATTGATATTTTATGTATAACAGAGCACTTTTTAAAGAGTTATCAGTTCATGTTCAACTTTAATAACCACCACGTTGCTAGTTCGTTCAACAGAAAAACAGCTGATAGCGGTGGCTCCTTAATACTTGTAAATAATAGTTTTAAATATAAGGAACGAGTTGACATAGTGAGCCTGTCTGTTGAGCGTACCATGGAAATAGCCTGTATTGAACTTGAACAACTTATTGTAATGAGCGTATACAGACCACCAGATTCATCCTTTGATTTATTCGAAAAGAAAATGGATGAAGTGTTGATTAAAATCAGCGATAAAAACAATTTTTTTATAATTTGTGGTGATTTTAATGTTAATCTGTTAGAGGATAATAATATTTGTACTAGATTAAAATCTTTATTTTTATGTCACAACATGAACTATCTGTTTTTGGAGCCTACTAGAATTACTGCAACATCTGCTACCTGCATTGACAATATATTTACTAACATTACGCCCATTTTCAAATCGGTCATCAATAAATTAACCTCTGATCACTCTGGTCAGATAGGTATATTCAATTTTAAAATAAAAAAGGACCAAAAAGAGGATATTACATGTGTGCCCGTTAGTGACACTCGGCTTGAACACTACAGGAATAATATTTTAGATAAACTATGGGAAATACCATACAGTGACGATCCAAATTTGTTGTACAACTCAGTATTTAACCTTGTCAAAAATGAATATGATACGGTATTTAAATAAAAAACTATAAAAGTTAATAACAAAGCTTTGTTTAGTGATTGGGCGACAGTTGGAATTCATAGGAGCAGACGAAGATTATATGAACTCTATGAAGAGAAATCATATAACAAAAATACGGCCTTTCTAGATTATGTTCGTAGTTATTCAAAAATGTTTAAACGCGTTTGTGCCGTAGCTAAATCTAATTTCATTAAAAATAAAATTGAATCTAGTAGCAATGTAATGAAAACGACTTGGCAAATTATAAACAGAGAGACTGGAAAGTCCAAAGCTACACATAATAACTTCAAGCTTAAGATAGATAATCAATTGCTAAGTACAGACCTAGAAGTAGCAAAAGCTTTCGAAAATTTCTTTACGGACATTCCAGTTTCAACAACCAAGTCTTTAAATTCATCTCCCGCTGCTGCTGAATCTATACTTAAACAAAACTTTGAGGAATGTAAAACAGATTTTAAATTTAGGCACGTAAATAATGAAGACATTGTAAAAGCGTTTAAATCCCTGGAAATGAAAAAGACAGCTGACGCCCATGGTCTATCAGTAAAAATTATTAGTTCCATTGTAGATTGTATTGCACCTCACCTTTGTTGTATATTTAATCAATGTATAGATAGTGGTGTGTTTCCTGACTTGATGAAACTAAGTAAAGTTATACCTTTATTCAAAGCTGGTAGTACATCAGACCCCACCAATTTTAGGCCCATATCGATACTACCAACGCTTAGCAAAATATTTGAAAAACTCATACTTAATCAATTGCAAAGTCATTTTTATCTCAATAATTTAATTCATATTGCTCAGTTTGGTTTCACAAAGGGTCGTTCAACAGCCGATGCTGGTGTTGAACTAATCGACAATATTTTTGATGCCTGGGAAGACGCAATGGATGCAATAGGTGTCTTCTGCGATCTATCCAAGGCTTTTGATTGCGTCCATCATGACACTCTTGTCAGGAAGTTACGCCATTATGGTGTAAAAGATCAGGCACTTGGCCTTCTGGAGTCATATCTAACAGATAGGGTTCAGATGGTCGATGTTAATGGGAAAAGATCACCTGGGTCTTCAATAAGTATGGGCGTACCGCAAGGTTCAATTCTTGGTCCTTTCTTGTTTTTAGTATATATTAATGATTTACCTTACCTTGTTAAAGCAAAACATGGGTTAGTATTGTTTGCCGATGATACTTCTTTGATATTTAAAGTTAAAAGACAGCAATCAAATTATGACGAGGTAAACAATGCTATCTCTAGTATAGTGAACTGGTTTACTGTTAACAATTTATTACTTAATGAAAAGAAAACTAAATGTATTAAATTCGTGTTACCCAATGTGAACCCGGTAACTACAGACATATTTATAAAAGGACAGAGATTGGACCTTGTGCAGTCGACTGTCTTTTTGGGCATTACTTTAGACGCCAAACTACAATGGGATCCTCATATAAATAAATTGTCGAACAGACTGAGTTCGGCAGCGTTCGCAGTTAAAAAAATTAGAGCTCTTACCGACGTAGACACCGCTAGACTAGTCTACTTTAGTTACTTTCATAGTCTAATGACCTATGGTATTTTATTGTGGGGTCACGCTGCGAATGCTAATAGTATATTTATTCTGCAGAAACGGGCTGTTCGTGCAATTTATAGATTAGGGCCTAGAGTGTCACTGAGGGAAAAGTTTAAAGAAATCAATATTCTGACATTTGTGTCTCAATATATCTATGACAATCTTGTGTATGTAAAAAGAAATATAACTAATTTTCAGAAGTACAGTGATATACACAATTTTAATACTAGAAATAAAGACAAGTTGGTTGCTTATGTAAGCCGACTACATAAAATTAGTAATTCTTTTAAAGGCAATTGTATACGCTATTACAATAAGGTCCCTACTGATATTAAAAACATACCTTTAGACAAGTTTAAAATAATAATAAAACAGAAATTGTATAAAAAAGGTTACTACAGGATATCTGATTACTTAGAGGACGGATGTCCATGGGAATAGATTGTTTGAGTAACAGGCTGTTTCGATATATAATTAGCATTCATTTTGTAATTTGACAATATTTTATTTAAAAAAGGAAACGCAAAAGATGCGACGACTGTGGAGTTTCTTCGGTGAGCTCTTCTCCACAGATTCCGCCATTGGGTTAGTGAACTCACCCAAAAAAATGTATTGACGGATCTAAGTGATGTAACAACATCCTATGGAAATAAATGATTTTTGATTTTGATTTTTTGATCACACTTTATCTGCCAAAATTTAGTTCAACTCGCTGCCACGCTCGCAAGGGTAGCGTAAGTATATATGCGAAGTGAAGTGATCGATTTTATAGAATCGACAGGCAGGACTTCTTAAAATTTCCGGTTTACTTCGGCAGACTATTGGACTACACTGCCGACGTAACAGCCTGAATCTATAATAATAATAATAATACCTTGGACACTATTTACACACATTGATCTAGCCCCAAACTAGGATTCCCTGTATCTTTGGTACTAGACAACGATACACATACTTATATAGATAAATATTATACTTAGATAGATAAACAACCATGACTAGGGTACAAACATCTGTTCTCATCAAACAAGTATTTGTCCCCACCGGGACTCGAACCCGGGACCCTTGGCTTCGTAGGCAGGGTCACTGCCGACTCGGCCATTCGGGTCGTCAATCTAAACGCTTTGATATGTCAATGCGTCACCTTCTCCAGGAAACATACAAGTATAGACTTTTAATACATGCTCAGTGGCTGTGCCTACAATGAGAGAGGTGAGAGGTGAGAGGTCCCGGATACGATCCCCGGCTGGGGATAAAAAAAAATCCCCAAGTCTTGGATGTTTGCATGTGTGTGATGTCGCTGTTTCTGGTTCCCACGATACACGGTATCCTAGTGTGGGATCAGAAGCAGTGTGTGTACCTGTATGTTAATGTATATCTTTATGTTTATAGTGACAGAAGTCAGAGACCTAGAGGTAATAGTTGACAAGTAACTTCTATTTACGCCACACTAAGATGACATTGTATCAAAATGTTAGGCTTTGTAAACCGTGCATCGTCACTTCTACTAAAAATGCTTTATTATGGCAGTGCTTGGGTATGCGTCACCGGTCTGTTCGCCTAGCTATTTAATACACTCTGAAAGAACAGAATCGGTACAGAGAAGATTCCTAAAGCGGTGAGATAATGGGTCTGGTTCTACTCCCACAACTTACCAAGAGAGTTTAGACAAACATAAAATCATGTCATTGGCAAGAGTTGTAGCCGATATGAAACTGCTCCATGACGTCATTAACTACCGCATCGACAGCACATTGGTGAGCAAGGTGTTGCTGCGCGCCGCCCCTCTGCGACCGCGTCACCTTTAAACAGGAGCCAACTCGCCTTTAAACAGGAACATTGAATGATATGAAAGGCAATTTTCCGACTTGGACATATTTCTGTTTTGAGTCGTCCTCAATTCGAACGCCACATCAAGGACGAAGTGAGGCCTATCATCAGTGATTCCAATTAATAACTTAAACGTCGCTCAAAACATGTCAGCGTTGGTACCTCATCCGGAACTTAAACCCACACCTACACTAGTAACTCACCCTGCTTGGTGGGCAGTCAGCCCGAAACCTGATCCCAAGACCATGGTCTTAGGGCACAGCAGTTACACTCACCACAAATGCTTTGTATTTTTTTGTTTTTTTTTTACGTTGTCCGGTTTTTTTATTGATTACCCAGTGTTTTGTAATTGGCATTTAAAATTATGCCGTGAAGCAGCAAATACACTAATTAAATGAAATTACCTTTACAGTGGCCATAAAAAGTGTTAATTAAGCCATGATGCAGGTAACTTAATCAAACTCAAAAGAGTTTTTTTTAACTTTATCCTTAATTGGGCATAGAAATTTTCATAGATGTTTGCATTTATTACCAAGCCATAAGGTTACAAATCTGGTGGGATATATAATGAGTCCAATTAAGGGTTTTAAGTAATATTACGCAGCTAGAAATGCCTTAAGCTGAACAATAGGAAACCATGTCGTGGAAAACAAGCGACAAAACAAACATCAATCTTGGACCGGGATGCGACCCAATTAACCCTGCGGACATAGCAAGCCCCGCGCGATTCGGGTTTATCGCGGATTTTATTACATCTATGTCAACATTCGCCACTCGCTCGTACAAACATGAAATATAAATAAATAAATATAGCACATTATTGACCCGCCCAGGAGCACAGGCCTTTACCCGGATACGAGTAAGATCAAGCCCATCATACTCCACCACGCTGGCTCAGGGCGGGTTGGTGGAGGGGTTTTACTACCACTACCACGTAGTGATAGGTAGTCGGGACATACAGATTAACGTGTTATCCGAAACACTGAACGTTCGTTAATGTACTGAAGATAAATTAATTATCCCATTAGTACGTAGTCAGGTTTTGAACCTGCGTTTCCTGTGTGAGAAGCTAGCGTAAAACCGATTAGACCACTGCACGGTGCTCTTTTAAAATGGAGTCGGTAATATGCTCTGTAACACACATCACATCAACATCATCGCACAAATCACAACACAATTACTTAATACGAGCCATCTTTTATGGTGTCTTTGCTTGTTCGTGCGATGTTTTGATTGAACAATTTGTTAAAAGCGATTAAAATTACTGATGTCAGTATAACATGATAATGGTTACTAGCAACAAAGGTGGCTTCTATAATTATTTGGAGTTGTTGTTGTATCTATACCGAGTTACATGATAGCAGAGAATAAACAGTAGTACCTAGCGGTACAGACAGTTCACTACGCTAAATACACTTGAAACAATAGCTGCTCTCCCTGCCCGGCAATTCAGCGCATTATAGCTCGCACCTGCGCTACGTCCAATAATCGCTGAACACCTAAGAGTACAAAATCGGTACCTCCGCCTTTGCGGACTAGATTGCGCCGCATCACTACGTCCGAGAGCTTCTTTTACTCGTTATTCGTAATTTCGTAATTTATTTACTGTACTACACAAAACAGATATACAGATAACTTAAAATATAAAAAACATGTACAAAGGCGAGCTTATCTAGATTTCTTCCAGGAAGCCATGATGGGTAGGAAAGGTGATGGTTGAGAGGGAGAAGACCTGCGCGTACGATAAAACTCCATAAGTACTACGAGCTACAAGTAATATATACCGTTTGTAGTATTTATTACTCGTAGTACCTACTTATAGAGTTTTATTGTACGCGCAGGTCTTTGAGTCGCGCTTTGGCTTTGAGTTTATAGACGCCATGTAAGTTCTCCGAGGCCTATTTCATAGTATAACTAAGAAACCTACTTGAAGAAAGAAATTTACTCAGACATCTCAAGGTTGTCCTGTCTCGCTCGCTCGTGGTTGGGTTACCTACGCACGAATTGTGTTCGTGGGTCTTAGCCACCTTAGCCCATTGGGTGTAAAAGAGGTTTTATGAATAGAATTTATAATAATAATGAAAGATGTACTGACAATTCAGGTGTTGTTACAAAACATTTCTAAACGTGGTCTCACTTTTAAAACAAAATATACGGATGAGTTGAAAAAGAGTTTGCATCGAGATGTAACTGTCACAACATCTGTCACCTTAAAAAATATTCGGAATAGGTTTAGACTTAGTCTACTTTATAGTTAGACCACGGTTTTAAATGTATGTTCCTGATATTGTTTCTGAGCAACCAAATAGTTTTATCGCCCAAAGGATTCTAAGCCATTGCAAGCTCTTCGATGACCGACGTGGTGCCACAAATTATAGTTGAGCCGAGCGGCAACCTACTGATTCGCCTGCCCGAGAGGCGCGCCGGCCGAAAGTACCTAAACTGTGAAGTGACACGCCCTGATGATAAACAGTTTTTCGGCACTTGTATCTCGATATTGGTGCGGATCAATTCGTGTGCGAGTCCGGTTTTTTCAACAAAACCATGCAACAAAGCGTCACAACATTTCCTATATGGAATGGCAGAGGCACAAGTCTCTTTTAAATATAAAATTTCAATGTAAATTTTATTCTTTTACTGCTAACAAGACTTTTTATACATTTAATACCATTATTTGATTTAATTTTGATAAAAAATAACAATTATTTCAATTTAAATAAAGGAGGAGTGTCATTGATATAAAAACCTATAAATATATTAAAGTTCCGTGAAACCGCATCAACATCGGTTTAGCCGATCGCGCGATAATCGCGGACAAACGTACATATATACATACGTACAAACAGATCAAACTGAGAACCTCCTTTTTAAGTCGGTTAACAATATAGTGTTTCTTACACAATTAAAATAAACATGTCAATCAATCAAACATATCTGACGCGGCAATAGTCACATACTCAATCAATATGAATCCTTCGAATGAAAAGGTAAAGATTGAATGATCACTGATCAGTCCCACTTTTCTCGAAAGCTTATCAAACGAAGTGTTGCCAGATGTCTTACTCAGTGCGCACGAGTTCTATCTATTCTCAACATTCCTTACATTCTCTTTTTGTTTCATCATAGAAAATAAATTCATTCTTACAGCACCAACATTCTAAAATTTATAAAAAATCTAAATATATTTCCTATGTAATACGTTATTCATTACATAACTTTACTTGCAAATACACATCTCATCTCATTCTAGAGATATAACAAAATATCTCAAATCAGCATAATTATTATTCTTTTAAATCTCACTGATCAGATCAAACATACGTAGCCATATACAATTTATCTCAATCATCAAACTTAACATAGCTCTTCATGTATCTTCTATCATTCCGTTTACTTGCAAATTACTCACAAACTTATTTCCATCACAAACATGTAGGTAGGTACACATTGCTTTTAGTTTCTTTCACAATTTATTCATACCTTTTCATTCATACACTTGACACAAATAAATATGACGTATCGTTAAACATCGCTGGTCAGACTATAATTCTATAAATAAACTCTGTACACATTGCATTGCATGAAAGTTAATTTTCGAAACAAACATTTGCACTAAAGTAACTAACGTGTTTCCGTTGTTCATATATCTGAGCATGACCCATGCAATTTATTTATGTATGTACGGAATGTACTAAACTGAAAACGAATACAAAGCTTAAAAATTAACCTGAAAAAAATATGCATACCTAATTTTTATAACCTGAACTTTTTATATATACAATATTTTTTAAACTTGATAAATACTCTATCTGATGTCTGCTGAAAATGAATAAAAACTGATATACTGGAAGATAAAACACCTTACAGCAACCTGGCTCACTGATGCTATCAAGCGCTTGATGACTAAACAAAATAGGGCCAAAAGTCAGTACAAAAAGGAGCCTTCAGCCGATCACCTTGCGTTTTTCAAATGCCTTCAAAACCTAATGTAACCGCATGTGTCGTGATGCCAAGCGATGCCACATTTTTCAGAGCATTGAGATTTATAATCCCTCCCAGGTGTGGAAATTCCTCAATTCGCTTGGTGTCGGTAAGTCTAAGAATCAGTTGGTTGACAATGTTGATTTCAAGGGTCTCAACAAATTCTTCTCAATCCCCCCTGTCGTCATTGAATCCACTGTAAAGGATGCTACTCTGCGTCACCTACGCTTGAGCCCAGCCTCCACCTCCACTCCATTTAACTTCAATCTTGTCGGAATTGATGCAATTAAGAATTCAGTCATAAGTAAGTATAATTTTGACGTTTAATAAGATAATTTATTTATTTATATTCAATAAAAAATTATTCTGATTCTGATTCTGATTCCCTCTCCTCATATTACCATCTATACCAGACAATGCCCAGATATACCGTCATTTCCCCCCTTGTGAGGGACCAGCTGTAGAGGTATAAAATGCTGATCTCGAGAAAATCAGGGTTCGGGCCTCCTCTTGGTCTCCTTGTCAACCCTACTAAGTCACAAGCTAAGATAAACCAGGTAAACCCTCAACATTATAAAGCATATTTCTTTCGATCCTATATGTAACCTATGATGGAACCACGGCCAAAAATCTTAGAGTTATGCTTGATAACCAGCTGTCCTTGTCAGAACATGTCAGCGAGGTTAGTAGACGAGTCTTTACCACTTTCCACTTCCTCAGGAGTCTTCAAAACTTCTTACCTCGTCAGACAAAAATCACGCTTGCCCATTCTCTTCTACAAACTCGAGCGACTTCAAAAACTCGGAATTCGGTTTGTTTTCGTTCTGCGCAAGTTTGACTACGTCTCGGAGTATCGCAGGAAGTTGAAATGGCTCCCGATTCGCCTTTGACGGTATTCCGATATCCTCATTTGCCTCTTCAATATTTTATGTAATCCTCGCTATCCTGGCTTCTTACGGGACCGATTCGCTTTTTTGTCTTCGGATAGGCCACGGAGATCTCACACTCGGTCACTTCTTACAACTCCGCAATATTGTTATATTCTGCCGCTTATAATAATGGGTTCAGACTACGTGCTATCAGTCTCTGGAACAAACTCCCCAGGCGCCATCAGAGACACTACGGATTGTCTGAATCCGTCAATTTACACTTTTAAAAGTAATTTAAAAGAACACTATACAAATTCCAAATTCCAAATGTCTTTATTACTGTAGATATTTACATATACTTAGCAATCGTCATTTTTTGCCACCTCTCTACATTGGACCACTGTGGGAGAAGCGGGCGTAGAAACTCCCACAGATTGATTTTGAGATCTCTTTTTAAAAATTGCTTATGCTTAACTAATACAAAATATAATATAATATCTTTCTCTGCCATGATAAGTATTAGTATTTATTTGTATCTACTTAAGTGCATATTACTTCCTTCCCGTGGCGGGCGCCTTTTTGACGTTTTCTATCACGTGGTGGGGGGTGCTGGGGGATGTCTCCGCGGGCTGTGCCTGCGCCTACTAAGACGTCAATTACGCCATTTTATTGTACAAAAAGCATAGGAACTCTTATATTTTTAAAATCTTAATAAAATAGGCTAGTTTAGTGTTAAAGAATTTAAACAATAATGTATTTGTGAGCCTAGCTATAAAAAGTCACACCTAGCATTTATAACTTTTTCGCCGTTTTTACCACAAGAATCCAAAAATATTTTAAAATAAACACATTTTTTACTAAATTTCTCTTTTATTTGTATTATCAAATATACAGAAACCGGTCTATCACTTTTAATTAGAAAAACATATTATTTCGTACTACAAATTTACGGGTCTGTCTACGCCAAAAACCGCTCCTCCGAATGATGATATGAAAACGGCAAGAACTTCTTTTTTCTAATGCAGCGACTGGTTTACGTTGGCTTTACACTATAGTTTGTCTATGGCAAACCTGGTAAAAATACCGTACTGCGGCAAACAGATACAATCTGTAGAATAAAAAACATTATCTGTGCGAGCGAAAATCCTGCCCGCTGCGGGCGCCCGCCACTTGACGTATATTATTTTTTATCTACACACGTATCATAAACCCTCTTTACTGCGTACAAAAACCGTACTTTACGATCAGCACTATGTTAAACTACTTGGTAAAAACTCATTTCTTATCTGAAAAATTACACATAACGACCATAATGTGTAGTTTTTCTACATATTATGACATTCAAATTTCGAACGCCGACGCCCGACTGCGTACCGCCCCTAGTTTGTCTGTGAAGTTGGTACTGACATTCAAATTTCGAATGCCGACGCCCGCCTGCGTGAAGTTGGTACTACAGCACAAGCTAAACAATTGCAGAGCTAATACAAGCTGTATTAGCTATAAGCTGTACATAATTAGGCATTAAAACTCTCGAGTGATATTATTATGAAACTCGCCTTCGGCTCGTTTCATAAACCCACTCTCAAGTATGTTTATGTTTATGTGACTGCTACATAATGCCCTTCATTATGTAGCAGTCACATAAACTACTATTGTGTGCATTATTTTTAGTGATATGTGGATATTGGTAAGTAGTTTATTATTTTTACTAACATATTTATTGTTGTGCACATACTTAGTTCTATCTGTAGTTTCCTTTTTCCTCGCCAATCTAGGTTTGCTGGAAGAAATGTCTTGTTAGAGATTAGCCCGCCTTTGTACATGTTATTTCATTTATATTTGTTTTGTATTCAGTTTTGTGCCATAATTTTTATTGATATCGATATATTACAATAAAAACATACTTTTTCAAATTAATTGCTTGTTGTAACCTAAAAAATGGTTCCAAATTATTTTCCTGCCGTACCTAAATTTGTAACGGCATTTAAGGCTAAGGTCGAGCCACCGCTATCAGTAGCTATGATCGTCTATTCCATCTACCCCAAAAAGAGATGTACCGATTCAGCTGTAAAATTTGTAAGTTAAGAATGATAAGTCCGAATTTTTCGTTCGTTGAGAAGTTTGTTAGGCGTAGAATAGTCGAGCGGAAGATTGGTTCAGGAGTTTAGAGTTTCAAGTTAGACAGAGAAAGCATATATGTCCGCAAGCCGGTATTTCGCATCAGTTAGCGGTGTATTGCGCCAGATCGATCGTTGTTGTATTTTGTGTGATGGTACCATTTATTTTTTGTATATATGGGCGCTTGGAACTTCTTTTAGTGGTCGACCACAATTTATAATATTTGTTTGTGATATCGTATAGATATCCGTCGTAGTTTTACAACGTGAGTACTCAATGATATTTCATGTGCTCGCTAGTAGCGGCTAGTGGTGGTTCCAATTATATATTTAGTTCACGGCAATAACGATCCAAATAGACCGGTTTACACAATTACGATTTGATTTTCCGAAATGGGTTTGAACTAGCGGTTACCTCAAAAGGTCCGTAACGTTTTGAAACCTTCAACTCTGCGCAATTTGAGCTGGATGTTATCGAAACGTTGTCATTAGCGCTTTAGGAGATCTAACCCACACCATAGCGAAATGCATACTTCGGTAAATTCCGATCTATGAATTCCACTGACCTCAGCACGTCCTCGGCCAAGCAAAATCATAAATATTTGACTCAGCCTACACATTAGACCTCCAGCGAAATTTACATTTAATTTAAAGATGCAACTTGAATCCAAACTGACCCAAGGCAAAACAAAACAACCTACCCGGTCCTAAACAATGAACTTTAGACTGTAATTTGATCTCTTCGCGCGTCCCCGACAACACTCAAATGTCAAAATATCAACAGGATAGGTTATCTGTGTTGACACCGGTTTAACTTTGTTCTGAATTTGTTATTTCCATCCGCGGAACCTCATCGATCAAACAGTCTCCCTATGCCCTGCCAACCTAGGTTTAGCCGCAACTAAACTCCTGTCTAGCCTAGTCTAAAATCCTAGTGTTATACCACGTCCATTATCGACACCACTCGAAAATGGTTGAGTTTGATTTGAATGTGCTTGTATGTTTAAAGACTGTGTGTGTGGGAATTTCAAAACTCGCTACTCGAAGGAATGAGGAGAGGATTAGCCCGCGAATATCCTAAGAGCCAATCCAGGAACCCTATGGTGAAGGAAAAAGGAATTTAGGGTCGCTCCAAGCCCAGACTCAGACTCAGATCAGTTACCTACAAGTTCTTACCTAACGACCTAAGGATAGTTTTGGAATTTGGGGTAGGTTGATATAAAGGATAGGAACCGAGGTAAATCTCGGCGCTTCAGACACTCACGAAAATCCACTGTAACTTCGCAATCACAATTCGTCCAGTTCCGACGCGTAAAACGGCAGACCAAACTGTTTAGAATTTGTTGAAAGACAACTGTCACAGTAGCTAGACGCTGAGACTGAATGTTCTCCCCTTCCCCGCAATCGTATTTATAGTCCCCACATGTCTGAAAAAAAATGGCGTCCTTTGCGAACACGCTCTGCCCAAGCGAAGCTTCTTATCACTAACTACACAGGGTCTAATTTCAACCACGCCATGAAGATCCGCCGTTCTACAAATTGTGTGTACGCATATTCACTATGATCAACCGTAGGTTATCACTCAAGTCATTCGGTATGGCCGATACACAAAATCTGTTGATCACTGACCATAAAAGCTTGTTGCGATTAATTTAAGCCTTCCCGACCGCGAGCGCGCTAGACAAAAACCACTAGAATGATATTCATACTCGTGGTGTCAAACTCGCCATCTCATACCAAACAAACGCAAGTGTATATTTGCAGTCAACATTATAGCTTTCTCCGTATCGTTCCATAATAACCTTCCATTATTTATTTATTCATAATTTATTCAGCGCGCAGCCAAATCGGCTCTGATCCCTACACATTCCGCAGGAATGCGACAAAAAAAACCTGACCTGAACTCTGTTCCTGGAACCAACCCACACGCTCGGCTCATTGTTTTTTGCTGATTTACCCCTGAGCTACTCAAAACCCCAAACGTTATATGAACCGACTCTCGTATTCAAAACAGCGCGGCGATGGGCTAGCCCTCTGTCACGCAAAATGAAGTATCAAATGTACTGACTCTCGTGTACCATTACAAATTGGCCCACTAATATCCATCACCATTTATGTATCTCCCATATTAGTCAGTAGAGGGTTGGGTCTTATATAAGACACATTGAAATTTGAAGATTGGAGTACTTAGCTGGTTAGGGGGGGGTCCTTAGCTATCCTCTGATACCTTTTCTGATTTAGGAAACATCATTTTAGCACTTTAATTATAAAATATGTTTACGCGATTTTTACAACTTGGCCAATCTCAGAACGACAAATGTCAAACACAAAAGCTCCAACGTTGGATATTGGTACATGATTTTAGTACAAATTACAAGATTTTGTTGTAATGGTAGAAATTTGCGTCGGCCATTTTGTATTTTCTGACATATTGACTTGCTCATTTCATTCCGTTTCCCTCAGTGTTTCGTGAATGTTCTGTTGCGCTTTCGTTGCGTTGCGTTTTATCCGTGATTCTCTCGACTGGCTTTGTTTACTTACTAACTACTTTATGGAGTTTTGATACCATGTTGCACCGGAGTCACGGAAGCAAATTGCAGTGTTTAAATCTAAAGATAGGTTTGTTAGGTTCACACGTTATAGCAGACTCGGTAGGTAGCCGGAGAGAAGCAGAGCGGAGTGAGGCGACCCTCTACTCTTGGCACCCTTCTAGCCGGAGCAGAAGCATCCCCGAGCATGTCACATCAGAACCAAATTGGTTGATTTAGGTCACTTGCTGTTTAAAAACTAAAGATAGGTTTGTTAGGTTCACACGTTACAGCAGACCCGGGAGATGGAGCGAGGCGACACCCTACTCTTGGCAACCCCCCCTCTAACCCCTCTCCTCCTCCAACTCCCCCGAAATCCAAAAAATGTAGGCATTTTCTTCAATCTTTGGACCTCCATAACATAAAAACTAATGGTTTCCTAAAAGGGGGGGTAGGTGGGGGGAACTCCCCTCCCCCTCCACCCCTCCTCCCCCCCTCCCCCAAATTCAATGTGTCTTAAACAAGTACTTACCCTCAGCAGAAACTAACTTTATCTTGCTTAACAATTAGGATAGCAGAAACATGAACTGTTAATTCTCTTTATTACAGTAATTTTACGTTTGCCGTCGAAACATGTGATAATCTTCTTGTCATCTAATTTGGTTTCTTGCATGTACATGTCATTAGTTAATAAACTAACGGTCAAAACTGTTAAATAGTAAACTGGTTTAAAGTTGAATTGCAAATGAAATACCAGGGCAAACACTGCGGTAGCTTAGATGAAGACTAGAGGGGGCGAGCGCAGCGAAGCCCCCGAATAGTCTTCGTTTTAGGTTGACATGTAAGAACAAAAGAAACGTAATTTCTAAACCCTATCGGTCTGGTTTACTATCTGTCGATAGTTGATCAACTTACGCGTTAATTTTAGTTTTAAGTGTTAGTTTTTCAACTAACGTTTTTGACTATCTTACGGTGACATACATATTACCATTACATTTACATTAGCATTACCAACACTCACTATGAATTTCTATAACTTTTGGAATAACTGTTAGCGCCTATACTTCCGGTTGAATAAACAGGCGCCTTAACGCGCGCGCACGGTCAGCGGAAGCGCGCGCATCGAGTCGAGAATGGAGTGAAACGATTGTGTTTCCGCCCCTTCCGGCGAATGGCACCTCGTCGAGCTTCAGTCCTCGAGCTCAGTCGATTACCAGTTTCTACCTAATCAAGATCATAAGCAAAAAGTGTTGTAAAGACGATATAATTATTAATATTTATGATTATTATATAGTTTCATTACATCAGAAGTGTACGAAGAATCCCGCCCCCGTAACTTCAAATATCATGGCTGGAAGGAAGAAGTATAAACGTTCTAGCAAAAAAAAAAGACGATTAATATCGACATCCAGTAGCAGTTCGTATAGCTCCAGTTCAATTGAAACGCTGACGCCACCGCGACGCAACGCATGAACATGGTGAAAGACCCGTTTATTATTATAGCAGGCAAACAAGTAATGAGGAGAAACGGTATCATTCATTCGAGCTCGAATTGCTGGCGATCGTTGCTTCCTTACAGAAATTCCGTCTATAGCTACTCGGAAAACGGTTTAAGATTATAACTGACTGCAACGCAGTACGGTATGCACTCACGAAAAAGGAAATACTACCCAGGATAGCTCGATGGGTGTTACAAACTCAGGAATTCGACTACGAAATATCCCATAGGCCTGGTTGTCATATGCAACACGTCGATGCACTAAGTAGAAACCCGGTTTCACAACAAGAAATAGTCATGTCTATATCTGAAGCAGATTGGCTTTTATCTGTCCAGGAACAGGATAAGGAATTGTTAAGAATTAGAGATATTTTATTGTCAGGAGATGCCAAAGCGCATAAAGATGTGTTTAATATATACGAAGTTTTAGGTTGCAAAGTGTTTAGGCGTACCTGGCACGGTTGTATGAAGTTGGTGATCTCATGCTCGTTAAAATACCAAGTCATTATAATAACGGTGCAAGTACAAAGCTGCTTCCGTTATTTAAGGGTCTGTTTAGAGTGAGGGAAATTTTAGGCCGATACAGGTATCGCATTGCCGACATTATGGGCAGTGAGTGATCCCACAAGAAATATACTGGAGTTACATGTATCGAGAATATGAAACCATGGATAAAGATATCGGAATGGAATGAGGACAAGGATGTTAGCGGAGGTGGTAAATATATTTCACTATTTGTTACACACATTATAGGTACAATATTTGTCCAGTAAAATAATATGCTTAGTTGAATCACAAAAAATTAATGTCATGTTAAAACTAAAATTGACAGTGAATAAGTAAAATAACTATATGGCAATATCTGTTTGCAAATAGTTCGAATAGAAGTAGGAGACAGGGTTTACACAACATTGGATCGATAAACCGGCAGACTTGAAGAGTAGTGTGGCTTAGAGTTGGAACATACTCCAAGTTGGAAAATCGGATCCATTGTGTACACGAGATCTCCGTGCTTGGACTGAACGACTGGTCATCACTTCAATTGACTAATTGTATTACGAGCGGGAGACGGAATTTACACAACATTGGGTCGATAAACCGGAAGCTTGACGAGTGTATGGCTTAGAGTTGGAATGTACTCTTCAAGTTGGAAAATCGAATCCATTGTGTAAATAAGATCTCTGTTGCTCAGGATTAGCCAATTGTTAGAGGGTCAGAAGCTCGGTTATCCTCCACAGTTGTCTACTATATAGTTTGAGTAAACTATTAAGAGAATCTTGTTTTCGACATTTCAGAAGTACCCTAGAGAGACGTGTGCGAGGACGAACACGATGCAGGAGGGCCGGATGTTAGCGGCTATACTTCCGGTTGAAGAAACAGGCGCCAAAACGCGCGCGCACGGTCAGCGGAAGCGCGCGCATCGAGTCGAGAATGGAGCGAAACGATTGTGGTTCCGCCCCTTCCGGCGAATGGCACCTCGTCGAGCTTCAGTCCTCGAGCTCAGTCGATTACCAGCTTCTACCAAATAAAGATCATAAGCAAAAAGTGTTGTAAAGACGATATAATTATTAATATTTGTGATTATTATATAGTTTCATTACATAACTTATGTAATGAAACTATATTAATCACAAATATTAATAATTATATATTATTCATACATTTAAGTACTTGCGTTGTACACTAGTTGTAAATCATAATTGTGGTGCACGATTCTTATAAAAATATCTTTGTATTTTTACTGAATACGTGATCGGTTGTGAGACAGTAAAACTTTTTCTTTACACTTACGCCTTATATCACATTCCTTGCATTCTCTTTATATTTTTATTCCATTAAAACAAAACATTCAAAACAAACAAACAAATAAACAGTCAAACTAACACATACACTCTTTCTACTTCTATCAAAATGTTACTGTTCTGTAGCAAATTTTATTCCATTTTGTGATAACTTCTAATCTAAATCATGAATATTTCATTAAATTTCATTTTACACTTAGTCATTTACTCTATACCTCAATAATAATCTTACATTATACTACACACATTTCAAAACTTGCCTACCACGCAATTTACTTTTCCGACTACATACATCGCTCTATTCACGTCGCTGTCAATTTGTGATGGGGGTAAAATTTATTTACCCTCTCATCAGTGAGTAGTTTTTAACTCGGATCCCGCCATTATTCCCACAGAAGAGGGGTTAACAATATGTAATGGACGAACAGTTGAAGTTTTTTTAAAAGCACATCGATTTCGATTTACGCTTTTTGACAGAATAGATATGTCAATAATACACTTGTATTTAAGAATGATAATTAGTTAGAGAAACACTTAATAAAAGGATAAAATGTAAATTAAATCTGGGGGCATGGCAGTGCCTCCGTCAAAACGAGCGCAAGGGCACTACCTATCTTTTCTCGAAGCGCTTCGTAGATTTGAATCATCACAACTTAGGTTTGGATTATAAGTAGCAGTTGAACAAAATTCTCGAAATATGAAGTCAGTAATAAGCTCAATATACATATAAAGTTTCAATAGCATACCTCCTATACTTTTAATTTTATTATCTAAAATAACCCGATTTCGTCACTGACTTACTCACTGATGATCATCAAAATTCATAGGGTACTTCTTCAAGACCTAAAAATCTGAAATTGGTATATAAGCTAGTATGAGTACAAAAACAACAAAAAAAATCTAAAACGTGGAATTATTACCCCCTACCTGGAATTATTAACCCTCCTTTAACAGGTAATTATTCCAAGTTTTTCCAAGATCTTTTTGTTGTTTGTGTACTAATTAACGAGTTCTATGCTCCGTTATGAATGCAACCCATTACGTAAGTACTCCTGGATTCAGTCCATTTTCTAAGAATTCATTTTCAAGAAATATCTATTACTTCTGAAAAATTTACTTAGCACGTTGGTTAATACTTAGGTCCACTGTAGCCAATCGGGTGGTAGTAAGATAACTGAATAAATATGACATACCATTGAATTATCATTAAACTAGAAAACATTACCCTCCTTCGGATGCTGTCGGATAAAGAGTATCCTAAAAAATAATCAAGCTCATAAACTATATGTTAGTTAAATTTCATTCAAATCCGTTCAGACGTTTTAGCGTGATTGAGGAACAAACACACAAACATCCAAACATCTAAACATTGGTACTTTCACATTTATATTATTAGTTAGATTAGTATGCCAATAAATATGGCAAAACGCGATGTTTGTTTGTTTTCACATATTTTGGCTCCTTCTTTACGGATTAAAATAAACAACTAAAAAAATAAATAAATTTGTAGTATTCCATTGCGACGCGTGTCTAGATTCGAAGCATTTGGCACGTATCAGTTAAACGTGTCTCGTGGGATGCGAATCTAAAGCGTAAAACTAAGTGCGTTCACAAGGAAAACATAAATCAGTCTCTCTGACGACAAATGTTTACGCAATACCATCGGATGGAGTAGTAAAAAAAACGTATTAACCGTTCGCGTATATCACTATTGGTAGGAGAGCAGACAATGGTATTTTGTGAGTTACTCCGGTGCCCCAGACCCCCATTTCTATACTTAATCTGGCACGCTCGAGACACTCACGAAATCTCCGACATATATTACACTCACCTAAATGAGGTGAGGTTATCATGAGGATCCATTCATGCTGTCATGTTTCCAATATTTGCGTAATGCGTTTGTGTGAGTGACTCCTGTTGATGCCGCGTGTGAGCGAGCACACAAACGCATTTTTCCGCTTACGAAAAGCACTATACCTATAATCCTTGGCTGGAATCGCGGGCGCATAAAGCCAAAACCTTCTATCGCTGTTATTCCAAACAGTGTAGGAATCAGGAATAATTAATTACTCGTCGAAAAAGTATGCGAATCGAACTGTCCGAGACTCTTATGTAAAAAGATATAAGGCTCATTTTATCTGAATTCGAACACTTTTTTACACTGTTATTTATTCCTATTTGAGCCACACACTTTGGCCTTCACACATGCGCATACCGATTTAACAAAATCTGTGTGTGGACTCAACGCATAATCAATCAATTGGTTGCTATAGGTCACTTTACGTCCGAATACTATAGTTGTGATGACGAAGGTTCGTGGAATTAAATAATGTAGTCGACACCGATATAACTTTCACAAAGGTTTAATTCGCAGAGCGATTAAATTACATAGACTTGATTTGAAAATATTAGACAACGGTGTGCGCGCGCTCAGGCCGAGAGCCGTGGAGGAATCCGAGGAATGCCGGCCGGCCGCGCCGGCGCCGGCGGGCGGAGCGAGGACAGCCGGCGGGGCGAGCGCGGGGTGCGGGCGCGGGAGGCGGGGAGCCTGGTCCGCGCTAACAAGCTGGCCCCCAATGTTGATGGGAGCGGGCAGAGCCTGTTGTAGGCCCTTCTCAAGGTCCCTGTGGTGGTGGTGACATCAGCGACGCGGGTGACTCCGTCGTCGCCCGGGTAGACTGCTGCGACTCTCCCGAGCAGCCATCTGCTGGGGGGTAAGCGGTCATCCTTGACGAGAACCATCTCGCCAAGTTTCAGCTGACCTCCGTCCCTGCGCCATTTGTTTCGGACCTGCAGTTCTGAAATATATTCCTTATAATATCGATTCCAAAAATGCGCCTTTAGAGCTTCTATTCTCTGATATCTCGTGAGAGTATGCATCGGTGTGTCTTGCACCAAGGGAGCAGGTATCATAGTGAGCGTTCGACCTATCAAAAAATGCGCAGGGGTGAGAGGGGTGAGATCTGATGGGTCAGATGAAATAGGGGTTAAAGGCCTAGAATTAAGCAAAGCTTCACATTGAACCAAAAATGTTACCATCTCTTGGTAATCTAAAAGTGCCATGGAGGTGACTCGTTTTAGATGATATTTTACCTGTTTAACTGCGCCCTCTGCCAAACCATTAAAATGGGGACTGTAAGCGGGACAAAATTTAAATTCTATTTCTTTTGCAGCTGAATATGACGTTATTTCTTTAGAGTTATTTTTAAGGAACTTTGCTATTTCGTTACAAGCCCCTACGAAGCAAGTACCGTTATCTGATAAAATGGTGGCCGGTTTGCCTCTGCGGGCTATGAATCTATTTAAAGCGGCAATAAAGCCCATTGCTGTCAAATCAGTGACGAGCTCCAAGTGCACTGCCCTCACTGCTAGGCAAACAAAAACAACTATGTATGATTTAATTGGTTGACAACCACGACCCTTTTTGCTCGCTATCAGGATTGGCCCAGCGTAGTCACAGGATGTGTTAGCAAATACGTATTCAGACTGTACCCTTTGCAGTGGCAAATTGCCCATAATTGGCTGATGAGTTTTACCGGAATATCTTAAGCATGTAATGCAGTGTTGTGAGGTCTGCCTACAAAGGTTACGGCCATTAATTATCCAATACCTGTGACGTAATGTTGCGAGCATCAGCTGCGGTCCAGTGTGCAATAACATGCGATGGTAGTGGTGTACTAATATTTTGGTGATGTGATGAAATGCATGTAATAAAATAGGGTATTTTGTGTTATAATCGTAATATGAATTTGCCAGTCTACCACCCACCCTCTTGATACCATTATCATCTACAAATGGGTTAAATTTCAAAAGGGTATCTTTCGGAGAAAGTGGGCGTTTACTTAGCAAACGCGAGTGTTGTTCACTGAATTTGTCGGTCTGCACTTGTTTACACAGCATTTGTAAAGATAATTTCAGTTCTGATACCTTTAATGGGCCTGTATACTTGTTTGTTATATTTTTACAGTTATGAACAAATCTATTTATATATGCTACAATTCGTTGAAATTTACAAAAGTTTGAATATTTAGAGGTGAAATTATCCTCGCATTGTCCAATTGAAACGTGACATTGTGTTTTGACTTCAGGCAACTTTTCTAAAGGTAAGTTTTGAGGTTGGGTAGGCCATTGTATTTCGGTTTTATGAAGGAAGGGCGGTCCTTCCCACCACAAAAGTGAATCCTTGAGGTTGGATGCATTCTGACCCCTACTACCGATGTCAGCAGGGTTCATGTTTGTGGGCACATAGTGCCAATCGGTGGAGTCAGAGTTGTTTGTTATTTCTATGATTCTATTGTGGACAAATTGTTTTAGTTGTTGTTTACATGTTTTTATCCAGCACAGAACTATAGTCGAATCAGACCAAAAATGCTGTGAGTCAATAGTTAAACGTAGTGAATTTTTTACCTTTTTTGCCAACTGGGTGGACAAAAGGGCCCCTAGTAATTCTAATCGGGGGGTACTTAATTTTTGTTTCAGTGGGGCAATTTTGCTTTTGGCTATTACTTAATGGACACTAACCTTTCCTAAGTTGGAAATCGAGCGTAGGTATATGCATAATGCATAAGCTTTGTTACTAGCATCGCTGAAAGCGTGTAGTTCAACTTTGATATAAAAGTCACACAATATTCTGCGCGGGATACGAATTTGAATGATTTCAGGTATTTGTTTAGCAAAATTGTTCCACTGTGCCTCGATGTCGGCGGGTAATTGTTCTTCCCAAGAAATGTTTTTAGCCCACAAGGACTGTAAAATTAATTTGGCTGGTAATAAACAAGGGTTTATGAGTCCTAAAGGATCAAAAATAGTGGCAATAGTGGATAGGATGCTGCGTTTGGGCTTTAAAGGGTCAGTTACAGAAAAAGCAGCTCATCAGATTTACATGACCAAAGTAAACCTAAGGTTTTTGAGTGATCTTCTTTGTCTAAATTAAATAGCTCATCGCTGCTGTTATCTGCAACCAAATTATCTAACAATGTTGGTGTATTTGAACGCCATTTTCGTAAGTGAAAATGGGCGCTTTCTAGTGTTTTAATGACTCCTCTGCATGTTTCTAGCAAAGTGAATTTGTCATCGTTTCCTGAGATATAGTCGTCAACATAGAAATCATGTAAGATTGTTTCACTGACATTTTGTCTGAACATTCTTGACCCAACTGTACAAGACACCTGGTGGCAAGATATGGGGCACTGGATGTGCCATAAGTGACGGTATTTAGTTTATATTGTTTGATTGGCTGTGAGGAGTCTGAGCGCCACAGAATCTGCTGCAGACTCCGCTGACTTTCAGTTACATAGATTTGCCTGTACATTTTTTGGACGTCTGAAGTTACTACGAATTTGTGCTGTCGAAATCGAATTAATATGCTTAACAAATCATCTTGTACAATCGGACCAACGTATTGTAGGTCGTTGAATGACTTTCCTGAGCTAGAAACTGCAGAGCCATCAAAAACTGTGCGCAAGCGTGAAGTTATGCTAGATTCGCGCCAAATTGCATGATGTGGCAAGAAATATGAAATTTCGTTAGTATTTATGTCCGTGTTTTCTGACATGTGACCTTAGTTTAGGTATTCCTCGATAAATTCTATGTGCTTTTGTTTGTATTCTGGGTTGCGCTTGAATTTTACGCTCTAATGCTTGGAATCGAAGTAATGCTTGTTGTTTAGAATCGCCCAAACATTCGGGAGATTCTTTTAGTGGTATTGTAACAACAATTTTACCATCTGGGTGGCGCGTTGTTGTTTGTGTAAATATGCGTTCGCATTCACTCTCACCTTTAGTGTGGATTTGTTGAGTGGATGGAACTGATTCTAGTTCAAAGAACTTGTTTAGTTTTGTGTCAAGCTCAATGTTGTTTATTAGATTACAGTGGACTGTATGAGGTTGCTTTTGTTTAGTATTGCGTGTATGTATGGAACCTGCAACAAGCCATCCGAGTGTTGTTTAAACTAAGATGGGTTTTTTCTTGCCCAGGGATATATGATTGAATGTCATTAACTCCCAAAATAGGTGTGCACCCAGCAGCATCTGCACCTCGGATGTGTGCGTGAAAGTTCGGATCCGCTAGGTGGATGTGTGGTGGAATAGTGAAAGAATCACAATTTATTTTATTGAATGGAATCATGTCAGTGATCTCTTGAACAATGGAACATTTGACAACTGTTGTGTAGTCTTGTGTACGAGATTTTATAGTTACATCACACTGTTCGGTGATGTTTGACCTTTTCTTTTCTAACCCTGAGACTGACAGGCTGGTAGAATAAGCAGGTAAATTTAGTTTTGATTGAAGATCTTTAGTTATAAAATTTGGGATACTTCCGTTGTCCAAGAGAACTCTAACCTGGTGTGTGTGGCCATCATAGTCGATGACGTTGATGAGAGCTGTAGCTAAGGGTATGCTATAGCTGCCCAAAGTGGAGCATTAAGAGGTACTAGTTGTGTCTTGTTGTGGTGCTTGTGTATGCTCTTTTGGAGTTTGTAGTGCCACACTGTCATTTGAAGGTGTTGAGGTGGAAGGCTTAGGGTCTGCCTTTGATTGTTTATTCATGTGTAACATGGTGTTGTGTCTTTGTGTGCAAAACCGGCATGAGCTCAGCCTGCAGTGTTGCGCGTCATGTCCTGATCGCAAACAATTTGTGCAAAGATTCAATTGTTTCACTTTGTTAATGCGTGATTCAACTGGCATTGATTTAAATTTTATACATTGTTAAATTGAATGGTAATTTTTGCAAACAGGACACTTATATTTATACTGAGTCTGATTTTGAGTATGATTTACAAGAAATGTTTTAGGACGATTGTGAGTGATGTCACTATGTCTACGTGGTTTGTTTAGTGTTTGTGCTTCCTCCATGGTTTCTAGCAGATCGGCTCGATTTCTTAAGAAAGTGGTAAATTCCGTTAATGTTGGTAGACTTTTAAGGTCATTGCGCTCGGTCTCCCAATCGCGCATCGTGGCTGAATCGAGTTTGCTAGTCACCATGTGGATTATGAGCATGTCCCAGTGCTCTGTGGGTAAATTAAGAGTTTTCAAGGCCCTGAGATTTTTATTGAATGAATCTATGGTATTTCGTAAGGCCCTTAAGGAACATGTGTCGGCTATGAATAGTTTGTTGGAGATGTGTAAGTATAATTATGACACTTTCATATCTTTGACCGACAATCACATCTGTGATTGTAAACAAGCTCCAGCGGGCTGTTCCGTGCCGACCGTGTGTCCCGCCGAGCAGCCGGCCGAACAGCTGATACTGACCCAGGCGCCGCCGTCAGTCGACTTGAGTACTAATAGTGTTATCAATAACGCCTCCTTCTCTCGGACAAAGGATAGGTATATAATGTACAGCGATGAACTTGGAAAAAATATGGGTTTACAACTTAGTCAGCGCGTGGGCCAGGCAATATTAAATAACTGTATGCCTGGCGCCACATATTCACAATTATTAAACAAAGTGTTGTCATCGCAGTTTTTAGAAACAACCACCCTAATTATTTTAATTGGTAGAAGGGAAAATGTATCTAAAAAACTAATTACTAAATACTTTTCCAAATTAAATTCTTTACAAAATGTAGATAGAATAATCTTGTTTGCGTTTCCCTTCAGCCAATCTTTGTCACAACATGAAAATCATATAAGACATGATTATAATACATTTATACACACATTGACATGTCGTCATACTGAAAAATTTCATTTCATAGACACCAATATTTGTATTGGAAAATATTTTTATTTGACTAAGGATAGGTATTACCTATCTAGGTTTTATACAAAACAGATAGCGCAGTCACTATCTTATTTTATTTTGAACTCAGTCAAGTTTTTGACTAATGAAACGCCTGCTTCTATTGAGCAGTGTATTAATAATGACATGTACTCCTTGGAATCTGTTCCAAGCTCTTTAAATTAACCCATAGGACAACAGAGAGTAACTCTGGCAGTAATATTAATATTTGTATAAATATACCTTCATCTTGCCCATTAAATCAAGTTACTAGTAATGAAAAATGTAAAAGTAAGAATATTTTAAACGTGGTTCATCAAAATATACAGGGCATGTTAAGTAAAGAACTGGAAATTGAGTTATTCATGAACTGTAATAATATTGATATTTTATGTATAACAGAGCACTTTTTAAAGAGTTATCAGTTCATGTTCAACTTTAATAACCACCACGTTGCTAGTTCGTTCAACAGAAAAACAGCTGATAGCGGTGGCTCCTTAATACTTGTAAATAATAGTTTTAAATATAAGGAACGAGTTAACATAGTGAGCCTGTCTGTTGAGCGTACCATGGAAATAGCCTGTATTGAACTTGAACAACTTATTGTAATGAGCGTATACAGACCACCAGATTCATCCTTTGATTTATTCGAAAAGAAAATGGATGAAGTGTTGATTAAAATCAGCGATAAAAACAATTTTTTTATAATTTGTGGTGATTTTAATGTTAATCTGTTAGAGGATAATAATATTTGTACTAGATTAAAATCTTTATTTTTATGTCACAACATGAACTATCTGTTTTTGGAGCCTACTAGAATTACTGCAACATCTGCTACCTGCATTGACAATATATTTACTAACATTACGCCAATTTTCAAATCGGTCATCAATAAATTAACCTCTGATCACTCTGGTCAGATAGGTATATTCAATTTTAAAATAAAAAAGGACCAAAAAGAGGATATTACATGTGTGCCCGTTAGTGACACTCGGCTTGAACACTACAGGAATAATATTTTAGATAAACTATGGGAAATACCATACAGTGACGATCCAAATTTGTTGTACAACTCAGTATTTAACCTTGTCAAAAATGAATATGATACGGTATTTAAATCAAAAACTATAAAAGTTAATAACAAAGCTTTGTTTAGTGATTGGGCGACAGTTGGAATTCATAGGAGCAGACGAAGATTATATGAACTCTATGAAGAGAAATCATATAACAGAAATACGGCCTTTCTAGATTATGTTCGTAGTTATTCAAAAATGTTTAAACGCGTTTGTGCCGTAGCTAAATCTAATTTCATTAAAAACAAAATTGAATCTAGTAGCAATGTAATGAAAACGACTTGGCAAATTATAAACAGAGAGACTGGAAAGGCCAAAGCTACACATAATAACTTCAAGCTTAAGATAGATGATGTTCTCCGACCGGGTTCGGTCACGGCGACTGTAACTGCTGGGGAAGGCGTCGTTCGTGTGCCCTCATATGGCTTGCGTAGCCTATTTTATTAGAAAAAGTGCGATTGCACTGGCCACAAGTCAGCACGCCATTTTGGTGCGTGTACTGTATTGCGGCAGGTGTTCTGCCTCGTAGTTTGTCTCGCTTGGCATCAAGAGTAGCTCTTCGTTGGGCCTCGAAATCGAAGATCTTTGTGTGCACCGTATGTCGCCACTTTGCCTTGTCTTCCGTGAGTTCCTCCCACGTGGAGTGGTCGATACCGCAACTCTTCATATGTCGCTTCTGCACGTCTTTGAACCTCAAGAACTGACCGCCTTGCTTGCGTTTTCCGTTCTGTAGTTCACAGTATAAGAGACGTTTTGCAAGTCGTTCCTCTGGCATCCGTCGCACGTGGCCACACCATCGCAGTTGACGCCTCATCAAGTAAGCTTCGACCCCACCAACATTAGAACGTCGTAATATCTCTGTATTCCTGATACGGTCAGACCACTTGACGTTCAAAATGTTTCGAATACATCTTAGATGGAATCTGTCTAAAGCGCTGATATGTTTACGGTATGGACACCAGGTCTCGGCGGAATAGAGAAGGTTCGGAAGAACTATGGCCATATAGACGGAGACTTTGGTGGATAGCTTGATGTCATGCGATCGGAAGACTTTGCGCTCCAACCTCCCAAAAGCTGCAGCAGCAGCGCTAATTCTTCCATTCAATTCTGGATCAAGATCGTATTTCGACGATACAGTGCTCCCAAGGTATTTGAACTTATCGACCTGCTTCAGTGAGTCTGCGCCAAGCTTTATATCGAGGGTCGAGTTGTCGACTCTTTGAGTGTCCATCGCCATGACCTCCGTCTTGCTGACACTGATTTTGAGCCCATATTTGCGGCATACCTCGTCGAAAGCCGTGATCCACTGTTGTAGTCCCTCCACAGAATCTGACACAAAGCAAAGATCGTCGGCGTACATAATCTCTCTAATTGTATCGCAGGATGTCTTAGTGCATGCTTTTAGTCGAGCGAGGTTAAATAGCTTTCCGTCTGTTCTAAAGCGGATATGAATACCAGATGTCGATTCGTCAATTGATTCTCTTACGACTGCAGCAAAGTAGAGAGCAAACAAAGTCGGTGCCAGTACGCAACCTTGCTTTACTCCACAGGTAACGGAGAAAAACTCGGATTGCTCACCATTAAAGCTGACACAACACTTCATATCATCGTGCAGTAGTCGTATAATCCGTACGAATTTTTCAGGGCAGCCCAGCTTTGCCAGTAGAATCCAGAGAGCTTCACGTGGTACACAGTCAAAAGCCTTCTCTAGATCAATGAAGCAGAGAAACAGAGGTTGTCCTTGTTCTCGACTTTTCTCCTGAAGTTGGCGTACAGAAAAGATAGCTTCACACGTGCCTCTCTCCGGGCGGAAGCCAAACTGGGTTTCTGGCAAGTAAGATTCAGAAACAGGGATGAGGCGGTTAAGCAGGACACGAGCAAATGTTTTCCCTGCAGAAGATAGCAAAGATATTCCTCGGTAAGCATTACAGTCGGAACGGTCACCCTTGTTCTTGTATAGGGCGCAGATACGCGAGGCGATGAAGTCATCTGGGATCCTTTCCTCGTTCCACATCTGTACAAACAGCTTCCAGAGTATTTTATGAAGTTCTGCTCAATTGCTAAGTACAGACCTAGAAGTAGCAAAAGCTTTCGAAAATTTCTTTACGGACATTCCAGTTTCAACAACCAAGTCTTTAAATTCATCTCCCGCTGCTGCTGAATCTATACTTAAACAAAACTTTGAGGAATGTAAAACAGATTTTAAATTTAGGCACGTAAATAATGAAGACATTGTAAAAGCGTTTAAATCCCTGGAAATGAAAAAGACAGCTGAAGCCCATGGTCTATCAGTAAAAATTATTAGTTCCATTGTAGATTGTATTGCACCTCACCTTTGTTGTATATTTAATCAATGTATAGATAATGGTGTGTTTCCTGACTTGATGAAACTAAGTAAAGTTATACCTTTATTCAAAGCTGGTAGTACATCAGACCCCACCAATTTTAGACCCATATCGATACTACCAACGCTTAGCAAAATATTTGAAAAACTCATACCTAATCAATTGCAAAGTCATTTTTATCTCAATAATTTAATTAATATTGCTCAGTTTGGTTTCACAAAGGGTCGTTCAACAGCCGATGCTGGTGTTGAACTAATCGACAATATTTTTGATGCCTGGGAAGACGCAATGGATGCAATAGGTGTCTTCTGCGATCTATCCAAGGCTTTTGATTGCGTCCATCATGACACTCTTGTCAGGAAGTTACGCCATTATGGTGTAAAAGATCAGGCACTTGGCCTTCTGGAGTCATATCTAACAGATAGGGTTCAGATGGTCGATGTTAATGGGAAAAGATCACCTGGGTCTTCAATAAGTATGGGCGTACCGCAAGGTTCAATTCTTGGTCCTTTCTTGTTTTTAGTATATATTAATGATTTACCTTACCTTGTTAAAGCAAAACATGGGTTAGTATTGTTTGCCGATGATACTTCTTTGATATTTAAAGTTAAAAGACAGCAATCAAATTATGACGAGGTAAACAATGCTATCTCTAATATAGTGAACTGGTTTACTGTTAACAATTTATTACTTAATGAAAAGAAAACTAAATGTATTAAATTCGTGTTACCCAATGTGAACCCGGTAACTACAGACATATTTATAAAAGGACAGAGATTGGACCTTGTGCAGTCGACTGTCTTTTTGGGCATTACTTTAGACGCCAAATTACAATGGGATCCTCATATAAATAAATTGTCGAACAGACTGAGTTCGGCAGCGTTCGCAGTTAAAAAAATTAGAGCTCTTACCGACGTAGACACCGCTAGACTAGTCTACTTTAGTTACTTTCATAGTCTAATGACCTATGGTATTTTATTGTGGGGTCACGCTGCGAATGCTAATAGTATATTTATTCTGCAGAAACGGGCTGTTCGTGCAATTTATAGATTAGGGCCTAGAGTGTCACTGAGGGAAAAGTTTAAAGAAATCAATATTCTGACATTTGTGTCTCAATATATCTATGACAATCTTGTGTATGTAAAAAGAAATATAACTCATTTTCAGAAGTACAGTGATATACACAATTTTATTTCTAGAAATAAAGACAAGTTGGTTGCTTATGTAAGCCGACTACATAAAATTAGTAATTCTTTTAAAGGCAATTGTATACGCTATTACAATAAGGTCCCTACTGATATTAAAAACTTACCTTTAGACAAGTTTAAAATAATAATAAAACAGAAATTGTATAAAAAAGGTTACTATAGGATATCTGATTACTTAGAGGACAGATGTCCATGGGAATTGATTGTTTGAGTAACAGGCTGTTTCGATATATAATTAGCATTCATTTTGTAATTTGACAATATTTTATTTAAAAAAGGAAACGCAAAAGATGCGACGACTGTGGAGCTTCTTCGGTGAGCTCTTCTCCACAGATTCCGCCATTGTCTTAGTGAACTCACCCAAAAAAATGTAATGACGGATCTAAGTGATGTAACAACATCCTATGGAAATAAATGATTTTTGATTTTGATTTTTTGACCTTGAAGATTCTTGGAGCACGGGGTTTATGTTGAATAATGCATTTAGGTGATTGTTTACCAATATTCTATCGTTAGTGTAACGTTCACAAAGCAAATCCCACGAGACTTTATAGTTATCAGACGTGAATTCTAGTGATTTAATTACTAGTGAAGCACCGTCTTTTAATGAACTTCGCAAATAATGAAATTTGTGGATAATTGGAATTGATTGATTATCGTGTATGAGAGATTTATAGGTATCATGATATTCTAACCAGTCCTGATAGCGCCCAGAAAAGGTGGGTAAGTGAATCGTAGGTAATTTAATGTTTGGCCCACCTGTGAATGCAGTCATGACATTGGAACCCGTCACCTGATTGTCCTCAGGCGCCGCAGAGGCAGCACCAGCCGCGGCGTGCTTGCTGAGCAGTTCTTGCGCAGCAGCCAAGGCTCGAGTAGCTTGTCTCGAAAGCTGCTCGTTCTGTGTGTTCGTCACCTGGAATGTCCGTTAAATTTTCGATGTCAGTTTGAACTGAATCAAAATCATTGTACATATCTTGGATTTTATTGAATCTGGTATTTAACTCATGAGTTTGTAAATTATTTAGCGTATTGCATGACAAAAGAGGCTCTAAATATGATTTGAATATGGTGAGCTTTGATTTGTAAGAAGCACGTGTTTTTTTTAAGCCTTTTAAATCCATTGTGCGTGAAGTATATAGCAAAAAATGCAGATTTAGATAAAAATTACTTTGAATGAAGAGTGAGATTGTAATTATTATAGTAATGGCGATAGGATTTAAATTCAGCTGCAAAAATAAAATGAAATTAGTAAATACTTTTAAAGTTTAAGGAACGTGGTATGATCAAGCTTGTGGAACGATACGTAAATTGTGCAATTAGCGTGCGTGCGAGGGCTATGGCAATGGCGTGGCAGAGGCAGGCAGGCAAACAAGCGAACGATGACCGAAGCGAATGCACACGTGCACGCTGCAGCTACCCCCACGACACGGCTCGGTTACGTGTACGTGCACATATGAACACGTGTGTATTTCTGAAATATTCCAAGTAAATATTAAAAAATAGTAATGATGGTACACGGTTGGCACAATGGTTGCAATACAATTAATCAGGCCTTAAAACGTGGCGATTAGTTAGCTAATTTTAAGAAATTGTGGGAAAAAAATGTCCAAAATATGAGCGGGAGTGTTATCCTTGATGTAAATGCTTGTAGATAAAAAAGGAATATTGAGAAAATCTTGAAGATTGACTAAGATGCAAACGGATTAATACTTAGGTGATGAAAACAGGAATGTTATTTTAGGAAAACAAAGATTGAAATTAAATTTAAAAAGGAGAAAGTTAGAGAATTCTTAATAAAGAGAGTGGTCAAACTATACCTGCGCAATAAAAAAATAAAATAGGAACGACTCACAAATAATACTGCAAACCCTTTTCCTGGTATGTGGCACCTTTCTTGGTTTAGATTAGGTGTGTTGCTGGTTTTCCTTATTTCTCGGCGCGGCGGGACGATAACTTCACTATTTTCCTGTTTGTTCTAGTAATTGCAGTTTGGTTGGCTTGCGGTGATTCACTCCGATGGTAGGTATGTAGTTATGGCGATCGTAGTCTCGGCCGAGCGCGCTGTATTCTTTGTTTGCTTTTTGACCTCGTCGAAACGGCGTTTATAACGTTCTTTTACGTCTAATCCGGCTCGAAACTTGATGACGAAGGTTCGTGGAATTAAATAATGTAGTCGACACCGATATAACTTTCACAAAGGTTTAATTCGCAGAGCGATTAAATTACATACATAAATAATAATAATACCTTGGACACTATTGACACACATTTATCTAGCCCCAAACTAAACAAAACACCATATACAAACCTATGTTACGGGCATGGAGTGAGAAAGGAAACCGCATCAATAACTTAGTAAACATAATTTTGCTATGCAAACTCTAATCTATTCACTCCACACCATCCCTAACATTGTACGGTGGTACGGAACCCTTCGTGCGCGAGTCCGACTCGCACTTGGCCGGATTTTCCTATTTATCTCAGAAACTACAGACTTCCGGAGGGGAGGAGGGTAGAATAGTCTTGTTGTGTCTTATATCCTCGCAACAAGTACTCATTTGAAGTATCACGCTATATTTTTTACAATTTGAATAACTTCTTATTTTTAATTTGTTTACGAACAATTACGAACTGAAAATTAACAACTCTATAATCAATCATCTAAAATAGATTAAGAGTATTTTTAACCACTGCTTTGCATCTATAGGAGAGGAGGGTCCATCTCAAACCTCACCAAATACTAACAATGCTAACAGTAATAAGCCCCGAAGCCGATATTTCTTGACATGACGAAGGCATATGATAAAGTTGAATTTCAGATATTATTAGATAAACTTTACGGCATGGGAATTCGTGGCGTAGCACACAAATGATTTATATCATACTTAAAAAACAGACAACAAATTGTAGAAATAGAACATTTTGATCATAAAAACGCAGAAATAATAAAATATATTCGCGGACGATCTTAACTATACTTACATCATGCCAAAATAATAACGATATTAACGATAATCTGAACTCTATCCTTGACAAAACTGATAAGTGGCTACGTGACCACAACCTAGAGATAAACTAAGACAAAAATAATTACATTTCAACCTCATCAAAAACCAGCGTTAGACATAAATTTCATATATAATGACATTAAAATCAGTAAATTAGAATCAGTTAACGAATTACGTTACTCGGCTTGAATATTGACCATCATATTAATTGGAAAAATCATATAAACAAACTGATACTAAAATTATCACGTTTTGCGTATGCACTTCGGGAAGTCAAAATATCTACGGATTTAAAAACCGCACTAGTCACCTAGTATGCATTTGTATACTCATGCTTTAGCTACGGCGTTATTCTTTAGGCAAATAGCACGGATCGCTTTTCACCCTTCAAAAAAGACTCATAAGGATAATGATCAACATAAAATCGACTGATAGCTGTAAGACTTACTTTAAAAAACACGAAATCCTTCGCTTACCGTGTATTTATATACTCGAAATATGTAAATTTATCAAAAATACTATGAATATAACACCAGACGCGACAATATACCATCCAACCGTTCGCTAAGACCAACACGAAAAAACAAGTTAATATAACCCATTTCCAACTTAAAACTATATTCATCAGGACATGGAGTAATGTCAACAAAAATATAAATAATCTGCCAGAAACTCTATTAAATGAACCAAACAAAATATAATATATTTATACTTAATTAAAACAAATGTGATACTGCTATTATACAGTTAATGAGTACTTAAATGACAAATTTAAATAGACAATAAATTCATTTCTAGGATATTTTTTCATGAATGAGTAAATATACTTTTTTCTGACTTTTAGTAAATATTATACTTAATTATAAATTAACAAACTTTGTTTTCCTCTCTTCTATTCCAATGACTTTTTACAAGGTCCATAAATAACACAGGTATCCTTATAACACCCTATCTAAAATAAATTTTATGGAATGCAATAAATATATTGAGTATTGAGTATTGCTTATTTTAATTCGTTTAGTTGTGATTCCTGTGGCATCTTTCTGATTATGTCCTTAAAGTAATTGAATAGGTTATCTATGCGTCCGTGGTCAAGCGGTATTTGCACATTGAAATTGATGGTGCGTGGATGGGTGTCCGTTCTATGTAGCATTTGTTTTGGACGCCTAAGTGTTTAGGGCGATATGTTAAGCTGTAGTTCCCGGCTACTATCTACTACCGTGGTTAAATAAAAGTATTGTCCGTATTTCCGACCTTACCTATTTTGAATTCCACCGCTACGGAGATCATACCTTAGAGATAAAACCCGTCCACGCAAGCACGGTTGCTAAAGTAATCCTCGGTATATATTCGAATGCACAGGGTGTTGATCAGATCAACATGGACATGGTGATCCTGATACTTCCGCGTACTCTGGATGTTATATCAAAAAATACTGGAAATAGTCATTTACAATCAACTCATACAATATTGTGAAGATAACAAAATCCTACCTAACTACAATCAGTATTTAGGATCACCGTACTTTTGGATGTGGTTAACAACATTCTGACTGCTAGGGACAGAGGAAATGGGACTATAATGGCCCTTCTAGATATCTCTCGCGCTTTCGTCGACTGTATCAATACTAATCAATTGCTACCAAAACTCACATAATACGGATTTCAGAGATCAAACGTCGCGTGGTTTAATGACTACTTGAAAGGACGATATCAGCAGGAGATGATAATAAAGACAAGTGGCTCTAAAATTATCTTAGAAAAAAATCCGTCTTGAGGGGTGTGCCACAAGGCTCGATTCTGGGCCCCCTCCTTTTGATAATGTATAGTGCTGATAATGTCAAACAGATTCGAAATTTTCAGTTTGACTTGTTTGCTGATGATTTATAAAGGTATCTTTAATTAAGACAGTCTTACCCTGATCAGGACATAGCTGCTTTGAATGAGGACTTAGAGCGTATATCAACCTGGTCAATCAAGAACTGTCTTGTACTTAATGCTACAAAATCCAAGCTCATGTTCCTGGGCTCAAAGCAGCAAGTCGATGAAATTTCTTCCCACAATTAGCATCAATGGTACAATTGTTGAACGGGTAAGGGAAGCCAGAAATCTCGAGATTCACATAAACAGTAATTTAACATTCGAGTCGCATGTCATTGAGCTTGTTAGAAATTGTTTTTCAGGGTGAAAGTCCTCTAAAGATTCAGAATTTTATGTCGGTTGACCTCCGCATCATGTTATGCGAATCAGTGGTCTTATCCAAACTAAATTATGGCATAACACTGTTTGGCCCTTGCTTGCTGGAGAGATCACAGCGTTTATTACAACGAGTACAGAACGCGTGTGCTCGTTACTGCTTCCGAGTTCCCCCACGTTCACATGTTACTCCCTTTCTTTACAATTCGAACATATTAAATATGAAACGTAGACAGGAACTATATCTCGCGTCGCTTATATTCAACACAATCAAGAGATCCAAGTATCTTAAAGTAGCTTGCATGGCGTGTCATTAACAGGGCTAGGTCATGTGCTAGCTTACATAAGATACCTTCCCATAAAAGAGCTGCATTTAGGGGTGATTTTCGATGCCTTTGTTCAAAATGTTGGAACAATATACCGCCTCCTCCACGTGAGCTCAAATCAGTGACAACATTAAAAAAACATTACAAAAGACAAGCCTTTCAAAACGCCAGTCCTATAATTCGCTAAATATTAATTTACAAATTACAAACACATCGCCACGCCTTTTCCCATACAGGGTGGTAGAGGCACAATTGTGCCCACTTTGAGCCAGACAGGGGGCAAGCCCATCGCCGCAGCTACGGACTAATGAAGGTTTCCTGACGATGTTTTCCATCACCGTTAGAACATCCATATAATGTACTTAACCCTAACCCAGGCCCAAGAAAACTGCTGATTCTGGAAAATTGGAAAAATGCTAGGAAAACTAGGAAAAATCTGGTGGGAAAACATATTCCCTTTGTCTGCCAATGCATAAACCATGTGGGAATCATAATGCTATTGCCTGACGAGTGATCAGTAGTGAAGAGTGACTATATAACATTAGAACTTGAAATCAGCAAATTAAACATGTTAGGCAGAAGATTTCAATTTTCCACAAAATATAAATCTAGAAAGACAAAGGGCATAGTTCTCCCACACACTTTTAGAGGTTATTGTTAAACTATTCCAGTATTCAGTGCAAATAATTATACTAAAATCACAAGAAAAAGTCATAATCTACAAGACATGAAAGACTTTAGTTTTTGTACATTAGTCACCAAAACTTCAGAACTTAGACGAAAACTGGCGCTCAAGATGCTCCTTCGTGATCAAACGTCTGTCACGTTCCGGTACACTGTCGGTTACCACTGATCTATAGACATTATATCTGGGTTGCCATTCAATTCGTATGTAGAGCCATTATTACCGTAGCATGGCAAATACGAGCGAAAAAGTATGTGGGAGCATGGTTCCCTCAGACAAGTTAAGGGTTAATTAATAAATTAATTATCTCATTGGTCAGGAATCGAAGCTGCATCCTCTGTATGAGAAGCAAGCGTGAAACCCATTAGACCTCAAATTACAATTAAATTATATACGTAAAATACACCTAATTACAATAAAACAATCTATCAACATTTCTTATATCAATCGATTATGTAACATTTATTTAATAGTAGTTTATGTGACTGCTGCATAATGGAGGGCATTAAAACTCGAGAGTGGATTTCATATCACTCGAGAGTTTTAATGCCTAATTATGTACAGTTACATACACTAGTTTATCTACACACATATCATAAGCTCTCTTTGATGTGTTCAGGAACCGCATGTTTGACCGGCATTGTGGCTCTGCAATTGTTTAGCTTGTTCTGTAGTACATACTTCACGCAAGCGGGCGTCGGCGTTCGAAATTTGAATACTTCACAAACAAACTAGGGACGGCACGCAGGCAGGCGTCGGCGTTCGAAATTTGAATGTCATTATATGTAGAAAAACTACACATAATGACCATAATGTGTAGTTTTCCGGATACGAAACGAGTTTTTAACCAAGTAGTTTAACATAATGCTGATCGTAACGTGCGGTTTTTGAACGCATTAAAGAGGGTTTATGATACGTGTGTAGATAAAATTCAATAACAACTCGAATGTCTTCTTGTGGTTCATTTTCAGCCCTTTGCCTCGCTCTTTTTAAATTTACTCACACTCACTCACACAATATCAGTCCCATGCTCTCTCACTCACACTCGTTCACTTTGATACAAGCACAATCACAGTATGTACTCACTTGATCATAATATATTTCGTCTGTCTATTGTGTGTCTATCTATCGATACATATTATCTTTATTAATATATCGTTGAATGGTGCCTGCGCGGATATCAAATGAATTCGACTGAAAATCAGCGCTGCAGCTCTGCTGTAGCATTATATGCTGAGTTGGAGCCATTTCACTAACGAAGCATGCGTACATCATCATCAAATCTCTTTTATGTACCTACTTTCCTATCTTAGAAACTTTCCTGAAAATGAAAATGAAAAAATGAAAAAAAATGAAAAAAATATTTATTAAAATAGCACACAATTATAGTATGTAGGTACAGTTTTACAATTCAAATAGGCACGTTCTTTCGTAAATGTTATACCATTTTGTTGGCTATTTTGGCGAAAATTTACAATTTGTATTACTTTTGGTCCTCACACTAGGCAAGCCTGTATCGTGAGTGACCATTTAACGATTTCTAGCATATTTTGCCATCACTTGGAGAAACTTATTGATAGGTATAGCTTTAACAATTTTGGTTTTTATCATTAATGTTATGTAATTTAAAGGAATTAAATTTATTTTATTATAATAAAAGTTAATTTATATTAAATTAGGACATAATACTTATATTTAAGAAAAGGGTTTAAGGAGTTGTTCCGTGTCCTGTTGATGTACTTATGTGTTTTGTTGTGAATAAACGTATGTCTTTGTCTTTACAGAGGCCCTTATAGGGCAGCTTGATAACTCCTGAGAGTCGGGTTGGCCACAAGCCCGACACCACTCCATCGACCCGCACTGAGCCAACGCGGTGGAGTATGGCTCAATCTTACTCGTATTCGGGTAAAGGCCCGTGCCCCTCGGTAGGGATATTAATGGGCTTCATTTATTGCTTTATGAATCGCTAGTTTATTTTGTGACGGATGGTTAAAATCTAATATTTTTTTATAATCTATATACCATTTTTACAATTGTTTGTAATTGTACTTTTGTATTATTTCACAAAGTTAATATCAAATAATTGTTTTTATTATTATATACTATTTATACAATTGTTTCTAATTGTGGTTTTATATTTTTATATAACATGTATTGCAATATGTGTTTTATATAACTGTGAATAAAAGATTTATCTATCTATTATACGTAAAGAAAAATGAAGATGATTTATTGAGCCAAAAAATATCTTACTAACAACAAATAAAATAACAATGTACTAGGTTCTGTGAGAACAGTAGACCTCGCTTGTTAAAAATTTAAAGCTTGTAGGTCTGCTAGAATTCTAGAAGTACATTATAATTTTTATGATCGACAATGACTTAGTCGGTGACAAAATGAAGGACTTTTGAAATTCTCTCGATTCCAATATATTGGTTTAAGTTGACTGAATTTTGGGAATTCACCTATTTAAATTGTAGCTTATTATTCAAAATAAATTTAGGTGTCTAGCTTTATCTACACTACAACATAGTTACAGGGGGTCAAAAATAACCCGAAGTGCTTCCTCCTCCATTCCCCCTTTTTTTTTGCAGCATCTTGTGTAGGATGAAGTCCTTATTGTGCCTCTTCTTCCACTTCCACTCTCCCCCCCCCCCCCCCCTATTTCCCCCCCTAATCAAAAATTACGATCGACTAAAAGAAAAAGATAAATCAAGGAACTAGTGTACCAGATATCGTCAAAATAGGTTGAAAAATGCGACCTGTAGACAAAAACAGAAAGACGGGCAAAGGTATTTTTGGCTTATCTCGAAACTGCACGCATCGTTCGTTTCGCGTCTGTCAATATCAGGGAAGGCGCTATACGTCGGTCTTCCTTTTTTTTGTCACAAAACAAGGTGAAGAAGACCGACGCATAACTCTGCCCCTGCTTTTGAAAGATCTCATATCGACTTCTAAGAATGGCTCCACTTTAAATACATTGTTACATTAACAGAAGCGACAAACACAACTAGGCGCATGACAGGACTGCGGTTTCGGCTCCTGCAACTCGCCTACAATACATACGTAATTACCTGTGCATACAAGTCACTAGCATGTACTAAGTACGCACCACATGGTATCAATCACGGTTTCGGTGTTACCTCCGTAACTCCTATGCACGCTTAGCTGTCGTGCGTCTAGTATGTTGATCGCGCAGAACTATTAGTTGTTCTGTGATCGATCTAATAATTTCAAGGCAATCGTCCATTGCGTAAAAATATCTAGTTCTACTTGGCACCATAATCAATATTAGTATCAATAGGCAGTACAAACAAACCGCGGACAATCACACAATTTATGTTTTAATTTACTTAGTTAAAGCAAACAAAGCTCTTGTGTATGCAATATAAGGTTTAACTTTATCACGGGTGGAGGCAAACAGCCGGATCAAAAAATTTGAACAAGTAACACTGCAACTGCCTTGCTAATAAGATCTCCTACATAAAAGCCTGACTCTGTTGAGCTAAGTGAGTGTCACCTAACAAATGCCTACAGGACGCAAGATAAATCAATGCAATTTTAAAAACTGAAAAATGATCCCATCGATAAAAAATTGGTCCGCGGTCTAGTGGATTCACATACGCTTCTCACAAAGGAGATTGCAAGATGTCAAACTCAGCTGTTATAATATTTAATAGATCTGATAATAAGTTATAATTAACTAAAACAAAATATTGTGAAAAGTGCCCTTACCAAAGTCCGAAACTACCATACTTCAGGATTTCACCAATTCTGATGATAAGTGCTGCAGACCAACAGACAAAAGGCGATTCGAACTGCCAACGGACAAACTCGGGAGTATTGCTTTCTATTATTCATATTTTAAAAGTAGACAACTTGACACAACATCTTAACTATGTTATTAGGCTCGACACTACTGCTCGAGTCTCACTATTGTGAGAAACGTCCCTCCTCACACACGGTGGCGTCACTTTTTTGTCCCTTAGCAGATAAGACACGATTAAAGTAAGTATTTAATTTAAGAATGTAATATTGTTAACTTATACTTAAGTAAGAAGTTAATTGAAACTTCACTTTGACTAAGAATAGAAAAAAATGGAATTTGGAACTATCTCATTAGTGCTACAAATACTATCTGCAAGTCTATATTCCTTTTAATGGTTTCGTAAGCAAAGGGCAAAAACAGGACCCTCCCAAGCAGCATTTAAGCTGTAAAGAAGCTGTATATTAGATCTTTTTTAAACTAAGAGCTGTATTGAAGCTTACATTTAGGCTGTATAAAGGGTAAGAATGCTTATATACAGCCCTTATAAGGGCAAAAGGGCCACAAATTATACAGCCTTAGGCGTTACATGTGCTGTAAAATAGTGCAAAAGCTGTATTAGAGCTGTATTAGAGCTGTTATTCGGTATAAAAGGAAACCATTAGCTGTATTTCAGCTGTTTTTCGGTGTAAAAAGAAACCATAGCTGTATTAGAGCTGTCATTTGGTGTAAAAAGAAACCATAAGATGTTATTTGATATAAAAATAAACCATTATATTCATAAGAGCCTATATTGGGTGTAAAAATAAACCAACACTCAGTTTTAGTTTTACAACGAGGTTGCGCCAGGAACTCCGAGCTGCTGATCATAAGGTAAGTAAGATAAATATTGATGTTATAGTTTATATGTAATATGGAAACCATTTGTAAATAGTACCAAGTAAATATTATGATAGATTAGTTTATATGGTGAACTATACATCATTCTGCGTCAGTATTGACTTGCAGATTTATATTTATTGTATACCTATGTGAGATTTATGGCATAATTTTCACGCCCTAGCATAAAAATTAAGAAACAGTAAAACTAAATATTAATTAGCGGGAAGTAGTATTTGATTTTGAGGTTAAAATAATACAATATATTTTATGTAATAGATATGAGGGCAAAATCATAATTATTTGAGTTGGTAATTATGAAACGACTTGAGTTTTTACCTAATATTGTCAAGTATTTATTATATTATCTTTTTAAATATATTTTCATACATTCGAAAATGGCGATAATTTGTTAAACAGCCTTAACGATATTTGAACACCATTATAGTCTAACTAGCTGTACTACGTTATAAGTAGAGTCTTTTATACAGCCTTTGGCTTTTAATCATCTTTTTAATAGAATATTTTTACTCGTTAGGCTGTTTATTGGTTCATCATGCATAGCCTTGTAATTCTCTTTAGAGATGCTTAGAAGAAATTAAAAACCTTTAGCCGTTAATCAATATTTTAATTTGCCAAGCAATTTATTATACGAAGGCAAAGAAGGCATTTCCTTTATTTTTCTACTTCGGTGTGTCATCGTAGGTAGTCTTTCTTACGTTACTTGGAAGTGGTTAGCAAAAACTTCAGTTTTATTTTATATGGGTTTATGTGAACAAAAAAATATTGCGTTAGAGTGTATCATAATGAGTTTTAATATTTTTTTCAGATAACAATGCCATTTAAAATAATAGAGACGATAGAGAAAGGACAGAAACAACTTTGCATTCTACCACGTGCGTGGGAATCAAAAAATGTATTGAGATGGCCAAGAAAACGAATAGATGCCAAACTAGTGAAGGATAGAAACTCAAGACCCGCAAGTAATTGGTCTTATTCAAAATGCACCGTGAAAAGACCGTCAATAGGATCATACGAAGAAGCACTCACAGAATTAGATGTCATGGTGGAAAACAGTGACACTGAGGCCGAAGAAACAAGGGCAGAAATACCTATACCTAAAAAAGTTATTATATTAATGTTTGTTCACACCAGCTCGCGGGCGCGGGTACGGGCGCGGTCACGAAATATCAAACATACACACACATAGCTAACTTTTTAATATTTGAGTACCTGAGTTGTCAAAGTTATTCAGAGAATAGCACTGACTCGCATTCGAAGTAGTGGGCATTAGTGAGGTAGAAATACGTAATCTCGTGGCTGTGATTGTTCTTAAAACAGAATATTATTTTTAAAGTTGTTGCTAGCAAAATGTGTAAGGTGTAGAATATGACATAAGCGATAAGTACACAGGTACTCTGAATTATTAGTTAAGTGATTACGAATCTCGTGGCTGTGATTGTCCATAAGACAAAAAATTAAGAGATACGCGAATCTCGTGGATAAGATGTTACCTATCTAGTTAGTACAGATAATGATAAGGCTGTGCTTGTCTTCTAAACCTACAAAAAGTTCTGTTATAATTAATAATATCATTAATTAGTAGGTAACAAATAAAATACATTAACTCGATCTTGTGAATTTTTATTTCTTTCATAAACTTAAACTGTATGTAAAAGGGGTATGAAGTACAATTCATTTTTGTGTTCAATACATACTAGTTTAGTCTTTATATCTTTGGGATAAACAACTATTTCTGTTCGCATGTTAGATTGTAATTTTGCTTTGACTATATTCAAGTATGATGATTTCACCGGTTTTTCAAAAAGTTCTGTCAAGTCTGTAATTTTATAGCCATATATTTCTATTTCACTGCCAACAACAGTAATTGTTTTTGTTTCCATGACTTCTGTCGTGGCATAAGGCCGGCAGCCTCCTTGGCTCGTTGGCCGGCGAGGCTAGATGTTATGACGGAAAAAAAAAAGGAGGCCAGGACAGAACCATAGAGTAAGGGACGGACGGATAAGACGTAAAAATAAAAGGGGTGACGAAAAAGCTGGAGAAAATCTTATTGCTAGACCTTTGTTAGACCAAACAAAGTGGTCCTTCGAAGACAACTGACCAGCACTGTGGATCCAGTGTAACGACAAAAGGTATGCCGCTGACCCGCTCCCAGGCAAAAAATATGGAGGCCAGCAGGCCAGACGAACCGACGACGACGTCGCCCGCTGATGAGACGCCCGCTGACGAGGTGCCCGCGGGTGGCCGTGATGACGACGCCGTATCGGTAGCCTCGACCACCAGACGCAGGCAGCTTCTCTACCTTGAGCTGGAGACTGCGGAAGCAATGGCTGCCATTGAGCTGGAGGAAGCGAAGGCAAAAGCGGCAGCCGAGCAGCAACGACGAGCCTCGGACGTGAAGAGACGGCTGCTTACCACGAGACTAGCCCTCCAAACGGCCGCTTTGGAAGACGAGGGAAGGCGCAGCCGTGCGTCCTCTCGAGCGTCGTCGGTCACCGACATGCGACCGACGATGAAGACTATTCTCCAAATGCCCACAGTGACAGCAGCGGCTTGCGACGCAGCCCGACCCAAAGACCACCGAGACCACCCCGAAATGACGAAAACCGGTGATATGGCGAAGTTCCTAGCAAGACAGACGTCGATCAAGGAGCTACCACAGTTCTGCGGAGACCCCGAAGAGTGGCCCTTATTCTACGCACAGTTCGTGACGACGACCCGACTATGCGGATACAGCGACGACGAAAACATCGCCCGGCTAGCAAAATGCCTTAAAGGGCACGCCCGCGAAGCTGTATCGGCCCTGCTCGTCACTGCAACAAACCTAGAAATCATCATAAAAACATTACGGCTGCGATTCGGACGACCGGAACTGTTGATTGAGGTAATGTTATTGAAAATTCATAACATTCGTGACATACGTCAAGACGACGTCAATCTACTCATAGAGTCGACCATAGTGCAAAACATTGTCGCGACCATGAAAATGACAAATGAGGTCGGTCATCTGACGAACCCGACCTTGATTCGAGAAATAATCGGCAAGTTACCGATGACGCTGAAGTACCAGTGGAGTTTCTCTATTGCGAGTAGAGGTGAGAGCAAAATTAATCTCAACGACGTGTCAGAGTGGTTGATGATGGTAGCCAATGCCGCGACAACTATTGCACCGCTGCCTACTGCTGACCGACAACACCATCAACACACAAAGCAGGAGAAGAAGTTCGTACATGCCACCACACCCACCACCTCAATGACGACAGCCCCAACGCGAACCACCTGCGCACTGTGTCAACACGAACACGCCCTGAACAACTGCTCTGAATTTAAACGCCTTTCCATAGACGATCGCTGGAAATTGGTGACCGAGAGAAAGCTGTGCTTCTGCTGCCTGTCGCTGAGTCACCAGCTTAAGAGCTGCAGGAGGAAGACCAACTGTTCCGAAGGGCAATGCACCAGACTACATCACCCGCTGCTACACGCCGCGCCACGCAACGAGACTAACGAGCGGGCGCAGACTGCGGCGACGGTGAACCATTGCGGCGACGCGACATCCACTATTCTCCTAAAGGTGGCACCAGTGGTCATCTCTGGACCGAGCGGGGACGTGGAGGCTCTAGCGCTACTAGACGAGGGAGCGTCGGTGTCACTGATTGACGACTCTCTACTGAAGCGGGCCGGTATCACAGGACCAACCGCGACGCTGCAATTACGAGGGGCCACCGGAATGAGGACGAGCGAGCCGAACTCCAAGAGGGTCAACATCACCGTTCGTGGCCGAGCTAAAGAAGAGCGCTTCGTTTTGTATAATATGAGATCTGTAAATAATTTATACTTGCCTGTACATAATGTAAATATTAATGGACTACTGAACGACTTCCCACACCTGACTGACCTCCTACAACACATCGACAGACTGACCTACAACGAGCGACCGCAAATACTTATAGGATCCGACAACATTGACCTAATCGTGACCAGACGTGCTCATGTAGGACCGACCGGACCGATTGTGTCGGAGACAAGCTTGGGGAACATCGTGCACGGTAAACTGTCGCCATTGACACCGACGGACGCGACTATTTACCACCTGTGCCCATGCGACGCTCTGAATGACATGGTGAGGCGATCGTTCTCGACTGACGGTTTCGGGACGAAACCATTCCCTGACACTCCTCGGTCGCGAGAGGATCTGAAGGCTCTCGCCATCATGGAAAAGACGACGAAACTAGTAGGTGACAGGTGGGAGACTGGCCTTCTGTGGAGGGACGACGCAGCAGTGCTGCCAGACAGCCGCGCTGTCGCCCAGAAGCGGCTGGTGGGTGTCACCAAGAAGATGGACAGCATGCCTGAGTTTGCAGCGCGCTACAGAGAGAAGGTGGAGGAAAACCTGGAAAAATGCTATCTGAAGAAGCTGACGGAAACGGAGCAGGTAACAAAGACTGACAAAACGTGGTATCTGCCACACTTCGCCGTGTTCAACCCAAATAAGCCAAACAAGCTACGCCTAGTACTTGACTGCGCAGCAAAGTCAAGCGGCAAGTCGCTCAATGATTTCCTACTTAGCGGACCTGACTTTCTCACATCACTAGCAGGCATCCTTTTAGGTTTCCGTTGCGGCAAGATAGCTGTGATGGGTGACATTCAAGAGATGTTTCATCGCGTACTCATCAGAGAAGAGGACCAACAAGCACAGCGGCTTCTGTGGGACGGTGGTGAGTACGCCATGAATGTGATGACCTTTGGTGCTGTGTGTTCGCCGTCATCTGCACAGTACGTGAAGAATTTGAACGCGACCAGATTCAAGACCACGCACCCCAAGGCTGTTGACGCGATCGTAGAACACCATTACGTCGACGACTTCATCTATTCAATTGACGAGTACGACGAGGCTCTACAGGTTGTAAATGATGTGATAAGTATCCATGCTAAGGGAGGTTTTAACATGCGAAACTTTATGTCAAACTCCAAACGGCTTCTAGGACATTTGCCCGAAGATAAGCTTGCACCGGGTGGTGCAAAGATGCTCTCAGATGATAAGAACGAGACCATGGAACGCGTTTTAGGCTTAAACTGGGACCCCGAAGACGATAGCTTCACCTTCCTATTGAAGTTCCACAAAGTTGACTGTGACATCAGCGCTGGCGTCAAAAGACCGACCAAGAGAGATGTTTTGAAGCTAGTCATGTCCGTGTTTGACCCACTGGGGTTTCTGCTCTATGTTACAGTTCAGGCCCGCATCTTACTTCAAGACATTTGGAAGTCCAAAATAGGATGGGATGATGAGATTGAAACGTGCCACTTTCACAGATGGCAAGCCTGGCTGCAAGAGCTGATCAAGACAACAGAGGTACGAATACCGCGCTGGTTGTCCGCTAATAACTGTGACAAGCATGCATCTGCTGAGTTGCACGTCTTCTGCGATGCCAGCTCAAGGGCCTTTGTGAGCGTTGCTTATCTCAGAAGGAAAACGGCCGACGGAGTATGGCATGTAGCAATGATAATGGCGCGAGCGAGGGTTGCGCCTCTAAAGGTCCTGAGCATACCTCGGCTAGAGTTACAGGCAGCCGTGATGGGAGCACGACTCTCCCAGGTTTTGAAGAGATACATAGGACTACCAATTAATAAAATAAAATTTTGGACGGACTCGAAAACTGTCCTTAGCTGGCTTAGGTCCGAGACCGGACGTTTCAAGCCTTTTGTAGCGCATCGTGTCAGCGAAGTCTTTGAGCTGACAGACGTCTGTGACTGGAGGTGGGTGCCGACAGACATGAACCCCGCTGATGATGCCACACGGGACGTTGTCATTGCCAGCAATGATAGATGGCTTCGAGGACCCGACTTTCTACCTGGAATACGTGTCAAAAATGCAAGATTGACAAGGCGAAACCAGTTCCACCTCTAATGGGACAACTGCCCGACGTAAGGCTCAAGACCGGGGGACGAGCGTTTCGCTTTACTGGACTTGATTATTTTGGACCCATGACGGTCAAGGTTGGCCGGAGACACGAGAAAAGGTATGGTGCCTTGTTCACTTGCCTCACGGTCAGAGTTGTACACGTAGAGCTCGTTCACGACCTGACAACTAGCAGTGCGATGATGGCACTAAGACGGTTTATTGCAAGACGAGGCTGCCCGGAACAGATGTGGTGCGACAATGCAACTACCTTTAAGGGAGCAGACAATGAGCTAAAGCAATCGGTTCGTGCGATAGATCAAGAGGAACTACTACGCTACGGAAGTATCAGGCAGATCGAGTGGCATTTTATTGCGCAGCAGGCCCCCCACATGGGCGGATGCTGGGAGCGCCTGGTTCGGTCTATAAAATCGGCTATGAAGGCGACACTGAAAGAAGTTGTTCCAAGCGACCAGACCCTACAGACGGTGGTTGCCGAGGCAGAAGCTATAGTCAACACCCGACCCCTAACCTACGTCCCCCTCGACCATGTAGACGACTTGCCCTTGACACCAAATGACTTCTTACTGGCCAAAACTAACGATTTCGACCAGCCCTTCGGAAGCTTCGGTGACGGTGACCTGCTGAGACGAAACTGGAGGGAAGGACAACGACTTGCTGACTTAGTCTGGAAGCGGTGGCTCAAGGAGTACCTACCGACTTTGACAAGACGGGACAAATGGTACGGACCAACGACTCGACCAATAACGGACGGTGACTTAGTTATTATAGCAGATGACCAGGCGCCCCGTAACCTCTGGCTACGGGGTGTCGTGACAAAAACATACAGAGGACCCGACGGACTAGTCCGTGTAGCTGACGTGAATACCAGACTGGGACTGTACCGACGAGCAGCAGCCAAGCTCTGCCGGCTGGACGTCCAACCACCGGGAGTATTGGCTCCCAATACTGGAGGTGGGGATGTCGTGGCATAAGGCCGGCAGCCTCCTTGGCTCGTTGGCCGGCGAGGCTAGATGTTATGACGGAAAAAGAAAAGGAGGCCAGGACAGAACCATAGAGTAAGGGACGGACGGATAAGACGTAAAAATAAAAGGGGTGACGAAAAAGCTGGAGAAAATCTTATTGCTAGACCTTTGTTAGACCAAACAACTTCATTATTGGTACATAAAAAATATTTATCATGTGATTTTGATGATATTATACAATCTTTTAAATGTAGCACAGTTAATTTCCTGCTATTAGTAGATACAAAAGGTTCACGATTTGTGAGTTGTTGATTTTCTCTGCTGCTGCTGCTGGTAGTTTTCATGGATGCTGAATCTTCACTTAATCTTTTTGCAACTTAAGCAAGAGGTTTATTGCCGTGCCTAAGCATTCTTTTAATTAAATACAGCTTGTTTTCTAAAGGATAAGCGCTAAATGTATGTAGTGGGCCAAACCGTTGTACTTCATCTGCTACATGGACTATATTATGAACATTACTAGTTACATAATCTTTTCCGTAAAAGTCTTTATAGTGTTCAACAAAATACTGGAGGAGTTCTTTTGCCAAAGGAAGTAAGTGCCTATAGTTTTTACTGGAACATATTTTTATACCACAAAAAAACGTTAGAAAATGTAAAAATGCATCCTGTGATAATACGTCTGGAAGTATGACAATGCTTAAGTAAAGCAAGAAAGATCTATATTCAGATGCTTTCCAATGACTAATACAGTCTAGTCCTCTCACTGCCCTGTGAATTTCTGATGGCAATTTAGATCTGATTAAAAAACTTGAAACTGTTTCGGTATCTGTAGCACGCCATTTGGTTATGTACTTTCCAAAATTGCCACTGCGCCAACCAATAAGTAATCGCTTCATTATTCCTAAATCAACTAGGTGTAGAGAATCTGCTACCGGGAAGTCTTGTATCATATCAACAGGTAGCCGCAGAAAAGGAGAATCTTTTTTATGATGAGCTCCATACTTTTTTTCACGAAATTCTTGGTCTGTTCTAGGGCGGCAATTAGTTTCAGGAAAAGTCACTGTGTGTGAAACATATGAATACTCTCCTACTGTTACACATTTTAAGCAACCATGCTTTCCGTTAAAATTGCATACACCTGAAAGAAAAAAAAAACGTTATTTTTATTTAATCAATTTACACAACAGTAATTATAACGGACATAATCATAATAAATAATAAGCTATAGAGTCGTGCAAAGCTAACTCTGCAGTTTGATACAGCAACACATAATATTTCAGATGTAACTATCGGTAGTTTTGGTCACTTAAGGATGTTAAAACCATTAATCAAGGAGCAGGACGCTATAACATCAAATTACATAGGTAAGTAATATGCGTATATTTTTTTTAATTAGGTTTTACATACCTTTAATGTAAGCTCTCGCAGGTGAATCACATATAAAACATCTTATTTCAATGGATATTTTCCTTTTGACTTGTTCAATATATATTCCGTCTTGTATTAAATGTTCCATTTCCTTTACGAAATTATCTAAATATTGGTCTATTTGTTTTGATTTTCCAACACCAAAGTAGATTCCAATTACAAACGGTTGAATATCGGGTTTTTCATGTATAGAACACAAAATTGGCCAAAACTCTTTATTAGAACTTTTGAATATGGGCAGACCGTCAAAATTGAAATTTAAAGTCACTTTGGTTGGAACATCAATCCATTTCTCTAATGATTTCTTTAGAGAATCAGTGAGGCTATTATGCCAGTATTCACCCTGCTCTATAGTTTCGATACGTATTTTTTTTACGGTACGTAAAATTGTTCTAGCGTCGCGTGGTAATATCTCTGCAAATCTGCTATTTATAATTGTACTTAAATCATTAAGTGCTACTTGAGATATATTTTTTTCTATAGCCCATTATTTTATTCGCTGACGAAACAATATATTTTTTGAAACTCATCGTCATCATCACTTGAGCTACTTGCGCTGCTGCACGAAGAAACGTCGTCATTAGGTCGGAACATTCGACATCACTATTCTGTTCATCTTTGTCTACAATTTTTCCTACGGAACCTTCACTGGATGTCGATGGCAACGCTTGACTTTGGTTTGTCCGTACATCGTTTACTTCCTCAATAAACGATGTTTCATCATTGTTATTTGCGATTGCCCTTGCAATCTTTCTCTTCACTGCACCAATTCTTTTCCTTTTCTTCCACATAATTAACTTTTAACCCGACTGTCTATATTCACACGATTCCAAGCAAATTGATCACCTGTCAGTAATACAGCCTAAAGCTGTATTATAGCTGTAATTTATTGTTTTAGTTTTATAATACTCTCCCTAATAGAAGTTAATAAAGCTACTGTAATTACAAGAGTGTAGAATAACTCCATAAGAATTAGTTCTAGAACGGAGTTGTCTTATACCCTTGTACAGTAACAAGTGTCTATCGATACTATTATAACACTATGAGCTGTAATAAGTAAGTGATTACATGCAAAATACAGCCCATGTACAGCTTTAATGATAAAAGTAGCTTTAAGGTGTCACACAACACTTAAAGTTTTATAGTAGAGTTCGAATATTCAGTTATTGCACCTTAAACCCACGAAAATTCCTTTATAATCTTTTTATAAGGCTTGAGCTGTATAATAGCCGACAAAACACTTTTATACGACTAAAAGCTTTTTCTGACACTCTTATACGTTTCATATAGAACTCTAAGTTCTAAATAGGCTGGTTTATGGACGTTGACGACACTTCCGTGCTGCTTGGGCTATTACTAAGACTGCGCTGTCTTTCTGTCTGTCTGACCGTCTGTCACTAGGCTGTATCTCACGAACCTTGATAGTTAGTCAGTTGATATTTTCACAAATGATGCCGCTATAACAACAAGCAAGTATTTCTGTTGCCGCTATAACAACAAATACTAAAAACTGAATAAAATTATTTATTTATCTGTACACTATTTACAATCTTATGAATGCGCCTGGTTACGTGAATGGAATGTGAAAGTAGCCGCACCAATAACTTTGTAAACAATATTTGCTATGTAAAATCAAAACTATTCACTCCACACCATCTCTATCATTGTACGGTGGTACGGACCCTACGTGCGCGAGTTCCACTCGCACTTGACCGATTTTATATTTATTTTATATTTGATATAAAGTTTCTTGGAATAACCATTGATAGCAAATTAAGGTTTAAGGTTTAAGGTTTAAGACGTTTATTTCTCAAAAAGAATTACAAATTCACTTACATGAGAAACAGAGTATTGTCTAAGTAGGTGTTAACATACTTCACAGCATGCGCAATTATCGTCAAAATACAATATATAGAGGGTAGTCCTAAAACAAGAAGAAACAGAAACAAGATTGTAAGGTAGTGGTTACATTGAGCTGACGGCAAATAAAAAAAAAAAAAAAAAAAAAAAAAAAAAAAAATATAAAAAAATTGCACTGGGGACCCCACAGAGATAAATTAGCTGGTAGATTAAGTCCTGCGGCTTACGCTGTTAGGAAAATCAGACAAAACACGGATGTGGCTACATCGAGGCTAGTATACTTTAGTTACTTTCATAGTGTCATGTCCTATGGCATCTTGTTGTAGGGGATATTGAAACTAATTTAATTTTACAGAAAAGAGCTATTCGAGCAATTTATAATTTAAAACGCACATACTCCCTAAGATAACCTTTTAAAGAAATTGACATTCTAACTGTAGCTAGTCAATTAATTTTTGAAGTTTGTTTGCAAGAACTAGGAATAGCTGAATAGGGATGCCGCCATCCAACCGCGAGTTTGTTTGCTGAATCTCAGCTCCACGGTCGGCCGAAGTGCAGGTTTCAATTGCTCGTAATTCTGCCGTGCTAACTAAGAGTGCAGTAAGGTGGGTCGCCGCCATTTCGAGAAAATCGCGCTTAAAGTTTTTTATTTTGTTTTGATTTTTTTGAGTCTTTCTTATGAGTTTTCAAAATTTGTTTTATTTTTAGTACATAGTAAAAGATGAGTAGTTTTAACTGAGCTGGCTTTTATTGTCACAGGTGTGATGTAGTGTTATAAATCGTGAAAAAAGCACTTTTGCTTAGTATGTTCTTTAGCAACTCTAGACAGCGTTCCTAATCGATAGTGCAGTAACTGTGGTAGTTACTGCAGCCATTACTAGCAAAAGCGTGTTACTGCACTTAACGTTTGTAATACCATATGTAACAAATGTACTGGGTAGTTATTGTAAACGCAGTACATCAATCTATTCAAGCCATCATTCTGTTTGTTTTCTTTAAATAAAACGTATTTTTCTGTAGAATATTCGTCCTCTTAGATACCGAGATATTGCCTGTGCATAAAAATAAATAAACAGCCGTTTGTAGACAAATTTGTTTATTTATTATGAAAGTAACTTATATTATTAGGAACTACACATATCCTTACAGTCATAGCAGCTACTCGGAATGGACATGAGATCAATGTCTAAATAAAATTAAATAATAAACTAAATGTGCTTTAAAACTATAAAACTTAAACTATGAAAAATAAATATTTAAAATCGACTTAGGCTTCTTTAATCACCATGGCTAATAAAATAAGGGATGAGTCAACGTAAAATTGCCTACTATTTTTTGGCATAAGGTATAACAGTTTCTCTTTGATGGCAATTTTAGTACTCTCGCCCTTGTACCTCTTTATTTCACTTAAGGCAAAACGTATCTTATGATAATAACAGCCAGCATATGGCACATAATTATTTAGAACAAACATGAGATCAAAATCTGAATAAAATCAAACAAATAGGTAACAGAAACATGATCAGAAAACTATAAAACTAAAACTATTTAAAAATAGGAATACTTAAAATTTACTGAGCCTTATTCGAGATCATCACCACCAGTATCGCTACTAAGGGGTAAGTCAAGCTAAAATTGCCTTCTGTTTTTTGGCATGAGGTGTAACAGTTTCTCTTTGATGTCATTTTTAGTACTCTCCTTTACACCTCTTAGTACACTTCTTTGTTTCACTTCAGGCAAATGATTTGATTTTATATATTTGATTTGAATAAAATCCAGTGTTTCGTCGACATCTTGGTTATTATCTGTTTTAAAATCCAGAGTGTAGAGTCCTCTTCTTGCTACGATAACCACTATATTTCTCAAGTAAACTCTAGGTGTTAGTTTGCGAAGCCGATGCTGGGACGAAAGGTCTGCATATTCGTAAAAGTCTGAAAGTGCCATGACTTTTACTTCACTTGGTTTTTGTGCATTTTTGATGGCGTCGAGAAAGTAATTAAAGTCGTAAACTTTGCCTTTCTTTTGCATAGACTGTTCAACTCTATGATGGTAACTGTCCGCCGACATAAAGGTATGACCCGGCTCGAAGTATTTAAGAGTTATTGTCTCTGCAGCGTTCAAATTGCTATTGATGATTTGTATCAGGAAAGATAACATGGCCCAATTTTTATTTTGTGCCGAGCAATTATCCATCCACAAAACGATGTGTCGCTTGTCTCTCTTGTACATTAAAAAGGCTCTCATTGCTGATATAATATCTTCTTGTTTTCGACCGGACACACTTTCATTCCACACCACAGGGAACGGAATATTGTCATTATTCGATGGGCCTAATGGTACAAAACTTTCATTATAAACAATAATGCGAGGACAGAAAATGCCAGCTTTGTATTGTTCCATGCGCGGTAACATTATAACTTTTTGTAAGTCAACTGAATAAAAACAGGTGTCATTTGTATTGGCGTCTGAAGCCCTTTGAACGTCCTTTTTGTATTCTTTACGGGAGTTCTGGTAATCCAGTTTATGCTTTTCATACTTTTGGCAAAAGAGGCATGAGGTCTGTGAATTGTTTTCAGTTTCGCTAGCATGTTCTTTAAAATGGGCACAAACTTCACATTCCTCATTACCTAGATGCGCAAATGAAATGTTCATATCCTTACGCAGAACTAGTCTGTACATTTCATAGGATACTGTAAGATTTGAATGTGTTTCACAAAAATGTTTATACATAGATGCGATTGTTATGTCACTCGGTAAATAGAGCCTTAATGGCGCATGTTCTCGTCTGTAATGAGAGATGGATGGATTATAAGATCTAATATGCGCTTTTATTATGTCTTTATCTATAACGTTGGCTCTCAAACCCTTTCCTCTTTCATTTTTTTATCTGTCAGCTGATCTTTTTAGTGCTAAATGCAAGCGTCTATCATTTTTAGGATTATAACCCAGAGTACTTAAAAAGAAAGTTTTGCAAACTTCCGTCTTCTCTTTTCTCAAACAGAAAAAATATTTGTATGTAACGTCTCGTCTGGGAGTGTCTTGTCCACTTTTTGTATTGGTCTTTCTAGTTGCAGTATTTTTAGTGTCCACTAAGCTTTTCATAAATAGTCCTCTAGACTCCCAACTTAGGCAAATATATTCGTTGTGTATCTTTATCCGTTGTTCTTCACTGAAGTTAGATGTGCATTTCTTAATACATTTTTCCGTACAAGGCTCTTTTATACAAAGCTTTTCGATTTCAAGTTTAATTTTCTTAGCTTTTCTCACCTGTATGCTTTCTTCAAACTTTCTCCTCTTTCGCACCTTACCATCTTTAGTGAGTCCCTTTCCTATAGATTGAGTTGTATTTACAATTTCCGTATCTTGCGTATTCTCATCTCCACAAGCAGAGGCATTTAAAACGTTAGGAGTTGAAGCCTGACTAGGGTATTTTGGTGTAAGGTTAGTGTTATCTTGACTGTAAGGTTCATGTTGAGTACAATCATTGTACGAAATTTCGTCATGAAAATGATCGAAACAAAGTAGACTTAAACATTTTCCACAGCTGGCAAATACCTCTTCCTGACAATTCTTGTATTCACAGCATGCATTGTTTACATCACGGCGTGTTTTATCATTATTTACTTGTTGCACTGATCCTTTTATTATGTTTCTCTCTCCTTTCTTTTCTTCGAGTTGCTTATTCGCCAAATTTGAATTGTTTTCTTTATCAACCTTATCTTTTCTAACTTTTTTAGAGATTTTCAATTTTTCCGTAACATTTTCAGTTGTATAAGGTCTGTGGTTCTTACAGTCATTGAACGGTGTGCGGCAATAATAATGAGTAGAGCAAAGTAAGCAAAAACAATTTTCGCAACATGCAAATACATGCAGTTTGCAGCTTGCAAACTCACAGTGCTGAAAAGCAGGCTGACTCAACGCGTCCATGTAATCATTAGTTTTTGACTTTGAAACTGGAAAAGACTGTGACGGATCATTTGTTATCACGTTGTCGTCATCAGAGTTCACACTTTCCTCTTCGAAATCTGGCAAATAATCTGCATCTCTACTGTCATCACTATTTGCGTATGGTTCAAACTCATTTTCACTTGGGTCATCTTGTTCAGTAGCTACTGAAGGGAGAAGTATTTCGTCACAATACAACAAACTATTAGTGCTGGTGCTAACAGTCGCTGGGGTAGAGTCGAATCCAATATTTACTAACTGCCGTAGATATTTTTTGCTCATTTTTTTCTCATTGACGTCAGTTTCAGCAGTAACAGTACTTGCTTTTTCATTAAGTATTTCAAGTGTCAACTGTTTTTGTAACAAAGAACGAATTTCTTCAGTTCCATGTAACTGAACATAGCCAAGGGAATTGGAGTACTCGTTTTTGTAATCAAAGATAATATCGTGATCCTTAAAATCCAACGGCCGGGAATAAATTGAGCTCAGATCAGTAAGGTTTGCTTTAGTCTTGTTTATTTTGTTCATTATTCTATCTTTTCTAGTATCCATTTTCTGAAAGACAGACAGACACAGTTACTTTCGCATTTATAATAATAGTTGCATAAATTAGAGTTCTTGCCTTTGTCGCCAATCGTTTTTGTCAAAAAAATATAATAGGTAAATAGCAAGCGCGCTCGTGTTAGCATTAGGTATGTCTAAGTAGAAATAGCTAACAAGAACCGGCATTAAATTGAAAATAAAAACTGAATAAATAGAATATATTTTAAGTATGATGTAATTGTGTGACACTTACGTAATTTTGTGGTTGGCGGTAAAATGCAGAGCAGCGTGGCGTGGTCTTACCCGAGCGCCGGTTGACGAACCACTGCGGAATGGGCGGCGTGTACGAAATGGTGGCGCGAGCGCAAGCCCCTACCCCACCACCCCTCTCAATCACCTCGAGCATCAAATTCGCGAGTCAAGATTCAATCTTACTGCGGTATTCTTAGGATGACTAACGAAAATTATGGTACGACGTGCTAATTGCTAGTGCAGTAAGAATGCTTACTGCAGTTATTGTTAGGGATACCAAAAATATTAAACACTTAGGGACCTAAACTAAACACTTAGAAGTGAAGTAATCTATCATACTGCAATTTAAATAAGTAGCTTTTAATAAATATTAAAATACCGATGCTAATGACAAATGCAGTATGTCATCTTACTGCATTTTTTATAGTATCTTATTCTCATATGATCCGATCGCGTTGCTAACAAATAATGCAGTAATTAATGTTACTGCACTTTTTCTTAGTTTCCTCTCAATAGAACTTAATTCGCCGGTGCTAATTAATAAAGCAGCAAATTATCTTACTGCATGACTCACTAGTGTAGATTGAAGGAAGCCTTTTTAAATTGGGTATGCAAAGGGCAGTGACTATGCTTACTGCACTCTTATTTAGTAATTTGGGTGTCTGGCGAAAACTTTACTGCACTCTTCTTAACGAAATTACCCTTCTAAAACTCGGTAGCAAAATAGGGGTCAAATTATCATGTAGAGCTCGTTTTTGCGACCCCGAATCTATATTTAACTAATTTTTTGAAAAAACCTTACTTACTGCACTCTTTGTTAGCACGGCAGAATTGTAAGCTATGGAATAGCTCGCGAACCCTCGAGTTGATTTGGAGATTTAGTTGAGCCTTGCACTGAGAGACATTAGATTGGATCGTGGGAAACGACTTCAGTGCACGAAATCTGAACGGTCGCACGTGCGTTGAAACCTCGCTGGATTTGTTTCCCGAAGGGAACTTCCAGCTTGTATGTGCAGAACGATACTTACGAGAGTTAGGTAATTTTTTGAATGTTCATAAGGTAGATATTAGAAAGGCCCTCTCCTGTCGTGGAACTTCAGTCCTCCTAGTCAGCCCCACTGGGGTGGGATTTTTAAATCGTAGTTAAGTCAGCTAGGACGCATTTAGGGCGTATAGTAGGTCAGACCGCGCTGACTTTTGTAGAATTCACGACGTTGTTTTGTAGGATCTCAATCCGAGATCATTTATTGACAGGACAGTCACTTAACGCGTTGCCCCAGCACCCCTTCGAGGGAGCGAAATTTTATCAGTTTTCAAGATGATGTTGCAGCAGTTTACTCAGAATTTCTGGAAGCCTTGGCCGCTCTAGTATCTGCAACAGCGCCTTGAGTGGTCTGACAAACTAGTCCCCCTAGTATTGGTAACCTCGTGCTGGTTAAATATGTTAACCTACCTCCACTGCGTTGGCACAGAGGGCGCTTCGTTAACTTGTTCCCTGGAAGGGATGAAACCCCCAGTCTGCAGAAGTTCTAGTCGGAGACTTAGTATTCAAGCGATCGGTAGCCGCGTTGTTTTGCCTGCCCGTTGATTGTGGGGCAGGTGGGGGACCTGTCTGGGCGGGTGACTGTTTTAAACCAAACGGGCCTATTAGCGGTTTCGCCACGACTAGTGTAAATCGGGTCGCATCCTACGTTTGGGTCTGTGATAAATTAAAAATGCAGCTTCCGCCTGTCAGTGTTTGACAGTCAGGCGAAAAAATATGGAGATCGTGGAGCCAACTATTTTACCGTGAAATATTCGCGAGGGCTTTTCTGCGTAGGAATCCAGGAGTTTGAAAGAAATCAGTCTTCCAACTGCAAGTTTTGTTAGCTGATGAACATCGTCGCGCGTCGGTCGCAGCTGAATGAACAGTATTTGAGCCATGCCGGGATGCGTGAAGTTTGTGAATTCTTCCTTCGTTTTGAGCCGATAGTTATAAGGGATGCCGTCATCTAACTGCGAGTTTGTTTGCTGAAAGTCAGCGCCGCAGTCGGCCGAAGTGCAGCTTTTAATCTGCGTAATTGTGAGCAACGGATAAGCTCGGGAACCCTCGAGTGGATTTGATCATAACCTCACTGCACTGAGAGATATTAGAGCGTATTGGAATCGTCGTCGCACGTACACGCAAAAACTCGCTTGGAAGTCCGTCCATTAGGATTAAGTGGAATTATTTGTCACTTGCTGTCGGCAAGGAGATGCAGAGAACCTCCTTCAGCGAAGAATTATGAATTACCGAGACGCGCATGTCCGATATCTAGCTGGGTAGTAGGTCGTCATCACAGATGGACATACACCAGGTATTTTAGTCATTAACATTTGAGCGCGGTGGAACACCGCCCGTTGGAGACCCTTACGCCGGGGAATTAGATCTCCAAAGTCTATGAGCCCGCCGAGGGGACCCGCCTTGAGGTGTTCTCTAACAGTCCCTGTTACGCAAAATGAAGTATTGAATGACTGGCTTAACTTGGGCAAAATTGTACCTCTGCCACCACATATGAGAAAAGGCTTGACGTTTAGCAATAATAGGTACCTGTGCGCAATGAATACATTTATTTAAAATCATTCACTTTGTACGCGGATGGCGGATCCAGTGCTAATAGTAACGATTACTCTGAGCATATTTACTGAGTAAATAACAGGTGATATGTATAGTTAGGGGAATATTTAAACGTATGACTGTAAATCTTGTTTTTGCTTGGCAAAAATACCGGATTTTCCTGCCTGATTTACTGAATAGCGACAGATATGAGCGCGACTAAAAATACTGACATCGTCTGACAAAATTACTAAATTGCGCGACTAAAAATCTAAAACAGCAACTTTTAAACCCTTATGTCGAGTTACATAAAATACAAACTGACCGTTGGATTTTGTTGTTCTTACATGTTCAACCTAACACGAAGGATAAATCACCTACCCTGCCCATCCACTTTGCCCAGACAGTCAGCCAAAGCCAAATTTAGACAAAAAGCGGTAGCTAAACTATTTAAGTAATTAAGTCAAACATGTCAGTAATTTTGTCGCTCATTTCAGAAAATTCCGCTGTTTATGGTCATTCGCTCAATTAATTTTCTATTCGGTCGTTTCGTTATTTCCCATACAGTTAGGATTATTCTCATGCGACAAGGCAAAAGCGTGGGTAAGTTTGTATATTAATGTACAGTTAGACCAGCACACATTTCCACACATGTGTAAAACTGGTACACACTTCCAAGGACACTTAGAGTAAACCTGCCACATACTTTAAAAGATACTGTATATTTGTCGGACTTCTGCATATCACAACGATCTACACAAGAAAGAGCGCGAGACTCGGAACACAGCTCCTTTTATAGTCGAATTTGGAGCGCATGGCGGTTATGTACCCGAGTTGCCGTGCTTTCCAAATAGTATGTTATTTGACGACTCCTACTTTAAATGGATGACTATGAATTTAATACATCATGAGTTCGAAAGTGCACATCTTTTAATTTTGCTTCAAATTTTTATATCAAGTTTTAATTATTCAATTGAAATTTTTTGTACATAATTTTATAAATTCTCCTGTAAATGTATGTATTATAAACCTGGACTCCCAAATAACCAGATCAAACTAAATTTACTCTCTTTCTCATCATTTTGCTACATACTCGGTGCGCTGTGAATTGTCGGGAGTGAAGAAATAGCTCAAGGGTTCTGGCATCACAGTGACCGAGTTCTTGACCAAAACCCGATGTGAGGTGTTTGTTGCGGCGAGGAAGCGTTTCGGTCTCAACTACACCTGGTCTTTGGATGGCAAGATTCTAGTGACATTGCCCGACAAGTCGCGGCATAAGGTGGAGTGCTGGGCGGATTTACGCCCGCTGACTGAGAAGTATCCCAGCAAGGAGACCCCCTTGCCCGCCGGTTAGGAGAAGAAACCGGCTGTGGAGGCAGCGGCACTATCCACCAAGGCACCAACCAGGAGAGCCGCCCAGACACAGGGTGTGAAGAAGTTAGTTAACATAACTGTATGGTAGAATTGTTTCTTTGTTCACTTTGTTCTTTTATTAATTTTTCACAATCAAAACCAAGGTAACCTTACTTTGATTTATTTACTTGTCAGCTGTTACTGTTAGCCAACCTTGTTTTTCTGCCAGTGCATAAACAAAACGGAAACGCCAGCTTTATGGTATATTTAATTTTGTAACGGCAACAAATATAATGATCACCAAAATATTTTTTTCCTACCCAAAATGGTTAAATGAACACCAAACGTTGCAAAAAATATCAGGGCAAAATACTGGGGTAGCTTAGGTGAAGGGTAAAGGGGGTGAGCGAAGCGAAGCCCCCTTTATCCTTCGTGTTAGATCGAACATGTAAGAACAACAAAAAATACTTAAAACATAAACTTAAGTACACAAAACATACAAAGAATTTTGGTGATCATTTATCCAAACACAATTTGGTGGACATTTATCCATTCTGGCAGTCATTTCGAATTTATTGGTAGTAAAATAGGTGCGTTTTTGGATATCGTTATACATAAGCCTTTTGTAACTATCGAGCTCGTCGACATGTCTATCCTGCCTATCCTCACTTACGGCCCTCAGACCTGGTCACTGACCGACTATCTTTATGCCAAATTTAAGGTTTGCCAAAGGGCTATGGAGCCTGGCATGATAGGAGTCAAATTGACGGACCCTATCAGAAACACCACACTGCGCTCCAAAACTTGTATTACCGACGTGGTTGCACAGAGCGCCAAGCTCAAGTGGAATTGGGCCGGACATGTCTACTGTATGCACCCGGATAGGTGGACAAAGATTGCCACCAAGTGGGGTGCCGCAAGACGGACAACGCCGCAAAAGCAGGCCCAGAAGGAGATGGCGCGAGGATCTATATAGGTACCTCCTGTACTGGCAGGAACAACCAATAGATCGGGAGGTGTGATCTAAAACTAGGGAGGCCTTTGCCCAGCAGAAGGATACATCAAAGGCTAAGGAAAAACTTGAGAGTCTTTTGGTAATTATGTAACGTACTACCTCTTTGACCATATTGGCTACTGGCGGATTAGCCAGATAAAAAGTACAACTATAGAAATTCGGAAATTCGGGTCTGGAATCTCGTCTGGCAGCTGATTGTTTTTTTTGACGCAGACATTGTTTGAGCTCTGAAACGTGAGGTTGTATCTTCTGCATCAATAATTTTTAAGTCACGCCTTTAGTTGCGGCGATGGGCTAGTCCCTTTAGTACTGTAATGGAGCTGAATGTTTAGTTGCTGTAAAGTGCAGTAGTTGATGTGAAACTTCCCTACTATCCCCAATCCATGGGTAAGCATTGGTTCGTAGTTAGTCTTTCTTATTTTCGTGTATTTTATACTCTCTATGTATTTCCCTTTTCTATACAGTGTCTATTGGACTGCGGCACTCTTAGATCCTAATTACCCTAGGGCCCTCGTCGGAAGTCTCCGTGTGGGGAGCCGTCGCCTGATAGCTGGGCGCTGTAGCGCTTTTGTATTCCTATCATTCACACTGGTCTCTTTCCAGGGTTCCACGCTGAGGAGTAATATCCTCCTGGCGCTAACGGAGCTCTGAATCGGTTCCACGCTGAGGAGTAATATCCTCCTGGCGCTAACGGAGCTCTGAATCGGTTCCACGCTGAGGAGTAATATCCTCCTGGCGCTAACGGAGCTCTGAATCGGTTCCACGCCGAGGAATAATATCCTCCTGGCGCTAACCGCATAATCACTTGTTGACGTCTGGAGAAGTGGACCAGTCGGATTGAGTCTACCAAGGAGCTGAAATCTACAAATTCCCGGCGAGTGCCTATCCAGCGTTTCAACTATATCACCAATATTCGACTCACGACCCTGTGATTAATAAATGTATCTTGAGCCTGCCAACAATCTCTTTTGTTCAGGTTAGAGTCGCACTGTTTCAATGGCGCCCGGATTAAGGGAATATTGGTGATAGAGTTTTATGTCTGGTCAGAGTAGTTAGGCCATAAGAGCGCCGTAGAACGCTAGATTTCTTTCGTAGCTTGTATATTTTGTTGTGTTTATTTTTGTCTGACAGGAGTATATTTGATCGTTTATCTGGGTACCTACCTCATTTCTACATTATTTATGGTCGCAGTCTGACGGCTGTTGGCATATTATAATTGTTGATAAATATTTTCCTCCAAATTCTCAGTACGAAAAATAAATGAATAAATATGAAGATTTTAGTAGGGAAACTTTTCGGACTATTAAATAATAAATAAGGTTAGTGTTTAACGGCCGATTTCTCGTACATTTAATCTGTTGTTGACAGTCCTTTATCAATTTCAGCTGTCAAAACGGTAGATCAATAGCTTGAATTTGTACCAGAAACCGGGCGTTAGTCGTGTACTCTGCTTACTTTCATGTAAATTTGTACAGTTTACTAGATAGGTAGTAAACATGACGTTTCCTATAAAATATCTGTCGCTAAATAAGGCTGAAATAGTTTTTAACTAAATACTAACTCTTTAGCGCTTGTACTTGTGCCGAGCGATCTGTGTCTGTCTGAGAGCACCTTCTGTCTGAAGATAGGCTGCGACAGAGTTCTGTCTTATTCAATAGTAGTTAACGATTCCTTTATGTATGTAATAAATATTTTGACCCTTGTATTCTAAAAACCATCTATATCTACAGCTTTGTAAAAGTTCTTTATTGTGTAACGTTACTCTGCAATGTCTGTTACTTTAGCTTATGGCCTCTTGAACTATAATTCTCTACTTTTTTACTCTTTGTTGTAGAATAGATATTCTACTCTATTATTATTTTCTGTACCCACTAACGGTGCAGGAAGTCTTGAACACTTGAGGGAGCTGTCCCTCATGGTGTTATTCTGCGTTACGATAGTAGCTAAGCTATCGGGGCGTTTATGTACTCAGGTTCTTAGTTTAGTTCAAGGGATCTTGCTTATTTTTCAACTTCTGACAGTTAGTCTGGGTGTGCATTTGGCTATAATAATGGCACCCTGTGTGTAAGGCTGTGTTTACACGATGTTAGTGTGAACTCTTGTATGAACTTAGTATGAATTCTGATGTCTGATTGTTGGTACGAATGTGTGATGTTTGTATGTAGTTGAGCTAGACTGTTAGTTATATATTTCTCTGACATTGTAGATGGCGAGCTTTAGAGAATTTTATCTTAAGTAGTTAATTTGGTAAGTTAGTTTAGTTTAGTTAGTATCTTAGCGGATTTTATCAGGTAAAATCCTACCCAAACAAGACGGGTATGTAACGTACTACCTCTTTGACCATATTGGCTACTGGCGGATTAGCCAGATAAAAAGTACAACTATAGAAATTCGGAAATTCGGGTCTGGAATCTCGTCTGGCAGCTGATTGTTTTTTTTGACGCAGACATTGTTTGAGCTCTGAAACGTGAGGTTGTATCTTCTGCATCAATAATTTTTAAGTCACGCCTTTAGTTGCGGCGATGGGCTAGTCCCTTTAGTACTGTAATGGAGCTGAATGTTTAGTTGCTGTAAAGTGCAGTAGTTGATGTGAAACTTCCCTACTATCCCCAATCCATGGGTAAGCATTGGTTCGTAGTTAGTCTTTCTTATTTTCGTGTATTTTATACTCTCTATGTATTTCCCTTTTCTATACAGTGTCTATTGGACTGCGGCACTCTTAGATCCTAATTACCCCAGGGCCCTCGTCGGAAGTCTCCGTGTGGGGAGCCGTCGCCTGATAGCTGGGCGCTGTAGCGCTTTTGTATTCCTATCATTCACACTGGTCTCTTTCCAGGGTTCCACGCTGAGGAGTAATATCCTCCTGGCGCTAACGGAGCTCTGAATCGGTTCCACGCTGAGGAGTAATATCCTCCTGGCGCTAACGGAGCTCTGAATCGGTTCCACGCTGAGGAGTAATATCCTCCTGGCGCTAACGGAGCTCTGAATCGGTTCCACGCCGAGGAATAATATCCTCCTGGCGCTAACCGCATAATCACTTGTTGACGTCTGGAGAAGTGGACCAGTCGGATTGAGTCTACCAAGGAGCTGAAATCTACAAATTCCCGGCGAGTCCCTATCCAGCGTTTCAACTATATCACCAATATTCGACTCACGACCCTGTGATTAATAAATGTATCTTGAGCCTGCCAACAATCTCTTTTGTTCAGGTTAGAGTCGCACTGTTTCAATTATATCTTATTACGTTTTGAATTTTCTCTCGATACATTTCTAAAATACATTCCAAAGATTTTGTTTTGATTACTTAATTACCGGACATTGTCACTTTAGGGCAAATTGACCACGACAAAATTAGGTTTAATCGTAGTGCGAGTTTCTTGCGTGCGAGATGCCACCGACTTATTCTTCTCTATGCGGTAATTGTTCCCCAGATAATTTCTGTTCACCAATACTTTCATCAGATTTCGTTAAAATATTTTTCATTGGCAGGCCCAGGCTTCGACGAGTAAGAGCCGAAATCGCGCACTGAGGGTTCCACATGAATCGCTTTTTTTATGAAAGAACTAGAAATTTACTGATCATGAATATCCCTTTACCTGTGCCTCATACCAAATTTAATGATTATAGGTCAACGGGAATCAACCTATAGTTTGTGACTCCCTTGCAAGTATCAAAATTTGGCACATTTGCGGCATAAACGGTCGTATCTTTCGATTGCGGTAACCTATAAGTTTGATGTTTTCACAGCTCTAAGGAACCACAGACTTGAGTAAATCGTATCAAATTCGACTTGATACCCTGACTCGTTCCCGAGAAAATACAGTTTTAGGATATTTTTCTTTTCTTGTGATCTATGACCTTGCTTCGAGCCAAATTTCATGATTGTAATTCAACGGATAGCTCCAAGGGACCATAGAACTGACAATATATTTTTTTTAATCCCCGGCGACCAAGAGATGGATGTTATAATAAGTTGGAAGCCTCCGTCGATGTGTCTGTATGTCCGTCCGTGACACCCTATTGGTCAACGGAGTGGACGGATTTTAGTACGGTTTTCTGATGATGGGGTAGAACACTTTTTTACGATGGTTCTTAGAAATGTTTTATGGAAATCGGTTCAGTAGTTTGAAAGTTTTCAGCTCTACAAAGAATAGCGGTCAAACGGTTGGACGAGTTTTATGGCGGTTTCTTGAAATTAGTAGTTGACTTTACTGCTATTCTTAGATATCTTTTGTCAAAACCGGTTAAGTAGTTCGAAAGTATCAGCTCAACAAGGAATAGCGGTCAAACGAGCTGAAGGATTTTAATGCAGTTGGTAAAGTATACTACTTTACTGCGATGGTTCTTGGATATGTTTTGTTAAAATCGGTTCAGCAGTTATAAAGTTATGTGTCGGGGTTTCTGACCCAGCGAGCAAAGCGTTCCATTTGTTTGTGATTGTGATTGTGCAAAAAAGCTTTCGTATGTCAGAATGTCATGATTCCCTGAATTCTTGTGAGCAGGTATAGAACCTGCTCACAAGAATTCAATAGATTAAATAGTTTTATTGTCGATTCAGTTTTTGAAAATAATTCAAAATGGCGACTTGTGGGGGTTTTAAAATTTAAAAAAACCGCTATAGTCCAAACAGCACGACGGATTTCAACAAATGAGAGTAACAGGCTATGTGGTTTTAGTGAAAACTCAATAGGCTGGGTTTACGACCGCAAAATGTAGTTAACAAAGTTATTGGGTGGATGCTACTTTCATACTACATAACCAGGTGCATTAATTTGTTTGTATGTGTTAATAGTAGTTTATGTGATTGCTACATAATGAAGGGCATCAATACTCGAGAGTGGGATTATGAAACGAGCCGAAGGCGAGTTCCATAATAATATCACTCGAGAGTTTTAATGCCTAATTATGTACAGTTTCATACAATAGTAACACATATGATAAGCTCTCTTTGATGTGTTCCGCATGTTTGACCGATATTGCGGCTCTGCAGTTGTTTAGCTTGTTCTGTAGTACCAACTTAACGCAAGCGGGCGTCGGCGTTCGAAATTTGAATGTCAGTACCAACTTCACAGACAAACTAGGAGCCGCACGCAGGCGGGCGTCGACGTTCGAAATTTGAATGTCATAATATGTAGAAAAATTACACATTATGGTCATAATGTGTAATTTTTCAGATAAGAAATTAGTTTTTAACAAATAGTTTAACATTATGCTGATCGTAACGTGCGGTTTTTGTACGCAGTAAAGAGGTTTTATGACACGTGTGTAGATAAAAACTGAAAAGAAAGTGTCACTCGCGAGGTCAACAGCTCACAGAGACAGTTTTATTATTTTATAACTCGATACCTCCACGCGATCTTGAGGAAAAGGGTCTTGGCAGACAGACAGCCGAACAGACGGAAAAAGAAGTGATCCTATGAGGGTTCGTTTTTTCCTTTTAAGGTGCGGTACCCTAAACATCGGGTATTTTTTTCTTCACAGGGAATCGTTTCTATATTATTTTTAATATACAAAATTCGACCTTTAACGAATACCTATTTAATATTAATAATAAAGGAAATGGCCCAGCGGTTCACGAGTTTTGCTCTTAGCAACACATTTAACAATTCATTTTTATTTGCTAATTTCTTTATCATACTACACAAATTAGACTTAGTAATCTAATACTTATTTTCTCAAGCTATTTTCGAATCACAGTACCTACACAAAAATCAAAAGTTTAGATGTAAGTATAATCTGAAAATCGCAAGGGTTCCCGCCGATTGCGGATGAGTAGCTGAACAAACTCGAGCGACTTCAAAACCTCGGGATTCGGTTTGTCTTCGGCCTGCGCAAGTATGATCACGTCTCGGAGTATCGCAGGGAGTTAAAGTGGCTTCCTATCCCTCTTCGTCGGGATTCTCATATCCTCATCTGCCTCTATAACATCTTATTTAATCCTCGCTATCCTGTCTTCTTACGACATCGTTTTGAATTTCTGTCCTCGGATAGGCCTCGGAGATCTCAAGCTTGGTCACTGCTTATAACGCCGCAACACAACACAGCCGCATATGAACATGGGTTCAGACTACGAGCTGTCAGGTTCTGGAACAAACTTCCTAGCGCCATCAGAGAAAGCCCGTCACTTTCTATTTTTAAAACTCGCTTAAAATAACACTATCTTTCTCTTTCATACTAGACTTATGGCTATATATTGCTTTGATATATATGTAGTATAATTTTGTCTATTTGTGTTGATATTAAGTATTTATGTATATTTTAGTATTATTTTATTATTTTAACGTTGTGCACATAGGTATACCTGTTCTTTTCTGTATTTTGTCCAACAAATATCTTTTTAGAGATAGCACGACTTTGTACACCTAGTTTCCATTTTGATGTATCTGTATCTTCTGTTTTTGTGCAATAAAGTATAAAAAGATAAAGATAAAGAGCACAATTAAGAGTAGTTTACTTCTTTAATCTCTTAACACTACTTCGTAGGACCCAACAACAGTTTTTTATAATTATAAAACCGTCTTTTACTATTCAAATAAGATAATTAATAGGATAATAAGAATTCTGATAGGATATCAGACCAAAACTGTGGTTTCAATTAGAATGCTGTAATTCAAATAATTGTAAGATTTGTAAGTTCTAATAACTACAATTGCTCGACTGTAATCAAACTAGCAAGTAGTAGGTTTCCAACTATTTGTCTATTTCCCTGCCAGCGTGAACATTGCACAGGCAGAGTGTACTCTGTGAGACAGAGGTCCTGCATGCATCAGTCGCCCTGAGATTTTCGCGCGCGAAACACGTAACGAGCTTTCGACCGCGATCGAAGCTTTCATGAAACTTTCGTGACAATTTTCTTTTCGAGTCCGGTGTTGGAAAAAGTGAATATGGTTCGGAAATAGTTACTTAAAATTGTTGGTGAAAAAAGGAATAACGTTTTTTCGTGTTTCTCTGGAGTAAGTCCCAGTGGACGCCTGTGCCGCTCGTCAAGGACTCTAGAAAACTTGCATAACTTTTTTAGTTAATTATTCTATAGCAATAGAGGGAAGCTATTCTTGATAATCATATTCGTCATTATAAATATGCCGCATCAGCATAATTCGAGTTCTATTTAGCATTATGGCATTTTCTCATTAGGTACACCCGTTTTAACTCAGTTTCTTTACTACTTTAAGTAATTTTGAGCTGTGGATCACGCTTCTTTGGGTTTACGGCTTATCATATATAAATATAAACCACTGTTGCTTAGATTTTCAGTTAGTAAGTTCTTAGTTGTTGGTATTTAATTGACGTCACTGCGCATAATGTGAAAATCCTACAAATATATTCACAGTGGCAAAAAACAAAACCCAACTTCTGCAACTTATAGCGCTCGCTGTAGGTTTGACCATGCAATACCATCACTAGTCATATCTACAAATAATCTACATCTGCGTGGTCTTAGAACTATCATTTATCGGGACCACAAGTATTCCATTTGTTTATCTAGCTCAAATTCAGCGTTCATCCATGTTTGCGTGATTGAGTAACAAACATACAAACATTCAAACGGATGACGCAAGTTGGTCTAAGCGAAACTTAACCTCCGTCGTTCCTCAAACACAGCAAATACACCCACGAATCTAGGTATAATGACAATTTAAGTGTCGCTGCGGTCCGAGCGCAGAGTAAGTAAGTTTAAGGGGATACCTCGTCCGCGCAAAGGTCCTCGTTACACCAGGCGGAAAGACCCGCAGTGAAAAATGACAAAACGTAGCACCAAACCACATAAAAATTGTTTAAAAATAAACTACGCTAAGATTTTCAAGGAGAGTTTACTAATACATAATATCCAAATTTTGAATGCAATTCCGCAATTAAATAAGTTAGGATTTCAGAATTAAAGAAAAAAATAAAATAATTTAGAGGTCTTCTCGCAATTAAATTCTATCGAGAAAAATTCACCCATTCGCGTTGTCCTTCCGTGAAAACCTTAATCAAAACTCAATATACGTAAGCTCAAAAATTAAATCTGTAGATGACTTTATAGTGGAGTAAGTGGATTAGAAAAAAAGCCCATATTTGTTTTGTATCACCTCAAGCAAATAATTCATTCATCTGAGGCATCTGAGGGTTCCAGGCTCTGCCTTGCGAAAGCGATAGGTCCCGGGTTCAAATCCCGGCTGGGGTTCACACAAAGTCCACACAGAAGAACACGAAATCTCCAAACCCAGGTTTTTTTAGATGTGTATGACGTCGCTGTTTCTGGTTCCAACGGCACAGGGTATTGTTGTGTGAGGCCAGAGGCATGTAAGTGCCTGTATACACATGTTTATGTATAATGAACCTCGTTACGGAATGCGTCGTTAGATCTTTAGAATATAAACGGTCAGTTTTATTATCCATGGTCCAGGTGCTGCACACAAAGGATAGATTTCAGGGCAAGCACATAAAGTTCATTTTTATCATCAACAGTAGTAATTACAAAGTATCTCGGAGTCACTAGCAAGAATAGTTTGTGTGTTAGACGTAATAAGTTGGTTAAAAAATACGGCTGAAGTTGGAACATAGTACAAAAGGATTCGCCAATATCCAAATGATATAATTATTTCATCAACTCGTATGTTGTAAACATTATTTTTGCACCTGCAAATAAGATTAAACAGGTTTCGAACGTTTTTGTTTGGAGACTAGCATACCTACGATCCGCTATATAGAAAGAAATGAAAATTCTAGAAAATCAGTATTTTTCTTAAACGCTGCCTGGTTTTAGTTAAAACTATTTTGACACTAGCAAGTACATATTTATACCTCATAAACACCAGGAGAATTTGACAAAACGGTATTTGACTGCTGTCAAAGTAGATACTTTTTAGGAACTGTCAAAACGGTAGTTTTGCTTACGAGTTCTATGAAATACTACCAATTGACGTCATAGTCAAATGCTGTATTTTTAACACAAAGTTGAGTTTATAAAATACAACTGCTGGAAATATACAATTTTGATATTGTCAAAGGTTTTTGTTGAAATAGGGTCAGCATGAGACACTTTTCTGGATTTATTGGTCTAATTTCATGCAATATTAATTTTTATGGAATACATTTACGGCCTTACTTATGAAAAAGTAAATTCACTGTTTAGTTAATTCAGTGTTTTGTCTTGCTTTGGCATTTGACATTTAGTCGATATGTGAAAAGGACAAAACACTGCGCTAAACAGTGAATTTACTTTTTTATGAGCAAGGCCGTTAATGCATAATTATTGTGCATTTTGTAAAGTGCAGTGGATTATTCTGTTCCACTCCCACAGTGGTCCAATGTAGAGAAGAGGCACAAAATGGCGTTTGCTAATGTAAATGTAAATATCTACAGTAATAAGACATTTGAACTTTGAACTCTGTAATATGGTACGAGTGTAATTTTAATGATAAATAAATAATTGTTGGTATCATTAGGACGAAACCCTTAGAGGACTGGCTCTTTCCCTAATTGCTATTGTTGTCCGTTTAGCATCACCAAGGGACACGTGCGGGTTGCAGAAGGTACAAAAACTTTTCTGAAGGGAATTGTAATAGAGCCTGAGTTTTCCAGATTTATTTAGAAGGAAACGGGAAAATTTACTGGGACTGACAACTGTTAAGAGTTAAAATTCAAATTTTTTGAACTAATCTTTAGACACATTTAGCTCACAAGTGGTAGTTAGAGCTATTCAATAATCTTCTTTTCCAATAATTTTGTACAGAATGCAAGAAAATTCGCAATTTAGAAACATGAATGGCATTGAATGTACACCTTCCGCGCATCCGAGTATTTAGATTTTTATTATCTGAGAGTGTGTGAAACCTTGACATATCCATAACTGCGGCGATGGACTAGCCTCTTGCCTTGCAAAAAAATGATTGAGAAATTGATTGGTGGCTGTTTCTATAGAAATAATGACAACAAAATATCTTATTGTGAAAATCCACTAGACGACAAAAAGCTAATAAGTATATTGAATGAATCAGCTTGATAATCGAAATTGGACTTTCGCCCCTGGGGCCGACCGGAAATTGGCCGCCTATATTTAAATTACTGGTGAAGAAAATTATTAAAAGTCAAATAAAGCAACTTGCTTTTATATACATTTAAATGTACTTTCAAAAAAATATCTATAAGTAAAAAAATTACATATACTCATCAATATCAATATTAATGTAATATTAATTGCCGGGATAGTTAAATTTTATAGCCTCAACGTGGACTGAGGACATTTTTTATCTGAGAAAAGCTTCTCTTGCAACTGGCATCACTGATAGCTAAAGTAAATAAAACTCACATTATGACAAAGTTTGGTAATTAATCTTCAAGGTTGGACTCGATAATATATTACTCGTATAATCGACCCAGAGAGCCTGACTTCATGGGAGCATGTACACTATTTAAATTGTCTGCTATTCGCACTCGAAATTACTCTGAAAACACTACGCGAAAACTCGGTGCCGACCGCTAACACTTCGGCAGCGCTCGACTTCACCGCGCTTCCCTCGCCCCCTCGCACCTTCGTGGTCCAGCTTGGCTCGTGTCCCCGTCAGCGCGTATTTAAGTGATGGCTATCGATGCCATCTAGCCATAGGAAGCTGAGACTTCTCCGCTTCCCATACAAACCATTTTTTGGCGGTTTCTCCGCGTTTTTCGTTATTTTTTATTTAACTTTATCAAGTCTCCCAACAGAAGTAACAATACATTTATTTTAGGTAGTATGCTATTCTTAAGAACTAATTGCACTTCTCATTATAGGGAACTACAGCTTGCAATATGGAAATCCAGCTCTTAAGATTATAAATATGTATTAAAGGCATATTGAAGTTAATAATATGAGATAAATTAAGTTTCAAATTTTTGTCGGTAGTAGTTTTTTACTACAGAGATACGTCTGTAGCAATATGTCCTTTAAATTGTGCGAACTTATTCTATAAAATGTCCACGGACTTGTGATTTAGAGAGATCGATATGCGATACCGGCGCGTGTTTATGTTGACCTAGTCAATGTGATCATTAAAATTAAAATGACTGCCAAAATATCTCCCAGATCTCGGATCTCAGGTTCATCGATCAGGGTTGATAATGATATTGCATAGGTAGAACAATTTTTATTGATTTTACTAGTAAATTTAATATGGATGCACTTTTTAGGGTTTCATCATCATCATCATCAGCCATTGTCATCCCACTGCTGGGAAAAGGCCTCTCCTAAAGCACGCCATTCGCTACGGTCACCCGCCAGTCTCATCTACTGCTTTCCAGCCACCTTAGCATTGTCATCTGACCATCGGTCCGTTGGTCTGCCCGCTGTTCCCTGTCCTGTTTACGGCCGTCACTCTGTGGCTGCCTTGGTCCACCTTCCATCCTCTTACCCAAACAAGGCTGATGCCTAGCATGCCACACTCCATAGCCCTAAGTGCGAGTCTAATTTTGTGCATATTGGCTTTCGTGAGCATCCATGTTTCGGCACCATAAGTGAGGATTGGTAGGACTTATTTAAGGGTTTAGTGATATTTTATTTTTAACGTACCGAACAGATACATTATCGATATCCTATTGGAGGAGCCTGACGTCGTTTTCATTTTTCGCGTGATTTTCAGATAATCTGCAAAGAGACAGAATTTAAAGTGAACAACGACTGATGCTATAATCATCAATGAATATATTAAATAAAAGAGGTTCCAGTTTTGCTCCCTGATGGATCCCGAAGAGGTCACATATGTAGGAATCGGATTGATCGCTGCATAAAACCACTTGCAAAACTAACGTACAGCAATTCATATTTTTAAGTATTTATTTAGGATTAAGAATCGCAATGCTTGCAATGCCTCTTTCGATTGCCGCCTGGAGCCAAAGCCCCCTCTGCCTCCCCCCCTCGCTACGTCAATGCATCACATCAAATTCATTCGAATTATTTCAGTAAAAAAATGTGCCAACAAAGGAAACGTTACCAATGAACAAATCCGAAACTTCTTTTTGTTAATTTTACAGCAAATTGCTCATGAATATTGATCAAATATTTACATACAAATAAACATCCCCGGACAATATTCCGAGTCACGTTAATTGCTTGACGTTGTTGTCGGAGATTGTGTATGTACAAACAAGATTCACGAATACACATTTATAAAAAACCTTTGCTGAGGGTAAATGCCGCGGCAGGTTTCTTTGGTCCTGAGTAAGCGTTGATCTCTCTTTCTCGTAAAGAGTAAGGTGGGTTGTATGTGTATGCGAGAGAGAGAGAGAGAGATAGACAGAGCTCACAGCCAAAGAAATTTAGCGCAAAATGCAATGAAGGTAACGAGTTCAGAATTGGCGAAGCTAGAGCACGTTCTGTGAACTAAAATCCCTGCTGAAGGATGAGATGATGATGAAGGCAACAAATCGGGATGACAGATTCTGACGGATGACCCAGGAACGACGATTTGATATACAGTAACACAAAGGTGTAGGTTTAAGGCGTTGTAAGAGACATCATTCTGAGCAACTTTCACTATGAAACCTATTTGATCTGAGCAAATCAAATTTTCACTTCTCCATACATTTCTGGCTGGGCGATAAGTAGCTGTTTTGAAATTGAAAAATAAAGTTGCTCTGATAAAATCGGTTTTACAGTGATAGTTCTTCGAATGATGCCCCTAACAACCCCCAACAATATGACCACACTATTCTCTTACACCCAGTAGAAAAAAAAAAAAAAGAAACATGCGGGTTGGCAGGGCGCAATTGCGCTCACGGCAAATGGTAGAGATGCACCGGGTACCCGTGTCTGTGGCTAAGATCCGGTATCCGGAAGTTTCGGCAGTTTTTCGTGATTCGGCCGGATATTGGATAATGATGCCGCTTAATGCCGTACTGCAAGAAAAATAAGAAAATATATTTTTCATAAGGAAACGCGTTTATTAATAAATGTAGCCCATTAATGTCACAAAGGCCTATACGCAGATACGAGTAAGATTAAGCCATACTCCAACACGCTGGCTCAATGAGGGTTGATGGAGGGGGTTCACGACCACTATCACGTAGCGATAGTAGCCGTGACCTACTGCTTAACGTGTCATTCAAAACACTGACCACAGAGCTCACATAAAACGGGTTTATTAAAGATAAAAAATTAACTTTGTACTTAAATCAATTTTATCAATTACTATCGAAATAGAAACCTCTCACTCAGAAATCCACTAACACACCGACAATCACGCACAGACACCAAACAAGCAAACAAAATTCAACACAAAACATTTTATAAACGCACAAGATGAAGACCAAACCGAAAATACTGAGAGTACACCAGAAGACAAGCTCCTTGAAAATTATAACTCAAAATATAAGATAGGTTTATGCAAATATTAACCCTTTAGAAGTGATGCTAGGAAGACTCAAAATATCAAAATATCCTGTGACAACCTCATCCTCATTGAATTCTGGCTTCAAGATTATAAACCTCCACCACAATTAGAAAACTATCAAGTTCGCTGTAGCCGTATACTTAGAATCTTTACATTAAAAATGACATAAACTGCACAGCTAAAGAACCTGCTTTTGAGGGGGGTAACTGTATGGTTGTGAAAATTGGTACTGAAACGGCTTTACTTGGAACATATAGGTCACCGGCATTTACTGTCATAGACTGTTTTATTGGACCACTTGAGCAAACACTTATATCTCTGAAATCTTTTAGTAAGGTAATTACGATGGGGGATATGAACATAGATCTCAAAATAACACAGACAAGTTTAGCGATACCTACCTTAACATCAACGCTGAATTCGGCCTCTTATATGTCACACGTACCTAACCACTGAAATAAGTTGTCTCGATCACGCCTTCATAAAAAGTCCCTCACTCGTTCAAAACTTTCCCTTACAAACCCTAGTGACAAATCACAAACCTGTCTTGGAAATTCTGCACAACACTAACAAATCTAAAAAGACTGTATCGACTCGCTTAAAAATAGATTATGTCAATACTATAAGATCGCTTGAAAACTCAAACATCGCAGAAATAATGCAAATGGACAACCCTAACACTGCTGCCCATTGTATTGTAAGCAAAATTAATGATGCCATCAAATCGAACTCAAAAATTGTGTCAGTCCCTAGTAAATTACGAATCATCAAATCCTGGGTTACGCCGGGACTGATTAAGTCTATAAGAAACAGGGATAGACTACATCTAAAGAGATACCGTGATTTTTGTAACAACTTCCTTAAAAAGATCAATATTTCATATGAAAAAGAGGTACTAGAAAAGGCTTCAAACAATCCTAAAAGACTAGGGTCAACACTTAAAAAAGTCACAAATACATCTCTTGTCCATGAACTGCTCAAAATTTATTCCACAGATACGCAAGAATCCATCAATGACGTCAATACATTCTTTGCTCAAATGGGACAAACACTAGCTTATAAAATAAAACAAAATCAATCAACAACTACAACAACAATCAACTAAAATCCTAAAACATTGCTGTCAGGACATAGCTAATATCTTAAGCTATTTAATCAACACATCTTTTACAACGGGCTGTTTCCCTAAAGCCCTAAAACCATCGATCGTAAAACCTCTGCATAAAAAAGGTGATGTGACTGACATAAACAACTATCGGCCCATTTCCCTTGTAAGTATTTTTTCAAAAATTTATGAAAAAGCTATGCAAAGGAGAATAATTAAGTTTTTAGACAAACATAAAATAATAAAGCATGAGCAAAATGGTTTCCAAAAAAATAAAACCACGAGCCTAGCAGGTTATCAATTAATAACAGAAATTATAGAGTACGTGGACAAAGGCAAGCCGGTGGCCGTTATATTCTTTGATATGACTAAAGCGTTCGACTATGTCCCACATACTTTGTTATTAGACAAATGTGAACGGCTGGGTATCAGAGGCCTAGCATGGGAATGGCTGAGTAGCTATCTCTCTGACCGCCAACAAATGGTAGAATTATCCACACTATCACGCGATAAAGAACTACAAATACATAGGTCTCCTCCTGAGATAAATACCTACGGCGTTCCCCAAGGTAGCGTCCTATCGCCGCTACTCTTCATATTATACATAAATGACCTGCCAGATGTTACTAATAACAAATGTGTATTATTTGCAGACGATATTTCAATGATTATTAAATGCACCGACGACAGCAAATTTGAATCAGAGGTAAATGCTAGTATATGCAAAATCGCTGGGTGGCTCGAGGCCAATAATCTATTGGTCAATGAAAAAAAAACCAAATATATTCAATTTAGAAATAATAAAATGGCTCTACAAAATATCAATGTAAAATGTAATAACATATCAATAGATCGTACCCCATCCACCACTTTCCTAGGTATAGTCATAGATGAGCATTGCTCATGGCTGCAACACATTGAGAAAGTGTGTAATACGCTGAACAAACAGGTATACGCTCTGCACAGATTACAGCGAACCTCTGACATGCACACAGCTTTGATGGCATACCACGGATATGTTGCGTCTGTGTTAAGGTATGGCCTTATTCTATGGGGGAACGCTAGAGAGATTAACAAAGTTTTTATTTTGCAAAAGAGATGCATCAGAGCAATCTGCCATGCACATCCGCTAGATTCATGCAAGCCTCTATTTAAAAAATTAAACATCTTATCGTTACCAAGTCTCTACATATTCGAAATGGCGTGTTTTGCTTATAGTCAGCCAAATATTTTTATAAAAAACAGGGATTTAGTCTCTTTCAACACAAGATACCCGGATAAAATTGTGAACCCGTCATGCAGAACAGAATTTTGTAAGAGAAGCTGTTACAGAATGCTAATAAAAATATACAATAACATCCCACAATCAATTAAGATTTTGTCATTGACTCAATTTAAGGCTACACTACAAAGGTGGCTGATAAAAGAATGTTTTTATAGTGTAGAGGAGTACTGTAATCTTAAAACAATTAATATAGTACAAGACATATAGCATTGCGGAAATAATAATAATAATGTATAATAATAATAATGTGTAATGGAATTATGACATCTTTTAGATTTAAGTAAACAAATTTTGCATACCTGGACAGGTGAAATGTGTATGAGCTATACATTACGATTACCACCTTACTGTACCACATTTCAGGCAAATAAAACATTTCATTTCATTTCATTTCATTTCATTTCATTTCATTTCATTTCATTTCAACATATCTATGCAATTATAGTACCAACATCTAAAAGCAAACACATCACAGATCCATGGTAGTCATAAATACCTATGAGGCAGAGGTAAATTCCCTGCTCACCAATTTAAAAACTGACAGTGCTACTGACTCTGACTCTGACAGCATTGCACCCAAACTTTAAAAAATATTCTAACGAGACCCCTGACACACCTATTCAATCGTTGTTTGGAGACCGGAGTATTCCCATCGGTGTTTGAAAATACCATTATTCACCCAATTTACAAAGGAGGGTTGAGGGACGGTATCGGAAACTACAGGCCAATCTCGGTCTTGCCGGCCCTATCCAAATTACTTGAAAAGGTAATTAACTCCAGACTTATCAACTATCTTGAACAGGAAAACCTTTTATCAAACTGTCAATATGGTTTTAGGGCCGGTAAATTCACAGAGGATGCGGTGTCAGCTCTCACTGAACACATAACTGATCTATTAGACAGGAAAAATAAATGTCTCGCTATCTTTCTCGACTTGGCCAAAGCCTTCGACACCATCTCTATCCTTATTCTACTAAACAAAATGGAAAACATTGGGATTAGGGACAACTTTTTACAGTTATTTACTATTTATTGGAGATGGGCCGAATGTGGTTTTAACCGAATAGGAACTTCGGTTTCATTTCGCCGCGATTTTAGGAGAGCGACACGTCGTCATGACTTGTTTAAGGTCTTACAGGAATTTTCGAAATGAATAGATGCACCCCGCCGATCTAGAAGTGATTTTTTTGTTTATATATTGTTACGCATTTAATTAACGCAGTATTAAGGCATTTAAAAATACCAAGTTTATTTTGTTTAGTTTAAGCATAAATTTACTACTTACTACTAATTTAATTTCAAAATAAATGACAATGAATAAAGGCCTAATTTTGTTTTACGATTATTATAATAAGAATGATTTCTATTATATTGATATCAGTCAAAATGCAAGTGAGTATTTTACTTTTTTTGCTCCAAATGTTCGGCATTTAAACCGAATTTCGGCCGAATGCCGAAGTTCTGTTGAAGCTGCCGAAATTCGGTCAAACCGAATGTATTACGAATTTCGGCACATCCCTACTATTAATCTATCCAACCGCTCCCAGAAGGGACAAACTCAGTAGCAGTTATATAGACGACACTGCATTGGTGTTTCGGGGGAATACTTGGGAAGAGGAAAAAACTCATGCTGAGTATCAAAATAACCTACTCTCTCTCAACATTGATAAAACCAAATACCTTTCGTTTTCAATCCAAAATCCAAAGTAAAATGATCTATGTGTTAAGGTACACACTTGTGACAACAGCAAAAGACCTAAATGTTTGTGTGTCCAAATATCCAAGGTTTCTACAGTAAAATAGCTCGTTGTCATTTTGGACGATAAAATGTCGTGGCTACCCAAAATGAACTCCCTTGCAACAAGGACACGCAAACTAAGTTTTCTGTTCAGTAAATTACGACATGTTGCCCCACCCAAGCTTTTGAAAAATGTCTACTATACACTAGCCCAGTCAATTTTAAGCTACTGTATCTCAACTTGAGGTGGAGCATATAAGTCCCATATAATCAAACTAGTGAGAACCCACGAGTCTCTTCTTAAAGTAATGGCATTCAATAAAAAGAGAACATAAACCACAAACCTATACGAAGATGGTGTGCAAAGTTCTAACTATCCGCAAACTTTTCATAAAATAAATCATTACAAATCAACACACTAGGACGACACCATTTGACCAACACTACTATGATAATAACAGGTGCGTAGACAGGCTAATAACAACTCCGCAGGTGCGTGCTGCATTTGCTTATCGATCAGCGAAGTTTCTACGCCCATGCTTACACAATAAACTAATTAATATACCCACAAACATTTACCCACTTACAATCCCACAGTGTAAGGCTAAAATTGAAGACTGGCTCACGAAACGAAATTATTGTGAACTGAAATCATTCATCCGAACTACAAAGTAGAACGGATTGCATGAAATCAATTTATGTCAAATACGACTATACCAACTGCTAATATATGATATTTAATAATATATGTACAACTTTTATATATTTACATAATATATAATTTTAGATGAATATCTAACTTACAACACTTTTATTATTCTTATTAATATTCTACCAATTATTAGGTATTATACACTGACGAGCAATGAAAAAGTTCCACTCAAAAAATGCCGACAAACACTTTAATATCTCCTAAGACATAGAACCAATATTACGTTTACAATATTTACGTTTTTAATTGATAATATTCTGATGCGCTGTTAAATGTATTTCAATATTGCAGACGGCGTCATTAAGCTAGCCTGGTAACACTGGAACATTTTCATTGCTCGTCAGTGTATTACTATTATTATATAATAAAGTGGTCCGACCGATTTTGTCCACGGCGACCGATTATATTCATATAATAATATACATACATGTTATCTACATTATATGCCACTGTAGCGGCGTAGTCCAGCTACTGTAGTTTTATTGTAAAGAGCCAGAGATGACAGGGTTAATTCGTATAAATTAAACACGAGGTGTAAGCCAGTGGTATTAGCGAATAAGTGCCATTTAATACAAAATCATACAAAAAGAAGGAGAAGGGGTGAGGGAACAATGAGCCAATCAGCAAACAGTATACGACACTCAGCACTCGGCATCACGTCATTTATGTGCATTCCCATTGGACGACAATTCCGGTTAGTTCTGGATCCATCCGTAGGGGGCGCCTCCGTCGGCGTGGTTTGACAGGCTATGATCCTCAACAGCCACTTAACGTACCAAGTACCTACATAAAATATTCTTCACACATTTTAACTCGCCCTCTTAACCAGAGTATTCTACCTTAAATTATAATGAAGTAAATTAAGTTCGAATTTAATCGATATTGCACCCAGTGACTCCTCAGTGTGCGCGCCCCTACCTATTCGGACGGGAAGGCGCTTGAAATCACAACACAGGTTTTCGCCTATCGTGGTTTCCAACGATGAACCCAGCATTTTTACAGTTACCCTCTTGCGCATTCACCACTTAAATGTTTTTTATTGATGTAAGCTAACGAATAAACATTTCGTTGACGAATAAACATTTCATTTCATTAATTTCATTACATACATATTATGTAGTGAACGGTCACTGTCGTATTATCGATGGAATCATCTGGTAGGTTATTAAAATATTTTAACAATATCGATATGACAGTCGTTTAAAATCCAGATTAGTAAATAATCGATTACCCTGTAAAAAGAAAATAAATTCTATAAACCTCATGATTACTCTATCAAGGCATTGGGCCGTACGGCTCAAACCACATTCCCGTACGATCGATTGACACACTGGGGCGGGCGGAGAGCTCACAGTAATAGGACTGGAAGCGCCTTCAGAATCAAATGCCCTACAGGAAGTCTTTTGTTGCAATGAACAATGTATCCAATACCTAAAAAGATAAAAAAAAATGAAAAATCTTTATTTTTGTAAAAATAGGGATTCAAACTGTGTCGAAGACCTTTTGTGAGTCGCGGCATACGCCAGCGCATTTCTTTCATTTGTCGATGAGTCACAAGCGACGTTAACACCGCATCCATATTCCTTCCTGACTTGAAGCCAAATTGTTTGCCAGAAAGTAGATAATTGGTTTCTAGATAATTGTCTCATCACTTGTTCATTACTTTTTTTAAATTTTAGAGAGCGTTGTAAGCAGCGTAAAGGGCAGCGTTTAGTTACAATTGGTATTTTTTTCCCAGCTTTGAATATTAGGCTGACTATTCCATTCTGTAGATTGTTGGGAAAGATACATTTTATGGGCTCATATTGAAAAAGTGATTGGTAGTGCAAATATCTGTTAAAAACTTTTAATAATAGTTGTTGGGATATTATCCTAGCCAGGCCAATTGATATTTTATCTTTAAAAAGACAGCTTAAAATTCCCTAATCTTCGTATTTTTTATCAAAATGTTAATGGACTACGTACGAAGATGTTCACGTTATACCACGGTATTGCGGCACTAGACCATGACATTATTTTCATCACAGAGAAAAAGTTGTGTAAATGCGGAAATATGTGATCCGGACCGCTACGTCATAATTCGCCGAGACCGTGCCTTCGCGACCGCTGGCGGCGGAGTAATGGCGCTGTGTGCGCCCGCCCTCGCCGTACGGCCCCGACCCGAATGGCAACAGGATGACTATGAGAGCATTTGGCTGACAGTACCTGGTGATAATAATAAGCGCAACTTACATATAGCGTTAGTATACATACCGCCCGATACAAATCTGCCTCAACGAACACAGAGTTTCTTGGATAATTTGGGTGATATTACACAGAATAATCCCGATGACCTTTTTATGCTGGTGGGTGACTTTAATCTGTCATGTCTCAACTGGGATTCAGGATCGCCTGTGTGCATTAAATATAGTACTATTGCATTTCAAAATTCGGCATCAAACTTCATAAATCTTATGAACTTTCTCGGTTTTGAACAACATAATAAACTAAAAAATTGCTGCAATAATATCCTAGACTTAGTATACAGTAATTTTTATGTTGATGTGTCTCAGTCTTGTTCGCCCGTTGTTGACGAGGACAGATTTCACGTCACTCTCCAGCTTGAGTCCTCGGAAGTCGGTGTTTGTACCGTACCGGCTACGAAACGTTTAAAGTATCAGTTTAGGAAATGTGACTACATTTCCATGAATAATTTCTTTCTGGAGACTGATTGGAGTATCCTTGGGAGGGTACGGTTGACGACGCGGTTTTGTTCCTAAATTCAAAAATACATGATGCTATTCAAACATTTGTACCGAAAATCAGGACTTGTAGCTTCAAGTCCTGATTTTCGGTACAAATACGAGCTCGTTTCAATACCTCATATGGAACAGCCGAGCCTTAATTAACATTATCAGTGAGAAGGATAAGTATCACTCATTTTGGAAAAAATACAAAAACCCTTCAGACTATGATACCTTCTCTCTCCTGCGTAGAAGACAAAAACAAGTGCCATAGGGGCTATATAAGGTTGACTCAGGAAGGTATTAAAGAGAATCCTATGCTTTTTTGGTCATATGTCAAATCTAGGAGAAAGGATGGTTCCGGTTATCCGCAGAACATGACGTATGACAGCAAAGTCTTGAGCTCGAAACAGGAAATATGTAATGCATTCAATCAGTATTTTGGTAAAATGTTCTGTTTGCCTGCTGACTCTTATCCTGATGTAGATCTTTTGGAACCACCTCATCAACTGTTAACAAGTAATATAGTGGTCTCCAACGAGGACATCTTTAAGCTCCTACGGAACCTTGATAAAAGCAAGGGACCTGGCTCTGACAACATACCTCCGAGTTTAATTGTTAGTTGCGCGGAATCACTAACTAAGCCCCTAGCAATAATATTCAATAGATCACTCCACATGGGAGAGTTTCCGGCTTTGTGGAAGTTTGCAAATATCGTCCCAGTGCATAAAAAGGGTTCTAGGATACCAGTTGAACACTATAGGCCAATATCGATTCTTAATGTATTCAGTAAGGTGATGGAGCAAGTAGTTCACAAACACATTTATCAAAACATTGCTATAAACATCCCTGGTGAACAGCACGGCTTTGTGAGTGCCAGGTCCACAACAACCAACCTGGCTGTATTTGTGAACTCGGTCCTCACTAGTATGGATGGAGGTGGACAAGTCGACGTTGTTTATACAGATTTCGAAAAGGCATTTGATCGCGTCGATCATTTCATTTTGCTGAGGAAATTGATGAAATTAGGAATACAGGGCGATCTCTTGCGATGGATTGAATAATATATCAATAAAAGATGTCAAGCTGTGGTCGTTGGTGGGTATCGGTCGGATCTGGTCGTAACAATTCCTTCTGGTGTTCCTTAAGGGTCTATTTTGGGACCTCTACTATATGTTGCATATTTATACGACATCGGCATTTGCCTCAATAACTCGAGCCTTGTACTATACGCTGACGATAAAAAGTATACTCGAACATAGCGTCAACTCAGGACTGCATTAATTTACAAGAGGATCTAAACCGCCTATCAGCATATTATATACGTAATAGGATAAACATCAACGTTGCCAAATGTAACATAATCAGCATTACCAGACGGATAAAGCCAATTTCATATGAGTATAGCCTTAATGACTCATATATTTTAAGAGTATAATCCATTCGTGATCTGGGGGCTATCTTGGACGCTAAGCTTACTTTTAAAGAACACATAGTACACATCACGAATAAGGCTTTTAGAAACCTTGGTTTTATTTAAAGAGTCAGCAAACCATTCACTGATATTGATTGTGTACGTGTTCTGTATTTTGCATATGTCAGAAGCATCCTCGAGTATTGCTGTACGATCTGAAATCCACAGTACTCATTAAATGTAAATATGATCGAAATAATACAGCAAAAAATTCTGAAACAACTAAGCTTCCATGACAGATTTCAAACTGATGATTATGCAGAGGAATGCAGTCATCATAACATCCTCAACCTCGAATCTCGCCGAGCCTTGTTAGATGTGCAGCTTCTGTATAATGTTATTCATGGTGTTGTTGATTGCCCAGATCTAGTCAATGCTCTACTCAGGCTGAATGCTCCGTCGACCCGTACTCGTCACACGACACTCTTCAACGCATCTCTGGCTCGTACAAACTACACTGCTAACTCCATCAGCCACCGCCTGCCACGCACTCATAACAGATTGTTTTCTGAATTGGACATCACAACACGCCGGGCCTATTAAAAAAACTCATGACCAAAATACTAACGGACGCAACTGCTACTTATCAGTTAATTGAATAACTAAATAATATTCTCTCTATTTCCTACACACACGCAAACACACATACACACACACAAACACACAACGGACAACTGTTTATTATTTCTTTTGTTTTGTTTTATTCATATTTGTAATAATATGAGATGCCTATGTTTTATTTTTAAGTTTAGTGCGTACTCTATTGAATATTAAGGTCGTATAATAAGAGTCCTTAATTGGCCTATGTCATATATTAATGCTAAGTAATTTAGATTGTATCGTGCTGTGGACTCAGTTCCCAAATAAACAAATAAACAAATTGTAGCTATGATAATAAATTGCAACATTTCTCTGGGGTCAGGATACACTATCATGGAATTTGCTGGTGTATTCATAGAGGACACCAGCGATGCTAGTTCCACTATATATAAGGCTGAATAAAACATTCAGCCTTATATAAAGGCGAAGTAGTTATTTGCTTCCTCCAGCGTCTCCTCGCAATTTGGTCTTATCTTAAGTAAATCAGCAGTAGCAACCTTCGTTTTATTTAGTAAGCAAACTTCTTTAATTATCCTCCAAAATCTCCTTTGAGTTTCTGGTATTTTTTGTAATATCTTTCTGATAGCATTCTTTTAATCTTTTTACTATCTTTTTTGCTAATATTTTAAAAGATAATATATTTTTTTCCTATGTTTTTGTCATTTGTATTTTTCTCACTATTTTTGTGCAGTTTGTTCCTTTTTCTAATTGAATTAATAACTCTCAGGATTATCCATGGTTTTAGTGGCTTTTTACGTGTGGGTACTAGGTAATGGTGGTATTTTCCTCAATTATGTCTTTAAGTATTCCGGGTAAATACTCCCCTACTATATTATTATCGTTTATGGCAAGAAAATCATCTCATACATGTCATAGAGCCTGAGGCGAAATAAATACGGACCGTAGAACATAAGAACATAATAATTTATATACAGGCACGTACATTGCTTCTGGTCTCACACCAGGAAACAGTGTGTCGTGGGATCCAGAAACAGCAAAGTCACAAAAATAATAACTTCCAAGACCCGGGGATATATTCCAAGACCCAGGCCGGGATGCGAACCCGGCATTTATTTAATGAGGCTGAGCCTCGAGCGCTCTAAACAACACTCAAGAAGAAACTTTACTTCATATGCAAACTTATTTTCGTCACATCCAACGCACACATTTTGTAGAGGACTGAGTAACACAATGATATTATTATGAACAAGAAAAAAGAAAAGCTAAAACAACTTAGGAGAAGGGTAAGCACAAACATGGCATCTCCATTTCAAAACGTCAGTGTCGGACAGCATTTTGTTCCGCAAAATCTTTTATTGGAATGTTTGGATTTAATGTATGCCGGCAAATACAACAAACCGAATCGTTTCCTTTTGCGAGGAGTAAAGTGCAAACATTTTAGTACAAATAGGTTTGTTTCTCTTTTTGTTGGGGTATATCTGGGCTTTTCAACTATTTCACAACGCGTACCCCTTAGTTCTAATAAAAAAACCGGGCAAGTGCGTGTCGGACTTCGCACATTTAAGTTTAAGGTTCCTTACCAAATGTAATATAAGCCTTAAAGTGAGGGAAAAAAATATCAATACATTAGTATTTGTTTGTAAAATATACGTTAGAAGAAACTTTATTACCAAATTTTAAGGTCATAGGTCAGTGGGAAGTTAAAAACTTCTTCAGTACAAAAAGTTTGTAAAAAAAGATAAGTTTGGTCCGTTCTCTTGCCTTTCTTTGCTTTCAAATATTTTTTGAAACAAAAAAAAACAATATTTAGTTACTCAAAAAGTTCTAAATAAAGATACAACACTCGATGAGGTGGGCCTAATTAATTTATCGCGCTCCCTTTTAGCTTTATGGGAGCCTCCCTTAGAATAATTGAAAAATATTTATCGCTCAATTTTATAGCTTAAGCTTTAACTGTTTCGCTGTAAACCCTGTCTGACAGACGCTGGACGAACACGTGAGTGACAGCAATAGGGATTAAGTTAGGACCGTTCGGGTACGTAACCCCAAAAATTACCTCGCGCGTGACACTGTCACGTTTTTCTCCTGACATTTCATGTAGCAAGTCGGAGTCACGACCCACCGGTTGGAAACCGCTGGTGTAGACATAACGATAAATATTAGGTCTGGATCCTTCCTACGTAGGGTTGATCCCGAGTAATATTACACTTTAGATATTTTTCCATGAATGCGCCGTTAGCTGATCCGGCATGTAAATAAAGTTAGGGAAATACCACATCAAAAATACCGATTAGCGCAGCAAATATCCCTTAGGTGAAGGGTAAAGGGGATGAGCAAAGCGAAGCCCACTTTATCCTTCGTGTTAGGTTCAACATTTAAGAACAACAAAACATACTTAAAACATAAACTTAAGTACTCACAAATATTTAAAACATTAAAAGTGTTTTTGTTGACCTTTTTTTACTGTGCAAATCAGTATTTTTGATGTGCGATTAAATACTAGCCATAAAGTAATAAGTGTACATCAACTTAATTCAATTTTATGGCTGTGTAGGTTCAGACATTACAAATTGGTAAACCTAAATATTAGGCCTTCTTTGCACGGGATTATCAAACTCGAGTCGCCTACGAGTAGTCCCGTTTGCGGAAGGCCTTTATAAACAGGAACTGGCCCCACACTAGGATACCGTGTGTCGAGAAACAGCGACGTTACATACATTAAATATCCAAGAACCGTTGATTTTTGTTTTTTCTTCACTCAAGAAGAGCGAATTTGAACCCGGGATTTGTCGCTTTTGAGGCAGGAGCTAGACCGTTACGCACTTAAACTAAACTACTTTTCTCTTATAACTTCCTCCAATCACTGAATACCACCAAATAGGAATCATTATTTTATTTTATTTTTACTTAAATTTTCACGAACATCATGTCGAATAGACCACAAGCATAATAAAACGCTAAATTACAATGCCGAAAATCGCTAATTCAAACTGCCAGTTGACATTTTGGCGCGACATTTTGTCAGTTAAGGACAGAGCTATGCATCAGTCTCCTTCTCCTTTTTCGCCTTTTCTGTCCCTTACTGACAACTTCCTATTACGTCACTTCTGATGGGGTGTTTCAAAGCAAGTACTATTTGATGCTTGGAATTTCGATTAAAATCAATTATAATTTGTTAAAAGACGGGCTTTTTATGTTTATAGGTCTCAATAAATGTGTTAAATATCCTGACCAATGTTTCTCTATTCTAGAAACTTACACGGTTCGAATGTATCGGAGATAAATCATATTTGATTGTGTTATAATGGTCTGAGCCTATAAATATAAATGTTATTGGGAATTTCCAACTCCGCTGATGTCCAACGTGTACGTCAATGGAAACGGTACTTTAGTGAGCGTATTAGTAGAGTACGATTATTTTAGGGCTAGTATTTAATACCACATCAAAAATACTGATTTGCACAGCAAAAAAGGATCAACAAAAAAACTTTTTATGTTTGAAATATTCTTTGTGTAGGTACTTAAGTTTATGTTTTAAGTATTTTTTGTTGTTCAGTTCAGTTCAGTTCAAAGATTTTTATTCATAATAACACAAAAATTGAGATTTAATGAACGTAATAACATAATCAAGCAAGTATAATATAACATTAAGTAGGTGCTATGAACTGGTTTAATGCCAGATGTCGGTGTCTTACAAAAAGTCATTAATTTTCTAGTAGGCCTTTGTGCACAAACTGTGCTTTATACATTTTTTCAATCGAGCTTCAGTTAAGTTTTGTATTTCTTGCGGAATTTTATTGTAGAAGCGTTTACCTGCAGGGTCCCATAAAAGAACTGCTAACTTTTGTGAGTCTCAACAATGGAAAATAATGTTTATGTTTATTTCTAGTTTGCACATTGTGGCGGCTATCAATAGTTTTAAAGCTACTGATATTTTTCCTCTCATACATTATGTTTTCATAGATATATTGAGTTGTTCTTACATGTTTAACCTAACACGAAGGATAAAGGGGGCTTCGCTTCGCGTACAACCTTTACTCTCACCTAAGCTACCGCAGCATTTTGCCCTGATATTTGCTGTGCAAATCAGTATTTTTGATGTGCAGTCTAATATTTCCCTTATTTTAACTTTACCACTCGACACTTCTAGGTATTTTTTTTTTAAATCGTAAACTAATTAACTTTTATCCCTTAGTTAACCGAGCGTTCGAAGCGTCTTCGTTTCAGGATTTAGCAAATATATTTCGTATGTCCGGATGTTATCCACTACAGGCCGCATTTCTCAACTGATTTTAGCAAATGAGATGTCGTTGGATTTGTAGAGACCGTGAGAGTAACAGGCTATATTTTTTGTGTCAAATATCGATAGATTGGGGTCCACAGAGCCCTCTTCACCACTCTGCATGATACTGTAAGGTAGGTTGTATATTGTATACGGGCCTCTTTAGAGTGGGTGTCACTTTGGCACCGTTACTTGTTTGTAGTTTTAAAAAAAGAAAGAGGATTGGATGTGGAAGTCAATGTGACACACTTCACCGTAGGCTTCGGCCAGTGACTGAGCTAAATTATAGTGAGGATTAGAGTAATGGCTATCGAGCCAGTTGCGGATCCCTTTTATAAAAAGTGTATATAACTGGAAACCAAATAAAAAATACAAGCCCCTATATATAAAGTCTTTAGTATATCCCACACAGGGCTGCTAAATAGATAGTGCTAAATAGATAGTGCTCAAGACTACGACATTAGCACCAGGAGCGCTACCAAATTTCAAGTTTCCAGGACATCTTGATCGCTTTTAGCTTCTAAAACCTAAGTATCCAAACCAAACCAAGTGTCGAGCGGCAACGTGTAATACATAATAATAAATAATAATACCTTGGACACTATTCACACTCATTGATCTAGCCCCAAACTAGGATTCCCTGTATCTTGGGTACTAGACAACGATACACAACTAATATAGATAAATATTATACTTAGATAGATAAACAACCATGATTAGGTTACGAACATCCGTTCTCATCAAACAAATATTCGCCCCCACCGGGACTCGAACCCGGGACCCTTGGCTTCGTAGGCAGGGTCACTGTCGACTCGGCCATTCGGGTCGTCGGACGTGCCTTACTATACAGGTTGTAACAGAAAGATGCAGGCCATAATTCTAAATAACTTTTAATTTTAGTGGCTCTCTGAGCTGAAGACCAAGCGAGTGACACTTTCTTTTAATAATGCATACAAACTTATGAATGCACCTGGTTACCTACATGGAGTATGAAAGTAGCCGCACCAACAACTTTGTAAACCACATTTTGCTGTCTTAACCTTTGACTGGTGACATGGTTTTTGTGTAACGTAACTGGTGACGAGGGGACTGAGAGGCCCACTGCGGTTTCTAGTATAAATCATAGAAATTAAGTGTGGTAGCTAGCCAGAGTATGTAAAAACTGTGTTATCATATATAAATGGATAAAATAAAACAAATAACTATACTCTGAATATATTTTTTTGTTACGATCTTGCAATTTTAATGTATGTCGTTTTAACAATCAAAAAACTAGAGATGAGATCACAAATTACATAAGCAAAAAATTAATCAACATATTTTGACAAAAAACACTTTTTTCTATAATATTGAAGTAATAATGAATTAAGAAAAAAAAAACAACTAAAATCAAAAGTGTATTTACACGAAATTGACAATGGTCGAACTTTGCCAATTTTTATATGCAGTCTGGGCATAATTTTTTTGCACACTGCAAGCACACACGTTTCGGACACGATTCAAACTGGTAATGTGATTGGCACTTTTATCGAGGAAGACAACTGGCTCCTGCTTTCCTGGAGTTTTGATTGTTCTCGGTTAAAAATGTGAAAAAAAAATTCAACAAAATTACGTAAAAAATTACTTAAGTGGTGACATGGGGTCTGAGAGACCCCTGCCGAACTTTACGCCAATGTAACTTACTGATTTGAGCCTGTCCGACGCAGCTATCCCCTTCTACGGCATGGACGCAAGTAAACTCGAAGCTACTCAGGTGATGAGCCCAAGGAAACCCGGAGAAGGTGCCAAAATGTTGTTTCACTGGCCGCTGGGCCTGTAAGACCCCTTGTCACCAGTTAAAGGTTAAACCCAACCTATTGACTTTTTACTAAAATTACACAGCCTGTGAGTCTCACGGTATCTCAAAATCCAGCGTCACCCCATTAGTCAAATTCCATCACGGGTAGCAGTTTTTTGAAATTTTAAAACCCCATTTCCGCCATTTTTTTTAAATTTCCAAAAAACTGAATCGATAAAAAGAAACTATTGAATTATTGAACCTGCTCTCAAAAAGTCACGAGAATCGGTGGAAAAATGCGGCCTGTAGAGGATAATATCCGGACATACGATAGTATTTTTGCCCAATCCTGAAACGAAGACGCTCAGCTCGCTCGGTGAATGACATCGTTTTAATCAGAGCTACTTTGTTTTTCATTCCTCCATACGATTTGTCCCAGGCGGTCAGCTGATTTGCATGGAGAAGGGAAACATAAATTTGCTCTGAACAAATCGGTTTCCTAGTTAATGTTGATCAGAATGATGTCCCTGTCTACACCCTGATATGGGTACACCTTCGTTATACCCTGTATTATAGCAGCAATCGCCACATACATTGCTTCTGGCCCCACACTAGAATACTAGGATACCCTGTTTCTGGTTCCCACAACAGTGGGAACCAGAAACAGCGACGTCACACATATATAAACATCCAAGACCTGTTTTTTTTCTTTTACCCCCTGCCGGGGTCCAAACCCGGGACCTCTAGCATGGTAGGCAGAGCCAAAACCGCTGCGCCACAGAGGTCTTCTTTGTATGAAGTTCTATATACAACCCCGCACACCTACGAGCGGCGCCGCGCCGTCCAGTAGCAGTAGTCACTTTTCAATACCTGGGGCCCAATTCCGGTACACAATGACAGCTCAATGACAATAACATGACGATTACGGTCAACTTAAGATATACAATATCTGACGATTTTCTAATCTCATTTCCTTTGTTGACGTTCTAAATTATTATCCTTACCAATTAACTTAATTTTTACCATAATTGCCTAAAAATATGTTCTCCATACGCCGAATGTTGGATATCTAAAGTTGACCGTAATCGTCATATAGTTGTCATGGAGCTGTCATTGTGTACCGGAAGTGGGCCCCTGTGCATAGCGCGGTAATTCCCGGCAACGTCGCCCAGCGCTCTTAATTCGTCGCGCGAAGCATGTAAGGTTAGTAGATCGTTAAGGGATTAAATATGGCCAGCGCCAGGGGACGCGAACAAATAAATGCATCTTTAGCTTCAATTCTAGGCTAAACTAGACAACATAAAAATGTAGGATAAATATATGTTATAAAAGGTCTATTAGAGATAAGAATGGACTTTTTAAATTACCGGATATCTGTTATATTTAATACTTAAAAATATTCATCGCAATGCATTTTTATTCAACTAAATGAACAAGCGCTCGGTGACGAAATCAGTTTCCTATATGAAACTTACACGCAAAAATAGGTAAAAAAAATGGGATTTTTTTTAGTTGTTTTATTTTATTTTTAATGTTATTATTACAGGAGTTTAGTAATATTTTCTATAATTTTCTTGTTCTCGGAGCTCGGGCTGCCCCACGGGGCTCTGCGCGGGAGCATGCGTCAGTCTGCTTCGAAGCGATGCGACGGATATTTGTTTTCTTTGTCTAATTCTCAATGCCATTGCCCCTTGTTCAGTTCAGCCCTTAAGGTGTGCGATCACCTTTTCATTGTTAAAGTATGCTTAAAAAATAAAAGGCTGTTCTTTCCATATACTTAACTAGTTTATGTACTGTGAGAATTCTTAGACAAGCCGTTAATAATGCCTTTTGAAAAAGCGTGTTGCTCTAAACGCCTTGATTTTGAGAACAAATGTCTATCGCTTCATATTTATTCTTTTGTTTTCGTCACTACCTATAGTTTATCTGGTATGAAGTTAGATGGATTCGCCAGAGCCATTTAGTGTAATGAAATTTAAATAAAACCGGTCAAGTGCGAGTAGGACATCGGACCCGCACAGGAAGGGTTCCATAGCATTGTACACGGAAAAACGTAAAACGACAGTCTTTTGTGCGAGTACATATACTTATTTAATTTTTAATAATAAAATATTAAATACTAGGTAGGACTACATTCAAGGCCGTACATAGAAACATTGAAAAATAGTATTGTGTGTGTAGTAAGCATGTATTAAACTTTGTACTCAGGTTAACGAAACTCTTTGCTCATTGAAACCGGAATTGGATAGAAATTGAGTAACTTATTTACAGAAATAAAATCAAATATGATAAAAAACTTAATATTATTTATTATAATTCGAATGAGCAATTATTAATCATATAATTGACAAATAACTAAGCACAAAACTCAATACCTGCATTTAAAAATCTTTTCCGATAACATCGGGAGAGTCCAATTTTCACCGATAATGAAAAAGGCCATACCAATAATATCTTCTATGGGTACTTCTTTTAATTCTTGAAAATCGGTATGTTTCATTATTTGTTGCTGTTGCGGCAACAGAATTGCACATTCTATGAAAATTTCAGCTCTCTACCTATTTCGGTTGATCCGATAGAGCCCGGTGACGGACGGACGGACAGACAGACGGACAGCGGGATTTAGTAATTGGGTCCCGTTTGGCACCCTTCGGCTACGGAACCCTAAAAAACAACAACCTTATATTTTTTCTTAGTTAAAGGCACCCGCTTTACTTTTTCTGCAGGAATAGTAACAGTTATATTATTTTTAGTAGGTACCTTTACTGTTATCAGGCGTCTTCCCGTAATAAAGTAAAATAAAAAGATTTGCGCAGTCGAGGAAGTTAATTGCCCTAAAAAATTTCATGACTCACTGAATCGTTTGATTGCTTTAAATAGCACGTTTTATTAGTTTGAATGATGAAGTTCTGGAGATTATATTACAACATCATTTTTCTCAGCACATTCATGATTTATTGAAATAAAGATTAACTTTCGATATGTATATTTTTGACTGTTTTGACAAGAAACTTGCATGTAGCTACTATAGGTATAATCAAAACGATATCACATGGTAAAATAATTAAATAAATGTAGGCAATTAATGTGACCCCGATACTAGTTAGATTGAGCCATACCCCACCACGCTGGCTCAGTGTGGATTGGTGGAGAGGTTATTTACGACCACTACCACCAAATTTGTAGCAATAGTAGTCAAGACCGACAGCTTAACGACTCTACTTAACCCCTTGGCTGGCAAAGGCTTGCATAATTTTTATTGGTTTTTGGACTTTAATACCGAGAAGTTTGAAAATATGGTGGCAAGTTATAGACCACTGTCAGCTAAGGGGTTAAGATAAATTACTTATCTCACCAATAAAGGGTCAGCACCGGATTCGAACCTGCATCCTCTGCATGACTTCTCTCTATATAAACAAGTTCGCTGCTATATTTTTGATGCACCGCGATTTTGAACGTTATTCTATGGTATAAGAGTTCACGTCCTATGAAAAGCAAAAGTTCCTTTTTAGGTTATCTGTATCTCAGCAGGGTACCTACATAATCTAAACGACGTATTTTCGGCATATATTAAAATATATATAATGATAAATCTATTACTCCATGGTACTTCAATCCCCAACACTCAAGTTTTTCAACGAGTGGTTATGAACATAGCATTAATTTGATCAGAGCAACTTTATTTCACTTCGCAATCATAATCTTCGAATCACCTGTTCATAATAATATTAACATAACAAAGCGTCACGCCTTATCCCATACAGGGTGGCAGAGGCACAATTGTGCCCACTTCTAGCCATTTCACGTGACAGGGGGCTAGCCTATCGCCGCAGCTATGGAGCAATGAAGGTTTCCTCACGATGTTTTCCATCACCGTTAGAATGTCCGATTGATGTGCTTAAGATAAATTAATTATCTCATTGGTACATGGTCAGGAATCGAACCTGCATCTCCTGTGTGAGAAGCAAGCGTGAAACCGTTTAGACCACGGAACATCATAATGATATTGTTCCATTAAAATGCTATACACCTTTTCGGAACAAAATGTATATTCGATACCTCTCCTTATAATGTAGCTAATAATAGCAAATTTCAATTAGGTATGAATTTAATTAAAATAATTATCACGCGCTTGAGCTATTTAATTTTGAATTAATTATTTGGAATGCGAGTTATATGCGGAAATGTAATACCGGCTTAATATCTTGAATGCAAAGACGATTTAGCCTGAGGCTTTCCCGGAATTGACGACTTAATTCGTAGGCAGGGTAACTGCCGAGTGACCCTGCCTACGAAGCCAAGGGTCCCGGGTTCGAGTCCCGGTGGATGCAAATATTTGTTTGATGAGAACGGATGTTGGCACCCTAGTCATGGCTGTTTATCTATCTAAGTATAATATTTATCTATATAAGTATGTGTATCGTTGTCTAGTACCCAAGATACAGGGAATCTTAGTTTGGGGCTAGATCAATGTGTGTAAATAAAGTGAGTAATAATAATAATTATTATTCGTGAATTATTGTCATGTTAGTTACAATTTTATTGTATAGCGTGTAGAGTTTTAAACCGTAGAACGTCAGCTCTATGCTGAAGCATGAATTTCTTCCCACCACTTTCTTCTCAGTCTAATTTTGAATTACGGGAATAATATTGATACAATACAATATTGATAAAATTGATATATACATAAAGTCTTAAAAGTGAATGTGAAAGTGAATTTAAATACAAACCCGAAAAAAAACGATATGACTGTTTAGTGTTCTTCTACTCGTGTGAGAAACAGTTATAATTAAAATGCCAATTGATCATCTCACTGCGTCCCAAAACATAACATACAGCACCAAAATGAATAGAACTATGGCCAGTGTTAACAGCTCCCTAGCTGTGAACTACACAGACTTTCCCCCGGTGCCACTTAACCTGGACATCTTCTACGACCCTGATTGGCTGATCATCTCTTTGTATGTGGTGGTGCTGATATCATCTTTATCATCTAACACTCTGCTGATATTCGTGGTCATCAAGTTCCAGTATATGAGAAGGTAAGTGGAATTTATTTGCAAAATTATATACGTAGAGATTACTAGTCGGGAAACTTCAGTGGTACTGACTGAATGACTAATCGTTCAAAATACCTGTTTGATCAAAACAATTATTAATAATTTAATAATCATTTATAATAATAATAATTTATTTCATCATCAAAATAGTTACAAGAGTTACCAACTAAGTCCTTATAATAATGTCACAATAATAAATTGGGAACATCTGAAGCCTGGGAAAAATGATTATCGAGATGAATATAGAACCAATAGTATTTAATTACAAAAAAAAAAAAACTTTAATGAAGATGTGGAGATTGGCCTCACGTTGTCGTGCGCATGAGTGTGTGTGAGAGGTTGAGTATTTTGTGAATTCACTGAGTTGAAACAGGTATCGTACACATATTAAAACAATTTAAAACAAATGACACACGCTATTTAAATAAATAAATACTTACTTAAATAAATACTGATCTGTCTGTGATTGATACAATATATAAATTGAATTGATTTGATACATAAACATGCATTTACATATACCTACATAAGTAGTTTTATAATAAGTCTTTAATATGATTAAATTTATCATATCAGCAAATTGAAGATATCTTCAGTTTGCCGGCAAGACAGGGGTTTTGTTAATTTATTAGAATGGCTAGTAGTTTTGAAGCTATAACTGGGTTCAATTGAAAATCCCCCTGTTTTCGAATAATATCCTGAGTCAAAGTCAAGACATTTTTAATACTATATTATTATTAGATATTAACTTATCGGTAATTAGTAAACGTCATGTTTTTGTTAATTCTCTTATTTGACCATTGTGGAGGAAGAAGAGAAAAGAGATTTTTAAGTCTGTTTTTTTAAATATTGGTAAAATTTAGTTGTGTTTAACTAGTACAAATATTACAATTTTAATTATTATTAATACAATGCAGGTACATATAATTACAATGTTATTAACCGCGAGCCATATGTTGCTCTTGTCATTCACGTGATCTTGAATATTATAATATTCCTTTTTAGACAAAGACCATGGTTTTTAAATTGCTCAAATGGCAATTTCAAAATCTCCAGAGCAAGTTGAGAGAGAGAAGACGCTAAAAAAATATACATAAGTAGTACCTACTATTTATGAAATTTTATGAACTTTTAGCTTATTTTTAGAATCTTATTTGAATATTTCCAGTAATAGATGTCTGAATACTTTTTTAAATAACATCCCTCGTGACGTCGATCAACTTTTCTGAACAGTTGCTTGCGGCTGCTTGTTTCTGAACGGAAAAATTAATGTCATTCACGTCAACTCACATGTCGCTATTGGACATTTATATCAACGTGAACATTCAAAAAAATTGAGTAAAAGGTCGGTCAAAAATAACTCTTCACTATAACATTTACAGTTAACAGTTTTTATGTATATTTATTTAGCACAGGTCCCAAATAATATTAATTGTAAAACTATAGAAAGCTGACGATGAAAGCTGCCGAAATTAAGGTGGCCTAACATTTTCCCTGAGTAGACCTTAAACTCATTTTATCACACTAGACATGATTTCCTTATTCTAATTGTATGATTTCAAGTTTTCTGAGATGTCGCCACTTTATAAAACTGAAACACTATCATGTCAACATGTCAATACTTGTTTGCGTTTTGATTGACAACTAAGTATGGTGGAAGCAGACAATACTGGCAATACTGACCGGAAATAGAGGATAAACGTACCTTCTCTCTGGTATCTCACACTTGATTGGTCGACTGACTGAGTAAATGAAAAAAAAAATCGGTAATGTGGCTGGCCGCCATGACAATTTGGCTTTTTATAGCCACTTTTTTATGGCTATTGAGAGGGTTAAATCAGTTACACAAGCGTATTATGATAGATGGGAAAAATATTTACATTTGACAGTTTTACAGGACAGCCAGCTTAATAGCGAAGGAAATTTGAGCCAAAGAGTTTCGTTCATATGAGATTTAAGCAAACTTTAGTAGGTGACAAACGGAGGACATTTGTCTTTTGCGGAAATTTCACCAATTCTGTAATGTTGTTTAATGGGAAGAACGCCATTTATTTCACACAATTATCTCGAAATAATAATAAAACCTTGAATACTATTTACACACATTGATCTAGCCCTAAACTGCAATTCCCTGTATTTTGTACTAGACAACGATACACATACTTATATAGATAAATATTATACTTAGATAGATAAACAACCATGACTAGGGTACAAATATCCGTTCTAATCAAACAAATATTTGCCCCCACCGGGACTCGAACCCGGGACCCTTGGATTCGTAAGCAGGGTCACTGCCGCCTCGGCCATTCGGGTCGTCACTTCACACTTCACGTCACAAATGCCCTTGACAATCTTTTACATACCGAATTAATCTTAAATCGACTTAGACACTATGGATAATTTAATTAGATCGTCATCAATCCGAGACTTATTACTTGACTCCCCTTTATCTTTTGGGCCTAAGGTGAAGCTGCAAAGGGTTCAGTTTCATTCATCTGGGACAACTCATAGTAAATCGAAATTAATTGAAATACAGATGGCATCTTGATTCCTTTGTTTCAGGCTCGAATTACTTAAGTTAATTGGCTCGTTACTTTTATACCAACTTATAAGGGGCTCTCAAACTTACTACTCTGTGAATTCAATTCTATCTATCCTGAGGGTGTTTCGACCCTGCGTCCGACCTGCCGTCTATCGACCTTGCAGCCACTGATTTGAAGCACTTAAATTAGATTTTATGCAATGCACGGTCTGTAAAAAATATGTCATCAACGGATATTAGGCGTTTAGTCCCCAGAGGGTAGGTTCAGAGTTGTGACATATATCATTCATATTTGCCTACCTGTTGTATCTTCTGAGTTCTGTTTTGTGTATTTTCCCTGATAAACACATTTCATTTCATTACTCATTTTAAATACCATAATACTAGCACTATTTTATTGTATGGTACCAACAACTAAACTCCTGCAGGAAAGTTACTATGAAATATTTTCAACCAGCTTCAAAAAGGAGAAGGTTCACAATTCGTCTGCTTTTTTGGAAGTTTGTTACGCGATTACTCCGTCAATTATGAACCGATTTTGATCATTCTTATTTTCATGGGTAGGTCATATTTTTGAGGTGTTTCCATATAAATTTTATCGAAATTGATTTAGCACTTTTTGAAAAAATCAACAAATACAAAAAAAAACATAATTTTGATTGGTGGTTCCGTGCAGCAAAAGTTTTTATGAGACCTTTTCATGTTATAGACTTCATTCGCATCATGACAAGGGAGGAAGAAATAGGGCTTGAACTTGAAGTCCGTTTTTTTAAGATTTTAACTTGGTGAATTATGTTAAATAAGATGATTTGCTGAGTATCCAGTGGTTTACCTATCAACAATTATTAATACAACAAAACATAATATTGCGTCACGGCTTTTCCCATGCGGGCGGCAGGGGCACAATTGTGCCCACTATTCAGTTAATCAATACTCCATTTGATAATATACTACTTATATAATTACTTTAATTACTAAAGGGCGTTTTTTATACGTATAAAAATTCAAAATGAAATAAAACAAGCAAAAATAAATTTAATTATCATGGTATTTATTGGGTTTATTTAAAAAATATTCTTGTGCCGTTAGTTTGATTTGAATTTACTTGGGGCATATGGGCGCCAAGTCCAATTTTCAAGATCCAACTTGTGCAAGAGTTGAAACCGCGTGACCATTATGCGCGCGCCGTTCATTCGTTGAATGGGCTGAAAATTATGTTCAGCTTGACTTCCCGGTTACGCTTCATTCCAGCCAGCCAGCCGTGGCACTCATATGCCCCAAATCATTTTTAAGCACTAATGGCATAATAATATCTTTTAAATAAAACCAATATCATGTTAATGAAATCTATTTTAACGTTTTTTATTTCATTTTGAATTTGTATACCTCTAAAAAAAACACCCTATGAACCTCAAGGCATCATCTCCTTACCGCTGCCCATACAGTGTATGGGATACACACAACTAGGCTCACACATAAAATGTGAAAATGTATAAAAAAATAATATGAAAATGTAGTTTACAAAGTGATTGGTGCGCCTATTTTCACACTCCATGTAGGTAATAAGTTACATTTATACATTGGAATGTGAAATTAATACTGCATTCGGGTTATTCCTTTTTACAATAATTCCTCTTGTATTTAGGTGAGATGTTTATATGGGCAACGGTAAGGATATGATGCCTAGAGGTTAATATTTATAGTAACTGTGGCTCTGTGAGCTGTAAACCTCGCGAGCGACCTAGGATATTGCTTTTTTTCATTATTAGCTACCACCTCTCACCCTACCCGTGAAGTTTATCGAATAAACAATTGAAATTATTATAAAAACAAACAACCTGTTTTTTTTTTCAATACCACAAACACATTATGAATGCACCTGATTACGTACATACATGAGGTATTAAAAGTAGCCACCAAAAACGTTTAATTGCATATCGCCACCATTTTGAAAAAAATCCAAAATCTGAATTGACAAAAATAATCCATATAATTATCGAACTGCTCTCAATATTTCACGAGAATCTATTAGTATTTAACTATACACGAAAACTTCTGTGTGATTGATGACCGGTTTAGCCTAGCAGGTAGTGACCCTGCCTGCGTAGCTGACAGTCCTGGGTTCAAATTCCGGTAAGGGAAAAAAATTGTGTGATGTGCTAGAATATTTGTTTCTTCGACTTGGATGTACATAGGAGTATTTACATAAGTATTAAATATATCTTCGTCTTGTACACAAAACACAAGCCTTATTGAGCTCACTGTGGGCATTCAACCAAAAATCTTATCTTAAAAAATTGCAAGAGTAGTTGGTGCGAAACATTTTTAAGGGTTCCGTACCCAACGGGTAAGAACGGAACCCTATTACTAAGACTTCGCTGTCCGTCCGTCTGTCACCAGGCTGTATCTCAAGAACCTAGCTAGCTAGAGAGTTGAAATTTTCACAGATTATGTATTTCTGTTGCCGCTATAGCAACAAATACTAAAAAACAGGATAAAAGAAATATTTAAGGGGGCTCCCATACAACAATTCTTTCAATACCACATTACGTACATGGAGTGTGAAAGTAACCGCACCAATAACTTTGTAAATAATATTTTGCTGTGTAAAATCCAAACTATTCACTCCACACCATCGCTTCCATTGAACGGTGGTACGGAACCCTTCGTGCGCGATTTAGATTCGCACTTGACCGGTTTTTTATTTTTTATTTCTGTAGATATTATATTTACAAAACTGAGCAAACGTAATTTTTTGCCCCTTCTCTGCATTGGTCTACTATAGGAGAAAAAGGGCGAAGCAACTCCCACAGATTGATTTTAGATCTCTTTGAAAAATTGCTTGTGCTTAACTAGTATAAAATTCATTCATAATTCATAATTCTTTATTCCACACAAATATTTAAGAAGTAACATTAAAAGAAAATGCATTTACAAAGGCTAGCTTATCTCTAAAAAGAGATTTCTCCCAGCAAACCAAGCAAATATTATAATATGAATTGTTATACATAATTACAAAATTATTCTGTGTTGATTTAGATTAATCCTATACAGTCCCGTCATTTAGGTAATCTTGAACATTTTAATATCCCTTTTTAGACAAAGTCGCTTTTACATGGCTATTAAATTGCTCAAATGACAATTTCAAAACCTCCAAAGGTATGTTACAGTAGAGAATGCACTTTCGTTTGAAAGAATTTTAATACTTTCGCCAGTCTAAACCGGGGAGCAACTAGCATGTGATTATTTCTTAGTTTAATATTACAGCTATCGCTAAATTTATTATACATTATATTTTCGAAAATAAATTGACTAGCTACAGTCAGTATGTCATTTACAAAAAGTACTCTTAAGGCAAAGTATTCTGTGGGTTTTAAAAATCTGAGTTGCTCGAATGGCACTTTTCTTTGATATCAAAATAGTTTGAATATCTGCTGTCCCCTACAACAAGATACCATAGGACATGATACTATGAAAGTAACTAGCCTAGATGTAGCCATATCCGTGTTTTGTCTGATGTTTCAGAACTTAATCTACCGGCTAATTCATCTATGTGGGGTCAGCACTGCAATTTTCTAAAAATGGTTATTCCAAGAAAATTCGTACCATTTACTTATTCCATCGTATAGCTGTCTAACACTAAACTGGTCTCAACCTACCTGATATTTCGAAGTGAGAATTTGATACACTTGGTTTTACCAGCGATTAACATAATTAATGGTGAACCAATGATGATTGAATACACTCTGGGGACGCAGCCCATACAAAAGTGATCTTTCTCTTTAAACGGGGTTGTTGGACATCATTCGTAATACAGTGAAAGTAATAAAATCTAATTAATTTTCAAACACGAGACTATCTCTAACAAAATGCCACTTCTAGTAAATTAAAGTTGGATTAAATGGCCTAATCATTGGAAAGATAAATTGGTTGATTGATTGTGTGAACCCAATTAGATTCAAGCCGAGTTAATAATGGAAGTCTAAATTAATGGCTCCTATAAATCGGTGTAGGTCTGAGTTTAGATTTGGTCCAACTGCCTACCATTACCAATGCTTTTATTGAGATAATACACGAAACATAACTCAGAGGATACAAAAAGTAGGCAAAGAATATAAATAACATCATAACAGATATCTGTATATTACTATTGAATTATCCCTGTGTATAACTTTAAAATATTAAAACATATGTAGGTATTTCTTTTTCACGAGATCAAGCTGTTACCAAAGTATCACTGTCCATCTTCGCATTGAAAGGCCCTGACATGTTTTCGCGTGCTTCCTACTTTATTACTGAGATTATTAAAAGGTTAGCACAATGCTCCTGGGCCTTGTATACACTCTCAACAATTACCAACTAAAAGGCTACTCTTGCTGCATACCATGCTTACGCAGGATCAGTTTTAAGATATGGCGTTATTTTTTGGGGAAACTCAACCGACATAGGAAGAGCTTTTAAGGCCCAAAAAAAATGTTTGAGAGCACTATGTAAATTAAGACACATGTAAGCCCCGTTTCATTAAATTAAAGATTCTTATATTACCTTCCATGTATATTTACGAAATTACGTAGCAACTGATATACCGACAAACTAGGTATGGCCATCTGTAAGAGCTCCCTCACAAGAAGGAATATATTTGGTATGGCACCGATAATTTATAATGCTCTTCCTGACTCAATGAGAAGCATACAACATTTAAAGCTATTAAAGAGCACATTGCATACATTATTTAAACAAAGCATATTCACTGTCGCAGATAAAAGGCTATTGACATTTACCATTAATTACACAAAATCTGATTATTATTTCATTTATCTACACACGTATCATAAACCCTCTTTACTGCGTTCAAAAACCGCACGTTACGATCAGCATTATGTTAAACTACTTGGTAAAAACTCGTTTCGTATCTGGAAAACTACACATAATGTGTAGTTTTTCTACATATAATGACATTTAAATTTCGAACGCCCGACGCCCACCCGCGTGCCGTCCCTAGTTTGTCTGTGAAGTTGGTACTGACATTCAAATTTCGAACGCCGACGCCCGCCTGCGTGAAGTTGGTACTAAAAAACAAGCTAAACAATTGCAGAACCACAATGCTGGTCAAACATGCGGTTCCTGAACACATCAAAGAGAGCTTATGATATGTATGTAGATAAACTAGTGTATGTAACTGTACATAATTAGGCATTAAAACTCTCGAGTGATATTATTATGAAACGAGCTCGAGTTTTAATGCCTTCCATTATGCAGCAATCACATAAACTACTATTTTGACTTGTATTATTATTATTAATTTAATATTAATTGACATCAATATATTGATATCAATTATGAATTTATTTGGCGTAGATATTAGGGTTATTATTGAAATTATGAGGAACTGTACTTATACTTTCCTAAGTTAATTATGTTATATTTACTTTAAATTGTATTTCTATTTATTAATTTGCACATACTTAGAGGATAATATATAGTTAAGCTCCTATAAATGTATTTAACATCACGACAACCTATATTTGCAAATAAATGCCTTTGATTTTGACTTTTGATTTGTATTTTTACCATCAACCAGTACACTATTTATTTATATTTTAAAAATACACTTTTCCCCACTTCTATTAGGCTTTGATGCGGTTTTTAAAAAACACTTTTATATTTAGTCTTATGGCTCCATCACATGAAATGACTAGTGGGGTGAATGAGGCTCTAGGTCTTAGTCTTAGTCTGCCTACCATTCCATGATACTATTTCCTATCACGCTTTGGTTTGCTGAAAGAAATTTCTTTTTAGAGATTAGTTCGCATTAGTACATGTTTTTACTTTAATGAAACTGCTGAAATATTTGTGTCCAATAAAGATTTCTCTCCTCTTCTCGGTATTCATTAACTCCATCTTCGACGTTGTTACCTCTTCTTATCATCTGTACGCAGATGATCTTCAAATATATCGGCACTTCTCTCCGTTTGATGTGAATCTGACAGTAGAGGCGTTGAATGCTGATCTCGATAACATCAGGAAATGGGCTACCTCATATGGTCTGCTTGTCAACCCGGGAAAATCGCAGGCCATGATTTTGGGTACTCGTCACTCTCATAACCTAGTTCAGAAAATGCCTGTCGACCCTATGTATGATGATGATGGCGAGAAGGCCAAGAATCTTGGGGTTGTATTTGATAAATTGTTGTCCTGGTCGCCCCATGTTTGTAAGGTCAGCAGACGAGTCTTTGCGTCATTTCACTCCCTTTGGAGATTGCAGTACTTCCTGCCGCGGCAGACTAAAATCACCCTTGCTCAGTCCCTCCTACTACCTTTAATCGACTATGCGGATGTTTGCTGGATCAGTGCGAACGAAGAACAACTGAACAAACTTGAACGACTTCAAAACCTCAGGATTCGGTTTGTCTTCGGGCTGCGCAAGTATGACCATGTCTCACAGTATCGCAAGAAGTTGGGGTGGCTTCCGATCCGCCTTCGTCGTGATATGCACATTCTCTCCTATCTGTTTAACATTTTGCGAAATCCACGCTACCCCTCATATCTTCGAGAACTTTTCGAGTTTTTTTCCTCCAGGCATAGCAACCGGAGATCCCACACGATGTCTCTCCTTTCTACTCCTCGGCATAACACTGCCGCTTACAAACACTCGTTTAGGTTAACGGCAATCCGACTGTGGAACGCACTTCCCTGCGCTATTAGAGATAGTACCTCAATTTTCACTTTTAAGACAAGATTGAAACAGCATTTCGTTTCTCTTTCGTGATAGGTACTTTTATATATGTATGATATATGTTTGATATATATTTTATTTTTGTGCTTTTATATTTTATTTAGTATATATCATTTATTACATTATTATGTTTTAGTTGTAGAAAATTAGATGTGTACAGTTTTATTGCGCACTAGGACTCTCCTGTTGCACAATTTTTCCTGTCCTGCCTAGGTTTGCTGGTAGAAATCTCTCTTTAGAGATAAGCTCACCTTTTCATATTAAATGTTTTGTTACCTTACTATTAAGATTTCTATGCAATAAAGAATATGAATAGATTTACGAATTGTGAAGTAGTCCATATCTGAGGTAAGTACTGACAACAGACACAGGTCACCATACCCGGCAATATAAATTAAGCTCGTGTACAGGGTAGCGTAATAATAATATATATGTATGGAGGGGGAACACCAACTCTAAGTATGGGTCTATGACGTTTGTTATTCAATTGACTAACTTCTTGAGCCTAAATAGGAAAAGCCAAAATAGGAAAGTTTATGTAGCATTATGATTTTGGAGAGCTGAATTGCTGTTATATCTTCATCCTCTTTTTCTTGTAGTAGTAGTAGTGTAGGGCCCGTTGTAGGTTTCTGGGATAATTTTTTGCCGCTGAAGATATAAAATTGCCTTTGTCCTGAGCTGCTTCAACCCAGAACTCGTGACTTTCGCCATAGTAGTCCATGCCTTGGTTGAGCGTATATCCTTCCATGTGAAGATGGATCCAAATATATTTTCTTTAGCCTTTTATTTTAAAGCTGCGAGAAGTAGGTATATGTTGTACTTGGTGTCGTTGTGGACGTCTTCGGCGAGATCTTCTGATAAAGATTTCTGGGTCTCGTCCGTGGGTGCGTGGGGTCTGCTGGTACTCGTACTAACTTGAGTCGTCTTGTCTAGGGTGGTGATTTGCTGGGAGATTGGAGAAAGTTGTGTGCTACATTAATATCCACCGTTGCTGGTATAGGTTCGGTTTCAGTCATATTGGTTATTATCAGAGCTATGTTTGTGGATTTTTTAAGATATGCATAGTGGTTGTATGCGTAACAGATATTGATTGTTCCTATGGCTGCCTTTGGATTTCAAGAATTATGATGTTCTTGTAGCGTATTTAAATGGACTGCTATCTTAACTGTTATTATTAATATTTCTTAATTAATGGCATTCTAACATCTAGATAAATTTCGTCAATGTCACGTGTTTTTCTAGATATCACTGTATTTGGACAGGTTCTCTTTCGAGATTTTTTTGTGTTTATTTATTGCTCCTTAGCACTACTCAAGAGGACGTGAAGGGCTGTAGGTTCCAAGTATCTCCTTCGGACGTCAACAACTGCGTCAGCGGCAAAAATTTTGCTGCCCCAGTTATCGAGTTTGTGAAGATCAGGGATGCTGTATATGATTTCTTCTTGCGACGGTTCGTCATTCCAGTATGATGTCACTCGGTCAGTTTTCCTTTAGGTATCTATGTTGAGGTAGGTAGCTCGCCAACTGTCCCTTTGCTCCAGTTTAAGGTCTTATAGCTGAAGACTATGTTAATTTGGTGATCTATTGCCTGGAATATACAATGTCCATGAGCAGATATTTTAATTCTTTTTATAGTGATTGGGTATTTCTCTTCATGCATGGAATAAGAAACATAAACTTTGATGCGCCCATTATTTATTGCCTTTTCTCGTTTTCCTGGGTCCAATCTCCGGTTTTGTTGACAAAGGGTTTTTATGAACAAAACCGGAAGATGTGGTAGGTTGATAAACGGACTTTCTTGAGCAGTAATTTCTTTCTCTTGTATAAAAAAATATCTATCAGTGTTAGTCCTGTTTTTTCTGGGGAGTAATGTTTACTTAGAGGTTGTTTTGTTTGGATTTTATGCTCCGAGCGCACGTGCCTGCACAAGGCCTGTCTCTTGCACCCGTTTCTTGCTTCACGTGGCATAAAGTCGTGATTTGTTATTTAGTTTTTCTTTATTTAGTCTTGTTATGAATATAGGAAGTCTTTCATTTAATGAAATCTGATTATAATTGTATATCCGAGACTATAAACCTATAGTTGACTCATTTTTATTATTTAAATTGAATTTACCTCGAATCGCAGTTGGGTCAAAATTTACCTAGTCATGGACATTGAGTTACTTAATTACTCAAAGGTCATGGACATGAGAAGTAAACTGTGACTTTTTCATAATATCAATTACAACAATTGTTAGAACACCTCTGCGTTTTTATTGTAGGTAATTTTGAATGTACGTGAATCAGTACCGGGGCTGGTGAGATCGGTCTTGGGGGCTACAAGGTAGTAAAAAATCGCGGCCATACCTGCATCAGGAAGAAATATCACATGTTATAATTTACTTGCTCAAACTTGGGAATCAAACGCGAAGTATTACTTGTATCATAAATGAAGCTCATGGGGAAATTACCGTTTGGAGAATGTTTTGTTGTTTTTAGCACTAACCAGGAGAACGAGCAGCGTAATGGAATACAAGTATTTCCTATGGATTTCAGCAATAGTCCCCTGCACGACTTGCGACACTCGCGGTTCAATGTCACGCTTCGGATATAGGCCTATTCCTCATAACATCAGTTTGGGAATGCCTGATCAGCAACAGTTAGATATGACGTTGCTTGAATAAATTTATCTGATTTTTCTATTCCACGCATGGCAAATAGACCTTCTTCCTCATCAGATTGAGCTGTTGGGCATCATTGCATCTCATATTTTTTCCCACCATCTTCAAACATAATATTGGATGCCCATGCATTTGGAGAAGACTTTACCCTGAATATATCCAATGCCGAATTTAATGATTCATTTTATTTATAAGAGCTTCGTGGTTTAATGGGGTTCATGCTTCCTTCTCACATAGGAGCTGCAGGGTTGAGTCCTGACCATGTACTGATAAGATAATTAATTTATCTTAAAAACAGTATCGGACGTTCAGTGTTTCGGTTAACACGTTAAGCTGTAGGTCCCGCCCGGCTACTATCGCTACGTGTTATTGGGTCGTTAAACCCCTCCATCAAACCGCACTGAGCCAGCTTTGTAAAGTATCATCATACTCAGCCCACATCAACCCACTGCTGGGCAAAGGCCTTTTTTCTATAGCGCCAACCCCTACTGTCCTGTGCCATCCGCATCCAATGAGATTCTGTCGATTTTAGTATATCGTCAGGCAGGTGGTCTGCCCACTGGCCTTGTCGCTCCCACTAGCCACCACTCTGTGGCTGCTTTATGCTGCGGTGGAGTATGGCTCAATCTTATTTGTATACGGGCAAAGGCCCGTGCCCCTCGGTGGGGAAATTAATGGGCTGAATTACTGTGATTCATTATATTATTCGATTAGCAGTTTTGGAGATAATCGGATGGTCTTTTTTGCCAATTTTCTTAAATAAATTTACTTAACATTTCAGTTTTATGAAAAACAAATATTTAAGATCCTTGAAAAAACCTCTCTTATGACATGTCACATGCGACATTTTGAAAAACTTATATTAAGAATTTTCTGATTTATCCTCCAAAATTGCCCCACAAACTCAAGTAACACGTTAGTGTTTGAGTCACAAAAATACATAAGAGTTCTAAATTTCAATAATAATCGGTTCAGAATTCGGTCGTTTAATATTACTTGTATACACCTAGGACAGACACACGAGAAATCCTCTATTAGTTCCGTTTTTACTTACTAAATTTCGGAACCCTAAAAATTACATTACTTCATACGATGTCAGATATTTACAACTACAATTCAATGTATATATTATCATCATGTCAATAACAATTTAATACGAAAATATCAAAACCCTATAATGTATTCTTCTCGCAAAACCTTCCACCCTCTCACCCAAAATAAAAAAAATAAAAATTTCTTTATGACTGTAGATATTTACATATACTTAGTAAACGTATTTTTTTGCCGCTTCTCAACATTGGACCACTGTGGGAGTAGGAGACAATTTTCCTCCATCCAACAGACAACATGTGCGTTGAGATTAATCCGCGCCCTCGCTAGCAGAGACTGCCGACGCGCCACCATGCGGGGCGTGGCGCCCGCTAGCAGCTGGTGCCAGCACGCGCGTAGATAGTTAACAGGCACCGTACCGTACTGAAAAGCGCTGCTGATGACGAATTAATAAATTAATAGTGTATGCCTCTGCAGCCAAGGCATAAAACCTTTTACGGTCTCACGGCTGGCATGGGTACCATAAGACACCAATTTTGAAAGGAAGGCAGTAACATGCCCGTTAGGATGGAAAGGAGGGGGATTTGAAATGACCGACTATTCAGCTATGGGGAGGATTCGGGATAAGAAAACTTTCCAGTATTACTGTTTCCATTTGCTGAATCATGTTTTGCCACAATTGTTATCAATGCCGTCATCAATGAAACCATAGGAAGCGAGATATTTGAAAAAAATAATAATAACACTTTTGACCTTGAATAACTTACGCGGACACGTGATTTATTGTGATTTTTGTTTTAACATTAGGGATGCTAAAATAAAGGGTTTATACCTTTTTCCAGCTTATTATCTCACATTCCGAGGTTCACTCTCTTGGCACGCTTTATTTTCTTGCATTATTAGCAATTCTACACTTAATCGTGTAGATCATGGAGTTTTGAGATTATAGGTATAAAAACAGACATTATAAATGTGGTGTAGATAGGTTGTTAGGATAGTGAAACGATCCCACCCGAATCTGCAATAGGGATTGCATTATCTTTCTCTCGAACGATGCTGCCCGCGCCTCCCCTTTATCGATAAGGTTAGCGCATGCACTCCCATAACAGATCTTTATACTTTTACACAAGACATAACACGCAATCACAGAGACATACTTATAACTTAATTTTAAGTAAAAACACAGTACATAAGAGTTTTAAGACGTAAATGCAAGAATCACATCCACATATTCGCAGTCACAGATGGGTCCAACCAACCAAAAACCAGACGCTTTGTGTTTGAACATCAATTCGGCAAACAGCAAGGTCTTATAGGACAAGTGTAAGTGGGACTTGCGCTCAAGAGTTCCGTGCCACCGCACAAAAAAACTAGTTTATCACACGATGCATTTTGAAACATTATTTGCGTATAAAGGTACTTCTCTATTGTACACCGATAGACGATACATTCATACGATGTCATTGACAGGGGCCTTCCTCCCGAGTTTGTATTGCGGACAAGCGAACTCACTCAAGTAGGTTGAATTCGCGAATAGCAGTATAACTATAGATCTAACGAGTAGGTACTTAGTTCAAGAGTTTCTATTTTGAGACCCTAAATGTGATAATGACGAAGCTTCAACCTTTTGCTAAGACTCTTAATGCAAAGGCGTATATAAGGAAACGATATCGATTGCACACGTTTATAACAGTAATGTTGCAAAGAAAGCTGCAACTACCCATGTTGTGCTTAAGTTGTCTCAGACTCGAGCTTTAAGATTGTGATGTTCAATCACCGAACGCTTACGTACGTAGCTGGCACCGCATCTTGGTCTCACCTGCCACGGTCCACGAGTTTTTGCTAAACACAGGCCCTCTCCGTAGGTACCTACTCAGCGGTTTTTGTAATCGTGCCAAGCCCACTCCCAACCTAACCCAACTAATGATCACCAGCAGATTGATCCATTACAGTTGCCGGGCAGTTATTGCTCAAAAAATTGCCTGTGTAAGCGCACCTTGAGATTCTGCCAATGAGGAAGTAGGTCTGTTGATTCTACACACGATATCATGAGCTCCGTAGGTAGTTTGATTCCCATCCAATTGTGGTACCGTCTGTGGTAATTTTTACTTTTCTTGAACGCCAATGCCGTGTTGTTATGGGTTCTTAGTTGCACACAGTCGTAAATAAAAACAGATGTAATTTCAAAGAAATGGTCAAGTGCAAGGCTTACTCTCGAACGAAGGGTTCCGTACCACCACACAATGGTATCAAATTCTTGCATGCAAGGGGATAAGGTAGGACAACCTTTGATTTTCCAGTGTTTTAAGGAAGACGCTGTAGGCTGCTCAAGAAGGTCCTACAAATACCAAATTGGCGAGTGAAGGGGCAAATTAGAAGTACGTTAAAACGTCTTTAGTCTCTGCCTACCCCTCTTCCGGGAAAAAGGCGTGAGCATATGTATGTATACATAGACATCAAAATTTTGTTAATAAACTTATTAGTCAATAGTCAATAGTCAAAGTACTTTATTACTGTAGATATTTACATATACTTAGCAAACGTCATTTTTTGCCTCTTCTCTACATTGGACCACTGTGGGAGAAGAAGGGCGTAGAAACTCCCACAGATTTATTTTTAGATCTCTTTTAAAAATAGGTTGTGCTTAACTAATACAAATATGAAAAATTTAATTGTTATGATTAATAAGCAGGAATAAATAATTACAAAATTATTAACAGCAAGGTCTGTGTTGAGCCAGACTAACCCCATACAGTCCTGTCATTTAAGTAATCTTGAACATTGTAATATCCCTTTTTCGAAAAAGTCGCTTTAACATGCTTTTTAAATTGCTCAAATGGCAATTTCAAAATCTCCAGAGGTATCTTATTGTAGTAGAGAATGCACTGACCCTTGAAAGAATTGCTAACCTTCGCGAGTCTAAAACGGGGCGCACATAGTCTGTGATTATTTATTAGGTTAACATTACAGCTGTCGCTAAGTTTGGAAAATGTTTTAAGGTTCTTGCGTACATACATTATATTTTCAAAAATAAATTGACTAGCTACTGTTAGTATGTCAATTTCTTTAAAAAGCTCTCTTAAGGATTCTGTTCGTTTTAAATTATAAATTGCTCGAATAGCTCTTTTCTGTAAAATAAAAAATAGTTTGAATATCCGCTGCTTTCCCCCCCAACAAGATACCATAGGACATCACACTATGAAAGTAACTAAAATATACTAGCCTAGATGTAGCCACATCCGTGCTTTGTCTGATGTTCCTAACAGCGTAAGCCGCAGAACTTAATTTACCAGCCAATTTATCTATGTGGTGTCCCCACTGCAATTTGGTATCAATGGTTATTCCAAGAAACTTCGTATCATTTACCAATTCTAACGTGCTGTTGTCTAACACCAAACTGGTCTCAACTTGCCTGACATTTGGAAGTGAGAATTTGATACACTTGGTTTTACAAGCGTTTAACAATAAATTATTAACTGTGAACCAATTCAAGGTTAAAGACAATACACCATTAACATCATCAAAATCTCCTTTTTGTCTTTCAATTTTGAAGACCATTGAAGTATCATCAGCAAACAACACTATGTCAGTTAATTTCTCCACCATGAAAGGCAGATCATTAATATATACCAGGAATAAGAAAGGGCCTAATATGGAACCTTGTGGAACGCCAATTTTTACCCCCGATCCATCAGATTTTACGCCGTTAACTTCCGCCTTTTGAATTCTATTGCTTAGGTATGATCTTAGTAGATCCAACGCTTTATTGCTAACTCCGTAATGATTTAATTTAATTAATAGCGTATTATGATCAACACAATCAAACGCCTTCGACAGGTCGCAAAAAACTCCGATAGCATCCCGTGCGGCCTCCCATGCAGAATAAATATGAGATACAAGGGTAATACCTGCATCCGTAGTCGATTTACCCCTAGTGAAACCATATTGTTTAGCGTGGAGTTGTTTTGTACGGTTGAAGTGTGAGAGCATTTGATTGAGTATAATCTTTTCAAATATTTTACTTAGTGTTGGAAGAACAGATATTGGTCTGAAATTTGAAGGATCGCCCTTATCTCCCGATTTGAACAGTGGTATAAGTTTACTGTGTTTCATGAGGTCTGGAAAAGCCCCATCGTCAACACATTTATTGAATATATAAGCTAAGTGTGGGGCTATAACTAGAATTACTGAACCAATGACTTTGACTGATATACCCCACAGGTCTTCCGTATTTTTTAAGTTAAGTAATTTAAACGTTTTGACAATGTCCTGGGGATATACATGATGAAATTTTAAATATACATTACTGACGCTAGTGTTATTTTTTAATAAAGTCTCTGCTTCAAATGGAGATGAATTTAGACGGTCCGTTGTGAGTACGGGTACATTGGTGAAGAATAATTCAAAAGCTCGAGCAACATCAGCGTTGGATTTAACAACATCATCACCTATCTTTAGGCAGAAATCACTGTCCCTTGGTATAACTTTGCCAGTTTCGCGGTTTATTATTTGCCAAACTGTTTTCATTCTATTATTTGAATTTTGAATTTTTCTATTAATGTGTAAAGTTTTTGCAGTTCTACAAACCAACTTGAAAGTTTTGGAATATTTTTTAACATAGTCATGAAATTTCCGATCAAAGTTATAGGTTTTTTGATCATAAAGGTCATACAAGATAGCTCTACTTTTACGAAGTCCAAACTTTGCCCAGTCATCAAATTTAGATTTACCGTTGTAGTCACTGACTTTCTTTAATTTGAAAACTTTATTGAATTCTGTCTGAATAATGTTGAAGAAGTCTGAGTAGATTTTGTTTGGGTTCTGTTCATTAAAATCCGGTACTGGCAAATTTATATCTAAGTTTTTCGTATATGTCTCTAGTCTATGGGATGTAATAGGCCTATAAAATGATGGACCAGTCTTATCCTTAATAGTAATTGGGAATGAAACTGTTTGACCACTGTGATCGGAGGGTAAGCAGTTAATTACACTTTTACTTGTGAATGCACAGTCACAAAAAACGTTATCTAAGCAAGTTTGGCTGGTAAGTGTAATTCTAGTCGGCTCTAGAAATACATGACATAAATTAAATGATTTGAACAGAGTTATTAATCGTCGCTTCAGTGTTGTATCTACAAGCAGATCTACATTAAGATCGCCACAAATATTTTTTTTTTCTGTTAGTACAAAGTTTAATGAGGGCTTCCTCCATAATTTTCTCAAATATTTCGAAATTGCCATGGCCTTTTTCATCCCTCGGTGGTCTGTAGACACAAACAATAATATGGCTATCTAACTCAACACTGGATACCTCTATTTGTCTTTCAACAGTAAGTGCAAGAATATCTTTCCGTTGTTTCACCTTAATATTATTTTTCACTAAGATTAAAGAACCACCTCTATCAGCAGTCTTTCTATTGTAACAACTGACAATTTTGTAATTATTTATGTTAAAAGACATCATATTTTCCTTCAACCAGTGTTCAGTAACACAAATAATATCTTCTATAACAAGTTCTTTGCCAGGTAGCCCCTGGATGTTTTGATGGGCAATATTTAACTGGGGCTTACATTTTGACATATTTAGTGGCTCTTGTATGCTAGAGATTTCCTCTATTGTCTTATGAACTAATTTAAATTACTTGGAACAGATTCCAATGTTGCATGCAAAGTATAATTAACAGGTGAATTCCCAATAGGGGTGCATGTCATATTACTCTTAAAATAAGCTGATGGCAAGTTGAACTTAGTTAAACCAACTATAGCTGCGTCGCATATATTATAAGCTAACAATGTAGCTACTAATTTTCTATATTTATTAGACAGGTACAATGTATCCCGTGTCAGAGTAAAGTTATGAATAAAATTATTCATGTCGAAATATAAAATAGCATCGCTGTGATGACATGTTAAATTAAATAAATGAATATTCATTCTATGCACAGATTTGTTCTGTAGTTCTGTCAAATTACAGGCATATGGAAAATTGCATAGTATAAATTTGCATTTCATCCTACTATGTAAGTCTAGAAGTGTTTCAACACTTTTATTCAAATCATTCCGACTAATGTTTGAATGATTTCCTACCATAATTACAATTGTGCTGTACTCATCATAGATACCGCAACTAATCATCTTCACTAGATCTACAAATGAACTATTTGGACAGCAAATGTACGTTACTTTTTGGTTAAGCCGGTTATGTAATAGGGTCCAAAATCCTGCACCTACTTTGTTGGAGAACAACAGAGCTTTTCTCTGAGCACATATTTTGGTAGCTGGCGGTACACGAGTGGAGGTGAGTGGCGGGACACACGTGTTGTAGTGCGGTTTGATTGAATTAAGAGCGCTGGGCGACGTTGGCGGGAATTACTGCGCATATGTACAGGTATTGAAAAGTGACTACTGCGCATTCAAGGCCTTCGTCCACAACGTGTGGCGCGACGAATACTGAGTGAAATTGTGACCGGGGGAGGGGTTGCATGGTGAAACCATACATTTCTGTATATTTTTCCTGCAAAGTTTAATAGGATAGGATAGAATCAGTCGTTTTAAAGATGGCGGGGAATATTTTTTTTTGCCTATATATTTTTAAGTATTTCAAAAGTGTGAAAAAACGTATTTTAAATCCTTGCAATAATGATTTTCATTTGACATGTCACACTTTGAAAAAACTTTTTTAAAGGTCAAATTTAAAATTTAAGGATGGAAATATATTTTGAATTTGGGTCACATAATAGTAGTTTATGTGACTGCTGCATAATGGAGGGCATTAAAACTCGAGAGTGGGTTTATGAAACGAGCCGAAGACGAGTTTCATAATAATATCACTCGAGAGTTTTAATGCCTAATTATATACAGTTACATACACTAGTTTATCTACATACATATCATAAGCTCTCTTTGATGTGTTCAGGAACCGCATGTTTGATCGGCATTGTGGTTCTGCAATTGTTTAGCTTGTTTTTTAGTACCAACTTCACGCAGGCGGGCGTCGGCGTTCGAAATTTGAATGTCAGTACCAACTTCACAGACAAACTAGGGACGGCACGCGGGTGGGCGTCAGCGTTCGAAATTTGAATGTCATTATATGTAGAAAAACTACACATTATGTGTAGTTTTCCAGATACGAAACGAGTTTTTACCAAGTAGTTTAACATAATGCTGATCGTAACGTGCGGTTTTTGAACGCAGTAAAGAGGGTTTATGATATACCGAATTTCAATTTGATCATTTCAGAATCCGGTTGTTTAATATTACTATTACCACAGTATACAAATTATACTGTGCTATTACACACAAGTGATCCTATAATGGTTCCGTTTTTCCTTTATACCTTAAAAAGGAAAAATGGAACCATTATAGGAACCCTACAAATAAAGATCATGTATGTATACCTGACGCTAAGTTTCACATGTAAATGCAAGTGGAGCCCACTGTATAAGATTTAATTGGAACCTCCTGCCTTTAAATTGAATTTAATTTAGCACTACCTATAATATGTAATGTTATCGAATTTTGAATCTCAATAATTACATTAAGTCTTAATTGCTAGTTTAACCTCTATATGTGCCAAACACAACTGTCTTACGTAAATAAATTAATTCTGAATTTAAGGAGCACTACTCTTCAAAATCAAATCAAATCAAATCTAAATTATTTATTGAACAAAAGGTGGGTACAATAAATTTGTGTACATTACATTCTTAGAGTCCAACCAAATGTTAATAGTTATACAAGGTGGTTATAGTAGTAATGTAGCAATAGTTAGTGCTTTCACTGCTAGGCTAGTTAATAGCCTGTATTAATGATAAGCACGCTCTTGCCTTCTGGAGGGGGAGCACGGGTAAGTATTAAACTAAGATTAGAGTAATAAGATGTCGCAGGTGACAATGTTCCCACTGTCATCTTACTACAAATGTACAGTACACAAGTTATCAAAAAAAAAAAAAATAATAATAAAATAAAAGTATGTGTGTATGGTATGTGTAAGGGTGTATGTGAGGATGTGTGTATGTGTGTGAGAGTGTGTCTGTGTCAGGGTCTATGTCTATGTGTGGGTTTGTGTGTGTGTGTGTGTGTGTGTGTGTGTGTGTGTGTGTGTGTGTGTTAGTGAGAGGGTGTGTGCGTATGTGAGTTGGATGTTACAGATGTAGTGAATAATCCTTTCCTATCCGCAAAACTCGGAACAACGATAACACCCGAATGGTATGGTGCCGATGTGTCTATGAATTACTGTATTATTAAATTACGTGTAGGTATCAAATAAATCGCATACTTTATTTATCAATGTCAAATGTCAAATTGCCCGTTTGACTTATTACACTGAGATGTTAAAACCACCACGATTCTATCATATAAAGAATTCGTTAGGTAAACAAAAATATAACTAGTTACTGAGGACGTTTTATTTCAATAAAACGCACTGATAAAAACCAAATTCCGGTTGGGATGATCTAATGTTTCTATAAGGATTGGAACCCCAAAAGTCTAACTATAAGTCAAAACTACAGTAGGATTTTGCAGACCTTTTTTATAACAATATTTTTTTGTAATTAATTAAAAATACTATGACATAACAAAAAAGACACCTCAACATAAAACAAAACAAACCAGCAGAGAAATTAATATAAATAAATATGATTTTCTGATTGGATGAACGACTTCGATTTTTCGAAATTCGAATTTTTCATAGCGTAAAGTCACATCCCTTAAAATTTATGGCTTCGGATAACTTTGACTTCAGGGCTTTAATTGTAGGTACTTGTTTATATATCAAATGGAAATTATACACTTATCGGCGTATAGCGTTGTAGTCAAAATCGTCAAGACCTAGACAAAATAATTTAGTTGGTCTACCCAACTTTGCCGACGTCGGACTATTGGAGGTGGATTGATTTATGTATTCTTTTTGCAATATTTTATTTACTGTTCGTTGAGAAATTCCACTGGCCTCCGAAACTCGTTTTTGGACTTTACAAAAGTAAGCAGTATAGTTGGTATGTTTGAATTTATCATTTTCAGATAAGAAATATAAATAAATATTGAAAATAACTTCGCAGCCTTGCCGATCTAAACGTTTCCCTTTTCTTAGTGCTTTCGGCATGTCTGTTATAAATTGTTAATGTGGATCGAATAACATCAATGTTTATTATTTACAAAAATGACAGACAAGAGTGAAATGGAAAGTCAAAAAAAAATATAAGTGGCCTGCATTAATACACGAGTCCATGAAGTTTATCACAAAATCTAACATAAATATCAACAAAATATTTCTGTGGTTTTAACTACTCTATGCGTGCAGCAGGGTACGGGATAGTATAAAAACGGAAATCGGATTTTGAAATAATTCTGCTGCGAAAGTATCCCATCAGGCGCAGTTCCGTAGCTAGCGAACCTTGGTTCGCTAGCTACGAAACTGCGCCATGGCAAAATGGGGCATGGCGTCCATGGGGCAAAAAGCAATAGCACCCCCGGACCCATTCTCAGTATATCAATACCTACTCACACTTAGGTATAACCTACGTTTAAACGATATTGTAAATTAGGTTATTAATGTGTTAATACGTCATTTGCAGAGTGGTCTGAACAAACTCATAGTATAATTATATGTTTTTTATGTGTTTTGGTAAAAAAGAGAGTACTGAATAAGATCATGACATCCATATTGAAATACAACATGGCGGACATGAATCATTTGAAAATAATCCAGCAGGCAGTGTCTTTTTGGGAGACTGGGGTATCCTTTTCGAGGTTTATCGGGATAATGAGTACATAAATGACATTCCTTGTCTCGATTTCGAATTCAAAATCCTGATAATCCTTGAAAATTATACCTATCGATGTTTTCCAATAATTCATATCCGTCATCTTGTATTTAAAAATGGATGTCATGTTAATACTCAGCACCTTCTTTTTAGGGTTCCGTACCCGGATGGTGCCAAGTACTAAGCTTCCGTTGAACGTCCGTCTGTCTGTCCGTCTACTCTTCAGTCTTTTGTATAATCTGCCGAAACTCTCATTCCCAAATACCTCCTAACTCTACTTAGGTAGAGTTAGAAGGTATTTCCTTCAATTTAAATTCGGAGCTTAGTGCTGTTATCAGTTTATCTGTCTCTTCAGTTCTATTTGAGTATACCAAAAAATAATAATAATAATTTTTACATCATTAGTTATCTATATAAACAAACATGGTTCAAATTTACTAATTTTAAAGCCAAGTTTACACAAACAATCTGTAACTCTTTCATACCACATCAAAGATGATTGTTTTAGACCATAAATAGCTCTCTTAAGCTTGAAAACCTTTCCTCTAGTATCATTTATATATCCTTCTGGAACACACATGTAAATGTCCTCTTTTAAATGTTCATTAAGAAATGCACATGTCACATCCAGTTGTTTAATGTCCATACCCCATTGTACACTTAGGGCAAACAACATTCTCAGTGTAGAATGTTTCAGTACAGGTGAATAAGTATCCACATAGTCAATTCCACGTCACTGTGTGAATCTCTTTGCCACTAATCTTGCACGATACAGCACTTTGTCATTAACATCAAGTTTCTTAACTAACACCCATTTGCATTGCACTAAAGAAGCACTATTTGGAGTATCTACTCGCTCCTACGCCTTGTTGTCCTCGAACGACTGCATCTCCTCTCGCATGGCCAGCCTCCATTGTGTGGCTTCCGGTCCATTTACCGCTGCTGAGTAGGTAAGCTGCTCACTGCTTCTTGACTTGTGTTTGAAACACACATATAACCAAAACGTTCTGGGGCTTTTGTGATTCTCTTCTCTTGTAGTGGGGTTGGGGTTGGCTCCGGATGACTAATAGAGTCTCCATATTCAGATGATGATATACAAGAATCTTTGACTGGTCATAGATTCTTGTATTATCAACCCCACTGAAATAGCAATGAACCGAAGCAATCCAGTTACCAAAGCTGAAGATCGAGGATGGAAGCGTAACGTCGAACAAGTCAGAGGTGTTACGGGAGATAGAGAGGTTCTATGGACAGTTATATACCTCTGTGTCCTCTGAGCCTGTTGGCTCTGCGATGGGCCCCAGAGCCAAGCTAACCCGACACTATACCGAGGATATCCCGGACATCAGCCTGTACGAGATTAGGATGGCTCTCAAACTGCTTAAGAACAACAAGGCACCGGGCGAGGATGGAATTACCACAGAGCTTCTGAAAGCGGGCGGGACGCCGGTGGCGTCCTGAGGCGTGGAACAGGCGTGTTGTGGTACTGTTCTTCAAAAAAGGTGACAAAACCTTACTGAAGAACTACAGGCCCATAACACTGCTGAGCCACGTCTATAAGCTGTTCTCGAGAGTTATCACGAACCGTCTCGAACACAGGCTCGATGACTTCCAGCCTACCGAACAAGCCGGTTTCCGAAAGGGCTATAGCACCATAGACCACATACATACGCTTCGGCAGATTATACAAAAGACTGAAGAGTATAATCGCCCATTATGCTTGGCGTTTGTGGACTATGAGAAAGCCTTCGATTCCGTCGAAACATGGGCTGTTCTTAGATCTCTCAAGCGATGCCGTATTGACTATCAGTACGTTGAAGTGCTGAAGTGCTTGTATAACAACGCCACCATGTCAGTTCGAGTACAGGAGCATTCCACGAAGGATATCCGCCTAAAGAGAGGAGTAAGACAGGGAGATGTAATATCTCCGAAACTGTTTACTGCTGCTCTGGAGGATTCCTTCAAACTCCTGGAATGGCAAGGACTAGGCATCAATATCAACGGCGAATACATCACTCACCTTCGATTTGCCGACGATATAGTAGTCATGGCTGAGTCGCTTGAAGATCTTGGAAAAATGCTCGATGACCTCAATAGAGTTTCTCAACAAGTGGGTCTTAAAATGAACATGGACAAAACGAAGGTCATGTTCAACGTCCATGTTGCACCCACCGCACTAACTGTTGGAAACTCTACTCTCGAAGTTGTTGACGAATATATATACCTGGGACAGGCAGTCCGATTAGGTAAGTCCAATTTTGAGAGAGAGGTCAGTAGACGGATCCAACTAGGTTGGGCAGCGTTCGGTAAATTACGCAACGTCTTCTCGTCCAAAATCCCTCAGTGCCTGAAGACTAAGGTGTACAATCAGTGTGTGTTGCCAGTGATGACTTACGGCTCTGAGACGTGGTGCTTCACAAAAGGACTTTTTCAGAGGCTCAATGTCGCGCAGCGAGCTATGGAAAGGGCTATGCTTGGTATTTCTCTACGAGATCGAGTCAGAAATGAGGAGATCCGTAGAAGAACCAAAGTTGCTGACATAGCCCGTAGGATAAGCAAGCTGAAGTGGCAATGGGCAGGCCACATAGCGCGAAGATCGGATGGCCGGTGGGGCAAAAAGGTCCTTGAATGGAGACCACGTACTGGCAAGCGCAGTGTGGGTCGGCCACCTACGAGATGGACCGACGACCTGGTGCGGATCGCTGGATTTCGTTGGATGCAGGTGGCTACGGACCGGTCACGCTGGAGTGCGATTGGAGAGGCCTATGTTCAGCAGGCTGAAATGATGAAATGATGACGCACTCATCTGTTATTGCAAATCCTGTGCCTTTCAATCGCTGTGGTGTCTCGACAACTTGCGTTACGTATGCCGTCATTGTCTCGCAGTTTTCTTGTCGGATGGAGATCAAATGACGTAACAAGGTTATCTTTCTGGAAAAACCTGAATCATCGAACATCGAGTTTGTTCCACAGCTCCTGAGAACTCTTCGTCTCTCTGAAGTGCACGTACAATCCTGGGTCAATTGTCATTATCAGCTTCGCCTTGGTTTTTGCGTCATCATCAGGCTTGATTTCCTTAACTGAATCTGGCTTAATACAGTGTATCATGCCTTCAAGTACTAACAAATTCTCCGTCGCAAAACACCACACGTCATACTTTTCTCTCCCCTTTAGTTTTGGGACACTCTGTATATAGTTAACTGACACTGTAACACGAAAAAACAACTTTATAATTTCAACTGTAAGTTAGTCTACAGTTGAAATTATAAATTAATCTAAATTACTGACTTGAAATCACTATGAGTCACTAATTACTGAAATTATAACGTTTCGTCCATAACCTATTAAAACGCGTTGGCTTTCGGTAAACGACTGATACTTTAAATTTATCATTACTACCTTCACATAAATTTGCCAGTATTAATATAAAAACTAATCAGATATTAACATAAATATGATATGTAGCACAAACTGTAACAATCATGACATTATTTGAGGTGACATTAATCTATTTCATTTAGAAATATGACATTTTGGTATCAAAATATCGAAGTATCGTGCTAATTTTAATACTAACTTAATCCTATAAATGCACAAGAACATTAGAAACATTAGCGCAATAACATACATATAAACGTTTATTCAATGTCCTGGTTGTGCTCACTACTGCTGCTACTATTGTCTGTATTATATACCTCTAGAGGTGACAACCAAAGAAGCATTTGAAACAATCCCGAATAATATCCATATAAAGAAATATAAACATCAGAAATCACTCGAGTGTAAATGATTAATTTATATTTTCTTAATTACATACTTAGATCTCATCAATGAATCATTTTCTCGCGCTATTAAACAAATTATCATTACTATAGTATTTTTTCAATATAAGTAAGTAAATACATAACGTACAGGTTCATATTACCTAATTAGCACACATGATTGATCTAACAAAGCTAAAATATATTGAATTTATATTTTCTTAATAGATCTCATCTATGAATTATAGTTTCTCGTGGTGTTAAATAAATTGGCATTGCTACAGTATTCTTGCAATGCAGGTAAGTAATTAGATAATATACAGGTTCATATTACCTAATTAGTACACATGGTTGATCTTATAAAGCTAAAATATATTCTGAATTCTTGATTCTAAACTCTAAACTATAATGTATCACTTATAGCTCCCACGATGTTGCAATTAGCTATTGGGGTACAATACATCATATCAAACTATATATACATCATAATTAATGGTGGAAGCACTGCACTTTATACCCCACTACATTTTCTTACTGAAATTAATTCACCATTCTGTCGTAAACATTCAAATAATTATCTTGAAAAATTTAATCTCTGATCCAAACCAATTCTTAGAAACTATAATATAATTCAAACCCGCTTGTAATCCCATACTCATGATTTTCGATTTGACCTGGGGGTTACCATAATCTTTTTCCAATTCAACTCGCTATAATGGGCTTTATTTACCCAATACCAAGACTTGTTTTAAGACGGTCACGATAATTTTGCGGATCAAATTAGGTTCCTAAACTGAATCGGCTAAGACGTTGTGGTACCCCCCTGTTCCAATCTTTTACCAGGTCAACTAATAATAAATAAATCTTTTGCAAGTTATCAATCACTGTGTGATCCTTCATTCGCGCGAAATCATTTGTGAAAGTTTTTAAAGCTTACAACTACAGCATGACGACCGGTTAAGCCTAGCGGTTAGTGACCCTGCCAACGAAACTGACGGTCCTGGGTTCGAATACCATAATCGTGGTTTCGAATAAGGGCAAATATTCGTGTGATGAGCATGAATACTTGGTTCAGTCTTGGATGTTTTCTATGTATTTACATTGGTATTTAACGCTATTAAATATAGCGTCGTCTAGTACCCATATCACAAGCCTTATTGAGCTTACTGGGCCTAGTTTGATTCGTGTAAGATTGTCCTCTTACATTTATTATTACAGAACAGCTATTTCCTAGTGTACAACGGCACAGTATCCAACATTTATATATCCAATAATAAAAATTGGTCATTGATAAATGAAACATTTATAAAACTGGTGTTAAAATGACAACGTTCTTCATTAAATTTTAGTTGATATCTTGAGACACTTCTATTATTTAGCAAACATATATCTTGGAAGGGAAACTTAACCATCGTGACGGATCAGAAACAATTCACAAGAGAATACTGATACAAACACATAATGTGTGTAATTTGATAAGAAGAAATAAAATATAATTAATGTAATTACCCAAAGGACATGTAACAGATGTTTTCAATAAATGATTATTATGATTGTTATTATCAACACAATATTACGTTTAATATAATTACTAGAATACGCCTATCATATTTACTCCAAATATTCAGTCTTAAATCAAGAACAGACTACTAACGTTCAAAATACGCAAATAACTGGTTCAATTCCTTATCATTGTTGATTGGCTAAACCATAATACATTATTAATTAATATTGACAAAATTAAACTTATGTCATATCAACGAAAATTAAAGACCCAGAATATGGAATTAAAATAATTAAGCAAGGAAAGAAAGTAGGTAATTGTAACGAAGTTCTTAGGACAGTACATTGATCTAAATCATTGATAGAATCTAAAATGGAATGTCCTTGAAAAAGTTGAAAGTATTTGTAATACATTTAATAAATTCGCATTTATCAAAAAAAAGTATCGGGGGACTCGGTAATAGTATCCTATAATGGCTATGTAGATCTATCTTAAGATTTAGTGTAATATTTTGGGGAAAGGGAACCGGAACGGAGATGGTATTGATATCACAAAAAAAAAAGTGCGTCGGGGCCAAATGTGGACTTCGTCGCACAGATAGCTGAAGCCTGATTTATAAAGATAAACATTCTAACATTTATAAAGTTGTGGTATTTGTAAAAGCCAATCTAGAACTATTTGACAAATTCACAAGTACACGCTACCAAAATAAAATGGCTGGTTTTTAATCGCACATCAAAAATACTGATTTGCAACGCAAAAAAGGATCAGCAAAAACACTTTTTATGTTTTAAATATTTTATGTGTAGGGTAAACCACGGATAGATGCCCCATTTTTCAAGAAAGCCTCATAATTAGAAAACTACCGTTTCAATCAATAAACCTATGAATATACCTAGTTTGGTTATTTATCTTCATTTAAAAATTACAGGTTTTGCACAAATTTAATTCTTAGAGAGCCTTTGTTTTGGGCGTCTATCCCAATGATTACGGATAAGTGCCCCGAAAAGAAAATTATAAAAAGGATAGATGCCTGAAGCGCGGTTAGATGGCCTTTACAGCAGTATACGTATATAGAGGTCATCTAACCCCGTGTTATGCACAATTATAAATTATTATATTAAATGAGGATGATTATATTTTATAATGAGAGGTTCGTTCCTCACGGGTACAGCTTGTCTGATATGTTTATAATCTAAATCAGTATTTTAGATATGCGATTAAATACTAGCCTATTTAAAATGTAACTTCTAATAAGTGCGATTTTAAAATAAGTTCGGCAATTAGCAAATTTTAATGCAAATGAGCAATCATTAATCGTATTATGACAAATAAGTCAGCACAAAACTCGACACCTTAGAGATACAATTAGAGATCTTTTCCGATAAGATCGGGAGAGTCAAGTTTCCACCGATATAAACAAACAAAACAAAATGGCTAAGAAAAAGGCTTTTATTCTTTTAATTCTTAAAAACTGGTATATTTCAAAATTTTCGTTATAGTGGCAATAGAAATACACCCTCTGTGGAAATTTCAGTTCTGACCGGTGACAGACGGACGGACGGACGGACGGACGGATGGATGGGGACAACTGTAATCCCGTACTCGGAAATAAGAGACTATATTATTATATACTTTTGATGAGGTAATACAGTGCGGCATAATGGATTTTTCTTAGCACGATTAGTAAACGCGGCGAGTTCAGTAAGGAGCTAGTTACTTCGACGACTTCTCACTCAAAAGTGCATTGGTGGCAACGAGTCTCGCCAAGCTATCTTGCGTTACGGCGTTTTCATAAACTCGAGCTTCTGTTGCCAATTAAACCACAGATATTAGATTGCCAGCTCCATAAGGACCATCCCCTAGCATAATGTTGTAGAGTTTTGCAGCAAATCGGAATGCGAACATAAACGAACAAAAAAATTAACATACAGTCAGTTTCGTTAAGAACTTAACAATATTCTTAACTAGCAACACTCCTAGCATCTACGCCATTTGCATCACATTATAAAATAACAGCATCTTTGAAAGTAAATACAAGACAAACTAGTTTTGTGAGTTATCAAACTAATCACTTAGTACCAAGTGAAATAACTTAAAGATTAGGTATGCTTGACAGAAGCTTCTAGTCAAGTTGCAATATTCAAGAAAACAAAGTCTTACCCAACTACAATCAGGATTTAGGAAAGAAAGAGGTACCATCAAAGATCTTTTGGACGTGGTTGATAACATTCTTATTCTAGGGATGAGTGAAATGGGACTCTTTCAGATTTCTCCATTGCTATCGAAACTTACATACAACGGATTTCGAAGGTCAACTGTCGTGTGGTTTGATGAATACTTGAAATTTCGATATCAGCAGGTGATGATTAAAAATACTAGTGGCTCTAAAATTAACTCCGAAAAATACATCCTCTTAGTATCCGAACGCATCAATAGCTGCAAAGTCAAAATACCGTTGGTTACCACGTGCAGCTATTGATGCGCGGGTGACGCTGTGTTTACAAACAGGTATTTTGGTAAATTTTTAGTGCATAATGTTGGCATGCTTGGCAAGTGTAAATGCGGCATTAGTCACACTCTACCATGAACATATTTGTCTGTGGTCTTTCGTTGAAAAAATATTCAGACTGGATAAAACAAAATCACTTTTTCCCGCGCGCGAATTGTGACTGATCTTTTCTGAGCTTTTATTTTAGGTGAATAGTGAATTATTTCTGTAAGAACACTAATTTTTTTATTGTTTTGAAAAAGTTATCTTGTGTAGATTACGTAGGTATCAAACAACATGTATATTTGTTGATGTTTTTCTCATGTCGGCTAGATTTGTGTCGAGAGGGAACATTTTCATAGAAGTCGGTGATTCTCACAAAAATAAACTAAGGTCACAGTGACATTTTTTTTTCGCATAAACTAAGAGAGGGTTTCATTAGCTACTCAGATATACAATTTGTATAGTTCTAAGAGTTACCATTCCAACAGAATCACTTGATACGTCAGTCAAAATATGCTCATGCTCAAAATATGCCGCGGATCCTAGCTGTTTCGCGCCGGGGCGGCCCGGATTCGGGGTGTGCCACAGGGCTCACTTCTGTTCTGCTTCTATTTATACTGTATAGTGCTGATATTGTCAAACAAATTAGAAATTGACAATTTCACTTGTTTGCTGATGATTTGCACTTTCACTATAACAGTTATTTGGGTATTTTTCTATATCTTTCTTCAGAATGTTGCAACAACATATCGCCTCCTCTACGGGAGCTCAAATCGGTGACAACATTAAAACAACACCATAAAAAACATCTTTAAGCCTAGTAAAGGCTAACATCGCTTAATGCGCTAAACAATAATGTTAATCGAATTACATATCTACAATACATTTAAATACCCATTAACTATTATCCACCCAATTAATTAATTACCCAATAATCATTTTAATCCATTTTCAACTCCATTGTCTCCTTTAGTTCGTTTCTAGGGTTCCGTAGAGTAACAAGGAACCCTTATAGTTTCGTCAAGTCTGTCTGTCCGTCTGACCGTATGTCACAGCAACTTTATTCTATAACTATCAGGACTACACAGTTGAAAATTGCTATGTAAGAGTATTCTGTAAACCGCTTTACGATTTTAATATAGAAATTGAAAAAAAAAAGCCTCCTTATTTTTTTTCTATTTCCCCGGAATACACAGAACGGAAACCATAAAATATTTTTTTCGTCAAACCTATATGTGTGGGGTGTTTATGTAATAGTTAGAGGGAGCTCTACATCTGTTAAAATAAAAGAGTGAAAAATAAAAAAAATATAATTGTTGTGTATCTCAATAAATACTTTCAACGAAAATTGGTTTGAACAAAATAAAATAAGCGGTTTTTAAGATATAAAACATTTATTAAAAACCTCAAATATACCTTTGTCATTCATATAATTACTGTGAAAAAAGTAATTATTTGCTGGTTAAGAATGATAGTGATATTTTGGCTAGGTGTATCAGGTGTATGTGAAGTGAGTTCCTTTTAAATTTTTTTGGATTATATTCTACATTTATTATGGAACCCTAAACGTGCGAAGTCCGACACGCACTTGGCCGGTTTTTTATTTTAGCTCGTTACTTAGCCGTCTCCTTGAGTTAATTTTTAGGGTCCATACCCAAAGGGGCCCATTAGGGGGGGTTATTACTAAGACTCCGCTGTCCGTCCATCTGTCTGTCCGTCTGTCACCAGGCTGTATCTCTTGAACCGTGATAGTTACACAGTTGAAAATTTCACAAATGATGTATTTCTGTTGCGGCTATAGGAATAAATAGTAACAAAACAGAATAAAGTTAATATTTAGGAGGCTCCCATTCATCAAACGTGATGTTTTGCTCGTTTTTGCTCGATATTGATAACGGCAATAGGCAGACGCTTGAAATATTCGCAAAATATTTAGTTATATATTCACTTTAAAAATTAATAAATGAAATAAAATAAAACAAATATTTATGGGGGGCTCCCATACAACAAACGTGATGTTTTTGTTGTTTTATAGATAATGGTATGGAATCCTTCGTGCGAGAGTCCGACTCGCACTTGGCACGTTTTTTTATATTAGCCCTAGTAACAACCCCCCCTCTCGTTATTTGAAATTGCAATGAATAAACCCCATGACTTATCCGAACGATTTAATGAATAAGTAAATTTAAAGATATAACCAACTTACCATTGATTTAATGTCAGACGAAATTAAACCCTTACGTATTTTTTATTGGAATATTTCTCCAATTGGAAAGATTCTAATACCAACGATTGCGAGTATCTTATTTAGATGATTTGGCCAAAGTAGTGGGTGATCGTCTATGGGTAGGCTGCAGACGTTGTGATATTAATAACCTAAAGTTCTCTTTAGAGTGGTTTTGGTTAAACACGTCATGAGGTTCCCCATTCAGTGATGAATATAAGTGACATAAAAATATTGATAAGCATCGAGTCCGAGCTTATTAGAATAAATTCCAAGTAAATAACCATTTAAAGACATTTCGATTACATGTGTTTATAAAGGAGGGTTTGTGCTAGATCTCACGGCCAGAACGGCCAGACACGGGCCCTAGGAAAGGGCCCCACAACCCCGCCCAATACCAGTGGAGGTCAACCGAGTTCTACGGACCCAAGACAGATGAAGTTAGATTTAGCTAAGCAAAATAAGCTTAAATTTTATGAAAAAAAAATGCTAACAACCACTCAAAATTGTAAACACAATTTATAAGAAAACATAGGCTTAACTATGTGTTCGTTAGTACGCTTTTGGCGTTACCTTTCACCTGTTTTGGGGCCATCCTCCTCCTACACATTCCCATATACAATCTACGTGACTGCAATATTTAAGACTGCTGAAGACCTGGAATTAGCCGACTGAATATACCAGCACCTAGAGACCATCCGAATCTACTCAAATCCCTCTCGAGTTAGTTTCCCTGCCAATCAACTACATAAAGACTATTAAGGATATATTTTTATATTATTTGATATTGTGATTTCTCTCATCCATCAGTCCAACATGTTTGTTGATCGGTTACGGGATATTTTTATTTACACATACTCGGTATTGAGGTTATCTTGAGAGTCACGTCTATTAAGTTTTATTCCGTAACCATGTGGATGTTCATCCAGATATTTTATATAAAAATTAGTTTTAAGACATGTAAATTCAGCGTAACTACTTAGGTCACTAGATTGATAATGTAGCGTGTGTGTAGGTTTGATTCTAACGGATTTCAGACCATCCACAGGCATTCTACAGCGAAGTAAACTTCACTCTAAACAGGGGCGATGAGCGTCCCTGAATGATACGACCAGGGTCTGTACTACAATGTCAAATCAATCCGAATTGTACAAATCCATCTTTTAATCGGGGTATGCGAGTAGTTCTCTAGTCCATGAGTAAGAAGAAGTCTAGGTACTATGTACTTACGACAAGGTATGAACCAGATAGTACTCAAAGCAGTGACAGCCTTTGGAAAATGGAAAGCACAAGTTCGTTCGAATTCCAATGCAGTAAGAATGATCGAACTTCTGAATCGGAGGCGTTTCAGAAGGGGAGAATGAATGCTAATAAACCTTAGGCCGTGTAGAATCTAGTAAAGTGTTAAATTCAGCGTAACTACTTAGGTCACTAGATTGATAATGTAGCGTGTGTGTAGGTTTGATTCTAACGGATTTCAGGCCATCCACAGGCATTCTACAGCGAAGTAAACTTCACTCTAAACAGGGGCGATGAGCGTCCCTGAATGATGCGACCATGGTCTGTACTACAATGTCAAATCAATCCAAATTGTACAAACCCATTTTTTAATCGGGGTATGCGAGTAGTTCTCTAGTCCATGAGTAAGAAGAAGTCTAGGCACTATGTGCTTACGACAAAGGTATGAACCAGATAGTACTCAAAGCAGTGACAGCCTCTGGAAAATGGAAAGCACAAGTTCGTTCGAATTCCAATGCAGTAAGAATAATCGAACTTCTGAATCAGAGGCGTTTCAGAAGGGGAGAATGACTGCTAATGAACCATAGGCCGTGTAGAATCTAGTAGAGTGTTCTTATAGTACTGTCAGCTTCTTGTAGAGTAAATTTATATGTGTGTGTTTTGTGAATGACCAAGTAACCACGTCAATCTACATGCTATATGAAATTAGAATATGTTTGTCATTTAATGTAACGTTAGGTAGGCCAACCAACATGATAGACGGTCAAGAAAAGAAAGATCAAAACAGCCACAATCAAAAGATATTTAGTTTGTTAGATAGTTTTATAAGTATTTAGGTATTTCAAGAGTGAGAAGGAAATAACGTAATTATTTGTAGTCATACGAATTTCAGATACTTGTTTTGTTACATAAACCCAAATAATTGTGTTTAGTCTCCCTACCTACTTAACCTCAATTACGTAATTTAATCATTTAGCTAAAAGACAAACAAGAATAAGATCAGAAAAAGAAAGCCTGGTAATTTAAAAGTCTGCGCAAAATACATTTAAAGTAAATCACGAGGACGAATGAATTGAAAACTAATCAAATTGACGAATCCGAATACCGTAAAATAAAACCCGCAGCATGAACGCAAAACAAAACCTAAAATTACAATCCTTAGAACCATAAACAATCCCTCCCGCCGATGACCACCCGCGCACGATCGCCTCGGCAGCCGGAAGTCCAGGACCTAGGTCGCCCAGGTCTATCTCCATCCATTCCTGGGATATCGGAGGTTATAACAGGAAATAACACGTAGTATCGCCACATTTCAGTCCCCATTTCCCTGCCCACAACAGGGGCAATATCAGGACACTACCCAACTCAGGCAAGCCACTATCAGAAAACATTTAACACAAAATAATAACTAACACACTTCTGAAAATATAATTTGAGTTCCAACTTACATTCCACTCGAGCCCAGTAACCAAAAGAGGCCCTTTCATCTCGACCTATCACTTTTATATTTTCTATTCCCACCAAAACGTCCCACTCAAGGCATGCTCGCCAAGCCATAATGCAAAACTCCGCGAGTCATTCTGATTGGTTCGTTTCATTTCCTTTCGAGACTCAGTGCTCTGATTGGTTACTGGTCCACACCGTATACACACTTTATATTTTAGATCACACAGTTCAACTAGAAATAGACTTTATATCATCATAAAATAATCCAAATAAAATAATACTCATTTGTTTTCTCTACAAAACAACCCACTGCAATTATAGTGAATAAAATTCTACTTTGAGTTAAAACCATCTGGAATTTAAAGGCGTTCGACCGCCATCTGTATTTCCAACATTGAACTAACTACGCATCTGTTTGACCTACCAACCTATATCGTAACTAAACATCCTTACGTATGAGTTTCGATTGAATGAGCCATGGTAAATGCGACATTTCAAAACAACATCACAAATGTGTAAAATGGTCATAATTCGATATCCACTGAAAGAAACGGTGAAGTTAAACCATGTTCATTTTAAATTTATGATTCATAATTTATTACATAGCTCTTAAAGTTTATCCGCATTTTGGAGAATGTTCACTCACACTAACTAACTCACTCACTCATTCACTTACAAACATGCAATCATTCATTGTACTATATGTGAGTGATTATTATATATTTCCTCTGTCTTTAAGTATCTATATCTATTTTCATAAAATCTTTGAGAGGTGCGTGCATGGATATCAATGTATCCAACTGAAAACCAGTGCGTTATCTGATGAGTTGGAGCTTCTTCATTGACGAAACATGCGTACATCATCTTTTCTCTTTTATTTAGTGTTAAAACGTGATCAAATCATGTCACCTTCCTGTCTTAGAAAATTCTCTGTTGATTACAAACTTGTGTTTTTTGTGATATATGTCTATGTCTACATATAAAATGATATCCTGCCGTGTATAAGTTTTAACAATGTTCTTTCTATATTGAGACACTAGATGAGATATTAATCGTTTCACAGAGTTTACCTTTAATTTTGAAACCCTTCTGCATTTCTACAGGAGAGACGGAGTTCAGCGTAGAATTTATCTAAATAGAACCTTCATTTGAAGGAGGTCATAGAATAACGGCTATTTTATTGAATTACTATAGATAAATGAGTCGTCTGGTTTTGATGAGTCACTGACAATCACAGATGTAGTTGTTTGACGTAAGTTGCTGGTTTTCAGGGTGTAGTCATATTCTAGGGGGTTGATAAAGACATCATTCTGAACAATCTTTTCTGTGAATCCGAATTCGGCAGAGAATCGCACAATATTTTACTTCTAGCTACAAATCAGCTGACCGCCCGGGTCCAAATGTAAGGAGATGTCAAAAAAAAGATGCTAAGACCAAGCTCTATTTTTGAATCTTTTGTACTGATTTTCCTTCGACAAACTAAATTTTGTATTTTTTCAGTCATTCGCCTGCAACGAGTGGTTAGCAGGGCCACTCGTTGCGGAAGTCAAATAGAAGAATAAATGTCAAATGCTTCAAAGATGATGTCAACAGAGTCAACACAATCTAAAGAGTTACCGCCGTACTCAGTCATTTAATGAACGATTAATCAGATTCCAAATTAGAATTTACATACAAAATCGTTCACTAAGTAATCCTTAATGAATCATCAAACGACTCTGGGTATGGCTGTTAGACTTATTTTCGTGCTTTTTTTGACAATTAGTACCTACCTAAGTAAAGCAGTTCTACAGCCTATAATATGAGAGCATTTAACGGTCCGTTTCCCACGCGCTATTTACCGGTTTTTACTTTTATGCGTGCAACGGATAAAAATCAACATTCATAAAATTCATTACCTGTTGATGAACAATTCAAAAATGCAGAAAATTAACATCAAGCATATTGTAACTCGAAGGTAACATAAGTCGCATGCGATATATTATGTCACGCAAGTGATTAAAAAATAAAGCTGCAAATCGGTTTCCATTTGACGACCCGAATGGCCGAGTCGCAGTGATGCTGCCTACGAAGCCATGGGTCCCGGGTTCGAGTCCCGGTGGGGGCAAATATTTGCTTGATGAGAACGGATGTTTGTACCCTAGTCATGGTTGTTTATCTATCTAAGTATACTATTTATCTATAGAAATATGTGTATCGTTGTCTTGTACCCAAGATACAGGGAATCCTAGTTTGGGGTTAGATCAATGTGTTTAAATGGTGTTGAAGGTATTTTTTTTTTTTTTTTTTTTTTTTTTTTTTTTTTTAGTATCTCCATTTGCAGCGGTGCGTACAGCCTGACCCGCATGCATTACCGTCAATTAAAAGTGTGACATACTCTCAATGAATCTTGTTAGCGATATAACAGCCCCTGGGTGATATAATATTTAGGTGGCTCTTTATTTGACGATAAGTCTATGGCTATAATTGCTCGGAAAACTTGGACAATTTTACTTTAAACCTTTTAAACTTTTTCACCCATAAAACCGTGGAAGTGGAATTAATTACCAGCTTAAGCTTTGTAGCTCATCTATTTGAAATCGGGAATTTCGTATTTCCCGAACGCCTCGGATCGGACTGAATGAAGCCTTTCAAGCTATATTCATAATAGTACTTGAAACATCTGAATAGACGAGTAATTGTCCAACTTAGATGATTATACTTAACTCGGGAAGCCAATGACTTTATGCTGGGACTTGACATCTTATTATGTAGTGCACAAAGGGCCAGTTCAACGACTTTACAAAGGCAGTTGATACGCCAGTTTTAAAAAACAATCTGACATTATCACGACATTCATTTAGAAACAGGAAAGCGTTCTTATTTTTGACCGAGGATAGTTTTTCACAGATAAATTCAAAGAAAAACAAAACGGTCAATTGCTCGTTGGACATGAAGGGTTCCGTGCCATCTTACAAGGAAACTTTCTAATAGAAAAACAAAAACAAAAAAAAGTCTGGAAGTAGCCTCGATACAAAGTGTATATGTCGCAGGCATTTTGTATGATTCCGCCGTTTACATACGGCGTCGCCAGTTTATAAACGCTCGCTGTTACGTAATATGCCGAAGGCAAATTGACACTCCTTTATGTTTTTAGTATGTTTTGTTGTTCTTACATGTTCAACCTAACACGAACCTTTACCCTTCACCTAAGCTACCGCAGTGTTTTTCCCTGATAATTTGCTATTTTAATTTCAATTTGTCAATTTGCCTTCGGCATATTACATAACAGCGAGCGTTTATAAACTGGCGACGCCGTATGTAAACGGCGGAATCATACAATTTGCCTGCCACATATACATTAAATTAAGTTAAATTTAACGCTGTACTAAAATAATTTTATCAAATATGAATAATGACGTTAAGTCTTATCTGTTTGTTTTGTACTATTTAGTGTTCTGTATCCGAAGGGTGCCAAAAGGGGCCCTATTACTGACGAGCCGAATGGCCGAGTCGGCAGTGACCCTGCCTATGAAGCCAAGGGTCCCGGGTCCGAGCCCCGGTGGGGGCAAATATTTGTTTGATGAGAGCGGATGTTTGTATCCTAGTCATGGTTGTTTATATGTCTAAGTAGAATATTTATCTATATAAGTATGTGCATCGTTGTCTAGTACCCAAGATACAGGGAATCCTAGTTTGGGGCTAGATCAATATGTGTAAATAGTGTAGTGTAGTGGGCTCTACCGGATCAACCGAAACAGGTAAAGAGCTGAAAGTATCACAGAGGGTGCATAATTGCCGCTATAATAATAAATAATGTTTTAAAGAATTTAAAGTGGACGCATTTATGAGATTATTAATAAGGCAATTTTCTTAGCCATTTTTTAAAATTTATATATCGGTGTACTGACCAGGCCTCTCACGATCATATCCGAAAAGATCTTTAGTTGCGGGTATCGAGTTTAGTCATTATATTTTTTTTCGAATTATAATAAATAATGTATTTTTTATCATATTAGATTTTATTTCTGTAAAAAAGTTACTAATTTATATCCAATTCCGGTTTCAATGAGCAAAGAGTTTGGTTAACCTGAGTACATAGTTCAATAAATACATACTATATACACAAAACTCTTTTTCAATGTTTAGATGTAAGGCTTCGAATATAGTCCTACAATACGATTAAAATCAGTTAACGATTCGGCCAACCTCGGAAATTTATTTTTATTTTATTTATTTTCAGAACATAAAAGTAAAATCTCATTGCATGTCATAGAATAATGGTTTTACATATTAAACTATTGATTAAACTTAAGATGTCCTGACAGCATGCTTAATTAAATGTTATCTGCTATATAACTTACCAATTATTTAACTTATTAAAAATTCATTACTTAAATATGTAAAGGTTAAGTACTTAGTAAGAAGTTAAAAGTTAAATCTACGTTTGTTTTATGTTCGCTTCTTTCTATAAATGTTTAAAAGTTACTAGGGTTTACAAAGATATCTAGGTTGTGTTCGTTGGAGATGTCATTGTAAAGACGGCAAATATCAGGGAGAGGTTCGTGGTAAGCTCTTTGAGTTTTGTAAACGGGTAGATGGGATGTAGTGTGTTTCCTAACCGATCGTTTCTGACGCTGTGTTACCGAAATCTCAATTTTTGATGAGAGATTAGTGTGAATCGTTCCATGCAACATTTTATGGAGTGTTGTCAAATTATTAATGTTTCTGCGACTTTCTAATGACCTTATTTCAAAGTGATCTATCTAGGCGTTCGTTATAGTTATTTCATTTATATTTGAGATTGTTTCGATAAGCAAGTATCCGAATAAATCTGGCTTGTAGGTTTTCAATAGATTCTATGTGAACCTAATAGAAAGGACTCCATACTACTGAGCAATATTCCAACTTACTCCTTATAAAACTATTGAAAAGGGTCATCATAGCACGTGTACTACGGAGATCTCTACTTAGTCTAGATAAAAAGCCAAGCAGATTATTGCAGGATGACTTCAAGTGATCATAGCGTAGCCTGAAACTAAGCTCAGGGTCCAAAGTAATACCGAGGTCTCTTATTTTGTCGACTTTGGTTAATTGCTCTGTGCCTATGTTATATTGAAAGTTGTTAAAATTATTGTTTGTGGTCGAGAACTTCATTATGAATCATTTCTTAATATTGAGCCACATGTAGTTTGTCTCGCACCATGTTGCTAAAGAATTAAGATACCAACCAAGAATACCATATTGTATTTTATGACAGTCAGACTCGTCACTTATGGAGCAATTTTTAAAAAAATCATCGGCATATAAGAGAAAATTTGGTTTTAGAATATTAATTAAATCGTTAATGAATAGTATGAAGGATAATGGCCCCAAGTGACTGCCTTGTAGCACGCCAGATGTGACCTCCAAGGACGAAGAAAGGAAACCTTTTATTGCTACTAGTTGTGATCTGTTAGATAGATAGGTTGTAATCCATCTAAGAAGACTTCCGTGGTGATTTACTTTATAAAATGCTTTTTTGAAGTCTGTATAGATGCTGTGAACTGGGGATTCAGCGTTGAGTGACTCGTGTATATAATTCACATATACTAATAAATTGGTTGCTTTTGACTTTGACTTGACAAACCCATGTTGAGCGGACGTTATTAGAGGTTTTAATCATAAACAAGTGATTCAAACAGTTTGACTAGGCACGACAAGATACTGATGGGTCTGTAGTTGCTACAGTCGCTAGTGTCTCCAGACTTCAGAATAGGCACTATGTAGGCGTTTTTCCAAGTATTAGGGAAAATACCGGACTCTAGCGACTTATTATAAATAATGAATTATTTCGCACAGGTTTTTATAAAATGAGCTGGTAGTTGATCAGGGCCTTTGTCCTTTGTTCGGATCTAATAATTTACGATTATTTCCTCTTTTGAAAGTATAATTTTATGCGGGCTGTGACTATAATACTTGCAGTTTACCAAGTTTGGCACCTGTTTAGATTGATGATTTTCAAAAAAGGATCCATTTTTTTTTAAAGTTCACATATTACTGTTGGCTCTGATGACGAGTTATCTTCGTAATGCAAAGATTTGGGATTAGTGTAAGCTGTTTTCTTGTTCTTAACAAATGACCAGAAAAGTTTTGTACTACCAGATAATAAAGAATCCTCTACACTAGAAATTAAGTTTTTATAACAAGCTTGTAACGTCGTTTTGACTATATCGCGTGATAGGGCGTAGGTATCGTAATCACGAGGATTGTTATACTTTTTGTATTTTCTGTGGAATTTTCGCTTTTCAGCTAAGGTACGTTACAGGCTGTCCGTGAACCAAATCGGGTATTTGTGTGTATCGTTTCTCTTTAAAGGGGTATATATATTTTTTTTAATTATATGGTTTAGAATTTAGTAGAACATAGTAACATTGTCATTACATTCTAGGTCTGATAATTCCCTGTACCAATCAGTAACCTGAATTTCTGATTTACATTTGAGGTTTCTGTTTTGAGCAATTGATTGATATGGGTGTTGGGTAGAAATTTCAGCTACAAAAGGTAGGTGATATCTGTCCTGTTTACTTATTGGATTACAAGTTGCTAATTTTACATTGGAAAGGTTAGTTAAAAATAGATCTAAAATATTACCATCGGGTTTAGCAACAGAACTCAGTTGATTTAATGCACCCAAAGACATAAGGTCAAGTAAGATATCATTTCTACGGTCACCTTTCGTTACAGAAACAGACAAGTTATTATTGTTAGGCTCGACTTGCCAGGTCAGATAAGGCATGTTAAAATCGCCCAAAAATACTATCGGTTCCTCTTGCTTTATCAAAATATCATAGCAGCGACCGAAAAAAATTATCATCGTATCAAAAATTATGCTACCAGGCAAATTAACCAAGGAGATGTGAACCACTGTATGTTTTCAATGCAATGTAAGCCACAGATCCTCAGCGTCAGACTCCCAGTCCTTCTGGCGCTCAGCATGTCTTCTTCTTTCTTCAATCTTTAACCGCTATCAGTAGACCCCCACCCTCGACCTTGTGGCTAAGTGTACTCTCTCTGTCACGACGCAAGACCGTGTGACGTCCGTCTACCGCTTCGCTACTATAAATGCCATTGTTAAAATTAGTCTCCGTTAAACATATTATATCGTAGTTTTCGGCTATAATACCCTTGTAAACATCTTGTACCTTTGACCTAATTCTATTCACATTTTGATAATATATTTCTAAGTTAGACATTATAAACGTAAAAGCATGTAAATCTTGACCAACTTAAATACGTATTGATAATATATATATACAACTAACTACTTATATGATAAGCTTTAACGACTGTTCATTTTTAACCATTGGCTTTGGATTTTTCACACTTTCGGACAAACACTTTTCCATACTTGACCCACACAAACGTATAGTTCTTCTCTCTGGCGAATTTGCAAACTTCAGTCTGCAGCGATTTAGTTTCCGACGGCAGATGTTCTACGGTGTAGATGGGACACTTTACGTCGCTCATACCAATCGAGTGGGAGTTTAACTTGTCGCGGGGGTTCGCCTTATTGAATAGGTGCACAGCTGACAACATTGAGTCCCTGTGCCGAAGTGATGGCAAAGTAAGAAGAATATTGCGAGGCCTTGGAGAAGTGGGGTCCATCTTCGCAACTCTGCGATATGAAATTTTTGTGTCGTCTGGCATCATCTCCCCCGTAGTGACCCCATAAATTTTCTTGACGATTCCAACAACTTTTTCCTCTTTTTTCTCCGGTATACCTTGGACTTCAATGTTGTAGCTCCTGGATATTTGCTCTATAGATTGAAGTTTGACAGCCATATCATTGTATTTCTTAGTAAGCATACTGTTTTTTGTTTTTAAATCCAAAATTATATGCTTTTGTTCTGTGCTATCTTTTTTAAGATCATCATATTCGCTGGACAAAAAGTTGAATGATTTCTGTAGGTTCAAAATCTCCTCCTTAACCACTTGTATACTTTTTTGCATCGCGGTTACAATGTAGGACTTCAGCGATGAAAGTTTATCATCTAAAGTTGAGCCCAATGAATCCATTATTTTGCTACATACATATATCAATATTAGTGCTTGTATCGCTCACTTCTCCGCCGCGGTTCACACCGCGATCTTGATTCGTGCTCATAATACCTTGCGTTGTTGCCCGTTGCCTCGCACGTACACAGACACACACACACACACGCACACACTGACTCGGAGCGTTAGGTATGAGGCTTGCAGAAGGTGAGTCTTCGTGGTGGTGGTGGAAGGTGGAAGGTGAGTCATCGAAATTGTCGTGAATCCCTCATCTCTCACTAGAGAGAGAGAGAGAGATCGGATTTAGGCGATGATATCCGAGAAAAGCCGAATCTTTAACTGATTTTAATCGTATTGTACCTAGTATTTAATATTTTATTATTACTACTATCAATACTGTCGTATATGGAACCCTTCAAGTACTCGCATTGGACCGGTTTTAAAAGAGTAGTTTTTTTATTGTTTCTAATTGCATTGTTTGCATTTTAGAACAACATTACGAAAAAACTGTTATTGCTTTGTTTAAAAGTAAGGTGTATTAAATCATAGCTTGTGAAAGATTAGTAAATATTTTTGTCCTCGCCTTTTACAGCCCTTTAATTTGATACCCCACGCGAGGAAATATAAAAAAAATGCTACTAAAAACAGAATTTTATTAAAGTAAATTAAGCGCATAAATTCCGCCATTTTTATATTAATCACCCAGTGACACCCGCGCCATCAATGACGTATCGTTTATGAAAATAGGTTGAGCCGCACGATGGGCAAAGGCGCAGACACATATACATTCACATATGTATGTCGCAGTTGATTAGTTAAATCAGACACTTAACTAACTCTCTAGACGTTTAACCAAGTCACTAGCATTTTGATTCAAATAAAGCATCCTCAAAAACGTTTAAAAATCTGTCTTACCGAAAGCCAGCGTGTTGGAAAACCAGATGGCGTCACGTCAACAGCTGATTTGCACAGTTTATATCAGGGCAAAACATTGCGGCAGCTTAGCTGAAGGGTGAGAGCGAAGCGAATAAAAATATATTTATATTGTTTATTGCTTGTTGCCCAGCAACGTTTAGACAACTCGTTAAACGTTGCGTTCATTCACTTGTCTGACGGGAATTTAAATTTATAAATTAAATCTGAGAATTTAAGTTAAATCTGATGGATCGGGGATAAAAATTGGCGTTCCACAAGGTTCCATATTAGGCCCTTTCTTATTCCTGGTATATATTAACGATCTGCCTTTTATGGTGGAGAAATTGACTAACATAGTGTTGTTTGCTGATGATACTTCACTGGTCTTCAAAATTGAAAGACAAAAAGAAGATTTTGATGATGTCAATAGAGTATTATCTTTAACCTTGGTTTGGATCACAGTTAACAATTTATTGTTAAATGCTGGTAAAACCAAATGTATCAAATTCTCACTTCCAAATGTCAGACAAGTTGGGACCAGTTTAGTGTTGGGCAACAATACGTTAGAATTAGTAAATGACACGAAGTTTCTTGGAATAACCATTGATAACAAATTGCAGTGGGGACCCCACATAGAAAAATTGGCTGGTAAATTAAGTTCTGCGGCTTACGCTGTTAGGAACATCAGACAAAACAGGGATGTGGCTACATCTAGGCTAGTATATTTTAGTTACTTTTATAGTGTCATGTCCTATGGTATCTTGTTGTGGGGGACAGCAGCGGATATTCAAACTATTTTTATTTTACAGAAAAGAGCTATTCGAGCAATGTATAATTTAAAACGCAAGACTCCTTAAGAGAGGTTTTTAAATAAATTGACATACTAACTGTAGCTAGTCAATTTATTTTCGAAAATATAATGTATGTACGCAAGAACCTTACAAAATTTCCCAAACTTAGCGATAGCTGTAATGTTAACCTAAGAAATAATCACAGACTACTTGGGCCCCGGTTTAGACACGCGAAGGTTAGCAATTCTTTCAAGGGTCAATGCATTCTCTACTACAACAAGATACCTATGGAGATCTTGAAATTGCCATTTGAGCAATTTAAAAACCATGTTAAAGCGACTTTGTCGAAAAAGGGATATTACAATGTTCAAGATTACTTAAATAATGGGACTATATGGGGTTAATCTGGCTCAACACAGACCTTGCTGTAAATAATTTTGTGATTATTTTTTCGTGCTTATTAATTATGATAATGACTAAATATTATATTTTGTACTAGTTAAGCATAAGCAATTTTTAAAAGAGATCTAAATATCAATCTGTGGGAGTTTCTACGCCCTTCCTCTCCCACAGTGGTCCAATGTAGAGAAGTAGCAAAAATGACGATTGCTAAGTACATATATGTAAATATCTACAGTAATAAAGACATTTGGAATTTTGGAATTTAGTGACTTAGTTTAACGTCGGCATTTAATTAACGGTCTAGAAAGTTAGTTAAGTGTCTAATTTACCCAACTAACTGCGACATATATACAGGTCAAACACATAACGTGTTTTCCGCTTGGCTGCAGTTGTGTTAAAACTGCATTATAATCCGTCCACCCGTTTGACAGCTAGAGTGCCACAGACAGACACTCAGGCAAACACACAGACGCTTCAAACTTATTACAGCTGTACACCCATTTAAGAGCTATGGTACCACAGACAGACGGATTGTCTAAGCTTATAACATCCCTTTTTTCGTCTGCATTGCCGCATTAAAAGTAATCCAACCGTCTGAGAGCTACGGTGCCACAGACAGACGCTGTAAACTTATGCAACCTCTTTTTTGCATTAGCCGATACAATAAATTAAAACTTAATAAAAAGTCTATAACTAGGCTCACTTGTGTCCTTGTTAAGCTGATAACTTTCGGACCACCTAATCGATTTTTGTTTAAATATAGTTCAGAACCATCGCAGTGAAGCCTACCAGGTATATTTTTTATACCGAAATAAAATCTGTCCACCCCTTCGACCGCTAGAGTGCCACAGATAGACACACACCCACCCACACACACACACACACACACACACACACACACACACACACACACACACACACACACACACACACACTCACACACACACATACACACAAACAGACAGAACGCTTCGAACTTATAACACCCCTGTTTTTCGTCTTGGGGGGGTAAATAGTAGATTATGCACCAAGTGGATAAAGCACTGTTTTAACTCCCAGGCCAATCGAGGGTGTTATAAGTTAATTTACGAGCGAAGCGAGGGAATTTATGCTGAGTCCTGAGTCTAGTGAGGGATTCTAGCGTGTCAAAGACAAAACTTCTTCATCCCCGAGGAATATACTCTACTTTTCGCACCTTCTGCGAGGAAATATGAAAGCAATGCTACTAAAAACAGCATTTTATTAAAGTAAATAAATGTGAAAAATTATGTTTCTGTTTTATTTATACAATATGTACAACATCAACCTAAGTATCAATTAAAAATAATACATTTCTAGCGAAAAACATGTGAAACGCGATTCAATCAAAACGCGGTGACAGCGCGCGAGAAATCGTTCCGATAAACTGGGTCAGAACTTATTTTTTTCCTATGCACGGACTGGTTTTTGATAGCTCCACAGATACGTTCGTGTATGGGGTGACCAACTGTAAGTACAAACGCGGCTTCCAACCTATATTTTTAGTTTAAAAGCGCCCTTCTCTATGCGACCGGAAATCCGCCCGCTGCGGGCATTTGCCGGTTAACACATTTTGAAGACTTGCCCGCTGCGGTCGTTTGCCGGTCAAGGGGAATATAAGTCCAGTTGCAGCATCTTGCAACAATCGCGAATTTTCTTTTATTAAAAATTCACCTCGCCGTGGCCAGCTTTGTCTGTGGTACTCTAGTGCACAAACAGGTGGACGGATGTGAATTTGATATTTCCTATAGTGTGTATATTATAATATTATATATTTGTGTTAAGTAGAATTCCCTGCGATTGTTTTATAATTTGTTTTATGTACACATATATCATAACCCCTGCTTGCATTTACTGCGTCCAAAAACCACACGTTACGACCAGCATACTGATAAACTTCTTGGTAAAAACTCATTTCCTGAATATTGATACATTATGACCATAATGTAAAAAAAATGTCAAATTATGATATTCGAATTTCGAACGCCGATGCCCGCCTGCGTGCCGCCCCTAGTTAGTCTGTGAAGTCGGTACTACAGAACAAGCTAAACAACTGCAGAGCAATGATCAATGCCGGTCGAACATGCGGTTCCTGAACACATCAAAGAGATCTTAGGATATGTGTGTAGATAAACTAGTGTATGTAACTAATTATTAGGCATTGAAACTCTCGAATGATATTATTATGAAACCCGCCATCGGCTCGTATCATAAACCCACTCTCGAGTATTAATGCCCTCCATTATGTGACTAGTGATGACTATATAATGCCTAATTATGAACAATTATATACACAAGATTATCACATATCATAAGCTCTCTTTGATGTGTTCAGGAACAGAACTGAGAACTGTTTGTTGAATATTATAATTAAAGAAAGATGAAATTATTTTATGGGGTAATAGAGACATAATGCTGATCTTTTTCACTATTAAACATGTATGCATTTGATCAGAGCGGCTTTATTCATTACTATTCTATCTTCAATCACTGGTTGAAACATAAAGGGTTTGTCATATAAGAGGTTGCTAAACGTACACATAAAAATAATAGTAGTTTATGTGACTATTACATCATACCTAATTATGGATAGTTACACACACTGCTTTATCTACATATATATTATAAGCTCTCAATGATCATTTCAGGAACCGGATCTTATGATGCCCAAATGGCATTGACATTTGATTTAGAATGGAACGTCATCTCGACGGATATTAGAATTGAAGTCAAACAAAATTGCTTTTCAGAGATGTTCGAGATTTGAATGTAATAAGAATATCGAATTCAATGTATGCCGCACTCATGGGAAACTAAATCTTTGTGCCTCTTGCGCTCGAGACTACTGGGGTTTGGGGGACACAAGGGAAAATATTAGCTAAGGATCTGGGGCGCCGTCTAAGGGATAGAGGTTTTGACTACCGCTCTGGGGCATTTCGGATGCAAAGGATCTCCCTGGCTGTGCAGCAGGGAAATGCTGCCAGCGTCATGGGAACCTTAGCCTCGGCAATGTCCCGAGGTTTTGTATTCGCTTATTTGTTTCTTTTACTGTTTTTTTTTGTATATTATTTGGTTAGTGTTATTTTTGTTCATTTCGATTTAAATTGACGAAACTCTTAAGCGTTGGAAAAAAATATATGTTGTGTATCAATTCATTCAATAAATGATCTGATTGAAGATTCAATGTTATAATGAAGCAATATTAACATTTTCACAGATAAGAAATATGTTCTAACAGTTTATCTTTAAGCTGGTTGTAATTTGCGGTTTTTGAACGCATTGTTACGAATTGTGCATAAACATCTATATACTGACACATTAATTGCTCCTGGCCCCACACTAGGGACATTGTTCTGAACAACTTTTACTACGAAACCGATTTGATCAGAGCAACCCTTAAACTACACCTTTCTCTTATATTCTGTAGTTTAAAGGGTTTACGAGTGTACTTGTGTACCCTTTCTATGACGTCACTGTGGCCGTTATAGCAGTATTTCCGCCCATTACCTCATCTCTCCATCGCAAAGACCCCTATTTCTGAGAGTTTCAAGGATATTATGCAGATTGACATTCCCAATCAGTAATGTCTCCATCGAGTCATGACATGATAATCTTGGGACAATGGAAATCCTTGAAAGGTACATTTTTGTTAAACAAATGAATCAACTGTTTTGTTTCAATAATAATACCTTGGACACTATTTACACATATTGATCTAGCCCCAAACTAGAATTCCCTGTATATTGGGTACTAGACAACGATACACATAGTTATATAGATAAATATTATACTCAGATAGATAAACAACCATGACTAGGGTACAAACGTCCGTTCTCATCAAACAAATATTTGGCCCCACCGGGACTCGAACCCGGGACCTTGGCTTCGTAGGCAGGGTTACTGCCGAATTGGCCATTCGGGTCGTCGTTTATTTGTTTATCACGTTAATGCTATACGACCTCTGTGAAGTTCTGGTCGAGGCTTCTTCTGTGCTTCTTAAGCAAGACGACCTGGGTCCAAATTCCGATAGGGCAAGAGAAAAAAAAACCCAGACATTTATATGTTTGTGATTGATATCACTGATTCTGGTGCCCACTACACAGGGTATCCTAGTGTGGGGTTAGAAGCATTTTATATGAATGTAAATGTAATGTTACAGGTAGATTCTGAGTCGCTTTGATTTAACTTAATTTTACATCATTTATCATCAGGTGTCATTTTTACAGCGATTTCAAGTTGAGTAAATTTACCAAGTAACGAGGAAGTCATTTTCAGTATCACCAGGAGTTCACTTTAAAAAATTGTGTCATCAGCTACGGAACTGTCGGTTCATTACTTACAGAGTTATCCTGTCATGATTTTTCTGGTTGCTTCGGTATGTTTAAACTAATATCTATAGAGGTGTTGGATATCATAAATACAATTCGACCAGAATGGCCGAGTCGACAGTGACGCTGCCTACGAAGCCAAGGTCCCGGGTTCGAGTCCCGGTGGGGCCAAATATTTGTTGAATGAGAACGGATGTTTGTACCCTAGTCATGGTTGTTTATCTATCTAAGTATAATACTTATCTATATAATTATGTGTATCGTTGTCTGGTACCCAAGATGCAGGGAATCCTAGTTTGGGGCTAGATCAATGTGTGTTAATGGTGTCCAAGGTATTATTAGAAGGTATTATTATATTTTTTTTAAATCGATTTCCAAAAGGAGGATCTCTATTCGCCTGTTTTTGTGTGTGTTTGTTACGCGATTACTCTGTCTCTTTTAAGTCGCATATTTTCCAAGTGGTTACATCGTTCTGAATAGGGAAATAGTCAAGAAATAAAGGCAAATAAGAAATTCGATCACCCAAGTCTCAATTGACAAGGGTACGTACAGTGGCGCCATCTGAGATCAGCTTCCACTTGCCGACGCCATTACGAACCGATTTTGATGATTCTTTTTTTGATTGGTAGGCTTCAGAGGTAGTCCCATACAAATTTTCTCAAAATTTATTTAGCGCTTTTTGAAAACGTTTTGGTTTGTGGTTCCGTGCAGCAAAATTTTTGATGAGGACTTTTCATGTACACAGACTTCATTCGCATCGCGACTTGAACTTGAAGTCGGTTTTTTAGTTTTTAACTGGGTGAATTATTGTATTTTTATTGAACACAACAGAAATATTGTTTATGAAAAAAATACTTCAGAACCTAGAAAAACATTGTTGGTCATAAAACTCTTCTTAATTTCGAAAACAGAAAGTCTACAGCATGAGTTGAAAATCAAACACCAGGCACTGAGAAGAACCCTATAAAATATTAATAAATTAAACTATCAATTTTGCTAGGTCGCAGTTAAAATACAATTGGTGAGCGCATGTTCCGTTTCTGTCTAATGTCTTAGCGCGGGAATGTAAACATTATAACATATACACCATTAATTCTACATTTACATCGGCACTAGCGAAGACACTTACATATGTATGATTGTAGAGAATGCGAGCAGTTCATTGCCAAGTTTCCATACTGTAGATATATATGGTATCGTGGCAGGCCATTTTTTTATTGAAATTCGTCATATTGAAAAAAATATTAAAGACAATACACTTATGGTAACTTGTTTTTGACAACCGCTATTTACTCAATACAACCTATGTATGACACGGTCGAGTTATGTAGCACGGCAATGTTTATATTTTATAGATATTTAATTTACTTATATGTTGTCATTGATTAGATATTGTGCACTGCCTACCCTTTTGTGGTAAAATTTCCTGCCATGTCTTGGATTTTTGGAAAAATTCTCTTTTTAGAGATAAGCTCGCCTTTGTACATATGTTTTCCATCAATGCATCTTTTTAGGGTTCCGTACCCGAAGGGTGCTAAACGGGACCCTATTACTAATCCGCCGCTGTCCGTTCGTCCGTCCGTCCGTCCGTGGGGGCTCTCGTACACCAATTCTTTCATTACCATATACAAACTTATGAATGCACCTAGTTACTTTCATGGAGTATGAAAGTAGCCGCACCAATAACTTTGTAAACAACATCTTGCTATATCAAATCCCTACCACCACAACATCCCTACCATTGCACGGTGGTACGGAACCCTTCGTGCGCGAGTTTGACTGGCACTTGACCGGTTTTATTTATCTGTGTTCAATATAGAATTGTGAATTATGAATGACAGGCTGCCCGTGGCGCGGCTTAGCAACGCGTTTTTCGTATTCTCATAGTTCCCAGTCATAAAACTATTCGTTTATCATTTTAGTGGCACCTTCATAGATTTCTGAAATCCATGTCGACATTATCGGCCTCAATCAACCTCAAATAAACGAAACTCTTTGTTTATAAACTTTATGCATCACGCTGTCAAACATAAGTTGTTGGTAGCGTTCCAACAAAGAGGTTGAATGTAGAATAAATAAATCAATCAACGACGCAGCTTGAGTGATGCTAATTCTGTGTCTACCAATGCCATCTAGCGAAAGAGGCCGAACTTCCGTGCAAAATATTTGTCGACTTTTTGGTTGTTTCAAATTTCAATCGCTTTTAAGAAAATTTATGCGATGTGAGTGTACATCGCATAAACAAGAAGAGTCGCAATAAAATACAGCTCGTGTCAAATAATCGTGTTGTGATGTGTACAGGTTCCCTAATAACCTAACGTAGCATAGTTCATTAAATGAATTTTGTGGATCTTGAAAATAAATATAATTCGTCGTGGTATCTATGATGATTGTGGTGAGAAATCATTCAAACGTTAGTCGGAAATATTTAAATAAAAGTGTTAAAACACTTCTAGACTTACATAGTAGGATGTAATACTAATGTATACTATGCAATTTTCCATATGCCTGTAATTTGACTGAACAACAAAACAAATCTGTGCATAGAATGAATATTCATTTAATTCAATATTCATTAATTTAAAGGTTCATGTGATGCTATTTTATATTTAGACATGAATAATTTTATTCATAACATTACTCTGAGTTAGGATGCGTTGTACCTGTCTAATAAATATAGAAAATTAGTAGCTACATTGTTAGCATATAATATATGCGACGCAGCTATAGTTGGTTTAACCGAGTTCAACTTGAAATCAGCTGTTTTTGTTGAACAGACTAATCAAAAACCTGAAAATGTTAAGGATAGGATGACATGCACCCCTATTGGGGTATTCTCCGGTTAATAATACTGTGCATGCAATATTGGAATCTGTTCCAAGTTATTTAAATGAGTTCATATGATGTCTTTTAACTTTAGACTTTCACTGACTTTTATTTAACATACACATAATACAAACACATACATTGTTTCTGACCCCGCACTAGGATACCCTGTGTCGTGGGATTTTTTCTATTTCCCCAGCCGGGCATCGAACCCGGGACCTTTTTAATAGTAGGCAGAGCAGGTCAGTCAAACTAACGTTCTCTCTGAATGCACCATTAGCAGCTACTGAAGTATCTTGCCCTCGAAGATATAAAGACAAGCTAAGAGATTTAAATAAATTTAACTCGTTTTCGATAAACGACTAACACTCAGACTGAAGACAGTCCTTTATATAGAACTGAATAGTTTCAGTAAAATGTTCAATAATTTGTCCGTCACCTGCAGAATATTTTCCTTTTAACATTTTGTCGAGTTTCAATCACTTATAATTCAATTTAAACGACAATCACGCGGCTGAGGGACGAAATTAGAAATTACTTGGAATATCATCGTCACTTTGATTGTGTTTTAACGAGAATTTGAAACGTTTCAACGAGATTCATCAAAATTTATTTGACATGTCAGGAACAAATTGTTCCTTGGAAAATTGGAATGTAAAAGAAACAATATTCATACTCTTAATAAATACGGTATTGTATATGTTTAATGCATGTTATGATATGGTCCAAATAAAAAAATAGCTGGCTGGACTTTATAAGATATGTATTCATATTTTTTTCAATTACATGTCATACCTATCGAAATAGGTCTACTGCCTACGTAAATTAGCTACAGTTTTTAGTAAAGTTATTGTAAAATAAATGATAGTAAAATTTTCATAAAATGGTGGTCATAATGACAATTATAAAAATAAATGCGATCATAACAATTTACAATATTATTAGGTACTAAGGTAAGTCACAAATTATACCTTAGAGGTAATAGCGAACTCCTCGAAACTATAGGGTGCCAAGTCAATAAGATGGTTTTTAAGTTTATATTTGAAGGTGTCTGTACTTGGGGCAATTTTTATGTTGTCTGGGAGTTTGTTATAAATAGTATATAGGAGTTTGTTATATATAGATATAACTTCTAATCAGTCAAGCGTCCAGGATTTTTACGAATCCTGTCGGCGCACGGTAAACCATATTTTTACGAATCCTGTCGGCGCACGGTAAACCATATTTTTACGAATCCTGTCGGCGCACGGTAAACCATATTTTTACGAATCCTGTCGGCGCACGGTAAACCATATTTTTACGAATCCTGTCGGCGCACGGTAAACCATATTTTTACGAATCCTGTCGGCGCACGGTAAACCATATTTTTACGAATCCTGTCGGCGCACGGTAAACCATATTTTTACGAATCCTGTCGGCGCACGGTAAACCATATTTTTACGAATCCTGTCGGCGCACGGTAAACCATATTTTTACGAATCCTGTCGGCGCACGGTAAACCATATTTTTACGAATCCTGTCGGCGCACGGTAAACCATATTTTTACGAATCCTGTCGGCGCACGGTAAACCATATTTTTACGAATCCTGTCGGCGCACGGTAAACCATATTTTTACGAATCCTGTCGGCGCACGGTAAACCATATTTTTACGAATCCTGTCGGCGCACGGTAAACCATATTTTTACGAATCCTGTCGGCGCACGGTAAACCATATTTTTACGAATCCTGTCGGCGCACGGTAAACCATATTTTTACGAATCCTGTCGGCGCACGGTAAACCATATTTTTACGAATCCTGTCGGCGCACGGTAAACCATATTTTTACGAATCCTGTCGGCGCACGGTAAACCATATTTTTACGAATCCTGTCGGCGCACGGTAAACCATATTTTTACGAATCCTGTCGGCGCACGGTAAACCATATTTTTACGAATCCTGTCGGCGCACGGTAAACCATATTTTTACGAATCCTGTCGGCGCACGGTAAACCATATTTTTACGAATCCTGTCGGCGCACGGTAAACCATATTTTTACGAATCCTGTCGGCGCACGGTAAACCATATTTTTACGAATCCTGTCGGCGCACGGTAAACCATATTTTTACGAATCCTGTCGGCGCACGGTAAACCATATTTTTACGAATCCTGTCGGCGCACGGTAAACCATATTTTTAAGTTCATAGACATTGGCACCACAATTTATCAAAGTTGGAATTTCGATGTGATTTTTTTTTGTGAGACAGATATTGAATTGATACTCAACATTATGGATGTAAAAAAGTCGGAAGGGTGCATAATTTGCGAGAAAAAATGTTGAAAAAAATTATGGAGTTTTTTTAATGGATCTTATTTACGCAGATATCGACCCAAATGGGTCGATATTTGCGTAGATCATAAGTGATACACTACCCAAAAAAATAGAACTTACTAAAGAAATAAATCATAAATAATTTTGAAAATAAGCGCCCTTTGGGGTAGATCTTCCATCCAGTACCAAATGAGTCCGATTTTAGAAAAAAAAACGTTATTTTCTCTATTTTTTTTTCTTTCCCGAAACGTGTGTAAAACAAAAGTATAAAACGTTTCTTGCTGGCCAAGTACTCATACTCAATGCCAGTATAAAATGAAGGGCATTGTTAGAAAGTTGAGAAATTTATAATTTTATATTTACCTGTTTGATCAACATAAGCGCCAAGAAATACAAAAATTTGGCGATTCCTTCGTATTTCCCTCGTAATTTTTATTGTACATTTCGAGGAGATTGTACATTAGTTGGAAAATGAGAAAATTATACTTCATTATTGCCGGAAATATAATTACAATTGATTTGATATTCAATTATCCTCAAATTAAGTAATAAAACTCGGACACAAAATTCCATAACAACGGTATTTCTACAGTACCTAATCAATTTACATTCCTTTTCATTTGCGAACTAAAATAGAACATTTATTTTGTCGAAATACATTGTATCGGAGTGATACGAATATGTCCTTATTTCTTTTGAAGTAGTCTGTTCATGACGTTTGTAAATATCCATCATGCATAAACATAAGGAAGAGTTTTCTGACAGTTTATTAAAACAGAACAAAGCTTCGAAAAAATGTCGCTAGAGGGAGTGAGAGAATAGGCGTGGGTGTTGCTGTGGCATGAGATTATTAATGCCCTCCATTATGTAGCAGTCACATAATAGTAGTTTATGTGACTGCTACATAATGGAGGGCATTAATACTCGAGAGTGGGTTTATGCAACGAGCCGAAGGCGAGTTTCATAATAATATCACTCGAGAGTTTTAATGCCTAATTATGTACAGTTACATACACTAGTTTATACATATCATAAGCTCTCTTTGATGTGTTCAGGAACCGCATGTTTGACCGGCATTGTGGCTCTGCAGTTGTTTAGGTTGTTCTCTAGTACCAGCGTGCCGCGGGCGTCGGCGTTCGAAATTTGAATGTCAGTACCTACCAACTTCACAGACAAACTAGGGACGGCACGCAGGCGGGCATCGGCGTTCGAAATTTGAATGTCATAATATGCAGAAAAATTACACATTATGGCCATACTGTGTAATTTTTCAGATAAGAAATGAGTTTTTACCAAGTAGTTTAACATTATGCTGATCGTAACGTGCGGTTTTTGTGCGCAGTAAAGAGGGTTTATGATACGTGTGTAGATAATAGTAGTTTATGTGACTGCTACATAATGGAGGGCATTAATACTCGAGAGATAATAATATTACTCGAGAGTTTTAATGCCTAATTATGTACAGTTACATACACTAGTTTATCTACACACATATCATAAGCTCTCTTTGATGTGTTCAGGAACCGCATGTTTGACCGGCATTGTGGCTCTGCAGTTGTTTAGCTTATTCTGTAGCACCAACTTCGGGTGTCGGCGTTCGAAATTTGAATGTTAGTACCAACTTCATAGACAAACTAGGGGCGGCATGCAGGCGGGCGTCGGCGTTCGAAATTTGAATGTCATAATGTGTAGAAAAATTACACATTATGGTCATAATGTGTAATTTTTCAGATAAGAAATGAGTTTTTACCAAGTAGTTTAACATTTCTGACCCGAAACCCATGCACCCTGCTTAGTGATAAATGCTGCCAAAGATCCGATCCCAAGACTACGGTCATAGGGCTAAGCAGGGGCGTACACCACCACACTACACTACACTGCACACTACACATTTTACCCGTGCATTCAACATTTAAAATTTATAATTTAATAATTGAATTTGTTTTTAGTAACATATTTTACTGTTCTCTTTGTGTATATACTTATTTAACCACCTCAGTATAATGTCATGATGTTTAGCTTAAGGAATTTAAATCCATTATTGGCTTAAGTTAAGGTTTAATTAGCTGTTTAATCATGCATATATTTAGCTGTGGATTTTTTTAAGATAATAAAATAAATAAATAAATAAATAAACATTATGCTGATCTTAACGCAGTAAAGAGGGTTTATGATACGTGTGTAGATGAACTACTATTACCTTAATGTAACTTAACAAACAATTTGATGAGACCTCCTTTTTTGTATTTAAATACCTGTGCTAGAAGGCTCATTCTTTCATTACTAGGCAGCAGTAATTAAGTTATTGTGAATAAACCTAGTATTTGTTTCGCTTTAAAAATATCTTATAATTCAAAGAATACACTGTAATGATAATATTATGACAACGTGCGTGTGTATTTATGGGTATATGCGCGCGCGCGCGTGTGTGTGTGTGAGAGGGTATGTGTGAAGGTGCGTGAGTGTATATGTGTTTGTGGTTTTCAAAATTTCAAAAGGTACTTTGAATTAAAGACTCAGTTTGGTTATATGTTTTAGTTTTTAGCCAATTAATCACATGTATTTCACAATCACGATACATTTTTGGGTCGATGTCAGTGTGTTTGTGAACTAAGTTGTACAAATGAGTTGATAGCGATTTGTTCTGTCTACCAGCAAAGGCTGTTTTGATGCTGACAGAAGGAGATATGGTGTATGATCTTCTTTTATTTAAGTAACAGGGGTCATAGGAGAGGGATTCGTGTATCCTTAGTATAGTGTGCAGAATGTATAGCCTTCTCACTGAAACAACATCACTAAGGCAGTACAGACTGTCAGTAGGGAAGCGGTAGGGTTTAAAGAAAATAAGAATAAAGCTTTTTACGGTTTTACCATAAGATGCTTTATGAGATCTATGTATTAAATTTAGCTAATATAGTTCTGTCGGCAGGTACTTTTGACCTGGACACATATCCTTTTTTAATGATTTTTATTTATATTTATGATATAAATTTTAATTTAATGCATTTTTATATTGTTTTGGAGTAGTGTGGAAATGGAATTTCAGTTTTCGACCTCGAGGAGCCTGTTCCCTACACGAAATATTCAACCTTTTTTGGTTTTTCTCTAAGATCTTATAAATTATGAATTTCCCGGAAAAACGTCCATCGACAAAGTTGTAGAACACTAAATTCCCTTTAATTTTTATCGGTGAAACATATTTTCAGCCCAATGCTGACCAAGAACAGTATTTTGAAAATGTAACAAATTTCCCAAAAATGTGGACCGGGTTCGCTCCGTCTACATGTGTTGGCCTTTGTCGCCTCTTAGACCCTATATATTATGTTCTATGTAATTATTAGGCACCTACTTAATGTTATATTATACTTTATTGATTATGTTATGACGTTCATTAAGTCTCAATTTTTCTGCTATTATGAATAAAAATCTTTGAACTTGAACTTGAATTTCGGCGAGAGCTGGGCTGGCTAGAATATCCATCCGGTCCCACTCTTTCCACTAACAAAGGTCCAATGGGCCATGCTAAACGAAATACGTACTAATTTTCAAATGACTTTGTGAAATTTTCAGCTATTTTAAGAAACTAATTTGAATATTTCGGGTAATGGATATCTCAGACAAAAAACGGATATGGCTACATCTAAGCTAGTATATTTTAGTTACTTTCATAGTGTCATGTCCTGTGGTGGTGTGGTAATAAGTTGTGGGGGATGGCAGTAGATATTCTATCTATTTTTTTACAGAAAAAAGCTATTTTAGCAATTTATAATTATAAACGCATAGACTACTTAAGAGAGCTTTTAAAAGAAATTGACAAACTTACTGTAGCTAGTCAACTTATTTTAAAAATATAATGTATTAACGCAAAAACCTTACACCATTTTCCAACTTTAGCGATAGCTGTAATGTTAGCGAATAATCACAGACTAGTTTGTACCTGGTTTGGGCCCGCGAAGGGTCAGTGCATTCTCTACTACAACAAGATATCTCTGGAGATTTTGAAATTTCCATTTGTGCAACTTAACCTCCTGAATACAACTGGCGTTAGATGAAATGAAATGAAATGAAATGAAATGAAATATATTTATTGTTTTTGTTCTTACATCCTAATTATAATGGTGGCCCTAACTCCCAAACTAGGGCGACCTGTGTGTCAGGAGCTAGAGGCCATACGGAACATAGTTTTGCATTTATAGCTATGTAGGAACATTGTTGCTTACAAAATTTAATCTTAAGAATAGTAAGTAAGTTGCTAATTAGTGTGTAATTAACTTGCAATACCTTAAATAAAAAAGGAATAGTTGACATCTAAAACATATTTTAATAACTACTCTCACTAGAGAATAATCTGCAACCAATAGATTACAGTATATTCTCCAGCGTTATGTAATCTAAATTATTTAACCATACTAGCATTAGCTTTTTAAATTCATAATTACTGAGGGTACTAATGTTTAAATTTATGTTCTGTTTTTGTAATAAGTTGTAAAATCGAACCGAAATATAAGAATATTGTCTTTGTGCGAATTCACTTCTGACATGAGGTAGTGGGATTTTCTTTGTTCTATCGTTTCTAAAGACTAGTAGGGGGACCACAAGTTGATGATATCTTCTGAGACATTGGTATACAAACAATTTTCTGACACTGAGTATAGATGCTATTTTGTAGACTACATTAGTTTCGTATCTGCGGGGCAGAAAGAACATCACTTTAAGAACGGCGCGGTGTGCTCGTTCAAGCTCAAGCATGTGTGTCTTGCAAGCCCCACCCCAAGAGATAATCCCATACCTTAATATACATTGGCATAGGGCATTGAAGGTCTGTAGTAAAAGCTGTGTATCTGCAACATGGCGCAGTGTGCGGAAAACAAATATGAACTTTCTTATTCTTCCTGCCAACAGTGATATGTGGTGTTTCCACTTTAGATTTTCATCTATCTGTAGACCTAGGTATCTGATGACATTAACCCTACTTAGTATTGTACAATTGCAGTTGTTATCAACATCAATGGATCTGTTACATGGATAAGTGTGTAGATAATGCCACTTTTCTATTATAGATTTTAAATTTTAATACCATGGCATAAGGTTCGAAATCGCGAAACGTCCTAACTACCCTCGGTTATTGAGAGGTTAAAAACTATGTAAAAGCGACTTTGTCAAAAAAGGGATATTACAATGTACAAGATTACTTAAATGATGGGACTGTATGGGGTTAACTCAGCATAGAAATTGTTATTAATAATTTCGTTGTTATTGATTTCCGCTCATTAATTATAATAATTAATATTGTATTATTTGTATTAGTTAAATACAACCAATGTTTAAAGAAATTTAAAAATCAATCTAGGGGAGTTTCTCACTACATTCATTATTTCTTCTGTAGCGGATTTCTTCGCCTTTACACTTAGCAGCTGAAAATGTAGCCATGTTGCTCATTGCAGGATCTTATACAAACTGAGCGTTAATTAGGGGATGTTTTGATGAGGATGGGATATAAGCGACCCCATATGTTTATTTAGGTGTGTATTCGAAAACCTGTGTAAATATGGACTTTTTACGCAAGTAATCAAAAAGTTAAGACAATCATGAGTTTTTTGATATTAGGTTTAGCGATGTTATCATGCGTTTTTATTGTTTATTGGTCAACTTCAATATCAGAAAATGTTAGAAGATTGATTGATTGGCTAATTATAATAATAATAATACCTTGGACACTATTTACACACATTGATCTAGCCCCAAACTAGAATTCCCTGTATATTGGGTACTAGACAACGATACACATAGTTATATAGATAAATATTATACTCAGATAGATAAACAACCATGACTGGGGTACAAACGTCCGTTCTCATCAACCTAATATTTGCCCCCAACGGGACTCGAGCCCGGGACCCTTGACTTCGTAGGCAGGGTCACTGCTGACTCGGCCATTCGGGTCCACTTACGGCTCCTCAAGTTGCTCAGGTAATCTTGTTAACCAGTAACTATCTAAGTCAATGTAAGGGGGCTGGATTTCATAAAGTACCGAATGTCACTCTGGACGCCTGGACCTGGTGTAACGGCCCCAAGGCTAAGGTCGTAGCCGCCGCTAACAGTAGCTATGATCGTCTATTCTATCTATCCCAAAATGAGAGGACCCGATTCAGCTGTAAGATTTGTAAGTAAGAATGATAAGTCTGAATTTCTCGTTCATCGAGAAATCTGTTAGGCGTACAATAGTCGAACGAAGCTTGGTTCGGAAAGTTACAGTTTCAAGTTAGACAGAGAAAGCATATATGTCCGCGAGCCGGTAATTCGCATCAGTCAGCGGTGTATTGCGCCAAAACGATCGTTGTTATATTTTATGTGATGGCACCATCTGGTTTTTGTATATATGAGCGCATTGGAACATCTTTTTTGTTTTAGTTTCAATTTTAGTTTTAGTGATCGATCACAGTTATAGTATAGATATCCGTCGCAGTTTTACGACGTGAGTACTCAATGATATTTCATGTGCTCGCTAGTAGCGGCTTGTGGTGGTTCCAATTATGTATTTTGTTCACGGCAATAACGATCCGAAAAGACCGGTTTACACAATTGCGATTTGAGTTCCGAAATGGGTTCTGAACTAGCGGTTACCTCAAAAGGTCCGTAACGTTTTGAAACCTTCAACTCTGCGCAATTTGAGCTGGATGTTATCGAAACGCAAGCATTATTGTTTTAGGATATCTAACCCACACCATAGCGAAGTGCATAATTCGATAAATACCGAACTATGAATTCCACTAGCCGCAGCACGTCCTGGGCTGAGCCAAATCATATATACCGACTCAACTTACACATTAGATATCCTGCGAAATTTACATTTAATTTAAAAATGCAACTTGAATCCAATCTGACCCAAGGCAATGCAAAACACCTACCCGGACCTAAACAATGAACTTTAGACTGTGAATTGATCTCTTCGCGCGTCCCCGACAACTCTCAAATGTCAAAATATCAACAGTATATGTTAACTGTGTTGACACCGGTTTAACTTTGTTCTGAATTTGTTATTTCCATCCGCGGAACCTCATCGATCAAACAGTCTCCCTATGCCCTGACAACCTAGGTTTAGCCGCAACTAAACTCCTGTCTAGCCTAGTCTAAAAACCTAATGTTATACCACGTCCATTATCGACACCACTCGAAAATGGTTGAGTTTGATTTGAATGTGCTTGAATGTTTAACGACTGTGTGTGTGGGAATTACAAAACTCGCTACTCTAAAGGAATGAGGAGAGGATTAGCCCGCGAATATCCTAAGAGCCAATCCAGGAACCCTATGGTGAAGGAAAAAGGAATTTAGGGTCGCTCCAAGCCCAGACTCAGACTCAGAATAATTGACTTACAAGTTCTTTCCTAACGACCCAAGGATAGTTTTGGAATTAGGGGTAGGTTGATATAAAGGTTAGGAACCGAGGTAAATCTCGGCGCTTCAGACACTCACGAAAACCCACTGAAACTTCGCAATCACCAATTCGTATAGTTCTGACGCGTAACACGGCAGACAAAACTTTTTAGAACTCGTGAGGCGACTGCCACAGTAGCTAGACGCTGAGACTGAATGAATTCCCCTCCCACGCTCTGGTATTTATATGCCCCACATGCGTCCTTTGCAAATACGCTCTGCCCAAGCGAAGCTTCTTATCACTAACTACACAGGGTCCAATTTCAACCATGCCATGCAGATCCGCCGTTCTACAAATTGTGTGTACGCATATTCACCATGATCAACCGTAGGTTATCACTCAAATCATTTGGTACTGCCGATACACAGAATCTGTTGATCGCTGACCAATAAAAGCTTGTTGCGATTAATTAAGCATTTCCCGACCACTAGGTGCGCGTAGCAAAAGACCTCTAGAATGATATCCAAAATAGAGGTGTCAAACCCTCCATCTCATACCTCAATCGCAATTGTATATTTGCAATCTACATAATAGCTTTCTCCGTTCCGTAATAACCTTTCATTATTTAGTTATTCATAATTTTATTCAACGCGCAGCCAAATCGGCTCTCATCTCTACACATCTCGCAGGAATGCGACAAAAAAACTGACCTGAACTGAAATTCCACGAATGAACCCACGCGTCTTTTTTTTTTTCCAAACTAAGGCCAGTAAGCTATGCAAAACCCCCAAACGTTAT